>CM074522.1:35729410-38164410 GCA_037379345.1 Perna viridis | reverse complement strand
TAACCCTAACCCTAACCCTAACCCTAACCCTAACCCTAACCCTAACCCTAACCCTAACCCTAACCCTAACCCTAACCCTAACCCTAACCCTAACCCTAACCCTAACCCTAACCCTAACCCTAACCCTAACCCTAACCCTAACCCTAACCCTAACCCTAACCCTAACCCTAACCCTAACCCTAACCCTAACCCTAACCCTAACCCTAACCCTAACCCTAACCCTAACCCTAACCCTAACCCTAACCCTAACCCTAACCCTAACCCTAACCCTAACCCTAACCCTAACCCTAACCCTAACCCTAACCCTAACCCTAACCCTAACCCTAACCCTAACCCTAACCCTAACCCTAACCCTAACCCTAACCCTAACCCTAACCCTAACCCTAACCCTAACCCTAACCCTAACCCTAACCCTAACCCTAACCCTAACCCTAACCCTAACCCTAACCCTAACCCTAACCCTAACCCTAACCCTAACCCTAACCCTAACCCTAACCCTAACCCTAACCCTAACCCTAACCCTAACCCTAACCCTAACCCTAACCCTAACCCTAACCCTAACCCTAACCCTAACCCTAACCCTAACCCTAACCCTAACCCTAACCCTAACCCTAACCCTAACCCTAACCCTAACCCTAACCCTAACCCTAACCCTAACCCTAACCCTAACCCTAACCCTAACCCTAACCCTAACCCTAACCCTAACCCTAACCCTAACCCTAACCCTAACCCTAACCCTAACCCCTAACCCTAACCCTAACCCTAACCCTAACCCTAACCCTAGCCCTAACCCTAGCCCTAGCCCTAGCCCTAACCCTAACCCTAACCCTAACCCTAACCCTAACCCTAACCCTAACCCTAACCCTAACCCTAACCCTAACCCTAACCCTAACCCTAACCCTAACCCTAACCCTAACCCTAAACCCTAACCCTAACCCTAATTAGCACATAATATTGTCAGCGGTGAATATGACGCGGTAAATGGCTACATGCCCTGGGGTTAGGACTTTTTGTGGGGGGTTAGGCTGCGGTTAGGGGTGCATATTTAAGTCCAAAAGGGGTCTATTTACCCCAAAAAAGAGGGATCCAGCTGATTTTATCTTCCTATAGTTCAAATAGAGCAAACTCTATCTCTAACCATTTGGCCTTCCCATTGAGGGTTAAAAAATTTTTCTTCAACCAATAAGTTCTAGCAAAAACCTCTTTTTATTGACCCCTAACCGCCGCCTAACCCCCCACGAAAAATTGGGGCTGCCCCACCAAAAATCGACTTCTCAGGACAAGTGCCCTACCGGGGCATGCCTACTAGGTTTTTAGACGATATAAGATTGGTGTGAATTGCCAAAAAGTATCTTAATTTTTAGTTTGTTGATATTTTAGCCTGAAAATTGGCATGCACCAGGGCAAGGACATCAGTAGAGGACGTACCAAATTTGGCGCCGATCGGTTGTGTCATTTTTTCACAGTCGCCTTTCATCGTTTTAAAATGTTTAGAAAGCTTACATATTCTACGAAAACCTTTTAATAGCCATATCTTTTGAACTATAAAAGCTATGTGCATGATGTTTGGACATTTTATACATAATTACATACTCTATCATCTCAAATCAATTACAGTCATTTTAAAGTGTAGACTCATAGAAAAACATACCATTTTCAATGGTATAAAATTACCGTTATTTTCAAAATACAAAAAAATTAACTGTTGCGCCAAGTTGAAGTAGTCGTACAATTTTCATATTTCCGTCTGCACATATATAGAAGTCTCGAGATCCATGCTTCCGACAGACGAAATGGGCTTCAGATAAGAAAAAGAGCCACATATAGTGAAATGATGAGTGAAAGCCCATGGGTACCCATTTCATTTTTTTTGTTTTTTTGAGTTTTTTTCGCAGTCGATAAATCAAATTAATCAAATTGATTGGTTATGTTTTTTAAGTTGTTTTTTCTTACTAAATGGCATAAAACTTTATATGACTTCAAAGATAGATACATTTGCTATCGAAAGCAAATTTTAGATTTTAATACACTGTTCTTATAGTGAAGATGGGTCATTCTATAGACAAGCACCCTAATTGAAAAAATTGCCGAAAATACATACAATTTACCGAGGTGAATATGTCTTAATTTTGAAACATTTTACGGCTAAAACTTACAAAGACAGTAGTTTTCCTCTTATCGCTAAAGCTTTACGAGTTCGTATCATCTTTCAGAATAAAAAAAGGTTGAAAATTAGCTTCATTATGAACAATTGTATAAAACTAACTAGTTCTCAGAACCTTAGCCGGGGGCTAGGGCGCTCTGCCCACATAACAACTGGGATGTGTGCCCCAGGTAGTGGAATGGGGTACCCCTTATGTTATATACATAAAAATGTTTGTATTTCCAGACAAAAAAAAGGTAGAAAATTAGTTTCATTATGGACAATTGTATAAAACTAACTAGTGCTCAGAACTTTACCCGGGGGCTAGGGCGCTCTGCCCACATAACAACTGGGATGTGTGCTCCAGGTAGTGGCATGGGGTACCCCTTATGTTATATACATAAAAATGTTTGTAGTTTCAGACAAAAAAAAGGTTGAAAATTAGCTACGTTATGGACAATTGTATAAATCTCATATTTGCGCATGCGCAATAAGTCATGTTGCCATTTACCGCAAAAGTTTTGGCTTAAACATTTTGGAGTAATTGGACAAAGTAAAAGTATTTTTGTATTACAAGGGATTCAGACAGTCATATTAATAGACATGGACACAATGTTTCAACCATCAACGAAAAAAGTTGCTGGTACACCTTTTAAAGTTTAATTCTACAACTTGCCATATTATCCAAAGGGTACTTTAGGTATTGTATTGCCATATTTGGTCATTCTGCTGGTGGACTTTGAAAGTTACAGACGAAAAAGGTCAGTCCCTTATTTTTTAGCTAACTTTTTTATTTCTTGGTCGATTTAAACAAAAAAAATTGGGAAATATTCTTACAATATTACTTTATTTTTTCCAATATTGATATTAAGCAAGAAAAAATATACAAGACCAGGAAAATTAATTAGAATAGTTAAAACCTCGCTAATTAATATGCATTGTATGTGAAATGACGTATACAAATCGTCACTTTGTACAAAAATATGTCGCCATTTTTGATTGGTTCCTTGTATGAAGGGGGAAATTCAAATTTTAAATTAAACTTTTTCTTTTTCAACCCAAAAATAGAGATTTTATTTGAATTTCAGATTAAAGACTCATGGACCCTCAGCCTTTTGGCTTCTTTTGTTTTCACAATCCTCAATCGTTTTTGAGTGCTCTTCTTTTTTGTAACGAGTCAAACATCCAATGTGAAATTTTTTTATGTGATTTGAATTTTATTTGTGTCTTTGCTTTGTCTGATTTTAACATATTGTTGCAGTTTTGTAGAGACGAAAATTACCTTTTTACCTATTACAGTATTATCTTAACTTTTTAGGATAAGAAATGAAATGAGGGTGTATTTTCGATTCAGCAACGTATATCACTTCCAAAGAATAGTGTATGATATTGCAGGACTCGGTACTTTTACACTAGACCACAGAAGACTTAGAATATATACTTCCAATACTGTAATCATAAGAACTCTCCAGCAATTGAACGGTTTGTACAGACATATTGACATTCTGATTGTTAACCTAACTGATTAGGAATTGTTGTTACAGAGAAAGGAAACGTCAGAAAGAAGAAGAGAGAGAAACAAGAAGCCGAAGAAGAGTAAGTATTGTAATATTCGATAAGAATTACCGTTTTACAATAAAAGTGACAATTTTCGCAAAACGTATTTTGTTAACGCAAAATGGTATCTTTTTACCGCAAACACGTTACCCTTTACCGAAATAGTGTTACATTATACCGCATAATGAATACCAAACACCGCAAAAAAGTTACCAATCACCTATTGCTATACGCGGTGATTTTCGAACTTCAAAACGATAAATGGCATCTGAGTAACTTTTTACCTCTTAAATGTTGTCTTTTACCGCAAAATGTTACCAAAATACCGCAAATGCGTAGCAAAATTACCGCAAAATGGCACATAAGAAGTATCAAAATACCGCATCGTCAAAGTCAAAAGTTAGCAAATACCGCAAGAAAGTTACCTAATACCGCAAAATAGTTACCTAATACCGCAAATAGTTACCTAATACCGCAAAATAGTTACCTAATACCGCAAAAAGATACCATCCACCGCAAAAAAAGATACCATTTACCGTTTATTTGTTGCGGTGTTTTGTAACAAAGTTATTATTTACCGCAAAAAAAGAAACACTTTACCGCTATAAGTAATCAGTTACCGCAAAAAAAATGTACTGTTGACACATTATTTATTTGAATATACTTATCAGATACCATAAATGTACACTTATGATTCGTAACAAAGTGCGTTTTGGTTATTTCAATTGACCAATCAGAAAGCTTCAATTGTTGTTTTTCAATTAATGATGTCAGTCTGACGTAGTTTTATGCGTCCTTTTCTCCAGGAACAATCAAGTGTTTGAAATCAGCAGACATACTAAAAATGGAACGTCAAGAAGACATCGAATTGAATGCCGTTTGCACAATAAAAGATCATAGGAGTCTTTTAATCCGACTAGTTATTGCGGAGACAGATCTAGAGAAGAAAACAAAAGAAAAACGGTTTTGGAGAAGAACAGCCATCGCCTTTCTAGCAGTTATGTTTGCATTCATTGTAACTGTTACAACTGTTTTAATCATGTATTGTTGAAAATAAATAAAATAAAGATAACAAGAAAACAAAACAGAATGAAGAAAAAAAAAAGAGATTTTGAGCATAATGTCAATAATGCACAAGAGTAGCCAAAGTACTTAAAAGACGAAAGAGACTTACAAAGGACTAATATGTTTATATCTTATTGTTCTTTTTTTATTTTATGATTGCAATTTCCAAGAGAGAAATAAAATTTGTTCTTTAAATAAATATCGTCTTCAATGTGATAATCTACCTACCTACCTACCCACCCAATCATCTACCGACCAACCTACGTACCTACCCACCCACCTACCTACCTTTCTACCTACCTACCTAACTACCTACCTACCTTTCGTACCTACGTACCTACTTACCTAAATACATACATACATACATACATACACACATATATACATTCATACATACATACATACATACATAAACGTACATGCATACATATATACATACATACATGCATGCAAAAAGCATACAGATGTGTATACACACATATATACATTTATACATACATACATACATACATACATAGATACATACATACAAACATACATACATACATACAAAAACATACAGACATATAAACACACATATATACATTCATGCATACATAACTACATGCAAGCATACATACATACATATATATATACACTCATACATACATACATACATACATACATACATACATACATCCATACATACATACATACATACATACATACATACATACATGCATACATACATACAGAGATACATGCAAAAAACTTACATTCATATAAACGCACATACATGCATTCATACATACAAAGCCCCGTGCAGGTCCGGGTGTTAAAAGAATAGGCCTGCAGCAGCGCTAAGCTTGTCGTAAAAGGCGACTAAATAGTGCTCAGAAACCTAGCCGGGGGCTTGGCGCTCTGCCCACAGAGCAACTGGGATGTGTGCCCCAGGTGGTGGAATGGGGTACCCCTGGCGTGTTGCATGCTGGGGTTGTCAGACTATAATACGGAAAACCTGACCGCAAACCATAGTGGTGCACCGTGTTGGGAAAGATGCCACGTTCCTCGCACGTTAAAGAACCCTGCTGTGGTATTCGATAGGAGTAGGAACCTTTGCGCTCCGCCACAGGAGGCTAAATTGCCCGACCTTACGCATCCCCCTTTTTCCAGTGGCAATCAAAATTTGTCGACCCTATTATCCTTGTGACCCATCCTTTTTTTTTCATTTCATGTTCATTTAATCATTCATTTCATGTTCATTGTCTGAATATAGCTGAAATATTGCTGCTCGGACGTTAAACCCCAACAAACAAACAAACAAACAAACATACATACAAAAATAATTACCTACATACATACATACATACATACATACATACATGCAAAAAACTTACATTCATATGAACGCACATACATGCAAAAAACTTACATTCATATGAACGCACATACATGCAAAAAACTTACATTCATATGAACGCACATACATGCATTCATACATACAAACATAATTACCTACATACATACATACATACATACATATAACATACATACTAATATACATACATACATACATACATACTAATATACATAAATACATACATACATACATACATACATACATACATACTGTAACCTCTGGCCAGCAGCATGTATCCCAAAACAATTGGAAGGTAGAAAACCAACAGTACCCGAATCCAAAAGTGTTCGAAAAATGAAGTGTAGCCATTTACCGCCAAATAATTTTCAGTATTTAGGAGGGTGTTTATTGTGTCCGTTTTATTCAGAAACGTCTAGAAAACATGCAAATTTAGGACCCTTAAAATTTGTAAAAACATCACCGCTGAGTGTTACCAAACCACCGCTTACGTAGCCAAATACCAATTTCGAAGTAGCCAGCGGTAGGACCCAAGTAGCCATTACCACCTTCGAAGTAGCCAGCGGTAATTAGCAGTAGCCAACACACCGCAGAAAAGTAGCCAAAATGTAGCCACCTGTAGCCAAAATGTAGCCAGCGGTGAAAAAACGGTAGCCATGGTAGCCATTTTACCGCAAAAATGTAGCCTCTACATCTATGAAAAAATAGCACAAAATTTTGGTGACATTTTTGCGGTGAAATGACAACTTTGTGCTAACCCTAACCCTAACCCTAACCCTAACCCTAACCCTAACCCTAACCCTAACCCTAACCCTAACCCTAACCCTAACCCTAACCCTAACCCTAACCCTAACCCTAACCCTAACCCTAATTTTTCAACGTTTGTATCAAGGAAAATGATTGGTAAACCAATAGCAAAATCCCTTTAAAATGTCCTAAGAAACTAAGGCGGCATTTTTAAATTTCTTATCTTGCTTTTATGCTATAATTTGTGCTTCTATGTTAGTATTATCTTAACTTTTTAGGATAAGAAATGAAATGAGGGTGTATTTTCGATTCAGCAACGTATATCACTTCCAAAGTATAGTGTATGATATTGCAGGACTCGGTACTTTTACACTAGACCACAGAAGACTTAGAATATATACTTCCAATACTGTAATCATAAGAACTCTCCAGCAATTGAACGATTTGTACAGACATATTGACATTCTGATTGTTAACCTAACTGATTAGGAATTCTTGTGACAGAGAAAGGAAACGTCAGAAAGAAGAAGAGAGAGAAACAAGAAGCCGAAGAAGAGTAAGTATTGTAATATTCGATAAGAATTACCGTTTTACAATAAAAGTGACAATTTTCGCAAAACGTATGTTGTTACCGCAAAATGGTATCTTTTTACCGCAAACACGTTACCCTTTACCGAAATAGTGTTACATAATACCGCATAATGAATACCAAACACCGCAAAAAAGTTACCAATCACCTATTGCTATACGCGGTGATTTTCGAACTTCAAAACGGTAAATGGCATCTGAGTAACTTTTTACCTCTTAAATGTTGTCTATTACCGCAAAATGTTACCAAAATACCGCAAATGCGTAGCAAAATTACCGCAAAATGGCACATAAGAAGTATCAAAATACCGCATCGTCAAAGTTAGCAAATCCGCAAGAAAGTTACTTAATACCGCAAAATAGTTACCTAATACCGCAAAATAGTTACATAATACCGCAAACAGATACCATCCACCGCAAAAAAATACCATTTACCGTTTATTTGTTGCGGTGTTTTGTAACAAAGTTATTATTTACCGCAAAAAAAGAAACACTTTACCGCTATAAGTAATCAGTTACCGCAAAAAAAAGTACTGTTGACACATTATTTATTTGAATATACTTATCAGATACCATAAATGTACACTTATGATTCGTAACAAAGTGCGTTTTGGTTATTTCAATTGACCAATCAGAAAGCTTCAATTGTTGTTTTTCAATTAATGATGTCAGTGTGACGTAGTTTTATGCGTCCTTTTCTCCAGGAACAATCAAGTGTTTGAAATCTGCAGACAAAACTAAAAATGGAACGTCAAGAAGACATCGAATTGAATGCCTTTTGCACAATACAAAATCATAGGAGTCTTTTAATCCGACTAGTTATTGCTGAGACAGATCTAGAGAAGAAAAGAACTGACAGTGAGGATGACTTTAAAAACATTCCAATCAAGCAAGAAACAGAAGATGACAGTGAATCTTACAGCCAAATAGACATTCCAACACAGAAATACCCGGAACCGGAAATCAAACAGGAAGAAGTTATCATAATTGATGACAATGACGAAATAGATAGTAACAAAGAAGATGAAAACCTTATACCTACACAGCTAGCGAAACCTGAATAACAGCCTAACTATTTTTACGAGGTACCGACATTAAAGCTCTTTCAAAAATGGTTAGTCAGGGTCATGGGGAAGGAAAGAGAAAATGCGATGCAGCACGCCACCCATGTGTTCACCATTTGGAAATACATGGATTCTAATTTTACAATAGAGGGTGTTTTGGAAAGAAGTTTCCTGGCTGAGTGCATTGAATTATACAGCAAAACAAAAGAACCTGGGACCATACAGTCTTACTTGGGGTCTATGAGAGTATTTATCCAGTATCTATTAGATGAAGATGTAATATGGCCAGGAAGTCTAGTCAGGGCTCTGCGGTTTAAGGACTTTTGCAAGTCACTTCAGCAGTCATACAGTCAAAAAGCAAAGATTAGAAGGACAGAGGTAGAAACAAATGCAGTTGGTATGTATTGTTTGACTTAAGAAATTGAAGTTGGCAAAGTTATGTCGATAGTCAAAGTCGAAATACAAAAGACTTGAAATAGACATAATTATTATTGCATATACACAAACAAACCATTAAAAAAGTACAAATAACCATTAAGTTAATTCCATGTTATTATTCTTCCAACAAAAATAGCTTTAGGATAAACGTCCTCTGCTTTCTAACAAACACTCGCTGAATCTTAGCATATTTCTTGAACATACTTTGCTTTCTTTTCCAGAAAATATGATAGATCCTGAAGACATAATTTCCTTTTTGAACTCTCCTACTGCAAATGAATGTACCGCATTACTAAAAAAACCACCAATGGAAATTGTCGCTGAGACATTCTATAAAGTGAGATACTTCCTTTTATGGAAAATAATACAAACCAATGCATAGAGACCCATGGCAGTAAAAATATTTCAGAGAAAGCAGTACAGAGAGCCAAAGTTACCGAGAGTGGGGGATGTGTAATTTCTGTGAGTATCTTAAAATTATTTATACTATAGAAGGATGTGGAGCAAGTGAACATGATATTTTACCAATAACAATTTCTGTGTGTGTGTACATTAACATTTACATGATTTATATGATTTTATATTTTTATATAGTACCATTAAGTCAAAATAAAGTCGTTATCGTAAACCAGTCGACAATTACCGCAATTTTGTAGTAAAAAACGCCTCAATAATTGACTACTTTTGTACGGTATTTGGCTACGAATTAACGGTATTTCCTACTTTGTAGTAAACTACCGCCAAAATGTAGTCACTTACCGCAATTTTGTAGTCAAATACCGCCTCAGTAATTGACTACATATTCCGCTAATTGGCTACTTAGTAGTAGAATACCGCTAAAATGTAGCCAAATACCGTTTAAATAGTAGTCAGTTACTGCTAGATAGTAGTCAATTACCGCTAGAAAGTTGTCAAATACCGATTAACAATGTAGTCAATTGCCGTTACAAATAATTATAATATAAAAAAAGTAGTCCACTTCTTTTCTTTGGCTTCTTGTGTATGGTTTTGGTATAACCTAGGAAAAATACAAATAAGAGACATATCGTATCATACTTTAATGCGTGACTACATTGTTAACCTCGATCTTTGATGACTTGCATTTAAATTTGTAGATAGGTAAGTTAAGTTGAGAAGCCTCATTTACGTTTATCATTTTTTCAGATTACAGACCACAAAACTGCCAGTAAGGGACCTGTCATGTTGGGCCTTAACAAAGATGTGTACGTCATGCTAAAAAACTTCGTGAACATCATGTTAAAAAAGGTTCCTGGTTATGTTCCATGTGATGACCGCAGTATTTTCTTTCGTTGGCCGAACCACCAAGGTCAGCTAGTTCCGCTTACATCTTCTCTCGTGAATAAGTGCCTTCAGAGAATATGGTCATTAGGAAATTCAACCAAAAAGATAAATGCTACCATGCTTAGAAAGTCGACAGCCACAGCTGTCAGGAAAGTAGTTCCTGAAACGAAAGACTTTCTTGCACGCCACATGACTAATTCAACTAGGACGCAAGATAAGTACTACGCCATTTATAATCAGAGAGAGATGTCAATGCCAGTTGTGAAACTGATTGCTGATGTGATGGAAAATCAGTCCACAACATTCCAGATAAGTAAATCCATCCATTGGCCTAAACAAGCTTCCGACGAAGAAATGTCCGACGAGCAAGGAAATCGAGACTCAGACACAGACATCTACCACGAAAGGGAACAGTGCCTCAGAAAGGAAGAAGCTCTAGCAGAGAAAGACGAAAAACAGACTCTTGCAGAGAAAGACAAGGAAGGGTCGACAGAGGGCATAATAACATCTACTGATGATAAAGAACAGTTCGGAAAAGAAATAACTTATGTTGAGACAGAGTATAGTTCTTTTGACCATCATGAAAAAGAATATGTAGCAAATAGTCAAGTGTCTGTTAATTTGGGGCATGGGCATAGGAGCTTCCATCAAGACGAGTCAAATCTCCTTCTTGAAATTTGCAAAGGTCATATACAGAGTGGAGTCATAGTGGTAAGAATGCTTCTGGATACAACATCGAAACATCCCAGAGGTCCAAAACTTCTTTTGGACCTAGAAGAAAGACTTGGAAAAAAAAGAAGCCCCGAAGAAAGTTGTCGATCGTGTAAAAGCCGAATATAGAAGAAGAAAAGACATCACTAAATCTATATTTTATTTTTTTCTGACACAAAGAAACGTGCCTGGAAAATGAAGATGTTTGTCTTAAGTGTTTTTAAACTTTTATTTTGTGAGGCTTTTCATTGATCTGAAATATCAACATCAATTCCTGAGGGCAAATGGCCAGTTTATAAAGACAAACTTATCAATGAGGGACTCGTATGAGTTTTGTTATCATTTGCAGATAAGAAACTGTAAATTAAAGTTAACATGTATTATAGAGACAAGCTTATCAATGAGGGACTGTTATATTTTTTGTTATCATTTGCAGATAAGAAACTGTAAATTAAAGTTAACGTGTATTATAAAGACAAGCTTATCAATGAGGGACTGTTATATTTTTTGTTATCATTTGCAGATAAGAAACTGGCGGAGCGCAAAGGTTCCTACTCCTATCGAATACCACAGCAGGGTTCTTTAACGTGCGAGGAACGTAGCATCGTTCCCAACACGGTGCACCACTATGGTTTGCGGTCAGGTTGTCCGTATTATAGCCTGACAACCCCAGCATGTAACACGCCAGGGGTACCCCATTCCACCACCTGGGGCACACATCCCAGTTGCTCTGTAGGCAGAGCGCCCTAGCCCCCGGCTAGGGTTGTGAGCACTATTTAGTCGCCTTTAACAAGCCTAGCGCTGCTGCAGGCCTATTCTTTTAACACCCGGACCTGCACGGGGCTTTTCACTAATTAAAGCGTACTTATACTGGATTAACCAAATACCTTCCGTTCACCTGGAGCCAACAAATCCGATATTTATCACATTTCCCATCGATGAAAAATTTACCTTTATGACATCAAGCCACGTCAATAAAGCCATCAAAAATATTTGGAGCAAAGGACCCGTTATTAAAAAGCAATTACCGCAACACGCATTCGAAAAAGCACTGATGAATCCGTAAATACGTCAGCTAAAATCGATAATAACGAAATAACTGATGTTCCGATCACAAATATCCACAACAGATGAAGATTGAAAGTTCAATCCACTGGCCAAAAGTACCGAGAGACGAATTAGATGAGAATTTAACCGAGGATAAAAGAGATGACGTGGAAGTAGAAAATGAGTTAGAGATAGGAGAAGGTGATGCAGAGTCGAAGGAAGAAGATTACAGGGAAATTCTAGCTGATCTCATTAACGCCGATAAAGAGAAACCACAAACCGAACTCACAAACGTAGGAGTTTTTCCACGGAAAAATCCACAGAACTTATCCAAATATGTGAAGACCTAATTGCCCAAGAAAATATCTCCATGGTAACCATTCTAGATTGCATGCAGTGAGCCGATAGAGGAATAGAGTTGCTCGATCTATTTCAGAGAAAATTTGGAAAAGGATACCTAAAGAAAATATATGATCGACTACGATGCGAATTAAGAAGACGAAAGAGACTTACAAAGCACTAATATATTGTATAATCCCAATTAACACTGAGGCGATCTTATTGTTCTTTTTTTTATTTTATGATGATTGCAATTTCCAAGAGTGAAATAAAATTTGTCCATTAAATAAATATCGTCTTCAATGTGATAATCTACCTACCTACCCACCCACCCAATCATCTACCGACCAACCTACGTACCTACCCACCCACCTCCCTACCTGCAAACATACATACATACATACATACACAGATGCATACATACATACCTACCTACCTACATACATACATACATACATACAAAAATACATAAACTAATTTATACGTTTCATGAATAGCATATATGCTTAAATGCGAAAAGTTTTCATTATTCGCTTATACAATGCAACCTCTGTAAACCGGCCATAACTGGGACTGACGTAATCGACCGGTTTTCAGAGGGTCCGGTTTCCAGAGGTACCGGAAATTGACGTTGTTGCTCCGGAAACTGGTTCCGGAAGTATACAACTATGATTAATCTATGCAAAATACCCTCATTTCATTTTTAAAGCATGTTGACGGTTTGTACAGTGCATTGTATCTTTTCAAATGTTTTTTTTTGTAATACATGTATGTTTCATTGAATAAATATTTATATCCATGTTGTTGTTATTTTACAAGTTTATTTATAGAATACCATAATTACATCGATATCGGGGGTCAATGACCTTGAAATACCTGTATACAATGTATCTGTGTCAGCGTATAAATGTACAAAGCATGATAAGACCACGTGGATAAGACCTCTTCATTTCGTATGTGAACAAGTTTTCAAATTCATTCATGCGGATGACACCATATTTAATAAAACAAAATAAGATAAACAAGTGCATTGAACCAAAACCACAGGTACAAAGTACGACTAAATACCAAATTACCATTAGCGAAAACATAAACTACAAACACAACTTAAATACTTTTCAGACTCTTATCAAATTAATTTTGTCTTCAAGAGTAAGTTCAATGTGGCGACGTTTAGCAGGCGGTTTAGACATTTTAACATGAAATGAATAATTTTAGCAGTAACTGAACTAGCAAGTAAAACGAAATATTTAGTTATGATTTTAATTTATTGTTTGTTTGTTGGAGTTTAACGTCCGAGCAGCAATATTTCAGCTATATTCAGACAATGAACATGAAATGGATGATAAAATGAACATAAAATGAAAAAAAAGGATGGGTCACAAGGACAATAGGGTCGACAAATTTTGATTGCCACTAGAAAAAGGGGGATGGGTAAGGTCGGGCAATTTCGCCTCCTGTGGCAGAGCGCAAAGGTTCCTACTCCTATCGAATACCACAGCAGGGTTCTTTAACGTGCGAGGAACGTGGCATCTCTCCCAACATGGCGCACCACTATGGTTTGCGGTCAGGTTTTCCGTATTATAGCCTGACAACCACAGCATGTAACACGCCAGGGGTACCCCATTCCACCACCTGGGGCACACATCCCCCTCTGTGGGCAGAGCGCCTAGCCCCTGGCTAGGTTTCTGAGCACTATTTAGTCGCCTTTTACGACAAGCTTAGCGCTGCTGCAGGCCTATTCTTTTAACACCCGGACCTGCACGGGGCGATTTTAATTTATTAACGCTCAAAATTTATAGCCAAATGAAATGAAACCATAAATTTAATTTAATTTACTCATAAGACAAAAGAATGCACCGCGGTCGGTAAAATTGTTTAAATCAAATGAAGTTTGCTTTTACAAAACCGTTTGATATTCATGGGTTTAAAAACAAATTAAAAATATACATGTGGTAAACCACGCCGATCATTGTGTGTGCAAGCTTAATTGCCTTTTAATCATTGTCTTCACAAGCCGATTTGTTTTAATTATGTTTTGATGTTTGATAATTACATCTAATTACGATTTGCACCTGTATGACATGTTTACGTAACAAGGTAAATAGTCCGGCGGCAATGGTTTACATGTAAAATATGTCAATCGATAATTAATACACAGATTGACAGGTAACACGGTTCACCGATTTCTCAGGTAAACAGATTTTGTCGGCCGGTTATAAGAGGTCAATATTGTATGAAAACATGTTTCGTACCAGAATGTACGGCCGGAATTTAGAGGGGCCGGTATTCAGAGGACTTTTTTACTTTAATATAGGTTACAGACCACCAATTCAACCAATGAGCATTTGGAACGTACCCAAAAATAGTCCTACGCAGAAATTACCCCTGTTCCTCATAGGGCTGTGAAAAAAGTTCTCATCTTATTTAAAAAATGTAAACAGTTTCTGAAAGGAAAAACATTTCTGTACATTTTATAGGTGCATTTTGCTTCTTGTGATGTGAAGCCTAATCTCCATAATGATTTTTAAATATACCCCTATCTTGTGAAAACACTGGGATTTCCCATGCTATTTATAGACCCTTCACTTCCGGTGACCAGTACTGCACTGCAAGTCTGGTAACCCCACATGCCATTCTGAGGATTGTGAGCTGACATATGTAGAATCATGCTGATATATAGTCCTCTGCAGGTTAAAGTTGAGGTAAAGTCCAGAGAAGCCATTGAATATTGTGAAATTAGCATAGAAGCCTATGGAAAGTGGAATTAGTGGTTTTTAGCCTATATAGGCGTTAATTCCGGACCAAAAATAAATCTACGGTTTTCAGAGGGGCCGGTTTATGGGGGTTCCATTGTATTATCAACGACAAATGACTTTTGCATGCAAAAATACAGTTACCATTAATGCATTATGCGGTAAAGTTTACTTTTTCCGGTCAACTTATCTTCTTTTATATTGGTAATACGACTTTTGTGTGTGGACAGAATTAGAGCTTAGGTTAATTTGAATAAGTCTATATAAAAAAAAATTGTTTAGTTTCATTCCGAAACATTATTTTACAGCAGTCTGAGATGGAGGTAAAATGTGCAGAAAAAAAATGTAAAATGTAACATGTTTAAAAATGCTCAAAAACGTCTAAAACATTGAAAAAATCCAACATGTAAACATGTCCAAAAAAAAGTTGGATTTCACGCGCAAGAAGGTACTTTTTGCCGCAAAAAAGTTGTCATTTTACCGCTTTCCCGACGAAAGAAAAATATTTTTTTAACCCTAACCCGCAAAAAAGATGCACTTTACCGCATAAAAGTTACCATTCACTGCGTTCCATGAAATTGACGTAAAAAGAACGGTAATTGTGTCTCGCTTCTACCGCATACTTCTAACCTAACCCTAATTATGAGTAAATATTTTTCAGCGATATAAGTTACATACCTTGGGGGTTTCGGGAAAGAAATAAGTAATTTATTGCGTTTTGGGGTGTGAGTCTAAGTTACGGAGGGCCCCGTGCAGGTCCGGGTGTTAAAAGAATAGGCCTGCAGCAGCGCTAAGCTTGTCGTTAAAGGCGACTAAATAGTGCTCAGAAACCTAGCCGGGGGCTAGGCGCTCTGCCCAGAGCTTTGTTTGTTTGTTGGGGTTTAACGTCCGAGCAGCAATATTTCAGCTATATTCAGACAATGAACATGAAATGGATGATAAAATGAACATGAAATGAAAAAAAAAGAATGGGTCACAAGGATAATAGGGTCGACACATTTTGATTGCCACTGGAAATAGGGAGAGGTGGGTAGGGTCGGGCAATTTAGCCTCCTGTGGCGGAGCCCTATGGTTCCTACTCCGCGAGAATACCACAGTAGGGTTCTTTAACGTGCGAGGAACGTGACATCTTTCCCAAAACGGTGCACCACTATGGTTTGCGGTCAGGTTTTCCGTATTATAGCCTGACAACCCCAGCATGTAACACGCCAGGGGTACCCCATTCTACCACCTGGGGCACACATCCCAGTTGCTTTGTGGGCAGAGCGCCGTAGCCCCGGCTAGGGTTCTGAGCACTATTTAGTAGCCTTTTACGACAAGCTTAGCGCTGCTGCAGGCCTATTCTTTTAACACCCGGACCTGCACGGGGCCACACTTCAAGTTAGTCTGCTTTCGAAACGTGAAACAACAGATCCACATGTAAAATCATAAAGTGAAATACGAAAAAAAAATTTCACCGTATCAATCAAAAATAAACAAAACGCATTCGAGTACCATCAATTCTACAGACAGATACAGGTAGTTAAGTAGAATAAATATATTGTTTTCCATTTTATTTTTTCATATTGGTGAATTCGTATCCAATTTGAGAAATTTTAGCAAATAGATGGGGAGCTGTGTTTCATGTATCGCCTGAACTTTGTATTTCAAGGCATCTTTTATATTGTAGAACACACGATGAAAGTTCATTTTACACTATGTAAGGTTTATTTGTATGTTGCATAATTGTATCGACTGAATTCTTTTTATTCATTTTCATAATAATGCACATTTAACTCCTTGACCTGTGTCGGGCTGTACATATGCTTTGAAAATACCAGTTACATGACCTTTGTATACATGAATGCATTAGAAGGGTGAACTAATTTTGGTTGTGTGTGTGTGGTTTTTTTTAGATATGATATTCGTATTTCTTTTCGTTTAACAATAAACTCTGGAATTTTTAATAAACAACCTATTTGTCCAGTGTGGTGGATGCGTTTTCAACAAACGGTTAGCATTTCTATGGGAACAAATTGTGCATCGCTGACCTATTCCTTTATAAGGCTAACTTTACCTGATCAAAAAGAAGGAATACCGTTTCACTAGATCCTTTAATCGCAGTTTCCGCTATACACAAATGATCTATTTTATATATCGCTTCTACCACAAAGAACTTGCAATAAAGGTTACTACAGGCTTATACCTTGACCTACACTTAGATATCGAGGGTAAGCGAAACCTTCCGACAAAACCATACGACAACCGTGTTGATTTGTCAATCCGTATTGTCAACTATTCTTTCATCTGTGGCATTACCCAGTAAGCAGCTTTCACATCACATTTAATATGTAACGCCAGAGCTTGTTGTATATTTTTGTGTCGCGCTAGACTTCTTACAATTATACTTCTGGAACAGGTTATGTTGAAATAAAATTGAAGTCATTACTACAGAAGTTTTATGGCATGCGTTGATCGTTATGGTGTATTCATCTGAATCATGATGACCGATTTGTTAAATGTGAAAGTTTTCCCTTCTTGCGATGTCTACCCTGGAATTGATTTTTTATGAGCAATGCGAGGCATGTTCTAGAAAGCAGAGGATGCTTACACTACCAGCTACCAGTGCACCATTTTTATTCGAGTCAAGAGTTGCTTATTTACTTTTGTTAATTTGTTTTTTGTCTGTTTTTGGTTATTTAATGTTCTTAGTTGTGTGTGTCTGTTTTCCGTGTCCATGGATATATTCTTTTGATTTCCGAATATTGTTCCCCTGATTACTCCTTAAGTTATTATACGTGTATTTGCATTCGTGAGAGCAGTACAAATTTAAATTTAGTCTATTTTCCTTGATTTACCTCTTTTGTTATAAAAACTCTACGAGGGAGCTATATAGTCTAAACACAGTACTTTTATCGGGAAATTTTCCCCTTCTATGGCATAAGGGGGATGGAGAAATTATTTTTAAACAATTTATTGATGTTCAAATATGTATGAAATTTAGATAACAATAACAGCAAACATTTTGAAGAAATTACAACTATAAAATTCAATTTGTTAACGCAAATATTTGACAAGATATATGGGGAATGTGGAATAGGGGAGCGTGTATGGTATAAATGGAAAGATCAAACTATTCAAGAGATGTATTAATATAAGATACTCATTCGTATGGATTTCGTGATAAACAATTAATTCCAAGTTATATATGGTGCCTGACCCGAGGTAAAAGCGTCGATAAGAGCTATTCATAAATTCACAAGTGAGACATGTTTGTAATGTTAGGTTTTTAATAATCACAGTTGCAGATGATGACGGTGATATTGTTCGATGTCGATGGGCAAACAATAACAATGGTAGCACAGAATGTTATAGTGTGTGTCATGGAGTACCAGGGGCATCAATTGATGAGGTTTATTCATAATTAAATTTGACATACATATGTTCAACGAGTCTTTGATTTGGTTTCGTTTGGCAAACATTGTATTGCATTCCCTTTCTTCGTTTTCTATATAGTTTCTTATTAATTCCCAACAGTTTTCAATACTACAAGTATGAGACCGAACTAAAGTTAAACTTAAGTAAACACACAGACTTTGCCAAAGAAAAAGGAATGACTAAGACTATAATACGATTTATAATTTTTTGATTATTAGTTTTCGATGTTGTTGTTAAAATAGGTATTTTAAAAAGTAAAAATGCTTATCCCAAACGTTTAAAGAAAACAGACTAAAGAAGTTACAAAATTTTCATGGTTGAAATAGATCTACTTACCTGATTAACAAGCAAACAGTGAATTATATTTTTGTTTGTTTGTTGGGGTTTAACGTCCGAGCAGCAATATTTCAGCTATATTCAGACAATGAACATGAAATGGATGATAAAATGAACATGAAATGAAAAAAAAAGAATTGGTCACAAGGATAATAGGGTCGACAAATTTTGATTGCCACTGGAAAAATGAGGATGGGTAAGGTCGGGCAATTTAGCCTCCTGTGGCGGAGCGCAAAGGTTCCTACTCCTATCGAATACCACAGCAGGGTTCTTTAACGTGCGAGGAACGTGGCATCTTTCCCAACACGGTGCACCACTATGGTTTGCGGTCAGGTTTACCGTATTATAGCCCGACAACCCCAGCATGTAACACGCCAGGGGTACCCCATTCTACCACCTGGGGCACACATCCCAGTTGCTTTGTGGGCAGAGCGCCTAGCCCCCGGCTAGGTTTCTGAGCACTATTTAGTCGCCTTATACGACAAGCTTAGCGCTGCTGCAGGCCTATTCTTTTAACACCCGGACCTGCACGGGGCGTTAGTTTAGAATATAAAAGTGTATAAAATTTGGTGTTATGAAGTAAAAAAAAAAAGATCAACAAAAATGTTGATAATGTTACGACACATTTTAACGCTAATAATTGGCCTTTCATTTCACTCTTTATGAACTGTCTCACCCGACCTGTTCCACTCAATCCATTTTTTACGTGTCAGACATCAAATGAATTGTAATGAGATAAGGAATCTATCTATATCTGAAAAAATATCACGAGGCATAGTGGAATAAAACAACTTTACGCCGACTTTGACAGACTAACAAATTTTACCGCACAACAAAATTCTAATATGAATTTCTTGGCAGGTATGACAATTCATTTCTTTTTCCAGCAAAATTCAGGACGAATACATTAATACAAATATTCTTGCCAAATTTTATAAAATTTCGTTGCGATTAATATGTCGTGCAAAATCATTTTATGGTTGAGTTGATAGATGTCACGAAATGATCACCTGCAGAAGGGGAAAATCAAAAGTATAAATATCGTGTATTTCAATACCTGTTTAATCAAACAAACTTCATAGAAATCGTATGATAGCAATTTTCAGTCATTTAAAAATAACTTTAGTGTGGAATGCGACTTAAAAGTATTCTTAAATAAATTTTGCATAAAACGGCCTTAACCGTCCTGCGAAAACTGATTAAGTGATTATGTTTCTTCTGTTGGATCAGATCAGCTATGAAAATGGCGGTGTTGCCATAGATATCACAGCAGTACGAGTTCAAGTCCCGCGGAGGGAACGACCAAACATTTGCTTCGCAAATTTGACAGTTCTAACATCGTTGGGAATTTTTCAGACCCTTCTATAAGTTTACGTTATCTTCCCTGTATCAATTTGATCCGATGGAGCAGTGTAACGAATAGATTCGTCACATTCTGAGACGTTGTATAATATTGATTTGTTGTGACATGCATCATTAATTTGATCCTCCATCCTACATAATAACACCAAAATGAACTGTCACGTACTACCATACATCGTGTAGTAAGTTACAGCCCTAAATTAATCCTACGAGGAGGAATGACCCGGCCAGCGAAAGCTATATTTTTATAGCCTAGCTGGCCGAGTGGTCTAGGGCGCTGGACTTAGTGCAGGCGGTGTTGCCATAGATGTCACAGCGGTACGAGTTCGAGGCCCGCGGAGGGAACGACCAAAAATTTGCTTCGTAAATTTGACAGTTCTAACATCGTTTAGAATTTTTCAGACCCTTATCTTATAATATATATATATATATATATATATATGCATCCGGAATATAACCAAATATAAATTATTTATTATGATTTTTTACTATTATTTTCATTTTAATTTATTTTATTATTCTTGAAAAAAAAATTTGCTATCCGAACCTGACCAGACAGATCTGGATTAGTCTGGTAAGTATAAGTTCGACTTCATAGCATTGACCAATATACATGTATGATTGAAGACAATTTATCATTATTCTGGTGCAAAAGGGCCATTAATTTATTGCCGCAATTGAACTACGAAAATCGAACAGTAAACTGGCGCAAAAGAGTTCCGGCACAAAAAAAAAACGCCCGAAAATCGTTATGTAGTAATACATGTACCATATTATTAGCCCGATCACTTCATGTATTAGCAGAAAATTATATACTATATAGCGTGTATAAAGGTTGTTACGAATTTGGTACGAAGTTTTTAAGTAATGCCCAATTTAGTTCTCGTATGTTATATCAATTTTGAGATGCCCCTGTATAAAACATCACAAGTAGACAAGTATGACTACGAGTACGACCAGAGGAGTTTCCGAAAAAGTCTAATACGATATCTGATAAGAATCCAGTGAATGCAATAATGTCCATCGATTGGTGAGCAATAAAATATGTTATTTAGTCGGATTATAGTCATATTATACAATAAGGAACAGATATGGTGTCACGCAAAACATGCACCATCGTATGTACTTTATAAAAATACAGAGATAACCCAAAGGTCTTTATTAAGTGTCACCTTCAAGAAATCTATGAAAGGCCCCGGCAACCAAAAGTAAAAAATCCAGATATATGATAAAATGATAGACGAATTTCATATTCATTTTCATTCCGGAAAAGTTCTTCAATTAAAACGAGGTCGGCTGGAGTCAACAGGCGCAAAGGATCGGGTGACATTGCAATGTTAGCCAAGGGAGCAGAAACTTGATTCGATCTACGAATAATATTTAAATGATACATTATATAGTTCGGTTTGTTTGTTTGTTGGGGTTTAACGTCCGAGCAGCAATATTTCATCTATATTCAGACAATGAACATGAAATGGATGATAAAATGAACATGAAATGAAAAAAAAAAGGATGGGTCACAAGGATAATAGGGTCGACAAATTTTGATTGCCACTGGAAAAAGGGGGATGGGTAAGGTCGGGCAATTTAGCCTCCTGTGGCGGAGAGCAAAGGTTCCTACTCCTATCGAATACCACAGCAAGGTTCTTTAACGTGCGAGGAACGTGGCATCTTTCCCAACACGGTGCACCACTATGGTTTGCGGTCAGGTTTTCCGTATTATAGCCTGACAACCCCAGCATGTTACACGCCAGGGGTACCCCATTCCACCACCTGGGGCACACATCCCAGTTGCTTTGTTGGCATAGCGCCCTAGCCCCCGGCTGAGGTTCTGAGCACTATTTAGTCGCCTTTTACGACAAGCTTAGCGCTGCTGCAGGCCTATTCTTTTAACACCCGGACCTGCACGGGGCTATATAGTTCGGGTATTTTCATATTCGGAGAAGTATTTCCACATAATTATTACTGTTCTTACAGCCTTCAAATCCGATATTCTTTATTTGTCTAGTATAGAACTAGATTCCACAGATTCGACGTTAATGTTTATTCATGAAATATGAAATTAATGCTACACTCCATCAGAAAGAGGTCGATATAGTGATTATATTAAAATATTTTCAAAATCCCCCCGATCACCACCACCAAAACCACTGAACCCGCTACTGTCACATCTTATCTTATTCGTAACATTTTAAAAGAGAATTAGATTCTTTATATCGTTGAATCATGAATGTTGGTCAACCAATACATGTTCAGTGTGTTTTTCGCGCAGAAAAAAGTACTTTGAAGCTGTAACGAGATAAAGTGTGTAATTTTCACAGGGTGCTAATTTAGACGTATTTAAGTGGTCCGTCTGAAAGCGTTAACATTAAGTCTCATATACACTTTTTGTATTTGCTCTGGGCACCACTTAGCATCCACAAAAGTTTGGAACACCAAAATTTTTCGTTCATGTTTTATTATACATGTAATACCTTTTTGACTATAAAAAACATTTCACCCTCCATGCGTAACGTTTAGAGGATCTTCGGAGTATAAGAAATAACATTTTTTTATTAATCGAGTTGCGAGAATAAACTGTGACAATCATGCAAGCTTTTGGCTGCCATCTAATTTTTTTTCGCATTATGTAAACTTGAGTGTGTCTTCGATCCTCCTGTAAAATAAAAGTGTATATGTTACGCCTTGTAAACGTGTGTACATGTATTTTATTACACTAGACATTGTCATGTCATTTTAACAAATCTTACTATATGCACTCCATAGGTAGATGACGTTCACTCTTTGAAAACTATTCAGAAATTGCTAATGGTAGGGTTTTGTCCATGGGCTGGGAGGATCCATCGTGCATCCCGCTCACTCATCAACTTCATGGTGATTTTCATGTACCTTTATACCCCCATTCAGGAATCAATTTGTCGACAAAGATTATAATCGGATTCTTTTTTTCAGTATAAGCCTATATTTGTACCCCACACGGTCAATAAGCCAAAATTGTTGTGGCTCAATTGTTGGGGCGTATGTCTTCATGGGACAGCATATGTGAAGAAACCAAATACACATGGGTATCATCGTATAGCCCAAAGTATTAAGTTTGCAATGGTATCAAGAAAGTTGCGGCAACACTTAGGGTTTTGAAGTGAAATGAAATAAATGTACCCCTACTCCACCAAAAAATCGCTAAAAATGACATATTTTCCAATGTCAAAACCCCTAGATTACCTATGTTTCAGTAACGAATGGCTTTTTGGGGTATTTTCCGTTTATTCTTAATACAATCAATACTTTTGGTGTTATTTTGATGACTTGTGGCGATTTTCGTAGTCAGATTTTATAGAAAAATACAAAAATCGGTTGTTTGAATTTCCCGTAAAAATTTAAAAATTAATTTTCTACATAAATAAACTACGAAAAACTAATTTTCAGAAAAGATTATTAAAACAAATTACCCCATATCCTAGAAAACTGGTCTCAGTATCAAACAGAATTCTCATGTACAGCATACCGACACTAAAACTCATATATTGGAAACATATCTGATCAATTTATGTGGTTAGATTTTCGTTTTGGGGTTATGATGACTGAAATTCCCCTTTTTACGATTTTATAGTAGTTATAACATCAAAATAATGTAAGTGCATCAATTGATCAAATATATTGGTTATACATCATTATCTTAATGAATTTTTACACTGTCGGTGTGCTGCAACTCTGTTTGATACTGAGACTAGTTTTCAAGGAATAGGGGTAATATTTTAAATTTTTTTGAAGATTCGTTTTTCACAAGTAGTTGTTCGTGGTTAATTGATGTAGAAAATAAACTTATATATCGAATGATACCAAATTTGAGACGATTTAGTTGAGCATACACTTGTACAGTCGAAATTATGCGACTATTATGGTAAAATCGAAAATCCATTTTTTTTTTGCATTTCTTGATAAATTCTGACTACGAAAATCGGCACAAGTCATCAAAAGAACTCCGTAAGTATTAATTTGGATAATGCTATACAAACCATTTTAACTGAATGAAAAATATGTCAATTTATGCCATTTTTCGATGGGGTAAGATTACATTTGGGCTACTTGTCGTAATCTGTACATGTATATTATGTCAATTTACTTCGTTTTGAAGAAAGTGCATTTCGAAGAATAAAAAAAACGTAAAAAATGAATTTTTGCCTTAACGCAACAAAATACATAAATGCTTTAGTTATTATTTTTTTTTTTTTTTTTGAGGCGACAAAAAGATTCCTAAATGGGAGATATAAGGGTACCTGAAAATCATATTTTGATTGATGAGTTGGGAGGGGTCATGGGGAATATTCAAGTCCGAATACTAAGTAGCAACAAGAAACAAAAACTCAATGAGAACATTTTTTGCCTACATCGTTTTTTTTCACGAACATGTACTCTTCTATCCTGTCAGGATTCGCTGTCGTATAAACTGTCAGAAACTGTTCTGACCCGCGACACATCTTGTCGGGGCCTGTCAGGGCTTTCGACAAGGTTTGTCATAATATGTCATGGGTTCTGACACCCTCCTGTCAGGATCTGTTCTAGGTAAAACAGATAGGTGTTCTAGGTAGAACAAATACGTGGATAAGAAGAGTTCCTGACAGATTCTGACAGTCATTAGGTCGAGTATACATCTTTGATTGAATTACATACAGCACATGTACGTGATTCCGAATTGAAGGCGTAGCACTCGAATCCCGATTCGTACGACGGGAAGGGAGCCTTGCTATGTTTTAACTTGAATTTTTTTTCAATTTTTGACCTGACTTTTATGTATGGCAGGTAGTACCAAAAGAAAAAAAATATTGCCTCCCGCACTAGGGCTACGCCCCTGACTTTAAAGAATTAGGACTAATTTTTGTTTTGTTGTAGAATACACCAGTAAACATTTTATACATATATTTTAGACCTTTATGAAACTTAAAAGTGTTCACACTCATACTCTTTGAAAAAATATGACATTTTTGAAGAATTTTGACTGAAATATATAAGGCACAGTCATCCACCTGATACATATATAAAAAAACAGCATTTTAGTCAATAATTTAAGACCCTTATGGAAATTAAAAATGTGCGCACTGATGCATTTTGCAGACTTTTGACTCAAATTAATGTGTCGCAGCCACCTACATGATACAGTGTAGTTATATTGGGAAATATAGGATTTTAGTCCATAGTTTAAGACCATTTTGAAAAATGAAACTGTTCGCACTCGCACATTTTGCAGAATTTTTAGAAATTTTACTTAAATACAGGTGTCACAGTCACTTGTTTGTTGGTTTGTTGGGGTTTAACGTCCGAGCAGCAATATTTCAGCTATATTCAGACGATGAACATGAAATGATGATGAATTGAAAAAAGGATGGGACACAAGGACAATGGGATCGACAAATTTTGATTGCCACTAGAAATAGGGAGAGGTGGGTAGGGTCGGGCAATTTAGCCTCCTGTGGCGGAGCCTTATGGTTCCTACTCCGGGAGAATACCACAGTAGGGTTCTTTAACGTGCGAGGAACGTGGCACTTTCCCAACACGGTGCACCACTATGGTTTGCAGTCAGGTTTTCCGTTTTATAGCCTGACAACCCCAGCATGTAACACAC
Source organism: Perna viridis (assembly GCA_037379345.1). Lineage (NCBI taxonomy): Eukaryota > Metazoa > Mollusca > Bivalvia > Mytilida > Mytilidae > Perna > Perna viridis. Next base: position 38,138,561 of record CM074522.1, on the reverse strand, counting down.
CAGGGGTACCCCATTCCACCACCTGGGGCACACATCCCAGTTGCTTTGTGGGCAAAGCGCCCTAGCCCCTGGCTAGGGTTCTGAGCAATTTTTAGTCGCCTTTTACGACAAGCTTAGCGCTGCTGCAGGCCTATTCTTTTAACACCCGGACCTGCACGGGGTCTCTGTGGGCAGAGCGCCTAGCCCCCGGCTAGGTTTCTGAGCACTATTTTGTCGCCTTTTACAAGCTTAGCGCTGCTGCAGGCCTATTCTTTTGACAACCGGACCTTCACGGGGCGGTAAATTGGATGAGCTCACACTCGTATTTTGAAGAATTTTGACCGAAACATTTAGGTATCAGTCACCCATTTAATGCTAAAAGTTTCAATTTTAACTTTTTAAAGAATGATTTGTGATCCTTGTGTTATTTAAAAGTAGCTTTCACTCAAAAAAGTACTGTGTCAATCTTGATCTTCGTGAGAATTACCAAACATCTGAAAGTTATCGGTTACTGTGTTCCAATGCCGTTTTTACACTTAGAACAGAAACAAAGACCATTAATGCTATAATTGAATAATTCAATTTAATTACAGGTCTATGATAAAATGTAAAATAATATTTAATATATAATTTCATAAATTTGCACGATTAGTGACTGGGTCGTGATCGACGAAAATTGGAACATGAACAACGAGCAGGGGATTGACAGAGTAAGAGATAGAAACGAACTACAATAGACATTATTGGAATAAGCCAATTTCAGACCATAAGTATTTCGGACCAAATATGAAATATGTTATATCTCCCTTTCTCACGATGGAATTAAAAATTCAAACTTTAACAGTCTAAAGATTCAATCGCATAAGTTGAAACGGAACATCTGTATAATTTACTATTGCAATTTATCACGCCAACTTTAAAATTCTAATCTATTCAGCCCCGTGCAGGTCCGGGTGTTAAAAGAATAGGCCTGCAGCAGCCCTAAGCTTCTCGTAAAAGGCGACTAAATAGTGCTCAGAAACTTAGCCGGGGGCTAGGGCGCTATGCCCACAGAGCAACTGGGATGTGTGCCTCAGGTGGTGGAATGGGGTACCCTTTGTTTGTTTGTTTGTTGGGGTTTAACGTCCGAGCAGCAATATTTCAGCTATATTCAGACGATGAACATGAAATGGATGACAAACTGAACATGAAATGAAAAAAAAAAAGGATGGGTCACAAGGATAATAGGGTCGACAAATTTTGATTGCCACTGGAAAAAGTGGGGGGGGTGGGTAAGATCGGGCAATTTAGCCTCCTGTGGCGGAGCGCAAAGGTTCCTACTCCGGGAGAATACCACAGCAGGGTTCTTTAACGTGCGAGGAACGTGGCATCTTTCCCAACACGGTGCACCACTATGGTTTGCGGTCAGGTTTTCCGTATTATAGCCTGACAACCCCAGCATGCAACACGCAAGGGGTACCACATCCTAGTTGCTCTGTGGGCAGAGCGCCTAGCCCCGGCTAGGTTTCTGAGCACTATTAAGTCGCCTTATACGACAAGCTTAGCGCTGCTGCAGGCCTATTCTTTTAACACCCGGACCTGCACGGGGCGAAATGGGGTACCCCTGGCGTGTTACATGCTGGGGTTGTCAGGCTATAATACGCAAAATCTGACCGCAAACCATAGTGGTGCACCGTGTTGGGAATGATGTCACGTTCCTCGCACGTTAAAGAACCCTACTGTAGTATTCTTCCGGAGTAGGAACTATAGGGCTCCGCCACAGGAAGCTAAATTGCCCGGCCCTACACACCTCTCCCTATTTCCAGTGGCAATCAAAATTTGTCGACCCCATTGTCCTTGTGTCCCATTCCTTTTTCATTTCATGTACATTTTATCATCGTCTGAATATAATTGAAATATTGCTGCTCGGACGTTAAACCCCACAGACAAACTAATCTATTCAACTAACTAAATTAAAAGCTACTTTGCTCAATTGACAATTAAATCGAAAATTAAAGTCGAATTTCCATGTTCACACTTATAGGTCTAGTCTATCCGGCTTCTTGCAGGGATGTCATTAGAAGCCGGCAGCCGGCAAAAATCGCCGGCTACTCTTTCAAACGTCGCCGGCTACTTTCGTACCCCACAAAAATAAAATTCATGAAATATTCTTCAACCCTCTTTATATAATATACTGACAATATTCATCCACAAATATTAAAGATTGGACTTGAATGACGCATCGGTGTGACTTTAATACATTGTTCAGTTGCTAAAATAAATAGTCCGCGTTTTTTCCCTGTTTCTAAATATAGACTTTCTTATTTTTACCGAACTAAAAATACTTCGTTTCCGGTCAGCAAAAAGCGACATGTCGGGCCGTAAAAGGTCAAAGCCTGTGACACAGGGTCAATCATCTATCTGTAGTTTTTTGTCACCAGGGCCAGCTAAGGCCAAAAAGACAGACAGTAACAATGGTAGATATAAATTAACAATCATATTAAATATCTTATTTTAATTCGATAAAATACTAGCAAGGTCATTGGGTATGACAAGTGCCATTTTTGTCAAAACAAAATTTTCAACAAGATTGGATCGATTGCTTTGTTGTCACTTGTCTTAAGTGGAAAAAAGAAGGGTCTATGCAATGGGGAACTTTTCAATAATAAACACTTTGTTCAAAATTAAAAAAAAATATCACATTTTTTAGGCTTAACTAACAGAAACTTGTATAAAAATTGTAATCTTATTGTCCTGTACAATGGCCCAGGAGAGCCCTAGAATGCAGGATATTGCACCATTTACCCCAGAGCTTCCGGGGGCCGCTCAAGACCCCCTGCCGTAATGGGCGGGTTCGCCGCCTACTTTATCTAATTAGCCAGCTACTTAAAAACTTAGTGACATCACTGTCTTGATCTGACGTCGACTGGTAGTATTAGTTTCTTTGGGTTCTCGTCGATTGTCATCATTCAAGTCGTTCGAATAGATTTTCGGTGGTTTAGAATAAATTAAAAATGTCACCATCGATTGAATGATTGTCACTAGCCTCGTCATGGTCGTATTTTCTAGAGGCTTCGTTCGTGGATGTACGCAAATGTCTGCGGTTTCTACGGTAGAGTCTACTAGTATCGCCACTTTAAACAATGTAGGATCTCGGTTTGTCGTAATGTTTCTTCACCGTTGTCGCTATCCATTTCTTCGAAGTTGGTATCGGGGCCATTCGAACGGCATTGCTAGTATTGAGAGGTTGTAGTTCTTTGACCCCTCTACGCTTGTCATAATAGAACTTTTGACGTTTTTTTCTCATGATCGAAGCGTCTCTTGACGGTAAGCGGATTGTGTGAACTCTGTTTCAACACATCTTTCGATGCAGGTAAGGTAAGTCAATACCTTCCAATGGAGTAGTTCTGTAGTCCACTAAACACAAATGTTTGTCATCAGATTTCCTCCAGAGGTTTTTGACGGTCTGGATTGCTCGCTCGGCTTTTCCGTTTGCACTTTGAAAGTGAGAACTAGATGTTTCGTGGTCGATTCTCAGTTCACGACAGAATTTCTTGAACTCAGACGAACTTAATTGTGGTCCATTATCTGATAGCAGTTTAGTGGGTATTCCATGTCTAGCAAAGATATACTTGAGAGCATTGACGATAGATGTTGTATTTGATGATTCTGTTTGTTTGTTTGTTTGTTGGGGTTTAACGTCCGAACAGCAATATTTCAGCTATATTCAGACGATGAACATGATGTTTGTTGGGGTTTAACGTCCGAGCAGCAATATTTCAGCTATATTCAGACTATGAACATGAAATGGATGATAAAATGAACATGAAATGAAAAAAAAAGGATGGGTCACAAGGATAATAGAGTCGACAAATTTTGATTGCCACTGGAAAAAGGGGGGATGGGTAAGGTCGGGCAATTTAGCCTCCTGTGGCGGAGCGCAAAGGTTCCTACTCCTATCGAATACCACAGCAGGGTTCTTTAACGTGCGAGGAACGTGGCATTTTACCCAACACGGGGCACCACTATGGTTTGCGGTCAGGTTTTCCGTATTATAGCCTGACTACCCCAGCATGTAACACACCTGGGGCACACATCTCAGTTGCTCTGTGGGCAGAGCGCCTAGCCCCCGGCTAGGTTTCTGAGCACTATTTAGTCGCCTTATACGACAGGCCTATTCTTTTAACACCCGGACCTGCACGGGGCTTTGATGATTCTAACGGTAGCACAGCAGTGTACTTAGTAATCCACAGTTAGAATGTAAGTCTTACTTTGAAAGTCGAATAAGTCATATCCTACCAAGCTGAATGGAAAATCTGGAGTCAAATTTGGTTTGAGCGGTTCTGAAGGTTGCTGATTTTGATACGAAGCACAGAGTGAACAGTCTTGTACACATTTCGCGATATCTGAGTTTATGCAAGGCCAATACATCACTTCACGTGCACGTTTCTTGCATTTAGTCATTCCAAGATGAGACTTGTGTACGAGCTTCATCATTTCGTCGCACATACTAGACGGAATAACGATTCTAAGCCTTTTGTAGATAAAACCATCTAGTGCGGACAACTGATCCCTCGAGTCCAGGACTGTCGAACTTCGATTGGACTTTCGGATTTTGTATCGGGCCATCCTTTAAGAATGGTTTCATGTAACACATGTAATTCAGACTTTGTCGCTTCTTTGATTTCAGAGTATTTATCCTTGCTAATCGAAGTCATACAGATAATATCCTGAACGATGTTGCCTTCGTCACTGTCGTGTGAACTGGGCGGTAAGAATGCTCGTGACAAAGAGTCGGATATTTTCATGTCTTCACCTTCCTTGTAAGACACTTGAAGGTCGTACCACTGAAGTTTAAGCATCATCTTCTGAATTCGCAGTGGTGCTGATGTAACATTGTGATTGCACTGCAATCTTTTGCATACAAGAATTATCTCCCTTTGTATATTGTGAGTCCCCCGTGCGGACCCGAATTCCCACTTCTAAATAAATGGTAGAACACACATGGTCGTTCTTTCTGACAGCCTGACCACTCCAAACACGTTACATGGTGTCAGGTTCGCTAAACTTTAGCGACGAACAATAAATAACACGCCGACATGGAAATGGCAGGCATCCCTACTCCCAAAATGGATTGGGAAAGCACAAATTTGCCCGAAGCGTGGAAGAAATTCCGTCAACATGTGGATCTAATTTTCAGTGGTCCCCTTGCGGACAAGGACGAAGCTATCCACTGTAAGTACCTGCTCCTCTGGATTGGTGATAGAGGCCGCGACGTATATAATACATGGCATGGAATCTCAGAAGATGACTTGAACAAACTAGAGACTTATTATGAAAAATTTCAAGCATATGTACAACCAAAGCTCAATCCAGTTTTTGCTCGTTATAAATTCAACAACATTATACAAAAAAGTGACACTACGGAACATTTTGTGACAACACTCAAACTTCACGTCAAGGATTGCAATTACAAAGACCCGGATGAAATGGTACGAGACCGCATAGTATTTGGTACGTCCTCAACAAAGGTCCGTGAAAAACTCATAAACGAAGGAGAAAAACTGACACTCGAATGGCGATTCAAATAAGTCAAAGTCACGAATACTCGCAAGAACAGTTAAAAACAATGGAAAACCCAGATATACATGCACACGCCGTGTCAAGAACACCACACAGACGCAACGTTAATCGTCAACATTCACAGTCACAGACAGGAACTAGTCGTACACAGAAAAGGTCGTTTCAACAGAAAGTATCGAAAGGAAATTGTGGAAATTGCGGATATCAACATAAGCCGACAGAAGTATGTCCAGCCAAAGGAAAACAGTGTGCGGGTTGCAAGAAATGGGACCATTTTGCAGAAGTGTGTCGTAGTAGTAAATCTAATGTAAATTTGTCAAATTCAAAGGTTTATGGGGTTAACACACATGAACCAGAGCAATCAGACCCAGATTCTGACCCTGAATTTTTGTTGATAGTATTCATTCCAATATCAAGAATGATCAAGCCTTTATAAAATTTATGGTGGGTCCACACTCCTCCCCAGTAAAGTTTAAACTTGATACAGGTTCTCAAGCAAATATAATACCAGAACATGTTTATGATAAGTTAGGTTTATGTGGTGTACTTCAAATCCCTAAACGTAAACTCTCTGCATATAATGGTGGTACTTTGCACACACTTGGCGTCTGTCGTCTCTCATGTACATACAAAAACAAGACACACAATATAGAATTTTATATTGTAGACACAACAAACACACAAATTCTTGGTTTACAAACCTGTCTAGATTTAGCACTCATAAAACTTGTATATTCAGTCGACACTTCATGTATTGAACAAATTGAGTCAGATAAAACAAATGTCGAGTCTCAGTCGAGTGTTCTTACACATGAGAAAGCCTCACTAAGCGATTCGTCGTCCCAGTTCTTAGACAAGCCTTCAGTCTTGAAGCAATATTCACCCGTGTTTAAGGGCATAGGTTTATTTCCTGGTGAATGCAAGATTCAATTAGACCCTAATGCTGTACCAGTTGTACACCCCCCCACGTCGTGTTCCTTTTGCCTTACGCGATAAACTTAAACAGGAGCTTGACCGTATGGAAAAGGCTAATATTATAGCCAAGGTATCTACCCCTACTGAATGGGTGAACTCATTAGTCGTTGTAGAAAAATCAAACAAACTGCGTGTATGCCTAGACCCAAGAGACCTTAACAAGGCCATTTTGAGACCGCATTATCCGATGCGCACATTGGATGATATTTTGCCCCACCTGACAGGTGCGAAGTATTTTACAAAACTTGATGCAAGATCAGGTTACTGGACTATTAAATTAGCTGAGGAATCCTCATACCTCACTACATTCAATACCCCTTTTGGAAGGTTTAGATTTTGTCGTCTCCTGTTTGGTTTGAAATCATCACAAGATGAATTTCAACGTAAAATCGACGAGTGTTTTGAGGGTCTCCCAGGTATAGTGGCTATTGTCGATGACATCCTGGTATATGGTCGAACTCGTCAAGAGCATGATAAGAATTTGAGGTCAGTCCTAGAAAGGTCAATTGAAAAGGGTATCCGTCTGAATGAAGATAAGTTGGAAGTAGGTGTTACTCAGGTCCCCTATTTTGGCCACATTATTTCGTCCGAAGGTCTTAAACCAGATCCTTCCAAGGTCAGTGCTGTCAAAGACATGCAGCCCCCTCGGAATAAGGCTGAACTTGAAACAGTTTTAGGCATGATCAATTATTTAGCCAAGTTTGCTCCAAATTTATCGGAGATTACCAGTCCCTTACGAAGTCTTTTAGTCAAAGATGTGCAATTTTCATGGGACCACCCTCAAGCTCAAGCTTTTGAGAAAGTTAAAGAGGTCATTACACAGTCCCCAGTTTTAGCATATTTCGATCATGCCAAAGATTTAACATTACAGGTTGATGCGTCGAAATTTGGGTTAGGTGCTACTCTAATGCAAGATGGTAAACCTATAGCTTTTGCCTCTAAATCACTTACTCAATCTGAAATCAACTACGCTCAGATTGAGAAGGAGATGTTTGCAATTTTATTTGGATGTAAACACTTCCATCAATTCGTATATGGTCGACTTGTACACATAGAAACAGACCACAAGCCACTTATCAGTATTATCAGCAAACCCTTACATGTAGCTCCCCCTAGATAGCAACGCATGAAGTTGCAATTACAGAGGTAGACTTAATTCTACACCATTTGCCAGGTAAAAGTATACCTGTAGCAGATACATTGTCACGCAACTTTCAACCACATACATACCCCAAACTTTCAGAAGGTATGGATGTACATGTACACACAGTTTTAAAGTCAATCCCCATTAGTGATTGTAAACTAGAACAGGTTAGAAACGCTACAGTTAAAGACCCCCAGTTGGTAATGCTCAAACAAATAATTTTAGCTGGATGGCCTGAATGTCGCAAGAGTTGTCCCCCTTTAGTTTTAGATTATTGGAATCATCGTGATGAACTGACATATACAAATGGTTTAATTTTGAAAGGAACCAAAATAGTGATTCCAAAGGACTTAAGGTCGGAAATGTTAGACCGTATTCATTCTGGTCACATGGGCATTGAAAGGTGTTTTGGCCGAAAATGTCTACTGACGTTACAGAATTGGTCTCTACTTGCCCAGTTTGTTTAGAATTTAGGAACTCAAACCCCAAGGAGCCTCTTGTTCCCCATGACATCCCTGATTACCCCTGACAAAATGTTGCCACTGATTTATTTACTTTAAATGGTCAAGATTACATAGTTGTTGTTGACTATTTTAGCCGTTATTTTGAGTTTGAAAGGCTCAACAGCACGACTAGTGACGCTGTTATTACAAAATTGAAAAACATATTTTCCCGTCATGGAATCCCAGAGAAAGTAGTCTCTGACAATGGACCCCAGTATTCGTCCTATGAGTTTGATGATTTTGCCAAGAAATGGGATTTTTCTCATGTTACTTCGAGTCCCAGGTATCCCCAATCAAATGGTCTTGCTGAAAAGACAGTTCAAACTATCAAACGAATATTGAAAAAGGCCAATAGAAGTAATACTGATCCCTATATTGGTTTATTGGAGTATCGTACTACCCCATTGTCAGATACTGGTTTGTCTCTGTCACAGTTGCTGATGGGTAGAAGTCTTAGATCTATTCTTCCTTGTACCCCAGATAAATTAGCACCCAAATCTCCAGATTTGTCCAAAGTAAGAAAAAACATGAACTTGAGTCGCACTGGTCAAAAGAAATACCATGATGTAGGTGCTAAAACATTGAAACCACTACAAAATGATGACTCTGTCAGAATACAGAAACAAAACAAGTCCTGGCAACCAGCAGTTGTCATTGACAAACATGATCCTAGATCTTACACAGTACGCACTGAAGATGGTGCACAGTATAGGCGCAATCGTCGTCATTTGTTAAAGACTAATGAAAGTATTTGTCAAAAAGCAATGTTTGACTCGTTCCCTGATATTTTGGACAATAAAACAAATTCCAATATGTTAGATCATACAACAAACAAGCAAAGTTCCCATGAAAAGGAATCTGTCCTCGTATTTGATAGCCCAAAGGTTAAAGTTCCAATTAAACCCAACATTGATTTTGTTTGTTGGGGTTTAACGTCCGAGCAGCAATATTTCAGCTATATTCAGACAATGAACATGAAATGGATGATAAAATGAACATGAAATGAAAAAAAGGATGGGTCACAAGGATAATAAGGTTGACAAATTTTGATTGCCACTGGAAAAAGGGGGATGGGTAAGGTCGGGCAATTTAGCCTCCTGTGGCGGAGCGCAAAGGTTCCTACTCCTATCGAATACCACAGCATTGAAGTTCGAGCAAAAAGTACAAATGATCAAACAGGTCCTTATGTTACCCGCTCTGGTCGTGTTGTTAAACCTAAAGAAATTGTTGATGTATAGAATACTGATTTAAGCTTAGCATTATATTTTTTTTTAATTTCATAATCATATAGTCAAATTATGGCTTGTGTTTTGTGTGCTTTTGAGAGAGTTGGAAGAATATTGACTATTCATACTATATACATATACAATTAGTTAACAATAACAATTTATACACTCTAATTCTGCTGAACATATATGGAACATTACAGACAGTCAACATATAATATGTAAAAACAAAAACTTTTTTAAAAGGACAGAGATGTAACATTATGTGATTGCACTGCAGTCTTTTGCATACAAGAATTATCTCCCTTTGTATATTGTGAGTCCCCCGTGCGGACCCGAATCCCCACTTCTAAATAAATGGTAGAACACACATGGTCGTTCTTTCTGACAGCCTGACCACCCCAAGCACGTTACAGCCGAGAATAACGGTGTCTTGAAAATATGTTCCAATGGTTTATGATCATTATACACAACTGTGTTTTCCAAAAATGTAGCAATGAAATTTTCTAGTGCTGAACACAATAGAGAGCATTTCCTTCTCAATTTGTGCGAATCGTTTTTCAGACTCGGACAAGGATCGGGACGCATAAGCGATTACACGTCCTTCCTGCATAATGACGGCTTCTAGTCCATCTTGATTCACACACAACTTCTACTGGTTTCGATACATTAAAATATGCTAGAACTGGAGAAATACTACAAAGTCTCTTGAGCTCCTGAAAACTTTTCTCCTGTTCGCTTTCCCATAAAAACAGCACCTCGGATTTCATAAGCTGTCGAAGTGGAGCGTCCAGTTGACTCAGATTTGTCATGAACTTGGCTAAATACTGAACATGTCCTAGGAGTCTACGAACTCCTTCTTTAATTGTCGGGGCAGGCATATCGACTATAGCTGCAACTTTCGATGGGTCGGGACGCAAACATTTATCGGTGATCACATGGCCCATGTACTTAACTTCAGACTTTCTGACGTAACACTTATCGAGATTAGTCGTACCACTAATACCTTCTAACATCTTATCCATGATCTGTTGATAAATTTCCGGAGCGCATTTGATTCCGAAAGGTAAACGGAGCCACCAAAAACGGTATATCGGAGTGTTAAACGTTGTCAGATATGATGACGGTTCGTCAGGTTTGATTTGAAGAAATCCTAATTTTGCGTCTAGCGTTCAGAACACTTTCGCATTTGAAAGTGTCGGAATCACGTCATCAATAGTCTTTCACGTTCTTCCACTTTGTTAAGATCTTTCGGATCTATGCATATTCTGACTTCATCATTACGGACTCCTACAACCATAGAGCTAACCCATTCAGTCGATTCCTCAACTTTCGTGATATAACCATTGTCTGCCATGTTCCGCTATTGCTTTAACCTTGATAGGTGCGGGCAATCGTCTCGGCAGATGAACTACACCTTTCACGTTTTCCTCTATCTTGATTCGGTATTCGCCCGGAAGTGTGCCTGTAGTCTTGATCAATTCCGGAGTCAAGTGACCAGTCATTCTGAGTCAGTTTCACTGATAGGTGAGCCATTGTCGATCGCATCGATTCTTTTCACCAACTCAAGTGTTTCTGCAAAGTCACCACTGGTTATATTATTCTGTTCTAAATCAACTATTTCGAATGTCTGTGTGGTTTCACAATCTCTGTATTTAACCGGAAGTTCGATTTTGCCCAACTGTTTTATTGTATGACCGGTGTGCTATCAAGATCTTTCGCGAACCTGTTACTTTGTGTTTCGCGCTAAGTCGTAATGCGTTCAAAGCGTCTTTCGAAATAATGCTACATCTGGCACCGGTATCGATCCTGAACTTAATCGGTTTCTTGTCTATTTCCAAATCCACTAGCCACTTATCTAAAGAATGTGAACTGTCATTTATCACTGTCGAAATGTACAAAATTTCATGTAATGTATCATGTTTACTTTACAGTCTTTTTCTATACACACTTAGCCAGTGATGGGTTTTTTACAATACTTGCATTTTGTTCCGTTTGCTGGACATTGTCTTTACTGTGTGCGCTTCCGCACTTTCCACATGAATGTTTGTCAGTATTGTCATTTTTATTCTGATGTTGTTGTTGGCGATTACTTCGCAGAGGTGGCTGACGTTTATTTACACTACGGTTCGGTCTTCTTTTGTGGTCACTGATTTTGAGGATTTCTTCGCCGCGGATCATTTTCATTTGTTGCTGTGAAAGTTCATTGTCCTATCTCGATAGATTTGGCGAGGTTCAAATCAGATCCCTTATCGAGCATGCGTTCTTCAACTTTCGAGTGTCTTACACCATTTATTATTAGCTCTGTCAGAATAACGTCAGAATTAGCATAATCACAGTCCATTAACAAAATTCTGAGGTCTTTCACAAAGTTGTCAAAACTTTCGCCTTCATTTTGTTTCCGCTGATTTGCCTTAAATCGTCAACACGTTTGTTTGTTTTGGGCGGATATACGTTTCTAATTTGTCAAGTACTTTATCTCGGTCATCTTGTTCACTTACGCCACCAGTCTCTTCCCAAAGTCCTAACCAGCCTGAACGGTCTTTCTTGTTTGCCTTTACAAGGGGACACTTCAATGTGAATTGCACATGCTGTTTGAACCTTTGTAATTCTTGATAAATGTCTGGTGCATCCCAATTTAATGACGGATGTTCGAAATTAAAGCCGGTCGCCATAACTGATTTCACCTGTTGTTTACAAATTTTTACGCCCGTGCAGGTCGGGTGTTAAAAGAATAGGCCTACAGCAGCGCTAAGCTTGTCGTAAAAGGCGACTAAATAGTGCTCAGAAACCTAGCCGGGGGCTAGGCGCTCTGCCCACAGAGCAACTGGGATGTGTGCCCCAGGTGGTGGAATGGGGTACCCCTGGCGTGTTACATGCTGGGGTTGTCAGGCTATAATACGGAAAACCTGACGGCAAACCATAGTGGTGCACCGTGTTGGGAAAGATGCCACGTTCCTCGCACGTTAAAGAACCCTGCTGTGGTATTCGATAGGAGTAGGAACCTTTGCGCTCCGCCACAGGAGGCTAAATTGCCCGACCTTACCCATCCCCCTTTTTCCAGTGGCAATCAAAATTTGTCGACCCTATTATCCTTGTGTCCCATCTTTTTTTTTCATTTCATGTTCATCGTCTGAATATAGCTGAAATATTGCTGATCGGACGCTAAACCCCAACAAACAAACAGTTTACAAATTTTCACCACCCGTGCAGGTCCGGGTGTTAAAAAAAATAGACCTGCAGCAGCGCTAAGCTTGTCGTATAAGGCGACTAAATAGTGCTCAGAAACCTAGCCGGGGGCTAGGTGCTCTGCCCACAGAGCAACTGGGATGTGTGCCCCAGGTGGTGGAATGGGGTACCCCTGGCGTGTTACATGCTGGGGTTATCAGGCTATAATACGGAAACCTGACCGCAAACCATAGTAGTGCACCGTGTTAGGAAATATGCCACGTTCCTCGCACGTTAAACAACTCTGCTGTGGTATTCGATAGGAGTAGGAACCTTTGTGCTCCGCCACAGGAGGCTAAATTACCCGACCTTACCCATGCTTCCTTTTTCCAGCGGCAATCAAAATTTGTCGACCCTATTATCCTTGTGACCCATCCCTTTTTTTCATTTCATGTTCATTTTATCATCCATTTCATGTTCATTGTCTGAATATAGCTGAAATATTGCTGCTCGGACGTTTAACCCCAACAAACAAACAAAACAAATTTTCACAGCAGAAAATGTATATATTGTCACTGAATCTGACGGACGTACTGACTGACAGGATGAATTACTGGAATGTTCATTTATCTATCCATTTTAAGCGTGTTTCTTTACTGCTTACACCATGTAACAACAAGACACGTGTGGCGTACAAATTATATTCAGCAAGTTAGGGGATTGACAGAGTAAGGGAGAGAAACGAACTACAATAGACATTGTTGGAATAAGACAATTCGGACCGTAAGTGTTTCGGACCAAATATGAAATATGTTACAGTTTCCATTATTAATCGCGGACTTCCTGTTCTTAAATACACCACACAGAATAAAAAGATTTAGTGTCAGGAACTGTCCAGAGGTATGACAAATTAGACCAGCTATTCGTATTTTCTTTGTCACGACTTAGGACAATTTCTGTCAGGAACTGTCGGGGAATAGGGCAAAATGTGTCCTGACCTAGAACAGCCTCTGTCACACCCTGTCAGGATCTATCAGGATTTCTGTTTTAACTACTGCCGTAGAACAGTTTTCCTGTCAGATTCGGACAGTATTTAAGAGAGGTAAGAAGTGATCGCAACTGTATTTATTTTTTTGTATGGATAAATCCATGCAATCAACATTCTTACATCAACCAAACCATGAACGATAACTCACAAGTAAGGGGTAAATTTTATATGTATATACATTATATTTGTTTACATTTTGTGACTGGTTATATGGTCTACAATGTATATTACTTTTTAGTTTGATTTTGAAAGAGTAATCAAGGGAACCAAGGTTATAGTGGTAATCAAAAGAATGTAATCCAGTGACAAAGACCAGACATGCACAACAAAGCACATAAAGTAACTAAAATCATACATACAAAGTAACAAAAGTAAATGAGCAACTCGGACTCCACTAAAAACCGGGAGCATGGACCAGGTGCACCGGTAGGGTAAGCGTCCTCTGCTTTTCTAGAAACACCCGCCGAGTTGCTCATAAAACTATGACCCGTTGAATAAATCAGTTTTCATGGTGCTGATGGATACACCATAACGAGTTCATGATGAAGATTTGTCACCATTCTGTTACCGTGAATTTTATTATTTTTTTGTTGGGCCTCTCAGATCTCAGACCTTCCGGCGACCTCTGAATGTATTTACTGTGTTGTATTTATGCCATACGCATTTGTTACGTTTCATCATACTTGCTCTTTTTTCCCATTGTAGATGTTTGAATAAGACATAAAGGGTAATCAATGTTGTGGTAAGCTTAGTAATGAGCAAATTTTCTAACAATGATTTTTTCCGACTGTTTAAAGAAAGGGACCTGGAGCAATTGCAATTTAAAAAAGAGCGTGAAATATGTGACTTAAGGAATAAATTGAAGTATTAAAATCCTTGATGAGGTCCAAAACAGTTTCCATTTATTGAAGTCCATTGGGTACCCCTGCATGACAAATATGATACAGTAGAGGGGACAGAGGATCTTACAGATCTCCATTTTAGTCATGTACAATCTTGAGACAATGTTTCAAGTCGAAATCGGGAATTTCACTGCAAATGATAACCTGAAAAAAACCTTCCCACCTCTTCAAAATTTCTGAATCCGCCCTTACATCCTGTCTGTTGTTTATACTTAGATTCAAAAGCATTGGTAATTTTTCCTGCCATTCACTGTATAACTATAAATTATCTTATTCCAATACAACATTGAGGAAAGTGTTTTTCAGGACTGCCAAATCAAAAGTTTCAGAAACGTGACCCGCCAACACACAACCAGATTTTTATTCTCATTGGGGAAAAGAAGAACGGTAAAAGCATTCTTGGAAATTTAAACTACTTTTCACAAGTCGTTTTAAGTAAATTAATTAAAAGTATCCGAATACTTACCGTAGCTCCAATAAATCGATTATTTGAATTTGAAGTCTACTGCTGTTTATTGGTCTGATGGGACAGTAAAGTCAAAGTCGGGAATATGAAAAATGTTTATTTCATCAGTAAAAACTAAACGTATCATGACCCGTCGGATAGACTTTCACATTGACCTTATTCCTTTTGCAGAATTACACTTTGTACTAGTGATTCTTTCCGAACTTTCGAAAGGCAATTATTTAATGAGACTATGAAATGTGTTATAAATTATGGGGACATAAAATGTATGATCAACAAGTCATCTGAATTTGGAGAATGACGTATTGTATAAAACCTACCATTTACTATAATCATATCCAAAGAATGCTTCAGTCATGGCAGGAATTAAATAACTAAATATTGCTAAAAAGAGAGAACAAGAAGCAATCATAGTATATGTCATAATCCCATTCTCATCACAAGAGTACTGATTCGTCATAATTTTTTTTTAAATATTTATACAAATTCTCCGCAGGTCAAGCGATTTTGGAAAAGGGGTTCCAAATTCCAGGCTATCATTTCCTCCTTTAAGCCCAAATTATGCCTCAAATTTACAAGCTCTTGCACCAATGGGAGTTCCAACCCTGGCAATTCCAAAATACCCGGCTCTGCCACTGCAAATATTTCTACATTTTGCTTTGAAAAGTAATCAGGGGAACCATGAATCGAGCGGAAATCATAAAAATATATTCCAAGGATGACCGCCTCGGTGAACTCAGGTTAGCGTACTAGCTTCTAGTGTGGGAGGTCATGGGTTCGATCTTCGACCGAATCACACCAAAAGACTTTAAAATTAGTAAGAAACTTAATGATGACTGTATCTCCAAGCACGCTGTAATTTTAGGAATTTATTTCATATCAGAGAAGAACACGTAAAACATGGTCATGTGATATTCAATAATGTACGTTATTACGTCATTATGGCACGATAATACCATCTTTAGATTCTTCAATAGTTGCTTATATAAATGGATAAATTGACTGTCTTTGGGAGGTGATGTCGCCTACGGCTTAGGGCATTATCAACGTTTAAGGCAATATCACTGTCACTGTCAATTTATCATGATAATGCCCTTTATGTAAGCAACTATAAAAAGAGTTACGATTGTTTGGCTCGGAGTCATCAAAATGTGTCCGAATGGGGTAACATGGCAACCTGCGGGGTGTTGCTTCTGTGAACTAGCACAATAAAGATCTAGATCAGCGTCAATCCTGGGTCAGTTCGATTGATCAATGGTTGCGTGACATGTCTGCCACAGTATTTAAAAATAATAAACCATAATCGATTAATCAGTTAAATCAATCAGTAGGTAAAAATATCAGAACAAAATGATAAAAATGATGAAAAAAATTGTTATTACTTTGTTCTAATTCAATTTGATTCCGATGTACGTTTTGGTGATCTCTGAAAGTACATGTATTTACTATTTTGTATTATGGTTCTTCGCTGGAACATTTGTTACGCTCTTTTTTATTGTCACATGTTGTGTATGCCGCTGTAAGTATGTTTCGGATAGAAGGACAACCATTTAACGTAGCACAATATCAAACAGATTTTTTATTTCTATTTAAACGCCATTGACGGTTATCAAAACGGAATCTGGACAATTCGGCCCGCAGTCAACTCGGCCCAGAACCACTCCGACTGTATATTCAGGGACTCAGAATGTCATGTAAGACAACTCGGACCGTCATACAAGACAACTCATCCCGTGTTAAATGAGTGTTATGACCGCATTTAAGGATTGTTTGGGTACTACAATTAAGCCAAGGCAAGGAAATTGTATTTTGGACATAGTCCATGAAACAAGACCAGGCTCGTGCTATCGATATCCTTGTCTATGAATTTAACCGTTGCTTAAAAAGGGATTTAAATTTTTTTAAGAAGCCAGCGTGCATAGTGCTATTAGTCCTGTAACACGATCCTAGTGGTCCTATAACATGGTCCGAGTGGTCCTGTAGCACAATCCGAGTTGTCGTATAACATATTACTATTATAGGATTATTAATAATTATTATTAGTTAATTAAGGTAATGTAAACATCGTCCTGTAACACCATATGATTAGTCCTGAAACACGGGCCGAGTGGTCAAAACATTTCTATTCAAACACCATTGACGGTTATCAAAACATTACTATTGCCTCGGCAGCCCAAAAAATTATTTCTGATGACACCACGAATTTTTTCGTAATTATTTATTTATCAGTAGCCACGCAAGGGTGGATAAGGAAATTTCGAAACGGGGATCCAGAAAACGGGGTTTCACGCTTTTATTTGCTTACTTTTGGCCTAATTTAGCACAAAACTAATAACAATTTTACCTGTCAGGTTTCATTTCAATGCGAATTTAGAATATCAAGAAATTATTTTTTTTTAATCATTTACATAATAAAAATAACGAATAACGTTTACATGGTTATTGTATGGAACATAAAATAGGATTTATATTCAATTTGATAATCATACAGCATGTAACAGGCATAGATACTGTATAAAAAGATATTTACCTTTTTTGCACAATAATGGAGCTAACCAATTAAGGAAAACATTGTCCGGTATGAGATTTCTGATACCTTCATGTGATGTAAGGAATTTTCCACACGATTTTGGTTTAAGTGAATGCTCCACTGTAAACAGACATACAGACGGTAGTATTGAATTACACATATAAAACTGATTGGCGTTCATGCCATTAATCGAATGAAAAGTAACGAATTTAGTTGTAATTTCACATCAGTTGGGAAAAAAAATCTCGATTATCCTTTAAATCACTGTGTTTGTTGTCAATAAAATATTTTTAAACTGAATGAAGGTCTTACACAGCATGCACTGTAATTACAGACTAAATAAACACGTTTTACATTTATATGTCTTGTATCCCTCTTGTGTTTCCTTTCCTCTTATGGTGGGACGTTATAATTGCCCGCGTCTTACCTAGTTAGATATTGAATTATAAGATTTATGAAAATAATTGTCTTAATTGTAATTTTATTCTGTAGGTAGAGAACTTTCAAAATATTGAGGTAACTTATGTCCAATCCCTTTGCTTTTCATTTCGTAAATAAATACCAACGTTTTAACTTACTATAATTAGTCCATGAAGGTCCATCGTCAGTAGTCTGCAACCGCTGGTGAGATAAAGATTTCACTGTAAACCGAAGATCGTCCGTTCTAGTAAAAATGGTAACCTGCCGGTCTGACATTATATACGTTGATGAAACAGTTATAAATAGGCAAAACATGACAGAGGTCAACATTGTCAAGTCGGACATGGCGTCTGCAATTGAAATTTAGATTGCACATTGTCTTCAATTAAATATTACGCAGTGACAGATTAAAGGGGGTCCGGGAGTTGGTACTCCCTGTTTTGAATTTATTTTATTTTTGTTTTGTTCATTCCGTGCAGAGCTTTGGCAAAAATTAGACAAGTACTCTTAATCTGGACCTCTTTCAAAATTCCTGGACCCGTGCCTATTACATGCATGCATTAATGACAAAATTAGTGTAGTGTAAATTAGTTTTTGTGTAGTTTTGTGTGGGTTTCTGATTTGCATTTGTGTTTATAGGACAAGTTTTACAGTCCCTTGTTTTAATGTTCTTATTTTTAAAATATCTTCTTGGTATTTTGACATTTTACATGGCCTGTTTTTTTTTTTTTTTAATAAATACCAGCAGCAATAATATTCAAATTGTAATCATGTGCGTTTGATCTACAAGAATGTACATGTATAGTAATTGAGTATACATGTACATGTAACGATCTGTTTACATGTAGTATATGTATATGTAATTCGAATTTTACATTTAATTTTCTGAAAATGACTTTCTAAATTTTGAATGTTTCACTTGACAAAGCGATATGCTTTTATTATATTAACACAAACTAGTTTCAGCATTCATTGAAGGGTGGGTCGAGACATTTTTAAATATGTGTGGTTCCAGTGGATATTCTTTTAAATAAGGGAGGAACCTGGAATTAAAGGCTCTATTATGCACACAATTTACAAAATTTCTTTCCACACTGGTTTATTTTTTTACTTTATTCAATCTGTTCTTATTGTGTTTCACTTTGTCGCCGGAGAATGAGACCCCCCCCCCTCCGTAATCGTTTTTAACTAGTTGTGAGTAATTTATCTGTAAATATGCATTTTATTTGTACTTACAGCGTTGGTTTTAATATTCCTATTCAATATATTACATAGAGAACATACAATTTTAACTTTCGATAAATTCAGACAGATATTATAGTTTGAACCTGTCCTGGTTTTGATTTCATAAGATCAACCATCGATTTTACAACATTATGTAATAGTTGTTAAACATCACCTTATTGCATGGAGAAACGTCTCGATATTTCGAAGTGTTTTTTGGGACTCGGGGTTATAGGTCAGAACATCGTTGATTATTTAGTGCTATTTGTTCGAATTATTTTTTTTTAATGAAATTCATTAATTATGATATGTCGGTTTAAAAAAATGTTAAGGTGTGGCTTAATGATATTGAGCAAATACCGAATTATTTACCTACAATGCAACAGACGTAATAATTGCATTTACGCAGAGAACTACCAATCTCTTATCCGTTACTCTTCCTACATCACCGAATGTCATTGAATGAAACTTTCACAGAATATTCATTACATATAAACATTGTGCATCTCCTATTTTAGATTTTGATCCAAACATAGATGAATGAGGAAGTGGGATAACAAGTTCGTCAGAATTGCTCACAGATTTTCTAGTTTTTTTTATGCAAAGACATGAATTAAGCGAATATAAAAAGAAAGAGACCACAATATGAAAGGAGAACATGATATCCATAACCCTGGGACAAAGACTAGACTGACAAGAAAAAGACAAAATACCCTAAAACGCAGTCAAATCAACTTTCAAGAATACACATGATATACAAAATGTATCAGCGAACACGAATTATACAACAAGTTTGCAGGACCATGTGCCCCAGTAGAGTAAACGTCTTCTGCTTTCTTATTGCTTTGCTTAAATGATGTCAAATCCATGTTAAAGCGAAAGAGTGAAGCTACATGTAGACAACGACATTGTCAACATAAAGAGGGAACTTTACTATGTACGACATTATCAACAAGGAGAGAGTCTACACCAGGTACGGCATTGCCAACAAAAAGAGGGAACAACAAATTTGTACTCGTGGCTTCCAGATATTGCTTCAAAACTCTTTGTTCTTAAAACTGTAATCCCATATTTTATACTCCTTTTTTATTAAAACGGTGACGTGTCGATAGGGTTCTGATCCCTTCTCTTTTTGATGGATTTTTTAAAAATTATTTTTCTGTGCAAACTGTGGGCAAAAATAAGAAAAGGGTGGGCTCGAACCCTTTTTATGAATTGAATTCGCCCATGAATTTCATTCACATATACCACATGGCTTTACATAAGCAACAGGTTGCGTTATTTTTTGAATAACAAAAGATGCTTTTCCTTCAGATCCTTAATATAAATATGTTAAGAATTACCAATGGCAATGATATTAAGTGGTTTTTTTTTTTGGGGGGGGGGGTTTGTTTGTTTTTTTTTTTTTTTGGTTTTGGTTTTTGGTTTTTTTGTTTTTTCTTGTTTTTTTTTTGGTGTTTTTACTTACCTTTTACTCTCCAGTGTACGTACAGAATGATCAATGTTACTGAAATAATTGCATTATTTGGAGGATATTGGAATATTCTAATTGTACTTCGGAGTCAATTGTGAGAAACCATACAAAACATCTTTTTAAATTCATTGATTAACAGTTATAACAGTTATACGACCCATACCTTCTATAAATCGAAGCAAGACATGATGATTGAAGCAAACATTGTGTTATCTGGTCATAAAACAGTTATACAATGTACTATGGGTGGTTAAAATGATCATGCAATTGACTATTGATATAGCAGATTCACTCGTGCATGCAAATGACTGACTACTGACATAGCACATTTACTCGTGCATGCAAATGACTATTGATATAGCACATTCACTCGTGCACGTAAATAACTATTGATATAACACATTAATTCGTGCATGGGTTGTAGTGTAAAATGCGTAAGTCTGAATATGTACAAATCTATGGCGCGGTTAAAAACAAACATTTGAGATAATTCAATTTATGCATATACTGAAATCGAATTTTGCATATTTGCTTAATTCTTCATGTATGTTTGCCTATGATAAAATATTTATGCATATGTATGATTCGAATTTTGCCTATGCTTAATCCTTAAAGTATTGATCGCTTAAGTTTATAAACCTTTTTAGCAATAAAACCTGTTTTTACTTCTTTGTCTCTTTCATAAACCATTTAGCAACAAAAAAAAACATTGTATGCAACATTTTTATATAAACATTTCGGTAATAAAAATTGGGTTTCTATGTCTCTATGTTTTATGAGTATTTTTTAAATAAAACGTGAATCAAACTTACAATACACCCAGTCCGTGTGTATAACTAGTACATGTATGTTTTGGGACATGTACATTTAATTACTACATGGTTTCGCGAATTGCTACTAGTTATCACTTGTTTACATAAAAGTCGAAACATGTGATACTTAAATCTTCAATTAATATGAAGTTTAAATGTCTGGAAACAATCTTCGTCATTGTATGTAATTAATAATATATTTTATAAAATTGTATAATGTATAAATTAACATGAACATGTCAACAAATAATTATATACAGATGTTTAAATTTCAGAATTAACATTCCATTGTGGGGCATAACTGTGTTATAACATTAATAGAATTATTACAAAATGTTTATAACTAACCAAAAAAAATGAAACAAAAACAAAATTTAAAAAAAGACACATTAAATAAATAGACAAAAAAAAAGAAATTTAAAAACGACATTAGTGATAAATCTCTCTGGATACACCCCCTTTTCAGACATTTACACCTTTGATCGGCCATAATTATCCTTGACTCTTTTAACAGCTCGATCATATTTTATAGCTTTTGGTCTATACTTGATAAGTTTTCTTCGTTTCTGTATGTTAATATTTTCCCAAAGTTCAGAAATTCAGAACATCAAATGATTTACATTTAATAAATATTCAAATATATATTCTATCGTAAAAACATGCATGATAGCTTTTTCTCTCACTTCTCTATGATGCATATAGTTTTGACAAAAGCCAAGAGTACTTGATTTAAACCAGCACATCAGTTGAAAATAGGAGGAAATCATATTACTCTCCCTTTCCATTAAATTCTCCCAAAACGATTGATAAAAAAAATGGGAGTTCCAATGTAGAAACGTTCTAGTTTCACTCCCCTGTTGTTACACCCCTAACAATCAATCCATTTTATTTCATGTACAGGTTTTTATTACCTTTGTCTAAGTTATTATATATATTGATTTCGTTATATCTTACCTGTACCAGAAGAGGGGTAAATTGTTTATTGTTCTGGATGTAAACAAATAGGGCTTATCAGATTATAAGATTCTAATCAGTTTTGATAACAGTTTGTCAATGAAATCAACGAACCATGACAACAAAAATATTATATTACTCATTCTGATTTCATTAGTATCAAAATTATCCTTCGGAATGTTTGACTTTAATTAGGATTATATAGCTGTGTTCGACAAGCTTAATGCAAATATAATAGGAGTGGAATGCCCGTTTAATAGCATCGAAACTCACCACTCATTACATTTACGTGTAAATGGATTTTTAATTTTAAAATGCTTTATTTTCATGTTGGAATTGATAAACATCAAGTGATTTCACTTGTATTATTAATAGTGCGACATTTATTGTCTTGCATGTAGTTCCGTGAGAAAGGAAATTGTCAACACTTATTATAGAAGTTAACATGGGATCTGGCCCCAGTAGTAACAGGCCTAATACGAGGCGTCAGACAACTCCTAAAGTTGTTTTGGTTCGGGATCAAACCTCCACATCTCAAGACGACCACGATGAAGATGCAACTATTGAGGATAAGGTAATGCTATAATGTTTTGCATGCGCCCGTTTTAGAGGCGGATCCTCAGATTTTGAATGTGAGGTTCAATGTATATTTTGGAGTAGTATTGGCTCATTGTTGCCCGAATTCTGCACAAAATAAAAGTTTTACCGACGTATTGTGTCGTACCTTCGTTGATCCCTCAATCAAACGTTCGTGCGTTGAATTCCTTTAAGAATGAATGTTTCGCTGCTTACTAGAGGTAGTACTGATCTAACGTTAGGTAAAAACGTACGAAGAAAATATATTTATTTTTGATTATGTCTTCACATTTATTAAAAAATCAACAAGATTTCTGATCTAATATTATGAATGTAAAATCTGTATCGCACAAAAATAGGGCATTTCCGTGTCCTCTTTATGTTTCTCGTCAGTGTGTACAAGTATTTCTGAAAGTTTTTTTTGTTGTACTGTTGTTTTTCTTTTGTCTTTTTTATTGTCCTGTTAAATCTAATTCCAAACCGTATTTTTATATACATAATAATTTAATGCATGCCCTCAATTTTCTACTTAATGTATTATATATATTTTTGTTGGGAGAAGACTTCGTAAGTTTGTACAATTACGATCACCTCTAACTTCTCTTCGATTCTGTCAGGAGTCGTTGCCATTTAACATTTCTAAACTGTCAGAAATGACCCACGACACGCCTTAACAGGGTCTGTCAGGACTTTAGGCATTGTCAAGCTCTGTCATGGGTCGTGACACTCTCTGTCAGGAACTGTACTAGGTAGAAATGAGACGTGGATTAGAAAAGTTCCTGACAGATCCCGACAGATTATGACAGTCACTAGCTAGAGAAAACTTCTCTGACTGAACTACATACAATGCATATATGTGATTCCGAAAAAAGCGTAGCACCCGAATCCAGATTCGTACGACGGGAAGGAAGTCTTTCAATGTTTGAACTTTTTTTCTTAAAATTTTTGACCATGATGAGCTATAAATATAATTGGAAATTCAATGTAATTTAAGACATTTTTTTCCTAATCGGATTATCTAATTTACATTACGTCAAGCAGTTTGTATTATTAATTGCGAACTTCCAGATCTGAATTACTTCACGCAGAATAGATAAAGTGTTGGGAAATGTCCAGGGGTATGACAGTTTAGACCAGCTTTTCGTATTTTATTTGTCACGACCCTCGACAGTTTCTGTCAGGATCTGTCAGAAGATAGGGCAAAATGTGTCCGGACCCAGGACAGCCGCTGTCAAACACTGTGAGGATCTACCAGGATTTCTGTTCTATCTGCTGTCGTAGAACAGTTTTCCTGACAGATTCTGACAGAATTAAAGAGAGGTTAGAAGTGATGGCAACTGTAAAACTTGTCCTATCCCTTTTGTGAAGTCACAAATACAATTAATATTGTAAATT
This sequence comes from Perna viridis, assembly GCA_037379345.1. NCBI lineage: Eukaryota > Metazoa > Mollusca > Bivalvia > Mytilida > Mytilidae > Perna > Perna viridis. Next base: position 38,114,203 of record CM074522.1, on the reverse strand, counting down.
TAACATTTTAAGAGATTTTTGGCATAATCTTTAACATGTATGTTATCTTTTAAAGGAGGCTCTATTTCATTTTCTGTTGTTTTTTTCTCATGTTTATTTTTTTTCAGTGTTTATTAATTATAAATTTTTCAACCGTTAAAGGGGTAGACGGACGTACAAAGTAGCATGTGCCTCGGAACAGCTGAATAGATATAAATTCGCCACACGCTGGAGAATTAATTAAATATCTTGTCGACCCGCCACCTTTTCAACCGCCACGATGGTCTCGTAATAATGTGTTCGTTGTGAGGGGTGGAGGTAATGGATTCTACCATCGACCGAGTCATATGACTGTACAAAAAACGTCACAACTTAATAGTCTTTGCTTTTCGTCCAATTATGTGGTATATTTTAGAGTGGCGGCTAGTTGGCTTAGCCTCGGATTCATAACAATGTATCCGAATGAGGTCAAATTGTTGATTCTGTGAGATAGCACATAAAAACAGAGTACGCATCAAATACATGTACCTGCCATATCTGCCAATAGTAAAAAAAACCTAACTTGCGTATGGTAGTATTTGACACGTTCCATAAGAGTGTATATGTATTCCTTAGCTGGTAAAAATTAATAGTTAAAAATGTTATATTTTAGAGAACTACATGTAATACATGTAACTCTTTGATCTAACAATTTATTTGAAAGATATATAACCTTCTACTTTTTAAAAATTAAATACAATGCCATGATTTTAATATGTTTAAATCTAGATAAAACTACAACCGATGAAAGACTACACAGAAGAACCCAACCCAATAACAACAGATGCCCTACAGAGAAAACTAAACATGAAGAGTGTTGTTAAACGTGTACTGATCAAGAACGCACTTAAAGAACATTACATACTGGCTAGAACTTCCGGTAAAGCAGAGGATTTAGAGAGAATAGACGCCCATGCTGTTAAGGTACAATATTAAAATTTGACGACTTGTGAAGCGTCTTCAAATTAACTCTCTTTTCATGAATTTTTTCAAATATTAAAACTAGAAATGAAAAGAAACAAACAATGACAAAGAAAAGACAACAACAAAATCAACAAATAACAAACTGATAATTAAAATGTCTTCCTCAATAACATGAACATGTCGCAAGTATTCATATGTTCAAATTCCTATTAATAAACAATGTCCTATCAATCAACAATGTCTTGTCGGACAACAATGTCCTATAAGAAAACATTGTCCTATCAATCTACAATGTCCATTCAGACAACAATGTTCTGTCAAACAACAATGTCCTATAAGAAAACATTGTCCTATCGATCTACAATGTCCATTCAGACAACAATGTTCTGTCAGACAACAATGTCCTATCAGAAAGCATTGTCCTATCGATCAACAATGTCCATTCAGACAACAATGTTCTGTCAGACAACAATGTCCTATAAGAAAACATTGTCCTATCAAATAACAATGTCCATTCAGACAACAATGTTCTGTCAGACAACAATGTCCTATAAGAAAACATTGTCCTATCGATCAACAATGTCCATTCAGACAACAATGTTCTGTCAGACAACAATGTCCTATCAAAAAGCATTGTCCTATCGATCAACAAAGTCCATTCAGACAACAATGTCCTATCAGAAAACATTGTCCTATCAATCAACAATGTCCATTCAGACAACATTGTCCTATCAATCAACAATGTCCATTCAGACAACATTGTCCTATCAATCAACAATGTCCATTCAGACAACAATGTCCTATAAGAAAACATTGTCCTATCAATCAACAATGTCTATTCAGACAACAATGTCTTGTCGGACAACAATGTCCTATAAGAAAACATTGTCCTATCAATCAACAATGTCCATTCAGACAACAATGTCCTATAAGAAAACATTGTCCTATCAATCTACAATGTCCATTCAGACAACAATGTTCTGTCAGACAACAATGTCCTATCAGGAATCATTGTCCTATCGATCAATAATGTCCATTCAGACAACAATGTTCTGTCAGACAACAATGTCCTATAAGGAAACATTGTCCTATCAATCAACAATGTCCATTCAGACAGCAATGTTCTGTCGGACAACAATGCCCTATCAGAAAGCATTGTCCTATCGATCAACAATGTCTATTCAGGCAACAATGTTCTGTCAGACAACAATGTCCTATAAGAAAACATTGTCCTATCAATCAACAATGTCCATTCAGACAACCATGTTCTGTCAGACAACAATGTCCTATCAGAAAACATTTTCCTATCGATCAACAATGTCCATTCAGACAACAATGTTCTGTCAGACAACAATGTCCTATCAGAAAACATTGTCCTATCAATCAACAATGTCCATTCAGACAACAATGTTCTGTCAGACAACAATGTCCTATCAGAAAACATCGTCCTATCGATCAACAATGTCCATTCAGACAACCATGTTCTGTCAGACAACAATGTCCTATCAGAAAACATTGTCCTATCGATCAACAATGTCCATTCAGACAACCATGTTCTGTCAGACAACAATGTCCTATCAGAAAACATTTTCCTATCGATCAACAATGTCCATTCAGACAACAATGTTCTGTCAGACAACAATGTCCTATCAGAAAGCATTGTCCTATCGATCAACAATGTCCATTCAGACAACAATGTCCTATCCTAAAACATTGTCCTATCAATCAACAATGTCCATTCACACAACAATGTCCTGTCGGACAACAATGTCCTATAAGAAAACATTGTCCTATCAATCAACAATGTCCATTCAGACAACAATGTTCTGTCAGACAACAATGTCCTATCAGAAAACATTGTCCTATCAATCAATAATGTCCATTCAGACAACAATGTTCTGTCAGACAACAATGGCTTATCAGAAAACATTGCCCTATCAAACAACAATATCCTATCAAAAAACTATTTCTTACCAGACAACAATGTTCTGTCAGACAACAATGTCCTATCAGAAAGCATTGTCCTATCGATCAACAATGTCCATTCAGACAACAATGTTCTGTCAGACAACAATGTCCTATCAGAAAACATTGTCCTATCGATCAACAATGTCCATTCAGACAACAATGTTCTGTCAGACAACAATGACCTATCAGAAAGCATTGTCCTATCAATCAACAATGTCCATTCAGACAACAATGTCCTATCAGAAAACATTGTCCTATCAATCAACAATGTCCATTCAGACAACAATGTTCTGTCAGACAACAATGGCTTATCAGAAAACATTGCCCTATCAAACAACAATATCCTATCAAAAAACTATTTCTTACCAGACAACAATGTTCTGTCAGACAACAATGTCCTATCAGAAAGCATTGTCCTATCGATCAACAATGTCCATTCAGACAACAATGTCTTGTCGGACAACAATGTCCTATAAGAAAACATTGTCCTATCAATCAACAATGTCCATTCAGACAGCAATGTTCTGTCGGACAACAATGTCCTATAAGAAAACATCGTCCTATCAATCAATAATGTCCATTCAGACAACAATGTTCTGTCAGACAACAATGTCCTATCAGAAAACATCGTCCTATCAATCAATAATGTCCATTCAGACAACAATGTTCTGTCAGACAACAATGTCCTATCAGAAAACATTGCCCTATCAAACAACAATATCCTATCAAAAAACTATTTCTTACCAGACAACAATGTTCTATCAAACAAAAGTGTCCTTTCATTCTGCATGTACAATGTTCTGTCAGAAAACAGCGTCCTATATGAAAACAATGTCCTATCAATAATAATGTTTATCAGCTATTAATGTTCTATCAGAAAACAATTTCCTGTCAGAAAAGAATGTCCTATCAGCCAACAATGCCTTATCAAACAACAATGTCCTTTCAGATATATCAGACAACAATGTTCTATCATTACAGCAGAGATATCTCCATACATATTGTAAAGTTCGACATGAAATCAGTATTTTTTTCCGATTTTTTATTGTTTATTTTTCTTAAAATCGTTTATATTTTCAAACGCAAAATACATATATATGTACTACACCCACGGTTAGGAAAGAGAGTGAATAAAGACACTTGCAATTGTTTTCTCTATTTTTTTCAACAACATGGATGCCTTCGGAAATTTCCGACCAACATATTCATAGTATTTACAGATTTCAACCAAGGTATCAGTGGGTATGGAAGTTATATGTGAGTTTTATGGTAAGTGAATTATTTTGTGTTTTTCCCAGGCACCGAAGGAGGTGTTAGATACATTCGAACACCTTGTAGAATATTTTGACGAACCATTACTAGATAGAAACGACAGAGCCCAGATGTTAGTTAGATCTTTCCTAGTCTGGATAGGAAGTCAGCAAGCCGAGAATTCTGAAACAGACAGGGCTGACAATGTCGTGCTAGAAGAAGCATCAGGAAAATCCCCGAGTTTTTTACTTGGTTTACTTAAAGCCAACTTTACAACATGTTTGACTGTTTTCACACTGCTCTGTTGGTAAGTAATATACAGTATTTACTTCAAATACATTTTTACATATAGCTAACTCCCTTCGAGTGCAACATGTTCTCCCCCTGAAGTGCATGAATGACATACAATAAAAGTTACACAGCAATAAATGAATCAAGCCATATAGTATATATTATGTGTATAAATTCCAGTTTTGACATTAATACTTAAGTAGATCGGTCAGGTAGCAGCAGCAAGGTACACTTACCAAATCAGTGATCTGACTAGTATATGTACACCAGACTCCAAACCTATGGTGTTTTATGTAAAAGTGCTCAGGTCAAAGAAATGCCAATCTAAATGCTGTAGTTCAAAGAAAACTTTATAAACTAAAATATAGACAATCAAATATTGTTCGTGTAAATCGGCATCGCGTTGAATTTAACATGAAATTGACCCGATTATTATGTGAAATTAACATAATATGAACTTCCTGTCAAAAAATGCACGTGAAGGCTCGATTCACATCACGTGAACTCTTTCATCAATTTGTTTTATTCAATTCATGTGAAAATCATATAAAAATCATGAAAATCATTTGAAATAATTTCTACTGTGTAATACAAACCACAGAAAACCGGAATTTTCTTCTTTCAATGTTCTGTAACTGCAGGTTTTTAGATTTACAAAGCCAAATATGTAATAATAAATCGATTAAGAATACACAGGGGTTGTAACAATACATTGTCAAAAGATATTAACACGTGGTACATGTATACATGTCCCACATGCATGTACATGAATTAGATGATACATCCTGTTCAAAAGTGTTCATTTCATTTTAAAGATCCCGAGACATGAATATTAAAGGACAATGAAAAAATATAATCTAATCTGTTTTTTAGCTTTGTCACGCTGTTATATATGTACCTGATGTGATAGTTAATTTACGTTTGCCATAGGCCTGGTCCTCATAAGGTTAAACGTTGTACTACTCCAAATCGAAGTCATAGGGATAATATTTGTAATAGGTGATTTGGTTATATTTATATGTTCATCGCCGACACTTCATATCAATTTTATATTTAAAACGAGCATGTCTACATGTTTATTCGTAGGAGTGCTGGCATAAAATGCAGGAAGATTTCAGGTTTAAGCAGATCATCAGGAACTGAGGAAGGGGAGGTAATGCAGTCATCATGGGCAGCCGTTTTGATCAACAATACTTGGCAACTTGTCCACCCTAATCGTGTATGCCGGGCAATAGCAGGCAAAATTCCTTCAAGCCTGACAAAATCCTATCCTTTAGAGGATCGGGAAAATAGGGAAAATGATATTAAGGCAACATATATTGACTTTTATATTTTGTCTAATCCTGAACATTTTATTTATGAATATTTCCCAGATGAAGAAAAATGGCAGCTTCTTCCCGAACCAATATCTAAAGAACAGTTTTTTTCACAAGAACGCGTGTTTCATCCGTTATGGAGTCTCGGTATTAGAATGTTCCATGAGCATGGTCGTGATCTGACATCTAATAGTGGGAGAGCGACTCTGTCGTTTATAGCAACAAACGGATATGACGCTGATCTTATCATGTGGTATGACATTCGTTTAGTGACATCTGGTGAACACTTGGATTCTAATCAAATTGAATCATTACAAAAGTTAGTTTATATGATTCGTTCTGGGTCTTTATGGACGTGTGAGATATTACTGCCTTATACAGGAAAATATCTCTTAGACATTTACGCTGGAAGATTAGGTCGGCCTCTTTTTCGGGCATTTGAATTTGAGATCTTTTGTACAGTGTGTCACCCCGATCCGATTCCATTACCTATTAACCCTGGAGTTATCGGCCTTGGTCCCGGGCCAGCGATGCACGCTGGTGGCCTCACAAATCCGTCCTTGACATCTGGTATTTTACATGTGAATATGAGCAAAGAGTACCGTCTTAAATTTAAAATGAAGAGAGCGTGTTCTGTCAAATCTGTATTGATAGTTTCAAGAAGCATAGACGACTCTAGCGAAAATTCAAACGGAGAATTGAACTCGATCGACAGACAACCAGAATATCATTTTAAAAAGAAACAGACATATGTTGAGTTGCATGTTAACGTTTTCCCGCCAAAATGTCCCGGACAGTATTTACTAGAGATTTCCACGTCGACCGGTCACGGCAGCTTGAAGGCTGCATGTTACTACCTTCTGGTTTATGACGTTATCTATGAGCACGAAAATGAGGCAGGTTTTTTACGATAATATAAGTAATACGGTATAAAACGCCAGCGAGATGATGTACAACTTTTTCTACTTGTTATTTTGATGTTTAAACTTCCGAAGGAGATGCCCCTTCCCTAGACTTTTTCCTCACACGCACTCGAATGGATACAGTCATGTAACTGACAAGATAACACTAATCATGTATAGTCGCTTAAAAATCTTGTATATTTTCACTCTCACATGTACGTGTATGTTGAAAACTCTGGTGGTATGTAACTACATGTAACATATGTGTGTGTGTATGTATGTGTGTCTTCATTAGAACCAGCATTGCGATTTAATCAAACCATGAACTCAAATACATGTACATGTATCCGACTGTACCTTAGTAAATGTTTTCTTTTTATTTAAAAAAAAATCAAAAATTTCTTAAACATAAGTTTCTGAAAACCACAGTAATTTTAAGTTTTTTAACACTGTCATCTCATTATTCCGAAGACTTAGACTTATATGCTCACTACTTTGTAGACATGTGCGTTGAGAGTAGCAAGGAAAGTATTAAGATCGGCCACAGAAGGAGGTGATATTAATGAAATCCTGTTCCGGATTCAGGACTGTGTTTGTAAGAAAATTCCGGAGAATGACATCGATATACAGATTGCTAGAGGGAGAGTTCTTGTACTCAATAATATACAAGGTACGGAAAAAATACAGTAAAACAATGTCTTTAACCCATTTTTCAGTTTTTACAAATATTTGGTTTAAACAAATGTATTGAATCTCTCTCTATTCGCTACACTGCTCCATCCGATCAAATTGATACAGGGAAGGGTCTGAAAAATTCCCCAAGATGTTAGAACTGTCAAATTTGCGAAGCAAATTGTTCGTTCCCTCCGCGGGACTCGAACTGGTACCGCTGTGACATCTATTGCAACACCGCCTGCACAAAGTCCAGCGCTCTAGACCACTCGTCGTAGGATTAATCTAGGACTGTACAAAGTACACTACATATGGTAGCACGGAACAGCTTATCTGTCATATATAAATCATATCGACAAATTTTAACTTCTTTTTCATCTCCAGGTCGAACACAAAAAGGTAGAAAGTTCAGCATTGACCCGAGACTCAATGCCACTAACATTGTCAGACAAGTCAAATATGAATCTTGTGTGAACGACCTGATCAAGGTCCTAAACAAGCTGTTAAGTTACATGGAGGACAAAGATCAGCACCTGAATCAACCACAGGGCGAAGAAATGGCAAGTTGCTCACAGCTCTCCGTGGATATTAACAACGAAGATGGTGTACATGATGTCGTACATATGATGCTGTGTTTACTGGGAAAGAACGAATTCGAAGAAAAGGTACATACAGTACGGTTTCTGTGGTTCATGTTGCAACAAGTGCAGGTAGGGACGTAGGAAACATATAAAAAAATAAATACGGAGGAATGTGTTTCATGATCAAACAACAGCTGATTTTTTTATCTTTTGTTTTGTTTATTTGTTTTGTTTTTGTCTTTTTCTTTGTTTTTTTTTTTTTGGTTTTTGGTATATTTTTTTTTTTTTTTTTGGTTTTGATTTTTTGGTTCGTTTTTTTTGTCGTTTATTTTAGTTTTAAACACATATCATACAGTAAACTTAAGGATAGAAACAACAAACAAAACAAGAAGTCGAACGAAAACACACAGAAAGATAAATGTTGTAAAACAGGGCATGCGCATCCGACCAAACTTCAGTCTGTATTTCAGATGGGCCGGATATGTACATGCAAGCATCCAGTTCCTTTTCTCTCAATATGGAACCCGAAGTAATACATATACATGTAGCTGACATGTAATACAAAAATTTAATAATAAAATTTATTATAAGTTACCCTCTACTTGTACATGTAAGTGCTGGACTTACACACCAATATTCTTCTCTTGTTTCTTTCAAAGAATAATCAAGGGAACAAAGATCGGAAATCAATTGAATGTAATCCAGGTACAAAGAGACAAGACATGAAAAACAGACAAACACAACAAAGAACATAAACTAACTAGAATAATACATACAAAGTAACAAAAGTAAATGAGAAAAACGGACCAGGTGCACCGGTAGGTAAGCGTCCTTTGCTTTTCTAGAAACGCCCACTGAGTCCGGGGTAGATGAAAGAGGGAAGGAAAACTAACAAGTTGAACAAATCAGTTTTCATGGTACAGATGGAGACACCGTAGCGATCCACGAGTTCATGATGACGGCCATAAAATTTCTGTGGTGATGACTTCAATCTTGTAGCAACATTACCCTTGTCTAACGCGATATAAAAGTCTGTGTAGTTACGGCAAGCTCTTGCACAGCGTATGATTTTTTTTATATGAAAACTCCATACGCATGTGCTGAAGGAATGTAGATGCGATGTATCAAATCCCCGAAACTAGGATTGTTCAACTATAATACGTCATCTACATAGGGAAAACTGTGATTAAATGATCTAGTTCAACGATGTTTTTTCTATCGGGTAAGATTAGCTGTCAGCCTCATAAGAGTGAAGAAATAAGTCAGCAAATAGAGAAGCACAATTTATTCCTATTGGAATGCCAACCGTTTGTTGAAAACGCGTCCACACTAGACAAATATGATGTCGATAAAAAATTACATCTTCTGTATATTTGGAAAATGGTTTGGAATTACCTGGTCCATGCTTCAGTGCAGTTCAAGTTGCTCATTTGCTTCTGTTACTTTGTATGTGTGATTTTGGTTGCTTTGTGTTCTTTGTTGTGTGTGTTTGTTTTCCATGTCTGGCCCTGGATTGCATTCTTTTGATTACCGCTATACACAGCCAAAATTATTGCACATGATTTTCACACGAATTTCACATGATTTTCACCTGAATTGAGCAAATAAACTAAGTGAGAGTTCACGTGAAATTCGGGTAAATGGAGCCTTCACGTGAAATTCACACGAAAAATTCACATGAAATTCGTGTTTAGTAAATTTCACATAAAAATCATGTTAATTTCATGTGAATTTCACATTAATTTCATGTGAAGCTCGATTAACATGAATTTCACGTGAAAAAATAGTTGCCTGTGTAACCTTGGTTCCCTTGAATACTCTCTTAAATAGTACGAGGAATCTACCGAGAATTATGTATTTATGTACGATGCATCATTTCTTTCTTTTAAAGGCTGTAGTTGTTCTGGTTAAAGAGGTTCTAACGAACCTTAAACACAACGGTTTAGTGGTTCATCAGAAGTCAATGGAAAGAACGAAGAAGCTCATTGAGGCCGTAAAAGTTATGTCCAATTCTAAAACAATTAAAATGACATATAAACGTGTAAGTATTCTGAGACAAATCAGTTCTGTTGATTTCTACTGATCATTTTGAAAATGGTCAATGTTTATAATTGAACTATTTAAAAACCGGACTCCTTCCAACAATACTAAAATACATGTACAGTTACAAATGTACCAGCTACATACTAGCTGTATAAATGGGAAAATGTTTAGCGCAAATCCAGAGATTTTCAAAAGGGGTCCAGAAAATTGAATATTATTATTGGATATTTCGTGTCATAGTTAACAAAATTATCCAACCAGTGATGCATTGGGTCAAAGAAATTATTCGTTGGGTTCGTGTAAGTGTCGTTAAAGGGTAAGTAATTTTATACAATGAATGAAGCAAGTCATGATCTTAATGCTGTTTATTTTTACATGTAAACACTAAGTACTCGGCTAAAAAAACAATGGCTGTATACTCAAATTGTATATATATTTTTTGTAATAGAAAGAATACATGTAATTCATAGAATGCAAATGTTTATTTTTCACGTAATGGTTAAATATTGTTTTATTCATTTTTTTTCAGGTACATGATGTTATATCGTTTATGTCTACAATAGAAATCAACAGCACAGACTTCAATAAATGAAGAGATATTTTGTTTGATTCAAAAAACATTTTTGTATCACGGGGCGCCGAATGGGACTCTTGTGGTTTTGTACTCAAAATTCAATTTTGTAAAGACAAAAGTGAATTTTGTTCAACAAAAATGAATTCGGATTAACAAAATTTATAACATACTAAAAATTTCAATTTTGTGTCACAAAAATCAATTCTGTGTCACAAAATTCACTTTTGTGAGACAAAATGGAATTTTGTCACAAAAGTCTATTTTGTATGCAAATTAATTTAAATAATCATTTGGATTTGCAAATGAATTCTCTCATCACGATTTTGTAAGAAGATTTCTCATTGGATATTATAACCGCGGGTCTCGCAGACGCAGGTTTCGGATTACTTCGAGCAACGCAGGACGGTTAAGACCGTTTTAAGTGAAATTAAACAAAAATCAAGTTGCATTCTAGAGTAAGACTGTTTTGAAATTATTAAATTGTTATTATACGTTTTCTATGAGACTTGTTTGATAAAACAGGTTTTAAAATACGCGATTTTTCTACTATCGATTAATTGGGATTTTCCCTGGTGAATCACGTGATCATTTCCAGACGTCTTTCAACTCCACTATAAAATGCTTTTGCCCGACCTATTCATCGCAACCGAAATTGTTAAAATTTGACAAGATAATTTGTATTAATGTATTTGTCCCAAGTTTTGATGGAAAAAGAAATGAATCGTCAGATTAGCCAAGAAAATGATATTAGAAACATGTTGTGCGGTGAAATGTGTTAATCTTTCCAAGTCGACAAAAAACTATCCCTCACGATTTGTTTTTCCAGATACAGATAGATTCCTTATTTCATTCCAATTCTACTGATGTAAGACACAAGAAATTCGGTTGAGTGGAACAGGTCAGGCGAGATGAAAAACCGACATAGTACGTGTCTAACTTTCGTTTCCCTTTTGTTTACAAATGCTCAAATGATCTATCTTTAGATAGATTCATACCTTATCCACTGTATTGCAGTGAATGCTTTATTTATAATACACGTGTACATGATGCTGCACATTTTGAATTCATTTGCTTTTCCAAAGGATTCTGTAAACTAATTTGCATACAAAATTGACTTTTATGACACAAAATTGAATTTTGACACAGTATTGAATTTTGTTTCAAAAAATTAAATTTTGTGACACAAAACAGACTTTTGTCGCACAGAATTGATATTTATTACAAAAAGATCAAGTCCCATTCGGCGCACCATATGTATGACTGTGTTTCTATCCAAAAACATTCAATGTTTCCAATACACTGAAATTAAAAGTGCATTGCAAAAGTTTCAACATGTAAGAAAGAGAAATAGTAAAAGCAAATCAAAAGTTTTCACTGAGTCATCTTTATCGGACTCAAATTAACAGACGCCACTGTCAGTTATACACTTATTTGTGATATTTTTTCATTCAGATTTATCGTACACGTACGTCATCAGTGAATATTAGATTATTTAATACTATTTCAACGAGAGGGAGTTTCTTGCGCTTATCTCGTCGAGCGGCTTTTCCGCGAGACGAGATGAGCATGAAAAACTCCCGCGAGTTGAAAAAATAATTGATTGATTGATTGTTGGGGTTTAATGCCCGAGCAGCAATATTTCAGCTATATTCAGGCGATGAACATGAAATGGATGATAAAATGAACATGAATGATGATGAAATGAAACAAGGGATGGGACACAAGGACAATAGGGTAGGCAAATTTTGGTTGCCACTAGAAAAACGGGGGAAGGGGGTATGGGTAGGGTCGGGCAATTTAGCCTCCTGTGGCGCCGCTCAAAGGTTCCTACTCCTAATGAATACCAGAGCAGGGTTCTTTAACGTGCGAGAAACGTGGCATCTTTCCCAACACGGTGCACCACTATGGTTTGCGGTCAAGTTTTCCGTATTATAGCCTGACAACCCCAGCATGTAACTCCAGGGATACCCCATTCCATCATCTGGGGCACACATCCCAATTGCTCTTTGGGCAGAGCGCCTAGCTCCCGGCTAGGTTTCTGAGCACTATTTAGTCGCCTTTTATGACAAGCTTAGCGCTGCTGCAGGCTTATTCTTTTGACTCCCGGACCTGCACGGGGCGAAAAAATATTTAATAATTTGTTTATCGCTGTTTTGCTAAATTGTAAGGTATTAGTTTTCTTTTATTTTTAGTTTTCTTGACCTTAATATGTAAATTTTATAAGCACTGTAAAATTTCTCTCCGGGACAATTTTTCAGCGACGTGCTACGTGACGTCACGTATGTTGTGCATCTGTGCTACACATTTTTAAAAAAAAAATCGGTTAACTATGACGATCGCGTTTAAAATTTGTTAAATAAGTTTGGGATTTATTCATTCTAATCGGGGAAAATACTGTATTTAATCATTTTCTATTGTAGACTAGAAAATATTGCCACAAATAAGCCATTATTTTATACGCAGTAAACAGATGGTTATTTGGGTCATCAAAGAGTAATGAAGGGAACCAAGGTTATAGCGGTGATCAAAAGAATGCAATACAGGGACAAAGACCAGACATGGAAAACAGATATACACAACAAAGACCATAAAGTATCTAAAATCATACATACAAAGTAACAAAAGTAAATGAGCAACTCGTACTGCACTAAAAACTGGGAGCATGGACCAGGTGCACAGGTAGGGTAAGCGTCCTCTACTTTTCTAGAAACACACTCATAAAAAGTCAAGTCTGGGGTAGACAAACGAGGAAAGGAAAACTATGGACTGTTGAATAAATCAGTTTTCATGGTGCAGATAGATACACCATAACGATCCACGAATTGACGACCATAAAACCTCTGTAGTGATGACTTCAATCTTGTAGCAACATAACCCTGTACCAGAAGCCTATTTGTTAAGAGTTCTAGCGCGATACAAAAAGTCTGCGTAGTTCCGGCAAGCTCTGGCATGCATAACGTATGAGTTGTGATATGAACACTCCATACGCAGGTGCTGAAGGGATGTTGCCACAGATGAAAGGAAAGTTCACAATTCTGAATGAAAAGTCATCACGTTTGTCGTAAAGTTTGGTCAGTAGTTTTCCTTTACCGTCGATTTCTAAGTGTAGGTCATGATATGAGGCTGACTTAACAGTGTCTGTAGTATCCTTTATCTCAAGTTCTTTAGGGTAGATGCGATTTATCAAATCCCCGAAATTAGGATTGTTTAAAGATAATACGTCATATATATAGCGGAAACTGACATTAAAGGATCTAGCCAAACGATATTCTTTCTTTCTGATCAAATCGGATCAAATCAAATCTAATATTCCAACGCTGTTGCTTGTATGTCACACGAAGACATAGAAATTAGCGATAATTTTCATTCTCTCTCGACTGGCGTGAGATTGAAAATTATCGTATAGCAAGATCAAAGAGTTTTTTTAAACAAATTAGCGATAAACAAAATAATCGGGTGATGAATTAGACAGAATTTCATTATGATACTAGGATCAACATGACATCATACATACACATATATACTGTAAGCAAATATCTACAAAAAAACAAACATAGAAAAGACATTACATGTACATATATCGGCAAAACAAATTACAGAAGCATCAGTAATTGGATAATTCAAAACACGTCATAATCGAAAACCCGACCTGAACGTGAAAATAGCAAAGAAAGTTGTACGTATACGAGCCTACTTATTGATAGTATTCAGAAGTGTAAGGTCGGTTTGAGTTGTTGAGTATCTCAAAGTAGGGGTGATATACATGTATGTATAAATAAATGGCTGCCTCACTTTCTATGCCGTGATGCATTTACACACCTCTTATTTTGTTTTCTATCTAAATGGTTTGTGGTTTCTTGTTAAAAAAAGGAATGTGACACTAATAAAGTGCTAACTATCTTCTAGTCAGCAGCTCGTTTGAAACCGCAAAAGAGAATTTAATGAAACTTTCACAAAATTCTTTATTACATAATTTCAATGCTCACCTATCTCCCTTTTCAATCTGAATGAGTTTTAGGGTCCTGATGCAAACAGTCACCAGTCGACCGGGGAGCGACTACTGACCCGCAACTCCTATGAAAAGGCTTATGGCATGGTTGATTGATTGTTGCGGTTTAACGCCCGAGCAGCAATGTTTCAGCTATATCCAGGCGATGAACAGAGGTAGAGGTGGGTATTGTCGGGCAATTAAGCCTTTCCCACATGTTCCTACATCGATAGAATACCACCGCAGGGTTCTTAAAAGTGCGAGGAACGTGGCATCTTTTCTCACACGTTGCACCACTATGTTTTGCGATCAGGTTTTCCGTACTATGGCCTGATGACCCCAGCATTTTACATGCCAGAGGTACCCTCATTCTCGGCCGAGCGTCGTAGTCCCAGTCAGGTTCTGAACACTATTTAGTCGAATTTGACAAGCTTAGCGATGCTGCTGGCTGCGGGTCTATTCTTTTGACATACGGACCTGCAATGCATGTTGACTGAATCATTCATTAATTTTTAAAATGTTGACACGATGCACCTCCTATTTCATTTTTTTATCCGAACGACTTTTGGTTCCCTACTGCAAAACGTTGAGTTTGGTTCTTGGGCACCTTCCAATTCTTGACTCCTCAAAAACCGCATAAGGTCGTGTCAAAATTCCATGGTGTGCCTTCTTTTTGTGTTCCCATCTTGCATCAAAGGGTAAACAAAATACTTCTGAGTGAATTCATAAAACAACACCAATTTTATTACCGATTCATGTAATTACTTAATGATGTATATACAAGTAAAATAATCATAGCTGATAAGTTTCAATTAAAAACTAAATAAAATTTTAATCAAGTCAATTGATCAATTAGATTATTTGGTAATTAGATCGGTGAAAAATAAGTAATTGCCATATAAGTCACTTACCAAATAAAATTATATTTAGATTCATTTTATTATTAAACTTACTTATTAGGAGAAAGATCAAGTTGTCGATTTTACAGCTGGATCCTTACTAAAACTCGTTAGTAATTTGACCATAAAAACAGGTGCCAATTTGACCATACAAACGGGTGACAATTTGACCATACATACAGGTGCCAATTTAACTGGTTCTGATATAAGGAAGTGCTGAACAAACAAAATTCGATGTTTGACAGGGAACCAGTGCACGATTCTATAAAAATATAATAAATAAGTGCAAATTGGAGATTACGAAAGCAAGATAAGGCGTCAAGCAATAAAAAAAAGAAAAAAAAGATAATAATAATAGTGCACTAGCAATATTGATAAAAAAAAGCCGAAGTGGCATCATATGTGTCCTTCAACATGTAGTATTCACCTACGCATATTGTTGACTTTGGGTTCATAAATATAATTCTATAGCTATCAAAAGAATAAATGCAGATACATTGGAACAAAAGTATATTGGAAAATGCTGATTATAGTGTGCTTTGAGCGGTGATACAGACAGAAAAGTGACGACTTTCTAGTGGAAAAGACGGACGAACGATAATATTCTAGTGCGTTCGTAATACCGAAACAAAAAACAGCAGTCAGATGGAAGCGTTATAGTTTGTTGAAAGTGGTGATAACGGACGAATGATAGCGTTCTTATATAGTGACAGAGGAGTTACGGAAGCTCTGACAGACGAATGGTATCATCCACGTGTTTTCACAACAGTGGAGTGTTATGTACGCACGCAGGCGCTAATCCAAGGACAGAAGTGTCGGGCGTTGGGAAAAAACATTTGTTTTGCATGAAATCTTGAATCTTACATCGCTCGGCATTCAAATCTATTAACGCCCACTCCTCATCCTGAAATCCCCTGGGATTTAAAGTGAATCTAGCCATCATTACCAGCCCGCATGGAAGCTAGCCGTCAATAATAGTTTTGCGCGGGGCGTTCAAAATTTGAATTAAGTTATTCATATGAAAATAACGTTAAAAAGGAATAAAAATAAGTAGATTTTTCTAAATATTGTTACATATTTTGTCTTCAATAGTATTATCAAGGGCGGGACTGGGTCCAGAAATTTTGAAAAAGGTGGTTCTAGATGGTTTCCCGGAGAGTTCCAGGCTATTTTCTCAGTTTTGGCAACATTTTGCATGGAATTAACAAAAGTCTCCAACACCAAGGGGGATCCGACCCCGCCCCGTGGATATGCCACTGACTATAAAATTTGATTTCCCTTGTTTTGGTTACTCGCCGTAATACAAATTTAGTCTATTAACAAAGTTCGATTTAGAATCAAACATCCAAGTATGTGATCAATTTGTTTAGAATTATTTTTAGTAGTTTTTTAGTCAACCCTTCCTTGCTTTCGGATAGTATACTAAATTTGCCACATTAGAAATTCATATTGACATAAGCCCCGTGCAGGTCCGGGTGTCAAAAGAATAGGCCTGCAGCAGCGCTAAGCTTGTCGTAAAAGGCGACCAAATAGTGCTCAGAAACCTAGCCAGGGGCTAGGCGCTCTGCCCACAGAGCAACTGGGATGTGTGCGCCGGGTGGTGGAATGAGGGTACCTCTGGTATGTAAAATGCTGGGGTCATCAGGCCATACTACGGAAAACCTATTTTCAATGAAAAGTTCATTCATTCAACTACAAAGTTTTTATATGGTTAAATAAAATACCATTTTAAAAAATGCACAGAGTATTCAAGTTGTTTATCAATTATAGTAAACAAAGTAAAACTAACAATGTATTGTTACCGCATTACCCTTATTAAATACACATTCGAAAATTGAGGTTTGCTATAATCCTTACCAGCGCAGTTATTTTCGTGTACTTCGAATAAAATCCGTGTTTAAAACTACTTTTTAAAATAAAGTTGACTTTTTCTAATTCGACATTTGGCTTTATCAGAAATAATTCAGAATAATAAACAGAGATATGAATAGAAAAAAATCTAAATAGGAGAAAAATATTTCAAAAATCAATATAATTTCAGTCTCTTTCGAAAAACCGAAAAGAAGTATTTATAAGTCCTATAAAAACGAACTACAAAAATTCCAAAAAACCTGTCATTTCTGTACCAACTTCGAGCTCGGTGGCTGGGACCAAGATGGAAGTATGGAATATGGAAATCCCCAATATTTTGGGACTTGAAAGTCCTCACGTAGACCTTAAATACCACTTTTATATATTGTAAATTTCGATATGATGTACAGGTGTTTCAAGGATTCTCATCAGCGGCATGAAAATCAAATATGTAGGAAGATCATAAAGGAAATCTCGGCTGGTACCCCTGCTTTTCAAGGTGTCTGGATCCGCCCCTGCATGCCTTAACCAAACAACAAACTTTAAGTCTACTCAAATCACAGGTCAGCTACAAATGTCGGAAAATTTAAAGCAGGAATGGCATAACCAGGTCGGACCCATTATGCTCGAAAGTTCTGGTTGGCTGTATATGTGATAGTGTGTTTTATTTTATTGTGTATTATTGGTTTGCTATATATATTTATGTAATAATTGTAATGTTTTCATTATGTATTCTAATTTTAGTGGCTTATATCGTTAGTAACACATGGTAGTTAACCATAGACTTTTGGACATGGACATGACGACGACGTACGACGCTGTTGGATTTCCATAGTTTTGATTACGACTTTTTCCGAGTACTTCGGGTATCTTCATCTCATGGTTGAGTTGGTCGCACTGTCTAGACTTTCTGATTGGCTGTTATTTTTTGGCGGTTTATTCTCCTCATGCAATATAATTTTGGGTACTTGTTCTTATGTTGTCGAAGAGTTCACATCGAAACCTTTAATTGCATTTTTTTGGACATCACCATTTTTCTAGATAGTATCGAGTCAGGTTCGTTACTTACTTGCATGTACATATCTTGCATATTTTTGTTCATATTTGCCGCACTATACTATTTAATTCGTTATGGAAGTCTGGTATGAATGCGTGCGTAAATGATGAACTGGTTTGTTTAATTAATTGCTTAACTTTTCATTCATAGTTCATTTTCATTATTCTTTAAATTTAATTGCAATAAACTTTCTATTAAAATAGCAAACCAGTTCCGTGAGATTTGCATACATGTAAATATTTAGATTGTTGAGCGAAGCGCTTAATTCTATCAATAATGATTAAATGTAAAGTTAATAACTGGTCCATTTTCACGGCAATTTAAGCCGGTACTTTTACTCTCCTAAAAAGGTATAGAAATTACTATATCATGGGTCAATTCTTATTGACAGGTATTTTATGGTCAGGGGACTCCATTATTCAACTTATGATGTTTAGGATATAGGAGCACTTGCACGATTATGTGAAGTAACTGCTATTAAATTTTCTTGGTATAGTTTTGTTGTGTATTTTACTCCTTACGAAAAATGCAAGCAAATATAGCTCCACGCATCTGCATGTTTTCTTCGATGTGTCGATTAATGACGAATCATTAAAGTAGGAATTTATTTCGTTTGCTCTTTTGAAATGAACGCATATTTCGTTTCTTTTGTATTTTTGCAATTGTTAGTTAAGATTAACTTAAATGACTATTACGCTTAATGTTGTACCCGTTACATGCTAGATTTTTTTATATTGAAATGTTCATTTTTGTTACAGTGCCTTTTTATTCTGGAACTTAGTAAATTGATTGAACCCTAACAGCGTTTGTTTGGAAAATCACCCCAAAAATTAGCGCTACCACATATAGAAATGATTTATTTTAAAATCCACCACTGAATGTGATGAATATGCCATGCCACATGGCCTCCTGTTATTTTGACATTTTCAATCAAATGCCACATGCATGTTTGTTTACTATTTGATTTACATCTGTGCATGTAGTTAAAACCTGACTTTTTTGGCACATGTACACATTTAGTAAATTTTGTGTAAACTAAAAGCACACGAACTGTATACATGAACAAGTACAACAATAGAGAGTGGTTTAACATGTTTTTGTGCACCCTACATCCGGCGTAATCACAAATTTGGATTTTTGGTAACGAAAAACAGGCCTGATCAAGCAGATTCAACATCATCAAGGTCAGGTCAAGAAGTGTTTACTGATATATTCAAATCAGATCAACATTCCATATATAGATGATTATTATTTTTTTATAGGTTCACCATTGCGATTTACTGTACACCCTAAATTTCCATGTATGCATTCCAAGTTAGATTCAAATTTTGATATTGATTTTTAACCTACAATAAAATCTACAGAACTGATTAACGCTGCATTAGCTGTCATTTTCGTAATTTTTTGTTTCTGTTTAAATATACCTAAACTTAGAATCATTTCTACTAAATTGTACTTTTCTTGTATAATTCAATTTGAGGGTTACATGATAAAATTGCATGTAGAGTGTATTGAATGATTTTATATAAGGATAAAATAATAAAATTGTATTTAAAATGTCTATGAGGGTTTTTTTGTATCAGTATTGCCTAATAAATTGCATGAAGAATGTGTAAGGTTGAATTTATACCAGGAGTACCTAATACAATGGGATGTAGAATGAGTATGGAGTGATTTTACTTTAAGATTGCATGGTAAATTGCAGGTAGAGGTGTATTGAGTGATTTCATATAATGGTTACATAATAAAATTGAAAGTAGAATCAGCATGGAGTGATTTTATATATGAATAAAATAATAAAGTTGCATTTGAAATATGTATGGGGATTTTTATATCAGGAGTAAGTTTTTTTTAAAAAAGGATAACTTAATGGAATTTAGTGTAGAATGTGGGTGTGGTTCTTGTATGAAAGGAGTCCTCCATGAAATTGCTGGTAGATTTGGGTGGCAAATTTATTAATTGAATTAATATAAAATTAGTGCATAGTGATTTTTCATTAGGATTTATTCATAATTGTTTGATAAAATGGCCATGGAGTGATTTAATGTAAGCACCACAAAATTAAAAATACATGTATTTCTTAAAATCTTTGTTGGTACATATAAATGTATCTATACAGTGTTCCATTGGGTCTTAGTTTTGCAATACGTATGATGTGTCTGGCATATGTCTTTCAATACGTATCAATTATTTTAATACATGTATAAGGCTATATGTACATGTATATATACATGTTTATTGTATATGCATCTTCATTTCATGTCAACATTAAAATTGTTTTAGAGGGTAGGGATCAAGTAGTTTATAAAATACATCAGGCAAACTAATACTTTGTGGTTTCACCTTAGCCTTTTTGATTCTGATAAAATGCACTGTGGTATCCCTTTTCTTTGTCAGAATACTGCTTACCACATGTAGTGTTATACAGTTGGTTGTATATCTTCTATGAGTGGTATGGCACATAACATAAAGACAACTGGCCAATAGTATTCCAGATTATATGAGGCATTTTACGATTGTCAAAACCCATTCTTTTCCCTGCTTGTTCAAAATATAAAACAACAAGCAATTGTTCTAATCAGTGACCAAAAATATGTAAATAGGTTGGTGTTCAGCATTGATCATTTATTTCATTTAAAGCGTCTTAACAAGAAAGAAAAATCTAGAAAAAAGATTTGCAACTTTATACTTTACGTTAATAACATACGTAACTCCTATGTACTGACATATATTAAGAAAACATAAGCTGGGCGGGAGTGAATACCCAATTTAGGTATTCTGTCAACATGTTCACCAGAAAAGACGTAATCATTCATAAAAGTATATATCTAACACAAGATCAAAAACATTCATCATCATTAACAATATTTTCCACATAAAAGCATTAATATCATATATGGCACATCCACAAATCTGACAATGAATCTTTAACAGTAGCATTTGTATCCTTTAAAGGGGAGATAATTTCTGAAGAATGGATTATATAAATATAGCAGTTTTGGATTTACATGTACATGCTGTCCAACATGTGTCTCCCACTGACAACCAACTTAACTTCTTTAGAATTAAAATATCATGCCAATATCTCTCTGAGAAAAGAGATTCACTTTAAATTCCATAACATGACATACATGTACATTTATGCAATACCATTAGACAGTCTTACTTGCAGACATACATATACATATATATGTAACTGTAACTTATACATGTATATGTATATATGCAATATATGAATTTCAAACACAAAAGACATTTTGTACATTTTGTGTATTATTTAATAAAGTTGTTAATGTTTTGTCCAGTTTGTTTCCAATTCCAATCATAAGCTCCAGCATTCAAAGTCTGGATTTATCCATTCGGTTCTTTTTCAATTGGAGGTTCTTAGCGTTTCAACACTTTCTGCACCCTCACCCTCGCCCTGCAATAGAAATGGGCATGCTCTTTATTTTCATGATAGTTTAAAAAATATAGTTCTCTCTTTATTGACATCTTTTAACAATTTTCAAACAATGCCCTTTAATGAATAAGTTGTATCACTCAAAATTTCAACGAATACTATAATCACCTTTAAATGTATGTAAAAACTTGACAAAAAATTGACAAAACTCCAAGACGGGAAAAGAGTCATGGCCATCACCACTACGTCACCTAAGTTACATGATGTCTCCATAGATGGTCTCCTTTCTTTCATACAAAAACCTTTTGAACTTCATCACATTAGAACCAAACTTTATTCTGTACATCTCACTTTACTACACCCCCTTTACAAAACAAGTCTTGACACTTCTGTTTCTGACCCCACCTCATCATTATACAGACTTGTTGCCATCATTTTGGATATTGGTTTCCACAGACTCTTTAAACCAGTTTGTGTGAAAAGTCAAGATGAAGAAAAACGATCATTTCTTCCACTACCGTTTGTCAACAAAGGTATAGATGCAATTAATTTGACTAATATCCTCCATCACAAAAACATTACCAACAAAATTCCACCACATTTCAACGACAAATCAATACCAATTATTTAATATTCCTATACTTCACCCATTGCATCCAAAATTTTCAGTTGTAAAAAGCTATTGCAGAACCTCGCGATTGATGACTTCAAGGCTAAACCACCTGACTGTTCTTGCAAAAACTATCCATTCAAATATGGTCCTTCTGGTCACGTCGTTACAGGAGATTTAACCATCATCGAAAACGAATATCTGCGTAATATTCTTTCTAAAGGTCCCAAGTACCGTGAACTACGCTCCATAAATTGGAACTATAACTTTAAAGTTCTTATGGATGTCGTCGAGGACTATGCAAGAAAATGGATAAAATGAGAACAAGAAGACGTTGATTCTCTGTCAGAGTGGTTAAAGGCCGTGAGGTCTTTAATTTTGAAACGAACGAAAGTTTTAAGTAGGTCAATGAGTGCCAAGGCTACATCGGTTTTCAAAGACCCCGTTGTAGCAAAAACATTGTCTACTATAAATGACAAACATGTTGTCGTACCAGCCCAAAACCCAAAAAGCCCAAAACAACATTGTTTTTGTCTGCAAAACGTTTTACATCCAATGTTTATTATCAGAGATAGACGTAGAAAATATTAGCAGTGATAAGACCTATACTGTTACTACACTCTCCAAAGAAGAGATTGTGGAAAACCATAAATCTGTCCTATCCTCTTTTGGCCTTTCTACCAAGGACGATGATTGTGATTTTCCGTCTATGTACTGGATTCCTAAACTCCACAAGAATCCAAACAAACAACGTTTGGATAGCTGGATCTACAAAATGTACCACCAAA
Organism: Perna viridis; assembly: GCA_037379345.1. Taxonomy (NCBI): domain Eukaryota; kingdom Metazoa; phylum Mollusca; class Bivalvia; order Mytilida; family Mytilidae; genus Perna; species Perna viridis. The sequence continues at coordinate 38,091,070 of CM074522.1, read as the reverse complement.
CCTCTTTCAAAACTTTTAACTTCTATACTCACAACTGTCAAAGAGGCTCTACAGTCCTACCACAATACTTGTTACTCCCGTAGTGGTATTATTTCAATGTGGATCCTGAAAAAATCGAAAGATCTTTAGGAGACCATCAGTTCAAGACTATTATCTGAATATAATAGCATTAAAACCTATTTGAAACGATTTTTCAACACTGCAAACTTCTATTCCCCATACTCAGTTAAAATCCCGACTTAAAAACATTATACATTGATGTTTTTTTTTCAAAAAAGATGGTACACCTAGATACAAATATATAGTTCTTGGTAGAGATTCCTCATACTTTGTAAAAATAATTCCAAATCATCTTCCAAATATACAGAGGAAGATGTTTACAAAATGCTGGAATTTTTAATTGACAACAGATTTGTCCAGTGTGGTGGTCGTGTTTTTTAACAAACGGTCCGCATTCCAATTGGAACAAATTGTGCTCCTTTACATGCTGACCTTTTCCTTCACTCTTATGAGGCTTACTTTATAGCTGATCTGATCCGAAAGAAAGAATTTCGTTTAGCAAAATCCTTTAATCTCAGTTTCCGCTATATAGATGACGTATTATCTTTAAACAATCCTAATTTCGGGGATTTGATACATCGCATCTACCCCAAAGAACTTGAGATAAAGGATACTACAGACACTGTGAAGTCAGCCTCATATCTTGACCTACACTTAGAAATCGATGGTAAAGGAAAATTATTAACCAAACTTTACGACAAACATGATGACTTTTCATTCAAAATTGTCAACTTTCCTTTCTTCTGTGGCAACATCCCTTCAGCACCTGCGTATGGAGTGTTCATATCACAACTCATACGTTATACCAGAGCTTGCCAAAACTACGCAGACCTTTTAGAGAACTCTAACAAATAGTCTTCTGGAACAGGGTTATGTTGCTACAAGATTGAAGTCATCACTACAGAAGTGCTATATTCGTCATCATGAACTCGTGGATCGTTATGGTGTATCCATTTACACCATGAAAACAGATTTTTTCAACGGTTCCATAGTTTTCCTTTCCTCGTTTGTCTACCCCGGACTTGACTTTTTATGAGCAACCCAGCGGGTGTTTCTAGAAAAAGTAGAGGACGCTTACCCTACTGGTGCATCTGGTCCATGCTCTCAGTTTTTAGTGGAGTCCGAGTTCCTCATTTGCTTTTGTAACTTTGTATGTATGATTTTAGATACTTTATGTCCTTTGTTATGTATGTTTTCAATGTCTGGTCTTTGTCCCTGGATTACATTCTTTTGATTCCCTTTTTCTTTTTGAACCTTGGTTCCCTTGAATACTCCTTCAATTACCTTCTTGCATTCGTTCACGTTTGTAAGTCAAACTCATTTCCTTGCGAATGACATGTTTAAGATAATCAAAATCATTATGGATTTTATTCATTTCAACAAAAAAAAAATAATTTTGACATTTTTATGTTCATTCCATCTCCTTGTAAATTTGTATCTGTAACACTGAAATTGAAAGCAAAAAACAACAAAAGAAAATAAAAAAAAAAAATAAAGAAAATTTGAATGTGAATACTGGTATAATCTACACAGAAAAAAAACATATGCACTTTTACATTTTATGAGCAACTCCGAATATACTATCATAGTTGTTCAGCTTTTTAAAGACAAAGTAATTTTAGGAATATTTTTTGTTACTTTTGGTCCTATTTTTCAAGATACCAAAGCCGGGTACAATTGTACTTTTTTAAGTAGTAATCAAAATGTTTTTGGCTTTTTGATTTCTTATTTTTCAAAATAACGATTATATCCGTACATTTGTCTCACCTGTCTTTATTGAATCCATGATTACTGGGGTTGGAGTTTCCGTTATTCTGTCCAACATTTATCATACATAAAATACTTTATGGCCGTCATCATTAACTCGTGGATCGTTACGGTGTATCCATCTGCGCCATGAAAACTGATTTGTTCAACTCGGCGGTTGTTTCTAGAAAAGCATACATGCTTTGTATGTATGATTTTAGTTACTTGATGTTCTTTGTTGTGTATATCTGTTTTCCATGTCTGGTCTTTGTCCCTGGATTGCATTCTTTTGATTACCGCTATAACCTTGGTTCCCTTGATTACTCTAATCAATACATCATTTTGGTCTATCCTTCACACACATATATTGCAACATTAACAAAGTGTTGTTCTGTGTTTACCCAACGCCTTTAAAGCATCGCTATAATTCATGCAAAATGACAGTCTACGTTGGGCTTGTAGCCAGATTTTTGAATGGTTAAGCAGTGTTTCATAACAATCCACGATCTCCACTACTCCTGCATTATTACCCATAATTACGTCGATATTGTTCATGACAAAGTTATAAGAGACTCTTCCGATAAAAAGATACTCAAGTACGAGTTAATCACCTTAATTAAGCTGGGTAAGTTTAATTATAACGTAGAATATAAACGTTTTCCAAACAAACAAAGAAGGAACAGAATACAGGGGATGGGAACATCTCATTTTCTAGTTGCCAAATCGGACCAAAGTAATCTCGTCCAAAATATTGCTTTTATATAAAATATTGTTTTCCAACTTATATTAAAATGATATTCTGAGTTTATTTTTTTCTGATTTCAGTCTTTTAGTTGACTGCCTTTAATGCATAAATTGTATGAAAATTGGCATATATAAAATAAAAAAAAACTGCTCAACAAATTTCGAATATCTACGAAAAATACCTCTTCTTCAAGTGCATAAAAAGTTATGAAAATGCAAAAATCCCAGTTCGACATTTTAAAAATACATACTTTAAAGCAACACTGATGTTTTAAAAGTAACTATAATTAATTTAAAGCGTTACTTCGGTTATGACATGATTCGAGTTGCCTATATCAAAACGGAAGAAAAACCTAAAAATATTAATTTACTTGGCATCGTGCCAATTTTCAAAATAAACTATAAAACTGACTTTTTTAAACTTAAAGGCGTGTTGTTTTTACACATTTTCAAAATTATTTTATATTTAACATTCTAACACTTTAATTTTTCACAAAGAAAATAGTCCAAAATTTAATGATGAAAAATGATGTCAAATCAAAAACTGTATGTAAATACTTAAAAATGACTGTTACTATAAATAGAACAATGTTTGATAAAAATAATTAGAATTCTTGGGAATCTTTACTTACTACCTTCCAACTGAAATATAAATTTTCAGTCAATGCAAAGATGGCTTTTGGACACAAAAAAAAATGAGTTTTTGCTTGGTTTTCTCAAAGACAGCCTCTTAGTAGTAGGAAATTTTTACTCTGTACATTTGGTTTTTTCCTCACCAACATAACATTTTCAAAACAACAAAAAAAAAACCTACACTGTCATTCCTCGGAATTCGCTCTCAGGCAAGGATGACTTGCTGTAAAACTGCTGAAAAGTGTATTTAGATCTATTTCGCAGTATTTCAAAACAGATATTTACCATAGGTACCTATCAAAAGCAGTTTACTTTCCTGAACATTTCTACAGCATGGGCGCAGACATTACCGGAAGCGAAGTACGACAACGACTAGATCTAAATTAAACATAAAAAAGTTATTTTATTTATTATCCGTGGTGATGTAATTTAGTTCAACAAATCGTTTTAACTGAGACATTAGTAATATTTTTTAGACAAATCTGCACGAAGTATGGATTTTACGACAACAGTGAAGCCATTCAGAAAACGTGCACATCACCTTGCGCAATGGGCGCAAATTTTAAGACCCGCGAGGCTCCTTAAACAGAAAGTCCTTGTGTTTACACCTGCCCAAAGTGAACAAAGTTGAACATGTTGTAGTTGTACTACGCTCTTTTCTGCAAAATTCTTTATCTAACTATAATTTAGGTGATAACAGCATTAGATTTGGACCTCCACACAGATGTAAACATGTACATGTATAGGTGGTTGCTACAAGCAGAACTTCAATTTGCCCCATCTATTTAGGATTTGACCTCTCCGCGCATATCTAGTAGCCACGGTGTACTTTATTTTTGGTTTCTGTATATTGCTATACGTAATAAGTAGCAGTCCCAGATGTTTGCAAAGGAAAGAGACCCTTACCCAAGATTTTTCTCAAAGAAAATGTGGATAAAAATAATCAGTACAATGAAAAGGCGTTAACATCATCTAAACATGCTAAATGAGACAGATGGATGCACAGACAAATTAATCATTACACTGCATCCACATATTTTGTTACTGCTAATGACTTTTGTGGGTTTATATCTTCTCCAACAATTTTTTTAACCCTTAAACTTAAAGAAACACACAAAACAAATTCAAATATGGGAGGTAAAAACTACCTATTTCTCACAGATCCACCGAATCGTGGCTTTATTGGTTATAAACAAGTTAAAATTTGTTATTTTAGGAAATACAGGGCATTGAAATGTGGTAAAAATGACCTTTTCAAAATCATTTTCTAAATGATTGCATTTTGCCAAACTTCAAGGTCAAATACGTTTTTTAATTTCATTTTTAGAACCATATTTTCTTTATGTTCGATAGACTTTAAAACACTTAGCTGAAAGGCATTCGTTTCGATAAGGGCAATCATAGGCTTATATGGAATACCTTATTTTAAATCTTCTTCAGCATGACCCAGCCATGATAAAAAAAAATTCCTTTAACACAAAATGGCGGCCATATAAGTATATCCGTAAGTACACGAATTATGAAAGTAGGCCATAAAAATTCTTGATAATTTATGGAATAAAGAAACATTGATTGTTATTAAGGTCTCACTGTTAAACTACAAATGACAGAAGATAAAATAAAATATTAAGAAAAGTAATCAAGGGAACCCAGATTCTAGCGCAAATCAAAGAATGTAATCCAGGGACAAAGACCAGACTGGGAAAACAGACATATACAACAGAATATATAATAACTAAAATAATACAAACAAATTGTTATGTTACAATGCTGTCTATGTCAAGCAAAGTAATATCCAAAATTAACTGAACGAGACCCAAAGGAAAGAACAAGCTAGATTTAGACCCCGCATATATTGCATTGACTATGTTCGAGCCCCATGTGTCATCAGGAACATCGGGGATATGCAGGTAGGTATAAAACAGTTTGCGATAATGTACAGAACTGAGTGCTCTTTTAATCCAAGACAATTTGATACCAGCGATATTAAAAACCTAGTAAACAATATAAGGCGCATATGTACACGTTTTGTACACGTTTTATTGTTTCTTCCTGTCATGGAGTATTCTTTGCGGAACGTATTGAAAACGTTCTATATTCGAGGGCCTAACAATATTCATATATAACAAGAATTTCAGAGTTATCTGCATCATAACTCTGTTATAAAAGTTTAATAGGTCTAGCGCGGTACAAAGAGTCTGCACAGTAACGGCAAGCTCTGATTTGTAATGTGGAAACTCCACACGCAGGTGCTGAAGGGATGTTGCCACAGATGAAGGAAAAGTTGACAATTCGGCATGAAAACTTATCGCGTTTGTCGTATAGTTTGGTTAATAGTTTTTCATTTCCACCAATGTCTAAGCGTATGTCAAGGTATGGAGCTGACGTCAGTGTCTTTAGTATCCTTTATCTCAAATTATTTGGGGTAGATGCGATGTATAAAATACCCGAAATCTTAATCGTAGTAATAAATGTTTTATGCTTTAATACATTACGCCATATCGGCTTGTATTTAAAAAAAGAAATAACACAATGTCTCTTCAGCGATGGATTTTTCAGTTGAAAAAAGGGTAAACGTATATCGCAACGTTGACTAAATGTATACAGTTTCCATTTCCATCAATGTCTAAGCGTAGGTCAAGATATGGAGCTGACGTCACAGTTTCTTTAGTATCCTTTATCTCAAATTATTTGGGGTAGATGCGATGTATAAAATACCCGAAATCTTAATCTTAGTAATTAATGTTTTTATTTCTTTTAATACATTACGCCATATCGGCCTGTATTTTAAAAAAAGAAATAACACAATGTCTCTTCAGTTATGGATTTTTCAGTTGAAAATAATGTAAACTTATATTGCAACGTTGACTAATTGTATACAGTTAGGCCTGTAACCACAATGCATGAATTCTCACTTTTTTTTCGAATGGCCCAGATCTGTCTCCGACATTGTAATTTTACCTTGGGAGTCCTTAACCTTCATGTTGAAAGCGAATTCAGTATGAAAATAATGACTAGGTGCACCGGTAGGGCTAGCTGGGCAAGTTCAAACATATTCATATTGCTTTATTTCACATGTGGATATATTCTTAAATACTGTATGTTTAAATACATTTCATATGTACTTTTTCTATGATACCACAAGTACTTGTACGGTTTTGGTCAAATGAGAGACAAAAACCCTAAAGAGACAAAATCAGTTTTACACTAATCTCGTAGTGATATTAATCAAATGTGGATACCTAAAAAATGTATAGATTTACTTCAGATTCTAAAATCCCGCAGGTTTTCGGAATTAGTTCTCTCTAAAGTTTTGACTTGTAGACTTTGTACACTAGCTCACCACATGATAAGTTAAAATCTCGTTTAAAAGGACTTATTCGTCAATTTTTTGCTGTTTACAAACTTTATGTTGCTCTTCGTGAAAAATCCACATATTTTTCTAAAACATCACAGAAGGGCAAAGTGTGCTACACAGAAAAGCAGTTTCGCGTTATGCTTGACTTCTTCATTGAAAACTTAGTTGTCACATTTTGAGGAGGTATTTTTCAACAACAAGTTCGCATTCCAGTGGGCACTAACTGTGCTTTTCTCCTAGCCGATTTGTTTCTATATTCATACAAGACTGAATGTCTTCAGAACTTCGAAAAGAATAAAAATTTAAAAGATGCTAAATCCTCTAAATTTACAAACAGATATATTGGTGATGTATTGTCAATCATCAACCCTTCTTTTGAAAAATTGTAACCGTCAATATATCACCCAGAGCTCGAGATAAAGAAGACTACAGAAACAGCCTAATCTGCAATTTCTTTTGGACCTACATCTCGAATTTGACAATGACAACAATGGTCATCTCAGCACTAAGATTTATGATAAAAGACGACTTTAATTTTATTATCATACATTTTCCTTATCTGTGCAGCAATATTCCTACATCTCCTGTATATGGTGTTTATATTTCACAACTGATTCGCTACGCTACAGCCAGAACAACTACTCTAATTTCCGTCAACTACATAAATATCTGCGTAACAGACTTCCTACTCCTGAATGAGAAGATGCGTCTCAACAGGTCTCTTACCAAATTCTTTTTTAGAGTAATTAAGGAAACCAAGATTCTAGCAGAAATCAAAAGAATGTAATCCAGGGACAAAGAGCAGACATGGAAAACAGACAAACACAACAAAGAACAAAAGGTAACTAAACATATACATACACAGTAACAAAAGTAAATGAGCAACTCGGACTCAACTAAAAACTTGGAGCAGGGACCAGGTGTAGCGGTAGGGTAAGCGTTCTCTACTTTTTTAGAAACACCCGCCGAGTTGCTCATGAATATTCAAGTCCAGGGTAGAAGAAAGAGGAGTGGAAAACTGTGACACGATTAACAAAGCAGTTTTCATGGGATATACCGTAACGATCCATGAGTTCATGATGACGACCATAAAACTTCTGTAGTGATGACGTAAATCCTGTATCAACATAATCTTTTTCCAGAATCATAATTTTAAGAAGTCTAGCGCGATCCAAAAAGTCTGGGTAGTTATGTAGATACCAGTCCTTGGTTGAATAATACTCAGTTTCTTCTAAAATAATGAGTAATGATTGTTCTTTGTAAAATGCCTTTTGATTACCAATAGTATAGTCACGTCGCAATGGAAGAGCGTAGTTAAGCGCGCTGTAAATCCTAGATGTAATCCTCCACTTCGGTTGCAGTGCCTGTACCAAGTCAGGACCATAGCGGTACCAGCTGCTCAGGTGGTGTAATAACTATTTTGTCAGATTTATTTTGCACTTGATTTAATTATGAATTGGAAAAGTTTTCGGTAATTTTCTTGTTACTCTTATTTCACATGATGAAAATATTAACACCATCAGTAAATCTAAATAAAGAATAATCAAGGAAACCAAGGTCATAGGGTAATCAAAAGAATGTAATTCAGGGACAAAGACCAGACATGGAAAACAGACATGCACAACAAATAACATAAAGTAACTAAAATCATACATACAAAGTAACAAAAGCAAAAGAGCAACTCGGACTCCACTAAAAATAGGGAGCATGGACCAGATGCACGGTAGGGTAAGCGTCCTCTGCTTTTCTACAAACACCCGCCGAGTTGCTCATAAAAAGTCAAATCCGGGGTAGACAAACGAGGAGAGGTGACCTATGACCTCTTGAATAAATCAGTTTTCATGGTGCAGATGGATACACGAGTTCATGATGACGACCATAGAACTTCTGAACTGATGACTTCAATCTTGTAGCAACATAACCCTGTTTCAGAAGCCTTGAAGAGTTATAGCGCGATACAAAAAGTCTGCGTAGTTTCGGCAAGCTCTCGGATATGAGTTGTGATATGAACACTCCATACGCAGGTGCTGAAGAGATATTGCCACAGATGAAAGGAAAGTTGACAATTCTGAATGAAAAGTCATCACGTTTGTTGTTAAGTTTGGTCAATAGTATTCCTTTACCATCGATGAAACCATGAATTAATATTTGTCTAAAATAAAAGAGTGAAAGTTGTGACTGTTGCACCAATCCAAGAAAAAAACTCAGATTGATTGAAATATTCACATAAATCGTTAACTTCTACTTATTAAATTTGAGACTTGTAAAGATATCTGATAATTTTCGTCTTTACTCATAAGGTCATTTTCACATGAAGACAGCTAGAAGATCAATATTTTTAAGCCTTCCTAAAGTGTTATTTCTAATAAACTCGTAAATGGGAACTTTAAAAATAAACTTTATTATAATTGATTATCTTACTATTGTGTTAGGTGCTGTTAGAAATCATATTATTACTTCGGATTAATTTAGTAAATTTAATATTTCTCGATAACATTGACCTCTTATCTTTATATATATAACCAAAAAAAAAAAAAAAAAAAAGAAATAATCAAAAGTAAACATGAAAACATGATTTTCTTACATTATAATCTTTGCTTTGTTTGATAATTCTCTTTTGATTAATGAAATCACCGGGTTTTTTAAATTTGTTTTTATCAAATTCCTTAAAAAGTGATTTATCTGCACATAAACTATTTTTAAGAAAAGGTATAAACTTCACATTTGGGTTTTATTACAATAGATTCAGAGTAATAAATGTTTAAACTTAAACAGTAGGTTCCACAAAAATATAAATAACTAGAGTTACAGAAATATTATTACCATCTTCTTAATGTATCCATGGGGTTGTGTTTATTATCTCTCTTTCCAAATAAGATCTTTTATCCTGAATCAATTGTAGTTTTCCTTGATGGAAATAATCTGCTGCTTTTTTCTAGTACACAAGTTTATAGGTGTAGTAGTAAATTCATTATCCGTTACAGAAACTTACTGTATGAAACAGTACATCGTATAACCCCTATAAAAAAAACTAATACAGAAATCACTAAAAGGATTTTAATATATGTAAAAACACCTACATGTAAGTTCTGAAAGACCCCGACAACAAAATTAATAAAATCCTCGGTAGCAGAACGATGATACTCCTTGAAAATAAACTAAAATTTCAAATAACGATATGAAGACAAATTACTTACCAAACTAACCTCAGTGTCTTGAAACACCTTGAAATGTCTTGAGACATGTTAAAAATAAATGTATTGACATGCATCTAAAGACACGTTTTATAGACACGTCTTCAAGACATGTCTACAAGACAAGCCTTGAGACATCTTGAGACATGATTAAATGTATTGAAATCATGTTTTTAGTGGAGTCCGAGTTGCTCATTTGCTTTTGTTGCTTTGTGTGTATGATTTCAGTTACTTTGTGTTCTTTGTTGTGTATGTCTGTTTTCCATGTTTGGTCTGTGTCCCTGGATTGCATTCTATTGATCATCGCTATAACCTTGGTTACTCTTTAAAACATCTTGAGACATGAATTTCATGTTTAAGACATCTTAAGATCATATTCACTTGTCTATTAAAACACATTGAAACACATCTGGTGACCAGAATTACATGTTTAATGAAGTTCTTATATGTGTACATGTACATTACTTCAATATTTTAAGACATTGTAACTGTAGGCAAGTCTCAGTATATATATAGTCGGCTTTTATAGAATACATATATAACTTTTTTCATGAAAGTTATTTTTTTTAAATAAATAAAGCTACAGGCTTGACACATAAGTGCTTCAGGTTACCAAGTAGAGCTAAACAAACATAATAAATTCTTGATTTGCCCTACTAAATTGACGCAAAGCAGCTTATATAAGACTGTATTAATATTTGATGCATTACTTAAATTATATACTTTTGCATTGCTTTTTTTTTTTAATTTACTATTTCAAACAATGCTTTGCCAATTTCAGCAAGTACACTTTCCCTGCCTCAATCTACCCCCGAGCCATGCTAAAATATTTCATCTGTAATTATCTGTAGTAAAAGGCAACATTTGGTAAAAATGATTTTAATTTTGTTTGCGACAAGTAAGATTCATATATAACAGACCATATTTGCAATTCATATATCACAATTTTTATCTGCTTTTAACTGTCAGTACAGAATAATAATACAATGTACATCAAACAAAAATAAATCAGATCTGCAAGTTTTAGAAAAATAAAATGTTTTGTGGGATACGTACATTGTGTATTTTGAAATGTCTCAAAATACTAAACAGCCGGGGCAAATATAGACACAATATACAAGCTTTGCAGCTGTCATTAAAATGTGATATTAGACAAAAAACTAGAAATCATTTAGATGGAATCCATCTCTGTGGCCCAGCCAGGGTAATTTTAGGCCATATATATGTACAAAATGGATTTGGGAACATCTTACCTACTCAAAATTTTCAGTTTTTAATTGGCCCTCATATTTAGTAGAAATATTTACCATTTGAGAAAGAAGTATGGAATAAAATATATTTCAGACACATGTTTGTCATTGAGAAAAAGACAGGAATTTGACATTAAGGTCAAATTTCAAGGTCATAGGCCAAAAAATGTACATGTACAATTATAAAACCACAATTTTTGCAATTTTTGCAGTCATTTTAGAAGTAATACCACAGTCTCACTTTTGCGACATTTGAACAATGGATGCAATATTATGGCATTAGCTCACATGGATCTTTAGCCCAGATAAGCTAAAAAATCAACAATATCACAGGAGTTAAAGAAAATTCAAACTACAGGTAAACTGCATACTGATCACCATATATTGACATAGGTTAAGTTCTTAATTTATGAATCCTGCATAAATAGCTAATACATTGTACTTACATGAATTAATTCATGATATGTGTCTGTAATGATATCTTACAACCACTCATAGAAATGTTTTTATTGATCACTATTCACGATTGGATCAGGTCGCAATATGCATTTTCAAAAGTTTAAGAACTGTTTTACTACAATTTATATCGCAAGAAGTATATACAACATGTTAAAAAAAAACATGTTCTTAGCATTTTGGGTACCAATGAAGAATAAAGAAAGAAAACAAAGTGATATATTTTTTTTAATTATGAAAGATGCGAGAAAAAAGAAGATTGAATAAAACCAGTTGATGTACATTACAACACAGTTCAATTTGTTCTGTAATTGTATGAATGTACAGTAAAAATGTATTTTATTGCGTTTTTGCGCTTTCAAAAAACAATACAAATATCTGTTTATTGCACATTTGACAAGCATTTTTTTTTGCTGACCGCTTAATATGTATCTAGGTATTATGTATGTGGCACAAAAACTCCCCTGAAATTATATGACTTAACATTTGCCATTTCCGTCGAATCTTGTTGAAACTGGTTTGTTACAAGACAAAGAAAGGATATCAGATTTAAAGACTATAAGAACGGTAATCTTTGTAATAATTGTGTGGAAATACATCTACAAATATAAAAAAATATCTGAAATTCTTCTATTATGTATGTATCATTAAAATATTCTTTGTCATAATCTATTCAAATTTTAGTTCCATTGGCTCCCATTGCAATGTCCTTGATCTTAAGCCTGTAAACCTAAGTTGACTTCCATACAAATGAAGAACTTTTCCGGACAAATATTTAATGCGAAATGCGTCGACGCTCAAGCTTTACACTTAAAGAGAAAATACCTCCAATTCTCTGTTTTTCCACAATAGAAACAAGCAGAAAAAAACATGGTAAGTGAATCGTCATAGAACTAGAGAAGTCAGGAAGCATTTCTCTGCCATGTCTGTTTAAATGATTTTATTCCAACTACACCATATAAAGATAAACCACAAAGCACTAATTTTTAAATATCATTTCAATTACATATATACATTTGTGTCTATTTCAATAGATTGCAGGTCTATCATCTAGTGATACTCTTTGAAAAATGATATTTGTCTATAAATTTGGTGATTAATTATATTGTGAAAAAGTGGGACAAGTTGAATGTCTAGTATAATGCCATATCAAAGCACATATATACATGTAATATTATGATGTATCAGTCAAACAGAAGAAAACAAGCATATTTTCTAATTTCCAAGAATTCAACAAAGGTTTAATATGCCTGTGATTAAATATTATCAATGTTGTTTTATAAGTATAAGAATGTACTTTTTAAAATACTTATCTGACTCATTGTTGGTCATTTTCTTCCCCCAAAAATCCTGGAATTCACAACTCGCTCAAAACACAATTTGTCCCTGCATATTAACTGGTGCCGTATTTTGGAATCCATACAAGTTCCAACTATTAGTTTGTCCCCAGAAAAGGTCGCCTCTCTTAAATTTCGTAGCAATTAACATATGATATAGATACTTGATCCTTTAGAAATGTCTATATCATTTTTTTTTTAAATTATTATATCTCCACAATAATTTAGATGGAGTAAATGAACTGTGACATAAACTTACCTGGTTGGCAGCAAACTTAATGGGTATCGGATCGTCGAGTCATGACGATGCAGCACAAACAAAAAAGTATATAAGTCTAAAGGATTGTACAACGATACCGATGAAGATGTTATATAATGAGCAAAATTTTCAGTCAACAAGTGACCTTCTTCAGTGCCTTAATTAATTTCGCTGGCCGGGTCATTCCTCCTCGTAGGATTAATCTAGGGCTGTAACTTAGTACACGATGTATGGTAGTACGGGACAGTTCATTTAGATGTTATTATGTAGGATAGAGGATCAAATTAATGATGCATGTCACAACAAATCAATATTACAAACGTCTCAGAATGTGACGACTCTATTCACTACACTGCTCCATCGGATCAAATTGATACAGGGAAGATATGTAAACGTATAGAAGGGTCTGAAAAATTACCAACGATGTTAGAACTGTCAAAATTGCGATGCAAATGTTTAGTCGTTCCCTCCGCGGGACTCAAACTTGTACCGCTGTGACATCTATGGCAACACTGCCTGCACAAAGTCCAGCGCCCTAGACCACTTGGAGGGAACGACTTAAAATTTGCATCGCAAAAAATTTCGAACGATGTTAAAACTGTCAAATTTGCAAAGAACTTGAGATAAAGGATGCTACAGTCAGGCTCATATCTTGACCTACACTTAAAGATCGATGGTAAAGGAAAGCTATTGACCTAACTATACGAACAAAGCAATGACTTATAATTCCGTACAATGCAAAGAAGATTGCCATTAACATCAAGAGGAGAAAGCTAAGACTTTGCAGCTGGTTTCATATATCGTACCAAAACCATAAGACTAGATATCGAATGTTAATGAGACGTTTATGACTTAGCATTTCAAGGCAACACCATCAGTAAAAAACAGCAGAAAATAAACGCTTTAAAAGGCCTGAACGTTTCATCGGTAACAAAAAATCAACGGTCTAGCATCATCAGCAGCGAAGAAGCAATATCTAGATTATAAAAGGCAATGTCTTATCAGTCTTCTTCTTAGTTGCATGGCGACTGAAAACAAAGACAGCAAGATACTTCTGGCTTCCCCATTAAATGGGCCATTAAATAGGCAGTTAGGTATAAAACCATTTGTAATAATTTTACAGAACTGGGTGCTCTTTGAATCATTGACAATTTGATAAAAACGATATACAAAACCTAGTTAACAAAATAAGGCAACTATACAATAGTGGACAAACATCCAAACTCGACAAAATTAGATTAGGGCAACGAAAAATCACCAAAAACATGCTTCATATATTATTTGTTGAAAATTGAATATTATTATCTGTGATTTTTTTGGGAAATTGATTTTTATGATTATTTTTTAAAGGAAGGGTAGATTATATATATATATATAGTTACTTTTTTTTTTTTTTACTTTTTTACATTTTCGGCAATTTATTTTCGTTTGGATCTGTGTCAACTCACAATGTAAGTTACTTTCTATATTATATTTATGATTAGTATTTTAATTTCAATAAGTTTACATCACTTTTTATATACGTAAAAGGCGTACATAAAAGTATATTGACGAACAGTTTTGTATCAATGCATGTTGCACCGGAATTGAGACATTACATATATATTTTTCATTACGCACATGATATGATACTCACTTATTAAAATACTTACCTTAAGACACCCTGTAGTATGTTTTCTTTGTATTTTCGCCATCTTTTTTATGAGTAATCACACCTAATATATATATGTTTATATATATATAGATATATATAAAAATAAAACAAAAAAATAAAACACGCCCCTTTAAGCCACTTACATAGTTTAGTTGAAGATGAATTGATTCAAAATCGACGATGACACAAGCCATACGAATTTTAATACATTTCGGATTTTCGGATAAGATCAGCTACAAAGTCAGCCTCATAAGAGTGAAGGAATAGGTCAGCACGTAGAAGAGCACAATTTGTTCCCATTGGAATGCCGACCGTTTGTTGAAAAACGCGTCCAAAACACTGGACAAATATTTTGTCGATAAAAATTTCGACATTTTGTCAACATCTTCTTCTGTATATTTGGAAGATGATTTGATTTTTTTTTCATATAATATGAGGAATCTCTTCCAAGAACTATATATTTCTATCTAGGTGTACCATCTTTTTTGAAAAAAAAAACACAACGATTTCTTATGTTTTTGAGTTGGGATTTTGACTGAGTATGGTAAATAGAAGTATACAGTGTTATCATAGGTTTTAATGCTATTATATTCTGATAATAGTCTTGAACTGATTGTCTCCAAAAGATCTTTCGAATTTTTCAAGATCCACATTGAAATAGTAACACTACGGGAGTAACAAATGTTGTGGTAGGACTGCAGACCCTCTTTGACAGCTGTGAGTATAGATGTTTGTTTGTTTTTTGGGATTTAACGCCCGAGCAACAATATTTCAGCTATATTCAGGCGGTGAACATGAAAGGGATGATTAAATGAACATGAAACGATGAATGAAAAAAGGGAACTGTCAGGTGGTTTAGCCTTGTAGTCCTCAATTTAGAGGTTCTGGAATAGCCTTTTATAATGAAAATTTTGGATGCAATGGGTGAAGTATAGGAATATGAAATAATTTGTATGTATTTGTCTTTGAAATATGGGGGAATTTTGTTGGTACCATTTTTGTGATGGAGGATGTTAGCCAAATTAATTGTATCTATACCTTTGTTGACAAACAGTAGCGGAAGAAATGAGCGTTTTTCTTCATCTTGACTTTTCACACAAACTGGTATAAAGGGTTTTCGGAACCAATATCTGAAATGATGGCAACAAGTCTGTATAATGATGAGGTAGGTCCAGAAACAGGAGTGTTAAGACTTGTTTTGTAAAGGGAGTGTAATAGAATGAGAGGTATAGAATAGAGTTTGGTTCTAATGGGATGAAGTCCAAGAGGTTTTTGTATGAAAGGAAGGACACCATCTATGGAGACATCATGTAACTTAGGTGACGTATAGTGACGATGGCCATGACTCACATTTATGTTGTTGTTATATTGGCTTGAAAGGTTTCCTTTACTTTTGATGTTGTCATTGCGTCAGTAAGGTATTGCAGTACCTAGTCTGCGTATCCAGTACTCCTCTCTTTTCCTACGGTAGTTTTTACTTTGAACAGGACTGTTCATAGGATGGTAATTTTTTTTCCAAAATACGAACTTTCATCGAGAAGATTGAATGATCTTGTTGATTAAAATTTTGATAAACTGTCGGGAATTCGGTGATATTAATTCCCGAACAATGACCACACATTCATTTATTTAATTGTTCTTGTGTTTCACCGACTTATACTAAACCACATAAGTTGCATTCTAATCCAAATATTGCGTTTGTTGATTTGCAACTTAAGTCTTCATGTATGGAAGGTTTTGTTTGTAAGGGAACTATAGAAGAAAGAGTCGGTTATAAGAATGTTGCATGTTTTGCAATTTTTATATCACATTTTGATGTCGTCATCGTTATAGTCAAATATATCATTTAAAGTGATGAAACATGGTTTGAATATTTTGAAATAGTCAGAACTTTTGTACTGAAATATATGGTCTGCTGACTGAGTGTGTGATTGGGTACTTTTTGTTGCAATGGTCGGGGCACTATCCATACCAGATGTGAGCTTGCTAGGATTCACATCTGTGGACACCAGTCTTACAAGACAGCAGTGTGCCCGATAACTGAATGGAATTTAATTCAACTATCTCATAATCTTTACTGTATGTTCCTTTTGTACAGCCCCTTCCAAATCAATATGGACATCAAAAAGGTACAGGTTATCAAATGGAGAAGTGGGAGAAGGGTATCAAGTTACCGGTAATGTATTTGATATTACTATTAGTATAATCAAAATTGTTTAGGGAAATCATTGATTATCTCTTTTAAAAAAAATTTCAACTTTAAAAAATTAAAACAAAAATATTATAAACATCTTCCATATAGTCAGAAATCTACTTTTAATTCCAATATAAAGTACCCTCCTGTTCAAGTCCTAAAACAGTGTGCAAATTAGTTGTGTATTTACCGCGCAGGGATGTATGCCGAAAGAAGATGAAAAGCTGAGAAAACGAGAGGAACTTAAGTTTTCTTACTTCTTAACACGGTTATTGCACCCATACACGGATCAGTGAACCACTCTGCATCATATATGTAGGCTATTTTTTTTCCGAAAAATTATTAATATATCGGGCACGTGTATACATTTTCAATGTACCCAAATGGAGTATGAGGACTAATGACGTAGCATTTCTATATATGGTAATTGAGTGTTACTTCCGATTATCATTTATAAATATTTGGTTGTCGTGAAAACACAATTAAATTATTCTAACGTTTATGAAATGATATTTTTTTATGTCACGTCTCCTTTTTCTTCATGGAGATATACGTCATATTTGTTGTACTGACATGTAAATTTTCCATACAAAATTAACAACTGTAGGAAATGTGTTCGTAAGATATTCTTATAACGAAAAGGTTACATACAAAAAGTCTGCGTAGTTATGGCAAGCTCTGGCATATCATATGAGTTGTGATATGAAAACTCCAGACTCAGGTGCTGAAGGGATGTTGCCACATATGAAAGGAAAGTTGACAATTCTGAATGAAAAGTCATCATGTTTGTCGTAAGGTTTGGTCAATAGTTTTCCTTTACCATCGAACAGTAGAATGTCTTCTTAGATTGATTTACATGCAAAGGGGACATACTTTTTTGTAGGTTTAAACTTGTCTGGAGTTTGCATTTCAGTTTACTGCTAGTAGTCCTTAGTTTGTACATTTGAATAAGTTGTATTCAGTTTCTATGTGTCCGTTGAAACAAGGGACACAGACATTTTTAAATGATTTTTAGGTGTGTTTAATTGTGTAATATATTTATTTTACAGTGACCAGATTTTAAAGAAGGAGGGTGACCGTCCGAGAATGCTTTAACCTCGCTGCATTTTTGCGCCTGTCCCTAGTAAGGAATTTCTGGCTTCCGGGTGTCATGTTTCGTTAACTCCTTCACCCAGGTGGCGTTGTAGTCTCTTTGGCATATTCATCATACCTATTGTCGTTATATTACGTTGTTTGTTTGAATTATTATTCGTGGATTATTAGATTTTTTCCAATCTAAATAGTTTAGTTTAAACTTATTTTATTTCATATAATCATAAATGTGATAACATACATACAATTATAATAGATATAGGATCCAGAAACAAGCATAGTTATGCTTTTATAAATCTGTCTCCATAAGAACCAGCATGATATTATTGACATTTTTTTGCATGCTCAAATGACAAATACATTGAATAAAATATAGCACAGTATAAGAGCTTATAAAGAATTCAGTTGAAAAATAAAGTGAAGGAAAACAATTACAAAAAGAAATGTATATATTAGAATAAGCATTAAATTTCCAAGAGAAGAGGAATAAAAAAATATTACAATGATTTTTTTTTTAAATAAGTAAATAAATGTATAAATGTATGAGTATCAATAACAATTAAGTTATGTGTTAAACCTTTTACTTTTCAGAATGAATTTCTGGAAAAGCTTAAAAACCATAGTTTTGTTCATCTGATAGCTGCATAGATCCAAAAATAAATAAGCTCATATCAATCCTAACATTGATATTACAATCTGTCATGGCATTAAACATATCTTGTCTTATATTAGCATATCTTTGACAGTGTAAGGTGAAATGTTCAACTGTTTCTATTTGCCCACAAATACATCTTGGTGAGTCAGATAGATGTTTTAGGAAAAGATGCTCATTTAGGGAACTGCAATGCATTCTGAGACGTGCATGTAGGATCTGACCAAGTCTACAACCAGAGTAATAGTAAGATGGGGTCTTTTTATTTTGATTTGACAACTGACGTTTAAAGGAGGCAACAGATTCAGTATTTCGTAACTCAGAAGGCAAAGTATTCCAGTCTTTTACTGTAGACGGAAGAAAATAATCTGAATAAAAAATTGTTCTTGTTCTCACTTCCTGGATACTGTTTGTCTGACGCGTGTTGTGGTTGTGTAGAACTCCAACAGTATCTGGTATTAGATCTCTCAGATATTGCGGTGTTTTTCCATTTAACATCTTGCGGAATAACAGCAGTCTGTGATTTTTTCGTCTGTCCGTCAGTTTTTCCCAGTGAGTTTCGGTGTACAGATTTTGGTGTGAGGTCAATTTGGTCCCACCTGTAACTACCTAGCTGCTTCGAGTTGGATATTTTCAACTTTATCTGTCAGACCTAATTTTTTTGTATCCCAGATAACATCCGCATACTCTAGGATGGGGTGTATAAAAGAGATATAAATTTTTTCCAGTGTAAACCGATTAAGCAAAAACTTTAGTAAAATATTATTTAATCTCTTATAGTCTTTAGCAACGACATAATCTATATGACTGTGCCATAGACCATCACTGGAGAAAATGACACCGAGGTGTTTGTGACTAGAAACATTTTTTATCTGCTGATTTGCCATAACGAGTGGAGGATGATCAGGTTTATTCAGTTTTCTAGATACAACAAGTGATTCTGTTTTATGTGGGTTAAATGTAACCAACCATGTAGGTGCCCATTTGTTTATTTTCTCAATATCCCCATTCAGAATAGTAGCGGATTCTTTTGGGTTGTCAACCACCATATATAAGGTAGTATCATCCGCAAAAAGCTTAATGACAGAATTAATTTCTGTAATAATATCATTAATGAAAATAAGAAATAACAAGGGTCCAAGTATAGATCCCTGAGAAACCCCAGCTTCTACGGGTTGCCACTATGAGTGTAAACCGTTTAAAACAACCTTTTGAACCCTCCCTGAAAGATAGTTTTTGAACCAATCCAGTAGTTTACCCGAAATTCCCAGATGCATAAGTTTAAACAAAAGATCTTTGTGCCAAACCCTATCGAAGGCCTTACTGATATCACATAATACTACCCTAATTTCTTTTCAACTATCCGAAGCTTTCCCAAAGTTATTTGATATATCTGTACGTTGATTAATTGCCGAGTCCCCCTTAAAAATCCAGACTGGTGTTTTGTCAATAAACTATTAATAAGCAAATAATTATGGGCATGTTTATATACACAACGCTCCATGCACTTAGAGACAGCACTAAGCAGGGATATAGGGCGATAGTTTTCTACCTCGTTTGGAGCCTTACTTTTGTAAACGGGAGTAACATTCGCTCTTTTCCAACCAGAAGGATAGATGCCAATACGTAGGGATATATTAAAAAATTTACATAATGGATACTTTAAAACAGTGGCACCCTCTTTCAGTAATCTTGGACTGATAAGGACTGGACCTGAAGCCTTCGACGAGTTTAAAACTGACAGCACATCCTCAATTTCATTTTCATTGAGTATAATGCTATCAAACTTACTCTCGGCGTTGCACGGAAAATCTGGAAGATTCTTATTAGATTCATCGACCCTGGCTTGAGATGCAAAATAATTATTAAACTCATTTGCCTTGTCGAGATCGTCAAATATAACATTATCCCCCTTTATCAGCGGTGGAAAACTAGATTCCACCCCTTTAATCCCAGATATTTGGTTAACAGTATGCCACCAATTGGTATTAGACGGGTTTCCATTGACAAGTTTACTAATCAATTCATTATTATGGCTGTCTTTTGCTGATCGCACCATACTATTCACAATATTACGAATCCTTCGAAATTTTGCCCAATCAGAGTCGCGATTATATTTTTTCGCCTTTCTGTGAATTCTGTTTTTTTTTACGAATGTTTTTCCGGATATCGCTAGTAAGCCAACGCGGACTACCCTTGCGAACCGTAATAATTCTGTTAGGAATGGTAGCGTCGGCTGCTTCTATAATACTCTTCGTAATTTTATTGGTTATAAAATCAATATCTTCCGTTAAAAAGTGTCCCAGTCTACTCGACGTAGAATATTATTGAAATTTCCTTGGTCATACATCCAGTCAGTTCTTACGCTTAAATGACTTCGAGTGTATTTTGGGGCAATTTATAAATCCAATTACAGGACAATGGTATCGAATTTGGTCAATAAGCGGTTGGCCAACCCTGGAGTAGACTAGACTATGAATACCGTTAGTAATAATCAAGTCTAACAAAGAGGAAGAACTTTCCGTAAAGTGCGTCGGTTCATCGATTAGTTGAGATAAACTGAATTTAGTGAGCATAGATTTTACCTTTTGTTTCTGAGGATCTAATTGATTGTCGTTAAAATCACCCGTGACCAGAATATAATCAATACTATTGTCCTCACATGTCTTTTCTAAGGATGTTTCTAATTTTCCCAAGATATCGATGTTGTTATTTAGAGGAATATAAAAAGTGGAGAACAGGACCTTCTTACCATTAAGTTTTAATTGCAACCAAATACCCTCCAGACCATCCTCCTCTAAGTCATGCCTTCTTAGTGCACTCAAGTTATCCCTTACATAGATTATGACGCCTCCCCCACTTTTACCATGTCCACGAGCATTTCTAAATGGAGTTTGATCATTCAGTAAGTGAACGGCGTCATCAGTATGACTATCATTTAACCATGACTCGGAAAAAGCTAAAATATCAAAGTTTTCATATTCAGCTGCAATTAATTCAAGCTTAGGGATTATACTTTGTATGTTCAAGTGAACAAATGAGACGGATGAAGAAAACATATCGCATATCTTAGAAGTCACTGATAAATTTTCAAGTGATGAAAATGAACTATCTGAATCATTAAACGTATTATTTCCATCAAGAGGACCAGGGTTAATTTCTATACCACCGATGATTAACAAGGTAGCTATGCAGACAGTAATAAAAATGAGCATGAAAGTAAGACAAATTTAGGAGTAGAAGACTCCTTGACCAGACTCTTACCCTTAACAGTATCGGTCTTGTAACTATCGCCTCGCTCCGCATGTAACAAATTGGATATAAGAGAAGGACGAATTATCAAAAAATAGATTTTCACAATACATGTAAATGCCGAAAGATTATTTACACTAAAGATCATGATGCAAATACAAAAAGCATCGAGCAGACCTAATGTTTTTTTTAGTTTTACAATTTGTTAAACAATGAAAAAGACCCACTCTCATTCTATATTGTTCAATTCCAATACACATTTAGGTTACACCTGATTCATCTTTAGTTAAGTGAGAGTGGTCAAACAATAATTCTATCAAAACGTCTTGTAAAACATAATAACAAGTACACCAAACAAAAACTCTTTCAACAAAATCAAAGTACAAAGCAAAGTGAAGAGTTGTGAAGCATTCAATACTCATACACAAAATAAATATGTAAATCAGAAAGATAAGTAAGCTATATACAAAAATTATAACAGGTAGATATGTCATAGTAGAGATTAACTCTAGTATAATAAGTGTTTGTGGAAATCAACTCAAGAAATTGATATGTTATATGTCTAATAATATCTAGTTCTAGTATGATCTAGTTAAGCCAAAGGATTTATAGCCATCAATGAAGACTGTAATAGTACAATAATAATTTACACTGCTACTGACGGCTAACAATTACTTTAACAATTATAAGAGAAGATAAATTTCAGATTGTTTTAATAATTATGAAAATTAATAATTTTGACGGATAATAGTAAGCTTTATTTTTGATCATATGCATAATAATATGGAAGAAAGTTTGAGGTTCTCTACATCATACATGTACTCTGATATAGTATTACTGTATTATGTTTGTCATGTGATTAAATAATAAATCAATGTGTTCAATTCATGACACGCAGGAGTAAGAAATATTACTATTAAGGCTTGGGTATAGTAAAGCAAAATAAACAAAACAAGACAAAAACAGTGAAGTCAAGATACATAGAACGCTGTCATATAAATATATTTATTATAATGTCCATTCGTCAATGATGAGAAACAGGTATTGCTGCCGCTGCAGCATAAGATTGTTCGAGAGAAATATGATTACTTCCGTCACCACTTTCAGCAGACATACTGACAGTTTTCGGGATCGTGGATGCCGGTGGATATAATACTTCCATTGCTCCCGGACAGTTTTTAACACATAAGTTTGCAAGGCGAGATCGGTGTTTGTTGTAGTGATTTGACCTTTAATGTTCTTAATGAATATTTTACCATCCAGCGTCCAAGTGTTGGAAATATAACTATTTGATTTTAGCTTCCGTGCTTTGTAGGCAAGGCTATTGCGTCGCTTTGTAAGATTGTTGTTGATCATAATATCGGAATAATTTTCGAATTCCCGCAGGTTTTTTCTGCATTTGAGGATGCGCCGTTTTACAGTTGGGTCCTTAACTCTTACAATTATCTGACGAGGAGGTAATGGTCGACCACTTTTGTTGACTCGCGTCGGATTTCCAACCCGATGAGATTTTAGGATATCACCATCTTGATACTCATTATCAATATCCTTAATAATCTGAGTGATTATTTCGGTTGTGTTCTCATCAGCTGATTCTCTTATACCACTAACACGCATCAATTCCCTTCTACCATATTGTTCAAGTGAATCAATTTCGCCTTTAAGTTCAGCATTTTCCTGTTTTAAAGTTTCAATTTGATTAGTTAGACCATGAAGGGAATCTTTAAGTACTCTTTCTAATTCCTGCTTGAACAATGTTTGTATCATAGTTTGAATTTCTTCGCCAAGGGCACTCTTTAGCTGCAACACTGTATTAGTTAAGTCTGATGGTTGCAGCGTAAAGGAGGTTGGCGCTGGCGTTGTATGTGAGGGACATGATTGGAGGTATGAAGATGTATGCGGTAAACGAGGGTCGAGAGCAGGAGTGTGATGAGTTGGAGAAAGTAGGCTATGTACAAGCATAGTTGAAGTTTCCATGTTAGGTTTCTTTATATATTCTCTTTCGGGAGGAGATTGTTTACTTAGACGACGAGACCTGTTTATGGGTGTAGACATTAAGGTGATCAATGTCAATCAATATGGCTGTTTTTTTGTTTACATATGTCATATAGTCATAATAACAAACCAGGTAAACCCTTCAATCAGCTCAACTACACACAAACCAGTGAACACTGCTCAAACTTTACCTAATATATACTACACACAGAATTGTATACATAATGTTTTCAATAATTACCAGCTACTTTCAACTTATTGAAACATTGCTATATTATCCAACTAGAACTTCCATCGAGTTTCCTGAATGAATTTCCACAAAATAATGTCTATTAAGTCATTTTCCTGAAATTTTGTTTGGAGCTGATAAAGTACGTGTCCACTACACGAGCATGCGCACTCCAAATCTAAATAGTTTAATTACGGTTTTCCAAGCTTGTACTGAAATTATCCTCAATTATAAGTAATCATCTCGATTGAAGAAATTTTCTGTAATATTCAATTTATTTCTTTATACGAAGCTATATTTAATTAAAATTTGAATGATGTACAAAACCAAAATCCATGCAGTGATATGTCAACAAAGGGGGTAAATAAAGAAGAGTTATCAAATCTGATTAACTCAGCAATTTCGAAGCGAGTTTTCACGTAGAAATCTTTGAAGTTCTCGTTGGCAACATGATAAAATTTGATAATTGAGGATCAATTTCGTCAGCCAAAAACATGCATTTCTGTTTATATCTATGGCGATTTGTTCTTTGTAGAAACTTTGGTTTTTTTTAAAGTGATCTAACAACTATTTATAGATACTTTTCAAGTGGTTTTACAACCCGATTTTATTTGTAGTTACTTTGAAGTGTTTTTTTTTTTTTTAATTTTTAAATACAAAACATCTACACAGTTTTTCCATTAATCAAATGCTACCTTGCATTACAATTAATTTGGAATATTTTAATTTATGTATAGTGAGTGAAGAGAGAAAATCTGGGCCAAAAATAATCTGGTACCACACAAAGTGCAAAAGTCACACAGGTCAAAGGAATTTATGATAGGAAAAGTTCTACATAAGAAAAAATATAGTCGTCATCATCAACTCGTGGATCGTTACAGTGTATCCATCTACATCATGATAATCTATTTTTTAACTAGTCATAAATTTCTTTTCCTCTTTCATCTGCCCGGGACTGGACTTTCTATGAGCAATTCGGTGTTTCTAGAAAAGCGACATTGACTTCAATGATCACTACTAATTCCAGTGGAATAAATTTGGAGTAGTAACTTGAAGTACTGAATTTCCAGTATATTAATATGGTCTTCCCTTTTCTAGACGATATTATTTGTTATAACAAATTTCAAGTTAAATAATTAACATCATGACTTCCCTGTCCGAGATAACGTTTAAATCATCCTTCTTCTTTACGTAATCATCTAAAGTTTATATAAATAACGACGAAACTTTCATGTCCGTAAAAGAAAATGACTTTACAAAAAATAGCTACATTTGTATTATCTTAGTAGATAAAGAACTGCTTGTCTTACGTTGTTTAAAATACGTTCATTTTAAAGAAATGGACATATATTATATGTCAATGATACCACTTTTATTATATAAACAACAGTGTTTTATCGAATGTTCCCAGTGTTATAAATTTCGATAATTCACACTGTGAAATAAATTCGGTAATTTCACTCTCGGACTTTCTCCCGCCAATACGTCACAACATAGTCTAAGATATCGATCCGCCAATCAAAGAATTTAAAATTCCTGTTAAAAATATCGATAAATCATGAAGAAAATCTATATCTTAAATAGGATAATCAATTGGTTATCATGAATAACCAAAATATGAAAACTCGTGCCAAGAACGCTTGAGGATTTAACGCGTTCGCGGAATAAGTTCCGCACATTCGTTAAATCTAGGTTTACTTCTGCACTCGTGATAATATGTTGGATATTCCCTCTTTCCGATTAAGTATCCTATTATTCTCTGAAATATCTACTATGTCTTAGAATAATTAAAAACAAAACATAAGTACAAACCAACGGAGCAATTATTTTTTGGACCAACATAATGTCGGGAAAATAATACAATGTACTACATATAGCAATAAGTACGATATATTTTAACAAGAACACTCAAATCTTCCAGGAACACTTAATATATCTACCGGTACTTGACCAAATTGAAGTTAACATTTCCTCAGATGGTGTGACTATATCTCTGTTTAATTAACTTCCTAAATTGATGTCTTTTCAAGGCCATGTTAAAAATTTGTACATATATTATTTGAGAAAAAATCGAAAAAAATAAGCATTTTAAGCACTCTAATAAAAATGTCGATTGTTCTTCCACTACCGTTTGCCAACAAAAGTATAGATGCAACTAATTTGGCTAACATCCTCCACCACAAAAACTTCGCTAACAAAATTCCGCCATATTTCAAAAACAAATCCATACCAATTATTTCATATTCCTGTGCTTCACCCATTGCATCTAAAATTTTTAATTATAAAAGGCTATTGCTGAACCTCGAGATTGAGGATTTGTTTTTGTCTGTAAAACGTTTTACTTCAAATGTTTACTATCAGAGGTAAACGTAGAAAATAATTGCAAGGTGATAAGACCTATACTGCTACCACACTCTCCAAAGAAGAGATTGTGGAAAACCCATAAATCTGTGCTATCCTCTTTTGGTCTTTCTACCAAGGACGATGATTGTGATTTACCGTCTATGTACTGGATTCCTAAACTCTACAATAATCCATATAAACAACGTTTCATAGCTGGATCTGCAAAATGTACCACCAAACCTCTTTCAAAACTTTTAACTTCTATACTCACAACTGTCAAAGAGGGTCTACAGTCCTACCACAACTTGTTACTCCCGTCGTGGTATAAATTCAACGTGGATCCTGAAAAATTCGAATAGCATAAAAACCTACGATTTTTCAACTCTATATATTTCTGTTCCCGATACTCAGTTAAAATCCCGGCTTAAAATCATTATATATCGTTGTTTTTCCAAAAAAAGATGGTACACCTAGATACAAATATATAGTTCTTGGTAGAGATTCCTCATACTTTCTAAGAAATAATTCCAAATCATCTTCCAAATATACAGAGGAAGATGTTTACAAAATGCTGGAATTTTTATCGACAACATAATTGTCCAGTGTGGTGGACGTGTTTTTCAACAAATGGTCGGCATTCCAATGGGAACAAATTGTGCTCCTTTACTTGCTGACCTATTCCTTCACACTTATGAGGCTGACTTTTTGACTGATTTGATCCGAAAGAAAGAATATCGTTTGGCTAGATCCTTTAATCTCAGTTTCCGCTACATAGATGATGTATTTTCTTTAAATAATCCTAATTTTGGGGACTTTGATACATCGCATCAAAAGAACTTGGGATAAAGGATACTACAGACACTGTAAGGTCAGCCTCACATCTGACCTATACACAGAAATCGATGGTAAAGGAAAACTATTGATCAAACTTTACGACAAAGGCGATGACTTTTCATTCAAAACTTTGTCAACTTTCCTTTCATCTGTGGCAACATTCCTTCAGCTCCTGCGTATGGAGTTTTCATATCACAACTCATACGTTATGCCAGAGCTTGCCGAGACTACGCAGACTTTTTGTATCGCGTTAGAATTCTAACAAATAGGCTTCTGGAACAGAGGTATGTTGCTACAAGATTGAAGTCATCACTACAAAAGTTTTATGGTCGTCATCATGAACTCGTGCATCGTTATGGTGTATCCATCTGCGCCATAAAAACGGATTTGTTCAGCGTGTCATAGTTTTCCTTTCCTCTTTCGTCTACCCCGGACTTGACTTTTTATGAGCAACTCGGCGGGTGTTTCTAGAAAAGCAGAGGACGCTTACCCTACCGGTGCACCTCGTCTCTGCCCCCAGTTTTTAGTGGAGTCCGAGATGCTCATTTGCTTTTGTTACTTTTTATGTATGATTTTAGTTACTTTATGTTCTTTGTTGTGTATGTTTGTTTTCCATGTCTGGTCTTTGTCCCTGGATTGCATTCTTTTGATTACCGCTATAACCTTGGTTCCCTTGATTATTCTTTCAAGTCAAGTAAGGTGGAAAATCGCCACCCCTACCCTTAAAAAAGCCTCAACATTAATTAAAAATGTTAATTTGTGCATATAAACGGTGTACCATAGACATTTTGGGAACGTTTGATTTAATGATCGAGGAATCGAACATCATTTGTGGTGGGTATTTTTCAGTTTCAATGTGACAATAATGAGTTTTCATAAAAAGTGTAATTTTCAGAATTTCATATTTTCTTCAATTTCCCCAATAATTGGCAATTTCTTTTAAATACCGTACTTCAAACAAGCTTATGTATATTCAAATACAATTTTTAGTGTCTTAGCTTTCTTATGAGCCCAAGCAATAAATATTTGAAGTTATCAAAGTCCAAAATTGCTACCACTATCCATGAAAAAAGTACCTCACCATGAATCCAAATATTAATTTTTAGCATATAATCGATGTAAAAAAAAGAAGTTGGGTACAAGCTTTTTAATTATTGATGTATTAAACATACCTGCAGTAGTCTACATGATGGGTTCAGGTCACATTTTTCGGGGGGATCAAGGGGATTATCCCCTATGTGCATGACGTCATATCCGGTGATCATGGACCGGAAGTGACCGGTAGGGGAGGGGGACAGGAAGTGGACATTGGGTATGATCGGAAGTGGACCTTGGTGAACGGAAGTGGACTTAAATTGGGGACCAATAAAGATAACATGGAGACCTTTTGAATAAGGAAAGAGGTCCTTACAGGTTGAGAGGGAGGAAACGATCTCCATAGGTATCCACATTAAGTATCCTAATTAGTGTCATTTTAGGTTACAGACCACCAATTCAACCAATGAGCATTTGGAACGTACGCAAAAATAGTCCTACGCAGAAATTACCCCTGTTCCTCATAGTGC
Source organism: Perna viridis (assembly GCA_037379345.1). Taxonomy (NCBI): domain Eukaryota; kingdom Metazoa; phylum Mollusca; class Bivalvia; order Mytilida; family Mytilidae; genus Perna; species Perna viridis. Next base: position 38,062,223 of record CM074522.1, on the reverse strand, counting down.
TGTGAAAAAAGTTCTCATCTCATTTAAAAAATTTAAACAATTTCTGAAAGGAAAAACATTTCTGTACATTTTATAGGTGCATTTTGCTTCTTGTGATGTGAAGCCTAATCTCCATAATGATTTCTAAATATACCCCTATCTTGTGAAAACACTGGGATTTTCCATGCTATTTATAGACACTTCACTTCCGGTGATCAGTACTGCACTGCAAGTCTGCTAACCCCTCATGCCATTCTGAGGATTGTGAGCTGACATATGTAGAATCATGCTGATATATAGTCCTCTGCAGGTTAAAGTTAATGTAAAGTCCAGAGAAGCCATTGAATATTGTGAAATTAGCATAGAAGCCTATGGGGAGTGGAATTAGTGGTTTTTAGCCTTAAGTTGAGGCCATGGCAAAATGATAAGTTTCTTGGAATAGCTTTAAACTACTTGAAGATCTTGTAAACTTTGCTATGAGAGGAATACACTACAAAAATCCTTCAAAATATGCATTTTTTTAAGTTATAGGTCCAAATTATGGAAAATAGGTCTTTTTGGCTGAATTTTCTGTCCTATCTTGTGAAAAGTGTAGAAAATTTAGTAAAAATATCAAACATTTAACTTTGAGGGCTATATTTACTTAAATATGGTGGTAATCATCACTTGAAATCAAGTTTTGTGTAAATTTGAGCAAAAATTTGGTTAGAAATGAGGAAAAACTCACTTTCATTACTGCGGTTAAGGACATATAAGCATTTCCCTATGGCAACATGGAAAATGCATTTTTGAGTACTTGTTTTGCTTTAGGTGCCCTTTACTTGTCATGTTTTATTGTGAAAACACTGTATTTATAAATTTAAAGCCTAAGATATAACCTTTTGCGAAAATTTAAAGATTTAGGGTTTTTGACATGTGATCAAGAAAAAGGGGGAGGCATGTCAGAAATAAATTTTTAAAAATAGACCAATTTTTCAGAAAATGACTACTTTTAAAGGCTATCTCTTTATTAATATTGTTAAAAAACAAGTTGTGATTGATTTTTTTTATTTGAAAAGTCAGAAAAAGTTCTTTGCAAATATTTAATGCATTTAAGTATGGTAGAATATTGTCACTTTTTTGCTCGCGCAACTTGGTTACCCTATATTTAAAAATCAAATATTTAAAAAAGTGCTTGTCACATTTCACTGAAACTTTGCAAATGCATTCAGTATGTGTACAGGAAGATACTTGTATAGTTATTAATTTTTTCTAAGATAGAAAGTGACTCTTTAGGTTACAGACCACCAATTCAACCAATGAGCACTTGGAACGTACGCAAAAATAGTCCTACGCAGAAATTACCCCTGTTCCTCATAGTGCTGTGAAAAAAGTTCTCATCTCATTTAAAAAATTTAAACAGTTTCTGAAAGGAAAAACATTTCTGTACATTTTATAGGTGCATTTTGCTTCTTGTGATGTGAAGCCTAATCTCCATAATGATTTCTAAATATACCCCTATCTTGTGAGAACACTGGGATTTTCCATGCTATTTATAGACACTTCACTTCCGGTGATCAGTACTGCACTGCAAGTCTGCTAACCCCACATGCCATTCTGAGGATTGTGAGCTGACATATGTAGAATCATGCTGATATATAGTCCTCTGCAGGTTAAAGTTAATGTAAAGTCCAGAGAAGCCATTGAATATTGTGAAATTAGCATAGAAGCCTATGGGGAGTGGAATTAGTGGTTTTTAGCCTTTATAGTATGGTGTATACAGATAAGTATTTAAAGAAGGGGATGTATTATGACAAGAAGAGTTATCTTTCTTTGTTTATATTGGTTTTTATTTCTACATTTTCATTAACGTTAATTTTTTTTTAATTATTATTATTATTATTTTTGTAAATTATTTGTTTGTGATTTCATTGTCTTTGTGAAATAATGTCAAATTGAATGGGCACTTTGAATAGATTTTTATTGTTCATTTGATTTCTTTTTGTTCAATGGATTGTGTAATTTGAATAAATGACTCACGGATTAGATAGATGTTTGAAACTTCCCATTTTACTGGTGATTTTAAAAGCCCATGTATTGATTTTTAACCGTTTTGTTGTGCTTTATGAATACATGATGGGTGTAAGAACGTGTTGAGCAATGTTTACCTCTCGGGCATTAATTTTTAGCGTTGTTTTAGTTATTATTTGTTTGATTATGTTTAATACTTTTTGTATTCAGTTTATATAATTAGTGTTACTATTTTGACTAACCACTAATGATTATTCTGAATTGTACGGTTTACAATTGATGTTAACATTTGGAACGTTAAAAGCGTTTGAATGGTGTATTGCCTTTCATTTTTATTATAATTAGATATTTATAGTCGACCAATTCATCACCTATTACAGACACTAAACATTTTCATCGATTTTATCCGTGTTATAGGGCTCTCGTGGGTAAATTTTTTTTCTTCATATTTTCAATGTCTACATGTCGCGTGTACTTGATTTGACCCGTTATGGAGTTCTTTTGGGTAAACCATTGATTTGCAGACTTTTTTTTTTCTCTTTGCTCTTTTTTGTTTAAGTTTGACACTTGTAGGGCAGTTTAATGTTTGTCTTTGTTCTTATAAGGATTTTGAACGTTTTACTGCTGTAGTATTTTCTATATTTGCATGTCGCGTGCACCCAAATTTGCTTTGAACGTGTTATGAGGCTGTATCGGGTAAACCGATTTCTTTTTCATACTTTCAATGTTTACATTTCGCGTGTACTAGATTTGGCCCTTACGGGGTAAACCATTGAACTGCGGAATTTTATTTTTTTTTCTCCATATTTTCATTCGTATTTGTTTCCTACGCCCCCTTTTTTGTTTAAGTATTGTATGAAGGGTTTTTTATAAGGAACTTTTTACTGCTATAGTATGTTTTTAAGTTACTTACACCGAAACTTTGACCCGTGTTATGAGGCTCTGATAGTAAATATGATTGTTTTGCTGTCGCCAACGGTTTTAATAGGTGTTACCGGTTTTTAGCTACCCTGTTTTGTAAGGAGGTCTTTCTTTAGTATAGTTTTATTACGCAACACGATTTTTTACAATTCATATTCATCATTGCATTTGTCGGAGTGTCGTCTGTTTTTCGAAACCGGGCCTGCTGAATGGTCTGTTCCATAAAGTGTTCTTCTTCCCCTTTAAATAACACTTTACGATCACACTTCCTTTTGTTCCTCGTTTACATGACTTCTGGTGGTGTTCATTGTACATCCCATATAGGTCCTGCTATTTTTGATGAAACATCCTCTCATTTTATAAGGTCCAGGTATCGTAGATCACTATGATTCATCTGTTGAACTTTTGTAACTATCTTGATTTACTGATTTACTAAGGTAATCGATTCTGATACAAGGATGCACGATACTCCGCTCTGGTTTCCACTTGTATTTGATATTCTGATGTTGTACGTTTTAGATCTTTTTTATATCCGTACGATGTAGTTCCGAAATCCTCTCTCTATACAGTTCCATTAATAGACGTCACATCTGTTTTTTGTTTTTTTGTTTTTTTGTTTTTGCTTTTTTCTTTCCTCCAGCTGGTCTACCACGACGTCTTTTGGGGGCCTAACTTTCTTTTGTCAGTTCATTCTTTGGTTTGCGTTCTGCACTTTCTGTCGTCCATTGCACGTGAATGGCATCGCGCCTGGTGACTTCTTCTAAGTGAATTCCTCGACAGGGAACTATCCTGTAAATCTTTATTGCTCCGGGTGCGTCCATCTCATTCGCAGGTCATTTACGAAGTGAACCAATATTCGTTTCCATTTCTTTTTATAGTCATCTGCATTCAGCGGTCGACTGTCGGGTATATAAAATAGTTTCCATCTGCTGGGTTCTTGAATTGCAATTCTTGAGTTTCATTCGGGATCAGGCTTTTGCGCTTGGGAAAATATGAGTACATTTGTTGTATACCGGTCTTGAAGAAACATGTTCATCAAAGCATCTTGGTGTATTTCTGTCTTCAAAGCATCTTGGTGTTGCACTGTAATCAAAGTATCTTTGTCCGATAAACCAGGTGGCATGGGTCCTATCTACTTGTATCTGCTGAAAGCTTGACTGTTCAAGTAATGAAACTGCTGCTACTGCTGCTCGAATAAGGGGGTTATTCCAACTGCTGCTGCTCGTAATTTGGGGGATATTTCTTCTGCTGCTCTTCACATATGGGGTTATTTCTGCTGCTGCTGCTGGCCGTATTCGGTGTCATTTTTCCTGCTGCTTCTATCTACTGTTGCTCGAGTATAGGCGTATTCTAGTTGTTGCCGGCTTGTAAGGAAAACATGGTTAGGGCTAGGGTTAAGGTTAGAGCTGGGGTGAGGGCTAGGGTTAGGGTTATTGTTTGGGTTAGAGAGAGGAAATAGAAAAAATGAATCAGATCAATACGACTCAGACTTGCAAAACACTAGAGATCTGGGATTAGGGTTAGTGTTCAGACAACAGGAAAACTACCAAAACAAAGATTGGGGTTAGGGTAAGGGTTAGAGTTAGGGCTAGGGTTAGAGTCAACGTAAGAGTTAGGGTTATAGTTAGGGTTAGGGTGAGAATAATAGAAAATAAATCGGAACAACAATACGGAAACTTCCAGAACACTACAGACACGTGATTAGGGTTAGTGATGAGATAATAGAAAAAACCATAGCAAAGATTAGGGTTAGGTCTATCGTTATGGTGAAGGTTATGAAAAAACCAACTACATCTAAGATGAAGTCGACAGTTAGGGTTAGAACTAGGGTTAGGGTGAGATGATAGAACATAAATCGAAATATTACGGAAAAAGACTTCCTGACTACAGAACATTAGAGACCTGTGATTAGGGTTAGTAATTAGATAATGGAAAACAACTATAGCGAATATTAGGGTTAGGGTAAGAATCAAGGTTAAGGTTAGTGTTAAAACTGAAAACTACCAGAACAAGGTTTCAGGTTAGGGTTAGGGTTAGTGTTTAAACAATAGAAGAAAAAAAAACAGAAAAAAGAGAACAAGTTAGGGTAAGAGTCGGGAATATGGTTATGGTAAGCCTTGGGAACAACAGAAAACAGTAAGCACAATAATACGGAATAGACCTAACGAACATATTATACATTGTCACATAACTTAGGGTTAGGGTTGAGGGTGTAAGGGTTTACATACAAAAGACAAGTCTAAAGAAAGCTATAGAATAAAAGTGTCAGAACAAAAGTAAGGTCTAGACCTAAAAAAACAAACTACACAAAGTCACATTGTTGAATTAGATAATATGTTGGGATAGGGTCACGCTAATGGTCGAGTAAACACAGAAAAACGGGAGATAGGATAAACGCTAGGATAAGTGTTATAGTGAGAGTTATAGGTCACGGGTTAGGGTAAGATTTAATGTTTGATTACGGGTAAAGTCTTCGTCTTGGATACGGTTAGATCTAGAGTTAGGTCTTCACTTGATAACAGTTGTTATAGCCATAGTTTGGTCTATGGTTAGGTCTACGGTTATGATTAAGTGTAGGATTGTGACCAGGTCTTAGTATTTGTCTAGGGTTAAGGTTATGTCTAGGGTTAGGATGAGGTCTTGGTAATATTAGGGTTAGATCTTGTGTCTGGTGTTGGTCTTCGTGGTCTAGCTTGCGGCCTTTGATTAAAGTTAGTTGTAGAGTTATTTATGGGGCAATGGTAAGATGCAGGTATTTGTTTCGGTTCTGGGTTATTATTAAGATAAATGTTCGGAATAGAGTTAAAGACTTAGGGTAAAAAAAACTCACATCAGAGCTTAGGTTATGGTTAGAGTTTCAGATAGATCTAGGGTAAGGTCTTCATCTTGATCACAGTTAAATCTACAGTTTTTAGTCTAGGGTTAGGTCTACGGTTATGATTAAGTGTATGGTTGGGATCAGGTCTTAGTATATGTCCAGGGGTAGTTTTAGGTCTGAATATAGATGTAGGTTAGGTTTACGTTAAAGTTAGATCTAAAGTTTAGTCTTTTGTTAGGTTTTGGTATTGAAGGTCCTTGGTGACGTCTTTGGTGAAAGTTAGATTTATAGTTAGTTATGGGGTAAGGGTAAGATACAGGTACTTGTTTCGGTTCAGGGTGATGTTTAGGGTTAGTGTTCGAAATATAGTGAAAGCCTTTCTTTAAAGTGAAAGAAAATGTCATGGTAAAATTAAAGCTAGGGTTAGGGTTAGAGTTCAGATAAGGTCTATTGTCAAGACAATTGTTAGATTCAACCTTAAGATATATGATCAAGTCTATGGCAAAGGTTAAGATTATGGTAAAATGTTGGGTTATGCTCAGGGTTATGTTTAATTTTGGAGTCAGATGTTGATTTTTGTCTAGGGTTATGGCTAAGTTTAGAGTTAGGGTTAGCGAAAGGGTTAAATGTATGGTTAATGTTTAGAAGACAATTACATTTTTTTACTTAAATTTTTACATGTTTTAGATAACGTTTTTAATTAGTTTTATTTCTTTTTACTTTTAAATTTCATTGATAATTTTACATAGAAATCGAATTGCAACCTTGAACTAGTTAAGATAAGATGGTCATTGTTTGTCTAGTCATCCAGTACATAGACCTAATTAATTATTTTGATAGCGGTCAGCTGCTTAACATGTTTAATGATCTGTATCAGACAGACACTGAGATAGTAATAGTTTAAATTGGTAATTTGGGTAATTTTCCGTTACATTCAGGTTAATTGGGTTCATTGGTTCAGATTCGGCTCATAATTATTGACAGTTAGAAATCAGAGTTCGATCGGTAAACATTGTATTCAAATATGTGAATGTATATATTGTGAAAATAAACTTAAGTATTAGAAAAATCGTTTTTAATCGAAACCATAGTCGTAGAAAAAGGTTATAGTGCTCGTCGTCTAGCTTCTCAATTAAAAGATTAAAAGTGGTCAAAAATCTTGGATATTCGGAATCAGCGTACGTGGCTGCAAAAGACAGATTGGAGCGTAAATATGGAGGTAAACGACAACAGATCGCACGTTATCTAGAAGAGCTAAAAACTTTCAAACCGATTTGAGTGGAAAATTCAAGAGACATTGACAAATTTGCAGATTTAATTGACATAACTGTTGTGAATCTAAAGGATGCCGTCGTAGAGAAGGACTTGGTAATGGATCGTTGTACAATAAATTACAGCCAAAGTTACCTGAGTCTATGCCTGCGCCGTACAATAGATGGGTATTCGAGAAACTGGAACCAGAATCGGTCCAATCGCAAAGAGAGTGGATAATTCAGGAAGCAGAATTCCAAATAATCGCGAGCGAAACTGTCCGAGGATTAGACAACTTGAACAACAGTGACGTCAGGCGTCCGAGACCGGGTACAAACAGAACTTTTGTCAGTAACACTGAAAACACAGACAGAAATGCTCGTAGACGACTATGTAAAGTATGTAATGAGCCGCATGGTGTGTGGAACTGCGAAATGTTCAAAAGAATTGATATGCAAAAAAGATGGAATGTTGTAAAGGAACATAAACTTTTTTATCGTTGTTTGGGAGATAATGATCAAAGGTGTCCAAGGCGTAGAACGTGTGGAGTCGATGGTTGTAGAGAGCTTCATAATAGAATGTTACAATATGAGATTAACAACTTTTAATCAACGCAGGCGAGTGGACGATAACAATGTGCACATACATTAAGAACTATTCAAAAGTGTTACAGAGCCAAACAATGAAGGGGAGCGTCAAAACAGAACGATGATCGCTAAAGACCAAGAAAAGGTAAATAATGTTATTTTAAGAACTGTTCCAGTAATCGTCAGAAATGGTAATCGAAAGTTGAAAGTGAGCGCACTACTCGATAATGCTAGTAAAGACTTACATTAATTCGGATGTAGCTGCAGAGTTAGGTCTCCATGGACAATTACAAACTGTGACAGTAAATGTTTAAATGATGAATCGTTTGAAACAATGCCAGTTGAGTTCGGAATTGAAAGTGTGAATGGCAGAATAAGAAATCGAATCGTAGCTTTAACGATAAACAAGGTGACCGGAAATATGAAACCCATAGATTGGCGACAGCATAGTTCTAAGTGGGAACATTTGAAAGGTATACAGTTTCCAGACATAGACTCGAAGCCTAAAGTTGATATGTTAATTGGTTTGGATTATGCCGATTTACATAATTCGTTCAAGGATATTCGTGGTAAACCATACGAGCCGATGGCAAGATTGACTTCCCTTGTATGGACGTGTATTGGGAATCCAGACACTGATGATAATCTGACACATTACAATTACACATACATCGTCGGAAGTATCAATGAATCAAATGAATACGATTTATCATTAAAGAAATTCTTGGACATTGAACACGATTGATAAGAATGAGATGTTAAGTGCCGAAGGTAAACAAGCTGTCAAAATCGTTGAATAATCAATGTGCTTCAAAGATGGTCGTTATGAAGTAGCCTTGCTTTGGAAGAGTGACCCTGCTAATTTGCCGGACAATTATACTATGGCTTATTTGAGAATACTGAGAAGAGGTTAATTAAGGATACGACTGTGAAGAACGACTACGTTAAAACTATTGAACAGTGTCTTGACAAAGGTTAGGTACGTAAAGTACCAGCTGAAGAAGAGGTGCCGAAATCGGGAAAATGGTATTTACCACACTTTCCAGTTGTTAGACCAGACAAGGAAACTACAAAGACAAGTATCGTATTCGACGCGTCCGCAAAAAGTGAAAATGCATCGTTAAATAGTGTAATTCATCAAGGTCCAAAATTACAGAGGATTTATCTGATGTTCTATTGTGATTTAGAAAGAATCCAGTTGCGTTAGTTTGTGATATCGCTGACATGTATCTGAGGATAAATATAGCTCCGGTTGATAGGTCATTTCAAAGGTTTATGTGGCGCTCAATGGAATTAAATCGAGAACCGGATGAATATGAATTCAATATTGTTGTCTTTGGAGTTAATTCTTTGCCATTTCAGGCACAATATGTTGTGCAAAAGCATGCTGAAAGCATGAAAGCGTCGCATCCGTGAGCTGCGGAAACAGTATTTCATTCGACTAACATGGATGATAGCATGGATTCAGTAATGAATGAACATGAGGGAATATTATTGTATAATCAGTTGTCGAATTTATGGTATTAAGCTGGACTTTACGCACGCAAATGGTTGTCAAATTCGGAACAGTGTTAGAATATATTCGGAAGGAAGATCGCGCGTCCGAAGTTAATCTTGATGATGGCAGTTTGCCTACTGTGAAAACCTTGGGAATTATGTGGAAAGCGAATGTAGATTTATTCACGTTCAAAGCGAATCCTCCAGGCGAGGACTTTGTGTACACAAAGCAAAATTTCTTGAGAAAAGTGGCTATGTTATTCGATCCTCTTGGATTTATTTCGCCGTATATAGTGAGAGCTAAAATGCTGCTTCAAGAAATGTGGTTAACTGGATATAGTTGGGATCATTTGCTAGATGAAAATTTAATATGTGAAGCAAAATCTTGGTTTAAAGAGCTAAATGATCTGAATCAAATCGAAGTTCAAAGGTGTTTACAATTTGTAGATCAAAATGAGGAAATTATTCACACTAGTATTCATACATTCGTTGATTCGTCTGAAGAAGGATATGCCGTTTCGTAGATGTGAATCGAATATTAGAGTGGATTAATTTCCACAAGGATTATTGCATCGAAATCGACAGTTCCATCAATTACTGCAGTTAGTATTCCGAGATTAAAGTTAATGGCTGCTGTTTTAGGATTAAAACTTGCACTTTCCGTTGCGGAACCGCTTAGAATACCGACGAAAGAACTTGTGTTTTGCTGATATTCTATGGATGTTTTATGGTGGATACGTGGTGGAAGCAGAGACTTCAAGCCGTTTGTCGCAAATCGAATTGGAGAGATCCACAGTGCTTCGAGTCCTACACAGTGGCGCTACGTAACAACGAAAGAAAACCCCGCGGATCTGGTATCGAGAGGCAGGACTGTAATGCCACAAAATGTTATTTCAGACAATGGAACAAACTGTATCGGTGCAAACAAGGAATTACAGGAACTAGTTTCACTATTAGATAAAGACAAAATATGTGACAATACGTCGAATAAATGTGTTAAGTGGCATTTCAATCCTCCTCTCGCGCCTACTTTGGAGGCGTACATGAATCGATGATAAAAGCCGCAAAGAAAGCAATTTATTCCATATTAGGAAATGCGGACATTACTGACGAAGATTTGTTAACTGCATTTATCGGTGCCTAAACACTCATTACTTGGACAGTCGAGCACCAGCAGATACAAGTAGATAGGACCCATGCAACCTGGTTTATCAGACATAACGATACTTTGATTACAGTGCAACACCAAGATGCTTTGACGGCAGAAATACGCCAAGATGCTTTGATGAACATGTTTCTTCAAGACCCGTATACAACCAATGTACTCATATTTTCCCAAGCGCAAAAGCCTGATCCAGAATGAAACTCAAGTATTGCAATACAAGAACCCAGCAGATGGAAACTATTTTATTTCCCGACAGTCGCCCGCTTAACGCAGATGACTATAAAAAGAAACAGAAGAGAATATTGGTTCACTTCGTAATTGACCCGCAAATGAGATGGACGCATCCGGAGCAATAAAGATTTACAAAGGAGTTCCCTGTCGAGGAATTTACTTAGAAGAAGTCGCAAGGCGTGATAACATACACGTGCATTGGACGACAGAACGTGCACAATGCAAACCAAGGAATGAACTAACAAAAGAAAGTGAGGCCCCAAAAAGACCTCGTGGGAGTCCACCTGGACGAATGAAAAAAACCAAGAAAACTGATGTGACGTCTATTAATGGAATTGTATAGAGAAAAGATTTCCGAACAAAGATCGCGCGGATGTAATAAGAATGTAAAACGTACAACGTCAGAATATCAAATACAAGTGGAAACCAGAGCGGAGTAACGTGCAAATAGGGTAGAAATAGGTAGAAAAAAAACAGCCTTGACGCCAACGATACTCGGACGGCAAGACTACTCATAGTAAAGCAGAATCATAAGAAGATCGGATCGTGAAGTGTTATTTAAAGGGGAAGAAGAACACTTTATGGAACAGACCATTGAGCAGGACCCGGTTTCGAAAAACAGACAAATGGAACAATGAATATGAATGATAAATAAAATATAAAAGAAACAAAACCGATAACAGCTATTAAAACCGTTAGCGACAGCATAGCAAACATATTTACTATACGAGCCTCATAGCATGGGTCAAAGGTTGAGTGTAAGTAAATTGAAAACATACTATAGCAGTAAAATGTTCCTCATAAAAAAACCCCGTCATACAATACTTAAACAAAAAAGGGGTGATAGGAAACAACTACGTAAGAAAATATGGAGAGAAAAAAATTCCGTAGTTCAATGGTTCACCCCCGTAACCGGTCAAATCTAGTGCACGTGACATGTAAACATTGAAAGTATGAAAAAAGAAATCGGTTTACCCGATAGAGCCTCATAACACGTTCAAAGCAAGTTTTGGTGTACGCGGCAATACTATAGCTGTAAAAAGTTTAAAATCCTCATAAAAAACAAAGAATAACATTAAACGGCCGTACAAGTGTCAAACTTAAACAAACAAGGGCGTAGGAAACAAACTACGAATGAAAATATGGAGAGAAAAAAAATCCGCAAATCAGTGGTTTACCCAATAGAACCCAATAATAGGTCAAATCAAGTATACGTGACATGTAAACAATGAAAATATGTAAAAATGAATTTACCCACTAGAGCCCCATATCACGCATAAAATCGATGAAAAGGTCTGTAATAGGTGATGAAATGGTCGACTATAAAAATCTAATTATAATAAAATTGAAAGGCAATACACCATTCAAAACTATTACCGTTCCAAATGTAAACATCAATTGTAAACCTTACAATTGTCAGGATAATCATTAGTGGTCAGTCAAAATAGTAACACTGATTATTTAAACTTAATACGAAAAATATTAAACATAATTAAACATAAATCATTAAAACAACGATAAAAATTAATGTCCAAGAGGTAAACGTTGCACAACACGTCCTTACACCTGTAATGTATAAGCACAATAAAAACGGCTAAAAATCAATACATGGGCTGTTGAAATCACCAGTAAAATGGGAAGTTTCAAAAATCTGTCTAATCCGTGAGACATCTATTCAAATTACACATTCCATTGAACACAAAGAAAATCAAAGCAAAATTTAAAATCTATTCAAAGTGCCCATTCAATTTGACATTATTTCACAAAGACAACGAAGTTACAAGCAAATAATTTACAAAAATATAATAAAAAAAATAACGTTAATAAATATGTAGAATTAAATAAAGAGCAATATAAAACAAGTACTATCTTGATAGCCAACGTGGTAAAATTTGTTTTTTTACTTATAATTTTCATCAGGAAATAACGCATGGCATTTCAATTTCCTTTTTCGAACCCCACTAAGTTATACAGTATTTGGCCAATCTGGAATTTTGATCAGGTGACTTGCGTTGCCACAGAAGAGCATCTTTAAGGTCAAAGGGTAAAAAGCAAAACTATACCGACTGCATCGGAAAAAGAAAGATAACTCTTGTCATAACACACCCCCATTTTTAATACTGATCTGTTTACACCATACTATATAAAGACACTAATTAGGATACTTAATGCGGATACCTATGGAGATCGATTCCACCCTCTCAACCTTTAAGGACCCCATCTTTCCTACTTCAAAATGTCAGCATGTTCCCTTTATTGGTCCCCCCATTCAAGTCACTTCCGTTCACCCAAGGTCCACTTCCGGTCCCCCCTACCGGTCACTTCCGGTCCATGTCTTAATCCCTCTGAAAAAGGCGACCTGAACCCATCATGTATACTACTATCTGCTCATTTCAGAAGCGGAGGAATGGCATCCCAAAACTGATTTTACTGAGTAGGGTGCCATTCTTTCGCCCAAATGGCCTGATATACGTTTAATTATGCCTTGCCGTGGCATATTAGAGAAGTAAGATGCTACTTAATGTGTTTGAATATACAAAAGCTTGTTTGAAGTAGGGTACTTGAAAAACATTGCCCATTACAAGTGAAGATGAAGAAAATGTGAAATTCAAAAATTCCTCATTTTATAAAAAAAAACCTCATTATTGATAGCTCAAAACGGATGATACGAGCCTGAAATAAGACGATATGTGTGAATATATCTTTTTTTACATCGATTATATGCTAAAAATTAACATTTTGGTTTATGTTTAGGTATTCTTTCATGGGTGGAGGTGGCAATGTTTCACCTAATTAGACTTGGAAAAATTCAAATATTTATTGCTCGGAGACATTAGACAGCTAAGACACTATATAATTGTATTTGAATATACAAAAGCTTATTTAAAGTACGGTATTCGAAAACAGATTGCCATTTATAGTGAAATGGAAGAAAATATGAAATTCCGAAAATTCCCATTTTATGAAAAACTTATTATTGTCACAATGAAACTGAAAAATACGCGCCTGAAATGAGAATATATGTTGGATATATCTATATTTAAAACAATAGTGTTAATAGTGTTATGCAGGCGGGGTAGGGGTACATTTTTTCTTTTCACTCCAAACCCTAAGTGTTACCGCAACTTTCATGGTACCATTGCAAAGCTGAGACATTGGGCTACACGATGATATATACATACGTTAGTTTACTTTGGTCTGTAGAAAGAAGTTTGTATAATCAAAATACTGAAAAAACTGCCTTTTTGTATTATTCTTGTTGTTTTGTTCAAGGATGTCCCTTTGACTATGAAATCGAGAAATCTTTTAATTAGATTACAACTATTGAGTCATTCACATGTACTCTCAATCGAATTTGGCGCCTTCGAAGGTCAAGGACTTATAAAACCTGCTCAAGTTTTGACGATCTCCAGGTAATGAAGACTTTGTCACATCTCGTCGTCGTAACGGCTGTCAATCGTGTGCGTGCAAAAGGTCTAGTTAAGGAAATAGGATTTGACAATGCACTTGATAATTCAACATATTTGTTTAGGACTATACGTTAAGAGGACATAATCCACAATCACATGTCTGTTTTAACGTCTATGAAATTACTTTACCTGATGAAAATTAGACTTTTATTTATCGGATATCAAACCTCGTTTAACTAAACCCTATCAATTCTCCTTACACTTTTCGCACAGTAATACAGAGTGTAATGACGGGCGTCTATGATAAGGACTACTCTACAAGTTGCGTGAATCAGGTATGGATTTTTTAAAGATTAAAGAAGCTTACAGAAATGTCTTTCTTCTGGTACTTTTGCAATCGCTAAAATGTTTGATTTTTCTACCTTTACAAAAGGAGGGACTTGAACGCTAATTGAAATATACCAACAAGTCCAGCTTATTGGGTATATATTTTATAGCTGACCCGCTACTATTGTGAATGTGATCTGTACACTGACTTTCTAAGTGGAAGCCAAAAATTGGCATGTTGTCTTGTCCTCATTTATTCGATTGACCGGTATGACATGTCTATCTCACAGATACATTTGGTTATAGTTCACGTCTCTCAGATGATTTCATTCAATTGTTAATAGATGAGTGGTGATGGCGGAGCAGGACATGGGTATTATTCAAGAGAACCTAATTTCAATCCTTTTTTCCGAATTTTATTTAGAAGTTTTTTTTTAGATTTTTGTGTGCGAATTTGTTTTCCATATCTTTATTTTTAAATGAAATGCAATTTTATTCTGTTTTCTAAATGGTGTTTGTAGAACTTGTCTCCACCATATTTTCTCATTAAGCCATGTACTTGAATTTTGGTGATTCTGCATTGTCCCATTTGTAATAATGAGTCAGTATTGTTTGTTGATACTTGATAAGCATACATTATTTGTTTGTTTTTTGGGGGTTTAAGGCCCGAGCAGCAATATTTCAGCTATATTCAGGCGGTGAACCTGAAGTAAATGATTAAATGAACATGAAATTATGATGAAATGAAAAATGGGATGGGACACAAAGATAATGGGGTCGACAAATTTTGATTGCCACTGGACTTAGGGAGAAGTGGGTAGGGTCGGGCAATTTAGCCTTCTGTGGCGTAGCCCTATGGTTCCTACTCCGGGAGAATACCATAGTAGAGTTTTTTAACATGCGAGGAGCGTGGCATCTTTCCCAACACGGTGCTCCACTGTGGTTTTCAGGTTTTCCTTATTATAGCCTGAAAACCCCAGCATGGAACACACCAGTGGTACCCTATTCCATCACCTGGGGCACACATCCCAGTTGCTCTGTGGGCAGAGCGCCTAGCCCCCGACTAAGGTTCTGAGCACTATCTAGTCGTCTTTTACGACAAGCTTAGCGCTGCTGCAGGCCTATTCTTCTGCTACCCGGACCTGCACCGGTTGATTAGCATACATTAAAATCTGTTGGGTATATAGTAACAATAATATCCATTATTTCAACAAAATAGCATTTTCAGTCCACACACTAGTTTACAATATGGTACTACATTATATACATTATATACATATGGAAAATTGTCAAATTAGCGATGCGAATGTTTGGTCGTTGCCTCCACGGGACTCGAACTCGTACCGCTGTGACATCTATGGCAACACCGCCTGCACTAAGTCCAGCGCCTTAGACCACTAGGCAAGCAAGGCTATATGGTCTACATATGAAGGTGTCTAGGACTTTGTGCAGGCGGAGTTGCCATGGATATAACAACGGCACGAATTCGAGTCCCGCGGAGGGAACGACAAAAATATTTGCTTCGCAAATTTGACAGTTCTAACATCGTTGGGAATTTTTCATAATTTAGAGATAAAAATATCACATAATGTGCAATGAAGATCACAATTGAAATAACATTGCTACATATATAACGGGTAGAAGTAACACGGACTGTACTAGTCTAGATTTCAATCAAAGGTCTAAATCGAAATATGTTGAAACGTACCTGAAATATTAAAAAAAAGTCTAAATTCAAAAGAATATATTGAAATTGAAATTGAAAGTACATGTATATCGTGTGTTTTAATAAAAATAGTTTAAAACATTATTCTTAATCGCAATTTATTATTTTGTGAGGACCCATAACTTAATCAGTCAAAGAATTTGTCCTGAAACATAAGGCATGTAATAGACGTAACACTATAATCAACCAATTGCAATCAATCAATCAATTACATAGTTTAACTATTTCTGATTTAATATATGAAGTACTTTTTACAATGTCAATGATAGCAATACTGTGCCAACTATAAATACTTGTACTTTGTACTTTTCTTTCCGAAGTTGTTAATAAAAAAGAAAACTATACAAAAACCAGGTTCTATTCATATAATATTACTTAAGTACTACATATCCGTTTTTGTCAAATGAATATTTCTTAGAAATATACAATTGAGTCATTTACTATGGGAAAACAACAACTGCTACCCACTTGAGATCATGCGATATATAAAGGTCGATATTGTTTGTTAGAGGCTCAATCAAGAGGTTCAATGTTTAACAAGGTACATGTATGTTTTATTTTTCTTTAATCAAAAGAAATAGTATACCATCATCAACTTATCATTTTTGAACGACAATTGCAGTATTACAGCAACATCCTACCATCTTGTAACAATTGAACTTTTTCATCGATATTTTTGTGATATTGTTTATATATGTATAGCAAAATATTTTTTGAGAGAAAGCAAGGTAAACTAAGCATGCTATATATTCTTATATTACCTAATTATACGGTTTTATCTCGTTTATTAAATATACTCATATTTTTCTCTATTTTCAAAATTTATTCAGGACAGAGCGATCTATTGCACTGTCGATGTACTATTGCACGGTGCAATTAAGGAGTCTATTGCACTGACCCCATAATGACCTTTATCTAAGCCTTTTGACTGGTTGAACTTTTTTAAGCGCTTCATTGAATTGGAATTTACACACAAAAAACCCGTGTGTAAAAACGTAGATGTGAATCTCGTCTGCCAATTCGTAAACATGGAGCGGTTAATTTCCTATTCCTGGTCGAATGGTTGTCTCTTTGACATATTCCCCATTTCCATTCTTTATTACATCTCATAGACAAATTAGGTAATAAAACAGTTATTAAATGGGTTGGATGCAATAGACCAGAATAATTTTCCTGAGGTACTGAGAATGATCAAGTGTTCTTTTGCACGAGGCCAACGGCCGAGCGCAATAGAACACTTGATCATTCTCAGTACCTCAGGACAAATATTCTGGTCTACTGCATCCAACCCATTTAATAACTGTATAATATTGCATTGAGTAAATTATATAAATTCAAAATCATGACGTCATCAATGTCAAAAAAACATTTTATATATAAGTATAACTGCCCAAGTATTTGGAAATAACATCCCTCGAATAATAATTATTGTATTCGCAAGCTCAATCGTGTTTTATTGATGACTAAATCGTTTGAGAGGGGGCGGGCAATCTTGTTTTTTCAAATTTAGTTATGTCATAATGTTTCATGTAATAACATGTCACTGAACATAATTTTTCAAAGTACTTTCCTCTTTTCCCAATGACAATTGGAAAACTATTTTTTTTTATACCCCATGCCATATTAAACAACTCAAAGAGATCATTACAACTTGCTCGAGGACTTATATGGATTGAGAGGATACAGTTGTATAAGCTATGTGAAAGACCAGACATTTATAAATGTTTTATGTTAATCATATGTTTTAACACCAACACATGTTTCAATGTCACTAAAGTCCATAAATCATTTGGTATGATATAACTCTTTTATAAATAATATCAGACCGTTTGGCGTTATACATGCATGACGATAAGCCTACATGTAGTACACAGAAAGCCCATGTTTGTTCAAAACCTATGATAACAGTTTTATATAAAACATTTTCTATGGAAACTGTCTTTGGCAAAAATATTTTAATTACCTGTCTAAACCAACCCCTTATGGACTTAAAAATTTGTACGATTTAAAGTTTTCGGTTATCCAAAGTTTAAATATTTTGGACGAGCTCGAAAATGTACATGTGTATAATTAAGACATGTTTTCGTATTATTCAGTGTTCGGTTAGGGCAGATTATATTGATTCGATAGACTTACATTGTACGTGTACTTTTTTCACCGACAGTTTGTCTGTACATTTATAGCTTGGACCACCCAAAATGATCGAAATGTGCGCCGGATAAACATATCGGAGTACAAAGTGTGATGCATTTTCCCCTGTCACTAAACCCCACAATAATTTGTTCTGATAAAATATTAACTCCCAACCACACATATTTTGAACTAGGCAACAACATCTTGTAAATTTAATCATCAAGTTTATAAATATTGTTACCGATTATATCACCAATACGGTACGCAACGTCACGTTTGAACCGGAGAAGCTAATTACATGTAGTTCTCAAAATCACAATTTTGTGTGAGGGCGTTTTTTTTTACACACAACAAAATAGTATCAGGATTTTTCGCTGCCTCTGTTTGAAATCTTGCTGTTGTCGGGTATTACCTCTTCCCTGAAATGTTTTACACACATCATGAGCAATGAAGAGAACTTCCAATAAGCGTACGCTTACAAACTTGCCAGAATGTGACAAATAATTACTGAATTCTAACATGCTTTAAAAGCCTGAATTTGTTATCACTAATTTAAAAGTTTGTGACAATTACATGTACGTTATTGATGAATGTCTCTTTTTTTAAGTGGGGAGAACACCATTTCAAATACTTCCAATGCATTATTTACAATTTACACAGCCATGAACAACAATCATGAATAAGTTATTTCATGTAATGTTTTGTTGGCAGGACCTGACCTCTTCTCAAAATCAAAATTGCAGTACAATATGGACTGACCATTAGAAATTGAATTTAGAGCCACCCTTACAAAACAGATTTTAAAAATGAAAGTAACACGTTACCTTGTGTCTTTCTTACGCTATTTCTATTTTATATGTGTTACACACAGTTGTTATTGTTAGCAAGATTAATCATGACTTTTTATAATTATTAGTATTATTATTGTTATTATTAGTATTATCGTCTACATTATTATTAGTTGTAGTATTATCAAGATTCTACAGAATGAAATTTCCAATAATTCTCGTGTTTGATTAATTTTGCAGAATGAAGGTAGTTATCGTTCTGGTAATACTTTGCATCGTAACATATTGCAAATCATGGGGAACACGACGAACCAATTTCAGTGTATGGAGAAGAACCCAAACCAGTGTAAGGCGAAGGCCGTCTGTATCATCAAGAAGACATGGAAGACCCAGTCAATCTCGTGGTAGACGGCAGCAGTGCATAGCACGACCAAGTTGTTGCTGGGATCAAACGAGCAGCAGATGCAACTGTCAATCCAGGAGCAGCAGATGGGGGAGGGGTAAAAGAGCAGGGAAAATTCAGGTGAATAAGGCGATCACGAATTGTAACTGCAGAGGATACGAAGGAGGAGGACATGGGGCCGGTCCAAGACCCTTCCGAGTAGTATGTTCAAAATCAATTTCTTCAAGGAAAGGAAATCAGAAGAAAAAAGGAGAGTGTACAAAGAAAAACCAAAATGACTGTACATACACAGGAAATCCACATCCATGCCGAGATTACAACAAGAAACAAGTAAAGTTCTATGAAGAATTGCTTGCCACAATTATTTATAAACAATGTAGTAATCTCAACCTGCCTAATTCGCCATGCCCAACAGGTACATTCAACACTGCAAGGACATGCAGTGACATCGATTATATTGGATAGGTCAACATGCTCTATCTTTATTGTTTTATTTGACTATCATATATGCAATATATTTTTTTTCAATTTAATAATAAACATTTCGAAATTTAGTCTTGACATTTACTCAATTTCATATGGAATGCAACCAGAGTTTGTAGCTTGCCGGAATATTATACATCCCGCAAGAATAAATAACAAAATAAAATTATGCTGAAACTATGATATCTGATACAATCAATAAAAAAAAATTACAGATAAAATGAGTAATAATTTCTGAAATTCCCTCTTTTTTATTTTGTCGTCTCTGGGATATTTATGCAGAGAAATCATTAATAAGCTATGCTGGACAATATGATTGATACATAAATATCTTCATAATAAATGCCAGAAAGACACTGTGTAAAGTATTTATATGCAATAAACGATCGATTATTTTCTTTCAGATTGGGGACAATTTGTAGGGTAGGGGTACCATTCTTTCGCCTAAATGAGTTCAATTATTCATTAATTTGGGTCATTAATCCTAAGGTAATTTTGTCTTAGTTTTCATAACAAAACCGGGGGTTACGGCTCTGTTAATCTTGACTGCTTGCCATGAAAGTTGCTTTCTGGAAAGACAAATACAGAAAAATCATACTTGCATTACCTGCAGTATTTACACTTCAAAGCAGTTATGTAAAAGTGGAAAGAATTAATATTGTCTTTTTTTGCCGTTCCCTGTGCGGGACTCGAACTCGTACCGCTGTGACATCTATGGCAATACCGCCTGCACTACGTCCAGCGTCCTAGATGTAGGATAGAGGATCAAATTAATGATGCATGTGACAACAAATCAATATTATACAAACGTCTCAGAATGTGACGACTCTATTCGCTACACTGCTCCATCGGATCAAATTGATACAGGGAAGATATGTAAACGTATAGAAAGTTCTGAAAAATTCCTATCGATGTTACAACTGTCAACTTTGCGATGCAAATTTTTGGTTGTTCCCTCCGCGGGCTCGAACTCGTAACGCTGTGACATCTATGGCAACACCGCGGTAGACCGGCACTGCTATATGCACAACAGTACCAGCAATCCGGTGATAGGCCCTAAGTCTAAAACTGGCACTGCTACATGTACAACACCAACAAGCCGGTGGTCGACCCTGGGACGGAGGCTTGGCACTGCAACAACAGTACCAGCAAGCCGGTGATAGACCCTAAGTCTAAAGACCGACACTGCTACATGTACAACAACACCAACAAGCCGGTGGTCGACCCTGGGACGGAGGCTTGGCACTGCAACAACACTACCAGCAAGCTGATAATCGACTCCGAGACGGAAGCCCAGCTCTGCAGCGAGAGTATTACCAAACCGGTGATCGACCCTAGTATGGAGGCCTAGTACTTCAACAGTACCAGGAAGAAGGGGACCGACTTTTGGACGAAGGCCCGGCAGTGCAGGAACAGTGCCAGCAATCTGGTGGTCGATTCTGGAACAGAGGCCCGGCACTGCAATTACCCTACGAGCAAGCTGCTGATTGACCATCGACGCCCTGCACTGCAACAATAAAACCAGCCAGCCGTTGATCGACCCTGAGACAAAGACCCTGCATAGCTACAACATTACAAGCGGACGACGGAGGCACGGCGCTGCAGCAGTAATAATCAGCAAGCCGGCGATCGACCCTGGGACATAGGCCCTCCACAACTACATCAGTACAAGCTAACGACGGAGGCACGGCGCTGCAGCAGTATTAATCAGCAAGCCGGCGATCGACCCTGGGACGGAGACCTGGCACTTCATTAAGAGTACCGGCAAGCCACACTACTGGACCAAATAATGACTGATATTGATATGGCCATCAACAGTCGTATTTTGACTGATACAGACACAAATTGTCTCAATGAACACTTTTTCTGTCTATGAAAAATAAATTTTGTTTACTACAACGGTAAAAAGTGTTGCATTAGTCATGTTTTGTCAATCTAAACATAATAAAATGTTTCGGTAAACCATGAAATATCTATGTCAACGCTTTTTTGGTTGATTTAGACATAAAATTTCTACGTCAACACTTTTTACATTGAGGTAGACAAAATGTGCCAACCTCAACACAACAAAACGTTGTATTAGACAATTTTTGTCCTACTGAACACTACATTTAACGATTGTCTACTACAGCGCATTTTTTGTGTTGAGTTCGACAAATTGTGTTTGATATGGTCCAAATATAACTAAGTAAAACAACATTTGTTTGTTTCAGTTATATTTTGACTGTGCATGGAAATTAAAGTCATTATTTTAGCCAGCAGTGCCAGTGACCGACCTTGGAACGATGCATCGGCACTGCGTAAACATAACTAGCATGTTGTTTATCAACCCTGGGACGGATGCCCGGCATTGTAGCAACAGGACCAGCAAGCCGATAATCGACTCTTCGACCGAAGACCGGCACTGCACTAACAGAATCAACAACAGCAAGTCGGTGATCGACCCTGGGCCGGAGGACCGGAACTGCAAGAACTATACCAGCAAGCCAGTGATTGATTCACAAACGGAGGCCTGGCACTGCAAAAACAGGACAAGCAAGCTGATAATTGAACCGGGAAGGAGGCCCAACACTGCAACAACAGAAATCATGGCAGTAAGCCGGTGATAGATCCTGGAACAGAGGCCCGGCACTGCAACAACCGTACGAGCAAGCTGGTGATTGAATATTGAGCAACTACGTACAGAACTACGTAGTACAGAAATGCAACAAGAGTACCGGCAAGCCAGTGATTAAGCTTGGGAAGCCTGGCACTACAACAACAGGACCAGCAAGCTGATAATCGACCTTTAACGAAGGCCCGGCACTGCAACAACGGTACCAGCAATCCGGTGTTCGACCTTACGGCCAAGGCCCGACATTGCAACAACAGTACCAGCAAGCCGGTAATCAATCCTTGGACAGAGATCAACAACAGTAGCAGCAAGTCGGTGTTTGACTCTGGGACAGATGCCTGGCACTGCAACCACGGGACCAGTACACCGGTGATCAACCCTGGGAGGGAGGCCCGGCAATGTAACAACAGTACCAGCTAAAAAGCCGGTGATCGACCCTGAGTCTGAGGCCCGCCACTGCTACATGTACAACAGTACCAGAAACCAGTGATTAATCCTGAGACGGAGGTCTGGCACTGCAACAACAGTTACAGCAAGCCGGTGATCAACTCGGAGACGGAGGTTTGGTACTGCAAAAAAGTTACATCAAGCCGATGATTGACCCTGGGACCGAGGCCCGCCACTGCAACTATATTACCATCAATCCGGTGTTCGACCCGGGGTCAGAGTCTCGGCCTTTCAAGGTTACAGTGCAAAACTGATGCTCTACCAAGTCAGTTAAAGGTGTAAACTTTGCAATCCTCAAAGCAGCATGAAAACCTTTCCTGTCAAGAGCTGGTTTCAAATGTCAAAAGTTTTGCATTTTTTTTCAATCGATACTTAGCTTATTCGATGTGCATGATAAACCGATAGGTCGATATTAAGCTGTCCATATAGTACGAGATGCTTTGCTAAATTATAGCGAGCGCCGCGAAGCGGTATGAGCTCTACCGTTATTACGTGTACAAAAAGTCATGTCCCGGAAGTAACAAAAAGTGACTGTCCTTACGGAGAAAATTCATCACTTCCTTAAATTAAACAAATAAAAAATATAGGTTAAGATTACATTTCAGTAAAAATAAATTCATCTTTTCTGATAGTTTTCAAGTCTTTTTCTATTTCAACAGCAACAGTGGAACAACGTATATCTCCGTTGTTCCACTGTTGCTGTTGCCAAGAACCTCGCCTTGGAAAAAATATAACTCCGGATATATTATCTAAATCGAAGCATAGCTTTTCTAAGATAGGAAAGGCAATCATTTTCTTGTTTGGAATTTGCAGCTGTCGTCTGAATTTTGTTTACGTCACATGATATGTGTAAAATATTCCCACCATCCGTGGAGAACTGTAATATTTCCAATATCTGTATAGATTGATCTGACCGGCAAAAACTGAAATGGATGATGCTAGAGAGGCCCCTAAGGGATGCAAAATGTAAAGTATTGCGAAGCGCTATACAATTATTGACTATTTTGAGAGCGAGTGGAAAGAGAGGGGTATAGAATTGGAATTTTGGTAAAAAAATAGTTCAAGTTATTCATTAATTAAAAAAATAGTAATTAACAAGACAGCTTTTCAAATAGAAATAATGATTTTGCTTGCTGCTTAGATATAAATGAAAATATTGCACTTGCAAAGCAAAAATTGTCATTAGGAACGACTCCCCCCCTTTGTAATGTCTTTTATTATTTTTACATTTTCATAAGTCTCGTACAAGCCTTGGCAATAAATGTATGGTAAAGCTCACGGTGCTCGTTGATTTAGGCAATGCCTAGCCCATATTAAAAATAACGATACAAACGACATAAATTAGTAACTAAGAGATCCAAACTTAGCTGCACGTACATGCCATTGGCGAAACCAACTGTAAAACATGACAATTATTATGTTTGGATCATAACAGATAGCATAACCAAAGTCAAATAAAAAAGTCAATCATTTATTGTAACATAACCCATGTTTCATGGTCATTAACACAGTTGCATGGTACATGCATGACAAAACGATGTCACGCAATTATGACTTTTGATAGTGTGACTACATGCAGTAAAAAGCTATAAAAAGAAACAAAAAGGGAAAATGTACTAATTCAAACAACTAAACAAAACCTACAAAAGACATGTGCAAAACGTCACTGAAAAACCACAATGAACTTTAAAAATTAGCCATAAAATTAACAAATGAATTTTCAAAAATGAAAAAGAAAAATAGTACTATCCAAAAGAAAAGTGTAAATGGAAAAGTAAAACTCAAACAGTTATCTGAAAAGGTATCTCAAAATCACAAAAATATTCACTTTTCCACAAAAATAAATCATACATCACTTAAATATAATCATAAAAACAAAAGTTCTACTTATATAGTTAGGTGTCACACAACGATGGATACATAACAATACGATATAGATTGTGGTGCACAATCAAACGAAGGTCACATTCAGAAACAGGACTTCCATAACACAGGAAACAATAAACCGATATAAAACGAAAGTGAAAGTGATAATAATAGAGTACTCCCTATGTCAAAAATTGAACATACCTAAAAATACACAATGCTAAATATAGCTACCAAAATACCATGGTATAAGATCAATAACAAAAGGTCAAAAATGAGAATGAAAGTATTAGTCAATACTGGAGAAAAATGAGTATTATACATACGACAAAAAATGCAAGGAAAAATATAACATACAATAAAGTATAGTGTTCATAACTATTATGAAATTACGAACATCACACTCCCCGTCTGATATAAAACATATATCAACCTCAAAAGGAAGACTAAATATCAAAGTACAAAGAGGGGAAAAATACAGGGTATATATCAAAACTTTGCAATAGTAAACATCATACTAATAAAACCTATCAAATTCCTTAAATTATGCAAAATATCAGTCAGATATATCTGAACACAAAACAGTTACATATTCAATCGAATAAGCTGCGTAACTGGACGAAAATAAATCTTTGGTTGACCATCTCTCATCACTCTCAATTGCACTTTACGGACAAGTCCATCAGTTCCAGGAAAAGAATTTTCGATAATACCAATTGGCCAGTCATTGCGATGGAGATAATTTTCCTTCAGAATTACTACATCATTCACCTGAATGTTTGTCTGATTTTGTTCCCACTTGCTATGTGGTTGTAAAGTTTACAAATATTCTTGTTTCCATTTTGTCCAAAATTTATTGGCCGTAACTTGAACGAACTTCCATTGTTTAAAATACACATCACTAAGATCAAAATAGCTAAAATCATCAATTTGACCTGTAAATTTTTGGGTCAAGTATTTGGTGGTAAAACACATACAGACTCATGATCGGATGAAATTGGTATAAGCGGTCGAGCATTCATGATAGCCATTGTTTCGGCAATAAATGTCACCAAAGCTTCGTGAGTGAGTTTGTGATGTCTTGAATCGAAGAGAATTTGTCGGGAATACGTCTACAAATCCCACCTAAACGTTCCCATATACCTCCCATATGAGATGAGTATGGGGTGTTAAATTTCCAAAGAATATCTTGATCATTAAGAAAGTGATTCAATAAATTGTCTTTTGCAAATACAGCTTTAACACCAAGTTCGTTTGCAGCTCCTACAAAATGTGCCCCTCTATCTGAATATAGTTCTTTGACAAGCCCACGAAATCCTGTAAAACGTCGTAGAGCATTTATAAATGAATCAGTACTCATTTCTTCGACTACCGCCAGATGAACAACTCTGCACAGGTAGGGCAAGCGTCCTACGCTTCTCCAGAAACACCCGCCGAGCTGCTCACAAAAGTCAAGTCCTGGGTAGACAAACGAGGAAAGGAAAACCATGAACCGTTGAACAAATCAGCCTTCATGGTGCAGATGGACACACCATAACGATCCACGAGTTCACGACGACGACCATAAAACTTCTGTTGTGATGACTTCAGTTTTGCAGCAACCCAACCCTGCTCCAGACGCCCATTTGTTACATTCTAGCGCGATACAAAAAGTCTGCGCAGTTTCGGCAAGGTCAGGCACAACGTATGAGCTGCGAAACGAACACTCCATACGCAGGCGCCGAAGGGAAGCCACCACAGACGAAAGGAAAGTTGACAACTCTGAACGAAGTCATCACGCTAGCCTTAAATTTTGGTCAATAGTTTTCCCTTACCATCGATTTCCACGTATAGGTCAAAGAGTAATCAAGGGAACCAATGTTATAGCGGTAATCAAAAGAATCCAGGGACAAAGACCAGACATGGAAAAAAGACATACACAACAAAGAACATAAAGTAACAAAAATCATACATACAAAGTAACAAAAGCAAATGAGTAACTCGGACTTCACTTAAAACTGGGAGCATGGACAGGTGCACCGGTAGGGTAAGCGTCCTCTGCTTTTCTAGAAACACGCGCCGAGTTGCTCATAAAAAGTCAAGTCCGGAGTACACAAACGAGGAAAGGAAAACTATGACCCGTTGAATAAATCAGTTTTCATGGTGCAGATGGATACACCATAACGATCCACGAGTTCATGATGACGACCAAAAAATTTCTGTAGTGATGACTTCAATCTTGTAGCAACATAACTCTATTCCAGAAACCCATCTGAGGTATGAGGCCGACCTTACAGCGTCTGTAGTTACCTTTATCTCAAGTTCTTTGGGGTAGATGCGATGTATCAAATCCCCGAAATTAGGATTATTTAAAGATAATGCATCATCTATATAGCGGAAACCGAGACCAAAGGACCCAGCCAAACGATATTCCCTCTTGCGGATCAAATCAGCCACAAAGCCAGCTCCATAAGAGCGAAGGAACAGGTCATCAAGCAAGGAGCACAACCTGCCCCCATCGGAATGCCGATCGTCTGTCGAAAAACACATCCACCACACTGGACAAACATGCTGTCGACCAAAAACTCCAACACCCTGCAAACATCCTCTGCACACCCGGAAGACGACCTGGAATCACTTCCCACAAAGCACGAGGAACCTCCACCAAGAACCATACATCTGCATATAGGTGTACCATCTCCCCTGGAAAAACAACGATGTATAATGTCTCCAAGTTCGGATTTTAACTGAGTATGGGGAATAGAAGTATACAGTGTTGAAAAAGCATAGGTTTTAATGCTATTATATTCAGACAATAGTCTTGAACTGATAGTCTCCAAAAGATCTTTCGAATTTTTCAGGATCCACTTTGAATTAATACCACTACTAGAGTAACAAGTGGTAGGACTGCAGACTCTCTTTGACAGTTGTGAGTATAGAAGTTAAAAGCTTTGAAAGAGGTTTGGTGGTACATTTTGCAGATCCAGCTATGAAACGTTGTTTGTATGGATCTACATCTGGATTACTGATGAAACGAGTTCCCAAATCAGCAGGATTGAAATTGGTATGTATGAAAGACCATTGAGAGGGTGTTGAAACCTTGTGGATTTTTTCAACTCTATTGCTGACATATGTGAAAAATCTTCTAGTAGTGTTACAAATATAGCAAAAGATGACTTTGCTATCAGTATAATAATGGCAAACACTTTGACCAAGATCCATGTAAGAACAAATAGAATTACTAAGTTCGGTAGCCAAAACAGCTCCACAGAGCTAAAGTCTAGGAATAGTGTGACCCTTAAGGGATGCTAGCCTTGATTTTGCTATAAGAAATCCAACAGAAACGGATCCTGCTTGGTCAACATATTTCAAAAAGGCAACAGCTGAGATTGCTTTCTCGGACGCGTCAGAGAGGTCAAAGCTCTATACCATGTGTTCCATTTTGACTCGTATTCTGGTGACAATGGATCATCCCAGTCAGTTTCTGGAGGAACTATTTCCCTAAGTAAAATCTTGCCACTGATGACAAGTGGTAATATCAAGCCTAATGGGTCAAAGAGACTATTAATAGTTGAAAGTGTGCCTCTACGGGTTATTGGTTCTCATCACCATTAACACTGAATATAAACATGTCCGAATGAGGTGCATGAAATTCCTAAGCTTCGATCAGTCGGTAATAAATCCGAAGTTAGATCAAGATCTTTTTGAAGTCTTTACCAAGATCATCAGATGAAAACGCATTCATTACTTTTGTTTGAAATAAATTTAAGGAATCGAATTTTGCCATTTTGATGCAAACTTTTTTGAGTTCTATGCAACAGACTGATAGCATCGGACTCATTAGCTACAGACGTGAGACCGTCGTCAACATAGAAACTGTCCGATACGAAAGACCGTACTTCATCATCCGAGTCTTCGACTGCCTTTCATAGGGCGTATGTGGCGACTGAAGGGAACGGGGTGTTCCCAAATACATGTACAGTCATTCTGTATTCTATTAACCGTTTCAAATAATCATTGTTCTCATACTAAGAACCTTAAGAAATTACGATGATTTTCCGACACGCCAAACTGGTAGAACATTTGTTCTATACCTCCTGTGAAGGCTACTAAATTCTTTCTGAAGCGCATAAGAATCCCAACTAAACTGTTTGTAAGGTCTGGGCCAGATACTAATACTTGATTTAGTTATGTGCCTTCAAAAACTGCTGATGAGTCAAGGACTCCACGTATTTGTCCCGGCGTTTTTGGAATGGTACACTCCAAATAACGATAAGTACCAACATTTGCTACCTTGGGGAAATTCATGTGCTACCTCTGCTGCGCCACTAGCAAAAACCTTATTCATACATGTTTTGAAGTGTTCTGCTTTAACAGAGTCTTTCTTAAGACTATCATCTAGAATAAGTGCACGTTTAAAGGCTTGTTGTCGATTGCTTGGCATAACTGTCTTCGAATTTCGAAAAGGCAGAGGTGCAAACCAGTGCCCAGTTTCACCCATAACAAATTCATTTTCCATCAAATTGAGAAACTGATTATTCCCTACAGAGAGACCGACCTTATTGTCGTCAGGAGTTCTCACGAATTGTCAATTACCTCTTTAACGTCGAGACTTAAATCACATAACAGAAAGTTTGTAGTTCTACCGTTGACAAGAACATTTGTTTTACGAACAATTGCCGAAGGCGGATGGACTTTTCCAAGACAAATCTCTCCTATAACAACCCAACCAAGAGGTAGTTGTTGAGCAAATGCTTGACCTTTTCTACCTAACACTTGATCCATAATGTGATGTACATTTGGAACATCACACCCTATTAACAGTTCAACTTTAGCACTAGAGTCTAAATCTGGTAAGTATTCAGCAATGCGACTTAGCAACATCAGGGGTCGGAATTTCAAGTGAATCATTAGGTCTAGAATCACATTCTATGACATCACAAAGTTCAAACGTAGACTTTCCGTCGGTCGAATTGACACGAAAATCAGAGCGTCTCCCAGTCATGGTGTGGCTACCCGAACATGATGAGTAAAGTTTGAAACAGTTCCATTAATACCAAGACGATCAAATTGTGTTGGAGTGGCCAATGTTCGATTACTCTGGTCATCGATTATTGCATACACACGGATAGGAGCAGACGAAGTTGTAAATACATCAACTAGCCCTAACCCTAACCCACATGAACGACCAATACGATCATCTCCGCACAACTCAGTACATGCATTTACTACAGTATTGTCATTTTGCTCCCCGCCATGAGCTTCTGTACTCTTGCTGGATGTCTGACTATCGTCCCTAGAGAAGGTGGAGTTTTCTGCATGCATTGCCGAAGAGTGTCGATTACTCTTGCATACTGAACAACTGATGACTGCCTTACAGGTTTTCGAAATGGGGTCACTAGATTCGCAACAACGAAAACAGATTCGCTTCTCCGTGAGAAACTTGAGTCGGTCAGTGAGTGGACGTTTCCTGAATGCGTTA
Organism: Perna viridis; assembly: GCA_037379345.1. Lineage (NCBI taxonomy): Eukaryota > Metazoa > Mollusca > Bivalvia > Mytilida > Mytilidae > Perna > Perna viridis. The sequence continues at coordinate 38,032,106 of CM074522.1, read as the reverse complement.
CATTCATTTAATGTGTGTCCAGCCTTATGCAACAGACAACGTACCAAGTTTTCAGATTAAAGATCAGTCTTTCTAGCAACAACTTTTGTTTGGATTGTTTGTTATTGGCCTGATTGTTCATAGACTGACTGAAAGCGGGATCATTGCGAATTTCACACATCTCTTTGATAAACTTGATAAAGATAGTAAAAGGCGGATAGGAAACATCTCTGGCATGTTTATAGGTTGATGCACGTGTAACCCATTTATCCTGTAGAGAATACGGTATCTTGGACACAATCGGGGATACCCCAGACGAAGAATTGAAATAACTCAACAAAGTAGAACAAGATGGATTCACCATGGCAGATTCAACTTCAGATAATATATCAACTAGATCATGAAGTTTCTTATTGTCTTTGTTCGTTAAAGTAGGAAAAGAGTTGAGTTTTCTTTTAAGAGAATGTTCAATTATTTCAGGTCGACCGCACCGTTCCTTAAGCCTATCCCAAATTTGTATCAAACCTTGTGGTGGATCATGCACATTCGCAGCTCGAAGGGCTTTAGCGAATTCTGCAGATTCAGAACCCAACCACTTAACCAACAGATCATTTCCTCAATTGAAGAAATTCCTAACTCTCTTACTATACTCTGAAAAGACGCTTTCCAGGACATAAAAGTCTCAGGGGTATCATCAATATTACTAAATCTTGAGAGTAATAAGTCTTTCCTAAGCATGAACCTGGTAATATCGGACATAACATTGTCAATAGAGTTTTTGTTTTGTGAAACTAACTGAGTTCCAGATGACATGGGAACATTTGTAGCCATATTCATAAGATTTACAGATGTAGGTGGACATGATGGAGGTTGGTAATGAGATGGATATGTTGAATAACAAGTCGGTGTAGTATATACCGGTTGAAAGTCTGGTTGAAAGGGCACATTTGGAACAGACGGAGCAGTTACCTTTCTCATACTTGAAGTATAATCATTTGGAATATTGGTACTCTGATTAATATATAAGTTTTTAACATAATGTTTCACAGATTCTTGTCTATCAACATGTTCAGAAGGTAAATCAAGTTCTTCTTCATTAGCACCTTCAAGAATTTTAGCCTCTGTTTCAGTAACAGCTATTTTACTTTCTTGCTGTACAATATTCAAACTAGCTTCAAGCTCTGCTTTCTGTCTTAAAAAGTTCACCTTCTTTTCTTACATACTGCAAACGTACCTTTTCTGCCTTCGCTTTAGCCCTTTTCGACTTGCTGTTGACTTGCTAGAACAACTTAATTACTTGAGACAGCTCTTCAACTATTTATTTCTTTCATACTGTCCATCACCTACCCAAACACTGGTTGAAATATTCGTTGAAATCCTCTAGTAGTCTCACAGAATTAACAGTATTTTGTCGTTGAAGGTATCCTTTGTACTCCTCGGATTTTATGCAGAAATTTTTGGAATTATTACTAATATTTTTTTTTCATTTGTCGAAAATCTTCAAGAGTTTGTTTATCTTTCAGAGTAATCATCAAATCTTCAATTTAAAACCATATTTTATCACAATTATCTTTCATTTTCTCACTGGTTTCATCAAAATTCATTTAGGCTTTAAAAGTTAACTTACGTAAACGTTGTGAGGTTGACATTACCTAACTTTTTACTATTCTGTTTGAAGCATAACAGATAGCATAACCAAAGCCAAATAAAAAAGTCAATCATTTATTGTACCATAACCCATGGTCATTAACACAGTTGCATGGTACATGCATGACAAAAAGATGTCACGCAATTATGACTGTTGATAGTGTGACTACATGCGGTAAAATGCTATAAAAAGAAACAAAAAGGAAAAATGTACTAATTCAAACAACTAAACAAAACCTACAAAAGACATATGCAAAATGTCACTGGAAAACCACAATGAACTTGAAACAGGAAACCGATATAAAACGAAAGTGAAAGTGATAATAATAGAGTACTCCCTATGTCAAAAATTAGAACATACCTAAAATACACAATGCTAAATATAGCTATCAAAATACTATGGTATAACATCAATAACAAAAGGTCAAAAATGTGAATGAAAGTATTAGTCAATACTGGAGAAAAATGAGTATTATACATACGACAAAAAATGCAAGGCAAAATATAACATATAATAAAGTATAATGTTCATAACTATTATGAAATTATGAACGATAATATTGCACCGTCCCCCGTAAGAAAACATCTACCAAAACAGAAATTAACATCCATCAAAACGTATGCAGACCTTGCAATTATCAGAGCTTACAACTCTATACAGTTTATATAAGGCATTCACAAGATATAAAAATTACACTCCTTATAAGGTAAAGTAATCCATAGACACAAAATCGAATATTCATAGTAAACAGACGACCTTGAGACCATCAACGAAAATGTAATATAAGTTGAAGCAATCCAAACAAAGTTTTGAAATACAGCAATTATGGAAAGAATAAACCACGAGACTCCCTTTGATTCATGAAAGATCAAAAACTCTAGAACAAAAAAGTGGAAATTTAGTTAAAAGTATATCCTTCAGACTTGTAAAAACAAACACGCATGTTACGTCAGGGTTCAAGTACACGGGATATAAAATTGAATTTGTATTAAAATTTAAAGACCATAACATGATTTCAATAAAAAGCTGTGTAAAGTTTGAATCAACTCGGATAAAATATCTTAGAAAAGGGCAAAATGCGAAATTAACACCAACGCCCAATTTAACACGAAGTTCACCGATGAATGAAAATTCAAATATTAATTTTAAAAGTTAACAGATCTTGAGACTCCCCTCACAAACAATTCTGAATTTCAATATGGTATTCTAAAGATATGGTGATTTATGTTGAAACATCCGTGCTAAATTAAAGTTATTCTTGAGTTTGGACAGAGGGTTGAATTTTCAACAAATTGTATGTAGACATTGAGACGATTATAATGAACATGCCAAGTTAAACGTAATTCGGACAGACCGGCGAATATTTTTATACCACATTACTACTGTCCTATACTTTTTGATAGTTGGACAAGAAATATTTTAGCGGTGGGTTAATGTTGAATCGATTCAATATTGTACAAACAGTTGCTTGCTAACTAGGGAAAATTATATATGTAACCACAGTACATTTCTACAATACTAAATATACCATTATTCATTAAGATTCAAGTTCAAAAGATCAAATCCTACCTTTTAGTTATATATTAAGAGTTACTCCTACTGATAGAATGACAAACAATTAGGAAGTCATTTGGTCACTGAATTAGACAGGTGACTTAGTGGACGACCATTTGATTCTGTGGGGAGGCTGGCACATTTTGTGGGGTAAGAATGTTTATTTTAAAATGTTACTGGTCAGAAAATTTTATTTTCAGCCACATCGGGGCAAGGTAATTTATTTCCATTTCACTTTATGAAGTATCTGGACTAATGTCAGAGTATTTATTTATTTTCTAAGAAGTGTAGACCACAAACTTTTTCAGAGCCAGAATATTCATGAAAATTCATCTCCAAAAACTGCCAGTCCCCCACCACAGATTCAATGGTTGTCCCCTTATAAGCATAATAAACAGTCTTCCGTCGCTATAGCGCTAATGACTTTTTGATGAGATAGGCGATAGACTTATAAATTACAAATAAAAAACCCAAATTATATTGTTTTGTTTTGGTTTTTTCCCATAGAGTTCACTTTTTTTTTCAAAAATAATCGCCCCCTTGCAATAAATGGTTAGTGCATTTATGAAACATATTCCCTATATAATGTAGGAAGAAAGCAATAAAGGGTTTACTTCCTTTCAAAACCCAAGTCTAACAGAAAAAAAGTGCACCAATTTCAGACATGTGCATCTTCAACTTTAAAACCGACCTACGACTTGTACATTTCCCGTAAAAACGACTTAATACAGATTAAATCTGCGGCCGTCTCGACTCTCGTATGAACAAGTACTCAAGGGAACCAAGTAAGATTCTAGTGGAAATCAAAAGAATGTAATCCGGGGACAAGGACCAGAGAAGGAAAACAGAAACATACAACAAAGTACATAAAATAACCAAAATAATACATACAAATGAAGTAATACAAGCAAAGCAGACACCACTACAAACTTGGAGAATGGACCAGGTGCACCTGTTCGCTAAGCGTCCTCCGCTTTTCTAAAAACACCCGCCGAGTTGCTCTAAAAAGTCAAGTCCATGGTAGACGAGCGAGGAAAGGAAAACTTTGGCACGTTGAACAAATTAGTTTTGATGGTGCAGAAACTATTGATTTTGTATGTTTTCTAGTTCTAACCTTTAAACTTGATGTCACGTGGCTTCTTACTTCCTGCTCATTGAATATTTCATTAGTGTATATAGAAGAAAGGAAAATACTAAGACGACTTATGATACTAGCTTAACGAGTTAATCCTTCAAAAGATGCATAGGCAGTCAATCTAACAACTAGTGGTGGCAACAAGGACTGTACATATAGGCGTGGAACTTCCTAAAATAAACAGTACACATGAACAATTGAAGTACACATGTTCAAAATATGAAAAAGTATAGAAATATGCACATTTCTTAAATTTAAATCACTGCAATAGTTAAATCTCGCGTGAGTAAAGGTTAAGGTTCATAAATGAGCAAATTAACAGCAAACTTTAAAACGAAGCTGGTAAAGATGAAGTGCTTCTTTATACAGACGAATTATTCATTCTGTACAGTGTACAAAACCAGAATTTAAAATGCCGGTCTATTTTGGCATCGCAAATTTGCAGAGGTTTTGAACATAGCTTAGCTAATAAAAAATAACAGTTTAATGTTTGAATTAAAACTACATTCGACATAATGATTTTATTACATGTAGTTGACAAGAACTAGCATTATATTACCAAGTTTAATTTTATGTTGAGGCTGCTATGAGGCCAAACATCCCTTAGTGTATCTATTCTTTTCATCACAAATGTATATCAATTACAAGCTACTTGAGTAACGAGATAATATGCATGCTGAGTACACGTTGCAGTATTTATCTGTGTTTTGGAATGTTGATTGTGTGAGTACACATGTTGCAGTATTTTACTGTGTTTTGGAATGTTGACTTGAGTACCGAGGTAATACACTTGCTGAGTACACATGTTGCAGTATTTAACTGTGAATGTTGATTGTGTACCACAATAACTGTATCTCGTGTCCATTTTATCTTTTTGTTTATTGTACACCCACAGTTGTGTCTGAAATCAGATAAAGACTTCAATATTTTCCTCTGTCGTCTTATATTAGCGAAATAATTTCCCTATGACTTACATGTAATGGTCATCATATATTTGTCAGCACATGAATAAATTATTTCAGTATATTCATTAACACTATGCATTTTACATAGTAATATAAATCGACGGATTCATGGGGTTTCGAGGGTCGGTATTAATCGACGTATTCATAAGATTTCGGGGGTCGGTATTAATCGACGAATTCATAAGATTTCGGGGGTCAGTATTAATCGACGAATTCATGCGGTTTGAGGGGTCGGATACCCTCCTTATGTTGGAAAGTTGCGTTACTTTGGTGCAAAATTTCGGACAAAATTAAGTGAAAAATAGACTGAACTCACTTTTTTCTTTACCCCTCTTTAACTCAATTTCAAAATATCTGGATCTTCCCCTAATATTACTGTAATATAGATTACCCAAAGTAGTTGTTAGCTTCCAAAGCCGGATTCATCATTTTTTTAACGAAAGCGTTTGTAAATTTATGGTCATTTCCTGAGATAAAAAGTGGGTAGCTTAATTAAATTGCTTTGATATGAATGACAATTTAGATAATATGTATACCAATATGAACATTCGGTACTACAATGATCAAGCTGAAAGCAGCTGCTTGTATTCAGAGGTAGAAGTGTATCCTTTTTTTCAACCATTCGAGAAAGATCGACTCCCTTTTATTATTTCTGCCAAATTTGATCACCATTGACTCAGTAAAAGCATTAGAAAAAGCAAAGATAGAGGCCTAACTGTGTTTACCCTTAGTGTTTAAAGGCAACTTTGAGTGGTTGCATCCACCCGCTGAGTCACCTGAGCCACACAAAAAAGTAGATAACTAAGTATTTGTAGATTCCATTGAGGTCATCAATCCAATCAAGTTTCGAAGCATTGACTCCTGTGGTTTCAAACGAGTTGGTCTTTGAAATTGGACAATCAAAAGTTTTTTTTATTTAAATAGACTCCGGTGGCCATTTGTTTGATCCAGTGGAACCAAAAGTGAATCTTTTGTAGAAGCTCTTGCATTCGACATTTCTGTTAAGTTCTGTAAAAAGTAGTCATGGGGTTTTTGTGTAGTTGAGCAAAATGTGAAAGGTTACGGACGACGAATACAAAGTGACTGAATAAGCTCAAGGGGACCTATTGTCCAGGTGAGCTAAAAAAAAAATAACTAATTAAAAAAAAAATCAAAAACAAAAATCCACGAGATAACAAAAATTACCAACATACAATTCACCATGTTCTCATTATATTAATATAAGATTTATTCACTGGCTTGTCATAGCTTATGCATAGATTTAATTCATGGCAGAAATATATTTACCACAAAATAACAATCTATAGTTTACATCTAACACAAAGCAGACCTTCCAATTATTCCATTCAGTTCAGAATCATTAGATTTTTTAAATTGCTTTCAAAATCACGAAAGCTGATTTTTTCCCCCGAATTATTTAATTTTAAGCTCACCTGGCCAAATGAGCTATTACCATCACTATGCGTCCGTCGTCGTCGTCGTTAACGATTTCTTCAAACATCTCTGAAACTACTTAATGAATTTGACTTAGGATGGTTGTTTCTTAGAGTATCCTGCACAAAATGACCGTTTGGATTTTTGATTGGTTAAAAAAAGAACAAAGGGTCAGATAGCAGATTTTTGCATATATCTCCAAATTCTGACATAAGGTGAAAGTATTTATCATGATGAGATCTATATGTGGCCAAAATTTTTGTGAGAATCTGTTGACGCATGTTGGAGTTATTGCCATTTTTGGACGTTTTTTGCAGTTTTTGATGTTATTACTTTAAAAAATTTTCTTCTCAGAAACTACTCTACAGTAATCAATGAAAGTAAGTATTTTTTTGTTTTTTTAGGTTACCGTATATAAAGAGTAATCAAGGGAACCAAGATTATAGCGGTAATCAAAAGAATGCAATCCAGGGACGAAGACCAGACATGGAAAACAGACATACATAACAAAGAACATAAAGTAATTAAAATCATACATACAAAGTAACAAAAGCAAATGAGCAACTCCGACTTCACTAAAAGGTAGGGTAAGAGGCCTCTGCTTTTCTAGAAACACCCGCCAAGTTGCTCGTAAAAGTCACGTCCAGGGGTAAAATGACAAGTGGGTAAAATGACAGTTTGGATTTTTGATTGGTTAAAAACATGTCCGCCTTTACTAAAAAATAGAAAAAAGGGGTCAGACAGCAGATTTTTTCATATATCTCCAAAATCGTGAGGTTTAACCAAATTCTGACATATGACAAAAGTATTCAGCATGATGAGATCTATATGTGGCCAAAATTTGGTAAAAATCTGTTGACTCATGTTGGACTTATTGCCCTTTCTGGACGTTTTTTGCTGTTTTTTTATGCTTTAAATTTCAAAAATTTTCTCCTCAGAAACTTCTACACAGAATTCAATGAAAGTTGGTATTTTTGTCTTTTTAGGGTTTCCTTAAGAAAATGACCGTTTGGATTTTTGGTCAGTTAAAAAACATGGCCACCGTTACTAAAAATAGAATATACGGGTCAGACAGTATTTTTTTGCATATACATTGCATTTCCAAAACTGTTAGGTTTTGCCAAAAATCTCAAAGGGATCAAAGTTGTCAAACGACTCCATGTAAGAGTTATTGCCCTTGAGAGTTGAACTATCTCTTTTTTACAGTTTTAAGCCAATATCTTGAAAACCATAATAGAAAGAATGAAACCTTCGATTGCTGAAATGATCCTTATGATAAGTCCTACTAACGTCTTCATGGATCAAAGTTGTCAGACGACTCCATGGAAGAGTTATTGCCCTTGAAAGGCAAACAATTACGTTTTTATCAGTTTTCAGTCAATATCTTGAAAACCATAATAGATAGAATGAAACTCTCAATTCATGAAATGATCCTTATGATAAGTCCTACTAACGTCTTCATGGAGTCAAAATTGTTGTGGACAACTCCTTGATAGAGTTATTGCCCTTGAAAGGCAAACAATTACGTTTTTATCAGTTTTCAGTCAATATCTTGAAAACCATAATAGATAGAATGAAACTCTCAATTCATGAAACGATCCTTATGATAAGTCCTACTAACGTCTTCATGGAGTCAAAATTGTTGTGGACAACTCCTTGATAGAGTTATTGTCCTTGAAAGGCAAAAATTTAAACAGGTGAGCGATTCACCTTGAAAGGCAAAAATTTAAACAGGTGAGCGATTCAGGCTCCTGGGAGCTTCTTTTTTAAATCGCCATCAAAATCAAGAAAGCTGAAATTTTAGTGGTTGATTAGAATGGACATCTGAACAGAAAGAACAATGGAGTCTTGTTACAAGATCCTTGCAGTGACTGAATGGAACCATAAGTGGGTCTCTAATCACACGCCTTTCTTAATTCAATTTTTGAGTAAAAGTTGTCTCTCTTGAATTTTTATTAAACAAGTAATTGGTCGCAACAATATGGCCCGTGACAGGATTTTAAACTTCAAATTTGGTGGAAAAGTTGATTTTCATGAAATCTCCATAAAAAAATTGACAGATTGGTGACCAGTTTGACAATTTTAACATTCTGTTACTTGATTATATGGCCACTAGAATTGAAGACTAGCCTTCAAATGAAATTGTTTTTGTGAAATATTGATATGATACTCAGTGTGCACATTACATACATAGAGGTATTGGGCAATAAATTTGATTAACACACTAATACATTTGTATTCTTCAGCTTTCAAAAATGTATTTGATGCTGACTTTCCAAATTAAAGAACCTTAGTGAGCGCATTCACATACCCCATGCGTCCCCATGTTGGATACTCAAGTAAATTTGTTCGTAAGAGAAATACGTGTACAAGGACCCCCATAAAAAAGGAAATAAGAGTGTTTTTTAGGCTTAAGACCTTTATCTTCTAACTAAGTTCTGTTACTCAAAATGGTAGTTTCTAACTCCAGACTGTGATTTCTTTGAGTTTTATTTAATCCAAAGTAAATATCATTACAGCGGAACAAAACATACACTTGACCTGTAACTTATCATGGTGAATTTATATACCAAAAATCATGTCAATATCTGCAAGTTTTTAGAAAAAAAGTCCAGAAAACTGTTATTTCTGTGAATTTTGCTAAGTTCAAGGCTCATAATATTGGTAAAAATTATCAGAGCAAAACGAAAGTTGATCTTGAACTGTAACTTTTCATGGTGAACTTATATACCAAAAATCATATCAATATCTGCAAACATTTAGAAAAAAGTCAGGAAAACTGTTATTTCTGTGAAGTTCAAGGCCTGTAATTTCAGTAAAAATTATCGGAGTGAGAGAGGAAAGTTATACTTGACCTGTAACTTATCATGGTGAACTTATATACCACAAATCATGTCAATATCTGCAAGTGTTTAGAAAAAAAGTCCAGAAAACTGTTATTTCTGTGAAGTTCAAGGCCTGTAATTTCAGTAAAAATCATCGGAGTGAGAGAGGAAAGTTATACTTGACCTATAACTTATCATAGTGAACTTATATACCAAAAATCATGTCAATATCTGCAAGTGTTTAGAAAAAAAATCCAGAAAACTGTTATTTCTGTGAATTTTGCTAAGTTCAAGGCTCATAATATTGGTAAAAATTATCAGAGCAAAACGAAAGTTGAACTTGAACTGTAACTTTTCATGGTGAACTTATATACCAAAAATCATATCAATATCTGCAAACATTTAGAAAAAAAGTCAGGAAAACTGTTATTTCTGTGAAGTTCAAGGCCTGTAATTTCAGTAAAAATCATCGGAGTGAGAGAGGAAAGTTATACTTGACCTGTAACTTATCATGGTGAACTTATATACCACAAATCATGTCAATATCTGCAAGCATTTAGAAAAAAAAGTCCAGAAAACTGAAGATGGACTGACAGACTGACTGACGGAGGGGTCAAAAACATTATACTCTTTGCAATTTTGTAACATGGGGTATTAATATTGTATGTTAAGGATATTCTCTGGCCATGTTCATTCATTTCTGTTAGATTTTTGGTCTCTTCTGTTTTTTTTTCCATTTCATAGCATAGATATTTTTGCCTTGTGACCCCCACTTTCCTTTTCATAATTTCTTTCATCATATTTGAACAAACCATTTGGGAAGTTTTTTTTTAATCCTTGCCATTTCTTTGGGGTTTTTAATCATAGATAAAACCTAAAAAGACAAAACCTATGGAAAAACCAAGGAAAATCTATTTCCCACTAAAATTGCAAAAGCTTTTTTCCCGATCACGAGAGCACTGGCCCATCACTTTTCCCCTTATATTGTTCTATTAACAGTGAAGATCTTCACAACCGTATGAAATCCTTGTTATTCCTAAACAGAGCAGCGAACACACTTATGTCTAAACTTATCCTGAGAGTAGTCAAATATACAATACTGAATCAATGCAATTTAACAATACACACAATGTAAAACAAAATTGAGCATCAATTCCTGATATAAGTAGAATCAAAGTACTGTTAGCAGTGGAGGTTTTTCATTCTTGTGAAAATTGTAGTATGAACAAAAAATCAAAGAATACATGAGGTCAGTTAAAACTGTGATCATACATTGCATTTTTCATATTATTTAGAACTGTTTTTTTTCTATATATATATCTAAACTGAATGTCAATCAATACTACAGATTTCTGAAGTATAAATTGTAATCAATATTTAAACAGAATCTAATTTCAAACACATTTACAAATTTTGTTAAATTTCACATTTTCCCAAATTTTTGAAAACCTGTCCATTAGTACAAAAGTTCATTAGCATTTACATTCAATAACTATGTTAACAGTGTATTCATCTTACAATGTAATTAAACATAAATAAAATCAAATTCAGCTGAAAAAATAATTTCCTTGATGAACATAAGATTTTAAAAAATTAGATACTTTTTATCAATTTGAATTTTCACACCAACTTTACTTGGTTAAAATCACTACTATTCACTTCCTGTTTATCAATTGGTAAATATTAATGATGGAGATTTTTACTGATTAATGTGTTAAATGGAACATGCTCAACACATCTAAAACTTTTTGACACATTACTGCAAGAACTAAATTCCCTAAATGCAAATGTATAACTAATTTATGATCTTTCATGGCCAAAAAGGAGTATCTAAAAACTTCAGTTGATTTGAAGACTAGATCTTTATTTCATTTACAGAAATAATAAATATCATTGAGCTGAATAACTTCTAAAAGCATGTTTACCGGATATAGAAGTAGGAATTGAATTATACATTTGGACTATATTTTTGCGTAGTGTTCAGAAATAGTAGAGAAGTTCCAGTGATTAACTGGCAACATGAAGTATTTTGATCCTGAAGGATTAAAAACCCCAAAACTATGAAAAAAGCTCACTAGGTGATACCTCCTTCTTCCCTTCCCAGAAAAAATTTAAGATGTCTCATAAAAGATTTAAGCATTCAGATCAAAATACAAAATAGGAGGTGTACAATTGCATCATGTAATAGAGAATCTTTAAAAGTTTCATCAAATTTCCGTTCAGTGGTTTCAGAGTTGTGGATTAGAAGGGTGGACAGACAGAACACCACGATCACTATATACCTACCCCTTTTCAAGCAGGGGAGTATGATAATACACTACAATAACATTACATTTTGGTATCACAATGTAGAAATTAAAAACATATCTGAGTTAAGTCTCAATAAGAGAACCTTAAACTCATATCCTTTTACATTTCTACAATTCTAATTATATAATGACACCATATACAAAGCAAAATCATAAGGTCTGTTGTATCATATGCACTGTTCTAAAACCTCTGGATTACAAGTGCTATATACTTAAACCTCAGCAAAACAAAAAATGTTAGCTATGAAGCTAAAAAGAAAATAGTAATGCCCTAAACTACAAATTGTAAATGAAGACTGGCTTCAAACTTTCATAATATATACAAGTATTTTATAATGCATGGCCAATAACAACAGGAATTTGTATTGCTATTCTATACAACTAAACAAAATACTTGGATAAGATAGTTAATCACAGATATTAATATAACCCCTCTGACTGGCCTCAGTCACAACCATTTATCCATTGACTGTTTCAGTAGGATCTTCTTCAGTACTTAGCAGTGTATATTTTGTTCTTCCATTTCCTTGAACACTAATTCCGAGGTCATTTATAGGTTGTTTAAACAGCAGCCTGATTTCTTCAATTGTTCTTCCTTTAGTTTCAGGCACTTTGAAAAATGTGAATAACCAGAATATGATCAGAAGGCAGACAAATGGTACAAAGGACAAGTGGTGAAGATGAGTCTGTAAAATAAATAAACAACAGGTTACTTCTTAAATCAGTCTAAAAACAATGAATCAAAGATTTTAATACCACCCCTTGGACTGGCCTCAATAATTAAAAGTGTTTACCTAACTAGAGGCTCAAGAGAGTCTGAATTGCTCACCTGGTAAAACCATTTGCTTATTTGAAAAACTAGAGGAATGAGACACGCTAAGTTTAAATCACAATGAATTGTCAAATGCATGAAATGCTTTTAGTAGCATTTTTATGACCTAAACCACAATTTTGTTAAAGGTAAAATTTATTGAATTATTTATTTCTGACCCCTATGTTCCATTTTTAGCATAGGCAGCCATATCTATTCACGGAATAAAAATCACAACAGTCATTATGAACAAAGAACAAATAAGCTTATTTTCATTAAATGATCTTAAATGGTTCTAGAAAAGAAGATTTTAAAAATTGTACATGTGAAAAAAAAAAACAACAAAAAAAACTGCTTAAGGGGCTGTAACACCTTCATCAGTTGATGAATAGTTTTGAAATTTCGTCACTGGTCAGTCTCATGATGCTGAACAATATTATCTCACCTAAATTTTGCTAAACGCAACATTTTTTTAGCTATTTGCAAAAAACTGCCTTCTGGCCCCTTTGTTCAAAGTTGTAAACAAGAAAGATGCAAAAAAGACTGTTTTAGGAGCTGTAACTCCTACATCAGTTGACAAATCATTTTGAAAATTTCAGCAAAGGTACGTCTCAAGATGCTGAACAGTATAACCTACAAGAATTTGCTAAAGGCAACAGTTTTTGAATTATTTGCAAAAAACCTGTCTTCAGAGCCCTTTGTTCTTTTTTTACTAACAGTGGCCATTTTTTTCATGAATCAAAAATCCCAACATTCATTTTGCGTGGGATACCCTAAGGAACAAATATGCAAACTTTCATTGAATTCTGTATAATGGTTTTAGAGAAGAATATTTTCAAAGTTGCACATGTGAAAAATGACCAAAAAAAAAAAGGTTCAGGGGCTGTAACCCCTACATCAGTCAACGAATCTTTTATAAAATTTTAGCATAGGTTGGTCTCATGACGCTGAACAATATAAGCCAAGCAAGAAATTTGCTAAAGGCAACAGTTTTTGAGTTATTTGCAAAAAAAACTGCCTTGGCTTCTTACCCCTATGTTCTATTTTTAGTAATAGCAGCCATGTTTTTTCATGGATCAAAAATCCCAACAATATTTTTGTGCGGGATACCCTAAGGAAATATGCAAACTTTCATTGAATTCTGTAGAATGGTTTTAGAGAAGATTTTCAAAGTTCCACATGTGAAAAAGGACAAAAAAAAAAAAAAAAAACTGTTTAAGAGGCTGCAACTCCTACATCAGTCTATAAATCTTTTAGAAAATTTTGGTGTATGTCCTTCTCATGAAGCTTAACAATAATACCCACTACAAGAATTTTTATAAATGCAAGGGTTTTTGAGTTATTTGCAAAAAAAACTGCCTTCGGACCCCTATGTTCTATTTTTAGTAATGGCAACCATGTTTCTCACAGATAAAAAATACCAATGGTCATTTTGTGTGCTATACCCAAAATAACAAATATGCCAACTTTAAATGAATTCTGTGCAATGGTTTTAGAGAAGATTTTCGAAGTTGTACAAGCAAAAAATGCCCCAAAAAAAATGTTTCAGTGGTCGTAACTCCTACATCAGATGACCAATTGTTTAGAAAATTTCGGCATACGTCCGTCTCATGATGCTGAACAATACTATCCCATCCAGAAATTTGCTAAAGGCAACAAATTTCAATTAATTTGCAAAAACTGCCTTTTGACCCCTATGTTCCTTTATATTTTTAGTAATGTCGCCATGTTTTTTCATGGATAAAAAATCCCAACTGTCATTCTGTGCAAAACACCCTCAGGAACAATCATGCCAAGTTTACATCCTGTCATTCTAGAAGTTTCAGAGGAGAAGATTTTAGAAAATTCATAGAAATGAGAGGGTACTTACATTCATCTGAGGGTAACCTAATGCTACACAGAAGTTAGAAAACCAGTTTGCGAGAACAGCTAGACTGACTGCTGCAGACCGAGATTGCTGATCAAATAATTCTGCTACTATAAACCATGGTATAGATCCTGTATTAAATGAGAAAGTCAATAAGATCAGCGTCCAGTGTTTTATTCTTTGAGAATCCGTTTTCCAACTTTTAAATAAATAGCTGCATTTAGGTTAAAAGCCAATGAAACAAACAATGCTACATGTATGTAAAAGTACTTTATTACTGATAAGATACTCTACCTGACATACACTAGTATTAAATCACTATCAAAAACAAAATGTCATTTGTTTCATACTTATTATACATACATGTAATTGTACTATACTCATAGACCAAAAGGGAATTATAGATACACAAAATGTTGCACAGTACATCCTGCTAAGAATACATCAACTCCATCATTTCTGTCTAACTTGGGGAAAGGAGACATGGTACCAGTCATCATGCAAAAACTTAAGCATTATCTCAAATAGAAACAAAAATCTGTTACAAAAATTTTCGTTATGCACCACCTAAAAATTACTAAAAAGGGGAGACATGGTACAGTCATCATTCAAAATATAACAAATATCTAACCAATCCGTCCAGTAGAAGCTGAAATATCAGCTACAGAAAAGTGTAACAGACAGACAGACAAGGTAATTGCAATATATCAGAGTGAGGTACATGTATAATTATTGGTAAAGAGGGGATACCTATATTGTGAAGATTTAACAGCTGTGTGTATGGTAATATATTCAATAGAATGACTAACCAGGTCCAGTGGCAAAGAATATGATGTATAATACTACAGCTACTATACACAAGTATGACAACCATTGGTCATGTGACTGAAATGCAAGAACAAATTATAAATGCTAAAATGATAAAAAAAGATGGCTGAGATTTCAATCATTTTTTGATAAAAGAATGAAGCTGAAAAAGAATTGAGAGTATCTGGTGTATTCGCCATCTTTGACAATGGTTAAGGGACATTAGGCTATGAATATAGCCCAAAAATATAGCGGTAAAAACATAAAAAATATTCAAATCATTGTAAAATATATAAATTGAAAGAAACTTGATGTTTTCTTGATTTATTATAATGTAATCATGACTTCCTAACGGTACCCAATTATTATATCGTAATCATGACTTCCTAATGGTGCCCATTTATTATATCGTAATCATGACTTCCTAATGGTGCCCAATTATTATAACGTAATCACGACTTTCTAATGGTGCCCAATTATTATATCGTAATCATGACTTCCTAATGGTGTCCATTTATTATATCATAATCATGACTTCCTAATGGTGTCCATTTATTATATCATAATCATGACTTCCTAATGGTGCCCATGTATTATATTGTAGTCATGACTTCCTAATGGTGCCCAATTATACATTGTTTAACAAAATTCTTCTCTGAATTTTGTCATTTTACATCTAGAAAATTACTTCCTCACAAGAATGTGATAAACTTTGTAATAATGAACATATGCACTTAACATGAAATTATTTTGTGTGTGGTTTTTCTGTGCCAGAGATATGACAGGAAACTGACCAAGAAGTACAAAATTAACAGAAAATTTGAATTTTGCTAAACTTCAAGCAATTCTTTTGTACTCTTAATGTAAGAATTTTTAGAATTCCCCTTTATCTTATCAGTTGCTACGGATTAAAGTCTCCAAATTCCAAATTGACAGTTTAATTTTCAGGTTTTTTTCTACTCTGATATCATTGGGTGAAATTTGATACAGACATTGGATCACAATGACTCATTATTAGCATTAAAAAGTGTAAAGTAGCACTCCAGCTAGAAATCATGAAAAATGTGATTCATGGGTAAAAAGCCTATATATTTTTATTTTTAATATTTTGTTTGAATTGCCATAGTAAACGGAAATTAACATTCAGTTTTTCATATAACCCATGTTTTTAGGAGATAAAAATTATATAGAATGCAATGTAGATTTTAAAATTAAGGGAGGTAACTCTGTAAATGACACTCAAATACAATAAAATCCATTGGATTTTCAATGTTGATTATCTCTTAAGAGCAGGCAGATTTCAATGAATAATAACACATTTCATAGTATAGACCCATAAAACAACTTAGTTACAATAATAAAAATATGTAGCCTTTTTTGAGGTGTACCACATTTTTTTCAGATTTTGAATGATTCTTACAAAGACAGCTACAGAAGGCTTTATAGGTAAGGTATGATGATCATATGCCACAACTATTAAATTAACACTGGGAATAACAAAAAATTATGGGACTTCACATATATCAACATTATTTTGGCTCAGTCATATAAAAGTATTCACATATAGCTTTAGATGTAGCATGTCCGGTCAATATTTCTTACCTGAAATTCTAAACCAATGGTGAGAATTAATGATCCAATGAACATTCCCCCTAGACCAATCAGATGCAGTGTTCTTCTCCCTGCCCTATCCATGATGAGGGCGGAGACAAATGTCATGGCAACATTGACTCCACCCACACCAACTGTAGCATATTGAGCATTGGCTTTAGAAAGCCCTGCATCTTCAAAAATTTCTGTGGAGTAATAAATCACCTGTAATTGAAAAGAAAAAAAAAAGATTTGATTGACTGATAATGGTATAACATTCTTTTGATTACCGCTATAACCTTGGTTCCCTAGATTACTAATTCATTATATTAAGATTTTTCATTCATTTCAGAATGACAATTATTGACTAATCAAACTCTGCTTTTCACAAGTCTGACAAGCTGAGTCAAATCTTTATCAAGCTAACTCTCAGAAGATACAGCCCACAGGAGGGAATACCACTGTACTGGTATATATTATTATTATGACTCTGATCCAACCAATCATCACTGTTTCCCCTAAAACAGCATGCTTGGTGGATAAACAGTGGCTAACAATTACAAATTATTCAGGGTGATTCTGCCGGGGATCAATCCACGACCTCCTGCACTCCAGCCAAGCACACCACCATGGGACAACAGAGACAGTGCAAAAAAGCAGGCAATAAGTGATCCATATATATATATTTTAAGTGTTTATACTGGAGGTTTGGTTAGAAGATTTTCACAGCTAAAACATAGTTGAATTTTTAATTGGGGAAAAATACAGAAAATTTCATTATGAAATATTGCCCCATTTCAAATTATAACCAGTCAAACACTATCTTATATAATGCAATATTCTTAAGAATAAGCCTAAGCTTATTACTAGACAAAAACATAAAGTATTATTCCTACAAAATAGCTGCTACATGTATATCCTACACAATAGCTTATATACATATTTATTTGCAAATAAACAAATATGGATTAGACAAGAGTTATTCCAGCTCACATGGTCTTCTCCATACATGGAATATAACACACAATAAATTGTTGAAAAAATGTGTACAAGTGTAGTGTACAAATATTGATAATATAACTTTTACAACAGTAGGTCCAAATTACAAAAGGAAAAAATCATAATTTGGTGTAAAACATTAATAAATAATAAAAAAAAAAAAAAAAAAAAAATGCCAAAGGTATTAAGATCCGTCTAAACAGAATCGACCTGAGTGCTGAATAAAATGTATTGTTTTAAAGTTGTCAGCATTGCTGGTGTTATCAAGTAACGTGCTACCAAATGAAATCATAGTTATTCCATCTTCACCAGTATCTGGAAGATTGTCTATATATAATCTACGTTGATCTACATACAAAGGACATTCTAGAAAAAAATGGATACTATCCTCAATAGGCCAGCCACAGGTGCATTTCTGGTCAGGCACCACGCCCATCATGTACACATCGCCTTTGAGTGTACTACTCATGTGTGTAGTCTTGTATGCAAAATATTAAGCTTCCAAATTCCATCATAATAATATGAGGGTGATTTGAACACAGGATTCTGATTTATCAGCAATTGTTTGAAATTATCTAAGGTTGGTACCTGTCTCAATCGTAGGTCTAAGCTATTCCACAATCGTATAGCAGATGGAAAAAATGACTTCAAAAAAGTTTCAATACAGGTTTGAGGATGAACATAGTTTGCCTCATTTCTCAAATTATATTGAGTGGATGTGCCTACAATAGGTGTTAAACAGTGGTTTAGATATGCTGGTACCTTACTATTGTGTACTCTATGGAATAGACAGAGTTTACGTCTTCGTTGACGATCTGCTAATGTCTCCCAACCAGTTTCAAAATATAAAGATTCAATACTGGCATATCTTGGAAGACCGGTTACAATTCTGACAGCTTCATTTTGTATTTGATCTAATTTATTTGCACGTTTGGCAGAACATCCATCCCACAGTTCACAAAAATATTCCAGTAATGGTAAAATATAGGTATTATATATCTTATTCTGAGTGAACTTGAGCTTTTGCAGGACACCTAATTGTCTTGTTGCATTCAGACATATATAATCAATATGGGTTGACCACTTACAATCCGAACACTACTCCTAGATGCTTGTGAGATCTCGAGTCATTGCTCATTAAGATTGATTGGTTGTTCTATTTCTTGGTTTGTAAAGTATACAGCCTTGATTTTGGAAGGGTTGAAGTCTACCTTCCAGTCTTCATGTATATGCTACATGTATATCAGCTCTTAGTGATGTACATGCATGTGATTCAATGAAGTACAATATACAGTGCAGGTATTTTCTATTCTAAAACTTACAGCATTGATTCCTCCCCACTGCTGTGATAATTGCATCACCAGACCTATAATTAGTGGAGTAAATAATTCTTTGTGGTGGAATAGGTCTGTAATACTAAACTGTAAAAGATGTAAATTTGGTCATTTACACATGTACAATTTGTAATTCACACTTACTATGTAAAATTTGTAACTCACACTAACTATGTAAAATTTGTAATTCACACTTACTATGTAAAATCTGTAATTCACACTTACTATGTAAAATTTGTAATTCACACTAAAGTGTACCATTGCTCATTGACATTAACATGAACACAGACAAAAAATTTTCCCCTGCTTTTCACATTAAATTACAAGACTTTCACCTGAATCAAGTACATACATTTTTGTTACTGAATTCAAGTGAAATCTGTTTATTATACAGATAGCAGCGTTTTATCAAATGTTCCCAGTGAAATAAATTTCGACAATGCACACTGTGAAATAAATAAGGAAATTTCACTCTCAGACTTTCTCTCACCAAAACATCACAACTTTGAAATCAATCTGCCAATCACCAAATTTGAAATTTATGATAAAAATAGCAACGAAAAATTGAGGAAATCTAATTAATACATATGATAATCAATTGGTTATCGTCAGTAACCAAAATTTGATCATTCATGCCAAGAACGCAGTAAGATTTAACTCGTGCGTGGAACATGTTATGCACACTCGTTAAATCTAGGCATTCTTCAGCACTTGTGATCATATTTTGGTTATTCACTCCTTCCAATTAATTATCCTATTTATCCTTCACATGAGTCCTATGAAAAGAATGGAATAGAACTTTATAGGTTCCAAACAACTGGATTGCCACCATTGAACATTCAACAATCATACTCAGTACATGTCAACATAAAAGTCTAATCAATATTTTATTAACTGGCTTAATCCTCAGTAATCTAATCATTAATTCTATTTCAAGTTTTCACATCAGAATAATGTCAAGTTAATTTCATGTGAAAATCATGTGAAATTTATTTCAAAATTACATGTATATGAATTCCATAGTAAGTTAATGTTAATTTTATGAGAATTTCACATAAACACATCACACCAGTACTATACATTGGCTACAAGTTCAGTATCAAAATCAATTCAAGATTCTGCTATTTACATGTACCTTCAAAGCACTAAATAATCAATTTACACTTGATAATGAAATAGAACTTGTAAGTGCATCTCTCTCATACACACATATATAATCCTCACCTTTTTAGATTTCCTCTGTCTCTCTCCTTCGATCCTCATTTCCTCTATTTCATCAGAAACATCTGATTTCTGTCTTAACCACTTCAATGCTGTAAATATTAATATAATGCTTAACAGCATACAGCTAGATAACCCCACAATGATTGAATTCTGAACAGATGGTACAACTCTGAACTTTGTAATATTAATATAAAAAATAAAAAAGGAGCTTTTTAAAAAAAAAAAATAAAAAAAACAATTCAACCAAGTTTCATGAAAACTGCTTTTTTGCATTAAGAAGAAATTCCCATTTTTATGAATACAATCCAAAAACTATTAAAAAAACCAAAACATTTATAACAATCAAAAAGGGAGCTAAGATCAATAGTAATTTTAACTTGAATTGTACCCATAAGCTTGTGCATTATAGTTTACCTCTCTCTGCATTATATTCATCATTATGGAACAGCATGAGGTACCTAGGGCTCTCAGGACACCAGATTAATGTACACAACTGGAAACACATGGGTACCATCGTCATACCTGTAAAGAAAGCAAGGTAACTACAGACAGACAGACATCATATTTCTACTACCTGATTAGTTTGACTGCTTAGTAACTAGCTAGCCACTATGGGTTACTTACAAGTTTGATTGTGCAGAATGAAAAATTCAAGAGATAAATCATTCAGAGAGATTTTCATTTTATTTCTTTTGAAATTATCAAGTAAATTTTTGGCCCTATGTTAATTTTTATCACATCATTTATTGCTTTGAGATATCTAGTTGAAGATCAATTTCTCAAATTTAAGAAAAATAATTGATAATGGCTCATGTTTTATGGTGGTTTTTAAATATCTACATTTAATTTTGTCAATTTCTTATATTTCTCCACACTTTCTATGCTTCTATGCTGATACTTAGTTAATAATGATTGATTACACCTTAATGTCAATAGTGTTTGACACGTGTCACAGAATTCTATTATTGTTGCTACATAATTACTGGATTATACTCACTTCCAATATGGTTGGTGCCGCTGGTAGAGTAGGACATGCTTACCCTTCCAGGGCACCTGTTGTCACTCCTGTTTTTGTGTTAGAGTTCATATTGTTACGGTTTTAGTTTTTTGTGTATTTTGTTTCCTGTATCTTAAGTTTTTGTGTGAAATCTTTTTTATTCAGATTGCTACATCATGTACGTAGATTGTCTATGTTTCATGTGTTTATATTTAGGCCAAGTTTTTTTTTTTTATTTTGACATATTTTAATCATCCCACTGTTATTTTTTGCTGATAATTCTGATTTATGATTACAAAATGACATTCACTAGTAAAGAATAGAAGATGATTTTATAGGTTGTTGTTCTTTTCATTGTCCCACTAAAACTTTCTCAGTGACAGCAAGCAGTTGATTATAATATTTAAACAATTTTAAAAGTTAAACATTAATATTTTCTTGGCAGAGCCTTAATTTTTTTATTTTCATACAAGCTGCGTATCTTTTACTGAAGCTGTTACTGCTTCTTACCACTAAAGGAAATATATATTGCCTTATAAATAAACTAACAATACTGTGAGCTAAGAAATCCCCCATACTACAAATGGTGTTCAATATTAAACATTTAACTTGGGTTATCTCCCATGGGAAGAACTGTAAAATAATTATATATCTTTCAGTACATCTCCCACTGGTGCCTTACCTTCCTGTAATATTTCATCCAACAATGAGTACTTACTTAACTGAAAATGACAACTTGACTAATGACCACAACAAAAAAAAAACATTGCAATTATTGTAATAAAACCTTCAGTTTGCCACTCTACATTATCTTAGCTTCATGTTCATACCACATTTTTATTTCTACCAAAACAAACAAAAAAAGAAGTATTGGAAACAAGTTACCTACCCCTCCAATTTTTATGAAAATGAAAATAATTCAAAATTAAATTCCATGTTTTTGCATTAACCTATCACAACCTTTTTGTTTTTAAAGATAATTGAATAAAATCATCAGTTTCCCATTTTACCTCTTCTGGGCGTCTGCTATAATTTACCTAAGATTATTTCATCAAAAGGTGAAAAATGAGTTTAATAAATAAATAGAGAGGTCAGGGAATCTTGTTCTCTGTTGTGTGATAATTTCATCAATTAACTGACCAATTAACAAGTTTTTTATCTCTTTAATTATAGGTCTTTGTTAATGCATAATATTCCTATGAAAGTTTATCTGAATCAGTCAATTCAATGGCTGATAAGAGGTTTGCGCTTATAAGGTATGTAGACAAACAAATGGATAGATGGATGGACGAATGAATAGATAGAAAGGCAGACATGGTGATTCCTATATACCTATCTTCCTATACAATACCACTGATAAGATATTTCTACTTAAATAATTCAAGAGTAGATAATTCAATCATACTACAAAATTATTCAAAGGGAGATAACTCAATTTATAATATAAGAATAACTGAATATGATGATATGAGATTATGATAACCCTGGACTAAGCCTACAGTCTGGAATCTAACTGACCTGATTATATTTTCTCTTGAGACATGGCATATTCTTTATTGTATTATAGTTCTCTCAATCATTAAAAGAAATGTATTTATTGATTTAAATTAAAAGAGGATTATAAAAAGCAAAAGTTCTGTTGTTAGATTAGGAAGGTGCTAGTCATTAATTTTGTAACTTCAGCTCAATTTTTTGTAATAATAAAATAATATAATGGCTAGAGTGAATTACCAAAATATGATCACGAGTTCCTAGAATACCTAGATTTATGAGTGTGTGGAACTTGTGCAGCGCACAAGTTAAATATTAATGCGTTCTTGGCACGAGTAATTACTTTTTGGTTATTCACTATAACAAATGATTCTTCTATATTTTATTTATATTTTCTCCATAAATTATTGCTATTTTCCACATAAATTTCATATTTTGAGTTGTGATGTTTCGGCAGGAGAAATTCTGAGAGTAAAATTACAAAATTTATTTCACGGTGGCCAGATCAAGTTACTTAAGAAAAATAGGCTGATGGTCAGATCCAGTTACTTTAGAAAAAGAGGCTGATGGTCAGATCCAATTACTTTAGAAAATGAAGCTGATGGCCACATCCAGTTACTTTAGAAAAAGACACTGATGGTCAGATCCAGTTACTTTAGAAAAAGAGGCTGATGGTCAGATCCAGTTACTTTAGAAAAATAGGCTGATGGTCTGATCCAGTTACTTTAGAAAAATAGGCTGATGGTCTGATCCAGGTATTTTAGAAAAAGAGTCTGATGGTCAGATCCAGTTACTTTAGAGGTTTCAAGGCTATTATATCCAATAGCATTTTTCATAAACTAAGCAGTACCCAGAATAAATGTCCGAATACATGTACCTACCAACAGCATATTTCCATAACTTGGCAGTACCCAGAATAAACTGAAGGCCTAAAATCTCTGATATCATAACACCGAAAGTAATGGCTAGCTGGTTGAACACTCCAGCAAATCCTCGTAAAGATATGGGTGCAATCTCTGACAAGTACAAAGGGGCCGCTCCAGTAAATATTCCTAAAATATTAAATAATGAACATTGAAGTAATGTGAAAACTAGTTTTCTGTCAACCAACATATTTTAGTGTTTTTGATCATGAATTCTTGAAAAAAACATTTTTGAAACAAAAAAAACTGATCCATTGTGTATTTTCTTAAGAAAATAAAATAAATTTAAAGATTTTAATTATATTTAATCACATCTGAGTTTGAACTCACTTGGGAAAACTTTGCAACATCTTATCATTTGAATTTATCAATCAAATGTAAATACAATCTTTGAGGGAATCTGCTAGTCCCAGGAGAATCCCTGAGATGTAGTGTGTTATAATATAGGTCATTCAGGTAATAATCGATCAACATCAGGGCAAAATTATGGAAATAATAATAATAATAATAATAATAATTATAATAATAATAATAATAATTATAATAATAATAATAATTATAATAATAATAGTAACAAGTTCTAATTTCTATGATCAAAGACTACAATTGTATATTTTCAAAAAATATAAGTACAAGGTATGTTAAAATGATCAAATTTTTTTAGTGACCAGATGATAGAAATCGTTTTGAAGTCGAACATCACCATTATTAACTTGCTGATATATTTTATCTTGCATTAATTTGTTCATTTTTCTTAAGTACATCAACCAAATATACTGCCTTCTCTCGTACACCCAACAAATATACTGCCTTCTCTCGTACACCCAACAAATATACTGCCTTCTCTCGTACACCCAACAAATATACTGCCTTCTCTCGTACACCCAACCAAATATACTGCCTTCTCTCGTACACCCAACAAATATACTGCCTTCTCTCGTACACCCAACAAATATACTGCCTTCTCTCATACACCCAACAAATATACTGTCTTCTCTCGTACACCCAACAAATATACTGCCTTCTCTCGTACACCCAACCAAATATACTGTCTTCTCTCGTACACCCAACAAATATACTGCCTTCTCTCGTACACCCAACCAAATATACTGCCTTCTCTCGTACACCCAACAAATATACTGCCTTCTCTCGTACACCCAACAAATATACTGCCTTCTCTCGTACACCCAACAAATATACTGCCTTCTCTCGTACACCCAACCAAATATACTGCCTTCTCTCGTACACCCAACAAATATACTGCCTTCTCTCGTACACCCAACAAATATACTGCTTTCTCTTGTACACCCAACCAAATATACTGCCTTCTCTCGTACACCCAACCAAATATACTGCATTCTCTCATACACCCAACAAATATACTGCCTTCTCTCAGACACCCAACAAATATACTGCCTTCTCTTGTACACCCAACAAATATACTGCCTTCTCTCGTACACCCAACAAATATACTGCCTTCTCTCGTACACCCAACCAAATATACTGCCTTCTCTCGTACACCCAACAAATATAATGCCTTCTCTCGTACACCCAACAAATATACTGCCTTCTCTCGTACACCCAACCAAATATACTGCCTTCTCTCGTACACCCAACAAATATACTGCCTTCTCTCGTACACCCAACAAATATACTGCTTTCTCTCGTACACCCAACCAAATATACTGCCTTCTCTCGTACACCCAACCAAATATACTGCATTCTCTCATACACCCAACAAATATACTGCCTTCTCTCAGACACCCAACAAATATACTGCCTTCTCTTGTACACCCAACAAATATACTGCCTTCTCTCGTACACCCAACAAATATACTGCCTTCTCTCGTACACCCAACCAAATATACTGCCTTCTCTCGTACACCCAACAAATATACTGCCTTCTCTCGTACACCCAACAAATATACTGCCTTCTCTCCTACACCCAACAAATATACTGCCTTCTCTCATATACCCAATCAAATATACTGCCTTCTCTCGTACACCCAACAAATATACTGCCTTCTCTCGTACACCCAACAAATATACTGCCTTCTCTCGTACACCCAACCAAATATACTGCCTTCTCTCATACACCCAACAAATATACTGCCTTCTCTCATACACCCAACAAATATACTGCCTTCTCTCCTACACCCAACAAATATACTGCCTTCTCTCGTACACCCAACCAAATATACTGCCTTCTCTCGTACACCCAACCAAATATACTGCCTTCTCTCGTACACCCAACCAAATATACTGCCTTCTCTCGTACACCCAACAAATATACTGCCTTCTCTCGTACACCCAACAAATATACTGCCTTCTCTCGTACACCCAACAAATATACTGCCTTCTCTCGTACACCCAACAAATATACTGCCTTCTCTCGTACACCCAACAAATATACTGCCTTCTCTCGTACACCCAACCAAATATACTGCCTTCTCTCGTACACCCAACCAAATATACTGCCTTCTCTCGTACACCCAACCAAATATACTGCCTTCTCTCGTACACCCAACAAATATACTGCCTTCTCTCGTACACCCAACAAATATTTCAATTGCTTCCATTAATTCTTCTAAAAAATCTTTAAGAAAGAGTTGAACTGAAAAAGCCCCCTCATCACAATTTTGGGGCAATATATGTAAAAAAGGAATGCCATATTCCATATTTTGTTTTCATGAAAAATGGTATGAAAACCAAGAAACTAACTTCAAATGGCTTAAATTTTTACTCTACCTGCACAGATCCCAATAACCAATCTGCCAGCAATCAACATCTCATAAGATTTTACATTGTCAGAAAATAACATCAATAATCCACCAATCAGATTCAGTATATTGTTTCTCAGTAATGTACCTCTCCTGTAAAATGTTTTATGTAAAAGGGTGTAAAATGTTGTAAAATGTCAGTACCATACTTTCTGGAGAATATAAGCCTCTACCTTTTCTCTTGATGAAATATTTTGCATACCTTATACAGCAATATAAAACATCTATGTTTTGTTTTTAATAGACAATGTAGAAAAGCCATAACAATATTGTCATAATGATGTCACTATTGTTATTTGTCTCCTCAAAACTGAAGGAGTGTCTAGTTCCAAAAGGGTGAATGATATTTTACAACACTGATTCTGTCCTGTAGAAAATTCAATTAATTAGAGGATACCAAAGTACATATTGTAGAGTTATAAACCCAGATTTGACATCATATTCCCAACTTCGTGGATTTTTTCTAGTAAAATGTTTGACGCTTACACTTCCAGTGCAATGGAAGTCCATTTTCACCACAAAAAATAATTGTAAAAATAGATACTAATTATGATGTCATGATGCTATTTTTATGATTTTATTACTGACAACCAATTTTACACACCATTTTTTTATAAAAGTAACCACTAATCCATACTCCCAGTTTTTAGTGGTGTCTACATAACTCATTTATTCTTTAGTTTTTGTGTGTTTTCTTTTAATTAACTTGTGTTTTGGTGTTTTGTCTATTTTCTTGGTTTTAAGGATTAAGGTCATCCTATTCCTCATTCTAATCATAGTCTTCACTTATTACCATTCCAATGGGTTTCTGTTGGTATCCATGACAACAGGTAGCAGAGCATAGTTATCTACCACATCACTCACTAAAAGTAGATGCTTTATTTGGAATAACATAATAAAGAGCTTCACAGAGCACAGCATGATACAAACACAGTGGTTGAACCCTGAACAGTTCTGGCAAGTGGGGATACAATATTAGTTTTTGACACACTTAAAAATACATACTTACAATTCATTATGAATACAAAAACTGTTGTCCACATCAATGAGTTGGGATTAAAGGCCCTGTGTCAATGGAAAGGGTTTAAGGTACTGTATCAATGGAAAGGGTCTAAGGTCCTGTATCAATGGAAATGGTTTAAGGTCCTGTACTAGTGGAAAGGGTCTAAGGTCCTGTATCAATGGTAATGGTTTAAGGTCCAGTTTCAATGGAAATGGTTTAAGGTCCTGTGTCAATGGAAAGGGTTTAATGTCCAGTCTCAATGGAAAGGGTTTAATGTCATGTGTCAATGGAAAGGGTTAAGGTCCTGTGTCAATGGAAATGGTTTAATGTCCAGTCTCAATGGAAAGGGTTTAATGTCATGTGTCAATGGAAAGGGTTAAGGTCCAGTGTCAATGGAAATGGTTTAATGTCCAGTCTCAATGGAAATGGTTTAATGTCCTGTATCAATGGAAAGGGTTTAAGGTCCTGTACTAGTGGAAAGGGTCTAAGGTCCTGTATCAATGGTAATGGTTTAAGGTCCTGTACTAGTGGAAAGGGTCTAAGGTCCTGTATCAATGGTAATGGTTTAAGGTCCAGTTTCAATGGAAATGGTTTAAGGTCCTGTGTCAATGGAAAGGGTTTAATGTCCAGTCTCAATGGAAAGGGTTTAATGTCATGTGTCAATGGAAATGGTTTACGGTCCAGTGTCAATGGAAAGGATTTATGTCATGTGTCAATGGAAAGGGTCTAAGGTCCTGTGTCAGTGGAAAGGGTTTAAGACCCTGTATCAATGGAAAGTGTTTAAGACCCTGTATCAATGGAAAGTGTTTAAGACCCTGTATCAATGGAAAGGGTTTAAGGCAGAGATGAGTCTGATTACTTTCAATATAATTGATTAAACTACAATTTCTTTGTCAAATTTATTAAACGATATAGATCTGTATACAAATTCAATGTAATAATTTGTGACTTTCACTAGAATTTAAAACCATTGCACTTGTTTCATAAACAGTTCTGCCCTTAATATTTGAATATAAAAGAAAATAGCCATAATACCTTTGGTTTATACTTTTGTACTACTTATAAAATTCATAAAAACAATTGTATAGGATATTTTGATAGCTCTTACAAACATTTTTTTCATTAAAATAATTAGATTTTTTTTACTTGTTGGTATTGAATTAACATTTCATAATACCTTCACAAAAAAAAGAAGAAAAAAAAGAAAAATCTACACGCAAAGAAGCACAGAATGATAAACAAGCATTTTACTCTTTTGTTGTTGACATAATGCATTATCCATAGATACCATCTGAGGCCTTGATAGTTCCTTTGTAATCATAATGTAATCACAAAGTAGGGTTTAAGGTCCAGTGTCAATGGAAAGGGTTTAAGGTCCAGTGTCAATGGATTGGGTTTAAGGTCCTGTGTCAATGGAAAGGGTTTAAAGTCCAGTGTCAATGGAAAAGGTTTAAAGTCCAGTGTCAATGGAAAGGGTCAAGGATCCTATATCAATGGAAAGGGTCTAAGGTCCTGTGTCAATGGAAAGAGTTTAAGGTTCAGTGTCAATGGAAAGGGTTTAAGGTCCTGTATAAATGGAAAGGGTTTAAGGTCCAATGTCAGTGGAAAGGGTCTAAAGTCCAGTGTCAATAAAAAGGGTAAATGGTCCTGTGTCATTGAAAAGGGTTTAAGGTCCAGCGTCAATGGAAAGGGTCTAACGTCAGTATCAGTGGAAAGGGTTAAAGGGCCTGTGTCAATGGAAAGGGTCTAAGGGCCAGTGTCAATGAAAGGGTTTAAGGTCCAGTGTCAATGGAAAGGACTTAATGTCCAGTGACAATGGAAAGGCTCTAAGTTCCAGTGTCAATGGAATGGGTTTACCGACCAGTGTCAATGGAATGGGTTTACCGTCCAGTGTCAATGGAATTGGCTTAAGGTCCAGTGGAAATGGAAACAGTCTAAGGTCCAGTGTCAATGGGAAGGGTTAAAGGTCCAGTGTCAATGGAAAGGGTCTAAGGTCCAGTGTCAATGGAAAAGGTTTAAGGTCCAGTGTCATTGGAAAAGGTCTAAGGTCCAGTGTCAATGGAAAGGGTTTAAGGTCCAGTGGCATTGAAAAGTTTTAAGGTCCAGTGGCATTGAAAAGTTATCAGGTCCAGTGTCAATGGAAATGACTTAAGGTCCAGTGGCAATGGAAAGGCTCTAAGGTCCAGTGTCAATTGAATGGGTTTAAGGTCCAGTGGCAATGGAAAGGGTTTAGGGTCCTGTTTCAATGGAAATGGTCTAAGGTCCAGTGTCAATGAAAAGGCTCTAAGGTTCAGTGTCAATGGAATTGGTTTAAGGTCCAGTTGAAATGGAAAGGGTTTAAGGTCCATTGGCATTGAAAAGTTTTAAGGTCCAGTGGCATTGAAAAGTTTTAAGGTCTGGTGTCAATGGAAATGACTTAAGGTCCAGTGGCAATGGAAAGGCTCTAAGGTCCAGTGTCAACTGAATGGGTTTAAGGTCCAGTGGCAATGGAAAGGGTTTAGAGTCCTGTTTCAATGGAAACAGTTTTAGGTCCAGTGTCAATGAAAAGGCTCTAAGGTTCAGTGTCAATGGAATTGGTTTAAGGTCCAGTTGCAATGGAAAGTGTTTAAGGTCCAGTGTCAATGGGAAGGGTTAAAGGTCCAGTGTCAATGGAAAGGGTTAAAGGTCCAGTGTCAATGGAAAGGGTTAAAGTGCCTATGTCAATGGAGAGGGTCTAAGGTCCAGTGTCAATGGAAAGGGTATAAGATCAAGCTGCAATGAAAAGGCTCTAAGGTCCAGTGGCAATGGAAATAGTCTAAGCTCCAGTGTCAATGGGAAGGGTTAAAGGTCCAGTGTCAATGGAAAAGGTTTAAGGTCAGTGTTATTGGAAAAGGTCTAAGGTCCTGTATCAACGGAATGGGTTTGAGGTCCTGTGTCAATGGAAAGATTTTAAGGTCCAGCGGCAATGGAAAGGGTTAAAGGTCCTGTATCAATGAAAAGGGTTTCAGGTCCTGTGTCAATGAAGGTTCGGTGTCAATGAAAGGAGTCTAAGGTCCAGTGTCAATGAAAATGGTCTAAGGTCCAGTGTCAATGAAAACAGTCTACGGTCCAGTGTCAATGGTAAGGTTTTAAGGTCCAGTGTCAAAGGAAAGGGTTTAAGGTCCAGTGTCAATGGAAACATTCTAAGGTCCAGTGGCAATGGAAAGGGTCTAAGGTCCTGTATCAGTGGAAAGAGTTAAAGGTCCTGTATCAAAGAAAAAGGTTTAAGGTCCTGTGTCAATGAAGGTCCAGTGTCAAAAGAAAGGGTTTAAGGTCCTGTGTCAATGAAGGTCCAGTGTCAAAAGAAAGGGTTTAAGGCCCTGTATGAATGGAAATGGTTAAAGTTCAATGCCAATTGAAAGGTTCTAATGTCCAGCAGTGTCAATGAAAAGGGTTAAAGGCCCTGTGTCAATGGAAAAGATTTAAGGTCCAGTGTCAATGGATATTGTCTAAGATCCCGTGTCAATGGAAAGGGTTTAAGGTCCAGTGTCAATGGAAAGGATCTAAGGTTCAGTGTCAATGGAAAGGGTTTAAGGTCCAGTGTCAATGGAAAGGGTCTAAGGTCATGTATCAATGGAAAGGGTTAAGGTCCAGTGTGTATGGAAAGGGTTTACGGTCCAGCGGCAATGAAAAGGTTTAAGCTCCATGGCAATGGAAAGGCTCTAAGATCCAGTATCAATGGAATAGGTTTAAGGTCCAATATCAATTGAAATGGTTTTAGGTCCTGTGTGGATGGAAAGGGTTTAAGGTCCAGCGGCAATGAAAAGGGTTTTAAGGTCCAGTGTCAATGGTAAGGGTTTAAGGTCCAGAGTCAATGGAAGGGCTCTAAGGTCCAGTGTCAATGGAATGGGTTTAAGGTCCAGTATCAATGGAAAGGGTCTAAGGTCCAGTGTCAATGGAAAGGGTCTAAGGTCCAGTGTCAATGGAAACGGCCTAAGGTCCAGTGTCAATGGAAAGGGTTAAGGGTCTTTGTCAATGGAAAGGGTTTAAAGGTCAGTGTCAATGGAAAGGGTTTAAGGTCCAGTGTCAATGGAAAGGATCTAAGGTTCAGTGTCAATGGAAAGGGTTTAAGGTCCAGTGTCAATGGAAAGGGTCTAAGGTCATGTATCAATGGAAAGGGTTAAGGTCCAGTGTCTATGGAAAGAGTTTACGGTCCAGCGGCAATGAAAAGGTTTAAGCTCCATGGCAATGGAAAGGCTCTAAGATCCAGTATCAATGGAATAGGTTTAAGGTCCAATATCAATTGAAATGGTTTTAGGTCCTGTGTGGATGGAAAGGGTTTAAGGTCCAGCGGCAATGAAAAGGGTTTTAAGGTCCAGTGTCAATGGTAAGGGTTTAAGGTCCAGAGTCAATGGAAAGGCTCTAAGGTCCAGTGTCAATGGAATGTGTTTAAGGTCCAGTATCAATGGAAAGGGACTAAGGTCCAGTGTCAATGGAAAGGGTCTAAGGTCCAGTGTCAATGGAAACGGCCTAAGGTCCAGTGTCAATGGAAAGGGTTAAGGGTCTTTGTCAATGGAAAGGGTTTAATGTCCAGTGTCAATGTCAATGGAAAAAGTCTAAGGTCAATTTCCCCACAAGTTATTTGTAAGTAATGATGTCACAACAGGAGATAGTATTGTGACATCATAACGTTAAACCGATTTTACACAAAGTGTAAAATAGACTGCAGGACCTAGGTAAAACAAATTTCAACTGTCCTATGTCATTAAGTGTCAGGGTTGTGAATCTTAGTCTCTGGATAATTAGAACCTGTACTCATTCCACTGAGCTGAGAAGAAAAATAAATCTTCCAGTCAGTAAGATATAAAATAAAAATAATCAGATAATGTTATGAAATACACAAACCTTCCAAATCTGTTACAAAGATACCCTGCACTGAAACCCCCAATCATTCCACCAAGAGCAAAGGCTGAGACTGTTATACTCCATAGAAATGTCATCTTACTGGCAGACATAGGACTGCCTTTTCTGGAGTTATATGTTGTATTGTAGAAATCTTTAATAATCTACAAAACAAAGTATGTAATATGCAGTAACTGATATAAATACTATCTATACTAGCAGGAGAACTGCTTATACTAATACTAGTTACGCATTGAAGTGCAGCCGGACACATTCAATGAAAAACAGTCAGAAAAATGAAGTTAAAGCCTCCTCTTAGTATTTTTATGAATAAACGCAGCAGACACACTACTTAAAAAGTTTAACTTTGTAACACAATATGGCTGGAACTTATATCCATAACTGAAGTGTATAGTTATTAAAAAAATGACACTGACTTTTTGAAAACTTGTTTTGGGATTCCCTACATGAAACTGCAACACAAAGAAACATTTTAAGTCTAAATAATTATAGATATACATGTACACAAAGGGGCAGATCTAGAGATCTTGATAAGGGGTATTCAGACAAAAAAAGATTACAGGCTTTTTATTTGTTCATTTGTTCCCAGATTTTACATGATATTTTTCAAAGATTTTATTCTTTGTAAAAACAGCCATGTTTTTTTTTCTAGGAAAAAAAATACCTAATGCTCATACCTGAGGAACTGTCAAATAAATGTTCATTGATTTCTGTTCAGTATATGTAGTTTTAGAGGAGATAAATTTTAAAAGTAATAACATTAAAAATATGATGTAAAAGGGTAATGACTCCAACATATTGTGAAACTATTATTGTTCCTGGGGTACCAATTTTTGTGGTTTTCTTGGACTGGGTAAATCACAAAATCTGGTTTTCAACAAAAAGGAAAGAAGTATGTTCAGAAAATATCAAAATCAGCCCCAAAAAATAAAGTGTTTCATATAAATTTGAAAATAGCATAATTTACTAGTTGAAAGAGTAATCAAGGCAACCAAGGTTCTAGAGGTAATCAAAAGAATGTAATCAAAGGACAACTACCATGTGAATATGTGCCTGTTGTGAAAAACAAAGTTTCATTGCTGTCAATGCGTGTGTTGCACTAAAATTGTTGATGAAAATAACACAAAATTTGAAAATTTAGTCGTATTGCGTTAAAATAGCTCATTTCATGAGACATTTTTATGTAGAAAATATAGAGCGCATTTGTCAAACTCTTTGACATTTATACAAAAAAGCCTTCTGTACCATTACAACTCAAGACAAAAGATTTTGTTGTTCATAGCTTGCACTCTATATTTTTTGTTTAAAAAACTACCCATAATCCTCTCATTTTTGTGAAAATTCTTCAAAAACTGTGTACAAGTAGATTTGTGCCCTCCTTGTGACGACCTGTGCAGGTCCGGGTATCAAAAGAATAGGCCTGTAGCAGCGCTAAGCTTGTCGTAAAAGGCGACTAAATAGTGCTCAGAACCCTAGCCAGGGGCTAGGGCGCTCTGCCCACAGGGCAACTGGGTTGTGTGCCCCAGGTGGTGGAATGGGGTACCCCTGGCATGTTTCATGCTGTGGTTGTCAGGCTATAACACGGAAAACCTGACCTTAAACCATAGTGGTGCACCATGTTGGGAAAGATGCCACGTTCCTTGCACGTTAAAAAATCCTACTGTGGTATTCTCCCGGAGTAGGAACCATAGGGCTCCACCACAGGAGGCTAAATTGCCCGACCATACCCACCTCTCCCTCTTTCAAGTGGCAATCAAAATTTCTCGACCTCATTGTCCTTGTGTCCCGTCCCTTTTTTCATTTCATCATCATTTCATGTTCATCCCCTGAATATGGCTGAAATATTGCTGCTCGGGCGTTAAACCCCAACAAACAAACAAACAAAACCTCCTTGTGACAAAATTATTATGCAACAGCATGTATTTTCTGTATATTAGTATTCAGAAAGTATTTTAGCTTTAAAAAGAAAATTTCAAATAGTAAGTTGAAACTTTGGCAAAATAGTAGGCCAGAAACTAGTGTTAGTGGATTTACCTCTTTCCCATTTGTTTGTATGGTAGAGTTAACAAATCGGTGAATTCAAGAATCTACATACCGATAATTTTTCCCTAAAGCACAAAAATAGGTACATTTGTACCAACAAATGAAAAGTACTTTCACAGTACAGCTTAATAGATTTACAGGAAAGTTTGACCACTGAAAGTTCTCATCATGCTGAACACTTTAACCCTGTCAGAAATTTGATAAACCTAACAGTTTTAGAGATAATGCAAACAACTTCTGTCTGATCCTATGTTTTATTTTTAGTAACGGCGACATTTTTTCAACAGAACAAAATTCCCAACTTTAGTTCTATACAGAATACCCTAGCTATAGGGAACATTTAAACTAAACTTGAAATTTAAAATTAAATTTTGATAGATCTCATTATGCTGAACATTTTTAAAACAATGTCACAATTTTGATAAACCAAATTGTTTCTGGTCTGAACTTTATTTTCTATTTTTAGTAGCAGCAGCCATGTTTTTTCAATGGATCAAAAATCCCATATCAGTTCCATCATCTATGCAAAATACCCTAAGAATCTTTCATACCAAGTTTGGTTGTAATTGATCCAGCAGTTTCAGAGGAGATGAGTCTTGAAACAGTGTTGACACTATAACAGTGGATGACCACAATGGACAATGACAACATCCAAGTGGTGGCGAATTCCAGCCTCTGCTACTTAAAATGCCCTTACCTATTGTTGACTACACCAGTGTCCTTACCTCCTCAGCAGTATGCACTACAACAGTGTCCTTACCTCCTCAATAGTATTGACTACACCAGTATCTTTACCTCATCAGTACTGGTTACACCAATGTCCTTACCTTATCAGCAGTGTTGATTAGAGCAGTGTCCTTACCTCCTCAGCAGTATTGACTACACCAGTATCTTTACCTCATCAGTACTGGTTACACCAGTGTCGACTAGACCAGTGTCCTTACCTCCTGAGCAGTATTGACTACACCAGTATCTTTACCTCATCAGTACTGGTTACACCAGTGTCGACTAGACCAGTGATACTGAATACACCAGTGTCCTTACCTCCTGAGCAGTATTGACTATACCAGTATCTTTACCTCATCAGTATTGTTTACACCTATGTCCTTACCTTTTCAGCAGTATTGACTACACCAGTGTCCTTATCTCCTTAGTAATACTGAATACACCAGTGTCCTTACCTCCTGAGCAGTATTCACTACACCAGTATCTTGACCTCATCAATATTGACTAACCAGTGTCCTTACCTCATCAGCAGTATTCACTACACCAGTATCTTAACCTCCTTATCAGTTTTGAGTTCACTAGTATCTTTACCTCATCAGCAGTATTGACTACACCAGTATCCTTACCTCCTCAGCAGTATTGACTACACTAGTATCCTTATCTCTTCAGCAGTATTGACTACACTAGTATCCTTATCTCCTCAACAGTATTGACTAAACCAGTATCCGAACCTCCACATAAGTATTGACTACACCAGTATCCTTACCTCCTCAACAGTATTGACTAAACCAGTATCCTAACCTCCACATAAGTATTGACCACACCAGTATCCTTACCTCCTCAGCAGTATTGACTACACCAGTGTTGTAACCAAATGTAAAAGATGCCCCCAGTACACAGGAGGCTATAGCAAAAGCTAAATGCCCATTAAAACCCTGAAAACAAATGAATTGTGTGTACAGATCTTTAAAAAATATAAACTGCACAGAATAAATTGTTTTATAAATCAGAAAGTGTGTGTCATGTTAGTTACAGAATGTGTGTCATGTTAGTAACAGTATGTTTGTCATGCTAGTAACAGTATGTGTGTCATGTAAGTAACAGTATGTTTGTCATGTTAGTAACAGTATGTTTGTCATGTTAGTAACAGTACGGATGTCATGTTAGTAACAGTATGTTTGTATGTTAGTAACAGTATGGATGTCATGTTGGTAACAGTATGGATGTCATGTTAGTAACAGTATGTTTGTATGTTAGTAACAGTTTGTTTGTCATGTAAGTAACAGTATGTGTGTCGTGTTAGTAACAGTATGTTTGTCATGTTAGTAACAGTATGTTTGTCATGTTACAGTATGTTTGTCATGTTAGTAACAGTATGCGTGTCATGTTAGTAACAGTATGTTTCTCATGTTAGTAACAGTATGTGTGTCATGTTAGTAACAGTATGTTTCTCATGTTAGTAACAGTATGTGTGTCATGTTAGTAACAGTATGTTTGTCATGTTAGTTACAGTATGTTTATGTTCGTAACAGTATGTTTGTCATGTTAGTAACAGTATACACTCTTTGAAGCGTTCAGGTTTCCCATTTTAGCATTCTTGCATCATTTATTGTGCTTTCACACATCATTTTGCATTCATTAAAACTCACAATAGTAGCATTTGTTTAAACCCATGCTAGGAGCTTTCGTTTAAACACACGATGCAAGTGTTCGTTTAAACGCATGCTGGGAGCGTCTGTATAAACGCACACTAGGACCGTTTCTTTAAACACATGATACGAGCGTTCGTTTAAACGCACGATAGAAACATTTGTTTATATTTGTACTTTGATTATTCTCTGATTCAGCTGTTATGTTCATATTTTTTGCTATTATTAATTAATATATTTTCAGGAATTCTTTTCGCTATATTTCATTTCGTCATTATTTATCATCATTTTTAAATGCACACTAGGAGCACTCGTTTATCGTGTGTTTAAACATACGATGGGAGCGTTCATTTATCGTGTGTTTAAATGCATGCCGGGTCTGTTCGTTTTTTCGTGCGTTTAAAAGCACGATGGAAGCGTTCATTTATCACACATTTGGTGAGCATTTAGCGTGCGTTTAGGTATCATGCGTGCAGGGAAACCTTAACGTCTAAAGGAGTTTATGCGTTCAAGAGATGGCTACTAGCTTCTATTTTGTTTATTACACAAAATTAACTAGGTCATATTAATACTTGAGTATTACAACATTAACAACTTGATGTTCTCTCCATGAATCATATGTTTTGTGCTACAATTTTTAGCATTTGTAATTTAATTTTGCACCTATTCAATAGTCTTTCATATTTAAGGAATTCAAGCCATTTAAGGAAGTTTTTCCAATGGACGTTACCCACCAACGTAAGACAATCTGGTAGGGAGTTTCATACAATTAACATTTTTCTTGGAAAAAAGTCAGGAAGATGAAAAAGGTTTATAGAAACTTCAATGAATTTGGAGATCAAAATGCTTAATATACAATCTAATATCAAGATATTTATGATAACTAGCCTTTCAATTCTTTTACATGTACATGTTTACTACATGTACATGTATATATAGATTTTTTCTTAAGATTGAGATGAGTATAAAGGAAATTTAAATAATGTTCGGTAACTTCACTAAAAAACTCAGATTAAACTTTGATTTAATAACAAGAAAAAATTGAATAATTATCTAATCCTACTCCTTTAGATCCTCATTGAAAAAAAAAGACATGTTCACTGGTCAAAATGTTCATATGATTTTATGACACAAATGCCTACAAAAAAGATAAGT
This sequence comes from Perna viridis, assembly GCA_037379345.1. NCBI lineage: Eukaryota > Metazoa > Mollusca > Bivalvia > Mytilida > Mytilidae > Perna > Perna viridis. Next base: position 37,993,977 of record CM074522.1, on the reverse strand, counting down.
TTGCAAGTTGACAAGACAAGACAAATACTTTATTTAATCTCAGACACATACACATGTACATGTACAAGAGGGCAGAGGGATGGGAATTCAGTGTTTTTTTAGGGATTTCAACTTTACAAAAAGAATGGGAATATAACTACATGTAAAGTGAGATTGAACAAACATATTATTAAGTGTTTTATGTGTTTAAATTCTAAAACACAAGCGAACTATGCTGAAATGTGGTGTTTTCAAACATTTGCAAATTTATGGTGGTTCCAAGTTATTCAGCATGTGCTGTGCATGCATTTTTTTTATTAGCGATCTACTTCATGTGCCGATCCAAAACACATTGAAAGACCATATGAATATGTATAATTTTTGACATTTTACGAATTTCAAATTGAAGATTTAAAAATTCAGAATTTACAAATTTAACAATTTACACAAAAAAGTAGATTACAAATTTAACACGTTACAAATTCAGAATCTTGGCTCCTTTGGAATTCCATAAATAATAATGTTGTATTGGTCCGATTGAAATGCTTAACCTTCATATCACAATTGGCAAATTGTTGATTGGTTAAACTTCGTTTTTTTTTTGTTTTTTGTTTTTGTTTTTGTTTTTTTTTGGGGGGGGCTAGGATTCTGACTATAATCTGATTTTTGTACTTACACTTGATTTCTCTTCTCCCATATTACAGGGGAATCGATTTTTTCTGTTTTTATTTTTTTTTTTAAATTGGCAAATAAAAAAAATATTTTCCCTTCAGAATTCAGATCCCTCTATTAAACATTTCACATCAAGAAATACGTAAACATTTGTAAGCCATCTTGTTGATGTGACAAACGTCACATGTCGGTCATGTGATACTTCGGGCAGACCAGCTTATCACCAAAATTTGAAATAAAAATAAATACAACTAGACCTACAATGTACCAAAATTTTTTATTTAAGTGTTTTAAAAGTAGGATAGCAGGCTATCGATATAGATGGAGAGCGTATTTCAAGCTCTATCGCAATATAGATGTCGTACACATCGATTATGGTCTCTTACAAAATGGGGTCAATGTCAATCATTTTTAAGAAAAAATGTACCATTTTTGCATGACTTACTTCCCTTTGCCTGTATGAAAATTTCAAATTTTTTACATCAGATTAGCTCAAATTCCATCTCATACAAGAATCAATATTTAGCTGTACTTAAGAAAAGCTAGCAAATAGTGTGGTCTGCATCAGTTTTTGGTAAACATGCCAAAAACTTTCAAAATTTTAGCAGTTCGATATGAATGCTGATCTTGACGTTTGAGGTATCGAAATGTAAATTAGAAAGTAATTACTTAAAAACACATTCTGAAATTGTTTTTTAATATCTAACATTTGCAGTAAAATATCGAATTTTCAATTTAAATAACAGTTTTGGAAGTGTCATTTCTCCATAGTTCAAATACAAGTTTCCAATTGGTGCATTTTGGGAATATTTCGTATATTTTAACGAATCTCTGCGTAATATCCTTTCTAAAGGTCCCAAGTACCGTGAACCACGCTCCATAAATTGGAATTATAACTTTAAAGTTCTTATGGATGCCGTCGAGGACTATGCAAGAAAATGGATAAAACGAGAACAAGAAGACATTGATTCTATGTCAGAGTGGTTGAAGGCCGTGAGGTCTTTAATTTTGAAACGAATGAAAGTTTTAAGTAGGTCAATGAGTGCCAAGGCTACATCAGTTTTCAAAGACCCTGATGTAGCAAAAACATTGTCTACTATACATGACAAGTATGTTGTCGTATCAGCAGACAAAGCCCAAAACAACATTGTTTTTGTCTGCAAAACGTTTTATATCCAATGTTTATTATCAGAGGTAGACGTAGAAAATAATAGCAGTGATAAGACCTACACTGCTACCACCCTTTCCAAAGAAGAGATTGTGGAAAACCATAAATCTGTCCTATCCTCTTTTGGTCTCTCTACCAAGGACGATGATTGTGATTTACCGTCTATGTACTGGATTCCTAAACTTCACAAGAATCCATACAAACAACGTTTCATAGCTGGATCTGCAAAATGTACCACCAAACCTCTTTCAAAACTTTTAACTTCTATACTCACAACTGTCAAAGAGGGTCTACAATCCTACCACAACACTTGTTACTCCCGTAGTGGTATTAATTCAATGTGGATCCTGAAAAATTCGAAAGATCTTTTGGAGACAATCAGTTCAAGACTATTATCTGAATATAATAGCATTAAAACCTATGATTCTTCAACACTGTATACTTCTATTCCCATACTCAGTTAAAATCCCGACTTAAAAACATTATACATCGTTGTTTTTCCAAAAAAGATGGTACACCTAGATACAAATATATAGTTCTTGGTAGAGATTCCTCATACTTTGTAAGAAATAATTCCAAATCATCTTCCAAATATACAGATGAAGATGTTTACAAAATGCTGGAATTTTTAATCGACAACATATTTGTCCAGTGTGGTGGATGTGTTTTTCAACAAACGGTCGGCATTCCAATGGAAACAAATTGTGCTCCTTTACTAGCTGACCTATTCCTTCACTCTTATGAGGCTGTCTTTATAGCTGATCTGATCGGAAAGAAAGAATATTGTTTAGCTAGATCCTTCAATCTCAGTTTCCGCTATATAGATGACGTGTTACCTTTAAACAATCCTAATTTCGGGGATTTGATACATCGCATCTACCCAAAAGAACTCGAGATAAAGGATACTACAGACACTGTGGAGTCAGCCTCGTATCTTGACCTACACTTAGAAATCGATGGTAAAGGAAAACTATTGACCAAACTTTACGACAAACGTGATGACTTTTCATTCAGAATTGTCAACTTTCCTTTCATCTGTGGCAACATCCCTTCGGCTCCTGTGTATGGAGTGTTCATATCACAACTCATACGTTATGCCAGAGCTTGCCGAAACTACGCAGACTTTTTGTATCGCGCTATAACTCTAACAAATAGGCTTCTGGGGGACAGGGTTATGTTGCTACAAGATTGAAGTATCACTACAGAAGTTTTATGGTCGTCATCATGAACTCGTGGATCGTTATGGTGTATCCATCAGCACCATGAAAACTGATTTATTCAACGGGTCATAGTTTTCCTTTCCTCGTTTGTCTACCCCGGACTTGACTTTTTATGAGCAACTCGGCGGGTGTTTCTAGAAAAGCATAGGACTCTTACCCTACCGGTGCACCTGGTCCGAGTTGCTCATTTACTTTTGTTGCTTTGTGTGTATGATTTTGGTTGCTTTGTGTTCTTTGTTGTGCGTGTCTGTTTTCCATGTCTGGTCTTTGTCCCTGGATTGCGTTATTTTGATTGCCGCTATGGCCTTGGTTCCCTTGATTACTCTTTACAAAGATTATAATATAATACTAAGTAAAACTGTTTAGTACGTCTAAGTTTTAAATAATATTCTCAGTTCTTGACAAAAGTTGTGATAAACATGGATTCTTAATAACCCAAAAGAGCACCAGCGAACCTGCCTATAATTTCTCCTTGTCCTGACTACAACGAAAACTACCAGTTTGTTGAGAAACAAAAAGCATGCAGGGGCGGATCCAGGATTTTAGATTGGTGGGGGGGGGGGGGGCACAGTTAAAATTTCACCAAGCGGAGCGAGGCGAAAAAAATTTTTTGTAGATTATTATTTTTTTTAATTCTTCTAGAGTGTGTACAATGTAGATATATTTTGTGGTAAAATTAGCGAGAAATTAAGGTTTCAACCTAAAACTGCTTAAATCTGTCCCTTACAACAATATGCAAGCAACATAATTAACCATAAATCTCAGAGCTATTCATTGAGACTACTCCCATATATTTACCAGAAAACGGGACTAAAGAGAAGTAGAATAGAGACAGACCTCAATCCAGAGTACACAAGCTGACCCTCCATATACAAAAATCAAGCGAATGTTACGATGAAGATAATGCGAAAATTTATTTTATTTTCTACAGTGTCCGTAACAATGACAATACATCTTTTGAATGATTTAAGTTTTATTATGCCAATGGATTTAATAGTAAGATTCGTCTAGGATATTTCCTAGCATACACGTCCAAAACAGTTGGGATGTCAATATCAATGTAGACAAACAGCACAACTAAGGCATTAAATCGATCCTCACTCATAGAACTTCTGAAGCAATTCTTCACGAGGCGGAGAGAAGAGTTTGCTCTCTCTACTGAACTGGTCGTTACGGACGTAAGGAAACACAAATTCAAGACCTTTGTAATGGAGACAAGTTAGCTCAACTTGCCATGAACGTATTGATATCTGTCGACACAAACTATCGCAGTTTTTTACTTTAAAGTTATGAAAATGCCAAGTAGTGTCAGCTACAAAGTGTATACATTGTGATAAATCATGTTGACTTTTTTTGTGAAATAACTTGAATTGTTGTATTATTTCGAACGCGAAATTTTGTGATAAGTTATCGTAACTTACCACGAAAAACTAGCTTTTGTCTCGAGATACTAAGTCAATAAGTCAAGTTAATTTACGAAAAAGTCCACATAATATATCGCAATTCACATGTTTTGTTGTAGTCCGAATTTCCAGTGACCCTGCAACCCTCCTCTTTTTTATTTGGATATTGATATGTCGGGTTGGGGTCAGAACGATGTGCCATACAAAAAGTTGGAGATTTAGCGGTACCGCGGAGTATAGTCCGAATTTCCTTTGACCCTGCAACCCTCCTCTTTTTTATTTGGATATTGATATGTCGGGTTGGAGTCAGAACAATGTGCCATACAAAAAGTTGGAGATTTAGCGGTACCGCGGAGTATCGCCCTTCAACCGCTTGTAACGACTTTCAAGTTGAAATTGTGCATGTCACACCTACCTAGTTCGATTCCGGAATCATTTTCCTGTGTGCTGATACTAAATTTGCTACAAAAATTACATTTCTTATTGAAGTTTCGATAGTTTTCCACGAGAGACCCTGTTTTGTTGACAATTTGAACCGTAATTCCCATCTGGGATCGATTTTCCAGATTCATCTCTGCTATGCGAGTCCATTACCAAGTACATCTGAGCATCTGTCTTTTTTGTACCAATAGTGCAACTTAGGTATTTTCCAACTGTCATAAAACACATATCTGATTCCTCATAGCAGTGCTTAAGTGCTCCTCTGATACTAATACACAAGGCGTCCAAGTCGTCTACTGCATGGGCTGTTGATCCGCCTCTCGACTCTATAACATGATAGTGTAGACTTCTTCCCGCAATATCAACGGTACTTGGTATTTCATTTACAAGCATATAGCTACGATTCGTGCATATTGAGTGGCAAAGATCTGTACCAAATTGAAGAATATGAGTAGATGGTTCGTGGGTGACAGATGCCATGAAACACAGGGCAATACAAACGTATTGTCTTCCACCATCTACTAGAATACCTTGATGCTGTGTTCCTTTGCAAGCCAATCTACAATCAAACTACCAGTATTTGTTGTAAACTTATCTATATAGAAATATCAGGTAATATTTAAACTTAACTTTGAAAGACATTGTGCTGGTAGTTGTGACATAAAGAGATACAGGAACACCATGAAAAAAATTATTAACCGTTGTTTTGCACATCTTCAATGTGTCTAAGCCAAATGTACATGGTTTCATAAACGTGAAATAAAACCTGTGAAGAGTTAACAGATAGACGGGCGGACTGACGGACGCAAAGTAAGACGAGACAGATGACAATAGCTCACCGGATCAATATTAGATTTTGCAAACGAATATTTCTACTTTTACCAGAGATTTTTAATTGTCTTTTCATAAAATCTTTTTGTAAATTTTTGATTTTTGGAGACGTGCCACATTTTACATATACTGTTTTCATGGCAAACCACTTATGTCAGAATGAGATGCTTTTACGGAATTATGCTTATTTTCTTGTAATCCAATGTAATACGGTAATACGGGTCTAGCCATGACCTTTTATGCATAGACCGGCAACATGTTTAGGTTGCAAGTGAGAAATATATTTAGACACAGTAGCACAGATAGTAAATAATGATAAAATTAATACCTAACCTTTCGCTTGAACCAGTATTTCTATCTTTCATTAAGAAAGAATCTAACCTGGACTGTTTTCTTGGCCGTGCCATAATGAACTAACCAACGAAAGTTAGTTAGGGGTGTTTTTGAAATTCGATTATCAAAGAAATTATTTATAAAAACCGCAACTACAATGTAACAATTGTTTTAACTTTAACTGCTATAAGCCCATAATATTTGTTATCAAACGCAGCACCGCGTTTGACACCTTCCTTTGAAGTATATGATATTTATAGAACTTAAATAAACGGTAGGTCAGATGATTAGTAATCACGTGTAATGATACTGTTTTATATACTTTGAATGTTAAAACGGATGGAATGCGAGGACGATAATTTTCGTCGTCTCTTCAGATACTTTATTAAGCTGAGGACAACCCATGCTTTGCAATTTTAGGTGGGGCGCACGCCCGCCACGCCCCGCCTGAATCCGCCTCTTCCATGCATTATTGTATCCTAATTGATTTGGTAGTAGTTTTTCTTTACTTCATATCGCCGTGATATTCGTCTTAAACATGCCAGTGCAAGCCAAAAGAAAGAAACCAAAAGACTTTCATTGCATTTTATTGTGGTACCATGTTTGAAAGGTTATCATATGCGACGAACAATACAACGCCAAAACGCTTTTTCTTACCATTTTGATTATTTGTGTCAGCGGCAAGTTTTTTTCCGTTTGAAAAGTTTATTAGCCATTGACTTCCTTTAAAATAAAAACAAGTGTTACTAATAGTACCCAGGTGTCGATAGAATTTGTTCTTAACAGAGTTAAGCTGTTGTAAATTGAAAAGGAGAAAAACTATTGAACATTCTGGCAGGTCAACCCGTACCCTTCACATCTAACTCCTAGTTAGTTTGTATCTCTGTGTCCAATTTATGTTTTCTTTGGCTCTAATGGTAAAGCAAAATTCCGTTTGCTACATGTAGCATCTAGTGAAAAAACAATGTTACGATTTCAGCCTGACATATGTCTGAAAATCATTAGTATGGTTCTTGATTGCTTTGTAAAGCGTTCGTTCGCTGAGGTATACAGTGGATTCCTGTTAATCGCATAACTTACTGTCAGAAAAAAACTATGCAATTAACAGGCACTTGCAAAGAAAAGAAATGACCATTTTCCAGGGATTTTACCTAATATTTTCAATGTATAAGTGGGATATATAATTCTTTTCTCATGTTTAATCAGATTCCTGCCTTAGTGTCTATTCAAAGGAGAGAAAGTATTGTAAAAACAACCTTCTTAAGAAAACTGAGGTATTTCACTAACAATGACTATTGTTATATACCCATTTAGGTATATTTTTGAGTAAATTTTGAAAATATTAAACAACGCAGTTAAGAGGATTTTGGTTTTTTTTTTTTTTGGTCTTATGTTATGCAAATAAGAGAATAATTTTTTACACGGATAAGATGGTAAAAGTTTTTGTTCTTTGAGTTTCTAGGCAATTAACAGGAATATGCAATTAACAGGTATGCGATGAAGTGGAATCCACTGTATCACGCTCAGTTACTGCATGCATAAGCATTTTAGACCTAATTTAATATATATATATATTTGTGGAGTCCCTGTTCTTCACGAGGTATAAAAAATGTATTATAGAGAAAGACACCCTTTCTGTCGTACCAGTCGAGGTTTGGGTGCTTTGCCTCTGAATACCAAGTGAGGATCATTTCAACGGAATTTGAACCACACACATGATATTTACAGTTCCATATGTCGAGCCAAATTTCTTAATTCTAAAAATTGAGACCGACTGTCTTGCAATAGTGCTGGAAACTATCTATGGCACAAGTTTAATCTACCACACAACATGGCATGAAACGAGGGAATATCATATCACTTACCCAATTATTCCAGGAGACTGCGACTTTCCTGTTGGAGAGTCCGACAAAACAATTAACTAGGTTGTTAAAGGAAACCGCATTATTTTTTTTTTATAAGTTTGTTTACTTAGACGCTGTTTGCATAGTTTTTCAGAAGTATCAATATTCTGTGTTTGATGTTATTTTTCTGTAACGTTATTATTATAAAAAAAATATTCAATGTTTTGTGGTCCTCTTCAAGGCTGTCGTTTGCAGACGTATCAAATGATCGACTTCAATCAATTTAAAGAGTCATACCTTATTCAGACGTTGTTAATTAGTTGTTATAAAACCCGTCACTGTAAACACGACCTTGAGAATACTGCTTCAAAACAACTCTATATTTTTTACCCTACAATTACGTATATTGGAAACCAATAGCCGATGACTTACTACGATGAATTTGTCAGAAATTGGTCAATCGATCGGTAAGCCTGATTTGTCATCATTATAGTCTGATATCATCGAGCCCTGTATCATCGTGATTCATATTGATCGCCAAATTCTTGGAAACGATCGACCATTCCTAAAAAAAAAATTAAAAAAATAAAAATAAAAATAAAAAAAACTAGTATCCTTATCAGCACATGCATCATATTTAATCAAAGAGCAATCCTGTGAATGTCATTCGTTTCAATCTCTTCAGTACCGATTTTCAGAGCATTGTTTTGCAGAACATATGAAGGTTTCTTGATTTTATTTTTGTCTGTTTACGGACCATCCTACTTAAAGGATGGGGTGAATGATCTGAGCTTGGGTTACTCCGGAAATCTAATTGCTTCACCGATCGAGTCGACTTGCCATAACTATATAAATTTATATGGATGACGTTTAGGTAATAAACAACACTATAGAAATTGTTGTAAAGTACAAAAAAAAAAATAAATAAAAAAAACCATAGCGTTACAGGTCTTCCCCTCTTTATTATGTCCTTAGCTGCTGGAACATAATCACGTTTTTTGTGCTGTAATTTGCTAAAAAAAAAAGGGAAGAAGAAAAAACTATAAACTACAGGTGCTTGTTTACTAACCGAAACGCCCTAGTGTTGTATCCTTCTATCGATAGGGAACATTTATATATGATACAAACAAACGTCAAGATATACGACGAACTTCTATAATGATTTTACACAAACAAGTAAACTACAAAAAATATACGTCTGCTACCGGTAGGTAAAATATGTTAACCTAAATTTAATCCGGAAATCGGAACAGACCCCGATTTTCCAGAAACGTAAAATACTGTTATGTGAACAGACAACCCTCCAAAATAGACATACAACATCCCACCCGAGCAAAAATAAATTTGATTTCCACTGAAAATTGGGAGAGGTGGGTATGGTCGGGCAATTTAGCCTCCTCTGGCAGAGCCCAATGGTTCCTACCCTGAAAGAATACCACGGAAGGTTTCTTTTACGTGCAAGGAACGTGGCATCTTTCCCAACACTTTGCACCATTGTCAGGTTTTCCTTAGTGACGTTCCGAACGCTATTGTTGATTGGTAGCAATTAAAACATCTTAAACATCTAAAACATTTCTCAGAAAATCGAAAAAAATGATTAAATTGATTATCAGTGCTACCAATATATTAAATCTGCACATACATTGTACATGTACATCGCAGCGTGGAATGCAACCACTCTGTCTGTCTAGAGAGAGAATATTGCAATTTTCTCCTAAGATAAGTTAAAATGTGCATTTTGATATACATGTATGATTTTATGTTACATGTACCAATAGCAGAATTTGGGCTCTTCACAACTTAGTTTTTCGATTGAAAGAGCTTTTTATTCATCAGAAAATCGGGCTTTCATCAACACCCATCAGATAGCCGCTCAATGGTGAAGATTTTCATTTCATTTGCTCATTTGCACTTTCCGAAATATACAAAAAATGTTTATGACTCCCTTTTCTACTTTCATTCTATCTGTTAGCATTAAGAATTTATTCAATTCTTTTATTCTTTCGTTTATTAATAAGATGAAACAAGATACGTTTAGTATTTTTGTATACCATGGATTTCGATATTTTTGTCGATATTTCCGCTTTATTTCCCCATTTCACGATCGACGGAAAACTTTCCAAACGTTCAAAAAGTGAAAATTGGACAAATCGCTACACATTTGTTTTTTTCAAATTTTACCCCTTTTAAACGGTTTAAATAATAAAAAATGAAATATGTGCATGTATTGCTAAATGTATGTACATGTACAATTACAAAGTATCATTATTTCATAGAAGAAATTGCCAATTGATTGTAGAATTGCGCTGGGGCATGGAATTTTCTCAACGAACACGGAAAATATTGACATCTGATATTTCTTGGGACATTTTCAAAAAAGACGTAACTTTTTTGTTTGTACTGAAAATTTTATCAAATGCCGACGTAGCATTGCGGAATGTATGTACATTTATAGGAAAGAGTAATCAAGGGAACCAAGGTTATAGCGGTAATCAAAAGAATGCAATCCAGGGACAAAGACCAGACATGGAAAACAGACATACACAACAAAGAACATAAAGTAACTAAAATCATACATACAAAGTAACAATAGGAATGGGCAACTCGGACTCCACTAAAACTGGGAGCATGGACCAGGTGCACCGGTAGGGTAAGCATCCTCTGCTTTTCTAGAAACACCCGCCGAGTTGCTCATAAAAAGTCAAGTCCGGGGTAGACAAACGAGGAAATGAAAACTATGACCCGTTGAATAAATCAGTTTTTATGGTGCAGATGGATACATATTAACGATCCACGAGTTCAGTTCATGATGACGACCATAAATCTTCTGTAGTGATGACTTCAATCTTGTAGCAACATAACCCTGTTCCAGAAGCCTATTTGTTAGAGTTCTAACGCGATACAAAAAGTCTGCGTAGTTTCGGCAAGCTCTGACATAACGTATGAGTTGTGATATGAATACTCAATACGCAGGTGCTGAAGGGATGTTGCCACAGATGAAAGGAAAGTCGAAATTTCAGGACCAGACAGATAATCAGCAAAGAGGATGCTTAGAAGCAGATTTTTTATTAGGAGATAAAATTGTGTGTACCAACACTAAAACGATGTAAAGAAAACGCATAATTGTTAAAATGTAAACGAAATAAGTATTATAACTGTTCATCAGCTCTTTACATTTGTATTCATGACTCTACAGTTCTTACTGTTCATGTAATAATGCAAATTTTAGATGAAATAACACTTTTATAATGATGAAGGAGTAGGCGAATAAAATTGCAGACCATAACCTTGTTCGTGAACAAATTAAAAACATTTTCACAGTACAGAAAAACACACGTTATACTCATCTGCAGCAGTTGATCCTATCGTGTAATTGAATACAAAAATGATTCAAGAATTTTTATAAAGTTTTATTGAAACTTCATTAATATATCGAATCGTTGCAACTTAGTGCCATCCTGGCTTACTAGTATCTACAATAATTACCATGGTAACAGTATAACCGAACAATTACCAGACATTAACGATACACTGACACTGAAGTCCTTTTTGAACCGCTGGATGTCAATATTTGTCCTTTCCTCTTCGACTACCACGGACTTGACTTTTTATGAGCAATTCGGCGGCTATTTCTTGAAAAGCAGAGGACGCTTACCCTACCGGTGCACCTGGTCCATGCTCCCAGTTTTTAGTGGAGTCCGAGTTGCTCATTTGCTTTTGTTACTTTGTACGTATGATTTTTGTTACTTCATGTTTTTTGTTGTGCATGTCTGTTTTTTCTTTTGATTATCCCTATAACCCTTGGTTTCCTTGATTACTCTCTCTTGGACTATTTTATGTTAGTATAACTTAAAATTACATGTAGGTTTGTGTATACTATTTTACTGGTGATACATCACTGGACCGTGTTGCTCACAACCATGCCACCGTGGTCAGTCTTACGAATATATATATATATGGGCATGGGCAATTTGTCATAATAGAGTAATGTAACTAGTAACTTGATTGAAATGACGCTACTTAGCTACAAAGTGGGTGAGAGCCGACAGAAATTTTTTTTTTATAAAATTCAAGAACATCTAGCTGACTCCCCCAAGTCAGGAATTTCTGGCCTTTGCATGTATTGTTTCGCTTTCACTCTCAATTTACTTTTATGCTGCTAGAGTTTATGTTGCAACTATTTCTCTGCACGTGTGTGTACTATTGTTTAGGGCAAGCTTCAGCTTGTCTTGTGGTGTGAGGGTATTTTCGTCATACATTGAAGAGCCGTGGGTGACCTTGAGCTGACATTTTTTTTATTCCGGTGGGGTTGTTCGCCATATTAATTTTTGTTATACCATTGGGCCAACTTATGTCAGAAACTACTAACCATAATGTAATGGAAACATGTTACAATACGGCATATACATGAACAAAATACAGAATACAACGGGCCAATTCTGAACCTACAGGATTTGAAAGTATACAACTCACGATACAGTGAACTTTGATTTTTTTATATTGTGGTAACATCTTTGATGAGTTTTGTATGCTTAATTTTGAAATTTTATTAATTCTTCAATGTTTTTTCTTTTTTTCACTACATGTTAATCTCAGTGACAAATTATGTTAACTGTTAAATTTACAGATGTATAACGTAATCTTGTAGTGTAGTTTATGTTCTGTAATCTTGTAGTGTATTTTATGTTCTGTAATCTTGTGGTGTAGTTTATGTTATGTAAACTTGTAGTGTATTTTATGTTATGTAAACTTGTGGTGTAATTTAGGTTATGTAAACCTGTAGTGTAGTTTATGTTATGTAAACTTGTGGTGTAGTTTATTTTATGTAATCTTGTGGTGTAGTTTATGTTTTGTAGTAGAGAAGGCGTTTCTATCTTCTGTCTTGGTCCAATTGTTGCAATTACGTTGGCAACAAAACACGTTCAGACTAAATTGAACAGACGCCAATATATCTGTTGATGCTAAGTTAAGTATGTGGTTCACGATTAAAAAGAGTCTACACCGCCTCCTTCACGATCATTGTACATGTAGGTACATCATGTATTATTCGATTGTTTTGTATACGTTGTTACAAAAAAAGAAAAAAAAACAATGATACAAGATACATCATCTTAAAAGTTAATTCTCAAGAAGAAATAGATTGCACATATTTCATTGCCTGCAAAATTGGAAAGTGATAGAAGTCTTGATAAAATGTGCCCACATCCACGATAAAATACATAGGGTGAAGTGCTGTCTTTAAATTGGAGTTTCTTACAAACCAGTCCTTTTTGTGTGTATTCTAACATGCATGCAAAAGACCATAATAGATAAGCTTCACATAAAAATTCGTCTAATTTACACTAAACGCGATGAAATACATTTTTCTGTCTGAATGAATCAAATCTAATGAATCCAAACTGAGGCTTAAAATTCAAAGACAAAGAACAAATAAAGAACGAAAACAGAAAAAAACAAATTATCTCAGTTCTATATTTGGGTAGAATTAAAAATATGAAAAAAAGACCTATTCCAGAATTAACAAGAAAACTATGCCAATAAAGCTGTAGGGCGGAAGTCTAAAACTAACACTGGTTGGTTTTGATTTACTGTTTCATTAGTTAATGTCTGGGCTCCTTTTGTCTGGAGGGAACTATTCAACTTTTTAAAGTATTGGTGACGAGTCAAAACCAAAGTAAAGAAGACAGTCACACAAGGTTAAGCAGCTGCTGCCGAATTTTATTTTCAATAAATCAGATTACGATATAATATTGCTTTTCTCGCCATCACAGACTGGAAATTGTCACCAACTGACTGAAGTAGAAATAAACAACATAGTGGTTTTTTTTATAAGTTTTTTGTTCTGTCTTATACATGGTTTTTCTACCAATCAAGCTCTTTTTCTTTCGTTGTACAACTTATCATGCTCTTTGTAGGATCATGATTTGAAAATAAAAATAATTTATGTCATGTTATGTTATGTTATGGATGCAATAGCAAGCTTGTCTCGAGCCATTTCGACTAAGCGGAAGTGCGTACCACATCACTAGTTTCGAGTGCATACCGTATCACTGGTTTCATGTGCATGTTGTATGTTAGATTAGATTTATGACAAATCAATTGCAAGCATACGACATACGAATCATACCTTATTTTTATTGGGGTGGTTTAGAAAAAACTTATTTCTAACAACTCGACTTGTGATTCTAGAAAAGCAGAGGACGCTAACCCTACCGGCGCACCTAGTGCATTCTCCCGGTTTTTTTTCAGTGGAGTACGAGTTGCTCACTTACTTTTGTTGCTTTGGACTGTTGTTGTAGTTATTTTATGTGTTTTCGTTGTGTACCTGTTTCCATGTATGGTCTTTATCCCTGGATTATGTACATTCTTTTGATTTCCGCTAGAATCTTTGTTCCCTTGATTACCCTGTCTAAAAACTGAGTTATGTTGATGTTTATGCTTAATGGCTTAGCTCTTTATCTATCATCCCTATAATGAAGCATTTGTTTACATTTTAGATTTTTTTTCCACAACACAATCTTAATTTCCTTATTCCTTCCATGGCCACAAAAGTATATACGCAACCGAATGAATCACATGGCAGTGACAGATATAACTTATGACCAGGAGCGTCATTTGCTTTTTTTTTTTTAACTTCGAGCAATTTTGAACAGGCTCTTTGTTATAATCAGAACATACGATGGTAGTCGTATATTTATGTCGATGGAGTCACAAAGCCGATACATATTCTTTTTTATCATTTATCCATTTTATAGCTAGACGTAACTAAACATCCATAAAAGCTTACCAGTAAAGTTAAAAGTTAAGCTTTCCATTTCGAAGCCATTCACATGCAGCATATTGCGAATTAAGTTGAATGTTATAATCAATTAGAATTGTCAAGACCATTTATAAATCAAAATATAGTTTGTTCATACAATAAAAATGATTGATTGGTAATCTAATTTAATGATAATTTAATCGCTCTGATCGCACCTAATGGCACTTTATATAGATCCCCCAAGATATAGCATGTAATTCATTACCACCGTCGCTGGCATTGAATTAGTGCGAAGATTCAATATAATACGCGACCTGATCGGATTACTTAATGTTGGCCGCCCCCTTGATGACCGATTAACGAAGGGCGAGTGTAACAGACAAAACCGAACTCGCGTACAAGACGTCCTTTCGCTAATTATCGTATTCAGTCAAATAGATTGCTATCTACATGGTTTAACTCGCTAAACAGATCCGACAAGTCAATATTTGGCTATTTTTAATTCCATAAGCGGTTTCAGGGGTGAGGTGTTAATATGGTCGAAATTTGTTTATAAAGTAAACACACTGCAGAGTTTGAATGATATTTGTTATAAATAATAACCAATAACACATACCTTATAAAGACAGCCACCCCCTTTATTCCGCCACTGTTCATTCGATCATTAAATTCTATTCAAAAAGTAAAAAAAATGAAACGAAGCTACAACCAATGTCGGAGAATGTTTCTATTTTGTTGTCACATGTGATTATGATACTGTCTGCTTCTTAAGACCCACAAATCGTCAAAATGGATTCAAAGTGCGTACATGTACTAATTAATCATCTTATAGTACAAAATTATATTTATACAACAAGTCTGTCTGAAAGCACTCAGTGACATCTAAACAAATCAATAGATCAATATTGTATATCATCGCCACTACAATGATGTTTACACATTCCTCTTTCAGTGAAAACATTCTGATTTCTATACTCCAAAGACCTCATTGGGACTAGAGTTAGTGTCTTGTTCGATTGTCCCAGTCCGTTAGTGCCCCAGACATAAATTACATAAGTAAGTTTTTATCCACGGCGCTATCAATAATATACCAGGTCAGGTCACTGAACGGTCAATAGTAGCGATTGACCATGAGAATGTTTTGCTATTGGCATCCTGATTCATGCTGCTGGAACTGACTAATTGTTATCAATACCTTTTACTGATTCATTGAGCGGAATTATAATTATACCACTTTCGTAAATATACTGCTGACGAAAAGCTTGGCAAGATGTCAACATAAGGACTTGAATCACATTATAATTGGGAATTGCGCAGTTTCGAAGAGTTCCATAAAAGTGTGTACCAAATGAGTAGGAGAATCTTCAGATACGTTGTTGTTGTTGGTAGGACATTTAACGCTTGAGGTGAGAGAATTTTCATTTGTCGTTGTACATGTAGTTGTTTACATTTTAAGACCAACACGTGTTTCCCAACGAATTACGAAATAGTTTATTAAATGACGCAAATCCAAGTTGAAAAATATATTGTGTTATAGGTAAATTTAGTGCGGTTTTAGTGATAAAGCTATCAAGCTTTTTTTTTCTCTGAATTTAATACTTTTTTTCTTGATGGAAAATCCTTTTATTAAAATAACACCCATATAATTACTTACATAACATTTTATTTGGTTTTAAAAATGCTTGGTTTCTTCAGATTTTTATACCTTTAGAAATGACGCAGATCTAACAAAATTGACGTTGTCGTATAAAATGAAAAGCAACATTTGGTTATTATAATTTATAGCGCGAAAACGTTTTATGTTGTTTGCAAAATGTTCGTATTTTTCACTTTTAAAAGTGCTATGAATCTTTGTAAGAATCAGGCAGTGGGAGTATTATGGTGAAATGAAAACCACAAAGCCTTTTTATGAAATCTTGTTGAAACTGTTATATGAAAAGCAGAAATGGCATTTATTTTTCTTAAAAGTCAGTAATTCAAGGTATGAATTACATAAAATGCAATTTCACCACCAAAGGAGGATTCTCCGATCATTCTATCATAACTTTGAAATCTCTTTTCTGCAACAGCTAGACGACGGAACTGCCTTTAAGACTTCAATGGACCATAAACTATGTGCCTACATTTTCAAATTCATAGTAGCCGCTTGACTTGGTCCGTTCGTACGTCCGCCATGCTAAGATCTACATTGTGTAATTATTTATAACCAATACCATTCAAACTTTGCTTATGTTTACTTTATAACCTTGGTATTCGTACAATTGGTTTCCTCTACGTTCAGTGATTTATAAAGTTGCCTTGGAAACAACGCTCGGACCTCGCAAACATATATTTAACCCATTGTTTACGATTTGTTCGGGTTATAAGATTTGATTGGCATTGAGTTACAAAGACTAAAACCAAACCGGGGTTCAACCTCTTTGTGATTGTTAAGACAGTGTGAATTTACAGGATATCAGTTAATTGTTTTAGACCTAAATTGTCAAGTGCATACCGCAAAAACAATTTGCTTCGTAGATTCTTTTTATCAACTATGTACATGTTCTTACGCTTGCTTATAAGCTGTATTACCCAGAATGAGAATAGTGCAAATATCATAACAACTCCACAATGCTGTAAACGTTATTTGGGGAAATCAGTTTTGACTGTAGCAGTACCAGAAGTTGGAAAGTATATATATTTCAATATATGGTCAATATGTTTCTTGTATCAAATATTTAATCGCAATCAAACTTTAGGTATACATTAAGCTTAAACGGTGTGTCCATATTTGCCCCAATTATTTAAGGTTCGACCACTGCAGTCGTATCAATCTGCGCCTTGTGAAGCATTTTATTCCATATATGTATTGGTTCATCTCTTTTGCCATTTATTGTTCACATTTCCTTCTTGTTCTTATTTCTTTATTTTATCTTTGTTGTTATCTATTGTTGGTTTCATCTTGTTTTATTCTTGTTTTCTTAACATGTTGTTTATTTGTTGGTTTCTAATTATTATAAAATTGCTATTTGACCTTTGTCGTAACTCTCACTTTGGTCTTTTTGTTTACCCATTTTTGAAACCGTATGGTATATAAAGACTACGGTGTCCGTCCATTCGTCCTTCAACATGTTTTTTTATTTTTTGTTAGTTTTCTCTGGAACTGTTTATCACTGCCGTTCTGTAGTTTAAGAAACTTTTTTTTATATGTAAGCCATATAGTAGAATTCGACATTAGATTCGAGTGACGTCACTTCCTGTTTTACAATTTTGTTTATATTTTGATCATTTGCCTTTTGAGGTTTCCTTTAGTAAGCCATGATTACAGTCTTGTTTATTATTTTCTATCTTTATTTGTCTGATCGTGTTTTACGACTGTCAATCGAAGAATATTTGAATGGTTCTTTTTTGATATCACTACATCAACTGGATTTCTTATCCACCAAAGATGTCGTATTGTACATTTTTATTACATCTTGTGTTTCACTACGGACAATGTTATGTAATTGTTGTATATTTATGAGTGTAAAGATGAATAATTGAGCATTTTTGATAGGCACTTATTGACTAAGTCTAAAAGGGAAATATATTTGTCTGGACCAATCCAACAAAATCAATGTAGAACTATTCCAACGTATGCAAAATGTCTGTAATTAATACAATACACTCTATTCTAGAATAAGAACATTGAAATAATGACCGTTTCATTCGCTCTGTTCTAACGAATCGTTTTACATATCAGCATTACCATTTTTGAGCTTTCGACGACTCGTGACACGCCCATCCGTATTTCACGAATGCAATCAAAAACTTTGAATTTGGTGAAACGATGATTACTTTATAAGGTTTCTGTTTTCCTAATCGAAAATTTGCAGTTTTGTCTGAGGCTCGACTGGAACTTAAATACCATAATTCAACTATAGTTTGGAATTATTAACGAGTAAAATCCTTTCACAATACTGTTAAAATCAACAAAACAATAACAAACTGATTGCATCATGTGTATAGTGTTAATATTTGACGCAAATGTGTTGAGAAGAATTAAATAAACATGTAGAAGTTGAATGAAATAATGACTTTGTTTAAATTTTTGGAAGACATCATCTTTGTTAAGTTTAGTGATAAGTTTACAAGTCAATCAGAATACCGATGGGTACTAATTGAGCACATATGCTGGGATAGTTGATCTGTTTCTACACACATAAGAGTCTTGAGTAATCAGGGTTTACTGCAACAAAAAGATAGCGCGTTAACATATTCTTTAAATTCAGCTTTCGTATGCCATTCTTTCTCTGAACAATCATTATCGATATAATATCCTATCTTTCCAAATAACAGACACTACAGATACACGACCTTTTTTGACAAGCTATAGGACATAAGATTTGCCAAAAATTGCTGTCACTACATATGCCGACATTTTGGTAAGGAATAAACGGTTCACACACAAACTATTATAAAAAAGATATGATGTACAAAAACTGACGTCATAGTCACTTTTTTATACCATGACGTAAATAATCGTTTTGGCCAAACGTTACCGGATATGACCTTTATCCGGCAGCTCGACGGATGTCTTACAAGAAGCTGGAACTGTTTACTCTTACAGAGCACATAACTAGTTCTTCCAGGTGTTTAGTGGGTTCGCGATGCTCGTCTCTGTGCATTTTAGTATTTGTTTTTTTATTGTGTTGTTTTTCCCTGTTATTTCATGTGTTCTGTCAGATATTCTTGCCCATTGGTTTTCTCTCTTTGACAATATCAAACAGATAAGCAGTACACATAGTCAAGTCAAGGATTGATGATATCATGCACATAAACAGTATCCCAGTAACGTTAAAGATTGACAATGTCATGCCCATAAACAGTTCACATAGGTACGTCAAATGTTGACAACTTCATGCACATACACCGTACACATAGTAATGTCAAAAATTAACAAAATCATGCACATAAACAGCATATATAGTCACATCAAATATTGACAATATCATGCACATAAACAATACACATAGTCACGTCAAAGATTGAATATATCATGCACACATAAAGAGTACAATAGTCACCTCAAAGATTGAACATATCATGCACATAAACAGTACGCATAGTCAGAGATTGAAAATATCATGCACACACACATAAACAGTACACATAGTCACGTCAAAGATTGACAATATCATGCACATAAACTGTAAACATAGTCACGTCAAAGATTGAACATATCATGCACACAAAAAGATTACACATAGTCACCTCAAAGATTGAACATATCATGCACATAACCAGTACACATAGTCACGTTAAAGACTGAAAATATCATACACACACGCATAAACAGTACACATAGTCACGTCAAAGATTGAAAATATCATGCACACATACACAGTACATATAGTCACGACAAAGATTGACAATATCATGCACACATACATGGGTCACATAGGCACGTCAAAGATTGAAAAAAAATCATGCACACATAAACGGTACACAAAGTCACTTCATAGATTGAAAATATCATGCACACATACACGGTACACGTCGTCACCTTAAAGATTAATAATATCATGCAAACATACACAATACACATAGTCATCTCAAAGACTGACAATATAATGTACATAAACAATACACATAATCACCTCAAAGATTGATAATTTCATGCAAACATACACATTACACATAGTCATCTCAAAGACTGACAATATCATGCACATAAACAGTACACATAGTCACATCAAAGATTGACAATATCATGCACACATACAAAATACACATAGTCACGTCAAAGTTCACATCCAGCATGTTGACACATCTTGCACATATAACAAATTAATGATAGTTAACTGTTTTCATTTCTTTAAATGTTTGTTAACACTATTTTGTATAATGGCTTTTTAAAGTCTGGTCTGTAAAACAAATTTTGAATAATTTCTTTTTTTTAGTTTCAACTCTTCTAGAACATGACCGGTAATATATGACCAAATACCACCAATTTAAAAAGATCCATCGTTTGCTATCTTTTGGAATAGAATTTGTTTATAATAACGGCAAGCTGTAGTTTTTTTAAAATCAATAGACAACATAACGATGGTTATATATGCACATTATTCCATTTCGTGGATATATATGTCGCGTATGTTTTATCCCGTCTATTTTAATTTGTGTCACCAAAGGTAAACGCAGGTTTAGTAGCCGTTCGACTTCGTTCGTCACTTTTTTGTCGAAACCTGCTTTTTGTCATTTGTAACTCAAAAACTTTCAACTAATCTGACATAAACATTATACAATGATAGTTACATTATAAGGATATGCACCTCTTTTTATTGATAAAATTCACAAATTTCCCATATTTTCCCTTGTTGAACTCGGTCATTTTGTGCCACTTTATTTTGTGGACGGTACCTACATTCAGTTTCCCGTTACTCTATCAAAAGCAAAAACCCAAACTGCACAGCGTTATTAACAAGTTTTGCAAATGTGAACGTCCTATATATATATGTGTGTGTGTGTGTGTGTGTGTGTGTATGTGTGTTGAGAAAGTAAGGGGAAATTGAATTTGTACCTGCTGTTTCTATAGAAGTTGAGATGTTTACTTTGATGTCGGTATGAGGTTACAACAATGTGACCGCTAGGTAACTGTTACAGGTGGGGTGATCTAGGACATTCGAAATCAGTCAGTCTTTGTCTTCTCGACATTGGCCTTTATCTAGAATTGAGTCATTACTAATTTTACATTAGATAGAATATTTTGATGTTGTGACAGCTTGACAATGTTCTATAGAGAATAATATTAATAGATACATAATTTCTATTATAGGGAGCATTCTAATCTTCTGTTTTTTTTCTCTAATCCCACCCACATAGATGTGTTGCATAATATTTCAATATTGTTATATAAAAGATGGGATGATTGTGAGTTTAACAGTAATAACACACGCAAATGGGTATTTGTTGAGATTTTGAACATTTCTTTCAATATGGTCTTTATAAATATTCTTACAAAAGTGTGTTGATACATTCCTTGCTTACGTTTTTTTTTTCTTTTTATTGAGAAATCGTTTGAGACTAGCATTTTAATAAAGTCTGTATATATTATACTTACAGAAGAAATCATTAAATTTATACTTATTACGACAAATACGATGACGTGTTGTGATAAAATCAGTTGGTACCTGATTTGAAATAACATTTTTTCCATCTACTTTCTGACCTATGTGTAATTTTCATAATGATTCATACGTTTTTAAGAAATTGTTTAACTTACATTATTGTCAATATGTAGTTACCATCAATAAGTTAACGTTCATCCTCAGAATCACATTTGTAAGTGTCAAATCTAATCATACATATTTTATTACTGAAAAGTGGGGAAGGGAGTTAAGCCCTTTTTTTGAATATTTGTATCCCAACATATGGCATATCTAAAAGTCATTACAACGAAAGCAGTTCTAGTTGCCGCTCGACTCCGTCGTAAGGTGGACCAAAATATTATTCAAACATTTCACTGTGTTTACAAAGATATTACATCTCTTATTATAGAGATATTTGACGATTTATTTTCACATAATTAACTTATTGAATTGATTAAGGGAAATCTATTGAACCAATGTTATTCAAACTCTTTTTAGTAATTATTTTTATATTTATGATTGAAGATGTGCACCTCATATTATTGTAAAAGACAAATATGTGAATTGATTTTTTAACTGCTGAACGTAGCCACTTTCATAGCCTTATATTTTATCGTAAGTACTTTTTACTCAAAATATATTTTGCTTAGTGTATATGCATATAAATTATGTCTGAAAATGTATGGCAGTTACACTGGTCCGGTCTCGTTTCGATCATGTTAAAAAATAATTCTTATCTAACTTCTGCATTTGTGATTTTGTAAGACCAGATAGAAATATTCTACCAAGATTGCAGGAAACTTTCAACTCCCACCCATTCGGTGGTAGGCACATTATTGCATAAAGAAGAAAAAGAAGTAACCAAGCTTTGAACTTAAGTTTTTGATAAATGAATAACCATACTCATGGTAGTCACAGGTAAATTCCGTGTTGGTTCTGTGCACTAACATGCAAGTATTAAACATGAAGTAAAAAATGACCCTGCTGATATAGGAAGTCCCTGATACATTATTCGGTTACTGGAGGACTTCTGTTTGTTTAATTTGATTGTATCTGCAATCTGATTTTTGATGATGATTGATTTCAATTCGTTTTCATTCCTTCATTTTTGTGCCTTGACTTCTAAAATTTACATATCAATTGGAAAACATGCATGCAAAAATATTATCTGCATGGAATATTTTTTTCTCGGTCACTTTAATACCAATTTTATTACTCATCTGTTTTGCTGCGATTTATTGCCAAAATTTTAATTGGGAGTTTCTATGAAGTTTTTTTTATATTGGAAATAACTTTATTGCAATCACAGGATACAGAAAATACAAAAAAAAAGAAATACATAATTAACAAAACCTACAAAACAATATAAACAAATCAGCAATTTTAAGATACGTCCAAACATGTCTGTACTTGACCAATATGGAACTCATTTTCGCAATTCCAAAGACTAGAACACAAAATAAGACATTCATATCAATAAAGGTTTTAACTTTAAGTTTGTCAAGCTATAGTTATAGCTATTATGAAAATTGTATATTTTATTAATAAAATCTCTTCGTCTTCCCAGTCGAGGAAGAAACGATAGGACTAAAATCGAAAATCTTTCTGACAGCAATTGTATGTCTAGATGTCATTTATTTCATACCACAAAGCAATGTAACGACTAAATCAGCATGTCTGTTACATCATAAACTATGTTTTTTTTAATAGACTGGATAAATGCCAACGGTGGATAAATTTATGAAGCATTTTATGAAAAGAGCATCTTCGACAGGTGTTTCTACTAAGTTAATATAATACACTATAAAGCATTTTTCTAGATGACTTGTTTTTCCGCGACGTATTTTGGTTGTAATTTTGAGATGCATTTATATTCATCCACCCACAGCATATAGCACATTGCCAACAGTAATATGAGACACGTGTACAGCATATAGAAATTTGCCATACATATGATTGGTATTTATTGTTTTATTTTTCATACCTAGATTAATTTGAATATATTTACATTTTAAATATTAAACAATCTGCATTAACTTGTTTATCGGTATCGAAAACAATTTTAATAATTCCACTTATTGTTATATCCTTGAATCAGGTGTACAGCATATCGAAATTTGCTATGTATATGAGTGGTATTTTTTGTTTTATTTTTCATACCTAAAAGAATTTGCATATATTTACATTTTGAAAATCAAACAATCTGCACTAACTCGTTTATCGGCATTGACAACAATTTTGATAATTCTCCTAACAGTTATAGCCTACACGCTTTCACTTGTGACGTAGGAGTGCACATCACGTATTGATTTTATCATGTCTGTGTCGTAGCCGATCTCGTGACGTGGATAATCTATATAGGTGGTGTGTTCTGCATTTAAGTTCGGTTAAATGATATATCATCCCATTGGATACATGAAGTTACTCATGTTTAAACTAAGGTAAGATATTTGTTTTTTATCTACAAATTATCTCGATAATAATTTTGTTATTTAATTTACTCGTGGTACCCTCGTCATGGTCTGCTACTAATATGTTTCATTCATAAATGTACTCTACGTTCTTATGTTATCCAATCAGAACATTAAAAGACACGTCCCATACGATTGTCTAGTGGTTCGATGAGGCATCTGAGGGTTAACCAAATGGTATAGTATTTTGAATTTTAAAACGATAGCATCAGATACTAGTACTACAATGTAGTTAAATATTTTAAAGAGAAAACCAAATCTTTGTCATCAAGATTTTCATTTTCTCGGTATTCTTATTTACAGTTTCTTACTAATTGACTTACTGTATTTTCCATATGGTGCTTTATTGACATTTTGTGCTTCATTTCCCATGCTAGCTCATTATTTAAGTTCCGAATTTTAACTCTGTTTCCCTCAAAAGAATATAGAAAGACCTTAGAAGATAAAATAGGATATTATGCATTCATTCTAACATTTTGATCAACAATCGTATTTGTCTTTTGATACTTCGTTGATATATTTATCTGTGTATTTTATTTATTTACACTGCTTCCATGTTCTAAGGAGGCATCTTTGCTTTGTATGTCTCCTCTCAGTTTTTAAATGTTATTTGCTATTTATTTTGTATTTTGCAGTATATACATTTTGGCATCATTTATATTTCTACATATTTATTTCTGGCACATTGACCGAAACTAAAAAGTAATCTATTCGTTGTCAGTGACATATTTAAGATTACTTTAATAAGTTGGTCAAAGGTAGAGGGGTGTTTGATTAACTTCTGGTTGGTCACGAGTAGAAGGGTGTTTAATAAACCACTGGCTAGAGGGATTTGATTAACCACAGGCTGGTCACGAGTAGAAGAATGTTTGATAAACCACTGTTGGCCGTGTGTAGAGGGATGTTTGATAAACCACCTTCTGGTCACGGGTAGAAGGATTTGATAAACCGCTGGTTGGCTATGAACACAAAAATGTTTGAAAAACCACTGATTGGGCAAAAAAAGAAGGATGTTTGATGAACATTGGATTGGTCACCAGTAAAATGATGGTTGATAATCATTGGTTGATCGGGGTAGATAGATGTTTAATTAAATTAAGTATTCCAGTACCAAAATGTTTTTCGTGTAAAGTCATTGTAAGAGTTTAAGTTTATGGGCACTTTAAATTGGAGAATGGGGATACAGGAATTTAAACAATTTAATTCATTTAAAAAAATAGGCGACATATAGCTTCAGTGCAGCCACTGTTTTGAGAGAACTATGTTGCTTATTTATTCTTTTGGATTGTTTTTAACTTTTGGTTTTTTTTTCGATTTTAGTTTTTTTCAATTTTTCATTGTTTCTTTGATATTGTGTTTGTCTTTTGCAAAATGTATCTTTGAATTTGCACAGTTTAATTACCTTTTCCCATGCTAACTTTAAATACAAATGATGCATTATCTGTATTAAATTTCGCTAAAAATTTACTCACATATTTGTTCATTCTTAATCAATAGACATGTGAGTTCAAAGAATGATATAAAAAATAAGCATCAGATGACGCAATCAATTAGTAACGCTGCTGTGGATGTCAGACGCAACCATTGTATACCGCATGTCTGATTGAAACACTGACAGACGTCAGGGTCCGGTTTCATCCAGGATCTGCCTCTGATATAATGTATGTATTCAACCAAATGTCTATTTGGTGAGCATGATGAATGCATCGTGTGCAATTATTATTCATCTATCAATAAATTGTAAATATCTAAAACGATGATTAAATTAGGAAGGTTGTTCAATGTCAGGATAAGACGACTAAATGTAAACTTGTTTTCGGATATGTATGATTTCATGATAGCTATACAAAGATGCGATGCAAACAATAATGGAAAGTAAAAAATGATAACATTTATGAGGGACAAGTCAAGCGCGACAACTCAAATCTGACTCGACTACAATTGCTAATACTAGATATATTTCTTTGATGATGTTATCACTTTCAGAAGTGCTTTGTACTTCTCTTTAATTAATTGTGTAATATTAAAAATTGGTTAAGGCAATTGGGTTTTGGTACTACACTGTTGGTGATACAAGTACAGCTGAATGGTATAAACTACTCATTTTCACCATATTCCATCCACCATCCCCCAATTTAAAAAAAAATCCCCATCCAACCATACAATTCTCAAAGCATTTTTCTATGTCAAATATTTTCGATTCAAATTGATTGTTATATTTTGAAATTCTTCAACATGTAAACTTAAAAAAGATGGAATTTAATACATGTTTCATTTAGATTAATACTTCAAAAACTAATTTCCTCATTCTCCCCATTTGAAATCCCCATTCCCCAATACACTATACTCATTCTCCCAAAGCAGTTTACCCCATACAAGTGTTGTAATGGCCTACACAATAAACAAATATATTGATAAGAACTGTATCTTCCCAGTCTACACAATAAACAAATATTTTGATATGAACTGTATTTTCCAAATCTATCACACAATTGGAGGTATACTCCATAAAGACAATGAAACAATAACTGTATGAGGTATACAGACATAAATTTACACGTTTAATAATATACATATCCCTTTCATAAATAAGCATTGCATTAGTGATAATCTATTATTCTTCCTAGTTACCTGCAAAACATATTCGTATTATTATTAAAAATCAGATTTATAATATTTAATCATTAACAATAAAATAAAAGGAAGTACCATTGAAAAAGTTGCTTAATTAAAATAACTAAGAAAAGACAAATCCTCGCATTAGACTATGCATGATGAAGTCTTCCTGGCATGTATGTAGAGGTCTCCTTGTAAAATATATCACGATCACAGTAAAAAAATGGGTCAATTAATCTAGTTGGGATTGGGATTTAAATTCACCTTATACATATGAATTTACTTAACAAAACCTCCGATATACGAACTCGGCCAGAACAAGTGAAAATAATTTCAAGTCGTCAAAATAAATCATTTTGGGTGTTTATACTGATTTATTTAATTGAAAAAAGTATAAATGCTTATTATGTACCATGAGCTATTATTAAATATAGAACCTCGGAGTCAGACAAAAATGTATCCACATTGTTGGCTGGGTAGGGCAAGGTGTGATACTACTGAAAATGTCTGTGAACATGGCATCATTCTGCAGTCGCGGAACTAGGATTTATCAAAGGGTAGAGGCTGCCATTTGTTTATTTTAACCTGATTTTTCACAATTATTAACAAAACATTTCCAAAAAGGGAGGGTTCAAACCCTTGACCCCTTGGATAGGTCACTGTTCTATTTATGTACCTTGTGACAATAACAGTGATTGATCAATCAGAACTACACAGTCTTTCTTTATACACGGAAACAAACCTCTGAGGCACTAGGCAGAAGATTCTGTTCGAAATTTGACTGATCCGATTCTAAAATTAACGGTAAACTGGTTGAATTACTGAGCATTACTTAGGGCCTCGCTTTGCGCCAGAAGTCTTGGAAAAGTTACTGTTCATTATTTCTAGTAATATCTAACTGATTTTTTAGCGCTAGATGAAGGATACTTTAAATCGTATAACTATTATTCCGGCGAATTTTTGAAGAAAAAAATCTTTTGACGGCCGAGGTTATTTTTCAGTGTAGCGGAAATTGCAGAGTAGTTCCGATTGAGTTAGTAATTATATTTATTTGGAATTATTTCTTGTCGAGACGGCAGAAGTTTATAGTTAAGAGCATATTAACAGTTTAAGTTAGTGATATACCTAAACACACAACAGTTAATGTTGGAGGTATACGAAATGACTAACATACACATGTACTTTTAATGTATTAGTAAACTTATAAAGCACTTGTGTAGATTCTCCGTCAGTTCGTTAGCCATTATTGACACACACTGGTTCATAACATGGATGTATTTCATGTGTTGACCCAAGCCAGTTATCGATGATATCGTCCATTCTATAAACTATAGCCAGTTAATTAAGTTGAAGATATATGTTTTTACTGTCAGTTTATCTTAACTATTTACTTTTCCCTTTTTTCTTGATGTATCAATTTTAGATAACGTTTATCTTACTGATAACATCTTTGTGGACACTGTATTCAATATGTTCTATAAAATATCAAATCAAAGGTTTTCTTGGGTTGAGCAACATCCAAAAGTAAATATACCAATCGACAAATAATAAGCTAAGAAAAAGAATATCAAGTGACTCACAGAAATGAAGTAGAAAACTGGTGAAGATACACTTCAAAGTTTAAAAGCCAATATGTTATTTTGTGGACCCATGAAGTTTATACAGGCCGATCTGAAAAATTCCAAACGATGATAGAACTGTCATTTTTTTTGTCATTCCCTCCGCGGGACTCGACCTCGTACCGCGGTGACATCGCCTATTACCATACATCGTGTACTAAGTAATAGTCCTAGATTAATCTTACGAGGAGGAATGACCCAGTCAGGGAAAGCTTTATTTTATATAGTCTAGCTGGTATGAGTTCGAGTCCCGCAGAGGAAACGACCAAAAGTTGAATTGTAAATTTAACAGTTCAAAAATCGTTGGGAATTTTTCAGACTTTTCTATGCTTAAGTTATCTTCCCTGTATCAATTTGATCCGATGGAGCAGCGTAGTGAATAGAGTCGTCACATTCTGAGACGTTTGTATATATACATATACTATTCTTGCTATGAAGAAAAAAATACAAAGATTTAACTTAAACAAACCTTGACATTTGAAGTGCTGACCATTACCGCATTACCGGCACACCAGTCTTGTTCGACTTTTTTTTATAGTTTGCATTAGTCAATAACATTTCGGTCTTTTTTTAATCAGTTTTTTTTTATTTATTTGTGCGCTAATTTGGTGAATTGTGAATCGTGTGGTATTCCTCACGCATATTTCTTACAAAACCAGAGTACAAATTACTGGTTTATAGTCGCTTGTCAAACAGTTCATCGAATTCCAAAATGCTTAATATGCAGATTGTTTTTTTTTTCTTTTTCTTCTCAACTTTTTATCTAATATTGTATAAAAAAGATGAACATAAGTAGTAATGAAAGTTTAATTAAGGGAAATTTCATTGTTCAAGAAAATATCTAGATAAAAACTGGATTGAACCGCTTTTCACATTTTCGAAATACATTTAACACGGAAAATGTCTTTCTTTTATCTTAATTTTCAGCGTTTAATTCAGAAATAAACTATCATTTGAATTAGAAATGCTTTGGTTACGAATTTGTATGTTACTGGTACACATCATGGATTTCATATTTTTTTTTTATCAAAAAATAGATTTTCCAATATGATTAATAAAAGTAAAAACTAGAAACGAACATTAATACATTTATATACTGTACTTCTAGCTTATGTCTATATATGTCTTGCATACTCTATTTATTAAACTTAATGTCAGCATTTTGCTCACCTTATCAGTTAGATATGTCAATTTTTATACTTGAAAACTAGGTTTTATTGGGGATACATATTTTTAATGAATAATTTTTTTCTTCAAATTTCAAATATAAGACAGCCATGACATTAAGTGTCTAGTCAATACTGGATTCACGCCAGAGTCAATATTCGATATGGTCAGCTCACACCGATTGTGCATAGCTTTGAGGTCGACCACCCTTCATTAGTATGTCAGTGACTCGGGAGACATAATTGAATTCCAATATTTTTGAAGAGAAGATATCATTTTTGTCTGATATTCAACAATGAGAAATTTAAGTTTAACAAGGTTACTATTCATACGGCAGGACTTTGTTATATCGGTCATTGACCGATCTACCATTATAATTGAAATTAAATAAATGTTGTTTTTGTTTTCTTCTATTTACTGTATGAGTAATGACTTCATGGTGCAATGCGACCCGAGGTACGAGGTCAAATTTCATATTAGGAGCATATATACTTAAGACGCAAAAAAAACTCAATTGGCACTTATTGTAAAAATGGATCTTGGAATTTCGCAAATTTTTATTTTTAATATATCTATTGTAACCTTTAGGTGTATAATGTACCAAAGTACAAGAAACCTCTAACCTACTTCTACATCTAGCTGTTATATGTTCAAACTGGTGTGTAATGGTGCACAATCATACCGGACAATGAACACATGGAGGTCGTCAAGTGCTGCATTTACGCATGCCTATTTATCAGCAGACCATATCCGGAAATTACATTTCATTCAGACGACAGAAAGCACGTGAGGCGGACGAGTTTCACTAATGGCGGTAAGTTTGAAGGCTGCGATAAAAAGGGGGAAATTGAGCGAATGATCTTAAATCTTTCATTTTCATCTATGTTTTATAAAATGTATAATGACGAAATCGTCGTATGACTTGCAAAATTTTCCATCACCCTTATGAGCTGATCGATTTGAAACAATTTTCCAGTCTGCTGACCAATTAGCATGCGGCTAATTAAACAACAAAGCCAAGTGTCGGTAAGCCCATTGGTTTGACCTGGTTTAGTAGTTCATTGTACTATTACACTTTTATATACCATGCCTGGGATGGAACAGTCTAGAAGTAAGTATTGTTGTACGATTAAACATAATTTTTATTAATATGTTGAAATAGATTGTTAACTAATAGTTGATACATGTTTTCTTAAGACAATAGTATTACACGTACTGTCTAATTAGAAAATTAATACTTGTTTTTTAATGAATATTATTTCTTTTGTTCGAAATATAAAACCCACCTTGTGATAGTATAGTACATAGCTACTTTAATTTACTTTTCCTTACTCAAAGATCCTTTAAAAGGTATGAGTATTATAACTATCAATTTTACTGTAAATTTTGGCAGTCTTAAATCTCATTGATGTCATGCATGTTGTCACGAAACGAGAATATTATTAAGGTATTTCGTATTATCGACAAGAACAACCGTACGGGTACAACTTTTGGGACATTAAACCGGACGTTATCACTTAAAATTTGAATACATTGTTTCCGAAATTATCAATGATGACACATTGACTTTATGATGAAATGCCTTCCTCTTTTCTTTAGCTTTCTAAAATAAATTGCATCGATTTGTTGTTGTCTGGTGTTTTATATCAACTGCAGTTGTTGATCACATGTGATCAGGGGAGGGAACTAGTACATGCTAGAATTATATTTTTTGATTTTTTTTAATATTTTGTTTATATTTAGTAAGAAGAGTAAAAATTATTATTTCAAAAATTATAGTTTCTACGTCACCAATTATGGGTGATAAAATATATAAAGGAAGTGCAATATTCACATGTAGAAAAGATACAAAGATAAATGATTAAAATGAGAGACATCTATTTTAACAAAGATAAGACGTCACCAAGCAAAAAAAGATAGTAACTTAAAGGATATAGTTCAGTTCTAATGAACAATGTGCAAATGAATTTTGATTTTGAATTTTCATTAATCAAAAATAAATGTTCACAAGCTTATCTCTTCTTTCTAAGTTAAGGAGAAAATCATACTTAAGATGTGACCTTAATGGTATCTCCATCTATCACTCATTAATTATATATGCCGAAACTTTAACTGATACGAACTAACCCTTGAGAACGATGACACTTGAACATGGAGAGTCTAAATGGAGAATCTATCACTATAGCTAATATAATGGCATGTTGGCCCGTCGGTACATGCTTGATTACCATACAACACCTGCATATGCCTGGTCAACAGAGGACGTTGTCCTAAGTTAATGTCAGTCAGACTTCCATGGCGAGGTCACTGTTCGATCCGCCATGTTTTGTCTTCGTCTATCACATGGGATATATGTGTCTTTGTATTGTTAATTTTTATTTGTTTGAATTATTCTTTAACTATCTGTCATAATCAAATGCCATCGGAATTATCATCATTCTGTTCAGACACCTAAATACTAGTCAGCAGCCTCAAAGGTCAAAAAAAAAGTTTTGCAAGGATACGTCAATAGCTATATCGCTAGGGCCTTATAATCATACATGTATGTTTAGTCGATTTTATTTTTCGCCTTAATGACAATAGTGCTGGACACTGGTCATGGAACTGCTTTATTGTTGTATTATATTACAATATAACGGATTTCGCTGTTGGAGCAGAGCATGATTACTGTTCCAGAGCATGATTACTGTTCCAGAGCATGATTACTGTTCCAGAGCATGATTACTGTTCCAGAGCATCTGATTTCACTCCCGGTTATTTGTTTGGAGTTCATATTGCTTGTGCTTCATTTTTTGTGTGACGTCTTGTTTTCCTTATCTTCAGTTTTATGTGTAAACTTTTTTATCCGGTTCGTTACATTGTGTGTATGTAGATTGTCTCTATTTCATATGTTCAAATTTAAGCCATTTTTTTGTGTATTTTGACGTGTTTAAATTATTCCACTGCTGACGCTTCGGTACTTTTGCCGACATTTTAATTTTTTGTAATAGTCTAATTTTCATATTCAACTTCGTTTCAGTGTCCGCCGCGGTTTGTTTCTATCTAATTCGTTGTATTTTCGTGAGTTTTTTCCCTTTGATTTTAACAGTTTAATATTTTTTTTCCTTTTATTCAAGCTTCATTTCGTGGCTTCAGATATTTATATGGATCATAATCCTGTCCGTAAGTAAATGAACACCTTTAACTTCAATATTAGAATATAATATACCATCGTCCCAGCCATTGTACATTGTGTTTATTTCTGATATGAATCATCACGATTCCTGCTAGTATCGAACCGGAACCATCAGGATTTTAATTGTTTTTGTATTTAATATTATTAATTTTACTTTCTAAAGCATCATTTTTCAAGATTGTTCAATAATCCATATAGTTTTGTCTTCTTCCAATTTGTGTTTAACTACATTTGCCAAAAGTTTTTGACGTTGATATGTTATATTTGATATATAGTTGTAGATTCTCTGTATAGAGACAAAACCAATTATAAAACATAAGGAATTTAAAACAACATGCAAAGAAGCATTTAAATATTAAACAATTCAAAGAACATGACGAGTCTTCCCATATAACATCTTTCACCAAATTTACCAAATCAGCGGAGCAATAAATAAAATACAACTGATTAAAAAAGACAGAAATGTTGTACTGTAAGAGAGGTCGAACAAAACTGGTAATGAGCAGCACTTCTAATATCCAGTGAACTTTCTTTTTTATTTGTGTTGACAAATCTTGGTATTTGTTTCTTTATACTAAGACAAGAATGGTAAATCATTTTTTCTTTCCTCGAGAGTTTTTTCTTTTTATATTAAATTGTAACACGTTTTTTATGAACAAATTTTAAAATCGTAAGCAACAGTATTTGTTTGAATTAAGAATACAAAAAGTAAACAGAAAAAAAATTTAAAAAATTGTACAGAGGGCTGTAATACGACATTATCATTAGTCAGAAGTGCCTTGGGTCAGCAAGAAGACAATAACCACGATCAAATTAAATTTAACTATTGGAGAGAAGATAGAAGATCAACTACAAAAAGCTACCAATGGAAAATGAAATGTCCGGACTGAAATAACTAGGAGAAAAAAAATATACGATTAATTATGATGTCATTACTATGAAAGGCAAATGTGTCTTCTATATGCTGGATATTAATTTTTATATAAGTATCTTGTCGTGTCTTTTAATGTGTTGTGAATGTGTCAACATAAACAGATATTAGGAAGTGTTTTTGATGCTCTTCAGAATTTCAATTATTTCATTCTCTTTTATCATTCCTATCGTTTCATATAAATTTTGTTTGGACATTTTCTGCTGGAATGTGATAATGGCTCGTGTCCCTTCTAATCACAATCACTGCATACAATAAGCAGAGTCTTCCAAACTTTTATACTTTCTACATGCTAAGGTTACTATTTTTAATATTTCTATGTAAATGTGATTTTACTCTAAATTTTATGGAACACAATGACGACAAGGCCACAAGTGTTTGTTGTCTCTTTACGTCAAACTAGCGGAAAGACGCATATCCCGTCTTCCTTCGGTTTTCTGTAAATATTCAGACTGCGGTAAAGTAAACATCATATTCTGCATTGTGTTAAATAAGATGCACTCCTTATTTTCAAGTGTTAATTAGTTTTACTTGTATTGTGGACAAATCAACGAACTAACTATTATTGTCTTATGTCCGACATTAAAATATCATAATGAAGTCTGTGGGCAAAACACTTTTGAAATACCAAAATAACAAAAAAATGAATTAGTTTAAACGTACACAAAAAATCGTCTTATTTTTGTGACTTTCAAGTGTACATTTCTTTTTTTTTTTTAGTTTATTGCGTGTTCGTGCATGTACTTGCCCTAAGTAACACTTCTACTTTAATGTGACTTTATTATTTATTCATAATCTTCCTCCTGTAGTTTTTTTAAAACTGATGTGCTTAAATAAATGTTGAAACAATTCGATTGAACGAAAATATATCCGATTTACCTTGTCGCTTTGCACACAACTCAACTAAGACAGTTTAACTTTTACGCGAAGATTTGTTTTATATTATTTTAATTTAATTTAATTCATTTTATTTCATTTTCGTTTATTTATTTTTGACAAAAATGATAACAGAGTAGTAATTTTTAGATTACAAAGACTTAAAACCTTGTTATGTCATTGGCCATAAAATATAATCCATTTTCAGACAACTAAAATCCCACCTTAATTGGAAAATTAGGAAGTCTAGGGAAGCTAAACATTTTAGACATCTGGCACAACACAGTTTAGACGTTGCCCCTGTTTTCCATTCTTCGAATATAATATCAAAACAGTGCAACATGCTGATGTCAGCAACCATTCAACAGACCTGAATGCGTTCCCATGATTCCTAATTCGGAACGATTGCCATGACCCCTGGTGGGAGCCGAACCCTGCAGGTGTGGGTACTGTTTGTTTCTCATATTGTATAACGTGTCACATGATAATTGACACTTGTTGACAGTTTGTGCACCAAAACGGCAACTGTTTATATAAGGATATTTTAGCACAAAAAAAATGCATGTGCGAATGTGATATATGATGCAGTTAATTTGCAATGATGCGACATTCTTTGAAAAAGTTTACAGAAGCTTGGTGCCTTGTGTGATCTGACGTGTGCTCTGCAGAAATACATACTGTAAGGTACAGTAGAGTGTTGTTAATATAATGATGTTTTTTCTCTTGTTTTGTTTATTTCATTTACCTTGCCTTATGTGTCTATTTTCCCCTTTCTTGTCTTTTTTCTCGGAATATATTCCTTTGATTTCCGCTCTTGATTACACCGTAGAACATACATTGGTCTATAGTACTTGGTCTTTTCATGTCTATTTGATGGACAAGGCTCTTATACTGCCTTTTAAACAGGTTGATATTTTTATGTGGTCTATGTCCTTCGTTTTGAAATTCTGATTTAAAGTCTTACCAAAACTTGACCTTTATTTTAACTCATAATTTTAGTACTTAAATTTCAGTACTTGACAATGCAATGTCACTCCGTTCCTCTGTATCGACTCGTCTCTTACTCATTTGACAATTGCTTTTCTTTATGTTCAGGTTGCACACCTTACTATATGTTCCATTGCATGTCGGATAATGCGGCTAATTGTAATACTATATTCTACATGAGTCGTCTTTAGTGTATTAAGTACAAAAACATTTTCCATTGAATTTTCTCTATCTTAGCATGTGTTATACTAATCTTCGCAAGGCCATTTTAGCACTCCTTGGAAATTTGCATTTAATAATAAACCACATTCAGACTTTATAAAATAATAATATGTTAAACCAATACGGTTTCTGCAAAGTCTTTGTGAATCAGATTTTCACTCAGATTTTCAAGTCATTGGGTGCAATCTACCCGATTTTTGCAATGCATTACAGTTGCAGATTTTGAATCATGTATTAGTAAGTCTATCGATTTCTCGTTATTATAAAGAGAAGATAGTTTTTTATTGTCCTTATTAAATCCATTGTACCTTTGCCCAAGGTAAAAGACAGCACACACTACTTAAACTTCAAGTGATTTAAAATGTGTATAAATGTCTAATTAATTGAATGCTCCTTATTGAGAATACAATTGTATTCAGGTAATGAGCTTGTTGACTCCAAGCCACTCCTACGTAATGTTTTAATTTTCTATCTTCCTTAAATGACTAAATGTGCTCAAGATCAAACATATTTCTTTAATCGAGTAAGAATCGATGAATTACAATGCGGATCAAACCTTCCTTAAAAACGGAATTTGTTTGCTTTGTCTCACAGGTGTATATATGAGGATCACTGTCACTCCGAAAACAGAAACTGAAAGGAACCGAAGACTAATAGCTGAAGAAACCTCGTGGCAGAATGAAAGGTTTTACTTGGGATTATTATAAATAAAACGGCGTAGGAATATGAAACCAAGCCCCGGTTAGAAAGGACACAACAGAAGTTACAGAGATCGTCAATTTAAACGGAGGAAGTTTACACAACTACTCAAAGTTACTCAACGTTAGTAAAGGTTTGTTGATTTTGTTGAAAAAAAAAGAAAATATAATGTCTTGATCATTGTAGTAACAAAACAATTATTATGTGTATAGAAAATATTTATGTATAAAATGTTCCATACTTTCTTTTCTTATATCATTATCTGTTTCCTATATATATACTATTTTCATGACAAATAGTATATTTAATGTTCATAGGACCGTTACTACGTCATAATGTGCTTATACTTCTGTCTTATTGGAAGGTTTGTATACGAAGTTAAATCGTTGTAGAGGACATAACGTGTTGTTCTAATCATGATGTATGTCTTATAAGTCCGGTCAATTATAAATCAATCTATTACATTTGTTCTACAAAGTTATAATTTTAAGAGAAACACAATGATTGTTAAACAAACCAAAGTGACTTTAAAGTGACAGATACAAGGGGTGTCTGGGGGTTGGAACTCTCCTTTTTGAAAGATTACCTTCTTTCCTTGGATAACCCTTTTTCACAATCTCTGTATCCGCACCTATTGTGGCTTTTAGTTGCACTTAATTTCGTTTACAACATTATTTTATGTATATTTGCAATAGAAAATAACAGGAATCTATCGACATCACATTCTTTAGATCTTTTCATAAACTCACGAACTTTATTCATATACTTTATCAATAAAATTTTTACATAACACGTGTTATTTCCTACCAGCTTTAATAGATGAATCAGTATGAAACCTAGTGTAACTACGTAATTGCTTCTGAACTTAAATTTGAAAAAAGGTATAGGGAACAGTCATATTGATGATGGAGTATACGGAATGAAATTCTAAGATATAAGTGGTTGTCTATATTTTAAAATCATCCTTATATAACTAATAAACGCACTAAGTTAATCCAACAACAAAAAATAGTCTGTTGAAGGGTTTAATCATTTCAATTAGTGCCTTAAACAACGAATCATTATCACTGAAGTTTGACTATGCGGTCTCGACAGATGAAACACTTACCAGTTTGTTACATGTTGTGCAGTTATTTATTTGTGCCATTATGTCATTTTGTCCCATTTATGTACAGATATTTAGGGTGCACCTGATGCACATTTTTGTGACGCATTCATAGATGTAATTTGAGTCATATCTTGGTGTCAAAGTGTACTTAACACTAAGGCTGACATTAGGTCCATTTGTACGACCCATGGAAGCTGAAGGGCGCCTTCTTTGAGTTATTACCTTAACAGTCAATTAATAAATTGCCTGCGGTGATATTAGTATAAAGGGTTATCTTCATTAGTTGTAAAATGACCTGTACTACAAATTAAAATCCCATTCTAAAACACAGAAAGGAAGTAGGTAGCAGACGATCACGTGATATATTAATGACGAAATTAATTTCGCTAGACAAAATTTCGTATTTATTTAAGTCTGAAGGTCAAAACTGTTCATACCTTGTCGAAATTCCATACCTGAAATCTGCAGACGGAATGTGACATTCTTTTTAGATGCGACCGCCCAAAATATATTTTATAAGTGTATCGAATGACGTCAATAACTAATATATTTACTTCCGGATTATTTACTTTAAGGATACTGAAGGCAGACAAAAAGATTCGATAATATTGGTGCATGTATATATACGTCTTTAACGATTTGAGAGGGATTAAATATTTTGTACAGTTATACTTGATCATTTAAATGGTCATTCGGGATCATTCATAAATAAAAACGGTTCATAAATTTTTTCACTTATGTAATTGAAATGTATTTTTTTGCTTAGTCTACTTTATATTATTCATGAATCAAGCCTGGGGATATTGAGTGTCTAAAAATTCCAAGACAATAAACCGATCTCTGCATTGATGATGCTGCAATGCATTGACATATATAATTTCGTTCAGTGAACATCAATGATTTATTCAACAGATGAACTCTGCTTTTGTCTCATAAATTAATTATTATACAATCTAAATCTACTTAGCGACGGCAGAGAAAAGAAACACTATCCCAGCTAGATTTTCTTTGTTTGTGTGGAGTCTGGAATAAGGAGTGCCATGAGGATGGCGATTAACCACATCAAAGGGGTGAACAAGAAACTGGTTAAATTCGAAATGTACATTTAATAGCTTCTTTATTTAAAACAAGGTGATAAAGGCTCTAAAATTTAAATTCACCCAATTGCAGATATAACGACATATTTTAGGTCTGTGACGAGTGTTTGCCGAAAGTCTTTGTGTGGTCACAGTCATAAAGGAAACATTCTTTTCCGCTGAATGTTTGAAAGAAAATGTCTACTTGTGGTTTAGAAGGGATTGCTCCAGGCTAGATATTAAAGGTGTTCAAAAAATTTCCTGAGTGCAAAAGATACGAAAGTGAATGGAAGAACATCTGTCGAACAGACATGAACACCACACGCGCATCTTTTCAATAATTTTGAAATTACTTTTTTCGGGTGCCAACCGTTTTTATTTTATTGAACTTAATTATAGTATGAAAGGTCAAGTTCAGACCAGTCATTTAAGGATAGGTGTATGTTTGCATGCGATTATGTATTTATAGAGGTGATAAATATTTTAAATTTCATTCGGTTATGTACATGGAGTAAGGCCAGTGCGTAATAATTTTACTTCTTTTTAAATTGTGAATATTTTCTTTATAGATGAGGTTTTTTGTTACAAGGTTGTGTAAATATAATATTTTATTAATTGAGATGATTTTCTTGTATTTTCTTCGCCTTAATAGCTTTGTGAATTTTGGATTAGCTTAGAATGTTTGAATATATACTTACATGAAAATGAATGTCAATGATATAATTTTAGATTTTAGACATTTTTTCCGAGGATGTTTACTTGAAATGTTGAAGAATGTAGGGAGACATTTTAACTCATTATTCTGTGGATACTTCAGAGAATATGATGTATGACTTTGCAGTTTTGAAAGATTAATTTTTCATATAATGCTAGTACCACCACCGTCACTAATTATTTTATCTACGTGTGATGTAAGGAAAATATTAGCAAAACTATGTCTAATTCATTGAAATGTTTTTATGAATGAATAATGGATGTTCTGCGTAAGAGCAACATGACACAGTTGTACATTTCATTCATGACTGGTTGTACATTTCATTCATGAATGGAAGGAATGAATAATTTTCCATTGAAATCTTTAAATCAAAATTTATGTGAAGAATTCGAATTATTTATCAGACGTCTATCTTCTTGTGAACGAATATTAAAATTGTAAACGTAAAGGACTTTTATGACGCATTCTTGTTTACAAAAAGGTAATATCGACGAGCGACATCAACCGTAGATATGTGTATATAATTTGTAAAATATGAAAATCGTAGGCATTTGTATTTGTGATCGAATATCTCCTAGTAGGTAACTATATAATGTGTTAGTATGGAGAATAGTTAGCGTGGGCGTCCGTAGTAATGTCGATTAGAAACGTGAATGGATGGAGAGAATGTTCGTGAATGAACTCGGTGAGAAAATAACCTGTTATTAATTAGACACAAGGCGAAGACAAAGGGCAAAGTATCAACTAAGGTAAGATCTTTGTTTCTTTTTTTAATGTTTATGATTCTAGTTTAGTCTGCCTGAACTTGACCGATTTAATGTGAAACGTGTAATGGCTTAGTTTAACTATTGATTAAATTAGAACAGAAAGTTCATACCACTGATTTTATACCCTATAATTCACACTTTATATTTGAGTACCGATTTCCGGGAGCGTAATCTGAAGCGTAATTGTAAAAGTTTCAGAAGTTTATTGCATTTTTTTTATCACATTAATATTGTTTGGGCTAAAAAACATAAATGACGTCTGCGGCTGAAGCAAACAAGTAATTTTTATAGCAGATTTTTATAATGATCTTTATATTGAAAGCCTATCCCTTTATGTTCCCTTTGTATTGAACGCCCATCCCTGTATGTTCTCTTTGTATTGAAAGCCCATCCCTTTCAATTAAGTGATACGTAGTAGGTTTGATAAAATTGTACGAAACTGGGGCAACAGGTGTAAATGTATAATTTTTTTAAAGATCAAAACAGAAAATTGAGTTAGTGTCCTTTTTTTTAATCGGAGACATCACTGGGACGGGTGGCAAAACAAAGTTCAGTACCGCAAATAGTAAAGAGCAATGATATATGAACTAGAAAACATGAAAAGCAACGCAAAGCAACATATATTCAGTCCAAATTCTATGAGCGTGGACGTCATTAAATAGGGCAACATATATTCCGTCCACGTGTATTTATTAGACTCTTAAATGTAGGGTTCGTCCATATCAGTTTTAGGAAAATCTAGTTTACACATGAAACTAAGGGATGGGTGCAAATTGTAGGATCTCTGCATATCGTTCAAACAATACTATCAATAATCGCTTCCTGTTTTGTGTATAAACCATATCAAGTTAAATCCTTTGTGTACTTTTCAAAAGTCAATTTAGTACAATTATC
The DNA here is from genome assembly GCA_037379345.1 of Perna viridis. Classification (NCBI taxonomy): domain Eukaryota; kingdom Metazoa; phylum Mollusca; class Bivalvia; order Mytilida; family Mytilidae; genus Perna; species Perna viridis. The sequence goes on along the minus strand of CM074522.1, from coordinate 37,952,894 downwards.
AGAATTCTCTTTGTTCTTCATTTTACCGACATGCCTATTTGTTAAAACTAACATTTCAAGTGACTGGTACATATTTAGTGTAGTAGTGTCGTTCTCGGTCGCACGTGGCGATATTCCGGTGTCGTCTGAGTTAATTTCAATGTCACGTTCTGGGTCAGGCCGACCTTGTTTGCTATTTCTTTGGGTAATAATGATTTTTTTATATATATTTAGAAAACGGTACTTACTTTTGAATGTTATCTTCGTAATTGTGCATTGTTTGAGGTTTTAGAAAATTCAAACAATTATCAATGCGTGAATATTATCAAGATCATAAAAAACTATATGCATGCTTGTAAAAGAGAGTAAGCGCTTTAAAAAAAAAAGAACATGCATGTATTTATGAATAACAGAAGTTGGTACATGTATAAATTCTCTTTTTAAGGCGTTGAACATAATATAATCATTTATTTTTTTCATTTAGAATAGTTTTAGATGGCGTTTGATAGTGTATGTATCGAGACATTGACTATAGAGCAAGTTACTATTTGCAGTTTTCATGGCAAACACTCAGAAGACGCTTTATTTGTGGATCTGTGTCCCATCGACGCAGTGTTCATATCTGTAGTTACGCAAAATCCACATTCTTGTTTATTCGGAGTATGACGCAGTTGATTAGTGATGTAGGTGTCTTTTGTCAAAATTCCAGGACAATCGGTTCTGCGAAAATATTTTTCTCCCAACTATGTCAATATTTCAATTTATATTTGTTTCGTGATATTAGTTACGCAAGTTGGTGGTCTTTATAACCCCAGTTTCCGCCTCTGTGTATTGTCATTGAATTTTTACTTAGAAATGAGAATATTTACATTTACAAAGACTTTGAAAGATGCAATCAAAACACCGAAAATGTTACTATATTTGGAAATATAAAAGAAAACGGAAAAAAAACTATAAATCGTTTTAAAGGTATTCGTTCAGTTTTAAACTGTTCAATTTGCTTAGGAAGTGACCATTGGGTAAGCGATATATTTGCCTAAGTATTTCGTGGAAGTTACATACATGTTGTTCGGGTCTCCACCTATCGATCGGGAACGGTCGTACCAGTGTCGGATTAAACATTGTATAGATTCTTTTTTTTTTAAGTTTTGATATTCCGCCGCTTTATTGGTTGCGTTAAATGAGAGAGAAATCAAGTGAGCGTATGCGTCATAGTTAATGATTGGAACACATATTTGTGGTTAAATCTGCATGCACGGATTGTGCATCATAGCTACTGCTTCAAATCTTTACATGTTTGAGTGTTGATAGGGTAGGTGTCTGATAGTCATATATGTATAGTGTTTGTATGTCAGTAAAGTTGTGAAAATGATATTGATTCTCCTCTTTAAGAAAATAATCTGTATTCTACTAGACAGAAGTCGGAATAATCTGTATTCTACTAGACAGAAGTCGGGTAAAGAATAATCTGTATTCTACTAGACAGAAGTCGGGTAGAGAATAATTTGTATTGCACTAGATAAAAGTTGGGTAAGATTTTTTTGTGCGCGGATATGTATAAATTTTACTTGTTTACACCATTTGGAGCTCTTAGGTATTTATGTACCTGTGCAGTGCTGTTTATGTACAAATGTACGGAAATGACACGGGTTGTTTCTTGTGGTCAATTGGGATCTTTGTGTGAGAAATTTGGGTCTGTTCTTTGCCCTATCCGTCAGTCGCTGCGTCGCTTTTACTGCAGTGATTGATTGATGAGGCTTAAAACGGGTTTAATGTCAACAGATTGGTAGGTAGATTATTTGACAAATTGTCAGCTAAAGGTTAGAACTGTAACAGTATTTTGACGTTTCCTGTGTGTTTTGTTTTAGGGTAAACATCTAGTGTCTACTTAATGTAAAGGGCTGGTTTTGTATAGTAGTTGTTTTATCTTTCACCTACTGGATGCTGTTCTTCCAGGGTTGTCATCAGGATCATAACTTGTGATATGGCCAGTCTACTAATATTTACTGCCCTGGACTTTACATTTTATGTCATTCGCCTTCTAAGTGAGTTCTTGTTGTGCTGAAGTATTAAGTTCTTGTTGGAGAGGAAAGGGTGTGAATTAGACTAAGAACGGTAACTCAAGTTTCATTTCGACTTGATTAGGTTAGGTTACTAAGTACCGATCGATGACAACAGATGTCAGAGGTATTCTCAATTAAAATTGATTTTTTCCTGGACTGTCACTTCCCGGTACTCGTGTTTTATCCGTGTCGACGGGAGATAACACATCACATATATATAAGTACATATAAGTATAGTCGATTTGACTAAAAGGCTTAGCCTATCAAATATGGTTTCTTTAACCAGGAAATCGCTTCATATGAATTAGCTCTATTACAACATCTACAAATGTAAGTTTACAACGAACGTTCGTTTGTCAGGTGACAGATTAAAGACCACGTGATTTGTATATGACGTGTTACATTGTATACCTATCTCACGTTTATTTTTTCACGATTTCTGTCCTTACCTTCTGTTTTTCACCCAAACCTTTTATAAAGAATCAGTTGTTCGTCTTGGTTTATTTTCACTGCGAATGCAGAAACTGACTTTTTTCCTCTAGTTCACCTTTCCACGTGAATATATACTAAATGGATTCTTTTTATGAACACATTAGAATAAAGGTGCATGTTACATATATATGTAGTGCATGCATACTTTAATATATAGAATATGAGTGCGCATTTATGACATGAGCGTACCAGGTAACTAGCTACATATGTAATACCAAGAAGGAGATAGATGCTAATTATTTAATAGAGTGATTCAGTAATTCTGATTGTTTCTCTTGAAATATGAAAAGAAGAGACGCTATCACATTTAGCTTGCGCTATTCTGGAGATTAATTCCGGTTGTTAGATATTCCTGTTTGAGGATGTGCTACTGACTTTGTAGAATACTATGCCATTTTTATCAGTCACTGTGTTATGATTTTACCACAGGGCCGATGATAATGGCATGAAAATCTACTTAATTTCAACGATGACGGCTGCGATCAACATACACCGGTATTCTTGGACTATCCATGAAGGTTTTTCTGGTCTAGAGATTGGCGGTTTTAATTAAGTTAGCATGATAGAAATTCGAGCTAAAATGTCATACTAAATATATAAAAGCAGATTTTACACCTAATAGCGAAAACAAGAGGAATGAAAGAAAAACTGTCTCGGACGTCGCCCAGTATAAAAAGGTCCGAACCTGACAGCAGATCGGACACTCTGTTGTCTTGTAATTATGTGGTGTCCCCAGATGGGAATCTTAGCACACTCAAATCTGGTATGGAAAGTGCCCCTACCAATTCAACTAGAAGTACCATATCACACGTTCAGTCTGCAGACCATCTATTCCAGTACAAAAATTCTGACTATTTTAAAATTATCAAAGCATGTTCCATCACTTTAAACGATATATTTGACTACAACGATGGCGAACCACATTGTACCATATCAAAATGTGGTATTAAATATTGCAAAACATGCAACATTCGTATAACCGACCCTTACTTCTCCAGTTCCCTTACGAACAAAACCTCCCATACAAGAAGTCACGATGACTTAAGTTGCAAATCAACAAACTTAATATATGGATTAGAATGCAACTTATGTGGTTTAATATATGTCGGAGAAACGCAAGAACGATTAAATAAAAGAATGTGCGGTCATCGTTCGGGAATTAACACCACCAAATTCCCGACAGTCTATCAACACTTTAATCAACAAGATCATTCAATCCTCTCCATGAAAGTTCGTATTTTGGAGAAAAAAAAAATACCATCCTACGAATGTATGATTTTAATTACTTTATGTTCTTTTTTGTGTATGTCTATTTTCCATGTCTGGTCTTTGTCCCTGGATTACATTCCTTTGATTACCGCTGTAACCTTGGTTCCCTTAATTATTTTTTAAAAAAAAGTTGTGTTCTGTATAAAATCGGTTGGTTTGTTTACACTGGTTTAAGCACGTAAACTCGTCTGGAAGGACGACCTACAAAATTAATCTGAACAGAGTTTGATGAAACTTAATGACAATCAGCCTTGGGCATGTCTACTCCCAAATTTGTATCGTTGTATCACAAAACATCATAGCAGATATAAGAAATCGGAGTCGTCGTAGGCTCATTTGCTCGGAGAGATCTACCTTCCCTGAAAATTTCAAGATAATCAATGTACTAATTTCGGAGTTATTGCCTTTTTTTTTTTTTTTTTTTTTTTTTGCTAATCTTACTTTTTGGCAGTTTTTGCCTATTATTTAGAAAACAAAATCAGATTGATGATTAATGTTTATTTATAAAATGTTCAGTTTTTCAACATCTTTTTTTTTTCTTGTGCCAATTTCAGAAAAAATTGTTGACCCTTCTTGGAGTTATGACTCTTGAAAGTACATTGTTGACGCTTTCATGAGTTTTTTACTATTATCTAAAAAATGGAAGAAGGATGATGATTAATGTAAACGGATAAAATGTTCAGTATCTATTGTTGGTGCCAATTTCAGATAAATCTGTTGACCATTCTTGGAGTTATGTCCCAATAAATTGTCATTTTGGCCATTTCCCTGCTTTCGCCTGTTGTTAACAAAACAATAGCAAATTGATAATTGATGTTAATGATTTTTAAAATATATATATGATGAAGTATATTAAGATTTATGATAGGTGCAAATTTGGGAAAAATCTGTTAATCGCATTTATTAATGATTTTGCACTTTTGGCATGTTATTCAATTAACGTAAGTAGAATCATGATTATTTTTTAAATGTTCATGACAAATACAATCTGTGCACACTTCGTCAAACGTGGTTGACAATATTTAGGTTTTGCATGTATTCAACTCTTTAAAGCTATTTAACCAGGTGAGCGATTCAGGCTCTTGAGAGCCTCTTGTTTAATCATCTCAGCCTTGTAAAAAAATCATGTAAGGAACAACTGATATTTTAAATTATTGTTTATTTCTCAGGGAATTAAGGGAACTACCATTTCATTTTAAGGGGTGATAGTGAATGATCAAAATAAAAGGCAGGATTGAAATTTTCTTCAAGTATTAAAAAAAGCAGGACAGACCATAAAAAAAGCAGGACCTATATTTTCTCAAAATAGAACAGCAGGATCAGAAAATTTGACCCCCCCCCAAAAAAAAGAATCAAATCAAATGGTGATTTGGTAAATATAATTGCAAATACAAACGTGTTCTATTTGCACGGTTCAATAGAACTGGTAATCCCTAATATTCCAAGGTCGTTAAATTAAAGAAGGTCATTATCAAACAGGAAAAGGTGAGGTTTTTAACCAGTAACAATCATATCTACAATGTACGAATCGGGCAGAAATTGTAATTATTGCATTTATATCAAAGGTGTAATGCTAAGAAAAATTAAACTGAACTGTTGTACAATTAATTTAATTTCTTTCATTTATATCTTTTTCCAGTTTATCGGGAGTGCTGTTGCCTTTAGATCTGCTTTTTTTTTCAGTTTATCGGGCGTGTGTTGCCTTTAGATCTGCTTTTTTTCAGTTTATCGTGCGTGTGTTGCCTTTAGATCTGCTCTTTTTCAGTTTATCGGGCGTGTTGTTGCCTTTAGATCTGCTTTTTTCAGTTTATCGGGCGTGTTATTGCCTTTATATCTGCTGGTTTTTTTCAGTATATCGGGCGTGCTGTTGTCTTTATATCTGCTGTTTTTTTCAGTTAATCGAGTGTGATGCTGTCTTTAGATCTGTTGTTTTTCAGTTTATCGGGCGTGCTGTTGCCTTTAGATGTGCTGTTTGTTTGTCTTTTTTTCAGTTTATCTGGCCTGCTGCCTTTATATCTGCTGTTTCTTAATAACGTACTTCGTTTTTGGCGTAATAATCACCAGCTATCTGTTATAACATTCCTGATTCATAATACTGCTGTATTCTTTGCATAATGTGATGACACAGAGATATTTAGCGAGTAATAGTATAATTAAATAACATCATGACCTATCCTAAAGAATTGTATACTATTAGGTATAACCACAACGTTTTAGCAATGTGGTATGTAAATAGTTTTGGGTATACGGAATAGAAATGAGATACTTGACACTATAACAACTTATAAAAGGAAGAGTCAGATGTTACTGTCGAAATCTGTGCTTTATTTGTGGTAATGAATAACGAACCCGGTTTAACCCAAGCAATGTCAAGGTCAACCAAGAATAGTACACTTATGCAAAGTCAAATTACTTGATGATGGAGAAACCAGAGACTAACATAATACCAGATGAAACAAATCAAAACACAACAAACAAAAACAAAACGAAGTTTCTCGTACTGGTGAAACCGGAAGTGTTTAAACAGATATTTCTCACTTTCACCATGTAAATAACTCCCAAGATTTACAAATGCAACACGGCAGGTGTCATATAGAGATTGTTGCTGACACTACTTACTTTTTTTAAATGTTGATTCGTCAAATTAAGTGTTTGTAGCATATATATTTCACTTAATCACTATCAAAATTTAGGGCTGCATCTACCTGCTATACGCAAGACAGTGTCATCACATATAGGCATCATATCTCATTCTCATTATTTTATCTACATGTATTTCGACGGTTTGTTTTGATGATGATCATCTTGCCCTTTTTCTCTCAAAGGTTACATCTGCGTATCTACCTACAACAGAATTAGCATGACAGTTGTAATTTTAATAATTTTTACATATTTTTATGCGTGGCATTAGTACCCGCCGATTAACCTACACCACTCCTTTAATCAATGTCTTGTACATTATGTATTCGTTGCGCAACATAGTTGAAAGGATGTAAGTTTTTGTAGGTTTTAACTGGACTGGAGCTTGTTTGTTCATTTGTTCGTTTACTTCTGTTTTGAAAAATGACTTTTTTTAACTGATTTTTATGTGTGTTTAATTGTGCAATATTTTTTTTACGGTTGCCAGATTTAAAAGGGGTGGTTGTCATCAAAATATTTAACCCCGCCGCATTTTTTGCGCCTGTGCCAATTCAGGAATTTCTGGCCTCTGCATGATTGCTGGAGTACATAGGAGCAACCATTTCGCTGTGCCTGTGAATAATGTCCCCTCGTCGTTCATTAAAGACCAATGTGTGGCATTGAACTGACTTTTTTTTATCCCGGTGGAGTTGTCTCGTTTTCAATTCTCGTTATATTGATATATACCTACTGGGACGGTCAGTGTTAGAGTCGGATATATTCTGATGTTTGTTACGTTATATACTTGATGTGTGTTAACTGAGACGGTCAGTGTGAGAGTCAGGCAGGTCCTGGTGTTTGTTACGTTATACTAGACATATGTTAACAGGACAGGTCAATGTGAGAGTCAGACCGGTCCTGGTATTTGTTCGTCTGAATGTAGCTGAAATATTGTTATAGTAGATATATGTTAACAGGGCAGGTCAATGTGGGAGTCAGGCTGATCCTGATGTTTGTTACGTTATACTAGATAAATGTTAACAGGGCCGGTCAGTGTGAGAGTTAGGACGGTCCTGATGTTTGTTACGTTATATACTTGATGTATGTTAGCTGGGATGGTCAGTGTGCTAGTCAGGTAGGTCCTGATGTTTGTTACGTTATACTAGATAAATGTTAACCGGGCAGTTCAGCGTGAGAGTTAGGTCGGTCCTGATGTTTGTTACGTTGTATACTTGATGTATGTTAGCTGGGACGGTTATTGTGAGAGTCAGGCAGGTCCAGATGTTTGTTACGTTATACTAGATATAGTCGTTTTGGGCGCCACTCATCAGAATATTAAAACTATTCACATATATTGTGTAATAAAAAGGTTAAGTGAGGTATAATGAAGTAAAACTATCCACAAAAGTGCTGTAAAGAAAAATTGTATTAAGACGGTATAATAAAGTAAAACTATCCACATGAATGTTGTAAAGAAAAAGCATACCGAGGTATAATAACGACAATATATTACATACATGTATGGTGTAATAGTCTTTGTTTGCTCATGTAATGCAAAGGATATACCACGTACATGAAGCCTTGTTTCTATTTTTAAATATATTGACTCCATATTTCTATTTATATGTATATTGATGCTATATTTCTAAATTTAGATCCGGATATAAACCGTTCCGTTCCGTAATTACTCTCAGATAATCATGACGGAATCGCCGCAGACGAAGCAGACAAGAAGAAAATACATTATCTACATATGTTATCTACATATATAAATTAAGGACTTTCACTCAGTCAATGCGATATATATGGACCTTTTAGATTATGTTGGTCTCGGAATTCGTCCTCGGGCTGTATAGTATGAACAGGTCCATATATTATGTATTGACTTCATTTAAAGTCCATAATTGATAAATATCGACTTTGCAAGAGTGACATCTACCGTTACAGTAAAATAGAGCAGGAAGATTACTCAACTTAAGGGTTTAATATGTTTGAACCTTGTACGCGCGACTCATCTCTAACTGTTTTATGGAATTTGAAAAACATATAGAACGGTTATGTATAAAATGTAAATACTGATGAATGACGATACTAAATGTTAGATAAATGCCATGGGTATCTGACCACAACATCAGAAAAATGTTAGGAAGATTTCTTATAGTTGCCTTTTAAGATAGGTTGCTTAATGATCTGTCAGTCAAGCTGTTGTTTGTAAGTTGAATATTTAAAACGGAAGATTTTAATTTACATTTATTATTTTATTGCAAAATAAACATTTTGCAGGTTTGGCAAATACAAATGACGTGCAAATTACAACGCAACCATGGCATATGATATAGATTACATGTATAAACATGTACATGAGAGAGTAATAAGGGAGCCAACGTTCGAGCGAAATCAAAAGAAAGTAATCCAAGGACAAAGACCAAACATGGAAAACAGACATACACAACAAAGAACATTAAGTAACTAAAATAATGCATACAAATAACAAAAGCAAATGAACAACTCGGACTTCATTAAAAACTGGAATTATGGACCAGGTGCACTGATAGGGTAAGCGTCCTCTGCTTTTCTAGGAACACACTCCGAGTTGCTCATTAAGAGTTAAGTCCGGGATAGACGAACTATGACACGATGAACAAATCAGTCTTCATGGTGCAGATGGATAAACCGTAACGATCCACGAGTTCATGATGGCAATCATAAAACTTCTGTAGTGATGACTTCAATCTTGTAGCAACATAACCCTGTTCCAGAAGCCTAACTGTAAGAGTCCTACCGCAATACAAAAAGACTGCGTAGTTACGGCAAGCTCTGGCATAACGTATAGTTGTGATATGAAAACTCCATACGCAGGTGCTGAAGGGATGTTGCCACAGGTGAAAGGAAAGTTGATAATTCTGGATGAAAAAGTATCATGTATGTCGTAAAGTTTGGTCAGTAGTTTTCCTATACCATCGATCCCTAAGTGTATGTCAAGATATGACACTGACTTAACAGTGTCTGTAGTATCCTTTATCTCAAGTTCTTTGGGTAGATTACGGAAACTAGGATTGTTTAACGATAGTACGTCATCTTTATAGCGGAAACTGGGATTAAAGATCTAGCTAAACGATGTTCTTTCTTTCGGATCAGATCAGTTATAAAGTCAGCCTCATAAGAGTGTAGGAATAGGTCAGCAAGTAGAGGAGCACAATTTGTTTCCATTGGAGTACCGACCGTTTGTTGAAAAACGTGTCCACCACACTGAACAAATATGTTGTCGATCAAAAATTCCAACGTTTTGAAAACATCTTCTTTTACTAAGTATAAGGAATCTCTACCGAGAACTATATAATTATATCTAGGTGTACCATCTTTTTTTGAAACAACGATGTGTTATGTTTTTGAGTCGGGATATTTAACTGAGTATGATGAATAGAAGTATACAGTGTTGAAAAACCATAGGTTTTAACACTATTACATTCTGATAATAATCTTGAATTGAGGGTCTCCAAAAGATCTTTCAAATTTTTCAGAATCCACATTGAATATAACGTTGTGTATGACTTTGACCAATATGGACCTTCTTTTCACAGCCCCAAAGATTGCTTTACAAAGACGACAATAATAGGCAATACATCTGAATTTAAAATATGAATAAGTTTATTGGAATAGTCAAGCTGGTTAAAACCTGAGTATTTATCAGAAATTCGATTTTAAAAATCAGCTCTTAAACTATCATTAGTTCAGCAATTGAAAAAGAAATGTTCCTCGTCGTCTAGTAAGTATATTGCAAAGGTTCTACCCAGTTCTACATCTAGATTATGATCGCTAATGCCAATCTTTGTAAGTATTGTTTTTATATTAAAATTCAGAATTTTGAAATACTCTGATAGTTGAAAATCGGTTTTTAGTTGGCTATAAAGATATAATTTAGTGGTGTTATTGAAGTTGGAAATTCTATCTTCCAAAAACCTCTTCACATTTTTCTTTAATAACTCTAGGTCTATTTCTTTTTTACTTTAGACTTGATCAAATTATAAGTGGTTTCAGGGTGTTCAGTTTTGTGCAATTGAAATTCCAAAGACAATCTACCCATTCCAAAGACAATCTACCTATTTCAGACATTGAGGCAATGTTGATGCAGTTCTTCGTATATCTAAAACACATTTACTGTTAGCTAGAAATAACTTAATTTGGAACCATACCTCTGTTACGTCTAAGATATTGTATCGGCTAAAACTACTGGCAAACCAAAACTGACCAGGTTCGTACAACATATACCAACGTTCAAATTGGGGTTTCTGGATCAAATGGTTGATGTAAGACCATTTTCTTTATTCAAAATACTCCCTTTTGACTGAGGTACAGCTAAAGACCTTCCAATTAATCGCAATCTTCAATTTGCTGACAACATCAGAAAAAAATCTAATGCTGTGATTTGTGGAGACATGCTGAGACTAGGAGAAACGTGATTTATGGAGACATGCTGAGACTAAGAGAACCCTTGTTATTACATGTACCTTCTTATATCGAAAGTAAAATATCGAATTATCACATGGGTCCATACCACAATTAAGTTCAGATTTACTTAGTAGTTATTGTCATAAGCGTCGAATTAGGGACCAGATCTGCATTTAGAATGCATACAGGGTAAAATGCTTATATCTTTTGGGGTTGGATCTAAGATCACTTCTTGGGTTTAGATTTCTGATTTGGTCCTGATGTTCAAGTTGATTAAAATATTGGACCTAAAATAAAACTGTCACTTTATTCAATAAGAATGGATTCTTTTAAATATTTTATATGCCAATACTGATTCTTACCGTGTGTTAGTTTCCACGATGGGTTTCAATTTCAATTATGTTAATTCAGGATAAAATCCAAGATATAACCAAAAACAAAAAAAAACAAAAAACAAAAACAAAGGCAAAACAAAGTACTTGTAGAGCTGCGACATATTTATGAAAATTATTTCTCCGGACAAAGAAAATCAATACAAATTCGTGCCATTTCTTTTTGTATTTTATGGGATTCAGATTCAACTTTCAATTTTTTGTCAGTCGATTTTATCTTTACTTTCCTACAACAATCAAGAAAGTTGAGCCGGCGTCAACCCACAAATTATTTTTTCAAATCCTTTTGTTGACTTTAAAGTATTTTTGAGTTGCCTAAAACTTATCGATTTGCCTGTTTTCTTCGCCATTGAGTTCTTGCTACAGGCTTCTATACTCGATTTCTGTCGTTCATTTCTCTCTTTTCATGTTTTTTACAGGAAAGACTGTCACTGGCTACACATATTATTTTAAGAAATAATCTACGACTGTTTGTATGCTTATTCGCAAGGCGTTGTGTATTGAAAGTGCAAATGATAATATCACGATCGGACGTCAACTTAAGTCCCTTTTAGGGTTAGTATTCATTTTTTTCACATTTATATACGATTTTTTTTTTATAAATTCGTTTTGTATTTATTTATATTTTTATTTTCGTTTGTTTGCTACATATACTTTTATACCTAAAACTTCATTAAAAAATAAAAACTTAGACTAAGGTGTATTGTGTATTCGTCAGAGCTGAAAACATTAATTAGTTTCAAGAAACGGTATGTTTTCAGACCACATACGTGGGAGTTCAGCAAGTTAGGAATAGCCATTCAAAATCATAGATTTGCAGTGTAGGTCAAATACCGGTCAGCATTGTTGTTAAGCTAATAGATTGGTCAAACCACAAGTATTTAAATAAGTTGGTTAAGCCGACCATTTAAACATAATCATATAACCTGAAGGTATACATGTTTGGGTGTGAGCATTTACTGTTTAAGTATAGGTTAAGCCAATCACAATCAATACAAACAGCCTTTGTCGTTGATAAAATCCGGGTTTTGATTTACATCCTGAGGTAGCATCATGGTTTAGTGACGCAAATAAATTAGATTCATGAGAAAAATTTAATAAAATCAAAATGAAATTTCCAATCACCTAAACGCATCGAATATACATATATATTTTTATAGATATACGGATTGAGTGCTTTATCAAAATCTGTTATCATTTTTTTATTATCTTTTTCATTATCTTCAATCTCTATATATCCCTTTATGCCTTTAGGTCTTCTATATATAATTGGAGGTTGCATTAACATTGTATTAATAATTTTGGCAATTAATGTATTTTTATATAAGATTCATACAAAGAGAATATTTTATAAGTTATAAACTTCTTGTTTCTGGAAATGATAAAAGTTCATGGGACCCGAGCACTCGGGTCACAGTCAGGAAAACATCTGTTCTTAACCGCCAATCCATTGTGAAGAAATCAGTACAGAGTTGTGCCTGTCTATAGGACTTTCAGGAAAACAAGTTAATTTCTTTCCCAAGCCCTCGGTAGTACACAGTTAAATACAATATAAATTTGTGTCTGTCCCGAGAAATTAATCTCTTGTCAGAAAAAAAAACATTGCGAATTACACGTATCATTCCAGCGCTTGTAAACAGATTTGTATCCCACATAATATTCCCCTACCGGTTGTAACTATTTTTAAGCTTGTTTTATACATGTATGTATATGCCTGCAGGGAGATATTTACTAGTGCGGTGATAAAGTTCTAACTTCCGTTTTTTTTTTTATGCATTTGTTTGATTTTTTTTCACAATAATGCATTTACTTTTAAGTGTATATTGCAATTACTCATTCTCAAGCCTGCAGCGCTGAAAATATTTAATTTAGTGATAATTTGCATGATTATGGTTAATTTTTCATCACATTTTTTATCGCAAGCTGTTTGCAGATTTCATTTACTTCGTTAGCATGGATGAGTAATATTTGTGAATGCGTTATCTCTATGCCGAATTCCTTTCTTTGTAGTCATTTCCTGTTTTGATACATTTTGCGCATTCTTTTCATAAGATGCTTACGCTGCAGAATATAATCCCATTTTATGATAAGGATAATTGATGGTGCTCAACTGTCTAGAAATCATTAAACATTTGTCAGATGTCTCTTTAGAACCTATTGCCCTCTTTGTTTAAATAGCAGAGTCATTTCTTCAGCAGAACTGCAATGGTGGTCATGAATATTACAAGACAGCCAAGATGGCGGGATATCAAATTTTAAATGCTAAATTAATCTTTGCGGTTTTCAGGGAGATAAACAAGCATATGGTTGTATCATGGATGGTCTTTGATCTACTAGGTGCTTTTTACCCCAGAGACGTATCAAATTGGTACGATAGGGGAGGGTTCGGAATTATTCAAATTAACAAGTACCCAACAAGAGATTTATGAGCTTATTTCATGAATACATTATTTACACTATGTGGCATTCAAACCCAAAAATCTCTGTGTTAATGTTTGTGGTTTTTTTTGTCTGGAAGACTTCCAAACGACCGACTTTTTACATCTTTCTTTCATTCTAAAGTGCAAAACCTGTGAACTTTAATTCGGCTTAGTCAATTTAATCTGTCAAACAGCAATTCATTATTAAAGTCGTTTTTTTTGTATTTGTGTTGTGTTTGTCTCTATTTTATTTATTTATCTTGGTCTATTATGCATGGGTTTTCAGGAGATTTTAAAAATATATTGCATTGTTGAGTGGTTCATTTTTTATTTGCTCTGTAGTAGATTCCATTGAAATCGTCTGAAAAACTCACTATAAGATTCAATTCAGAGGATTAATTTAATCACAATAAAAATCTCAAGTTCGTTGGAAATAAAAATGTATGTGGACCTATGTAAATTCTTTGCAACCCCACCCCCTCATATATATATATATATATATATATATATATATATATATATATATATATATATATATATATATATATATATATATATATATATATCCTAGCTGGCCGAATGGTCTAGAGCGCTGGACTTTGTGCAGGCGGTGTTGCCATAGATGTCACAGCTGTACGAGTTCGAGTCCCGCGGAGGGAACGACCAAAAGTTTGCATCGCAAATTTGACAGTTCTAACATCGTTGGGAATTTTTAAGACCTTTCTATACGTTTACTTTATCTTCCCTGTATCAAGTTGATCCGATGGAGCAGTGTAGCGAATGGAATCGTCACATTCTGAGACGTTTGTATTTAATTCTCTAACTTATCTTATAATTGAATTACATACGTATTTATACTTATATTACTAATATTTAACGATAAAATTGAGGTACAATAAATACTATTATCAAAACGACGTTCAGGGATGAGTTTACCACAAAAAGAAACCACAAGTCAATAATATATATTATTGTAGCCTATCCCTTTCCGCACCAAAAATACATTTTACATTATTGTGAATCATACAAAAAATATAATGTCAGAAATACATTATCTAAATACGTTCTCTATCTATGATATTTATGATTTGTTTAGATTTGGAATACATTTGTACGAACATGGATATATTTATATTTTCTGCAATATTTACACTCTTTAACCCGTTTTTATTTTCTATCGTAAGTATTTAGTAATAATTATCATACATCATTTAATAGTGTTAATTTTAATTGTGTTGTTTCCGATTTCGTGATCATGTTTGATGTTTTATTCATATTGTATAATTACATTCTGTAAATTTTGAAAATAGACCATTGTAGTTATGCATGTTTTAATTTTACAAACTCTCAAGACCGAAATATTATCGACTTTTGAAGTTTAAAAAAATACTAACACAATTCTGTACCTGGACAATTTTTGGAATTGTTTTTTATTAATAAATTGCTTGAACGCAAGAGTTTTAGTTCTTTAATTTTGATGTAAGTCAATGATGATATATATTCAATATTTTTTTCTGACAATTGATTCCAAAAATGTTAACATCACATTTTTTAAAATTATTTTTATGATTAATAAGAAAAAACCTGTCAGAGTGGACTACACATAAAACAATTTTTTAAGGATTAGTTAATATTTCATCCGCAGCAAATAATAGATTTATATACTTTACAAGTCAAACATTCTTGTCGACTATTTCAATTTCTTGATAAAACATTACATTACAAATTTATTTAATAAACGAACGACGACAACAAAAACAAAACCATAAACAAAAGAAAACAAAATGCAGAGGTCAAACAGTCTGCTTTTATATGTTAGGCCATAATGTTCATGCCATTCCATAAGTTTGTACAAATTATACATCGAAACAATGGTCGGTTAATTTTGTCATTGAATTACTTTATTTAAAAAATATTTTCTTTTTCAAAAAGTCAAAACTTGAGTTTTCTTGAAAACCCCGTGAAGGAAATTTTCTTAGATTTTCTAAAATTGTGTCTTAAAATATGTATGTAATCTTTATTCTAATGTTAAGTTTTCACCTTTAACACATGTAATGCGTGTTAAAGTTTTTACTATTATGATTATTAATATTGAAGTTTCAGCAAAATATTATTTTGTCATGTGGGTTTGGCTTATTTTTGTAATGTCTTTTTTTTTAGAAAAAAAGAAAGAAATTACTTATGAATATTTCCACAATTATGTCAGTTAATGGAATGGAAACTATAATTTTAATTACTGTTTAATGTTTTAAATAAGATTTCTGATAAAAACGAAATTCCTGTGAAGTTCACTTCATCGATGTTCTAATAACTTTATTGGTCAAGGCTCTGCATTTGTTACGACAATAAAGTTGTGAACAAGTTTGAAGCACATTAATTATGATAATGTCATTGGTAAAATGAACTGTAATCAAATATATTCTTAATTAAACAAGTTCATTGTACAAAAATTTTCACCGAAGAATGCACCAACAATAGCTACAATATCGCCATGACACCGTAAAACTTGCTTGAACCAACACTTTCTAGTTATTTTATATAAGCGATATTTTCCATACGAGGTTTTTATGGTATTTGCATCATTTGACATCGTAAGTGCATGAATGGTTTCCATGATAATAAAACTAAAGACAAACAATATTTAAATACATAAAGAAATAAATAAGTGATATACGGCTTTTGATTTTATTTCGAGTACTTTTCAGTGCCATACACCAATTGTGAATTTAAATGGTGATAAAAGATCTTAAATTAAAATTGAAGTGAAAAAAAACCTCAAAAACAAAAAACAAAACCAAACACAAATATCAAAATTTTAAAACACGTATATACGAGAACAACATAAAACAAAATCAACAAGGGGCAAAACTAGTTGGGAAGAAAACAATTTTACCTTACTAAAATACATAACATCTAGAATGATTACGTGTCCTTCCAAAAATGTAAAAAATCAATTTTATTAACTTGATATAGTAACTGTTATTCAAATGAAAAAAGTCACCATGGCCATTTACAATATCTAATAGAAATATATAAGCAATTAATGTTTGTCAGGCCAAAATTTTCGTTCAGTTCTCGTTATAGAAAAAGAGTATAAAAAGAGTAAATATGTTGTATATATTGAAATGGATCGGTAGACTAGTGTTCGTGAAAATATATATATATATATATATATATATATATATATATATATAAGATTTTCTTTACTTGCAAATTATAAGTAATATTAAAGTTTCAGTATTAAATAATTCACTCTTACTAAATAAACTTTAATTTTCCAAAATTATTTAAGAATATATAGGTAAGTCACTCGTGTTCTATACTTTCTGTTACAAACATTTTGATTAGACATTAAACATAATTTATAAAATTCAAATTTAAGTATATGTAAGTTGTTAAAGAAAATATATGAATTATTTACGTATATGTTTCGACATTTCCTATGTAGCTGTTAAGGAAATACGAATTATTAATATGCTCAAAACAACTTGCAGGTAAAGAAAAGGAAAAAAAGCATCTAATAATTTAAAACTTATAACTTTACCTTGTTCAATATATTATTTGATACAATATTTTATGTTTTTCTTTCTTTCTGGTTTTCATCTTTTCCATTTTTTGTTGTACATATAAGCAACGAAGAAATTAGTCTAATCTACGACGTTCGATAGAGAAAATGTCTTGTATAATCTACGACGGTCGGTAGAGAAATGTATTGTATAATCTTTTGTCAATTCACTTGTTTCTATATGGTCAAAAATGTTCATCACGACCTGTTCATTACTATTACTTAATTCCAGTCCTGCCATGTTCATTTTATATTATTTAATTCCCGTGCTTGTTTATTTTATGTATAGAATATTTCAACAATTTCTGCAAAACCATTTATATATATATATTAAAGAAAAAACCTCTATACCACCATGTTTAATGGCTATAAACATTGACATTGTGTACGCTACGTTATATAATGAATTTTTTGCTTTGTTTATCATTTCAGTTTTCCTGGTTGTCTAACGAAATATAAAAATAAAATCGAAGAGCTTGACTTGATATATGACTTGAAAATTAAACCAGAGTACATTTTGATATTTTATAACGTAATTAAATTCTTGGCAGAAACCTCAATTGTGAATTAAAATTACAAAAATAAGATTCCTCATTTCTACAAACTAAAACTATATATAAAACATATGTAAACCAGAATAATAGTAGCAAAATTGACTAAAATATGTGGGTATGAAATACTCATTATAAATACAACTGTATTTACCTAAAGTGAATCGGAGGTGTGCGTTTGCATCAAAACCTTTCTTCCTAAATTGTAGGACTTATTACACAAAAACACAATGTTTAACAAACGTAATCAAAATTCAATCAAGTCTAAGATTTCCAGTTTTCCTATTTTGTACTAATAAAAGATAGATACTAAACCAATATTTTGCTAAATTTAATCTTTAATTTGGATATTGTTTATGATCAAACAATATGTTTGGAAGGAATTTAGAAATTGTTCTAAATGGTTTTGTTAATTTTGTAAGAATATTTTCTTCGACCAAACTGCACCTTTAAGTAAGTTGTCTAAATAACTTGAAATACATAAAAATTGGCCGAAACATATTAGTAGCGCATCTTGCTGGAACCTTCTTGCTGGAAGAACAAATACCAAAAAGATTGATTATAATTTCCCCACTTTTCGGAACTGGAGGAAAACACTACTACAGCCAGTGTAGATTGAAGTTGTTAATTGTTATTATGAATACTTAGGATAAGAGAAATATAAGAGTACAAGAAGTTCATTATTTATTTTATTTCATTTTGTCTTTTGATTTATCGATTTATTTATTTATTAATTTATGGTGAATGAAAATCAAACCCAAGCAATCATTTTATAATATCAGGATTCCATTCTTATGTTTTCTTAATAATATAGAGCAGCATGAGTGAGAATCATTGTATACACCATGTAAAAGAAGGTAGCATGATTATGTGTTGGGATAGTTTCACCCGTACCACACGGTTCCATTTTAATCAAAGATCTTAGAAAGGGGTAAATATCACAGAAGAGACTAATCTAACTATTTTTTTTTAATTTTATTATTTTTGTTGGTTTTGTTTTCCGCAAATTATAAAACTGTTTTAGTTTGTTGAGAACACTCCGACAAACAATCGAACTGACCTAGATTATTTTTTTCAAAAAGTATATAAAAGTTTGATTTCCGATATCCAGATTTTATTGAGAAATATTCTGTTTCTGACTAGAAAAAATGATTCAGAAATGTTTTTAATAACTCTAACAAATAGGCTTCTGGAACAGAGTTATGTCGCTATTTTGCTACACGATTGTAGTCATCACTACAGAAGTTTTATGGTTGTCATCGTGGGCTCGTGGATCGTTATGGTGTGTCGATCTGCGCCATGAAAACTAATTTATTCAATGGGTCATAGTTTTTCTTTCCTCGTTTGTCTACCCCGGACTTATGAGCAACTAGGCGGGTTTTGCTAGAAAAAATATAGGACGCTTATCCTACCGGTGCAGTTGGTGCATGCTCCTAGTTTTTAGTGGAGTCTGATTTGCTCATTTGCTTTTGTTACTTTGTATGTATGATTTTAGTTACTTTGTGTTCTTTGTTGTGTATGTCTGTTTTCCATGTCTGGTCTTTGTCCCTGGATTACATTCTTTTGTTTAACACTATAACATTGGTTCCCTTGATTACTCTTTAATTTCTGGACAGATAATACGAATGACCTGGTTTGTCGCAGTTTACTCTTATAAAGCGCTAACTGTTTATTAAAAGTGTATACTTGCCCAAATCAAGTTATTGAGTATAATCTGTTCAGAAATTAGAAATATTCCTTATAATTTTATTTCTAATGGATGACAGTCCAAATATCAAAAATTGATTCGTTATAAAAGTTGTTTTATTTGGGATTACTTAAACGCGGAGAGCGGACCAATCGACGTTAATGACGACATAGAACCAAGCCAGAGTATACAAAATAACCTTGTTTGCGCAAAGAGAACCAGCCAATCAGAAAGGTTGTTACAAACTAAATTATCAGACTATGGATTTTTATGACATCGTCAATATATTTTCTGTACTCTCGTTTTTACTAACTCAACTCGGTTGCGATTCCTGTTTGTAATGCAATATACCAAAAACAGTTAACAGTAATGGAAGCGGACAACATGATGTAAACTACCATTTCCATCTTAAATGTATGTATCAAGTTGACACCATTGGGGTTGTTTCCATTTCCCCGGTTGTTATAATGGCCTTTCCTTTTGACTATTCCATTGTCTTGATTTTATCAGTTAAATTTATTAATACACTGTGTCAATACATTAAATGTTATTCCGTTTATTATGTTACTCTTCGTGTTAAATACTATAATGATGGGTTAAGTGAATTTTTTTGAACCCACCCATCTGACAACATAATTTCACTCAAGAATGCTTTCTCTATATGAATGCATGAAAAGACAATTATTTGATTTCAAGCTACATCACTTGATTTGCTCAGAAATATTTCAAAAGATTCATCATATAAATATGGCAAAAACGCTCTTGAAATAATAGCCATGTATTATCTTTTTTAACTATTTTTAGATTCCAGATTGATATAAAGGATTTTTATGTACGAAAACATATAACACGACACAATTTGACTTCCGTTTCCAATAATTGTTTGCATTCCTTATGTCTCTGTCGTATTGGTATTTCTTAGAAAAAAAAACCGGTTCCACCAGATGCAAAAAGATATCATTCTTGTATGCATTTATATTAAAGAACCAATAGAGAGCGTAAAGTTTCATAAAATGATTAACAAGATGAATGAATCAAGAAAAAAGTTTTTAATACGTTATACTGAATAAGACAAAATATTTTAGTTACTTAGATCAAAGTGTAATAACTTGACCACAAAACGAATTCCAATATATATAAATTCATACACTATTTATTCTTTTCATTTTATGATGTTATGTATTAATATCGAACTCCTAATTTATAAAATCTCATCTTAGAAAATTTCGCCAGCATTCACAAAACACAGCCAGTATATTTGCCAACACCAATTTTGTCCAAATACCAAAGCGTCACTTGTGGGATAATTCAAAGTCATACACAATGTAGCGAACAGAGTGAAATGATTACACACAAAAATGAAGAGAAGCAATGAAAACAAAACGACACATAAAAAACCAAAGCTCAAGCAATACGACCCCGCCCCCGAAAAAATGGACATCAGATGCTCAAGCCTCCTAAAAATGATTTCTCTTGGGTAGAAGTATAAACATTGAATACATAGTTCAAATATTTTTATCGTTATGGTGTATCCATCTGCATCATGAAAACCGATTTGTTCACCGTGTCATAGTTTTCCTTTCGTCTTTCGTCTGCCGTGGACGTCAAATTTCCGCAAGATCTTCTAGAAAAGGCAGAGGACGCTCAGCCTGGGTTGCTCATCTATTTTGTTTCTTTGTACCTGTTAGATTAGTTATTTCATATTCTTTTTACCTGTTAAAAGCCCATTACCTCAATTGCCTTATTAAGAAATTGGTCTTGTATATTAACATCGCAGGTAATGCCACATATAAACGTACTGCTTTTTACAAAGATGAAATCTTAAACAACCATAGTCCTTCATGTCTTCTCTCAACATCGGAGCAAAATGTGAGGACTTGCCTTACCTTACTTGTATTGGATTCCCAAACTTCATAAAATGTCCATCATATGTTGAAATAAAATAGAGTTACTTCAAAACCTAAAATCCCGCATTTTTTTTTCTCTGAAATTAGCACTCTCCAAAATTTTGACTTTTTACACTAAATTGCCACATGATAAATTGAAATCTCGTTTGGAAAGACTTATTCGTAAATATTTTACTGATTCAAAAAACCTTATGTTGTTCTTGATTACAAATCCACATATTTTTCTTAAACATCGCAGAAGGGTTAAGTGTGCTACACAGAAAAGCAGTTTTGCGATATACTTGATTTCACATTGATAACATATTTGCCACATTTGGAGGGGCTATTTGTCAACAAAAAATTGGCATTAACTGTGCTCCTCTCCTAGCCGATTTGTTTTTTATATCGCTATTTTGTAAACTTTTTAATGTAATTTTTGATTCTAGAATTATTCCAGAATCTTGGACAACTGGAATTATACCTATTTACAAAAATAAGGGATCTCAAACAGACCCAAGTGATTATAGACATATTACTTTAATTAGCTGCATTAGAAAGTTATTTACATCGATTTTAAACATTAGAGTTAATTTCCTTGCCAATGAAATTTCTTCTATATCGGAGGACCAATCTGGTTTTCGTAAAGGATATTCAACTGTAGATAGTGATTTGTACTACATGCACTTATTGAACTATATTTTACTTTTGGTAGAAAGCTTTTGTGCACATTTATTGATTTTAGAAAGGCTTTTGATACAATTTCAAGATCTTGTCTTTGGCAAAAGTTAAAGTTGAATAACATAAAGGGAAAATGTTTTAATATTATATTTAATGTGCACAAAGGTATAAAATCTTGTGTAAAATATAATGGAGTAACTTCTGATTTTTTTCCATGTAACATTGGCGTAAGACAGGGAGAGAACTTATCACCCTTTCTTTTCATTTTATTTTGAATGACTCAGAGGAATATTTTAGAAATTTAGGAGGGGTTTCACTTGATGTATTAAAACAGAAATTTTCTGATGAATTACATATATATTTTGAATTGTTTGTCATTTTATTGGCAGATGATACTGCTATTTTATCCGAATAAAAAAATGGTATGCAACAAAAAATAAATATATTCCAGCCATATTGTGATCTATGGAAATTAGATGTAAATGTGAAGAAAACCAAGGTGATGGTGTTTAGGAAAAGGAATCCAAAGATATCTGTGAATTTACACTTCAAGGTGCTAAATTAAATATTGTTGAATCTTTCTCATATGTTAGTGTTATTTTCAAATATAACGGTACATTAATTGATACTAGAAAGAAGTTGATAGACAGAGCGCAAACGTATCGGTATTATATATATATAAATGCATCAGAAATGAGATCAATCCTATTGATTTATAGTTAAAACTATTTGACGCCATGATAGAACCAATTTTATGTATGGTTGTGAAGTTTGGGGTTACGAGGATCTTCTGATATTAGAGCGGATCCATTTAAAATTTTGTAAGAGAATTTTTAAACGTTAGGACTACTACCCTAAATGTCATGGTGTATGGGGAGCTAGGGAGATTTCCTCTAGAGTTCGTGTGAAGCAGCGGATGATTTCTTTCTGGTGTTAACTGGCAAATAGTTCAAAGCTTGGTAATTCTTTATATCTGTTAATGTTGAAACTAAAAAACCAACACATGTGTCATTTTAAATGGATAGATTACATTGAAATAGTTTTTAATCAGACTGGTTTTTGGACATATTTTTATTAACCAGTCAGATTTTGTTAACAAGAATATTTTATCAAAAGTTTTAAAGGACCAATTCATCACACAATGGTACAGTAAGATTTCAATTTCATCTCGAGGTCTATTTCATGGATCATTAAAAGTAGAATTTGGATTGGACAAATATTTATTAAAGTTACAATAAAATCATAGAGTCTAGATAACAAAACTAAGGTTATCAAACTTAATTATTCCCATAAAAACGGGTAGATGAAAAAATTATAGTCTTATTGTTCTAATTCTAGAAGTATTTGTTATTTATTATTTTCATATTTGGTGATGATGGGTGATGATGGGTGATGTTTAGTGATGATGGGTGATGATGGGTGATGTTTGGTGATGATGGGTGATGATGGGTGTTCTTCATTATGTTTAATAATATTATGACGTTATTTTTCGTATTGTTTAAATGTATCTGTTTAAACTCGTATATGTTACATACTAGTATTAGGTATAAAATATGTTTCAATTTGTTTTGCTCATGTTACTGAGTTAACTAAATAAAATCTTAAATCTTAAAATTATGATAAAAGAGACAACTAATTTTAATAAAATACATTTTCCATACCTGTGCTGGCTGCAATACACCTTCATCTACTGCATATAGTATTTACACTTAACAATTGATTCGCTACGCTAGAGGAAGTACTAACTACGCCATATACATTTGCGAAACTGACTCCTGAAGCAGGGTTATGATGAAACGCGTCTTAAATGGTCCTTTTACTAAGTTCTGTTTTAGATATCAGTGCTTGATTGAAAAATACTCAGTTTCTTCTACAATAGTTGGTAATGATTTTTTTTTGGGGGGGTGGGGGTGGGGGGTTGGTTTTGTTTTATATTTTTTAAACTGCGTCCACCACACTGGACAAATATGTTGTAGATAAGAAATTCCAGCATTTTGAAAATTTTTTCCGTATATTTGAATTTTTTTACAAAGTATGAAAAATCTCTACCAAAAAAATATATATTTGTAGCTAGGTGTACCATCTCTTTTGGAAAAACAACGATGTATAGTGTTTTTGAATCGGGATTCTTACTAAGTATGGGGAATAGAAGTGTCAAGAGTTGAAAATCATAGATTTTAATTTCAATTTAATTGTATTCTGATAGTCTTTATCCTTGGATTCTATTTTTTTTTAATTTTCAATCGAGTTTTGGTTCCCTTGGTTACTCTTTCACAGAAATTTTAGGAACTTTGCAAACAATAGGTAGATCAAAAACATTGCTGACAAAAGTTTTGACATCAGTTTGCTTTCGACTTACATGACAAATTGATTTCAGAAGTCTATTTGTTATTGTTTTGGTTTCCTTCATGCTGCTTCTTTGTTTGGTTGGTTGCTTCTATCTTCTATATTAAATTGTTTTTGTTTATTTTATTTTTTGTTGTTGTTTGTTTGTTGTTTTGTTTGTTGTTTGTTGTTTTTATTTGTTTTTATTTATTTGTTTGTATGTTTGGTTTGTTTGTTTTTATTTGTTTGTTTGAATTTGTTTGTTTGTTTGCTTTGTTTGTTTTTGTTTTTTGTTTTTCTGTGTCTTTTTCTGACTTCAGTGTAGCGTCGTTGTTTACTCTTACCAAGGAAGAAAAGATGTCATCTGAAAGTTAAGTTACATCCGTGAGACATTGAGTTTTTGGTGTTTTCTTATAATGGGCAATTAAGTTTGGAAAACGCAATTTCCAGTTTTTAGTTTGTTTTACGCCTCATTATGAAGTTTGGGTGATATGTAAATATTCGACTTGTTTGTTTTGATTGTTTAACTCTCGTCTTCACAGTTTGTTCTGATTTTTTTTTTTTATATAATGAAGTTATTAATGGGTTTTTGTTTTTGTTTTTGTTTTGTTTTTGTTTTGTTTTTGTTTTTGTTTGTTTGTTTGTTTGTTTGTTTTTTTTTGTTTTGGTTTGTTTTGTTTTTTTTTTGGGGGGGGTATTTTGTTTTGTTTTGTCTATTATATGATCTGAGTGTGTAAATTATTGCATGTATTATTGTATACGTTTCCAGATTTTGAGTGTGTGTCTTTTGTTATTTGTTTTTTTTTTTTGTGATTTTCTTACATCAAACTGTTGAGCTGTTGAAGGTTCTATATTATGTTTTGTTCTGTGATTGCCTTGTAGGTATGTTTTTTTTTATTTTGTTGTTTTTCTATATTTATTAAAATGTTTTCGATCTATCATCTTAATTTTTATATGAAGGTTTATTTCAAAATTATACCTTTTTCAATTTTTTTTGTAATGTTTTCAATCTTTTTTTATCATTTTGCTTTTGTCTACACACTAGTGAACATTAACTTTCTTCCACTGACGGTATTGTAAAAACCAAAGTTATATATAGTTTTATCATTTATTACTTCCAATCCCCCCAAATCTTGAAAATCATCCATTGGCGACATCAGGTAAAGGTCCCAATCAACAAAATCTGAAAGGAAAGAGATATCTTCAAATTATGGACTCTGTCATATCAATAGGAGATGAATTTTTATATTTCGGTTTTTTCATTTTAGTTTCAGTCAATTATTTCTTTTTTTTTTTTTTGGAATATTTTATCTTATCTGACGTTCGATAATCTCTGTGTAGTCAACATCCGGCTAAGTGATTACTTATCAATATCAGTTGAAATAAAACGGTAGAATGTTAGCAATATAGATTTAGGTTCAAAATCAGGCGAGAGGGGAGGATTTCTTGTAAGTATAATAAGTGCTGTCTTTATTCCTGCCTTCACACATTTCTCTGTCCTAATTTTTCAATTATTTGTACTTACCATCTATGAATTTTTATTTATATCTAGTTTAACCGGAAATTCTGTTTCCAGTAACGTTGAAGAGGTTTAAGAAGTAAAGTCCACCAAGAACTGTAATAACAAAAAATATAAATGCTTAATTAATCAAATGCTGACAAAACTGTTTTATACGCTGACTAGATTTAATACAATATTATAAACAAAACTTGCTTTGTAAAACATGAAGTTTTTATATATGTAGTAATTCAATTTTAAAATACTTTTATGTTCTCAGAACACCAATTTACTAAAACTAAACAACTACAAGATAAAATCAGTATTTTAATAGCCCTGCATGTGTACATATAGAGAAACAACTATTCTCAAAGAGTTAATAGTGGCGGAACCAGAGTTTTAGGTAAGGGGGGATGCAAAAAAATATTCAGCAGGATCACCGGTGAGGATCACGAAGTGAATGTTTTTCATGATTTAACACACAATTTTTCAACTATTTTTTTCTATTTTTTTTTCGCCCCTGGATCCGCTACTGATTAAAACCGATTATCAGTTTTAAAAGTAATGACTAATAACTAAATATCATACATCGGGAGATCAATTATGATTTTGAACTTGTAAAATCAAAGTTAAAATGGAAAAAATAAAATTTGCCACTACGTTCCTGAACTGGTACAAACACATAAATCATCCACGACATTCCTGAACTGGTACAGATGTATGTATAAAAAAATCAACTTACGGTAGTTAAAGAGTCTAGCCTGTCTCAGTGCCTGTGTGCTCTGGGCAGCGTAGGCGGCATACTGTCCGGCTCTGGGCTGGTAACCACCGTATGCATAGCCTGGTTGGGTATAGTAGACCTGAGAAGCAACCAAAGCAACAAGGCATGGGAGGATGACGAGAAGTATGGCTTTGTTCATCTTGGTGGGATTAATTCGTCTTTCAAACAATTTCCTGAAAAAAATATGCCTATAAGTTCTGGTATCATTCAATTCTTCGCGGTCCCATGCTTAAACTGTTTGCAACAATAAATGGTAACATACATTACTTGAAATTGGTTTAAATAAAGCTTTTGTGCGAATCAGTGAAAGATATATGTACATGTATGTAATTTTAATCTATTTTTCTGTATTAAACATGTAAAGTAGGCCTGTAGTTTTACGTATCAAACTAATTAAATATGTATATGCGTGGCTCCAAAACTTCAACAAGCATTAAAGCCCTAGGGTCCAATTCCACATAGTTACAGAAATATTATCCCCAAATTTGTTGTCAAATAATTGATATCAATCTTATGATCATTATATATAATTTATAAATAAAACCATTCTCCGATGATTTCCACGTGTGATTATTTTGTTCACTAAAAGGTTTTAATGAAATTTCTTATTTTGAAGCAAATAAATTAGCAACACCAGAATGAATTGGCTATATGTATTTATTTTCAAAAACAGTTAAATATTATCTAACAATATTAATGGTTGCATTATTAAATTGCGGTTGTGAATTAAAAATGCTTTACAAATCAAATCTTAATTTCAAATTATCTTTTAAATACAAAAGGTGCAGACAAACCTGCAATGTAATTTGAATATTCAAAATATAAATTATTATTTTCGTGACCAAAATTATATTACGAAAGACACAAACCTTTCTTTCCAAAAACAACCATTTAATAGAATAAAGAAAACAACTAGATATTGGTTATAATGAATTACTCTTACCTTGAAATGAAAGTGATTAAGAGAAGGACCCGTCCGTATTTATACAATTCTGAAATGTTCAATTCCTAACATTGCACAATGACAAGTGCACAACTTCCTGGGACAAATTGTCCGGTTAGGGGTTGGTATTACGTAGTTTTGTGGAATAAATCGCAATTTTGTCTGTCGATTGAACGACCTGTTTCATAACATTATGGAGCAAAATGTGTTTTCATGTGAAACTTTTGCTGAATTGAATAAAAGTGTATTTTATATTTTCGAATTATGGTTGTTCAAAATTAGAATTACAAACATATGGAATGCATTCTCAGAAAACATTATACATGTGCAATTAAAAGAAGAAAGAAATTTGTTTTTATTAAAACTATATACGCTAAATATTAAAACAACTTTTTGTATTTTGACTAGGCTGTCGTTTCAGTTTTCGGTTTTATTATGTTTTGTGTTGCTGTAAATCCATTTTACCTATTTCGTTTTTTTTTTCATTACAAGCATGGTGAGTTACAATTCTCTGTTTTGGGCATGGTCATTTTGCGCCAATTGGATAAAAAATGAAGTTTAATTGCGCCAAAGGTTTCATCCAGGTTGAATTGGCAAAAATAAAGACTACCACTTGCGCCAGTTTACTTGTAAAATGTCTTTAGAGGTAGTAATATCAAATATTTCACACAAAAAATATGAAAATAAAATATATACTGAATGTTATCCTGTAAGTATTATAACTTGTACGACTCCATTGCAATGAACACTGTAAGTGTGTGTCACTAAGTGTAAGTGCAGTGATTTAAACAAATAAAAATTTTCAAAATTCGTCTTAGTGAATAATTCCGGGAGTGGTATGATATTGTTGGGATGTGAAATGTGAAGCTAACTTGAAATTGTTGACGGCTCTTTCAAATGCTGTCATATTTTTTCTCAGTTGTCTTCACGGATACAAAAATGGTCATTACATTCAACTTATATTTTGCTTGCTACTTGTCAAATCGGAAAGTATTTACACATCTAAATCGGTGCTGCTTACGGTTTTACCTTACTCTGAATATTCGCACCATTCATCTGGACATCGAGAACTGTACCCAGATGTTGTTGTTAAGTCGTGACGTTTTCATCTTGAACAGGCTTGGTAAGATGTACCTGTAGTTTGCCGCTAATTACTGGCACAAGTGAGTTTTTGTTTGTCAGCTTATTTGTTCATTTTTTCGTGTAACTGATTTATTACAAGTTAATATACCTTGCGTATTTAACGTGTAACAAAAAAATTAAACGCACGGATAGGAGCTACGAGATGGGGGTTTCAGCTTAATATCACAAAGCAGCTGACGACAACGATTAGTGGTAAAAACAAGGCTAAGCAGACATATCTTTGCTTCAAATAGGGGGAAATCCACCACAAAAGAACATCGCTAAGCTTATATATATAGAAATCCAGTCCATCCGCACAAAAGAATCAAGAAAAGAGCAAAATGAACCGCTCTAAAATCCGGGATGAACTTAGAAACTTGGGATGTCAAAAACGTCCGATTAAATTTTTATCCTCACAAAAAAATCAAATGGTAGCTCCACTTTTCGTAACTTTTAAGGTTTATGCAACTGTATAAGAGTCAGTCTGACCTAAACTATGTATCTTACAACATTTACCTGAATTTGCCAGAGCACAAAATTCGAAACCCCTAAAATATTGAGACTTCATTCCCTGTAATAAAACATGGGGCTACATGTCGTAGCTCCTTTGTGAAACTTTGTTGGAACTGATCCTTGCTAGATTTCGCTTCCTATATTGTTTTTGTTTTTGTTTTTGTTTTTGTTTTTTTTTTTTTTTTTGGGGGGGGGGGGGGGGTGAGTACTTGTTTTATAAAATTTATTTTCAAATCTTGAATCTTGAAGGATTTTGTTGTAAATAATCGGCAGAGCCTTGCATTTTCAAGCGGTTCAAAAAATTATCATTTTAATGTCAGTGCACATTTATATACAAAAGCAATCATACGATTTGAAAAAGGCATAAAAAACGAGAAGCCGAAAGGAAAAGGACATAACAGAATTGGGATTCTATTTCCACGCCATCTTGATGCCGGAGAGTAGTTCTGTACACTTAGCAAAATATTAACTTGGTATGTCAACAGAAAAAAAACACATTATTTTTTTCTAAATCATAGTTCCGACGCAGCCCGTCCGTTTGAAATATCTATAGACTGTGGTCATCAGATATCTTGTATAATTAAATGAACCGTTCAGTAAATACATAGTAAGAGAAATAAACTGTATCGTACGATATTCACGATAAGATAAAAATTGGGTCATTTTCATTTCAATTCATTCATTTATTGGTGTAAAAATAATTTGGTGAAATATATCTTATTAAGTATGGAATCACCACTACTATTCATTTACATCGTATTTTTGACTGGTAAGCATATTTAGGCAACGACCGTTTCGATCCTGGGGGTAGGATTTGATGTCGGATAAAACATTTTTTCCGCACAAGCGCATTATTTTTTTTTATTTATACCAGTATTTCAGTAGCAACCGAATTAATGTTTTTGTTAAGTAATGGGGAAATATAGATTAAAAAACATAGTTTTTAATGGGTGAATAACATTTTTTTTCAAACTTTGGAGCAAATTTTTTTCTCAAAAAGATCAGAGATCCCTTCGCTGATTAAGTGGAAGCTAGTGTGGTAATGTTACTTATTATATGACAATAGGTATTTTCGACTAAAATTTTGCTTCTGTGCTTTTTGTCACAGCCCGTTGCAAATGAAGACAATTTTTATGCTAGTTTTTGAAATTTAATCTACTACATTTATATATTTGCAGTCATTTTAACTCAACTGTTCATTTGTTTTTACAAAATAATAAAACAAAACGAGCATGTAGAAGAGCTATTGGACAGCAGTAAAAATAGCCATATATACATGTATATTTATTTTCGATGTATAATTCGTAATTAAATTCTTTTTAACTATTGTTTAGTTCTTTCGCAAATCAACTGTTTTCCTGTGAAATATTCAACCTACAACTGCCCGAATATACACAGCAGCAATACGCACCTCGTTTTCGACAAAGTTTGCTATGAGTTTGTAACTAACAGGAAAGATTACTGGGACGGAGCAAGGCACGACTGCAACAACCGAGGTGGCGATTTGGCGGTGGTTAAAACATGGGATGTCCAGTATTACCTTCAGACAAGACTTCATAATCTTAATGTCGGTAACCATGGTGTCTGGATAGGACTGAACGACCGACATCATGAGGGTCACTTTTACTGGATCGACGGTAAGTAAGTTTGATAGACAATCCTTGCGTACATGATTAACGGTAGTTCTTAACTTGTATCTTGGTCATTCGATTTTCCAACGCATTGTTTGATGTCTATAAACATAGGTTACTGAACATTATTTTGATATATTGATTTATAATATTGGTGACTTGTTGATGATATTTTGATAAAGGTTGTATATGAAAATTTCTATTTTTGTGGGTTGCTTTAAAATTTTGAAGGGAAAAAAGAAAACTCATTCAATATGCTTTCACATTCTAAAAAAAATGTGCTATGCACTTTTTTCTTTTGCTATTTGAAAATAAACTAAACTTCAATTTTTATGTCAAACAAATATTTCTTCAAAAGTTTGCAAGATGCTTTCCTGTAATTTTGAATAACAGATAAACCTATGTTTGGATTAATGATGACTTTTCCCTTCTTACAGGATCACCTTTAGAGTATAGTCATTGGGCAGTCCACCAGGGCTACGGAGGACTCCACCTGACCCAGGATTGTGTACAGATACACATGGGAGACCATGGACTATGGCATGATAGAGAATGTCATTTATGGCCGAATAAATTTAATTATATATGTCAATACCGTAAGTTTACGTGCATCATCATTTTCATGACTTATACAAGTTCCGATCCAGAAATTGAAATAAAGGGGATTTGGGGATTTAGTCTTTCATTTGCTGATTTTATATATTCATTGGTGTAAATGGATAGACAACAATCATTTCTTTCTGTTATACATTTTGTAGGTAAGTTTATGACCAAAACTTTTGAACTAATGATACACATCAACATTATAGGTTAAGCTACTTCAGATCTTAAAATGTATACATGCACGAGGACTGCTTTTTCAGCTATAAAATCTTATAACTGACATCACGATACAATCCCTCTGGACGAACTTAAGATGAACTTAGCACTACTTATAAATATGTAATTAATATGGTTTGCTCACACTTGCATAAATTGTGCATCCATTGAGAATAAATTGCAGATTCAAATCTTCAGAAAATGAGTTTAAACAGTGAAAAAGGACCAGGGCCGCTTACCCAATGATCCTGACCATCAGTAAGGCTGTTTAAAAAAATTTTCAAATGTCCAAAACTTTTCATTTGAATTAAGAAAAAAAAACTTATTGTTCCCAAAAATGAAAATTTGTATAAAATCAGATAGATGAAACTTATTCAAGGCAGAAAAATTAGCTATATAAGTTGTTGAAAACTTTGAATCAGGATTTTTCAACGAAGCACTTTTACAATGCAGGTGGTTGGAAAAATGCTTTAGTGGAAAATGTTATTTATTGGCCATAAAACACAGATACAGAAAACCTTATATGTAGTTTGGTATGAAGTGCTCGTAGCCGTCTGACGACAGTCGTCCTTTGTACAACTCATATTGTTAAACCACGAAAACTTAAATTGCCTGAGCCACAGGCGATGCCTGTGCAATATCATTTTTCTGATCCGTATCGCAACCCATTTTGCCCTCGCCATCATTTACTATTCTGTTAAGTGCATTGAAGAACCATACACCAATATACACTACTTTTTATTTGTTTCGGAATCTGTTAAATTTGTGTTCTTACATTACTTGCTTAGTTGTCATATTGTATAATAAATTGTAACTTTTTTTGAACTGACATACAGGCAGACAAACCAAAAACAAAAGGGCTAACTCGAATGCTGTGGTCTCAACACTATCATGTTTTTCCCTTGATTTCATTTTTTTGATAATCACTATTTTTATCTTTTTATTTCCACACATCAGCTGATCAAGGTTTAATATATAAAATGTTAAAATTTATTACAAATATGCATTAACTGGTTGTTACAGCTAAAATTCAATATTCATTTTCCATACAGCTTCTGTAGAAACAGTCCATATCGTAACACAACCGACAACGACGACAACCTCTAAGCAGACGACAACAAAGCTACCAACAAGGACGCCGATACCTACCACTACGGTACCGACAACAACCACACCATCAACGACTATAACTTCACAATCAACGAGTACTTCAACAACTTTATATATGCCAACAACGACGATTGAACCTTTCATTCCAGCTTCGACCACAAGTCAGCAACCTGATCGGGAATATCCAAGCACAACACCGCAACCTAATCGGGAATATCCTAGCACAACACAACAGCCAAATGGAGAATATCCTAGCACAACACATCAACCAGATCGGGAATATCCTAGCACAACAGAGCAGCCAAATCTGGAATTTCCCAGTACAAAGCAACCAAATCGGGAATATCCAAGCACTACACAGCAACCCAATCGGGAATACCCAAGTATAACCCACGTGTCTGGATACGAGAGTAAGGTTTCGCTGTTTTGCAGAACATGCAACTGATAATTTAATTATATTCAATGATTAGGGGCTTCCTATGTATACGTACTAGATGATAGGACGTGCCCCTGCATGGAATGGACCCCATTTTCAAGCTTAAAATATGTGAATAGATAGAGAAAGAGCAGATTTACATGAAGTATTCCTTACTTTTAAAATGAGTATTAATTGTGTGTCGATTGTTTTTTTTGTTTGTTTGTTTGTTTTTTTTTTTCTTGGCAAGTCTACTTTAAGTAATTATATACATTTTTTACATAAATAGGTCCTGATTTTGGTAGCTGTCGCGGGAATTTCTCCTGTAAATTAGACTGTGGCGTATTAGGATTTGGTGTCGACCAGAATGACTGCCCTATTTGTAAATGCGTAACTCAGTAAAAATAAAATAATTTCCCATTGTATTTCTGTCTATAATTGACTATTCCTTATGTTAGGTTTATCTCAGGGTTCCTATAAATTCATATATCAAAGATGACTGATCCATACGTACATATACAAGTGTATGTAACTCAAAAACATCAATAATTTTATTTGTTTTAAATTATTTCTATTTGTATGTGTATATACTTACAAAATAAACAATTAAATAACCAAGCATGTTTACAATGCCGTTTTGTTTATGCTTTGAAAGTGTATTTTAGTCTTGATGCACATGTACAGCCAGGAGTTTCAATTTCTTCGGTTTCCAGGAACAATTCAAAACACTTGATCCTTGTTACTATTAACTAAAAAAGTTTAAGCAAAGAAGGACAACTCGAAATGCCACACACGTTTAAATTTTAGTGCATGAAATTAAAAACCCATATGCAGTACCAGGGGCGGATCCCGGAAATCAGATAGATGGGTATGAGTGGATCTCGAAATAAAAACGGAACTTGGCGCAGAAATCCGAACACATGCATGTTACTTTCTCGATTACTTCTATTAAGATTTACATGACGCTCGGGTCGTGTCTGCATAGCATGGCTCGGAAGAAAGACACCAAAACTTTTCTTTTTACTCAAATTCAAAACAGTTAAAATGCGAACTATAGATTGACTGTTAATTAATTTGCTATAAACCGTCCAAATAAAATAAAACATATTTATTAAACCGTAACTATAATTGCTTTAAAATGAAGATCCGCTGGTTTGTTGTGAGTCGCTATTTTGTCTCAGTTTTCACTCTTATTATCATTGCGGTATGATATATTGCAGTCAACGGGTATAATACATGCTGTTTTATCGTCTGTTAAAAACCTGGTAGAACATTGGTAAATTTCTAAAGCACGCCCTATGCTAGACTTGTTACAAGTCCCTCTTTATTATATGACTCAGAAAATCTATATATGTAATTAACCTCTCTGATAACACCTCTACTAATTTCTCTCCCGTAATAATTAGTAGATTTGCTATCAATTGGATACATGCAATCCATAAACTTTTTCATATATACATTTATATAAAGAGACTTACAGCAAGTCTAGCCCTATGCCAGAATGTGACTTACAGCAAGTCTAGCCCTATGCCAGAATGTGACTTACAGCAAGTCTAGACCTATGCCAGAATGTGACTTACAGCAAGTCTAGACTATGCCAGAATGTGACTTACAGCAAGTCTAGACTATGCCAGAATGTGACTTACAGCAAGTCTAGACTATGCCAGAATGTGACTTACAGCAAGTCTAGACTATGCCAGAATGACTATAAACTATAAACAGTCAAAACCAATTCGTTGTTATTTTCAAGTAAGTGTGATATCAATGCACATTGTTATTATGTATTATGGAACATTCTTTTTGTTCTTTGTTTTTAGTTGTTGTTTGTTTGGTTTTTTTTTTTTTTTTTGAAAATTCAATTCGCCCGAATTGACTTCTTTAAAGATTGTTTCCCGGACGATATGGCGCAACCAAAGATTCTTATACATGTAGAATATATATGGAAAAAAATCAGTTATATATCCGTTGTATTCGACCGAACGATGCATTTTAAATGACTTCTAAACCAAATCACCATCTTATGCTACAACTTCGAATAGACTGAAATTTCAGTTATTTACGATAGTAAAAAATGAGAATTGTGAATTTACAAGTTGCATTTCATCATTCATGGATCATCTCTTCAAAACAATAAATTGATCACAGATCACAATTGTATGTTATGTTGTGTCATATGGTGAATCAACTCGCTTCTCCAATTAGACTTCCAAAGATCGTATATATATTGTGGTCGCTGGCAAAGGTGTCAAATTATCCACACGCAAATTAAAAAAAATGCCGGCTTTTAAGCAGTTGGGGGTGGGGGGTACGTGTACTTAGTCCTTATAATTTGTCTCATACATATTTGATTTATTCTGTGTGTTCACTGCGTTTAATGCTTTATTAAGATTTTTCATAAAAGAAAAGAGATAAAAGCGGGCATTAAATAACAGGAGAACATGCCAGAGAATTCACTGACTATTTCAATTATGGAAATTGTTTTTACTCTATTTTATAACTAAAAAAAATAATAATCCCAAGGGTCCGAGTCTGTGTTTTAGTTACTGCGGAAAATTTGACATGGAAAACAGACATACACAACAAAGAACATTTAGTAACTAAAATCATACATACAAAGTAACAAAAGCAAATGAGCGGACTCCACTAAAAACTTGGAGCATGGACCAGGTGCACCGGTAGGGTAAGCATCCTCTGCTTTCAAGTCTAGAAACACCCGCCCGAATGAAATTAGATCCAGCTCAACTAAAAACATATTAATGACGACTAAGTTTTTCAATTGATGATGCTTTGTCGCTGGGACAATTAAAACAATAATAATATTGAATCCTATGTTGTAGATCTTAAAAATTTCCCCTTTTCCAAAAGTGTGTATTCGGTAAGATCTTTTTGAAAATCACTTCCAAAAATAGCTATTCTAAAAATGCGAATGCATTTGATTTGTCGGTATATTTGGACTTTAAATCCTCATATAAACTTCAGGAATTTATTGAGATACCGTTACTTTACCGATTACTACTGACAGGTGTGGTGTTACGTTTGTGTATTTATTGAAGTTATTTTTGGAAATAGTAACGTCATTCAACGCATGCGTTGTAAGTTGTTCCGGTTAAGTAGATTTTGTTTGACACCCCGGAAATATCTAGTTTTGTAGGTATTAATACACATTGCTATTTTGAAAAGGCAAACTTATTTAGCCAGTACCTATAATATCACTCTGTTTGTATTTTTGTTTCCGATCTCCCCATATGACACAATATTGAGATGAAATCTCTGAAAAGATATTCGCCTTTGCTGTCTGACAAATGGCGGCCTAGCTTCCGGTGCCGAATTTTTCTTGATTTGTGATTTTAAACTCCCCCCTAAGGCAACAAGGTACTAGGCTATCATTGAATTTAATTAACACTTGTTTAGATCTATTGACTGGTATTTTACTGTTTGCACAGTTACCATTTCTCTAGTCGATATTGATCATCTCCTTCATTCATCAGATGTTCATATCTGATGTCGTAGTGATGAACATTAAAATTGACGTTTCACTTAATTCAGGTCGATATTTATACACTGCAGTGTTCTATTTTCATTTTTTTGCAAGTGAAGATTAACTTTTCAACAATTATAGTCTGCTTTCCTAAGTTATCTTTTCAAAAATACATGTACTTGTTTGAATATTTCGCTTGAATGCGAGTCAAGTCTTCCCCTCATTAATGACATGTCGTCCAATCAAAATATAAATGCATTTTATGTAACAATAAATAATTTAAACTTATTGTTTTCGCATGATTTGGATAAAATGAATTATTGTGTCCTTATTTTCCAAATGTTTCCTTGTATTGGAATGTTGATAAATAGTTAATTTTTTGGTTTATGTATATCTATATGTTGATTAATAGTTAAATTGTTTGACAAAAATTGTATATTCTGACTGACTTTTTCACTTGATATGAACATACCACGCCTGTTTGGCACTTTCGATTTTGCACTTTTGATAGTTACCGCTGATTAATTAATTAATTGAATTAATAAATAAATTAAACCCACTATGGTAATGAAATAATTAAGCTTGATTTACAGGTATTGGCTTGGCAAACATCATTTTTTAATTAGCTTGGATAATTTAAAATGATTAAGAAGGGTACAAGGTGAGTTTTGTTCAGTAGATCAGCTTTGGATATTCACTGGAACAGTGTCACACCCCAAAGTTTGCATAAATATTAAAGATTTGTCATTGTCGATCATTCAAGCAACAATGGCTGAACTTACTCCTTGCTTAGTCTGTGACGAAGACCTACGACCACGTCACGAAGTACTAACATGTATTACTTGTAGAAGAAAGCAGCACAGAACTTGTCGCACAGGTAGTCACAACTCACCAGTGACAGATTTTTTTCATCAACAAATAAAAGCAATTTATATTGCACTGTCTTTCTCCTAATACTTTTTAAAAAAGCCTAGATTGATATTTATTTTCATATTTTCAGATGCGTAATTTACTAAATATTTCTTCATTTCATATTTTGAGTAACTTTTTAAACCAGTAAGATAACATAACGAGGTTAGATAGTGGGCGAGTTGTCTTGAGAGTGGGCCGCTTGTCTCGGGGGAGACTTGACTTGTTACCTTTTGCTTCTAACTTTGTAAACACTACAAGGGTTCTAGAAATAAATGGACAGCCCTTTTATGAACAAAAGTGTTGAATTTCAAGAAATTTTAGTGAGTTTTCATTTCCGACTGCTACCTGCACTAGGGCAAGGTCATATTTACGAGTATGGTCTAAAATGTGTAACCAGTACCAACTTTTCCCTGTACCCAAATACTGTTTCTTCATTATTACTTGATATATCCTGTGGTAAGTTTGTACACACTTACTAAATGACAATGGTTAGCAATCCTTCAAAATTCTCAACAACTAGCCCAAATAAAAGAAGGTCTGTATAATATTCAACTAGCCCAAAACAAGAAATGTATGTATCATTTCACTAGCCCAAATTAATTTTACTAGCCACAGGCTTTGGGCTAGTGGCTAAAGGCGAGCACTGGGTTAGGCTAAAATTAATGATTTTTAAAATGTTTTTCGAAAAAATTGATTTTATACGATTTTCTGTTTTCAACAGGTCCAAAATGAGTAACCTGAAATTCCTGTATTCAAAATCAAAGTGCGGTATTTTTTTGTTATCTGTACAATTTTAATGCATATCTGACATAAGAGCATCATAATATTATCAAACTTTTCATTGAAGATACTTTAAAATCGCACAGGATTCTGTTTATGAGACTCTTTTTCATTCTGGATAAGATTGTATCCATTCTTTGCTGGTAAGTGGGTTGGTATGGTATGTAACTCAAACTTGTTCACTTCTTTTGTTAAAACAATGTCAAATTTTTCAAAACTTTATTCAAAAATCTTAGAATGAAGTTTGAACCTCTTCATGATTTCAGAAAATAGTAAAATTCGGACAGGAAAGGGAGAAATAGTCAAGGATTAGTTTGGTGCAGTAATATCCAGTTACACATTTTAGACCTTAGAATTCTGAAAACCGATCAAACAAGAAATATTAGAAAAATACACATCATTTTCTTGACTAGATATGAATTGAAACAGACTTTTCCACATCTCATGCAATATTCAGTTCTTAACATAATGTTAGAATGAATATTTTAGCAAAACATTTGGGTACTGGGAGAAGTTGATTCATGTATGGGTTAAACATTTCAGACCCAACCAAAGTGAGTACTGTATCCCCTATTTTTGTGAACTGTATGAAATTGTATCAGGGCTCAAGCTACTTGAGGAAGACAGGGAGAAGTGAATGCGTATGCACATCAACTACTAATGCTTTTTAAAATTATATGTGTTATATGTTACTCACATGCACACAGTATAAGCAAGCAATGTCATATATTCATTTTCTTTTTTTGAGATAAATGTTACTTTTTCTTTAAGCTACATATGCAAGTAACTAAATATTTTGGACAATATGAAATCAGTCTGCTGACTGAATGATTAACTGTATCATATACATGTTGTATATTCATGAAATTGAATTTCTAATCTATACCCCTACCCTACCCTTTACCAAATTTATTACAACAAAATTAATATATGATTGAGCAAAGCAAAGCTTCTTGTATTGCATTGTCCTATTGATTTTGTCTTTTTTAGCAACACTGGAATAGAAAATTTCAGGCTGTGACATTCTGTTGAAATTTCCATTTTGTTCTGTTTTTTTTTTTTCTGATCCCACTTAATCCATAATGATTTCTTGTTCAAAATATCCAGTCTCTTGATAAAGGTTGATCAAGAGTATCAATAATCCTGTTAAAAATTTATTACTGATATATCAAGACTGGAACTTTATTGACACATATTGTAGCGGTTGGTACAAACTCGTTTCAAGCTTAAAAAATGTTCTGTCGAAATGGAGAATTTGCTGTTCTCTTATGAAACATAAAGATCAAAAGAAACGCTTCAGGTTTTCTATTGAATTATCAATTGGGATAAATTTAACTTTAGTCCAAAGAACCTGCACGACAAAGTCGCACATTTTGTAACAAAATGTGAATGGTAAAACATGAATTATCGTAAAGCTGAAGTGAAGAATGTTTTTTCCATATCCTGTTTTTAAACATTTGAAACAAAAAGCTGATTAAAATACTTGCTTGTAACCTATAATGCGATAGATTTCAAGATTTTTACAATTTATTTTCTTGAACGGGCGTCATTGTTGTTTGCATTGTTATCGGAAGAGAGATAACTCTGGTAAAAATACCTCTAAAAGACAGAGTACAGTCCCGATCTTGGAAGATGTCTGATAATGAGAGGACGACTTCATTTCACTTTTGGTGTTTTCTGAGGGCGAAGTGAGTGACTCCAGGGCGACTATTTTGTCTGAATCACCCAGTAGCGTGAGCCCTGTTTATTCTATGGATAATGGTCATGTTTAATTTGGAACAGATATTAAACCTTGGAAATAATCACTTCAAATGTTCCAGTCCACAAATGACACAAGAAAAAGGACTAAAAACACGAAATTGTCCTATAAAGAAAACCATATCTCACAAATTCTTTTAGAATATCAAATAACTAACTCAAAAATCATAAGAAGTCTAGTCCAACCTCCTTTACTGGGGCACATAGAGCATGACAACAACAAAAATGCATTCATAGAAAATGCTTTCAGTACCATATCATTTTTTTTTGAGGAAACTCCCTCTCATTAAAAGAGAGCATTTCTCCAGAAAATACATACAATTGTCTTTAAAGTCTGTAATAAAAATTTTAATATGGACAGTGATCACATGACAGTGGCATGATTTCATGGAACAATGTCCATAGAAGGTCACAACTCCAAAATAGTTTTCACCAAAGTAACATGTCTTAATTTTCTTGGGTATTGAATTTGCAAAAAAAAAGGCATTAGTGAAGGCAAATAAAAATGGAGGGTATTGTTAATTTACAACTGACTAACCACTTCTCTGCCCACCATGTCAGGTAGCCTTACACACGTTAAGCAGACGGTTAATTTAAAAGGACATGCGATGCAGTATGTCTGATTTGGAAGCGACAGTAATCAGCAATTGACAAATGTAAATAGTTCATGAAAGTAGGTGTCTGATAAAACAGGTGAGGAGACCATAATAGTTTATTCACAGTAATGTCTTTGCCCAAAAAAAAAACATTCAAACATTACTAGAGGTTTTCCTAGGAGTACTACTCAAAGGCCACACACTTCTTATAACAAACAACATGAGCATTGACCCCAAAATGAAGTGCTGTCGAGGTACAGTCCAGTTTCGTGTCATCACACCATGTCCACCTGCATTCCACTCAGTAAAAAAAAACCCCACCTACTTGTACATGTTCCCATGGGGGGACCCTGCATTGAAATTACATGTAAAATAGAAAAAAAACACATTTTTGTTTGCCTAACCTTATATTTCCATGTACAAAAAATGTATGAAGCCAATTTTAAAGGGCTGGATAGAATTTTTCTCAAGTAATTTTATATGTGATTACCTGCTTTGTTTCAGACATTTCCGCCATGCAGACAATCAAGTGTGTTGTGGTTGGTGATGGTGCTGTAGGAAAGACATGTCTCCTGATTTCCTACACAACAAATAAATTTCCCTCAGAATATGTTCCAACAGTAAGTGCATGAAATCTAAGCCTGTTGTATGTTAACCTCTGAAGTGTATTTCTACCACTTGTATTATGTGAGTCTGTGTTTTGTACTGTTTGATTTATTCTGACTACCAATAACAGGATGTGTTTTATTGTAAGTTAAAATCAAATTTCAAAGACAAAAACATGTACATGTATTTAATGATACATGTACATGTTGTAGCTCAAGAACAGTCAAGTATTGGAAAAAGCAGTGATCATTGACACTTATTTTACTGTTTGTTGTGTTTGTTATACTATAAATAATACACATTGATTATAATGTCATTCAAAAAAATACTCATGGGGTCCATATGAAAGTTTTGTTATTTTAGGTAGTGTAGATGCTATTCAAGAATTTTACAAATGTATGAAAATAAAATCTTAGGCCACAGTTTATTAATTTGTTGGTTTACGGATTTATGACTGGATAAAACTGGGTCAGTTGGAAAACAATAAAAAACAATACAAAAAGATACATATCTACTTTATATATTTAAAAAAAAAAAAACTTTTTTAAATTTACAAAGTTCCATTATCTAAGCTTATATAGTTTAGAAATGGGATACTAATCTACTGTATACGTACTTGCACACCATTTATAAATACATATTCTCATTCCAAATTTTAAGTGTTCAATAAATTCAATGTGCAATACTTAATGTTAATTTCCTCTATTTTTTTTGTATCTATTGCCTTCCTTACAGTATGATATGATATACTCAATAAGAGACTGCATAACCTTTTTCAAAAACTTCCAAAAGAAAAATATTGACTAATGGTTTTTAAATCTGAAAATACTTTAAAAACTAGTAATTTGTCATTAATTTGAAGACTTTGAAACCTGTCTTTTTTCACTATGATTTCCCTTTTAAAGTTATCCTATGATTTAAAAATTATCTATAAAATTTCAATAATTAGTGAGGATGAACTGGTCTTTTAAACAAGTATTATCTTTTAAAAAAAGATAGCCAACGCAGTAAAAATGGTTTTCTTTAATTT
The DNA here is from genome assembly GCA_037379345.1 of Perna viridis. NCBI lineage: Eukaryota > Metazoa > Mollusca > Bivalvia > Mytilida > Mytilidae > Perna > Perna viridis. Next base: position 37,910,527 of record CM074522.1, on the reverse strand, counting down.
TACTTATAATTTTCTACAGCAATTTTCTATACAATTTTTTTCAATTGCCACTAAGTTATCAGGATTTGGCCAATCGAGAAACAGAATTGTGATCAGGTGACTTGCGTTTCCATGGAAGAGCGTCTTTACGGTCAAAGGGTAAAAAGCGAAAGTATACCGACTGTGTCGGAAAAAGATATTATGTTTTAACTGAATTTTCTCAGTTATCTTATAAGTTCTCTTGCATATTTCCACACCAAACTTCATAGCTTTGATTTTCCTACTAATTATCTATTTTTGTAAAATTTTGTTTCTGTTGAAATATGCTGTAACTGTCATTTATTTCTACTAAATTGTACTTTTCCTGTTAATTTCAATTGATATCCACAAATAAAATGCATTGAATACATGAAGTAGGTGTTGATGCATTTATTGTTTTGCAAGACAAAAATTCAACTGAGATAAATTCGTATGCATGTGACTTCTGGTAACCTTAATTCGTGCATGTGCTGTAAGGGTCGATTCTTTTAAAAAATCTGATAGCAAAGCGAAAGTGGTTAATAAACAGCAAGGAAGACCAACAGACTCAAGCTATAAAATAAAAATTTTAGAATATAACACAAGGATCCTTTTGTAATTTATGTACATTGTATTTTAATATAATGTGGCACAAATATGGGCAGTAATTGTCATTATCCATTTGAAAACTAACCAAGAAATAGATGAAATGAAATGTGAATAAGACATATGCTTACCTTTGTATCCGTTATTGTTATTTGTTAAGGTGAAATTTTTTTTTTGACTCAGGTGAACCCCCTGTCGGCAATTTTCGGAAGTATTGGTGAAAAATAGATCAGAGCTATCGATCTTTTTTGAATAAAAAAACATTGTTTTCACAGTATTCTGTGGGTATTATTGGCATTTATTGCTTCAATTGCATTACTACAAACTTATTTCATTGATTCAGCAAAATTCAGTAGGATCAGAACTGAACAAATTTGGCAGCTAATGCAGCTTTAAAAGTATTTTGATTTTATCATCTCTAGCCAGTGTTAGATTGCATCCTAAACTACCAAAACCCTTAAACATGATTTTAATGAAGTGATGAAATTTATGCAACCATTTTCGTTCAATTTATATGACTGACTTTGCTTTGTCAAGTTGTTTAATGAACAAAACTAGCAGCAGGCATTGTCAGTAACTTTATTTTTAAAAGTAGGTGTTGAAATTTGGCACTTGCCATTTTTTGTAGTTGGTAGAAGTTAAAATAATAATTTGAAAACTGAAATTCCAATTTTATTTTATTTTTCTCCTAGCTGGAAAAATCAGGTTGGTGGGATCAGTAAACCAACAAATTAAAAAACTGTGGCCTTAATTTGGTTAAGAAACAACTTTCATACATTGTATTTCTACAATCTTGAAAGCAAAAAAAAAATGAAAGTTTATACAATGCATAAGCAGATTCTACATGTACATGTACAGTGTACATGTATATGTACATGATAAAACTCAAAATTTCGGTAAATGTAGCATTAGTGTTATATTCCATAGTGCGCATAGTGTTGAAATTTTTCAAAATTAAAAAAAGAATGCCCTTTATAATATATGTACATGTGCATGTATATATGTTGTATTGGATACCCCGGATGGGATGTTTATGGGGGGGGATCCTCATGGCACACATATAAGTAGGATAGAATATTTAGGGGGGAATCCTCATGGCACACATATAAGTAGGATAGAATAATTAGGGGGGATCCTCATGGCACACATGGTACATATAGGTAGGATAGAATGTTTGGGGGAGGATCCTCATTGCACACATGAAAGTAATAGGATAGATTGTTTGGGGCGGGGATCCTCATGGCACACATACATGTATAAGTAGGATAGAATGTTATGGGGGGATAAATGAACAGTAAAATTGTTTTTGTAAGTTACATTTTTGTATTACAAGTTATTTACAAAAAATGATACCAGTTTTCTTTGTACAAATGACATCAAGAGTACAAAATTGTATGTAACTTCCAGATACCTTAGACCACAGGTACAGAGCCTATTTTATACAAGAAATGGAAATTAACTTCAACACAGACATAATAGACATTTATAACGTATTTGATGTTATCAATCACTGAATCAGTCTACTTCTTTTATTGTTCACTGCAATAAGATTACAGTACCAAATTTCCTGTGTATTTGTATTACACTGTATTTCAGGTTTCTGATGAATACATTGTATGCTGTTACTTTTTAATCCACATGGATTTCATCAAGGACTTGTATTTTATTATAGGTATTTGATAATTATGCAGTGACAGTAATGATAGGAGGAGAACCCTACACATTGGGTTTGTTTGATACAGCTGGTCAGGAAGATTATGACAGATTACGTCCCTTGAGTTACCCACAAACAGATGTCTTCCTAGTTTGTTTTTCAGTTGTTTCCCCTGCCTCATTTGAAAATGTAAAAGAAAAGGTAAGGATGAACTTTTTCCCAGTTCACAGGAGTAATGCATTTAAATTTACAGGCAGTGATTCAATTTCCACGAGTCCTTCTAGCTTTTTTACAGTTATCGTGGAAGAAATGCATTCTCTTTTGATAATTGGTTATTTGCCATGTTACACAGTAGTTACATTATACTTGTACAAAATGATAATCCGTTGGTCATGTTACACAGTGGATACAATATACTTGTACAAAATGATAATCCGTTGGTCATGTTACACAGTGAATACATTATACTTGTACAAAATGATAATCCGTTGGTAATGTTACACTGTGGATACATTATACTTGTACAAAATGATAATCTGTTGGTCATGTTACACAGCGGTTACATTTTACTTGTACAAAATGATAATCTGTTGGTAATGTTACACAGTGGATACATTATACTTGTACTTGTACAAAATGATAATCTGTTGGTCATGTTACACAGTGGATACATTAAACTTGTACAAAATGATAATCTGTTGGTCATGTTACACAGCGGTTACATTTTACTCGTACAAAATGATAATCCGTTGGTCATGTTACACAGTGGATACATTTTACTTGTACAAAATGATAATCTGTTGGTCATGTTACACAGTGGATACATTATACTTGTACAAAATGATAATCTGTTGGTCATGCTACACAGTGGATACATTATACTTGTACAAAATGATAATCTGTTGGTCATGTTACACAGCGGTTACATTTTACTTGTACAAAATGATAATCCGTTGGTCATGTTACACAGTGGATACATTATACTTGTACAATATGATAATCTGTTGGTCATGTTACACAGCGGTTACATTTTACTTGTACAAAATGATATTAAGTGGCCCAGGATTTAGCAACTTTTCATATAAGGTTTGATCAAATAGATGTATAGTTATGCTTGTTATTCACACTAAATTACATGCCATATTCAAACGCTGAAATGAAATTTGTTAATTGCATTGTCCACATAAGGGGTTTGTTTAAACTGGATACATGTACATGTGTATGTTTATCTTTATGTACTATTTGTGGTCTTATTATGCACATGTATAAATGATTCAATCAGCTTTGTTCGTGAAATGGATTGGGCAGCAATCTAGGCCTATATAAGCCCTTTTCATAAGGCACATGTTTGTTGTATGAAATAAAGTTTTAGTGTGACAGTATTGTGAAACCATACTAAACCTGAGACTTCATAAAATTGATGTTTTTAATTGATTTTTCCTATAATTTATTTGTATGTAATGTTATATTTGGTATGTATTGTTGTGTTTACAGTGGGTACCTGAAATCACTCATCACTGTCAGAAGACACCATTCTTACTAGTAGGAACACAGGTAGATCTTAGAGACGATGCAACTACTATTGAAAAGTTAGCCAAAAACAAACAGAAACCAATCACCAGTGAACTTGGAGAGAAGCTAGCTAGAGAACTAAGGGCTGTCAAATATGTCGAATGTTCTGCATTAACACAGGTACTTTGAAGTTAATTGTCAGGGTGACATTTTATCGCTTTTTTAAATTGGTAATTAGGCCAAATCAAAAAAAATATGTGTGGTTCTGGTCACCTCATACAGAAAAAAGGGTCTTTAGGTAGGGATTTGTTTTTATATGACTGACAAAAATTTGCAGTAAATCCGATGAAAGCATAGGAATGTCTATGATATGATTTTAAAATATACAGATCTATACCACAATGCTCAGACTTGGCATGATTTTGGTGGTAAAGACTTTTTCAGAAAAAAAATTTTCAGAAATTTAAGACTCCTCCTCAATAACTTTTAGGATTTTTATGACACTTAATTGGGTGTTAAATTACCATATTGGGATGTGCATATTGTCAGGAATTTATGTTTAAAGTAAATTTGCAAATATATTCAGTCATTGTGTTGTCCCAAAAAAATGAAAATAGTACTGATTGCGGTTTAGAGTTGCTGTTTTAGATATGGCAACAAAATTGTGTATCAGAAGTGCTTATTTTATCTCCCATAAAAATTGTGTCCAATATGAAACGTGTGTCCACATTAGTCCTCAAATATACAGAATTCAACAGGCTGCAGGGGTATTAGTCCTGTTAGGGGCAATGTCTAGTTTTTTATTGGATATCTTATGAAAATCTTTGCTAACATTTTTCAATCTGATTTCAGATATCTTTTTGAGTTATGAGAGGTCACAGGGCTTCACCCCAAAAAATCAACTTTTTAATTTTTGGCCCTATTTAGAAAATTTTTAACTGAATTTCAAGTTTTGTGCTTTATTTTATAAAAACGAGCTGTTGTGTCCATAATGAATTGTAAGTCCCTATGCTTAAATGTGTCAGAAATAAATATTGTGTCCATACATGCTCTAACTGTTCAGGGTTTGACCTCTGCGATCATATCATGCTGCACTTTGCAAAGTTTTTTATTATTTTTAATTTTAGTTCACTCACAGGTAGTAGTTGTCATTTTCATTAATTAATACTACTCTTAACTTCAATGTGAAGATAAATTCTGTGTTTCAAAACCTTAATCCTCCTGTTACCTTGATGACTGAACCAAGTACTGTTAGAGATACAAATGTAGCTATTTTTGAAAAAACAGAAGTAAATAGAAAATTACGGTTAGGGTTGATCTGGTGACCGGAACCACTCATATTTTTTTTATTTGGCAGCATACCCTTTCACATGCTGCCGTACGTATTTCATGTACAATTTCATAAGTCCAATTCTTAATTAAAGTATTAAAAGTATATATTATTTTATTCAAATGTGAACATGTGCTAAAAAGGAATACAAAACGACAAAACATACACAATTATTATATTCTTCTTCAACATTGTCTTTTTTGCATAATGTTGCTTCCTCGATCATTTGTACCCCCAAAAAACCTCTGTTCTCCTTAAATTCAAAGATCAGTGGGTACATGTGCCCCCATTTGCTAAAACCAGTGGGCATGCTGTTTGGCCAGACACTGAATCCTATCTACACCACGCTGTTTGTTATAATGTTGTGTATAATTCTTACTGATATACATATATATACACCATATATTTTGAAGTTGCCTAGGGCTATTTTCTTTATATTCTTTATGGCAGTATAAAGACAATAATAGTGTACATACTTGTACTAAACTACATCAATCATTTTCAATCAATTTTAATCAATTTATTACAGAAAGGATTAAAGAATGTATTTGATGAAGCCATATTAGCAGCCTTAGAACCACCAGAACCAATTAAAAAGAAGAAGTGTGTTCTATTGTAATCACTTTGTATATGTATTATTTTTTGTAACAGATTTTTATAAACACAACAGTGCTCTTGAAAATGTCAAAGAAATATTTATTAAAACTAGGTCATTGTTGTTATGTTCTCTCTTTTTTTTCAGTCATTCAGTGTAACTGAAATTTGCTTGATTTTTCAATATCTTCTGGTAATAACAAAGATGGTAGTGGAAGGGAATAATTTTATACTGAACATTTTATTTTCTGTTTGTTCTTATACCTTGAATGATGTCAGTGAGAAATGCTCAGCAGAATTCAATACTTGAAATTTTATGCTGAAGTTATATGTGAGTAACTGCCAAAAAGTAGTCTGGGGTAAAATCTACTAAATGGAAACAAGGAGTTCTGTATCATAGTGTAGTCATTATGTATGTAGTGGGTATTACATTGTTATGCCTCTAGCCACAAATATGACAGAGGAATTATGTGAATTGTTTCTACAACATATGAAGAATGAAATATTTTAATGCCACCTTTGCTTTTTGTATCATTATTTTAATGATGAGTGCACTCTTGAATATGATTGTAATGTTCACCTTAACAAATCCTCACAAATTTTTGTATTATTATTTATGCATAACAAAAAATTGCAATGGCTAAAATTTTGCAATAAATACAAATTCAAAGCATAATTGTTAAAGCTGCATTAGCTGTCATTTTCTTAAATTATCATTTCTTTTGAAATTTACCGTAACTTTGAATTATTTCTACTAAATAGTACATTTCTTGTACAATTTCATTTAATATCCACAAATAAAATGCATTAAATACATGAAATAGGTGTCTATATATTTATTGTCTTGCAAAACAAAAAATCGACCTAGATAAGTTCGTATGCATATGAATATAATGCAAAAATCCTTTTGAAATTTAGGTATTGTGATATAATGTGGCTCAAACATGGTCATAATTTATTTGAAAACTAATCAATAAATAGATCAAATTGAATGAAAACAAGATGCGTGCTTACCTGTGTATCTGTTTTTGCCAAGGTTAAAGTTCGATGTTATCTACATTAATTGCTTCAATTGCATTAGTACAAATTTATCTCATTGTATCAGACAAATTCAGTAGAATCAAAACTGAACAAATTTGGCAGCTAATGCAGCTTTAGCATCATTGGTAAAGATTTTGAATTACAACTATATGATAAATCCCCCTCCCCCCAACAAAAGTTATATGACTAACTGTTTCATTAAAATAATTGTCATGTATGTGTTTTGTTGTATTCAGTTGTATGTGATGCTTCAATTTTGTAAATAATATTTAGTCACTGTATATAGCCTCTTGTACTTTAGTCATCTCCTTTCAAAATTGCATTTCAATATAATATAAATATGTAGATTTAGATTTTATTTTATACGATTTACAGTAATGTATAGCCTGGTATTTAAGAATCATTTAATATTCATCATTATTTTTTGTATTTTGAAACTGCTGTTTTATGTTAAAAGTATAAACAAAATGGTAAACCCTTGTTATGAAGAATATTTGGATAGGAAAGGCTGCTGTAAAAACTGTCTATTCTGATTTTTATTAAGAATTATTTTCCAAAGAATCACACATTTTGATACGTTATAGGAATAAATGAAAAATTAAAATAATTCAGTGTCACATTATTAATAATATATAGTTCACATAATAAGATTGATTATATATATTGGGTGTATCACAAAAAAAAAAACATCTGGTCCTAAAATTGACTGGTACCATGTTTAAACACAAGCTTGTTTTAGAATAAACTGGTACAAAATTGAGCATATGTTGGGCCTAGAATTGACTGGTACCATGTTGATCACATGTTGGGCTTAGAATTTACTGGTTCCATGTTGATCATATACTGGCATAGAACTGATTGGCTCACAGAAAAATCTGTATAAGACCTTCATTTCTAAATACGAGCTGTCCTTAGAAGTAACTTGTACTCTAAAATACTTAGCTATCTGTATTATGTTGATACTATTATTTATGCCTTGTATGTACATGTATATATACTAAATGCATTAGTGTTTATGATTTCTTGTATATTTCTTCTGACGATATTTTTACGTTCATTGTGCCAATATTGCTTGTGTTAATGGACCATTCTTTAGTCATTTTATGCAGGGGGTTTAATATTTTTTCGCTTAAACACTAGCTATGGAATTGCATGGCTGTTGTAAACCAAGTCCTTTCTCAGATCTTAAACACTAGCTATTGGATTGCATGGCTGTTGTAAACCAAGTCCTCAGATCTTTAGTAGAACAGCAAGAGATCATTTATTTACTTCAAAATTTTCAGATTTTTTAAAACCTCTTTAGACTAATGTTAAAACTATATTTTATGCCCTTTGAAAATAAACACACTGGTATATATTCATATATTTTGATCCTATGGGTAATACACACTTTTATTCTTTGTCCAAAACTGGTATTTTTATGACAATTTGATTGGTTTAAAAGGATATTGTACATCAAACCTTGTCATATATAGGTCAGTCCACTTTGATATAAATAAATATTCAATAATTCAAATTTGGATGAGTTTTTTATAGCATTGAGTTGGTGTCTCTAAGGAAGCACTGTGAATCAGTATATTCCTATAATAATTAAGATCTGATTTTAGAACCATTTCTTTAACTTCTCTCTCTTAATTAAGCATGTATGCATTATGTCACTTTCATTTGAAATAAATGATTATTAAAAACTTGAGTTTGATCGAACAAAGTTTTTGGGGTATATATGATATAGGAATTACCTTTTCTGAGTGTCTGTCCACATTGTATTTCTTGTAAGCACAACTCCTCCTAAACCACTGGAAAGGTTTTGATGAAATATTATAGGAAGATTGGGCATCATGTGCAGATGTAGGAGATTTCCAAACAGAGATCATTGAATTTAACTCCTTGTAAAGCAAGGAGTATTCTCTTGGTGTACTTGTTTACAGTCTTGCCTCATGATCTGTAAACATTGTTTTCTAAAAATAGTATATTAAGTTTACTTTATAGTTTTTACACGACTGCAATTTACTGGTATAGTAGTATCACTCTGTCGTCGTTGGTGTCCGTTTACTTTATTTACAAGAACCTGATGCGATCTGTTCTTGAAGTTGTACTACATTGTTGGAAGGCCTGATAGTTTGTTTTTTTTTTAGGTTTTTGCCCCATCCCTTTTAAAATAATGGCCTAAAAGGGGAAAATAGGTGTTCTCACTAGAATTGGCAGCGTATTTTACTTGCCACTTAAGGAATGTTCCTATTTGATTAGGACTTAGTGGCCCACTGTTATAGAAAAATGGGCCAAAGATGGTAAAAATGTAAAATGGATTTTTGATTAGTTAAAATATGGCTGCTGTTACTGAAAAAAATAGAACGTAGGGGTCGAAATAGTTTTTTTTTTTGCAAATAACTAACAAATAAAAAAACGTGGAATTCGGCAAGATAATTGTAATATGGAAACATTACGATTTAATAATATTTTTTGTGATAAAAAAAATCCTGGTCCATAGGGCCTGTGTGCCTTTGGTACTCAGTTGAACTTGCAGCAGTCATCAATATATGCTCCTTTTCAACAAATTTTTTGTCGAACATGATTACAATGCATGATACATTTACTTAGTAGGGCATGGTTAGCAAGGTGAGCGATTCAGGCTTTTCGAAATCCTCTTGTTTAATTCTGGTAAACAAACGTATCAGCAGATTTTGGGTATTTGACCATTTTCAAGTTACAGGGCGTCAAAGTTGGGCAACACACAAAAAAATCAACTTTTTTATTTTTTGTCCGATACATCTTAGTTTTTTTGTATTATAAGGAGTCACATTCGAAAAAAAAAATCGAATTTTTTATTTAAGATCTGATTTCAATTTTTTTCTATGGATTCCTCATAAAAATCCCTGCCTGCAATCAGATTTCAGATACATGTATCTCTAACGTTTAATTAGTTTTAAGTGGTCAAAGGGGGCCATGGCTGAAAAAAATTTTTTTTTTTAAATTTTTAGTCTGATTTTGAAAATTAATATTTAAGATTTAATAAAATGTCCTTATACTTACTTGTGTTAAAAACTGATAATGTGTTGCACTTTCCCCAACTGTTCAAGGTTCGACTGCTGCGGTCGTATCGTGCTGCGTTCGGTGAAGCTTTTTATTATGATTCAGATGTCAATTCGTTCTGTACGAAATTCTGGTATAATGTTATTTTACAGAGTAGGCTCGTCATTAACCGTTTTGGAGTTAATGGGTACACATTTTGCCACGCCTAAAGAAATCAACCAAAGGGCCATGTGAGCTATTTCCATCACTATGTGTCCTTCGTTATCGGTAAACTTTTACAAACATCTCTGAAACTACTGGACAGATTATGACCAAACTTTGTTGAATGTTCCTCCAGTCTCACTTTAACAATCAGTGCGTGGTGATTTTTGGTCTGGCTAATAACAAGCCGCTGTAACAAAATTGTATCATAGGATTCAAATTTCAGAATTTCAAAATTATTTTGGTTGAGCTAAAATCTGTCTGGAAGAGTAATCAAGGGAACCAAGGTTGCAGCGGTAATCAAAAGAATGTAATCCAGGGACAAAGACCAGACAATGAAAACACATACACAACAAAGAACATAAAGTAACTAAAATCATACATACAAAGTAACAAAAGTAAATGAGCAACTCGGACTCCACTAAAAACTGGGAGCATGGACCAAGTGCACCGGTAGGGTAAGCGTCCTCTGCTTTTCTAGAAACACCCGCCGAGTTGCTCTTAAAAAGTCAAGTCCGGGGTAGACAAACGAGGGAAGGAAAACTGGAAGTCATTGTTCACATGATGAGATGAACATACGCCGAAATGTTCAGAAAGATCCGTTAATGTTATGGGTCCTGAAATGGATTTTTCCCGAATTTTATATTTCCAAATTTGAAAGTCTTTTTCCTTGAAACTGTTCACTGCAGGGCCGTAAATTCCATTGAGGCAACGGAGACAACTGCCTCCCCTAGGATTTCGGCAACATTAAAAAATATTTTCTAATAGAATTACTCGAATAAACTTGAATGTTAATTTATATTAAACACAACACAAGTTTTTCTAATATGAAATATCACTATGCACAATATGTGTCTTTTTCCGTATTCATGGTCGACGGGGGTATGTGTCCATAAATTATATTCAACGATCTTGAGGCACTTTCCACACTACATGAGAAACATGTTATCGTCCCTGCGGACAAAGCTTCAAACAACATCGTATTTGTATGCAAACCCCATTACCTCAATTGCCTTATTAAGAAATTGGACATTGATAGTAACATCTCAGGTAATGCCACATACAAACATACTACTTTAGACAAAGATGAAATCCTAAACAACCATAAGTCCTTCTCTGAACATCGGAACAAATTATGAGGACTTACCTTACTTGTATTGGATTCTCAAACTTCATAGGAATCCATACAATGAAATGTACATCGCTAGATCTTCATCTTGCTCCACGACAGAGATGTCAATTTACCTTATAAAGATATTGTCTGTAGTGAAGGAAGGACAGCAAACTAGTTGCAATACCACCAACTCTCGTGGAGGCATTCATCATATGTGAATACTAAAAAAATCTATACTTCAAAATCTTAAATCCCGCAGCCGATGCTATTGATGATGTATTGTCCATCAACAACCCTTCTTTTGGTAAATGGTTACCATCAATATATCCACCGGAGCTCCAGATAAAGGATAGTATAGAAACAGCTTGTTCTGCACCTTTTTTGGACATGCATTTCGAATTTGACAACAGTTGTCACCCAAGCACTAAGATTTATGATAAGAGAGACGACTTTAATTTTAACATCATAGATTTTCCATATCTGTGCAGCAATATATATTCATCTCCTGCATACGGTGTTTATATTTCACAATTGATTCGATACACTAGAGCAAGTACTACTTACACTGATTTCCTTGAAAGCCATAAATATCTGTGTAACAGACTCAGGGGTAAGAGGAAATGCGTCTGAAAAGGTCTCTTACAAACAATTCTTTTTTAGATATCAGTTCTTAGCTGATAAATACTCAGTTTCTTCTAAAATAACAAAATAACAAGCAATGGTTGTGTAATGTAAATTGTTCTTTGTGCTGATGTGACCGCTGAGTTACCGATTATGATTTAAACACCACTAGTATATGTTCAATGGAAGAGGATGGTATAGCGCGCTGTAAAACCTAGATTTAACCCACCATTTCGTTTGAAATGCCTGTACCATATCAGGACTATTGCTGTGTTAGCTGCTGTGGTGGTGTGATATCTATTTTGCAAGATTTATTTTGGATTTGATTATGGATTGGATTATTCTTCGGTTATTTTGTTGTTGCATGCCCTTATTTGTTATTTCGCTTCGACATCGAATTTCAACTTCATATAAAAAATGTGACACATAACTCAGAGGGATCGCAAACTAAGAGGACGACCACTTACTTTTCAGTGGGAGGGCTTAGAAGATTTTTTTCAGACCAATCCAAAATATATATGCTAGATCTCGCTATGACCAAGATCAAAATATTTATTAATTACCAATGCGAAATTAAAATATCTATTTCCAAATTAGGCCTATTTCGAGTGGAGGTTCCACTTTGCATTCGGAGCAGAATAGAATAATAATGGAATAATGTCAAAAAAGACTACTAAAAACCAAATAGTTTCTTTATTGATACATCTATATCAATTCAAAAAATTTACGATCCTAAAATGCATTTCATGAAAACATTTTCAGCGGCCCCCCAAACCCCTGCCTCCTCTAACTTAAGCCCTTAGTTACGGCTATGCTGCTGGATGAATTGTTACCAAACGTGGTAAGAATGTTCCTTAGGATATCCTTAACAACCTATGTGTAGTGATTTTTAATTCGGCGATTAACATGGCCACCTTTACTATAAACGTACACCTGAGGGGTCAAATTAAAGATTTTTGGAAATAACTCGAAAACCAATGGGTTAACCTAACATCTGACGAGGTAAAATCAATCAGCATGATGAGACGGACCTGTGCCGAAATTATGAAAATCTGTTGACCGGTGTTGTAGCTATTGCCCTTTATGGAATTTTTGCCAATTTTTATAATCCCAACTTCCCATCTTAAACCACTGAATTTCGTCTAATCAAACTTACATGAATATTCCTTTGTATATCGCTACAATCCGTGTGTGTGGACTTTTGATCGGGTGAAAAAACATGACCGCTGCTAATTAAAATAGACCATAATGGTCAAGTAAGATTTATGCATATAAATTATTAAAAAAAAAAAGAAAAATGTGTGGGTGAAGTTGAAATCATGCAAGTGGCAAAATTGATCAGCATGTTGTTATGGCCCTAAGCCGAAATTTTCAAAAAAGAAAAAAAAATCCGTCCACTACTACTTGAGTTATGTTTGCCGTGTAACCTGTTTATGGTTAAGCATGTTTCATATCTTTTATGTTATTAGCTAACCTGGCCAAAATGACTATCATGAGAGATTTATTCAATAATTTGAAACCCGGGTGGAAAACTGAAATCCTGACAGCAGCCAGTCAAAATCGGTTAAACCAGTACTCAAAACAGTACAGAAGAAATGAACTATAAATAATCGAAAATAAAAGGAACCAAACATGATGTAAATCCTAGCCATTAGTTTCAAAAAGTCTTGAACTTTGTGTGGAAGGTGCGTCAAGTTCAATATGAAATAATAATAAAACTACAGAATAACAATTTATAGACATTATGAGAATACATCATCTATAATCTGTTTGTCAGAAACAGAATATTGTTAATAAGATATGGACATCAAAAATAATTCTTTTTAGGCAGTGTCTTTTTGACCAGGGTTGTCTCTTACGCAACGGTGGCGTCTTGAGAAGTCAGAATCTGATATATCTTAACAACTGAAAGCTGTTTTTCTCCATCCGTCTGTTCTGGTATGTACTTTGTAATCTGTAACTCAATAAAGTACTAGTATTGAACAGATATTATTCAAACTTAATAAAGAGTTTATTCCCATGTTCAGGATATGCACCTCCTGTAATGGAGAAATTTGGGTTATCAATTTCCACATTTTTTTGCATATTTAACTTTTTTATCATTATGTATTGGATAGTACATTGTTTAATCTGTAAATCAAAAGGTATTGTACAATCACAGTGTTTATAAACATATACAGATTTTACCTGTTAAACTTAGTAATTTTTAGCAGTATATGCGACCATAAGTTCTTGCTTTTTTAAAGATTATTTTTGATTACTAACACTAACTGCTGAATTTAAGATATTTTTGTGTTGACAAATAATAGTATATGATAATTACGAAGTGTTGACAAATAATAGTATATGATAATTACGAAGTGTTGACAAATAATAGTATATGATAATTACGAACACATTTACATGCTAAGGATCTTGATTTTGTTTATATTCGATGATACTTTATTTTTTTATCTATATTCACAAAAAATACTAAGAGTACATATAGGAGGTTCATAGCAAATCTGGTCAGAAGAAGCCATAGCTCACCTCACACTTTGGAAGGTAGAGAACTGGTTAATCTTATTATAATAGTGTGATACAAATTGTAGCTTTTCTGTACGTCACAAAATGTTGTTGTTAACTAGGTCAGAAAAAAACAAGGTCGAGCATTTTCATTACTTGATTTATCCTACTAGTCTTTCTTTCGAGATAAATTCAGATGAAAATTGATTTAGTAATTCAAATGATAGCATCAATGACATCTCCAGCTGAATTAATACCTTTTTCTTCCGAGAATTGAGAATAAATTTCAATAACTTAAGGGATAGGTCTAATCACTATTGAATCAGAATTGATAAAAGAAGGAAAACGACAATTACCAACTAAATAAGTCAGTGACCGGGTTAAACTGTGCCATAGTTTTATTAATATCTTTGTACTTTAGAATTCAGGGTTGCGTAAGGAAATTGATTAATAAAGATGATTTAAACTTACTTGTTTCGGACTTTAAAACTAATTAATTGGGTTAACTGCTTTGTATTTTGGCAAATGTTTATGTTTACGTTTCGAACAAAGATTAGATATACGTGAAATTTAAAGAAACTTTTCTTTTATTGAAATCTTATTGCTTATGGATGCCTCTTTCTTTCGTGCTGCTCATTATGTATGAACAGTGGGTTGGTCTTACTGGACAAATCGGAACGGCAGGTTCAACATCAATCCCCTATATAATGGGCGACGTTCGCCGTTTCGGGCATTTGGTACCAACTACATTAACGTATTGTTATTTTTGGTAAGGTATTGTTTTTTGTTATTGATTTTGTATTAAGATCAGGCGCGCAACTGAGGCCAAATTGAAGTGCAGGCAAAATTACGTCAGGAGGTCTGGGGGCCGCTTAACGACCCCAGCAGGTCCAGAGCGGAGCCGTGGTAGGGGGTTCGGGGGGGGGGGGGGTTCGCCCCCCGAAGCTCCTCGGAGATAGCATTTTAGAGCATCATTTATGCCTCTCCTGGTTGTAGTTTATAAAAAAAATTAAGTGCAGGCAAAAGCTTTTTTGCCAAACGGCAGCTACGCGCCTGAAGATATTTTATTTTAAGAAAAAACTTGTAAATTTAAATACTTGATTTATTTTATAATATGATATTATGGAATTTATATGTTATATCTATCAATTATGATATTTTTTTGTTCAGTAATTGTTATGTTTAAATATGAATTCTTTCAAATAATTACTGTTGAATTTCACATGTATTTATGAATTTAAAAATAAAGTTTGGTACCAACTACACTAACGTATTGTTATTTTAGCTGCCTAGGATTAACAGGTACCAGTCCATATTGTGACGACGTGAGCTTTCACCTACACTCTCACGGAAACAAAAGAAAACACTCTACCAACAAAATCACCATCATAATAATTATAGCTGTCAGTATTAAGATTATATTCCGATACAGCTAAGACAAAATGTGTCATAGGTGAAACTTTTGTCTTGATTCAAATCTTACGAATTTCTGACCTTTTATCGGACATTCATATGAATTAAGAGAGGTAACCTTGTGGTCTGACGCCCGCGATTACCATTGACCGAAAGGAACCTTGTACCCTTGTGACGCCCGAAAAGACAACGACTGAAACGAAAAACAAGATATCCATAATACTAGACATAAAAAACGGGCAAACCATCATAAAAAACACAAACTAATGTCAAGTAATAAGCATTGTACTTTATTTTGATATATTTGTAAAAATTCTAATATTTCCATTTTATATATAATAGGTTCTGCGGTTTGTATCCTTATAATACATGGCAATTAACCATTGACCTTTGGATAGGGCCAACATAGGCGACGATGATGATGACGTCTGACGCGTATAGATCCCCATAGTTTTGATTTCGGCATTCCCATGTTCTTTGGGCATCACCATTTCATGGTTGAGTTTACTCTCTTCACTTTTCCGACTGGTTGTTTTTCGCGGGTTATTCTCCACATGTACTTTATTTCTTTTGCTTGATTATATGTTGTCGAAGAGTTTGCATCAAAACTTTGCAGGTGTTTCTAGAAAAGCTTACCCTACCGGTGAACCTGGTCCATGCTCCCATTTTTTCGTGGATTTGCACATTTGCTTTTTTTGCTTTCTATACATGTACTACTTATTGTTCTTTGTTGTGTATGTCAACATGTTTGGTCTTTGTCCCTGGATTACATTCCTTTGATTACCGCTAGAACCTTGGTTCCCTTGATTATTCTTACTAGTTGACTTTCTAGTTGAGTTCGTCGGAAGTTAGATACACTTGTAGTTACATTCATTTCTATAACATTCCTATGCTTCACCTATTGCATCAAAATTTTCATTTATAAAAGGCTATTGCAGGACCTCGGCATTAAGGACTTCAAGGCTAAACCACCTGACTGTTTTTACAAAAAAAACTCTCCTTTCAAATATGATCCTTCCGCTCACGTCATTATGGGAGATTTAAACATCAATGTCAACGAATCTCTCCGTAAGGTCCTTTCTAAATGCCCCAAGTACCGTGAACCACTCTTCATAAATTGGAATTATGACCTTAAAATTCTAATGGATGTCGTAGAGGTCTATGCAAAAGCAAATGAGCTAATAGAAACTATATTCTGACTTCTTAAAACGCCACCTTTGCATAAGAGACACGCTTTTGGACCAAGGTTATAAGAAAATACGTCTCACACGCTGCCAAAAAAGTTTAATATCCGATATCTATATTTTGAAAAAAATATTTTGTTTCTGACAAACAGATTATGGATTTTCATAATGTCTACAAATTAATTTTCTTTATTTTTCACTTATATATTGTTATTTCATTTTAAACTTGAGGCGCCTTCCCCACACAGAGTTTGATACCCGTGCCTTTACATTATTTTATTGTATTAAGTTCTTTTGATTTTCACTTATTTATTGTTCATATTTTCTGTACCGTTTTGAATACTAACCAATTTTGACTGGTGGTAACTATTTTTGGCTTCCCAATTGTGTTGAAATAAAAGGAAATGATAAACCGTAATGGAAGCGGGATGTTTAGCCCATTAAAACCTGGTTAAACACACCTTTCATTTTTAAATGCATGTACCAAGTCAGGACCATTGCGGTGGTTTCCAGATTTTACTCTGATATTGCCATTTGTTATTCTTTTTGACTTCTGCTTAGATATTACCATTACAGTAATTTTGTTATAAGCCTTCAATTGTATGTACTTTGAAGTTTGCATATTTACCGAGATCAAGTACGTTGGATATTCGATGTTCGATATTCGACATTCAAACTTTTCAATATCAAACTGAATATCAAACAGGAGTTTGATCATTTCGATATTCGTTTGATATTCGTTTCCGGTTTACATATTGAATATAGAACGGATATGAATATCAAACTAAATATCAAACAGGATTTTTCTATTCGATATTCGTTTGACATTGGTTTCTGGTTTATATATTGAATATAGAACGGATTTGAATATCAAACTGAATATCAAACGGGATTTATTTGCTGTTCGATATTCGTTTGACATTCGTTTCCAGTTTATATATTGAACATAGAATGGATTTGAATATAAAAATGAATATCAAACAGAGTTTGATCATTTCGATATTCGTTTGATATTCGTTTCCAGTTTACATATTGAATATAGAACGGATTTGCATATCAAACTGAATATCAAACAGGATTTTTTCTATTCGATATTCGTTTGACATTCGTTTCCGGTTTATATATTGAACATAGAATGAATTTGAATATAAAAATGAATATCAAACAGGAGTTTGATCATTTCGATATTCGTTTGCTATTCGTTTCCGGTTTACATATTGAATATAGAACGGATTTGCATATCAAACTGAATATCAAACAGGATTGCTTCTATTCGATATTTGTTTGACATTCGTTTCCGGTTTATATATTGAACATAGAATGGATTTGAATATCAAACTGAATATCAAACAGGATTTTTTTTGCTGTTCGATAATCGTTTGACATTCTTTTCAACAATTTATCTTCTATGACGTCGCATTTGAAAGATTAATCAAGGGAATCAAGGTTATAGCGGTAATCAAAAGAATGTAATCTAGGGACAAAGACCAGACATGAAAAACAGACATACACAACAAAGAACATAAAGTAACCAAAATCAAACATACAAAGTAACAAAAGCAAATGAGCAACTCGGACTCCACTAAAAACTGGGAGCATGGACTAGGTGCACCGGTAGGATAAGCGTCCTCTGCTTTTCTAGAAACACCCGCCGAGTTACAAAATACCAGATTCATTAAAATCGAACATAGAATATTGATTCTATAGCAAATCTAATACTTGGTCTGCTCACCCAGATTGGGGATATTTCTGCCTTGTGTTCTGCTCCATGCAACCATTTAATGTAAACATGTGAAAAAACATATTAAGACACAGATTGTTTTCACACTCTTGGCAATAAAACAGTATCTATTTGATTTTTTTTTATCTCATCATTGGTTTAAATTTTCATACCCAAAAAATAGCATTTGAGGATGAAAGAATAGAAAATCATGGAGTTTCCCAAAACTTAAGACTGGGTACTAAAAGGCTTGTTTTGACTTTCGTTTCTGCCTTGCAATACTTAATTGCACAGAAAAAGTTTGTTCGATTATCCATTTTACCTATTATAAGCTAAATTTATAAACTATATTTTTTTTGGTGTTTTTCTTCCTGATTGTTTTATCTTTTCTGTCCTAAACTTTATTGCTTAGTATTTGCTTCAGAAATGTAGATCAAGGATCAGATTTACAAGAGATTTTTTTTCATTCTGTAATTTTATGTGCAAGTTGTGATATGGTTCTATGGAAGAAGGTCAAAAGTTAGGACATTGGTCACTTTTTATGTCCACGGGGTCTCAGAAGCGTAGGTGCTAAAATTTTAAAAAATGGTGAATTTTTCTGGCACTCTTATAGAAAACTGCTTTAATACATGTTTCCATATTGGTGAAGTTTATTGAGTTTGAAGAGGTGGAGTTTTTTTTCATATGTCAAATGGGTCTGTTGAAATGCACTACGAAATTAATTGTGTTCTCGTACCTGGTGCTGAGGAGAGAAACTAATACGGCCGGGGACTGAAACGTTCTGGATACAATTTTTATGTAAATTACACCTGTTTACTATTACATATATTACACATGTCTATGTATGAATGCTTAACTACATTTAAACAATATATCCAACAAATTTCAACTTTTAATTTTAAGTTTCACAAAATTTGACGGGGTAACTTGGTGTGCGAAGCAGTGCATCTTAGTGTAACTGCACCCCTGATATTCAGTTCGATATCCAAATCCGTTCTATATTAAATATATCAACTGGAAACGAATGTCAAACGAATATCGAAATGATCAAAATCTTGTTTGATACTCAGTTTGATATTCAAATCTATTGTATATTCAATATATAAACCGGAAATGATTGTCAAATGAATATCGAACACAAAAAAAAAAAAAAATCCAGTTTGCTATTCAGTTTGATATTCAAATCCATTCTATATTCAATATATAACCCGGAATCGAATGTCAAACGCATCTCGAACAGAAAAAAATCCTGTTTGATATTCAGTTTGATATTCAAATCCATTCTATATTCAATATATAACCCGGAAACGAATGTCAAACGAGTATCGAATAGAAAAAAATCTTGTTTGACATTCAGTTTGATATTCAAATCCATTCTATATTCAATATATAACCCGGAATCGAATGTCAAACGAATATCGAACAGAAAAAAAAACCGTTTGATATTCATTTAGTATTTTACCGTTTGATACTCAGTTTGATATTGAAAAGTTTGAATGTCGAATATCGAACATCGAATATCCAACGTACTTGATCTCGGTTATTATCTTTTACCACAAGTTAATATTTAATCTGTTATTAAAGACTGGTATGAAGGTGTATATGATGGTTTGATTAAATAGTTACTTTTAATTCATAGTATTATTCATTCTTCATCAAACCGATTCCGTGAGATTTTTCATACTTTCAAATATTTGGAGTGATGAGTGAAAGCAGTAATACCAAATGTAACATGTATAATTGGTTCTTTGTAGATATATATTTTGTGATTTATTTTAATCTTCACGGTAGATGCAAGCAACTATAGCTTCACGTATCAATACAAAATTTTGTTAATTCAAACTTAATTTTTTTCTATGTTTAGTTTTAGGATAGCTTTGATGAATGGAAACAATGTACTAATTGAATCCTTTTCTTTTGAGAAGAACACATATTTCTGTTTCTTTAAATGCTCGATGTCTATATCAACTGAGCATATAGGGTGGTAAATATCGTTCCTACAACTCGCAGAATCATCAGGTGAATACCTGTGACGTATTAAAATTATTGTCGAAAGTATAATAAATCAAAATTAGAGAGGATTTTGAACTTTATAAAAAAAATCAAGGTTACTTGAGATGAATTTTTTGGAAACCTTCTTTGATGGGTCTATTCTTATACCCGCATTTCCTTAAATTGTTTTTTAGTTGATCCAAACGCCTCTTTAAAGATTTACCATTGGAACAAAAGCGCCTTAGCCTAAGCGCTTGACTAAACAGTATACTTTGAGTCAAGTGCGGTGGATGACAGCTCCTGGGCATAAGGTATTGGTGGGTGTCAGTTCGTTTTGTGAATAGGTCTGTGGACAGCTCACCCTCTGCAAATGTACTGGAGTTATCGAGGAATGAGATGGTTGTGTAAGATGTTTCATGAATAAACTTGATAAACGGGTGTTGGTTGTTTGCCCGGATGATAAAATTGTTCAGTTCTTCTTCGTCATGGGTTAACTTCATATCAACGTCATCAATAAACATACACCAGGCTTTTCAATTAAAGATTCAAGAAGTTCTTTTTCAAACTTTCCGATGAAAATGTCAGCATAAGATGGAGTCATTTGGTGCCTATAGCTGTGCCATTTGTTTTGTAAATAATGGTTGCAGTTAATATGGAAGTTTTTTAAAACTATTGTGAATAGTGTGGCTAAGCAGTCAGTGGGTGGATATTAGACCTCCCGAGAATCCAACAATTCTCTGCACGCTTCGATGCCATCAGAATGAGGAATGTTGGTATAGAGTGAGGTAACGTCCAGAATGACTAGGTGTTGTTTTGTAGGATACATGTCACAACAAATCAATATTGCACAACGTCTCAGAATGTGACGATTCTATTCGCTACACTGCTTCATCAGATCAAATTACAGCTAGTTGAAATAGACCAGTTCCAATACAATTTCAATACAAATTTAGGAAGGTTACTGAGCAATTTAAATACATTTTCTATACAAGAACATTTTTAAGTTTATATTTTAAGGCATCCTATATACACAGTCACTGTACACCAAAGGAAAAAAATGATACTAGTATTTGCAATCATTTTACAACATTTCGTAACAACTTTTTAAAAAAAATTCTCAATAAGGTTCTTAGAAGGACTGGTGCATGCATTCATTTTGCAAGTTGAAACTATGGCCATTTTTCGAAAGTGTAACAAATGTAACTTTAATCTCTTGAAACTACTTCAGCTAGAAAAGAATCTCAGTTTAATAATGTATGAGCATCAAATTCTTATTAAAAGAAGTATCAGCATTCAGTTCAATTAATGGTTACCCATGAATCAAAAATATAAAATTCTAATATATATATATATATATAAATATATAAATATATATATATATATATATATAAATATTATAATTTTATATTTTTGATTCATGGGTAACCACACCATTTTCATAAGTAATAAAACGTATTGAACCCAGTAGCGTTTTTAAGGGAAACAACAAACGAAAACCTGGAGCTATCATATTAACTAGTTCTTAAAGGATAAATGAGCAACCTTGCTCCACTAAACAAGGGATTGTAATTTATCGTGGGCCATTTTCATCGTCTCTGTTAAACGTACAGCGATTTCTCTTTTCAAAGAAATGATATAAAAAAGATTTAGTGATTTTAATTAACAAAAATGAACTAATAAATGTCTTTTTTTTGGTTCCTCATTCCAGTCGGAGAAGATCCTGAGTATGACCGTCCCAACAATGAGCCAATCCGTCACATTTGTGTATTGTGTATTTGTGGGTTTGTGTATTATATGAAACCTCGAGTGTGTGATCGTGGCTGTTGTCGGTAGTGGTAACGACGGCGACTGTCTCTCCTTTGCCTAGTGCGAGCATGTCCTCGTTGGGGATAAACAGTTCGTGATAGTGATGACCTGGTGGATCTTGGTTGGTAACGGAGGTTCTGAAGTGAGCATCAGCTTTAGCATTCCCACCCCCTGAAAGGGAACTTGGTTTCTCCTGGAGATATGATCCCATTGTTTCAAGATGGTTAAGAACCTCTTTAACAGCTTCTAATTCCTTCCTTGTGGGGTCTCCCTCGGCTGCTACTGGCATGATTGGGTATCTCATTCTGACTTTGCCGACTCCTGGGATGTCAGGCAATGTGATGCGTACACCGGATGCTACGACACGCTTGATGTTGCCATGACTGTCTAGAACACCAACTGCACCTCTGTTGGTGTCGGCCTTATCCTTGTCGTCATTGGTACCGTGGAAAAATTCGACAGGAGTGTGGTAGTAATTGTTCAGGGCAGTTCCATTGTATGCCTTGTCTTTTGTCATTCCACCATTTCTGCCTCCCTTCGTAACCAGATAGAATTTCCTGTGGTCGGTGATTGTAGGTAGATTGTGAGGGTTCCATGACATGAGTGGTGTCATGTAAATTATTTCCAATGGAATGGCATAGGAATATCGCACCCCTTCCTGACTACAGATTTGTTTTTGATGATTATCTTTTCTGCACCATTTTATTTTCATTTCGGCCACTTCGGGATTAGTAGTTTGAGCTACGAATAAGTTTGAGTCTGAGTATCCTCTATGATTTCTGAACGTTCCCATGGCACCTTTTCTATCATGGTTGTAGTATCTGTGGTAATATCCGGTGTTCAGCAGGGTCGCGTTCTGTGGATGGCGAGAGTCAACTGTCTTCATATCAAATGTTGTATCGTGAAGCTTAGCTGGATAGTTGTTCTTGCCTGGGATCTCATTCATAAGATCGTCCAATAAACCATTAACATATCTCCTTTCGCTAAAAGCACCGTATCCATCTTGCCAATGGAACTGATTTCCTCTCAATCGGTGGTCGGCTGCAAGGGAGAATCTCGCAGCACGGGAGTGAGCAAAGCGGGTAATGTTCCATTTGCGAGCAACTCTAGCAGCCATGTCATCGACTGGTTTCAGAAGTCCAAGAGGAAGATCATTTTTGAGTGGATGACACAGTATTCTATAATTAAACTGCGCATACTCGGGTGTTCCATTGTTCATATTCATGATAGTTGTTGGTAGATAGGAGAAATTTTCCAGGTAGTGCTTACCCCCAGTATAGGCAGTAAATCTGATCTTTTCTTGTAGGTCAAACCAATTCTGAGCATCGATGTGATGGCGGTCGCTCTCGAAAGGTTCGTTTATGTTCTTTGTATTTGTTGTCCATGTACCTTCTAGATAACAGAGAACTGGCTTGAAGTATGGGCGGTAGTCTCTGAAATGGTAGTTTTGGAAAGTAAATGCTCTAAAGTAGTTCTGCATTTCTTTGATTTGGTCGTTAAGAGTACGTTTGGCTAGGACAGACGGAGGAACACGTGGGAATGGAATATCCTCCGTTTTGTGGTAGGCTTGTGATGTTTTACTTGGCATTACAAGTTTGTAATCGTTGTGACGAGTTCTGAACTCTACGCCGTTGAGATTAGCAACAAATTCGCCCATTCCCGGAGCTCTGTCATAATTAGCATGTTCGTGGATTGAACATACTGAATTAAGTGTGTGTGTTGATGTGAAATAAGGTTTGGTTCCATCTCCCGTTATTCTAACTTGTTTGATACCAGAGTCCAGTTGTGAACGAGCTCTCTCAGATATCGATAACTCGGTCAACATAAGTTGTCTAGACAGTTCTTCAAGCTTGCGCTCTAATAAGCTGACTCGATGTTCGTCAACCACTGCCATGGTGACAGTAACCAACCAAGATAAAACCAAAAAGGTTTTCATCGTAGTTTCTGTAAGATCAATATAACTGATCATTATTGTTTTTCTATTTAATATGTCCTAACTATTGTGCTGTAGTGGTTTCTTATGTTAAAAGGATAGTTAGTCTCCTTCACGATTCCTTTGCAGACCGTAATATATATATTTCGTAAAGTATCCAAAAAGGAAGCTATGTATTTTGCTACTTATTGTGATGTATAATTAGAGGCATTTTTTTTTATTTCGTACAAACTCATCATAGTAAACGGATAGTAAGAGTCATATGTTTATCATCACATCTAACATAAATGTTTGCGTTGATTTGATTGCAGTCTTTACTCTAAAAACAACAACTTTCTATGCTTTTGCTCCCAGTTTTTGGTAGAGTCCAAGTTCATTTTCTTTTGTTTCTTTGTGCTTGTCATTTTGGTTATTTTATGTTCATTTTTGTATGTATCAGTTTTCTTTGAATAATACTTAGTATTCTTGTGTTTTCTGCTCGAATCTGGTTTCCTTGATTACTCTTTGAAGAGAAATTAGGGACCCATTCTTTTACAAGCCCTATCTCGACATTTAGAAATGAAGGTAACAAGGATGTTTTTTTTTTTATCGATTATTCCTTTAATTTCGCTAAAAGGATACTGTGAAAGCACCATTATTCGTGGGGTACAAACTTTCATGGTTTTCGTGGGTAGGCCAAACCACGAAATTTGGTTCCCAACGACAAGAAGATTTCCGTGTATACTAAAAACCACAAAACCACGAATTCAAGAATCCACGAATTTGTGTTTCTTCCCTAATCAACGGAAATTGGTATCCACGAATTAAAGTACTTTCACAGTATATAGTTATAATCATTTAACAAACCAATTTTTACTAGCTTAAGCTCATTGAAAATGAGGATCCAAACTTTGACGGGAGATATCCAACGAGTATTTTTTTAAATTGGCCATTCAATTTGAAATTAATTTTCAAAATACTTTGTGTGACATAAAACAAATAGACCACAGTTTTGCTGAGAAACATTCAAGAGGAAAATGATTTTCATATTTGCCAAATTATTCCAGTTAGTACGTTAATGCGATGGTGCGTTTACATGATATTAGTGAATACATTTAAAAAAATAGCGATCTTTTGTCTTACATTTGCACAACACGAGTGTAAATTTTCATAAAAAAAGTGTAATGGCAAAATTACCGAACAGAGAACATTTAACCAGTTGTCAAAAATAAGAGTCAAAAGGAAATGGCAAAATAAGGGTAAAAAACCATGAAACTTTGAAACCACCGTAATGGTCCTAATTTGGTATAGCATTTAAAAATGAGTGATAAAAAAAATACACATTTTTCTTACTAAAATAAAAATTATGTATCAGAAGTGATATGCGATGATTACGCATTAACACAAACGTTGAGCAAACTTGTCACAATATCATAAAAATATTTTACAAGTTAACCCTTTTCCTCTATGAGGACATTGAATTATATCAATATTTTCTTTTCCTTAAAGTTATCCGCTCAATTTCAAATTTAAAGCAAGTTGAAATAAGGGTATTTTGATAAGTTTTAACATTTACACAAAACAAATTATCGGAACATACATATTGTATATATCTTAGTATAAAAGTTACCTTTCTGATGGTTCGATTCTACAACAGGCTGCTTAGGGAATCACGATCGACCCTGCGAAATACTTGACTACAACCATAACTGTTTCTGTTATATACGTGCAGGTCAATTGCACCACCTGCCAGTGTTTGTGATATGAAATCGACAATGATTATTTTGTAGCCTTTGGGTTACTTTTGTCTGGGGTCATGATTACTAAGTGCAAGATCTTTGATATAAAAGAACAATTGCTTAGGAAAAAAAGAAAGGTAGAATGTATCATATTTTAAGGACATGTTGCACATGCTTCCGATGTATTTTTATTACATACATATACTTGTAGAGCGAAAAAGGGGAAAGTAAATACAAAAAGGGAAAATGCTCTGAGGAGCTGTTATAAAGAGCTTTATAAGCTATAATGTTATAAATAGATTCGTCTGCAATATGTTTGCAAATAAACAAAGAGGAATTTAACGTTGATATGTGTATCAATTTTGCAAAAATGATTAACAAAAAGACTTAAACTATTTACACAATTAGAGTCGAATTTCTGTTCAATGTCCGTTGTGCACCGCGTTGAGGCCAAACGTTTTCTGGCAATAATTAAGGCATTATTTGAGTTAATTCCTTATTAAATGTTTTTCTGTGTACATTTTGTCGTTTTGATTATAAAACTTCATCTGTACAGTTAATTTTAGAAAACAATTACAGATTTCTAAACACCATTTGGCATTTCAACTTTCCTGTATCATCTAATAACTAATGAAACCTAATTTTGAATCTGTATGTATCTTAACTCGATCGAAGTAATGAGAACCTCACCGAACCTTTAATTATTTGTTTCTGCTTTATCAAATGCTGCCTTGTTATAAAAGAAATGAAAGAATCATTCCTTGCTCATCAATGCGAATTAAAAGAAATTGTTCATCATGAAGTAGTATTTAGTTACATTATAACTTAAGTATCCACTTCGCCAATCATAAACTTGCATGTAATAATTATATGTCGATTATTATCTTAAGAATGCATAATTCATTATATCTCGTTTCCCAACCTGATATTACATAAACATCTACGAAGTTGTTTCAATTGAAACAAAGTCAGTAAATCAGAAAATTTTCGCCCAATACGTTTTGTTTGTATTTTGTATTTATTTCCTTTTTCACCTTTTAAATTGTGGCTATTTTTACTTATTTCTTATTTATATATACTTACTGTTCATATTATTTGCAGTTTGTCAGTTATCATGCAAATAAAATACTTTTTGGGCTGACTGAAAATGAATAAATGAAAAAATACAGTAAGTTTGAAGAATAACAAAAAAAATGTAACATACAATACGCAAAACAACCACTGTCATGTTGTAACATGAACAATCAAATAACAACAGATTATTTACACAAAAACCGAGAGAAAAAAGAAAAGAATCGGGTTTTTGTTTGTTCAGGCTAAGGTTAACACAGGTTTCGATGTAAAATTAAAGACGTTCTGTTTTATCTTAAGTTGCCGTATTCAGGCTGTTTTTTTTTTTTTTTTTTTTTTTTTTTTTTTTTTTTTTTTTTTTTTTTTTTTTTTTTTGTATTATTGCAGAAACTGTCTACAAACATATAGTCAATATTACTTTAAGACATGATTTGATATGCACAAGAAGTACTCTATAGATAAGTTATTCTAATTTTCCCTAACTTTATGTCTTGAACACTCAGGCGTATTTTGTTGAGTTCAAGTGCAATAACTTGGGCACAAATAAATAGTACATAAAATATTTTTGTGAACCCAACAAACCCAACAATTACAACAAGGACAATACAAAGATGATAAAAAGAAAGGTACAGGTACAAAAGACAACGCACAAAATAAAAACACATTTAAACACCTTGAAATATATTGAAATGTGTTGAGGTTGTTTGAAAATTTCGACAAGAACAGCTAGATTATAATTGGGAAGATCGTCTTGGAACTCGCTAAACTGCTTTCGGAATTTAATAATAGCGATATACCTCTAATTTTCCATCTCTTTATACTTTTCAAAATTCTCTGTTAAGATTCCGATTCAAAAGCAGTCAGCATCGTTGATATTCTAAGAATGATGGAGCATCTAGATACAAATACGCGAACAAAAACGATTCCAAATGATCTTCTAAATATTCTGAGAAAGATGTTATCAAATTTCTATCGACAACAGATATGTGCCAAGCGTTGTGCAACTATATGTCTTCATTCCAATGGGTACAAATTATGCCCCGATACTTGCTGACATATGCCTTTACTCTTATAAAGCTGATGTTATCCAAAAGAATGAACTTCGTTTTGCCATATCCTTTAATTTTAGTTTTTGCTATACGGATGATATTCAGACGTTTCAGTCCTATATTGGAATATTAAATACTTCGCATCTACCCCCAGGATCACCCAAGGAAGCATCTAGATAGTTTTAAACTACCTATGTGCTTTCCGTCTAGATATTTCGTTTAGTCATCTAAACACCTTTTGTTTTTGTCTAAATATTTTTTTTTCCATTTTTTAAGATATGTAGAGAAAATTAATTTATGAATTTTATAATGCTAAAGACTAGTAGTGAAACTATCTTTAAACCGAATGGCGGATCATATAAAATTTATAGAAGTTTCATCTGGGTGGTTCTTTATCAAAGACAAGAACAAGGAATTAAATATAATCTGGTAATACTATATACAAACGCTGTACAAGGATGAAATCCTAGTTATCCGTAAATCCTACATTGCCTCGTTGAATATTACATCAACTGAGATGTCTTGGGTCTTACCTTATTTTCATTTAATTAAAAAAAAACATGAAACAGATCATACAAACATAAAGTGCAAGGCAAGATTTTATACTTGAATCTCAAGAAGGTTAAAGAATCTACATCCTTTAATTTCACACATCGTTATATTAACCATGTTCCTTCATTTCAAATTGCTAAATTTGGAGCATGGCATGCGTTTATTTATCCATCAAAAAAAAAAAAAAAAAAAAAAAAAAAAAAGGAATGACCACGGTTGTCATATAAGTGAAGTAAAAAAAAAAGGACGTGTAAAAGATGTGTCAGTTGTCTCTTTAATTTAGTTCTGGAATCTTTCATAAGAATTTGAACAAACTCTGATTCATATGAATATAGAAACCGGTCGGCTAGGAGTAGGGGACGATGAATACTTATTGGAATAACAATAACCTGTTGAGAAAAGTGACAATTTGAAAGTGACAAATTTGTAAGAATTATCATTCTTACAGTGAAATGCTTCGTGTTTGACTTCTTTTAGACAGGTTTTCGTAGGGTCAGGTAGTATATAATGTTGAAAAGTATAAAGTAAAATCCACATATAATAAATAGCAATTCGCAAGTTTCACAGTATTTTTGTTTTCCCTCCTTCACTGCGTCCAGACGGCTCGTTTGTTGAGCACGTACATGATTTTGCTTGTATTGATTTTAATGTAGTTTTGGAATCCATTACAAATAAAGAAAATCCTCAGACTTCTAGATGTCATTTGAAAAAATATTTACCGAAGCCATGAAGAACTTGTGGTTACCTATGATTTGTAGAACATATTGTGTTTGTAGGATTACAAGAATTATCTTTTATCTCGGTTCTTTTGTTGAGCATTAGTAGTTATTCGCTTCACATAAACAACAATGTTGTTCAGGGCTTTGTCGAGGGTATAACAAAATATTTCTCATTTCTCAGAGCAGATTCAATACAGTTTGCTGCTTCTATGTTTTTGAATACTGATTTATGTAAATTATTGCAGTGTTTAAGGTTGTAAATGCGACGTTGTACCAAAGACAACTGTTGACAGTGAGTCCGGTTCTGGTTTCTCCTCCATCTCTTTAGTACCTGGCAGGGTCTTAAAAGACCCATAGCATGTAGATAAATTCACTTAATACTATAGTAGTAATAAATACAAAATATAATATCAAAGACTGAAGTCTTCAAAGTCGCTAATCGTCAGATATTCAGTCAGTGATTTTGGCTTCCTTTCAACATCCGAAATGTTACGAATGCGCTATGCTCTAAAATAAGGTGACTTCCGCTAAAATGTCAAATGTGTATATGTTTTAAAAGAGGTACTTTGTAGCAATCTTTGAGTCGCTTATTATATTGACAAGGGAATCAGTTTAGGAACCAGATTAGTCAACTGGCAATGAATATTCATAAATATTGGGGCGTGCTAATGTATATGACCTGTATTGTCTTGTAACGACCCCAAATGCCTGAATCGGAAACTGGGTAATGTTCAAAGCTAACCGATCATTTCATGTAAACTTCCCATTTTCATACAAGAGAGAAACACACGCAGAACACACATGTAACTGTATGATACTTAAGAGGTACATTTTTATCTCGTATGTAGTTAGAACTGTGACGCTACTGCGAAAAAAAAACGGCGAGGATCTGCAGCATTACTTATATATTTATGCGAATACTAAGTACCGAAATTACAACTAGGAGAAGTCGCTAACAATAATAGGAGACGTGGTATGATTGCCGAAGAGTTAGCTATCCACCAAATGCCAAGCCATGAACAATTACACTTCTAAAGGTCACAACATGATCTTCGATAATGGACGAAACCCATTCCATAAACCAAGCTGTAAAAGGCTCCAATATAAATTATATGAAACTATTAACAATTAGGACAAAAGACAACAAGCCGCGCCTACATCGAAAGAGTACTTACAGTTTCTGTAAGCAAGTTCAAAATGCAAAAGCAACTGATAAGCCCACTTAGTTTACTTAGACACAATTATCAATAAAAACATGTTCAAAAGGATTTACTGAAGACATATCATAAAATGTCTAAGAAAAACAAGGTTTTCGCGCAAAAGCCAAGATGAAAAGTATTGGCAGGAAGTAGGGCAAAATATACTAAAGATAATTGATATTTAATTTATTAACATGAGAGTCAATATTAGAACCAATAAAATTATAATGCAAAGATTTGACAATGAAACAGTGAAAATTACCCTTACGAATAAGTTTATTCAAATATTTTTCAAGAATAAATTGATCTGAGCTTTATTACATTTCCATAAAAACCAGGATATGAAATCCAATTTTTGAATATGTTGCAACAAGTTCAACCAAACTTCAGCATCAAATCTTCACCGCTTCATTTTTATGAGCAATATTCAGAAAAAAAGTGTGGTAACGGAAACATTGACTTAACAATTTACCGGTAATAAAGAGATCTCGTTAATTAAATTCTAACATCGCTACAAACGCGGGCATATCTAACTAGTTGAAACATATAAACACCGAAGGAACGTCGAGAAAGAGAAAATTAAAAATTGGAAACGAGAAATCGTCCTCCTTGTAGTAAATGTTAGTTTTGAGATTACCTTGTAAAAATGGAAGCATCCAAATACAGAAATGGATAACAAAAAACTGTTCTTAATAGCTTTTATTTAAAGTCAGTTCCTTTGGGTAAATTCCAGCAGTGTATTTGTAAAAGTCAGTGTTATTCAGCGTCATCAGTGTAGCGATAAGTATCATATTTTTTTCTATTAAATCAGATTTGGAAGGATCTTTGGTTAGGAAATTTGGCCATAAACCGAGATACATAACAATACCGGAATATCTGCTATTGAAGGAGTCACAACTTGTGCCCATCGGAATTCCGACAACCTGCCGATAAATTGTTACGCCTAAATGGATCCTGTAATTTTAGTTTTATATTTCTCGTTGGTCTAAGAAAATGACATTTCTTGAAATTTATTACAACAAAAATATTTTTGTAATATTTAATCGAAACACCATTTAATAAGAAAATTTCTGATTAATAAATAATTTGGAAGTGTGGTGTGAAGTATGGTGTGATGTGTGGTGTGAAGTGTGAAGAAATCGTAACTGTCCACACTTTCTTCAATACGTATGTATAGCCTTTAGCTTATCTTTGTCAGAATTATGATTGTTTACTATTTGACTCCTTGTTGAGTACATGGCTTGGACTGTAGAAGAATTCGAAATGTCATTCTTAAGTACATTTATATAGTATTTACGTCACAGCATTACCACATTACTGGCTGCTATGTCTGCCAGTACAAAAACAAACCTCGAACCGAGTTTCTGAAGTTAAGTATTAATTCTTGTGCGTGGATTTGGTTTTCAGTTAATTCTTAAATCTTTGTGCAATCTATTTTCAGACCTTTGATAGGCATTGATAATAATATTACACATATACACGAACTATTTTTAACAAACATGAAATCCTAAATAACCTTCATGTCTTCTTTCAACATTGAAACAAAATATGAGGACTTTCCTTACTTGTATTGGATTCCCAAACGTCATACGAATCCATACAAAGAACGGTGCGTAGCTGCATTCTGAATCTTGCTCCACGACAGAGATGTCAATTCACTTTACTAAGACATTGTCCGCAGTCAAAGATTGGCAGCAAGCTAGTTGAAGTACTACCTAATCTCGTAGTTACATTTATCATATGTGGATACGTAAAAATTTAAAGATTTACTTAAAAACCGAAAATCCTATAGTTTTACGGAAATTAGTTCTCAAGCTTTTAACTTCCCAACTCTTTGCACTACATTGCCACATGATAAAATGAAAAAAATCTCTTGCTGATTCGAGAAATTATGTTGTTTTAGATTACAAATCTACGATTTTTTCATAAACATCTCAAAGGGGGAGTGTGATACACAGAAAAAATATGTTTGTAGCATGCTTAATTTCCTCATTGATAACATATTTGTTACATTTTGGCGAGCTATTTTTCAGCAACAAGGTGACATTACAACAGGCACTAATTGTGTTTCTCTGTTAGCCATATTGCTGTATTCATTCGAGATTGAATTTCTTCCGAATCTTGTAAACTAAAGAATCAAAATATGAAAATGCTTAATCCTTTTTTCCATACAGATACATGTTGTTGATTTGTTGTCCACTAACAACCCTTCATTGGTTAATGGTCACCTTCAATATATCCACCAAAGCTCGAGATAATGGAGACTACAGAAACAGCTGGTTCAGCATCTTTTTAGGATCTAAAATTCGACAACACTGGTCATTTTAGTACTAAGATTTATGATAAAAGAGACCACTATAATTCAAAATCCTAATTTGTCTTACTTATGCAACATTAGACCTTCATCTCCTGCATATGGTGTTTATATTTCTCAACGGATTCGCTACGCTAGAGCAACTACTAGCTATATTGATTTCCTTAAACGCCTTAAATCTTTACATAACAGACTCCTGAATCAGTGGTATGAGGAAATACGTCTAAAAAGATTTCTTACGTATCGTGAAGCTTAGCTGGATTGTTGTTCTTGCTTGGGTTCTCATTCATAAGATCGTCCAATAAACCATTAACATATCTCCTTTCGCTAAAAGCACCGTATCCATCTTGCCAATGGAACTGATTTCCTTTCAATCGGTGGCCGGCTGCAAGGGAGAATCTCGCAGCACGGGAGTGAGCAATGCGGGTAATTTGCGAGTAACTCTAGCAGCCATGTCATCGACTGGTTTCAGAAGTCCAAGAGGAAGATCATTTTTGAGTGGATGGCACAGTATTCTATAATTAAACTGCGCATACTCGGGTGTTCCATTGTTCATATTCATGATAGTTGTTGGTAGATAGGAGAAATTTTCCAGGTAGTGCTTACCCCCAGTATAGGCAGTAAATCTGATCTTCTCTTGTAGGTCAAACCAATTCTGAGCATCGATGTTATGGCGGTCGCTCTCGAAAGGTTCGTTTATGTTCTTTGTATTTGTTGTCCATGCACCTTCTAGATAACAAAGAACTGGCTTGAAGTATGGGCGGTAGTCTCTGAAATGGTAGTTTTGGAAAGTAAATGCTCTAAAGTAGTTCTGCATTTCTTTGGTCGTTAAGAGTACGTTTGGCTAGGACAGACGGAGGAACACGTGGGAATGGAATATTCTACGTTCTGTGGTAGGCTTGTGATGTTTTACTTGGCATTTTAAGTTTGTAATCGTTGTGACGAGTTCTGAACTCTACGCCGTTGAGATTAGCAACAAATTCGCCCATTCCC
The DNA here is from genome assembly GCA_037379345.1 of Perna viridis. Classification (NCBI taxonomy): domain Eukaryota; kingdom Metazoa; phylum Mollusca; class Bivalvia; order Mytilida; family Mytilidae; genus Perna; species Perna viridis. The sequence continues at coordinate 37,876,659 of CM074522.1, read as the reverse complement.
GGAGTTCTGTCATAATTAGCATGTTCGTGGATTGAACATACTGAATTAAGTGTGTGTGTTGATGTGAAGTAAGACTTAGTCCCACCCTCTGTTGTTCTAACTTGTTTGATACCAGAATCAAGTTCTGAACGAGCACTTTCAGAAATTGATAATTCAGACAGCATCAGTTGCCTGGATAGTTCTTCAAGCTTGCGCTCGGTCATCGATGATGTTAAGGTCACTGGGAATAACATGACCACAGGGCTCATATCTGAATTTTGATATAGTAAACTCATGATAAAGGAGTATTATCTTTAATGTTAACATCCGATATAACTGATGTATAATCAAAAATTAAATTTCTGCTAGATTGTTTATAGCTATAAGAACTAATTGATGGTTCAATGTTATCGAAAATAGGAGGTATGCAATTTTGAACAGTTATTTTATTGAAATATGCTTGATCAATGTATGAAATCAATACCGCTATTGATGTGTTTTATACATAAAAATGTCATTTATGATCTTCAGGATTATCTGTACGAGATAACAATTTTTGATATAATTATGCGATCACCCTCGTAGAATGGACCTTTAAAAGATATACTAGTATGTGCACATTCTTTAAAGATATAATATACTTTATAATAAGTAATAAACCCAACTGACATAACAATTAATATCCACCATTGTTCCGTGAATAATAAGTGCTATGAACGTGCTAAAACATTTATTTCGATTAATTTGTTTACCATGAGATCTGTGACTGCGTTTTCTTTTGTCGACAATATCCATGTGTTCCCTTTGTCCCTGATTTTATCATTAAGACCGAAAAGAAATGCGGTTTGTAGTTTTCTAATCCGATTCTGTTGTTTACGTGTATTTTCAAATTGTTTTTGAGATTGACCTGGAATGTTTAATGACCACTTCCAGATGTTGGACTAGGTAATTAAGTCTTTTTTTTCATCAGTTTCGGTATTTTTGTTTTGTTTGTATGTTTGGTAAATTTTTTTTTGTTTTTTTTTTTTGTTTTTTTGGTTTGTTTTTTGTTTTTGTTTTTCTTGTGGGGGTATGTTCTGAAGGAGAGTTATTTTTATTACTGGTAATTAAAATAAAGATAACTGAACTTTTCATTTGTTTATTAGTATTTTACTACTGGTATCCTATTAAAGTTGTTCCTCATTCTAGTCGAACTAGGTCTGGAGTGTGGCCGTCCCAACAATGAGCCAATCCGTCACATTTGTGTATAGTGTATTTGTGGGTTTGTGTGTTATATGAAATCTCGAGTGTGTGGTCGTGGTTGTTGTCAGTAGTGGTAACAACGGCGACTGTCTCTCCTTTGCCTAGTGCGAGCATGTCCTCGTTGGGGATAAACAGTTCGTGATAGTGATGACCTGGTGGATCTTGGTTGGTAACGGAGGTTCTGAAGTGAGCATCAGCTTTAGCGTTACCACCGCCTGAAAGGGAACTTGGTTTCTCCTGAAGATACGATCCCATTGTTTCAAGATGGTTAAGAACCTCTTTAACAGCTTCTAATTCCTTCCTTGTGGGGTCTCCCTCGGCTGCTACTGGCATGATCGGGTACCTCATCCTAACTTTGCCGACTCCTGGAATGTCGGGCAATGTGATGCGTACACCGGATGCTACGACACGCTTGACGTTACCATGACTGTCTAGAACACCTACTGCACCTTTGTCGGTGTCGGCCCTATCCTTGTCGACATTGGTACCGTGGAAAAATTCGACTGGAGTGTGGTAGTAATTGTTCAGGGCAGTTCCATTGTATGCTTTGTCCTTTGTTAATCCACCATTTCTTCCACCATGGGTAACTTTATAGAATTTTCTATGGTCGGTGATTGTAGGTAGATTGTGAGGGTTCCATGACATGAGAGGTGTCATGTAAATAATCTCCAATGGAATGGCGTACGAGTATCGGATTCCTTCCTGGGTACAGATTTGTTTGTGGTGGTTATCCTTCCTGCACCATTTTATTTTCATTTCAGCGACCTCTGGATTTGAAGTTTGAGCGACGAACAAGTTTGAGTCTGAGTACCCTCTATGGTTTCTGAACGTTCCCATGGCACCTTTTCTATCATGGTTGTAGTATCTGTGGTAATATCCGGTGTTCAGCAGGGTCGCGTTCTGTGGATGGCGAGAGTCAACTGTCTTCATATCAAATGTTGTATCGTGAAGCTTAGCTGGATAGTTGTTCTTGCCTGGGATCTCATTCATAAGATCGTCCAATAAACCATTAACATATCTCCTTTCGCTAAAAGCACCGTATCCATCTTGCCAATGGAACTGATTTCCTCTCAATCGGTGGTCGGCTGCAAGGGAGAATCTCGCAGCACGGGAGTGAGCAAAGCGGGTAATGTTCCATTTGCGAGCAACTCTAGCAGCCATGTCATCGACTGGTTTCAGAAGTCCAAGAGGAAGATCATTTTTGAGTGGATGGCACAGTATTCTATAATTGAACTGCGCATACTCGGGTGTTCCATTGTTCATATTCATGATAGTTGTTGGTAGATAGGAGAAATTTTCCAGGTAGTGCTTACCCCCAGTATAGGCAGTAAATCTGATCTTTTCTTGTAGGTCAAACCAATTCTGAGCATCGATGTGATGGCGGTCGCTCTCGAAAGGTTCGTTTATGTTCTTTGTATTTGTTGTCCATGCTCCTTCTAGATAACAAAGAACTGGCTTGAAGTATGGGCGGTAGTCTCTGAAATGGTAGTTTTGGAAAGTAAATGCTCTAAAGTAGTTCTGCATTTCTTTAATTTGGTCGTTAAGAGTACGTTTGGCTAGGACAGACGGAGGAACACGTGGGAATGGAATATCCTCCGTTTTGTGGTAGGCTTGTGATGTTTTACTTGGCATTTTAAGTTTGTAATCGTTGTGACGAGTTCTGAACTCTACGCCGTTGAGATTAGCAACAAATTCGCCCATTCCCGGAGTTCTGTCATAATTAGCATGTTCGTGGATTGAACATACTGAATTAAGTGTGTGTGTTGATGTGAAATAAGGTTTGGTTCCATCTCCCGTTATTCTAACTTGTTTGATACCAGAGTCCAGTTGTGAACGAGCTCTCTCAGATATCGATAACTCGGTCAACATAAGTTGTCTAGACAGTTCTTCAAGCTTGCGCTCTAATAAGCTGACTCGATGTTCGTCAACCACTGCCATGGTGACAGTAACCAACCAAGATAAAACCAAAAAGGTTTTCATCGTAGTTTCTGTAAGATCAATATAACTGATCATTATTGTTTTTCTATTTAATATGTCCTAACTATTGTGCTGTAGTGGTTTCTCATGTTAAAAGGATAGTTAGTATCCTTCACGATTCCTTTGCAGACCGTAATATATATATTTCGTAAAGTATCCAAAAAGGAAGCTATGTATTTTGCTACTTATTGTGATGTATAATTAGAGGCATTTTTTTTTATTTCGTACAAACTCATCATAGTAAACGGATAGTAAGAGTCATATGTTTATCATCACATCTAACATAAATGTTTGCGTTGATTTGATTGCAGTCTTTACTCTAAAAACAACAACTTTCTATGCTTTTGCTCCCAGTTTTTGGTAGAGTCCGAGTTGTTCATTTTCTTTTGTTTCTTTGTGCTTGTCATTTTGATTATTTTATGTTCATTTTTGTATGTATCAGTTTTCCTTGTATAATACTTAGTATTCTTGTGTTTTCTGCTCGAATCTGGTTTCCTTGATTACTCTTTGAAGAGAAATTAGGGACCCATTCTTTTACAAGCCCTATCTCGACATTTAGAAATGAAGGTAACAAGGATGTTTTTTTTCTATCGATTATTCCTTTAATTTCGCTAAAAGGATACTGTGAAAGCACCATTATTCGTGGGGTACAAACTTTCATGGTTTTCGTGGGTAGGCCAAACCACGAAATTTGGTTCCCAACGACAAGAAGATTTCCGTGTATACTAAAAACCACAAAACCACGAATTCAAGAATCCACGAATTTGTGTTTCTTCCCTAATCAACGGAAATTGGTATCCACGAATTAAAGTACTTTCACAGTATATAGTTATAATCATTTAACAAACCAATGTTTACTAGCTTAAGCTCATTGAAAATGAAGATCCAAACTTTGACGGGAGATATCCAACGAGTATTTTTTTAAATTGGCCATTCAATTTGAAATTAATTTTCAAGATACTTTGTGTGACATAAAACAAATAGACCACAGTTTTGCTGAGAAACATTCAAGAGGAAAATGATTTTCATATTTGCCAAATTATTCCAGTTAGTACGTTAATGCGATGGTGAGTTTACATGATATTAGTGAATACATTTAAAAAAATAGCGATCTTTTGTCTTACATTTGCACAACACGAGTGTGAATTTTCATAAAAAAGTGTAATGGCAAAATTACCGAACAGAGAACATTTAACCAGTTGTCAAAAATAAGAGTCAAAAGGAAATGGCAAAATAAGGGTAAAAAACCATGAAACTTTGAAATCACCGTAATTGTCCTAATTTGGTATAGCATTTAAAAATGAGTGATAAAAAAAATACACATTTTTCTTACTAAAATAAAAATTATGTATCAGAAGTGATATGCTATGATTACGCATTAACACAAACGTTGAGCAAACTTGTCACAATATCATAAAAATATTTTACAAGTTAACCCTTTTCCTCTATGAGGACATTGAATTATATCAATATTTTCTTTTCCTTAAAGTTATCCGCTCAATTTCAAATTTAAAGCAAGTTGAAATAAGGGTATTTTGATAAGTTTTAACATTTACACAAAACAAATTATCGGAACATACATATTGTATATATCTTAGTATAAAAGTTACCTTTCTGATGGTTCGATTCTACAACAGGCTGCTTAGGGATTCACGATCGACCCTGCGAAATACTTGACTACAACCATAACTGTTTCTGTTATATACGTGCAGGTCAATTGCACCACCAGCCAGTGTTTGTGATATGAAATCGACAATGATTATTTTGTAGCCTTTGGGTTACTTTTGTCTGGGGTCATGATTACTAAGTGCAAGATCTTTGATATAAAAGAACAATTGCCTAGGAAAAAAAAAGAAAGGTAGAATGTATCATATTTTAAGGACATGTTGCACATGCTTCCGATGTATTTTTATTACATACATATACTTGTAGAGCGAAAAAGGGGAAAGTAAATACAAAAAGGGAAAATGCTCTGAGGAGCTGTTATAAAGAGCATTATAAGCTATAATGTTATAAATAGATTCGTCTGCGATATGTTTGCAAATAAACAAAGAGGAATTTAACGTTGATATGTGTATCAATTTTGCAAAAATGATTAACAAAAAGACTTAAACTATTTACACAATTAGAGTCGAATTTCTGTTCAATGTCCGTTGTGCACCGCGTTGAGGCCAAACGTTTTCTGGCAATAATTAAGGCATTATTTGAGTTAATTCCTTATTAAATGTTTTTCTGTGTACATTTTGTCGTTTTGATTATAAAACTTCATCTGTACAGTTAATTTTAGAAAACAATTACAGATTTCTAAACACCATTTGGCATTTCAACTTTCCTGTATCATCTAATAACTAATGAAACCTAATTTTGAATCTGTATGTATCTTAACTCGATCGAAGTAATGAGAACCTCACCGAACCTTTAATTATTTGTTTCTGCTTTATCAAATGCTGCCTTGTTATAAAAGAAATGAAAGAATCATTCCTTGCTCATCAATGCGAATTAAAAGAAATTGTTCATCATGAAGTAGTATTTAGTTACATTATAACTTAAGTATCCACTTCGCCAATCATAAACTTGCATGTAATAATTATATGTCGATTATTATCTTAAGAATGCATAATTCATTATATCTCGTTTCCCAACCTGATATTACATAAACATCTACGAAGTTGTTTCAATTGAAACAAAGTCAGTAAATCAGAAAATTTTCGCCCAATACGTTTTGTTTGTATTTTGTATTTATTTCCTTTTTCACCTTTTAAATTGTGGCTATTTTTACTTATTTCTTATTTATATATACTTACTGTTCATATTATTTGCAGTTTGTCAGTTATCATGCAAATAAAATTCTTTTTGGGCTGACTGAAAATGAATAAATGAAAAAATACAGTAAGTTTGAAGAATAACAAAAAAATGTAACATTCAATACGCAAAACAACCACTGTCATGTTGTAACATGAACAATCAAATAACAACAGATTATTTACACAAAAACCGAGAGAAAAAAGAAAAGAATCGGGTTTTTGTTTGTTCAGGCTATGGTTAACACAGGTTTCGATGTAAAATTAAAGACGTTCTGTTTTATCTTAAGTTGCCGTATTCAGGCTGTTTTTTTTTTTTTTTTGTTTTTTTTTTGTTTTTGTATTATTGCAGAAACTGTCTACAAACATATAGTCAATATTACTTTAAGACATGATTTGATATGCACAAGAAGTACTCTAAAGATAAGTTATTCTAATTTTCCCTAACTTTATGTCTTGAACACTCAGGCGTATTTTGTTGAGTTCAAGTGCAATAACTTGGGCACAAATAAATAGTACATAAAATATTTTTGTGAACCCAACAAACCCAACAATTACAACAAGGACAATACAAAGATGATAAAAAGAAAGGTACAGGTACAAAAGACAACGCACAAAATAAAAACACATTTAAACACCTTGATATAATGAAATGTGTTGAGGTTGTTTGAAAATTTCGACAAGAACAGCTAGATTATAATTGGGAAGATCGTCTTGGAACTCGCTAAACTGCTTTCGGAATTTAATAATAGCGATATACCTCTAATTTTCCTCTTTATACTTTTCAAAATTCTCTGTTAAGATTCCGATTCAAAAGCAGTCAGCATCGTTGATATTCTAAGAATGGTGGAGCATCTAGATACAAATACGCGAACAAAAACGATTCCAAATGATCTTCTAAATATTCTGAGAAAGATGTTATCAAATTTCTATCGACAACAGATATGTGCCAAGCGTTGTGCAACTATATGTCTTCATTCCAATGGGTACAAATTATGCCCCGATACTTGCTGACATATGCCTTTACTCTTATAAAGCTGATGTTATCCAAAAGAATGAACTTCGTTTTGCCATATCCTTTAATTTTAGTTTTTGCTATACGGATGATATTCAGACGTTTCAATCCTATATTGGAATATTAAATACTTCGCATCTACCCCCAGGATCACCCAAGGAAGCATCTAGGTAGTTTTAAACTACCTATGTGCTTTCCGTCTAGATATTTCGTTTAGTCATCTAAACACCTTTTGTTTTTGTCTAAATATATTTTTTTTCCATTTTTTAAGATATGTAGAGAAAATTAATTTATGAATTTTATAATGCTAAAGACTAGTAGTGAAACTATCTTTAAACCGAATGGCGGATCATATAAAATTTATAGAAGTTTCATCTGGGTGGTTCTTTATCAAAGACAAGAACAAGGAATTAAATATAATCTGGTAATACTATATACAAACGCTGTACAAGGATGAAATCCTAGTTATCCGTAAATCCTACATTGCCTCGTTGAATATTACATCAACTGAGATGTCTTGGGTCTTACCTTATTTTCATTTAATTAAAAAAAAAACATGAAACAGATCATACAAACATAAAGTGCAAGGCAGGATTTTATACTTGAATCTCAAGAAGGTTAAAGAATCTACATCCTTTAATTTCACACATCGTTATATTAACCATGTTCCTTCATTTCAAATTGCTAAATTTGGAGCATGGCATACGTTTATTTATCCATCGAAAAAAAAAAAAAAAAAAAAAAAGGAATGACCACGGTTGTCATATAAGTGAAGTAAAAAAAAAGGACGTGTAAAAGATGTGTCAGTTGTCTCTATAATTTAGTTCTGGAATCTTTCATAAGAATTTGAACAAACTCTGATTCATATGAATATAGAAACCGGTCGGCTAGGAGTAGGGGACGATGAATACTTATTGGAATGACAATAACCTGTTGAGAAAAGTGACAATTTGAAAGTGACAAATATATTGCCAAGGAGAAACTCTGGCAAACTGACCACCTATTGCTCTGTGTTGATACTTTTGATCTTGCAGTGGTAAAATTTGTAGAATCGAAGCCTAAAATAACAAATTTGTAAGAATTATCATTCTTACAGTGAAATGCTTCGTGTTTGACTTCTTTTAGACAGGTTTTCGTAGGGTAAGGTAGTATATAATGTTGAAAAGTATAAAGGAAAATCCACATATAATAAATAGCAATTCGCAAGTTTCACAGTATTTTTGTTTTCCCTCCTTCACTGCGTCCAGACGGCTCGTTTGTTGAGCACGTACATGATTTTGCTTGTATTGATTTTAATGTAGTTTTGGAATCCATTACAAATAAAGAAAATCCTCAGACTTCTAGATATCATTTGAAAAAATATTTAACGAAGCCATGAAGAACTTGTGGTTACCTATGATTTGTAGAACATATTGTGTTTGTAGGATTACAAGAATTATCTTTTATCTCGGTTCTTTTGTTGAGCATTAGTTATTCGCTTCACATAAACAACAATGTTGTTCAGGGCTTTGTCGAGGGTATAACAAAATATTTCTCATTTCTCAGAGCAGATTCAATACAGTTTGCTGCTTCTATGTTTTTGAATACTGATTTATGTAAATTATTGCAGTGTTTAAGGTTGTAAATGCGACGTTGTACCAAAGACAACTGTTGACAGTGAGTCCGGTTCTGGTTTCTCCTCCATCTCTTTAGTACCTGGCAGGGTCTTAAAAGACCCATATCATGTAGATAAATTCACTTAATACTATAGTAGTAATAAATACAAAATATAATATCAAAGACTGAAGTCTTCAAAGTCGCTAATCGTCAGATATTCAGTCAGTGATTTTGGCTTCCTTTCAACATCCGAAATGTTACGAATGCGATATGCTCTAAAATCAGGTGACTTCCGCTAAAATGTCAAATGTGTATATGTTTTAAAAGAGGTACTTTGTAGCAATCTTTGAGTCGCTTATTATATTGACAAGGGAATCAGTTCAGGAACCAGATTAGTCAACTGGCAATGAATATTCACAAATATTGGGGCGTGCTAATGTATATGACCTATATTGTCTTGTAACGACCCCAAATGCCTGAATCGGAAACTGGGTAATGTTCAAAGCTAACCGATCATTTCATGTAAACTTCCCATTTTCATACAAGAGAGAAACACACGCAGAACACACATGTAACTGTATGATACTTAAGAGGTACATTTTTATCTCGTATGTAGTTAGAACTGTGACGCTACTGCGAAAAAAAAACGGCGAGAATCTGCAGCATTGCGTGGCGTATAACTATATATTTATGCGAATACTAAGTACCGAAATTACAACTAGGAGAAGTCGCTAACAATAATAGGAGACGTGGTATGATTGCCGAAGAGTTAGCTATCCACCAAATGCCAAGCCATGAACAATTACACTTCTAAAGGTCACAACATGATCTTCGATAATGGACGAAACCCATTCCATAAGCCAAGCTGTAAAAGGCCCCAATATAAATTATATGAAACTATTAACAATTAGGACAAAAGACAACAAGCCGCGCCTACATCGAAAGAGTACTTACAGTTTCTGTAAGCAAGTTCAAAATGCAAAAGCAACTGATAAGCCCACTTAGTTTACTTAGACACAATTAACAATAAAAACATGTTCAAAAGGATTTAGTGAAGACATATCATAAAATGTCTAAGAAAAACAAGGTTTTCGCGCAAAAGCCAAGATGAAAAGTATTGGCAGGAAGTAGGGCAAAATATACTAAAGATAATTGATATTTAATTTATTAACATGAGAGTCAATATTAGAACCAATAAAATTATAATGCAAAGATTTGACAATGAAACAGTGAAAATTACCCTTACGAATAAGTTTATTCAAATATTTTTCAAGAATAAATTGATCTGAGCTTTATTACATTTCCATAAAAACCAGGATATGAAATCCAATTTTTGAATATGTTGCAACAAGTTCAACCAAACTTCAGCATCAAATCTTCACCGCTTCATTTTTATGAGCAATATTCAGAAAAAAAGTGTGGTAACGGAAACATTGACTTAACAATTTACCGGTAATAAAGAGATCTCGTTAATTAAATTCTAACATCGCTACAAACGCGGGCATATCTAACTAGTTGAAACATATAAACACCGAAGGAACGTCGAGAAAGAGAAAATTAAAAATTGGAAACGAGAAATCGTCCTCCTTGTAGTAAATGTTAGTTTTGAGATTACCTTGTAAAAATGGAAGCATCCAAATACAGAAATGGATAACAAAAAACTGTTCTTAATAGCTTTTATTTAAAGTCAGTTCCTTTGGGTAAATTCCAGCAGTGTATTTGTAAAAGTCAGTGTTATTCAGCGTCATCAGTGTAGCGATAAGTATCATATTTTTTTCTATTAAATCAGATTTGGAAGGATCTTTGGTTAGGAAATTTGGCCATAAACCGAGATACATAACAATACCGGAATATCTGCTATTGAAGGAGTCACAACTTGTGCCCATCGGAATTCCGACAACCTGCCGATAAATTGTTACGCCTAAATGGATCCTGTAATTTTAGTTTTATATTTCTCGTTGGTCTAAGAAAATGACATTTCTTGAAATTTATTACAACAAAAATATTTTTGTAATATTTAATCGAAACACCATTTAATAAGAAAATTTCTGATTAATAAATAATTTGGAAGTGTGGTGTGAAGTATGGTGTGATGTGTGGTGTGAAGTGTGGAGAAATCGTAACTGTCCACACTTTCTTCAGTACGTATGTATAGCCTTTAGCTTATCTTTGTCAGAATTATGATTATTTACTATTTGACTCCTTGTTGAGTACATGGCTTGGACTGTAGAAGAATTCGAAATGTCATTCTTAAGTACATTTATATAGTATTTACGTCACAGCATTACCACATTACTGGCTGCTATGTCTGCCAGTACAAAAACAAACCTCGAACCGAGTTTCTGAAGATAAGTATTAATTCTTGTGCGTGGATTTGGTTTTCAGTTAATTCTTAAATCTTTGTGCAATCTATTTTCAGACCTTTGATAGGCATTGATAATAATATTACACATATACACGAACTACTTTTAACAAACATGAAATCCTAAATAACCTTCATGTCTTCTTTCAACATTGAAACAAAATATGAGGACTTTCCTTACTTGTATTGGATTCCCAAACGTCATACGAATCCATACAAAGAACGGTGCGTAGCTGCATTCTGAATCTTGCTCCACGACAGAGATGTCAATTCACTTTACTAAGACATTGTCCGCAGTCAAAGATTGGCAGCAAGCTAGTTGAAGTACTACCTAATCTCGTAGTTACATTTATCATATGTGGATACGTAAAAATTTAAAGATTTACTTAAAAACCGAAAATCCTATAGTTTTACGGAAATTAGTTCTCAAGCTTTTACCTTCCCAACTCTTTGCACTACATTGCCACATGATAAATTGATAAAATCTCTTGCTGATTCGAGAAATTATGTTGTTTTAGATTACAAATCTACGATTTTTTCATAAACATCTCAAAGGGGGAGTGTGATACACAGAAAAAATATGTTTGTAGCATGCTTAATTTCCTCATTGATAACATATTTGTTACATTTTGGCGAGCTATTTTTCATCAACAAGGTGACATTACAACAGGCACTAATTGTGTTTCTCTGCTAGCAATATTGCTGTATTCATTCGAGATTGAATTTCTTCCGAATCTTGTAAACTAAAGAATCAAAATATGAAAATGCTTAATCCTTTTTTCCATACAGATACATGTTGTTGATTTGTTGTCCACTAACAACCCTTCATGGTCACCTTCAATATATCCACCAAAGCTCGAGATAATGGAGACTACAGAAACAGCTGGTTCAGCATCTTTTTAGGATCTAAATTCGACAACACTGGTCATTTTAGTACTAAGATTTATGATAAAAGAGACCACTATAATTCAAAATCCTAATTTGTCTTACTTATGCAACATTAGACCTTCATCTCCTGCATATGGTGTTTATATTTCTCAACGGATTCGCTACGCTAGAGCAACTACTAGCTATATTGATTTCCTTAAACGCCTTAAATCTTTACATAACAGACTCCTGAATCAGTGGTATGAGGAAATACGTCTAAAAAGATTTCTTACGTATCGTGAAGCTTAGCTGGATTGTTGTTCTTGCCTGGGTTCTCATTCATAAGATCGTCCAATAAACCATTAACATATCTCCTTTCGCTAAAAGCACCGTATCCATCTTGCCAATGGAACTGATTTCCTTTCAATCGGTGGCCGGCTGCAAGGGAGAATCTCGCAGCACGGGAGTGAGCAATGCGGGTAATTTGCGAGCAACTCTAGCAGCCATGTCATCGACTGGTTTCAGAAGTCCAAGAGGAAGATCATTTTTGAGTGGATGGCACAGTATTCTATAATTAAACTGCGCATACTCGGGTGTTCCATTGTTCATATTCATGATAGTTGTTGGTAGATAGGAGAAATTTTCCAGGTAGTGCTTACCCCCAGTATAGGCAGTAAATCTGATCTTCTCTTGTAGGTCAAACCAATTCTGAACATCGATGTTATGGCGGTCGCTCTCGAAAGGTTCGTTTATGTTCTTTGTATTTGTTGTCCATGCACCTTCTAGATAACAAAGAACTGGCTTGAAGTATGGGCGGTAGTCTCTGAAATGGTAGTTTTGGAAAGTAAATGCTCTAAAGTAGTTCTGCATTTCTTTGGTCGTTAAGAGTACGTTTGGCTAGGACAGACGGAGGAACACGTGGGAATGGAATATTCTACGTTCTGTGGTAGGCTTGTGATGTTTTACTTGGCATTTTAAGTTTGTAATCGTTGTGACGAGTTCTGAACTCTACGCCGTTGAGATTAGCAACAAATTCGCCCATTCCCGGAGTTCTGTCATAATTAGCATGTTCGTGGATTGAACATACTGAATTAAGTGTGTGTGTTGATGTGAAGTAAGACTTAGTCCCACCCTCTGTTGTTCTAACTTGTTTGATACCAGAATCAAGTTCTGAACGAGCACTTTCAGAAATTGATAATTCAGACAGCATCAGTTGCCTGGATAGTTCTTCAAGCTTGCGCTCGGTCATCGATGATGTTAAGGTCACTGGGAATAACATGACCACAGGGCTCATATCTGAATTTTAATATAGTAAACTCATGATAAAGGAGTATTATCTTTAATGTTAACATCCGATATAACTGATGTATAATCAAAAATTAAATTTCTGCTAGATTGTTTATAGCTATAAGAACTAATTGATGGTTCAATGTTATCGAAAATAGGAGGTATGCAATTTTGAACAGTTATTTTATTGAAATATGCTTGATCAATTTATGAAATCAATACCGCTATTGATGTGTTTTATACATAAAAATGTCATTTATGATCTTCAGGATTATCTATACGAGATAACAATTTTTGATATAATTATGCGATCACCCTCGTAGAATGGACCTTTAAAAGATATACTAGTATGTGCACATTCTTTAAAGATATAATATACTTTATAATAAGTAATAAACCCAACTGACATAACAATTAATATCCACCATTGTTCCGTGAATAATAAGTGCTATGAACGTGCTAAAACGTTTATTTCGATTAATTTGTTTACCATGAGATCTGTGACTGCGTTTTCTTTTGTCGACAATATCCATGTGTTCCTTTTGTCCCTGATTTTATCATTAAGACCGAAAAGAAATGCGGTTTGTAGTTTTCTAATCCGATTCTGTTGTTTACGTGTATTTTCAAATTGTTTTTGAGATTGACCTGGAATGTTTAATGACCACTTCCAGAGGTTGGACTAGGTAATTAAGTCTTTTTTTTTTTCATCAGTTTCGGTATTTTTGTTTTGTTTGTATGTTTGGTAAATTTTTTTTGGTTTTTTTTTTTGTTTTTTTGGTTTGTTTTTTGTTTTTGTTTTTCTTGTGGGGGTATGTTCTGAAGGAGAGTTATTTTTATTACTGGTAATTAAAATAAAGATAACTGAACTTTTCCTTTGTTTATTAGTATTTTACTACTGGTATCGTATTAAAGTTGTTCCTCATTCTAGTCGAACTAGGTCTGGAGTGTGGCCGTCCCAACAATGAGCCAATCCGTCACATTTGTGTATAGTGTATTTGTGGGTTTGTGTGTTATATGAAATCTCGAGTGTGTGGTCGTGGTTGTTGTCAGTAGTGGTAACAACGGCGACTGTCTCTCCTTTGCCTAGTGCGAGCATGTCCTCGTTGGGGATAAACAGTTCGTGATAGTGATGACCTGGTGGATCTTGATTGGTAACGGAGGTTCTGAAGTGAGCATCAGCTTTAGCGTTACCACCGCCTGAAAGGGAACTTGGTTTCTCCTGAAGATACGATCCCATTGTTTCAAGATGGTTAAGAACCTCTTTAACAGCTTCTAATTCCTTCCTTGTGGGGTCTCCCTCGGCTGCTACTGGCATGATCGGGTACCTCATTCTAACTTTGCCGACTCCTGGAATGTCGGGCAATGTGATGCGTACACCGGATGCTACGACACGCTTGACGTTACCATGACTGTCTAGAACACCTACTGCACCTTTGTCGGTGTCGGCCCTATCCTTGTCGACGTTGGTACCGTGGAAAAATTCGACTGGAGTGTGGTAGTAATTGTTCAGGGCAGTTCCATTGTATGCTTTGTCCTTTGTTAATCCACCATTTCTTCCACCATGGGTAACTTTATAGAATTTTCTATGGTCGGTGATTGTAGGTAGATTGTGAGGGTTCCATGACATGAGAGGTGTCATGTAAATAATCTCCAATGGAATGGCGTACGAGTATCGGATTCCTTCCTGGGTACAGATTTGTTTGTGGTGGTTATCCTTCCTGCACCATTTTATTTTCATTTCAGCGACCTCTGGATTTGAAGTTTGAGCGACGAACAAGTTTGAGTCTGAGTACCCTCTATGGTTTCTGAACGTTCCCATGGCACCTTTTCTATCATGGTTGTAGTATCTGTGGTAATATCCGGTGTTCAGCAGGGTCGCGTTCTGTGGATGGCGAGAGTCAACTGTCTTCATATCAAATGTTGTATCGTGAAGCTTAGCTGGATAGTTGTTCTTGCCTGGGATCTCATTCATAAGATCGTCCAATAAACCATTAACATATCTCCTTTCGCTAAAAGCACCGTATCCATCTTGCCAATGGAACTGATTTCCTCTCAATCGGTGGTCGGCTGCAAGGGAGAATCTCGCAGCACGGGAGTGAGCAAAGCGGGTAATGTTCCATTTGCGAGCAACTCTAGCAGCCATGTCATCGACTGGTTTCAGAAGTCCAAGAGGAAGATCATTTTTGAGTGGATGGCACAGTATTCTATAATTGAACTGCGCATACTCGGGTGTTCCATTGTTCATATTCATGATAGTTGTTGGTAGATAGGAGAAATTTTCCAGGTAGTGCTTACCCCCAGTATAGGCAGTAAATCTGATCTTTTCTTGTAGGTCAAACCAATTCTGAGCATCGATGTGATGGCGGTCGCTCTCGAAAGGTTCGTTTATGTTCTTTGTATTTGTTGTCCATGCTCCTTCTAGATAACAAAGAACTGGCTTGAAGTATGGGCGGTAGTCTCTGAAATGGTAGTTTTGGAAAGTAAATGCTCTAAAGTAGTTCTGCATTTCTTTAATTTGGTCGTTAAGAGTACGTTTGGCTAGGACAGACGGAGGAACACGTGGGAATGGAATATCCTCCGTTTTGTGGTAGGCTTGTGATGTTTTACTTGGCATTTTAAGTTTGTAATCGTTGTGACGAGTTCTGAACTCTACGCCGTTGAGATTAGCAACAAATTCGCCCATTCCCGGAGTTCTGTCATAATTAGCATGTTCGTGGATTGAACATACTGAATTAAGTGTGTGTGTTGATGTAAAGTAAGGCTTAGTCCCATCCCCTGTTGTTCTAACTTGTTTGATACCAGAATCCAGTTGTGAACGAGCTCTTTCAGAAATTGATAATTCAGTCAGCATCAGTTGCCTGGATAGTTCTTCAAGCTTGCGCTCTAACAGACTAACACGGTGTTCATCAACCACTGCCATGGTGGCCGTAACCACAAAGGACAAAACTAGAATGGTCCTCATCTTCGTTCCTGTAACATAAAAACAGTGCTTTCATTGGAAACTATACATTTGGGTTTTTTTGTAAATAAGTACATATTACAACATGTATATATGCTGTTCACGTGATTATTGATTAAAGTTACACTAGTATTTTAATGACATTGAACCCTGGGTATCATTAGATTGGCTTACCTTGTCACCAACTTATTGTACACACTTTTATACCATTGTAGCTTGTGTCAAACTTGTAATGGTAGGATTAATCAAAGACCCAAGTCTTAAAACCTGCTAATCGTCATATATTCTGTGGCATTGATATTGGCTTGCTTTCAACGTCCGAAATGGCACAAATGCCATATGCTCTAAAATGGGATGACCCGCTAGAATCTTGGTTCCCTTAATATGATTGTTCTTTCGTAACCGTGATAACCCAAATATTTCTCAATCAAAACAGGTTACCACGAAGTGTGGGTAATGCATTCGTTCCACAAGTTTCTCTCAATTTTTTAGCGATCTTTGAGGCACTTATTATATTGACCAGGGAACCAGATTAGGAACCAGGTTTAATAATTGGCAATGACTATATAGGTCATAAACATTTTCAAGACCCTAATATGTATATTATCGGGGCCCTGATAATGTTTATGACCTGTATAGTCGATTGTAACGAGCCTCTGTATCTGAATCGGAGACTGAGTAATATATTAAATTAAGTTCAATGTTAACCGATCATTTCATCTTTAATGTGAGCTTTCCGTTCTCGTCCATGCAAAATACACACGAGGACACACGTGTATGATATTCAAGAGGTACATTTTGATCTCGTATGAAACTAGAATTGACGGTTTTATGGCACCGATCAGCAGCATAATGTGGTGTAATAATATGTAATTATGCAAATCATATGCGAATGTATAGTACTGAAATTATGAGCGCAAGAAATCGCTAACAATATTAGCGACTTAAAAGGGCGTCTGTATTTGCAGCTTAGACTGTGAATGATTTTGATTTATTTTTTAGTAATTTGTAATAAATAAATAATATCAATTCAAAAACAAATGTTTGTATCAGCACACCAATTTTCTTATTTCTGCTTAGGTCGTGATTTTTTTTTTCAGTTTCTGAAATAAAATTTGACTTGCATTTATACACCAAAACATTTATACACCTAAACATTTTGCTCATCTTAGGCACCTTGGTAATTTACATTAATACAGCGGGATTACTGTCTGTACAAGCTCCTTTTTTAATTTTATTGTCTTTGGTTGATCGTAAAATATGAAGTTAATAAACCTTTACAAAATAAATCATTCCCTTACTTTTCTACAACTATAAAACATTCGAACACTATCCACAGCAACTAGTTTTGGTAAAAAAAAAGAAACTATTGTCTACTGACAGTGACTCCTATGATGATTTGCATGACACAAATTTTCAGTATAGTAATAATCGTCGCCGTCTACTACTTCTACCACAATTTCCATGTTTGAGCGCGAAATAATGAAACATAAATGTTTCAAAATTAAATCAGTTCTTTCTGTACAGTTTGATGTCAACGGAAAACAAATTATTATAATAAGAGAGGACTTGTGTCATTAAATTATCAATTCCTTGTTTGCTTGTTATTGAGGTTTTAACAAACAACTTACCTTCTTTCAACTGACAGTTGTTCTCTAGCCTACTTAGGGTTAGTGGTCCCTGAGAAATGCTTGACCAGACCATAGGTCGCTATAATTTATACTCTCAGTTGTATAGATTCACCTGCTAGAGTGGACAGATAGGACCAGGTTATATCTGATTATTTAGTGTTCAATGGGTCAATTCGCTTTTAGTAGCTTGAAGTGCAAAATCTCCAATATCTGGAGGTACAATGCGTATGGCAAAGTAGAACGTCTTACGACTGGGTCTTTTACTTTGGTGGAATGATGAAAAAAAATACCTATAAAATAATTCTAGTATATACATTAAAGGAATAAAGCATATACCGTAATCAAGTGCGTTATAGAGAAATATTTAACAAGCATTCGTCATAGTAATGAACACATCTGATTAGCTGTTTAGATATTTCTTTTTATCACACTTTTCTTTACTTTTTATGCCTTGTCTAAAAATCTCTTCTATCAATAAGTTTATATTTTTATTTGCTTTCAAAAGATTTGCACAACAAATCTTTTTAATAGAATGCGCTAAGATTGCACCACAAACTGGGCTTATATTAGACAGTAAATAAGAGGTAAACCCGTATTGTACGCAAGAGTGTATACTATAAACATTAAATAAAAGTAAACCCGTATTGTACGCTAGATTGCACGACATAAGCAGTAAACAATTAAGAAAAGAGAGAGGTAAATCCGATTTAATGATTCTTCATTTCTAAACTAATGGCCGAATGCGGATAACATTCAATAATAATTTGGATAAGTGTTGGAGTTTTCTTCCCCTCGACTGAAAATTAACTGTATAAATTTTTAAGCATGCCAGAGAAGAGGAGTTTTTATAAAACGTACTCAGTTTTTAACAAAATATTCAGTAATAATAGAATGACGAATTGCTTTGGTTTGGCTTTCATTCGATAACTAATGGTAACTACTTCTTCAAAACAATAACAAAAATAACATATAAAACAAAAACAACATGAAGTAATACGCGTTGTCGTGCTAAAGATACCCCAAGTCATACAGGAAGTTAATATTCCACGGCACGCAAAAACACTTACAACCTATGCCCCATTTATTCCATGTAGATAGAGCAACACACCAACTGAAAGGTGAAACCAATCCATCCATTAAAGGTCGAGACATTCTTGACACATATTTTCTGTTTCATTTCATGTAGTGAAAAATTGCAAAGTACTACAAAACAGGAAGTTGAAATTGGACAAAATTTTAAATCAATCCATCCATTGTGAGCCGAGATAATTGCGACGACATTCGGACAGACAAACGGACATTATGATTTCAATGTACCACCCACTCCGTGAGTGGGGTGTAAATCACAGAAGAGCGACAATACATTGAAACCTGTAAACGACGGCATTCTATATACAAATGTTATTTCATGATATTTAAGTCAAATGTGTGACACTTTAAAAAAAATCGCGTAAAATGTATATACATGTATTTAAATAATCTCTCCTTGCATGGTAGATAAACGAAACAAAACAAAACAAACGAATCAAAAACAAAACAAACAAACAAAGACAAAAAAAAAGACAAACACACATGAACTTTTTCAGACTTTTTCGACACGGCACTAGAGAACGACCACTGCTGACTTATCGTGGTCCAGTTATTTTAAGGTACTATATAGAAACAGATGCCGATGTAAAGTAGAGCGAATAATCTGCTGGTTAGTCGTATCTTTGTTAAGTACTTCGATAGACAGGTGTGTTGATGATATTATACTATAAATATACAGTGTTACGCAAGACGGACGACCAGCATTTCTTCGAGGTTCCAAGGTAGAATCGAAGTAGGCGACAACAGAATTAAGGCAAGTCAAAATATATAGTCAAGCTTAATTGAATCATAAAATATAGGTTTTGGAACTGCCATTTCTATATCAGAGCGGATTTATTTAATTCACTTTCTATAAAGTTTCATATTATGTTTATCGGTATTCTTTTTAAATTTGAACGTTCGGGCCAGCAAGGTAATATACAACAAAGAACGAACTGAAACAAATCATTTTTATTCTTTTTTTTTATATGATATATATCGGTAATCATGTTTATAACTCAAAACTAAAATGTAAAATAATTTGTATGCACATAATAATTATTTTGTAAAGACACGTCATCACATTCTCCCATTAAGAGTTGTATACAGTCACTGGACATGCCTGTATGGAAATGTACTAATAACCTAAACAATATTGCTGCATTTATAACGTTTCCTCTGGTATAAATATTACAAAAAACTTGTAAATATACAGCTTTAATTTGATAAGAAAGACATTAACATTCCTAAATGAATAAATGTTAATACTTCTTAAAAATAAAGAGATTCCTCGTAGTTACGATACATGAAATCTTTGTGTTGAGAGGGAATTCAAGGGAACCTGTTACACTGGTAGGGTATGCGTCATCTGCTTTTCTAGAAACACCAGCCGAGCTATGTTCCACGTCGATCAATTTTACTATAAGTTGCCTTATGATTTAATGTAAACCCAATTAAGATGCAAAAAAATCGTCGTATTGAAAAACCTAGAGTACTGTTTTTTTTTGTTTTTGTTTGTTTTTGTTTTTTGTTTTTGTTTTGTACTTGTCGTCCTCAGCGAAAATGTGTATATCAATCCGCCGTTCACAAAATTTAAATTTAATGTTGAAAATAGCCACAAATAAGTTAAAAAATCCATATGATAAATACGATAATCAATTGGTTATCGTAAATATCCAAAATATAGTCACCAGGAACGCATTAAGATTAAGTTCTGGGCACTCGTTAAATCTACGCGTTCTCTGGCACTTGTGATCATGAATGCAAGCTAAAAGCTTCGGCAGACGTTCGTTTCTAACCAACTTCTTCAGACAGACCTTTCGAACTTCTCGGACACTATTCATTTATAACGTTATTTGACAATCGGATAATGTGTAAAATATTCACTTTTTCCCCGACCAACATCGTGATGGAAAGAGGGTGTTTCACTAGTAAGCCGCCGCTTAAAATTGTCTTGCTTGAAGTGCAGTTCTGTTTAAATATCATGCAGAGGCTGGTTTACCACCTAACTAATATCTAAAGCAGTTCAGAGTATTTTCCATACACAATAGAGAAGAGCGTTGTAATTTGGTTATTGTTACTAACCATACAGAATGACTAAATCTTTAGTATCGGATCTGAGGAGTTAATTTTACGACAACCTATAAAGGCAACACACTGGAAGGATATCTTTTTTCTTTGCTTCAGCTTATATGATTTTCTTTCTTTTCTACACTCTTGGTAGTTGATATTAAGGTTTTTAACATTCTCGCTGAAGCTCTTGATTTTAACTATCTCGTGCGTAGAAATATTTCAACCTGCTCGAAACAGAAGGATAATCTATGTATAATTATCTTCTTTTTCAGGATGCGACTACCAGTGATTTTCGTTGCCGTATTTACAGTGGCATCTGCTGTTGTCACTGATCATGATTTTGCCAAGCTCAAACAGAGTGTTGAAGATATCACTCGCCAACTCATGTTGACTGAACTTGCTGTAGGTGAAAGAGCACGAGCCGATCAGGATTCTGGAATTAAACAGGTGCGCGTCACAGGCGATGGAACCCGACCCTATTTCACATCGGCTCATTCGTATAGGTCGATCTGTTCGATTCACGAACATTCAAACTATGACAGAACAGTTGGTATGGGAGAATTCATTGCATCGCTCAATGGAGTTGAATTCAGAACAAGACATAATGACTATAAACTACGCATGCCGAGTAAAACGTCAAAGGGATACAACGCCCAAGAAGAAATTCCATTTCCAAAGGTTCCGCCGTCAGTACTGGCTAAGCCAACACTCCAGGAGCAAATTCATGAAATGCAGAACTATTTCAGAGCATTCGCTTTCCAGAATCCCCATTTCAGAGACTACAGACCGTACTTTAAACCGGTTTTGTGCTATCTAGAGGGCGCTTGGACTGCAAACACGAAAACAGTAGACGAGCCTTTTGAAAGTGATCGTCATCACATAGACGCTACCAGCTGGTTCGATCTCCAGGAGAAGATCCGGTTCACATCGTACACTGGCGGTAAACACTATTTAGAGAATTTTTCATATCTGCCAACAACGATTATGAACATCGTTAATGGTACACCTGAGTTTGCGCAGTGGAACTACAGGATCTCATGCCACCCGTTGTCTTTCGACCTACCATTGGCTTCTGTAAAACCCGTCGATGATATCGCACCAAGGGTAGGACATAGAATGAATATAACGAGATTTTCTCACACAAGAAGCGGCAGATTCGAGTTTGCATCATCTTTAAGCCAACGAAGAAACAAGTTCCTGTGGACTGAGGGATATGGTGATTTTAAGGACGGTGCATATCGCCAAGGACTCATTGACAAAATTATGAACGAGATTCCCGGCAAAGATAACTACGGTGCTGTACTTCATGATAACACTTTTGGTATGCTTACTCTTGATCCCTATGATACACACAATGATACACTTCTAAACACAGCCAACTACCATAGATTTTTCAGACATGATAAGAAGGGTGCTATGGGAATAAAAACTGTTAAACGTGGATTCGCCGATAGAAACTTGTTTGTCGCTCAGACGTCTAACCCTAAAGTTGCCCCAATGAACATTCACTACTGCGGTAGAGATGAGCACACACACCATCATTTCTGTAAAACTGAAAGTGTAAGGTATACCTATGCCATTCCACTTGAACTCATCTATCTTACACCTTTGTTCTCGTGGAATCCTTACAATCTTAAACTTTTTGACAGGAGAGACAAACGTGGAAGGTTACAGATCATTAAAAACGGCAGAAACGGAGGTCTCACCGACGACAAAGCATACAATGGAACTGCTTACAATTTGTTTTACAGAACCCCTGTAGAATTCTATCATGGTACCAACGTTGACAAAGACAAGGCCGATACTGACCGTGGCGCAGTTGGAGTTCTCGACACTAAAGGCGTCCTCCGTAGAGTAGTATCTTCTGGTCAGCGTATCACGCTACCAGATATTCCAGGCGTAGGAAAACTTCGATTAAGATATCCAGTAATGCCTGTTACAAGAGAAGGCTCACAAGTTGGAAAAGAAGTA
The DNA here is from genome assembly GCA_037379345.1 of Perna viridis. Lineage (NCBI taxonomy): Eukaryota > Metazoa > Mollusca > Bivalvia > Mytilida > Mytilidae > Perna > Perna viridis. The sequence goes on along the minus strand of CM074522.1, from coordinate 37,853,831 downwards.
GAGGCAATTAAGGAAATGTTGAACCACTTAGAAACCATGGGAGACTACCTCACTGAAAAGCCGAGTGCCTTGTCCGGCGGAGGTAATGCACAGGCAGACGCTCACTTCCGTACGTCCGTAACCAACCAAGACCCACCAGGTCACCACTACCATGAACTCTACATTGATCACGATGACATGCAGGACTTAGCCAATGGAAACACCGTTTCCGTGATGACAACAACCGATAACTCACATGACCATATGTTAGAAATTTCCTATGACGTCACCAACCACAAGTATTTGATTCAGAAATGTGACGGAAGAACTCATTGTTGGGACGGTCACTCTGCTGAGCTGATCAAGATGTGATTAACTTTCAGTGGCATAAAGAAGAGCTTTTGGTGAAGAGATAAGATCTGATTTCTGTAATAAATATGCCTTTTAACCGCGAGTTTTATTCTATGCTTACCATTTTCAATAGATCACGAAAAAAAAGTTAATACACCGGAAGGGTAATTGAAAATTTATTTTTGTTTCATGATTACATGATCTGTGCTACTCTTCAAATACTGAATCCCGTAATTTTTTCACATGACGCAGCTGGAATAGTCAAATCTTGAATAAGTTGGGCATGTATAAACACGGATACAATTCAGAGTTTGTATTGTGATTATGTGATTGATAAATTATTATCACGGGCACAAAATAAAAGAATACTTAAAACTTTAAAATTTGCAAGTTAGTAACTACGCAAACTTCGTACCGCTAGACGTCTTACAATTTGGATTCTGGAACAGGGTTATATTGCTAAGATTAAAGTAACTACCACATGCAGATGTTTTATGGTCGTCACAATGAACTCATGGATCGTTACGGTGTGTACACTTGCACCATGAGAACCAATTCGTCCCTTGATTACATTCTTTTGATTTTCGCTAGAATCTTGGTTTCCTTGATTATTCTTTCATATGGTTTTGTCAATAATTTCGCGGCGACTATCATGATTCAACCACGGCATGTCGAACTCTGTTTACTTGGGGCGTGTGGATACATAGTTTTTGGCGCACTTAAGCATAGGGACTTACAGTTCATTATGGACACAACTGGTCTGGAAACAAAAATTTGAAATTCGAATTTCGAAATCGGACGAAATATAAACAAGGGCTTAGGTCGATTTTTCTTACTCAAAAACCGTTAGAGATATACGAAATTTGATTGAATGATTCAGGTGGGGATTCTAAAAGGATTTTAAAAAAAAATTTAAAAACAGACCAAATATATAACTAGAAAAACTATGAGCAATGCTTACTCACTTTACACCCCACCCCTTATTTGATAACATGCAACTTTTAACCTCCATTTAGATTTGGATCAAAATCTACGATAGGAGTTTACAATGTTAACAAGATTCTGTGAAAGTTTCATTAATTCCGTTCAGTGGTATAGGAGGAGAAACGGATAATATACTGCCCCCTTATAGTCCCCATAATAACAAATGACAAAGTCCATATTTTGCTGCGTGAAACCGCAAAATTTATTTGATTAAAAATCTAAAAATCTATAATAGGAGGTGCACAATGGGAACATGTAATAAAGATTCTGTGAAAGTTTCATTCAATTTAGCTAAGTGGTATAGGAGGAATAACGGATATGAGATAGGTTCCCCTTGTCCCCATATTCACAAATAGGGTATAAATGATAAAGTCCATGTTCTGCTATATATGTGTTACCTCTAGTTCGATTTGGATCAAAATAAACAATAAGAGGTGCACAATGTGAACATGTAGTAAAGATTCTGTGGAAGTTTCATTCAAAACCACTCATTGGGGTGGGGGAGTAACAGAAAAGAGACAGGTTCTCCCTGACACAAGTTAAGTAGCAGTCCGCCTAAGAATCATGCAATTTCCACTGAAAGTGATTTATTGATGTCAGATATTTTATCCAAATTGACTTTAAATCAGTTGGATATATCAGAAAAACAGTGAATAAAATGAAAAAAATGAAAAATGTTTACACTGTTACCATGGCAACAACCACTCCTTAGCAACAACCAATTTAGGGCCTAATAATCACAAAAATGTCACAATTTGAATGTATTTTTTCATATCTAATGGTGAAAATTTTCCAAACTAAATAGTTATATTAATGAAGTGTGTATTATGGAAAACAATTTACAATAAAGTACAAAGCAATCTGATTGGTTAAGATCTGGTTACCAAAGCAACCAAAATTCTTAATTTCTGACAATTTGAAATATACGAAAATAGGTTATGTTCAGACCCGTTTTGCTAACAAGAGCAAGAAGATATTATCCAAATGTATGCATGGATGTGTAGTAGGTGCTCTCCACTGAAACATATAAAAATAAAAATATGTAGCATATCTTTGTTTTTTGCTCATTTGGGCCTTAAATCACCCCCATAAAGACTTTTCTTCTTCTTAACGCTTTTTATACAACCTTTGTCCAGACTATAACTTTTTTGTCTTTTGACCTAGACTTCTAATATTTGGTATGTTGGTATATCCTCTCGAGGCAGAGTGTCGCGTACCAGAGTGGGTGACCTTTGACCTTGACCTTTATATCAAGGTCAAATAACATACAAATTTTGGCAAAATACGATACACAATTTTTTCTGTGCCATTACGTTTTGATCTTTCTACTTAGATATCTGACCTGATAGACAATTAAATAAATCACATCAAGTTAAAATGAAATGTTCTAGATTGGATGACTTTTGACCTTGGCCTTTGACTCCAAGGTCAAATGACATACACAATTTTGGCCAAATATCATAAAAAATTTTGTCCGGGCTATAATTTTCTTTGTCTTTTTCCTGAGACATCTGATATTTGGTATGGGGTTATGTTTTCTCAAGGCGAGGCACCTCGTAATAGATTGGTTGACATTTGAACTTGACCTTTGACCTCATGGTCAAATAACATATCAACTTTTGACTTGATGAGTGTTAATGAGGACAAATGTTATATGACTGATACTAAACTTTTTTTTTCAATTTCTGTATTTTGAGAGAATTCAATCAGACCCAAGTAGACTATTTCTTGTTTTTGTTGATCAACTCTTGACATTATATCCATTTCCATTTTTAACTCCTGTTTTACTGAAATGCACATCTCCTTATCAAAACGTCCAAGGATTACATTCTTTTGATTTCAACTAGAATCTTGGTTCCCATTATTACTCTTGTAAACATGAACATGTAGGTATTTCAAAATGTTTTATAATTTTGTTGTTTAAAATAATACACAATACTGTGACTTACTCAACATGGAATTTTGTGCCAGAAATTTAGATAAGAACAATTGGAAAATCAACATTAAATTTTATAATATATTATAGAAACATTATAAATGGATAACTAGAGGCTTAAGAGAGCCTGAATCGTTCACCTGGCTTACCATTTGCTTATTAGAAAAAATGGCAATGAGACAGGCTAAGTTAAAATTAACTGAATAGTCAAATGCAGGAAACACTTTTCATAGCATTTTATGACGTGAACCAGAATTTTGCTGAAGGCAACAGTTTTTTAATTATTTTTAAAAAACTCTTCCGACCCCTATGTTCCATTTTTAGTATAGGCAGCCATATACATTTTTAATGGATTTAAAAACACAAGTCATTTCGAGCACAATACACTAAAGAATTAATATGTGTATTAACTGATCTTGAATGGTTTAAGAGAAGATTTGCAAAATTGCACATATACATATGGAAAAATTAAGAATTGTTTCAGGAGCCATAACTCCTACATTGGTAAACGAATCGTTTCGAAAATGTCGGTATTGGTCAATCTTTTGATGCTGAACTATATAATTCTCCAAAAAGGGCAACAACCTTTGAGTTGTTTGCAAGAAGTTGCCTTCTGACCCCTATGTTCTATTTTTAGTAACAGGGGTTATGTTTTTGTCACGGATCAAGAATACCAATATTTATTTTTTTGTGGAAACCATACAGAACAATTGTTTTTGAGGAGAATATTTGCAAAGTTGTACATACGAGGAATGCCAAAAAAACTTTTATAGGGGTCATAACTCCTACATCAGTTGTAAATATCGTTTGCAGAATTACGGCATAGGTTTTCTCTTAATCCTGGACAATATTATCCCCTGCAAGAATTACGCTAAAGGCAACGGTTTTTTGAGTATTTTTTTTTTTAAAAAAAGCCTTTTGACACCTATGTTCTATTTCTAGTAACGGCGGCTATGTTTTTTTCACGGATCATAAATCCCGACAGTCATTTTGTGCACAATTATCTAGAGGAGGAGAATTTCGAAAATTTGTCGACGAGGAGGGACGCCAAGTGATGGCATAAGCTCACTTGGCCTTTGGCAAGAAGAGCTAAAAATAACAAATGTTTGTTTACTGGCCTGTTACTCTACATCTATTACTTGTAGCTGTCTAGAAACTATGTGAGAACCAAACATGGGTAACCTAAAATTATACATTTCATCTTGTATTGGCATTTAAGAATAAATTGCATAATTGTAAAATATGAACTACTTTAATTTATAGTCAACAAGTTTACATGATCTTTCTACTTATTATTGCCCATACATGAGATCAGAAGTAAACGTTAATACAGTCAATGAAATGTAAAATATAGGTTGCAGACTTCATTTGGATGCTGATTCAATATCCTAATGTATCCGTTTATGACTTCAGTTATATAATCCTGTCATTTATATTTAATGAGGTATGATACCAAAAGTACTCAACCGTGATGTTTTCACACACAATTAAGTGTTTTGTCTTCTTTGGCATATTCCTTTATATATTTCCCCTATACTCAACTATGCTGGACCTCAGGCATAAACATGTAGGTAGATTGATAAGAGAAATACATTTAGAAGGACCTACATAAAAAAGAATTAGAGTGTTAAATCAGGTGTAGAAAAGATTGCAACAAAAATGAAATTTTTAAAAGATTTTTGAAAATGATTTTTATAGGCATTAAAAAAGATTGCAACAATATAAAATAAAAGATTTTTGAAAAAGTCAACAACAACAGACAACTACAATGAACACAAAGTGATGGCAATGGCTCACACTGACCTTCGTCCAAGATGAGCTTAAATATACGATGAGAAAAACAACCTCTTCTAACTAAATTCTGTTACTCAGAATGTTAGTTTAAAACTTATCATGTCATTATCTGCAAGCGTTTAGGAAAAAAAGTCCTTAAAACGATTATTTCTGTAAATTTTGTTAAGTTCAAGGCCCGTAATTTCAGTAAAATCATCGAAGTGAAACCAAACACAAACTTGTATTGTAACTTATCACGGTTAATTTATAATTTCTGTTACTCAGAATGTTAGTTTAAAACTTATCATGTCAATATCTGCAAATGTTCAGAAAAAAAATGTCTGTGACTTTTGATGATTACAGAGCCCGTAATTTCGGTAAAAATTATCAAAAAGTATACTTGTCCTTTAACTTATCATGTTGAACTTATTAACCAAAAAAATATTTCAATATCTGCAAGTGTTTAAAACAAAAGTGCGGAAAACTTAAGATGGACTGATGGACTGACGGTCAGACGGACGGGTCAAACACATTTTACCCTGCGCAACTGCATTGCGTGGGGTATAATTATTTAAGCTCAGAGTTCTTCTCCTTTGAAATTAAGAGGACCCATATTCCATAACAGATGTAAAAGATTAGTACTGCTACTGGAGTTGCGCACAATCAGGTGATTCTTTACAATTACGACATACTGTGAGGTGAAATATTGCATGAAATCAGTCATGAACTCAAGCCAAAATTGTGTATGTCATTTGACCATAAGGTCAAAGGTCATGTTCAAAAGTCACACACCTTAATTGGTACATGACACTCAACCTTGGCGTGAAATACACACATACCAAATGTCAGATATCTTAGTAAAAAGCAAAAAGGTTATGACACAGGCAAAACTTTGGTGGTATTTTGCCAAAATGAGTATCTTATTTGACCATGAGGTAGACAGGTTAAATTCAGGTAAAATTTTATCTATTCTGGTACGCAACACTCCACCTTGAGAGGATATACCAACATACTAAATATTAGAAGTCTAGGTCAAAAAGACAAAAAGCGTTATGATATGTGTGATGCAGTAAAATTCTATATGATTCAGCAAAAATTAAAAATAAATAAAATTGTATTTTAGCTTACATATTTGTAAATTTAGCCGAAAGAAAGAAATATGTGTAATATTATTAAATAATACATAGGTAAACAACTGACACTTTATAGAAATTAGCAAAATGTATTTAATTGCTTTAGGTAATAGTTTCCATTGTTTAAGGATAAATAAATTAAAACAGTATCCGACATAAAAAGATAAAGTAAGTTTGGGTAAACGTAATCTTACATAACCAAACGTTTCCTATACTAAGGCGTTATGAATATTCATCTTTGGAAATTAAATAAAATTGAGAGATTTCATTGGTAAATAAAGTCAGGTCCGACAGTACGTGATACTGAGTTTTTAAGGGAGCTCGACCCAGCCCTGGTATCACAGTGTACGTTTAGGACAAAAAAGAGTAAAACTTAATATCTTTATTTACCAGGCCAGCCTCGAAAGCATGCAGTGTCCGATAGGCCAGGGACACAAAACAAAACTACATGTATGTCAGTCATAGCAAGAAAACACCACCGCTCCATCAAGACTCTACCATGAACTAGTTTTCCCCAACAAACAAAATGTCACTCGAAAAGATAGAGTTCATATTAACATGTCGGACGGGGAGGCAGTCGACATCTCGAGGAGCCATGCCATGCCCTCGACTTCTCCGCTCTGACCACATAATTTACGACATAACATATGAACAAATTTTGTATGAATGGCGTCAAACCTTGGTATGTTATTTGAACATGAGGTAAAAAGTCAAGTTCAAATGTCAACCACCCTAGTATGTGGTGCCTGACCTTCAGGTTTTATAATCCAATACCAAATATCAGATGTGTAAGTGAAAAGACAAAACAATTTTAGCCCAGACAAATTTTTGTCTGGTATTTGGCCAAAATTTTGTATGTCATTTGATCTTGGAGTCAAAGGTCAAAGTCAAAAGTTATCCTATCTTGAACATTACACTCTACCTTAATGTGGTTTACTTACATACCAAACATGAGATATCTTGGTAAAAAGACAAAAAAACAATATGGCCAAGACGAAGTTTTTTATGGTATTTTGCCAAAACTTTTATGTTATTTGTCCTCGGGGCCAAAGGTCAAGGTCAAAGGTCACCTACCTAAAACATTACTCCCTGCCTTGGTGTGATATACTTAAATGCCAAAGATCATGTATATAAGTAAAAAGACCCAACAATAATGCACAGATAAAATTATGTATCGTATTTTGCCAAAATTTGTAAGTTATTTGACCTTGAGGTTAAAGATCAAGGTTAAAAGTCTACCACTCTGGTATGCAACAATCTACCCTGAGAGGATATACCAACATACCAAATATTAGAAGTCTAGGTCATAAGACAAAAAAGTTATGGTCTGGACAAGTTTGTATGAAAAACTTTAAGAAGAAAAGTCCTTACAGGGGGTGATTTTGGGTGCAGATGAGCAAAAAAACAAAGACATGCTACATATTTTTATTTTTGATATTTTTCAGTGGCGAGCACCTACTACATATCCATGCATACATTTAATTAATATCTTCTTGCTCTTGTTAGCAAAACGGGTCTGAACATAACCTATTTTCGTATATTTCAAATTGTCAAAAATTAAGAATTTTTGTTGCTATGGTAACCAGATCTAAACCAATCTGATTGCTTTGTACTTTATTGTAAATTGTTTTTGATGACATACTTCATTAATATAATTATGTAGTTTAACAAATTTCCACCATTAGATACAAAAAAAATACATTAAAATTGTAATGTTTTTGTGTTTTTTTAGGCCCAAAAATGATTCTTAGGTGGACTGCTACTTAAATGGTTGAAGTCGAAACCTTAAAACTAAATCCAAACTTTCCTTTTGGAGTATGAATGGATCTTATATAAATTTTCCTATAAGGTGCTGTACCACCAAAGGAAGTCTTAGTATTGATTTTTTTGGGTTGCGTGACTTGAGCCAAATAAGGATAAAGGGACACAAGGGGCACAGAAACTAGTTCAGTTTGACTATTGCCTAGATTTCATCAGTTCTATAATTTTGTTATAATTACCCTTCATATATATAGAAAATTTGTTTGTCCTTCAATAGACCTTGTATCCTGCAAGATTATAGGCTTTAAAATTATTCAATGGCTTTTTATATGACCACCAAAAAAATTTGGGCGAAGTATCACCATGTCATCGTTGTTGTCGTCACGTCTTCGTAGTCATTACTGACGTCCGTTAACCTTGGTTTATTTCAATAACTTAAGAAAACTTATCTAATCTTTTTGAAATTTTGACACGTTGTTCTTAAGGACATTTTGGAGGGCTCTATAGTTTTGAGTGGTATATTCCCGTTTGGAATTAAAGGGGTACGAAATTCGGCCACGCCCAAAAAATTCAACTCTTTAAAAATTTTTGGTCTGATTTAGATGTTTTTTATTGGATCCCATATGAAAATTGTTGCCTGCGTTTTCCAATCAGATTGCAGATATCTCTTATGGCATTCGAGTTCTGTAGGGTCAAAGGGACTACACCCCTAAAAATCCTTTTTATTTGCAAATCAGGTGGGGATGTAAAGAGATTAGGTTGTCCGTCCTTCCATCCTTTCTTCCTTTCGTTACACATCTAATTATAATCAAAATAAAGTTTGAACGGTGTGGCAATACTTGTCCCAACTGTTCAGGTTCCTTTGGTGGCACAGCACCTTGTAGTAAAATTTATACAAGATCCATTTATTTTTCCTCAAGTTATTGTCCAAACATAAGGAAAATGCATGCTTCAGGCCTCTGTTTAGGCTCCTATTTAAAAATTTTCAAGTCTAAACCCCTGAAATCAATGCAAGTCTTCCTTTCATGGTATGGCACCTTTTTATAAAATTTAAAAGTGAACCATTTGCCAACAGTCAACTTATTGGACAAAAGGGAAATGTATGATTCTGGCCCTTATTTCTAAAATTTTCTGTCTAAACCCTGAAGTGGCCCCCAGACCCCCTGCCGTAATTTTGCCTACACTTCAATTTGGCCTCAGCTAAACGCCTGAAGATCAACCAATATTCAATTTATCAAATGAAAACCAAATGTCTAAGGACGATGACATAAGACCAATCGGAATACCTCAGCCTTTCTAGTTACACAAAAGAAAAACCTGGGAGGCACTAAGCGGATGGATCTGTCCGGATTTTGACCGATCCGATTCTGAAGTTATATAGTTGAATTTGTTAACGTTACTTTTTTCTTAGCTCCTTGCTTCGCCCCAAAATTCTTGGAAGAGTTGTTGTTCTTTATTTCTAGAGCTATCAAACTAAAATTTTTTAGCGCCACCTGGTGAATAAAACGAATTTGATTCGCGTATGACTACAATTCTGGCAATGTTTTTGAGAAGAAATTCTCCTTTCTGCGTCTGAGGTTATTTTCTAGTGTAGTGGAAATGGCCAAGTAGTTCCGATTGGACTTAAAATGACCATGGCGACAGCACTATACTATTATAAAATCTTTTTGTAGTGGTGCATGAAAAAGGGATAACCACATATTACTATCCAATTTACCTTGTTTACTGTAATTAAAGGGGTATGTTAAGTTTATAAGTTTATCATATTTGTATATTGCATAATAATTAGTACATATGTTTGCTTACTTTGCAAACAAAACTTTTTTTGCAGTTCATCCATGGACACATTAGTGCAGAAATGCGTAAATTCTGCAAAAGTGTGGAAAAGAACTTCATTTCATTATATTTCATTCACTCATGATATAAACAGGAGATTTTGGCACGTGCTTTGACTAACTAATTATTCCAACCACTAAAACATATTGCATCAAGACAATTATTGACACAATATTTAGTTTGTCAAAGCATATGACCAATAGGTTTGAAAAACTACTAGCAAACCTACCATATTGTAAGGCTCTGGGATTGTTAATGCAAAATAATAACACATACATGTTATACCATCAATAGCATAATTTATTGCATTATCACAGCTAAAAAACCTAGATACAGTCCTGATCTTTATAAAGTCTCCTTAACTTTTCCCGTTTTCTAGTATTATGATGTTTTTTCCAGGGTTTTTCATTTAGAGTCTGTGTGCTACTCATTGGTGAGTTAGTGTTACTCATCTGTCCTTGAGCACGAGCCATGTTTGAAACACCCACTACTCCTTTAGATCGCACCTTAGACTCATTCTGAAAACGAAAAGACAAATGTACTATTACAATACCAGGACAAAGTCATAGTGACGGTACACTGTAAAGCTTATCACTTAGTAAGAGTACAATACCAGGACAAAGTCTTAGTGACAGTGGACTGTACATCTCCACATTTAGTAAGAATACAAAACCAGCACAAAGTCATAGTGACGGTGGTCTGTACAGCTTACCACTAAGTAAGAATACAATATCAGGACAAAGTCATAGTGACGGTGGACTGTACGCTTACCACTTAGTAAGAATACAATACCAGGACAGTCATAGTGACGGTGGACTGTACGCTTACCACTTAATAAGAAAACAAACCAGGAACACTTGACCATTGAATACACCCTGCTTTGTCTTTGTCAAAACTCTGAGCCAAATACACCTAACCAATAGACTGTCAGGGCAAGAGACACCTAACCAATAGACTGTCAGAGCCATATACACCTAACCAACAGACCGTAAGAACCAGATACACGTCAACAATAGACCATCAGAGCCAAATGCAGGTCACCAATAGACTGTCAGAGCCAGATACAGGTAATCAATAGACTGTCAGAACCAGATACATGTCACCAATAGAGTGTCAGAGCCAGATACACATCATCAAATGACTGTCACAGCCAGATACATGTCACCAATAGACTGTCAAAGCCAGATACATGTCACCAGTAGAGTGTCAGAGCCAGATACACATCACCAAAAGACTGTCAGATCAAGATACATGCCACCAATAGACTGTCAGGGCAAGATACTCCTTACCAACAGACTGTCAGAGCCAGATACACATCACAAAGAGACTGTCAGAGCAGATACATGTCACAAAGAGACTGTCAGAACAAGAAACAGGCAACCAACAGACTGTCAGAACCACATACACCTAACCAATAAACTGTCAGAGCAAGATTCACGTCACCAATAGACTGTCAGAGCAAAATGCATGTCACCAATAGACTGCTGGCATATTTTGCTCAAAGGATGGCTTCAACCATTTGGTATATAAAGGCTGATGATTAACCAAATCAAGTTCTTTCGTATAACATAAAGTAATGGATACTGAAACCTTATTTAGACTGCCAGAGCCAGATACACACCACAAATAACTGGATACACCTAACCAATAGACTGTCACACCGAAATACCTAACAAACAGACTTTCAGAGCCAGATACACGTCACCAATAGACTGTCAGAGCCAGAAACACGACACCAACAGACTGTCAGAACCAGATGCACATCACCAATAGACTGTCACAGCCAAATACACCTAACCAATAGACTGTCAATCAAGATACAGGTAACCAAGAGACTTTCAGAGCAAGATACAGGTACCCAAGAGACTTTCAGAGCAAGATACAGGTACCCAAGAGACTGTCAGAGCAAGATACAGGTACCCAAGAGACTTTCAGAGCAAGATACAGGTACCCAAGAGACTGTCAAAGCAAAATACAGGTACCCAAGAGACTTTCAGAGCAAGATACAGGTAACCAAGAGACTTTCAGAGCAAGATACAGGTAACCAAGAGACTTTCAGAGCAAGATACAGGTACCCAAGAGACTTTCAGAGCACAATACAGGTACCCAAGAGACTTTCAGAGCAAGATACAGGTACCCAAGAGACTTTCAGAGCACGATACAGGTACCCAAGAGACTTTCAGAGCACGATACAGGTACCCAAGAGACTTTCAGAGCACGATACAGGTACCCAAGAGACTTTCAGAGCCAGATACAGGTAACCAAGAGACTTTCAGAGCAAGATACAGGTAACCAAGAGACTTTCAGAGCAAGATACAGGTAACCAAGAGACTTTCAGAGCAAGATACAGGTACCCAAGAGACTTTCAGAGCAAGATACAGGTAACCAAGAGACTTTCAGAGCCAGCACTAGTAGACTGTTAGAGCCTGACACATGAGATTTCCTTCAGTTTCTGGTGGTGTTTGATTCTTCTTCACTTTTAAAATTAGTTTTCTGATCAGTACTACAATTCAGAATGCCTGTCCCTATTGTGTTCATAAGACGCCTTAAAACATTCTATTGGAACGTCAGCATGCCCACTAGTTTTGGGGGTTAATGCATCCCTTAATCTTTGTATTTCGGGGTAGATCGTTTTTAAAATGTTAAAATGATCAATTTGCACTTTTTTTTATTATAGAAATGTAATGTGACAGTACAGTGTAGAATAGATGTAATATGATTTGTACTGTTTGGCACATGTTGGTCTATGTTGAATATGATGGCAGTTGAATAAAAAACAGCTTCCCATGATTAAACAAAAAAATAAATAGCAGGCGATCAAATTACCCAACATAACAGAATACCAGAAATTCAAAGATTAAAATTTAAAAAAGAATACTGTTTACATATAAATGTTTTGACTTGTGAGACTGTACGAACATGATTTTATTGTATGTGAATAACCAACTGCAGTTAGTGAATGGGCATGCTGAATGTCACAAACATCACATGTTTTAAGTCCCTAACAAGTGCGATAAGGAAATCTCATTTGGCTAAAAATAAGAATGTCTGAATCACTCACCTAGCTTGATAAGCAACATTCTATTTTTGTAAAAGCTGCCGTTTTTTCTCAGATAAAAATTTATCAATTTTTATTGAATTCTGTCCAGTAATTTTTTAGGAAATTTTTTTTCAAAGTACTAACATAAAAAATGCAAAAAAAAAGAGATTAACATGAAAATTTGACCACAGATAGATCTCATCATGATAAACATTTTTTTCTCATGTTAGAATTTGGCTAAACCTAATGGTTTTGGAAATATATGCGAAAAACTTCTGTCTTACTTTGTTTTATTTTTGATAACGGTGGCTAGTTTTATGGTCACCATCATGAACTCGTGGATTGTTACGATGTATCCACCTGCACCATGAAAACTGATTTGTTTGTGTCATAGTTTTCCTTTTCCTCTTTCGTCTACTTTTTATGAGGAACTTGGCGGGTGTTTCTAGAAAAGCAGAGGACACTTGCCCTACCTGGTCCATGCTCCCAGTTTCAAGTGGAGTCTGAGTTGCCCATTTGCTTTTGTTACTTTGTATGTATTCTTATAGTTACTTAATGTTCTTTGTTGTGTATGTCTGTTTTCCATGTTTGGTCTGTCCCTGGATTGCATTCTTTTGATTCCCGCTAGAACCTTGGTTCCCTTGATTGTTCTTTCGCTGGATAAAAAAAAACCCATATCAGTTCTATGCAGAACACCCTTAGGAACTTTCATACCAAGTTAAGTTCTTACTTGGTTCTGTAGCGTCAGAGGAGATTTTTGAAAGAAATAACATTAAAAATAGTGAAAAACATCTAAAAAGGGCAATTACTCCAACATGGCTAAACAGATTACCATGAAAATTTAACCGCAGATAGATCTCATCAAGCTGAACACTTTTACACAGTCAGAATTGGCTTAACCTTACAGTTCTGGAGATATATGCAAAACACTTCTGTCTGACCCCTATGTTCTATTTTTAATGGTAGCCATGTTTTTCGACAAATAAAAAAATCCCTACAACAGTTATGTAGAGCACACACTAAGGAACATTCATACCAAGTTTGGTTGCAATCCATCTTGTAGTTTCAGAGGAGAAGACATTTTCAAAAGTTTACTACATACAACATAAAGCTGCAATGTGATGACAATAGTTCACATGGCCTTTTGGTCAAGTGAACGAAACAAAAGGCTCCCAGGAGCCTGAATTGCTCACCTAGTTGAATTCTGCCTTTCAAGGGCAATAAATTTAACAAGAAGTTGTATAACAATTTTGATTAGGATCATTTCAGCAATTGAAAGTTTCTATCATAGTTTTCAAGATAGTGGCTGAAAACTGTAAAAAAAAAACAAAAAAAAAAACGTCTTACAAGGAGTCATCTGACAACTTTTATCCTTGAAAACTTTTGTAGTCCTAATAATAGGGATCATTTCAGCTTTTGAAAAAAAATGGCTAAACCTAACTGTTTTGGAGATATATGTGAAAAACTACTGTCTAACCCCTATGTTCTATTTTTAGTAACAGCAGCCATGTTATTCAACAGATCAAAAATCTCCACATCAGTTATATGCAGGATACCTCAAAGGAACATTAATACCAAGTTCGGTTTCAATTGGTTAAGTATTGTCAGAGGAGAAGATTTTTGAAAGAAATAACGTTATAAATAGCAAAAAAACATTGAAAAAGGGCAATAACATCAACACGGCTTGATGGATTAAAACTAATATTTGACTGCAGATAGATCTCATCATGCTAAACACTTTTACCTGGTCAGAATTTAGCTAAACCTAACAGTCTTAGATATATATGTGAAAAACTACTGTCTGACCCTATTGTTCTATTTTTAGTAATGGCCGCCATGTTTTTCGATGGATTAAAAATCCCCATACCAGTTCTATGCAGGATACCACTAAAAACATTTATACCAAGTTTGATTGGTCAGAGGAGAAGAGTTTTGAAAAATAGTTAACAACGACGGATGATGACGATGGATGCCAAGTGATGGCAATAGCTCACGTGTCCATTGGCCAGGTGAGCTGAAAATGGATCAATCATCTTCTACAAAACCAAAATAACAAACCTTTCTGAAGAATTCTTTGTCTAGTTTTGACTGTTGTGGCATTTGGTTTTGTATGACAGGATGCTTTTTCTTCTCCTCAGGGATAATAGTACAAGCACAATTGAATTCCTCAGGATCAGTACCAGGGGGATTCTTACAGTACAGTAACTTACCCTAAAATTAAACATGTTCTTTTTATGAAACTCTTTAATGTTTCTTTTATTAACAAGATGATTCAGTAATAATTAAATATACTTCATAAATTTCAAAGAGTTATAACAGTAGACTAACAGACTGACTCTCAAGCCAAAACGCATTCTAGCCTCCATGGGGTATTATTAAGGCACTCTCAGGAGTGACATTTAAAACTGTTAAATACTAGGGAGAAATCACTGACACACATACCAAAACAGGTTTTTGAAAAATTATGTAGATACAAAAAATACAAATTATATACATGTATATTGCAAATTTTGATATGCTGCACACGTGTTTCAAGGAGCAACCTCTCATCAGTTGCATTTGAATAAAATATATACCAAGATCTGAAACTTAAAGCATGTGTAGCATGCGATTAATCTTGTTTAAAGATAGACTCAATTGAACATAGTCTTAGACTTACAATATTTCTCATTTACAAGTCATTAAGTTTGTAGCTTGATGTAGTATTTTCCAACAAATATAATAACATACAAAAATGTAGATTTCAGTATGTAGCATGACTATTTGATATGACCAGCTTATATCTAAAAATTGTTTCAGTATGTACTGTGATCTAGACCTATTTTTGAAGACAGACTTACATTGACATAGTCTTTCAGAATGTAGCGTGATGTCCTGGGACCATCAGGTAATCCTTTGGATGTCATAAAACCTCTCATTGCTAAAAATCATGTAAAAATGATTTAACTCACGGTGTGAAAATCTAGAAATTAACAGTAGAATTGACTTGTAATTGATGTCATTGTTTCAACTTATGAGGATTGCCAAAGAAATTATTTCCATTTATTAATCATCCATAATAAATTGTACTATATTATAAACATGTATATGTATAGACAACAAACTATTTCCAGCAACTTTTTGATGGATTGATAACCATTGACTGATATGATCATGGTTTTGTTATGTAAGATAGGGGATGATCAATTCTTCTAAATTTCAATAGATCTAATTTTAAAATACAAAGTAATTTTGCTTCAAATTCAAAATATTATATTCACATACTGCATCTAATTTAAATAAAAAAAAATATTGAAATATAAATTCTCCTTCAGTCATGTGTGGTTTAAATCATTGCTCCACTCAAAATGGCTTGTTGAATAAAGAAAGAAAAAAATTGAATTAATGAAAACATGTAAATTAATGATAGCAAATAATATAAAATTAACAGTTGAATCATGGAAATAATCAAATTATGATAATAAACGAATGCTCCCAGCGCGCCTTTAAACGAACACTCCCAGCGTGCCTTTAAAAGAACACAAGCAATGTGTAAATGCACAATAAAGGATGCATTTAAAAGAATGCTCCTACTGTGCGTTTAAAGGAATGCTTCTAGCTTGCATTTAAACGAACACTCCTAGTGTGTGTTTAAACTAAATGCTTCTATCGTGCGTTTAAACGAACACAAACGATGTGTAAACACACAATAAAGGATGCATGAATGCTAAAATAGGAAATGTAAATGTTTCAAGTGTAACTTATCAATAACTGTATGATGGACCAATGATGGATCTGTAACTAATCAATGACTGCATAATGGACCGATCACTGATCCCTGACTATAATCAACGACTGTATGATAGACTAATTACTGATCTGTCACTTTAATCAATGACTGTAGGACGGACCAATGAT
The DNA here is from genome assembly GCA_037379345.1 of Perna viridis. Lineage (NCBI taxonomy): Eukaryota > Metazoa > Mollusca > Bivalvia > Mytilida > Mytilidae > Perna > Perna viridis. Next base: position 37,837,141 of record CM074522.1, on the reverse strand, counting down.
TGACCAGTGACTATAATCAATGACTGAATGATGGACCAATGATTGATCTGTGACTATAATTAATGACTGAAGGATTGACCAATGATGGACCCATAACTTATCAATGACTGTAATCAATGAAATCAATGAAGGATGATTGATCACAAAAAATGTATCTGTCTAGGTACTTATCTACCACATAAGGTTTTGGATATGTCCTTGGAACTTTTTTATTATTCCCTGATTAATATAAATGAAAATGGTCTAAAATCTAGTCAACCACACTTGGATTAAATATTGGTATATTTAAATGTTTCAGCATCTTATTTACTTAGATACATTTTGATTATTTTCCATATACAGTGAAACCTGCCTTTACAAAACCCCAAAAATAACTTTACACCAAACACTGTTTTTTATCCCTTCATGTCAATTTAAATGTATGTTGATCCTGCCTAAACTGAACAAATTCTACTGCCAATACAGGATTTGGTTTAGAGAGGTTTTACTGTATGTGAGGCAATTTAAGAGAAGAATAAATAAAAAGGAACTTCATTTCAATAAAATCTTAAGGATTTTACTGTCAACTTGTGTTTACAACCTCTTGGATTAACCAATAATAAGTCTTAAAAGAATGTAATGCATTCACTGTAAAATTGACCTATACATACAGACCACCTGTATAATGTGACCATGATTTTTCGTCCCTTGGAACGTCACTTAAGACAGGTTTGGCTGTAAATGAAACTTCCACTACCCACAAATAAATGTAGTACTCACTTCCATAAACATTCAGAATTTCATGAGCTGTGGGGGGTCTGTCAGGATCCTCTCCTTCCTGAGGGAGAGGCAAATGTATACCATACATCTCCTCAAGTGTTGTCCGGGGTATGTTGTGACACACCTGAGGTCAAAATTAAGGACATACAACAGCTATGATACAGAGTTACAAAAATATTTTATTGGAATTTAGGGCTTGCTAAAAACTGAAAAGATTGTAATGATTATAAAGCATGAAAAAGAAGAAAACTTTCAGGAATTGCTGATTTTTTTTTTAGTTTCAAGCAATTATTTTAATACTTTTTAATCTTGAAAGGTACCATGTAAATAACCCTTTCCCCTTTTTACAATACATTAATACAGGATACTTAAGAAATGGGAGATACATGACCTACGACAATGGAGGTATTTCATTCACCATCTTTTACATAGATAGAATAACATTTCCCACTATTCTCCACCTTTTTGAATATTATTTATTATGTATGACCACAACCATTTTCTGCCAGTGGGAGGTATTATGTGTTACCGTCCGCTTGTTCATCCATCTGTCTGTCAGTACTCCGATGGTTTCTACATGACAACTTGAGAACAGATCAATAAACTTTTTTGAAACTATGCACAGTTGTTCAGTACCATAAAATACAGGTTAAGTTAAATTTTCAGTAAAAATCCAAAATGCAGTTTTGCCAACCCCTTTTTTACCATAACATGGGGATATCATTTAATGTTCCATCAATGTCCTATTTTTACAAGATATTGTAACAGGAACTTACGACACACACAGTTTATAGATGGCCATCTTGCGAAGGACTGGAAGTCTCTATAATATTACAACACATTCTGTCCATTACAATTCTTACAAAGTTATATCAAAGTCTACCAGTGACACTCCTCATCTGATCAAAGAAGAGGATGTCATTTACAATTGTACAACCCAGCCCACACTTTCTTACTAAGTTATACTAAAGGATACCAGTGACACAGGAGGTATATGGTCCCTCATCTGATCAATTGGTAGGATGCCATTAACAACCAACTCAGCTTTGGTTGACACAAATGATGGGAAGACAAGTCCAGGACAATCACATAACATCAGGTCCTTCTCTAAGTACAGTGTCTGAAATAGAAAGTAGTGAAATTTATTACACAAGAGGCTGTCAGACAGACAGCAAACCAACTTTCCTTAGGAAACAAATCTGATTCTGCCAAAGGTTGTTTGAGTTATAACAAGGTTGCCTGACAGTCTGCCCACCAACCTGCCTTACATTACAAACTGATTGTTTTCTCTGTAAAAAGTGTTAAATATTTCACAAATCAGGCCCTTCTATACAGACAGTGTCTGAACTGGAAAGTAGAAGAGGCTATCAAATAGACAGCAGACCAAATTTCTTTATGTTTTAGGAAAGAAATCTGAATTTGAAAAAAAAAAAGGGTGAGTTACAGCAAGGAATGATTTCACCAAATAAACAGATTTTTTTTTCTCTATAAAAGTATTAAATATTTCACAAATCACATCTCTTGCTGCAAGCATCATTTTAATAATATGCTTCACAGGGTGCACTTAATATGACCACAGAGGTCAAACCCTGAGTGTGGACACATCAGTCAAGCTTGATATAGCTCTGAATTTTCATTCTAGTCAAATATTTGACACAAGATAAGAATTTGACCATCCATCAATTTGGCCCTTTCATTAATGGTTCCAGTCACAACCCCTAATATCAATCTCAGCCTACCTGTATGACACCTTGTAGTACAATTTCAAACTTGCAGTCAAGTACTTGTTAAATTTCCATTTAATTTCTGTTTTACATGTTCTAAGAGAGATAACTCTAATGAGCTCTCCAGTAAGGATTCACCTTTATCATAAGTGTAATTAATGGTGGACATTTAAGTGCAAAATCCAATATTTCTACAAATCAAATACGTCACTTGGAAGTATGAAAATTTCTGTTTCTTCTCATATAAATATAATGAATAATATCCTACAGAAAACCATCAAATTTGCCAAAAATCTGTAGAGCTCACTTTTAAGTGGCTATCATGTCGGCCATGTTGTTTTTCCTTCCAATGTAAACAACTTTATGGTGTTAATTGTATTAACAGTGCTTGTTTTTGGCTCCTTTTAAGCCCATAATTGCTAAACAATTCAAGTCACAATAACAAAAACCAATGCCAGCCTTCCTTTAAAGGTTTGGCACCTTGTGGTACAATTTCATAGATCTATACAGTACATTTTAGCTTGCCCTGTGGTGAGAGGGTTTTCTCTTCGCTTTTGGAGACCAATGCATGGCCTTTGGCTGACATTTTCAGATAGGGGGTTGTTGTCTCTTTGACATACTCACCATACTTATTCTCATTACACTTATACTCATGCTATTTTTCAGACATCATGAAAACCATTATTTTTACCCATATTACATGTATGTAATTCTTAAACAGTTCATAACTATCAAAATTAATCCCAGTCTTCTGTTTGTGGTGTGACACTTTGTGGTACAAGTTTAAAAGGACTCAAATAATTGTCCGGAAATGGGAGGAAAAAATTGTAGTTTCTGGCTCCAAATTCCTTAATGGATGAATTTGGTATGGCATCTTGTGATACAATTTCATACAGATTCATACTCTTATACTCAAGTTATTGTCTAAAAAGAAAAAAAAATGGACAACGACAAAGGAGCAGTCACCACCACTGGTACTGACTAAGTTATGGATTAATTCCTCATCCTCTTCCACCAGAGGTCAGAGGACTACAATGTAGACCATGGAGGTAACACAATATTTTGATACCCACCTGAAAATGTTTAGTTCTGCCTGGTGTAGCAGATACAGGAACTTTCTTCATCTTTAGTATGGCATTGATTGTGGAACTTTTACCAACGTTAGGATAACCAACCTACATACAACAAAGACATACAGATATAAAATACATATATGCCAGAGTTTTCCAGAGAAATTTATGAACTAGGGTACTTTCATGCATTCATAGGGCAATAAAGCATAACATGAAATTATTATTTTTGGGGCACCCAACCTACACATGAAACAATACATTTTCCAAAACCTTCTATAAGTAGTCTTCACCCTAATATGGTCTTGTAAAAGTATAATAAATGGGTGCAAACACAACAGTAGTATATGTGAAATTGCAAATCAGGTAAAAAATTACAAATAAATCTAAAACGACCAATTGGGGACACATCTTAAACTTCATGATGCTTGAAGATGAAGGCATAATGCAGTGATATTCTATATTGGTCTAGGGGAAGCCTCAAACAGCAACAGAAGTTTGGTCCATGAAGAAATGTTGTCAATCATGTGACACACACTTATGTTCAAGTTTGTGCTTGCAGAGATGATAATATAATCAGCTTTTACAGATGAGGTCATCATCACATGGAACATTTCAGTCTGTAAGATGATAGATGAAAATTGTATATCAAATAAGAAAACTTGTTAGTTTAAAAATTATCATAAACAATTCATGTGATAACCATTCAGTAAAACACTTTTGACATGTGCTGTTCATGGTTCACTGGTTGTTGACTTCTTGTGATAGAGTATTATATTTGTAAAATTCACTTGATGAGTGTTCTAATTATTTCTAAATTTCAAACTGCATCACCAATTGTAACTATTATTACTCTAAGTTTAAAATCTGTAAAACTTTTATCAAAGATATTTTTATACTATTAGGTTCGTTGGTTCATAACTTTTTCCTCAAATTCTGATTTTTTTCATTAGGTTCTACAAGAACTAGGACCACTCAGCTGGTTTAATCAGTAAACAAAGCTATACATGTATCCAAGATTTGTGTTCTTAATTGCATTGTATGCTGTTGCTTATTCTTCAATTCTGAATTTTTTGCTTGGTTTTATGAGAACTAGGATAACTTGGCTAAAATTAACTTGAGTAGTGAAGTAATTATTTACCATGCCTATGGTTGTTTGACATGAACTTGAGTAGTGAAGTAATTATTCACCATGCCTATGATGTTTGACTTTAACTCGAGTAGTGAAGTAATTATTTACCATGCCTATGGTTGTTTGACATGAACTTGAGTAGTGAAGTAATTATTTACCATGCCTATGATGTTTGACTTTAACTCGAGTAGTGAAGTAATTATTTACCATGCCTATGATATTTGACCTGAACTTGAGTAGTGAAGTAATTATTTACCATGCCTATGATGTTTGACTTTAACTTGAGTAGTGAAGTAATTATTCACCATGCCTATGGTTGTTTGATCTGAACTTCAGTAATGAAGTAATTATTTACCATGCCTATGGTTGTTTGACCTGAACTTGAGTAGTGAAGTAATTATTTACCATGCCTATAGTTGTTTGACCTTGTGTTGCCTTGGTACCAGAATGTAAACAACGGAACAGTTTTATTAACTGATCTCCATTTAAAATATCTGGTATGTTGCCATGATAACTGTTGTCTAATTTGGCATCACCAATAGTGTCAACATCACACTGGCATGAATTGTCCTGCCCTTCAGTAATATTTTCATTTTCAGATAATTTTCTTTTTTGTCCACCTTCACAACTTATATCACTGTCAGTTTGACTGTTACATTTTGTTGCCATAGCAACTCCATCAACTTCCTTTTTTTCAATTGCATTTCCTGTTTGTTTCTCTGTATCTAAGTCTTTATCTTCAAAATTTTCTTCCTCCATTCTGTCCTGTAATGGGTCATCACCTTGAAGGTCATTTGCTTCCATCTTCTGTAATAAGAACAAAAACATGCTTACTTTATTTCACTTATAGTAGAAATCTGAAAATAAGTTTAAATTACACAGGAAAATATGAAATACATATGATTTTCTGAAACACATGAAAAACATGTTTTTCATATGTTTAGGACCACCATTAAAAACATATGATTTTCATATCTTTAGGACCACCATGAAAAACATATCAAAAATATAATTCTAATATGACGTTCTTAAATGGCTTTGAGATCACAAATGTGATTGATTTTAGATTGCTATATGAGCAGCACACAACTTATTGGGTGTGGCTTGTGTGTATGTAAATTACCGCCTACCTTAAATCATGTAAACAAACACATGTAACATTTGATGTGTATCAGCTGTTTTCATTCATTTCAGTAGCATGATCAAATTAATATTTAATAAAAATAAGAGACGTTATGTTTTAGAAAAGTTATATATATTCCACAAAAATCACTTACATAGGTACATGGTAGAACCTGCCATATGCGCCATCATGTAGGAAAACAAACAATAAAAATTGTCAATGAAAGAAACGTTTCAGTCCAAGTGTTGTACCTGTTCATGTGTGACCTTATAATGCAAACAACTGAGTCATATCTAACATCATTCTACTTAATTCGCCCTTTCCATGATTTATTTCTTAAATATATGAGATTCTCTAATTAAAACTGGTTAACAAATGTTTCTTAAATGATTTTAATCTTTAAAGGCATGTGTTTTTATTTGAATTGGGGCAGTTCATGAGATGTAATGGAAAAAAATAAATATATATTACCATACTGGTTTTTAACATATATTTTCATATGTTTTGAAGCATATGAAAACATATGTTACCAATTTTCCTGTTTACTAACCCTTGAATAAACAGGCTGACCTAATTTATTACTTGAAAACTTTTAGCAGTTTTAATACATGTATATACAGATACATACAGAATACCCCCAGTTTTGTAGTTGCCACAGAAAATATCACAGTGAGTCTGTTAGGGTGGGATGTTACATTCAAAACTGGTTACTACATGTGAGTAGCATTTTATCTTCTCACCCAGAAAATATTACATGAATGAAAAAAAAAATATATGACTACAGTGATACAGGTGTTAAGTTTATACAGTTGAAACAAATATCAACTTAATAAATGCCAGGTTTACACAGGTTTTCTTTTCAAGATTTGACTGTACTATGCCTTACCTTTTCTAGATCAGAAATTTCCCTGGGATGATGAAACAAGTGTTCCTCCAAGATCCCCTCAAAATCATCATCTTCATTTTCACTGACATCATCTGACATCTTCTCACCTTCTTCTGCTTTCTGATAAGTAAACATTGTGAAAATTAGTTTCATTCAAGTTTCATATGATAACTATTTTTACAAAAAAGGATAAAAGGAGAGATCCTACAGACCAACAAGAGTCTCCCAAGAGCCTGAATCGCACACCTGGTTAAATTTTTGTCTCTCAAGGTCAATAACTCTAACAAGGAGCTGTCTGACAATTTTGACTCAAAGAGGACTTTGGAAGGACTTTTCATAAGGATCATATCAACAAATGAAAGTTTCATCCTATCTTTGTAATTTTCAAGATACTGGATGAAAACTGGAAAAAAAAATTTTTTTTGCCTTTCAAGTGCAATTACTCTAATCAGGAACCGTCTCACAACTTGGAACTCGTGGAGACTTTTGTAGGCCTTATAAAAAGGATCATTTCAGCAATTGAAAGAATTTGGCTAAACCAAACGGTTTTGGGGACATATATGTGATTTAAAAAAAAAAAAAAACAGTTGACCACAAGGACGGACACCAAGTAATGGCAATGTAACTGATCTATACAGAAACTAACCAAAGTACTCACCAATTTCATATTGCATCATAGCAGTGTGCCAGTTTGTGTAATATTCAGGTTCGATGTTGGTTTACATGGAACACCTAGATGAATGCACACAAAACTTTCCAACACACTGTGTAATTGAACTACGAACTACTAGATGGCCTTTCCCAGTTTCTAAATATTTTCAAGTAGAAATTCAATTTATCGACCTTCAGGTCGAAACTGTCTGTCAAATCATTCAAACTTAAGCCACCATAATCATTGAAATAAATCATGTCCAAAGATACATGTCCCTCTGAACTAGCTACATTCCTCAGTTGAGAACCCTAATAACTCAAGTGCTACAAGTTATCGCATAGACACCTATGTGTCATTTCAAGTTCTTAGTTTCTTGGGCATCTTGTTCCAGACAAACACATATTAACATAAATGCCAAAGTTTAGAATACAATTTCAACAATTATGTATGGTGCAGACAACACAAGCAATGCACTTTTAAGGCCTAGGATCACCTGCAGCTCAATTATCTTCACACATGACCAAAACAACCCAATAGAATGATTATTACAAAAAAAGCAATATCAACAGAACACAGACGACACCATTCCCATTCGGGCTTCATGAGACGGTAACCATAATAAAAATACACAATACAGTGAGTGATACATAGGGATGGTTTCAGGAGTTTTGCTATTCTTTTGTAAAACATTTGGCAAAAAAATGAGTGGCAAATGATAACATGGTACCCCTTTCTTTATATAAGTTTCTTAATCAGATCCACTGCCCCCTTTTTGTAAATATTTGGAATCGCCAGGGCCTGCATGAAACATCAGAAGACAGCTTCAGCATTCTGACTATTTATAGCCTCACAAGGTTTTCATTTCTATCTATAATATGCCTCTAAAAAAAACCAGATAACTTGAATATATTGATAGTGAACAACTGATTGCGTAAAAATAAACACGTACTGTTAAGATATTAGACGTCAACTATTTTTAAATGGATCGTTGTTAATACAAATGTACAATCCTAATTAATCAGCTTGTTTAGTTCACAGTAAAAGTTGTTTATTTGGTTTGTTTATTGGCATTAAATTTAATATATTAGAAATACATTTTTGTACCTATGTTAACTTTAATATACTAGAAATACATTTTTGTACCTATAAAATGGACCTAACATTTGAACCTAAATGGGGTATGCCGATAGGACTATTTTACTGCAATAGTGGAAGATAATTGCAGATGCCATCAGGCTTTACAAATCTAAAGGTTCTGGCAACTTCTATATCAATTTGGATCTTCGATCGAAATTGATCAAAATATTGTGTTTTAGCCAATAAAAAGAATACTTCTGCTTCACTTGGACTTGAATCATGTTAGACTCTCATTTTTCAATATCTCCCCTTGCTAGGTAACAAGAGAAATCCTTATACAATGTATGTACAATTTCTCAGTTACCCCCCATCCCCCAACCCCTTTCCAATATATATTTCGACTCATAGCCTAATACATGTCCTTTAAAAACACATGAGATATTTCCATCTGTTTTCACACTTTTTTAATTCAATTTTTATATTTCAGCTATTGTTTTGACTGAGTGCCTCAAACATAATTTCCACAGTTTGCTTTTAACATTTTGTCTCTAATTTTTTTGACATTCCAGCTAGCATGAATTCTTAAACTCATAACAATTAAACTCTTGAAGTTATATGTCACTGAAGAAAAAGAGACACATTTTTACCAAACAAATAAGAATTATAGCAGTTTTGAATAACATAAGATAATATTTACCTTATGATTTTGAATCAAACTGTGAATTGGCTAGTCTAAGGACCAAGTTGATATGTATGAATGGCCTCTGGTAACACAAACACCTATTATTCCTTCAAAACTGTGAATTGGCTAATCTAAGGACCAATTTAATATGTAGGAATGGCCTCAGGTAACACAAACACCTCAAAAAATGGAAACTTCCCTTTTTTCATGGCTGAACAACTCAAGTTAAATAAGTGAATTCTCTCATTCTGAGTTAGAAAAGAACATTATGGTGTACATACTTTACATATTTCATGCATTTTAGGATAAGAATCAAACAGATCGGGTCAGACCATGCTTTGTAAAAGTCTGACAAACTGAGTAAGATCTTTAATGTGTATGCTCAGTAGGCCTGTCACCCTACTCGTCACATACATGTATTACAGACAAGGCCAATTACTGTAAACATTAATTTTTGCTGCAGCGAATTTTAGCGGTTTCTGAAAAGTCAACATGTTCAAGGGTATTAATTTTCACAGTTTTCAAGGTTGAAAAAATAAAGTTTTTCAATAGTTTTTCAGTGTGTGATTCCTCTTTGGACCACTTGTTTCAATAAATTAATGAAGCTGTTGATACAACATTAACAAATTGACAAATCCACATATATAGTTTCCTCTGGCCATTTAATCTAACAGCGTATTCTTATTTAAAACTAAAAAGAACTCACTTAATTCGCAAACTGTAGCTAATTGTAGGTATTTTATCTTTTGACAATTTAATTGCATGTTTACGGATTAGCTTTTTATTGACAGTTCTCAGCTTGTGTATTTAACGCTTATCTTTTATCGGTGATGACCTGTAGTGTGTGTTTGACACTTACCGATACATTTTGTTCTTTTTGTGAATAGAATGTTTGCACAGTATTGATTTTTATTCTCTGATGTGACATGTACTCTATGGCCACAAACATGTAAACAAGATCGCGAATTTAGAAATAATAACCCACATGCTTTTATCATATACATTTTTATAATAGACTTAGTATAAATTCATACTTGATTGCATCGAATGACATGACCCTTACACAAAAGGATGTTTCTATTCAAAATTGTGGGAACCATAATTATAACGGTCAAAAGACTTGGAAATGTAAATATATTTTCGCGGGTATTAGTTTTCGTGTTCTTGAGGCAACCGCAAAAATTGCAAAAATGATTACAAGGGCAATAATTCTTAAAGCGTTAAAACTCTTACGACTTTGATAAGTAGGCCAAATTATAAGAATTATTTCATCAAATAAAAGTTATTTTTTTAACTATCATAGTTTCCAAAACATAGGCCAAAAATTGCCATTTATCATCCTTTCAAAAGCAATAGCTCTAACAAACAGTCATCTGACAACTTCGACCCAAAAAGACTTTTGTTGGCCTTAACATTAAGATCATTTCATCAATTGAAGGATTTTTTAATCAATTAGTTTTCATGATATTGGCTGAAAACTGCAAAAACACAATATTTTAACTTAAGGCCATTAACTCTAACAAGGAGTTGTCACAATTTTGACTTGTGGACACTTTAGTAGGCCTTATCATAAGAATCATTTCATCAAATGTAAAGTTTTTCCTATCTACAATGTACTATAAATTTCAAGATATTGGCTGAAAACTGCAAAAACTGTCATTTTTCACCTTTCAAGGGCAATAACTCTAACAAAGAGTTGTCTAACAACTTTGACCATAATAAAGACTTTTTTGTCTCTCTGTTTCAGACAGGGCAAACCAAAATGCTATATAAGTAAAACTTACACTTTGTTTTTGTCTCTCTGTTTCAGACAGGGCAGACCAAAATGCTACTCTAACATTGTTCTCATCAAAGTATTGGCACCATGTCTTCCTGAAATGTAAATGAAGGGCATTCATAGAATTGTTGTACATATGATGACTCATTGTACAGTATAAATCATACAGAAAGGTAAAGTTGCAATCTTTTGTCATGCTTTATATTAACCCTCTCATTCCATTTAGTGAATATGGGTTAGTCCCAAAATACTGGCAGTTGACCTTGGAGAGCAACCCAATTTACTTATAATATATACCCAATCTGCATAAAGCTATATAGCAAATTTGTAATCAATCTTTCTATTGAGAATCAAGATAACTGTAATGAAAATCAGATGACCAAATGATGGACGTATGGTATGACTGACAAGAGAATTACAAATGGTGACAAACAAAATTTGAACAAAATCCATCAAGCAGTTTCCAAGGAGTTGCGTCCATAAAAGTGACCAGACAGATGGACAGACACTGGTATTACCATGTTCCCATCCGCGTATTGACTGACGACAATATACAGTGGGAGTATGGAAACAGATTTGATGATACTAATACTGAAAATGCAGACTTGTTTCTTTTTTAATTTCAGGACTATTAACCTAAAGTTGTATACTTCACAAAATGTCTTATTTTCTCCTTTCAAGGAAATAAATAGCCACCAAAATCCAAATGACTCTACACTATTTTTTGTTTTGTAAGCAATTTCTTCCTTATAATTAGTCTATCTGTGTCATGTGTAACAATTTTCTATACTGTAAGAAAAATATGTGTCTACATTTTTCAGGTATATTTCTAAAAAGTTACCTAACCTTGTCTGGGTTTCAAAAACAAACCTATAATTGAGATTTCCCTCAAATCTTTAGTTTCAAGTGATCTGGTCTGGGTTTCATAAAAAATAAATTAAGATTATCCTTAAATCTTTCCTCAAGTCTTCAATTTCAAGTGATTTGATTGGTCAAAATTGAGTTGAGGAAGGGTTTAAGAAAAATCTTATTCTGAGATTGTTTATGAAACGGTGCACAGAGTAACAAAAATACTGATGCAAAGAAACTTCACAAGAACGTATAATTAGATTTACTTGATTTTACAATAGATTTCCATACCTTTGATCAAGTGTAAGAAGGTCAGCTTTGTTTACCAACAGTAGGTTGACCTTCTCAGTGTTAACTTCCTTTACATACAAGTCTACATCTTCACAACGAAACAATAATGGATTCCGAGCATCAACTATCTGTACAACAACATCACTAAAAACAATAAACAAGAAATCTGTGAGTGATGGCTCACTAGTGAAACACCACTTTCAATAAAGATATAAGAAAAATGAACAAAGTCCTTAAGAAACAGGAAGATGTTATTGAATTTTTCCAGAAATCCCACCATATGAAATACAGGAAAAATCTACTAAAATTTCAAGCTGCTGTGGTGAGTAGTCGCTGAGAAAACTGTGAGGAAAATTTTGTTATAGATACACAGAAACATGGGTAAGAGTAAAACAGTATACGTTCCTCTACTTCAGAATGGAGGTTTGATTAACTGGTTATTAATGTACAGTGAAACATACCTAAATCTGAGAATAAGGACTCACCAGCGATACCCCTGCTTTCCATCACAATAAAAGGAAAACTCATGTTATCTTAGCAAACAGGAAATAGATGTCATTTGAGTTATAAAAATGTATCCCACTATACACAATTTTTGGCACAATACAATATATAATAATATAATACAATATATCAGCAACCTGTGATTAATAGGAGTTGAGAAAAAAGTGGGAAAAATTTTGTATACTACCACTGTATAAGAAAAATTCAAGTTTTTTACGGCTAATAGAAAGTAGATGTGATACAAGTACAAATATGCATCCCAAAATGCAATATACCCATATGAAACTTTGTATATGAATGAGGAAATGACAAAATGACACAGGTAAAACAGTATACTCCTCTCATAGGCAGAAACCAGTCTAATACCTGACATTTTCTGATAACTAATATATAAGTTTCATTGCATGTCAAAACTAAACACTTGCCTTAACTGAACCAAGTCCTAAAGGGCTGACATAGATTTTACTGTATAGTGACAATATACAGCATACAATGTAAAAGAAATTCTTCTAGAATAATGAAGAAAAATAATATCTTCATTTTTAAAAATACAGAACTATAAATAAGTAAACTAAAATAATTTATATGTAATTACAAAAAATCATGCTTCAAGTTGATAGATTCAAGGAAAATTCATAGGCTGGACCTAAAAATAGATTTTAGAGAAACAAAATAAATATGGACTCTCAAAATGGTTAATGTAAATCTTTCACTCAAGATGAAAAAAAAAACCACCAAAAATGAGAGTGGAGAAATGATCAAGACTGAAGGAGAATTGGTTTTTCCCATGAAATCTGAAAAAAAGCTTGGAAAATGTAAAATGGCTGGAAAACTCTTGAAGAAATTGAATCCCAGCTAAAAGATGGGAGAAAAAGAACTATAAAATGCAGTGGATGTTGTATAACAATGTCATTAAAGCACTACACAATGTGTAATGAAAGTAAATGTTGTATAAAGATAATATTCTTAGATTGTATCTCTGGACAATTGATTTTTTCTTCACTTTCAAGTAATCCATGTCCAAATTAAATTCTTTTAAACAAATAGGTGAATTTAAATCAAAATATTATAAAACACAATGAATACAAGTTTTCACACAAATTTTCTAGCAATTCCTACATCTCAGCACCTGTGGAAAGGTTGTTTAGCATAGCGGGAATGGTATTTTGACCTTATATATGCTGACTTCGTAATGGCACTTTTCACAAAATAATAATGATTTAGTGCAACTCTGATGTTTAAGTCTTGTCAATACATGATTTACACTTTGATCTGGCATTTAAAATTATATAATTTTTTTCTTATATAAGTATATTGAGCATTTTTGTTGCCTTCTGAGAAATGTAGTCGATGATTTTGATTACATCTTTAAAAGTAATCAAATTGAAATGGATAACACATGATAAACTAGTGTAATCAATTAATAACTGATTACATGAAAACAACATGTAATCGATTAATAATGGATTACTGTTTAAAGTTATCATGCCCACCTCCGATATTCTACAAACCTTCTCTCTATAACTCTCCAAAGCTGCCTCCAAAAATCTAGATTCCTCTCATATGGAGTCAGAATAATACCTTCCACTTCTGACAGCCTTAATAACAGAGAATAAGTACAATAAATTCATGAATCGATGACTTAACTCTGACCTACTGGTGTCAGATGTATACTACTTTGACACCACAAAATAATGTCCCTGGGTTAAAACATCATAGCGATAATTCACCTATGATAAATACCAAGTATACTCCCATTGCAATATGTAAAACCTTCCCTCCATGATAATTTACCCATGCTGCAATATCTAAATCTCCTCTCTTAGTAAATTTACCTTCTCAGGGGGATAACATAAGGGGGTGTAAATAAACAGTAACTGAGTGCACTGACATAAAACTGATATATGGATGAGGCTGCAGGGAAACTGTGCTGAGCCTAATTCATCAAAGTTTGTGTCAAGTCAGTACACTGTTATTGTGTTTATACGTTTTAAGCAAGAAAAACAATGTTTTTTTATTTGAAGCTGACATTATCCTCGTAACTTCAAAACATTGTAAAATTTGTGACATCACAACAGAAAGTCATATTCAGTTGTATGTTTCAATGTTTGTTCCAAAACACCAGAAATCTAAATGCATATTTTCCACAGTTATGAGATAAAAACTTTGGATTGTCCTGCCATCAAAAACAGTCTAACTAAATTACTGTAAATACATCCTAAAATTTTGGTCATTATAATAAAAAAAAGTCTCATAGTATTCCCATTTTCAAAATTTTATTTCAACTTTAAAAAGAAACAACCATTCAATCCTCATTTTAACTTACACATTTAAAGATTTTCTCCACTCTAAAAATATCGCCCTTTCTCTCCGATCTAGTTCATCAGCTGAAGTGGTACTGTCCCAGGCTGGTCTAAAGATAGAAATAAGACAAACCTTAACTAGTTACAATTAATCTGAAAACCGTAATGCCTAAAGTAAAAATAATCTACCATTTCTAATACATATTTATTAGAATATGATTCACATCTGAGAGTACAACCATACTTTAGCATACATATTTATTAGAACATGATTTACATCTGAGAGTACAACCATACTTTAGCATACACATTTATTAGAACATGATTTACATCTGAGAGTACAACCATACTTTAGCATACACATTTATTAGAACATGATTTACATCTGAGAGTACAACCATACTTTAGCATACACATTTATTAGAACATGATTTACATCTGAGAGTACAACCATACTTTAGCATACACATTTATTAGAACATGATTTACATCTGAGAGTACAACCATACTTTAGCAGTCATATAAACAACATCACACACTAAGTCACATGATGCCTACAGTCAAATCTATCTGTCATGATCTTCCATGGGAAATCAAAATAATACAGGTGTAACACTCCTGTGAATCGATTATATCAATCGTAAGTGTGGATGATTCACATATTGTATCTTCCACATGGAATCACAATACCGGAACAGGCTTTTTAAAATTTTTCATTTCAGATGTGGGTCTTCCTTTCTGTAGAGCCAATATGGCGGAAGTCATTGAAATTGACGAGTTTGAAGAAAAAGTGATTGTAAATGTGCCTTTAGTGTTTAAATAAAATGCCTGGAAGTAGTTTGGATTTCTAAAAATGATAAAAATATAGTTATGTGGTGTCTGTGTAAGGGGCAATATTCATTATGATACTATCATATCACTTCTAGATATCATGATAAGTACTGTATCATAAAATTTCTAACAATACTCAGCTCTAAAAAAGCCACACACCAATTTTTAAATCAATCCTTACATAGCAAAGTACATGAGCAAAGATTTTTGTGACGAAATTTGTCTCTATCATTCCATATAATGAAACCTCATGTAACAGGAAGTTGATATCAGACAGCAGCCAAATCACTAGTAACATATTCCCCATCTATATTAAGCCAAACACCAAATTTAAAGCAATCCGTCTATTAGGAAAACATAATTGCAGCAAAATTCCCACTAAAAGACAAACAATTGATTCCTATATACCAACCACTCCTTAAGTGGGGGGTGTATAATTAGACAAGTGGTCTGTATAAACAGGTTGATTTCACATAAATTGTACTACATGGGGACATTATAGTGCTTGTCTATAGCTGATTACAGGTACTTGCTAAGACAAGTTTTACTGAAAATTGCAAGATACATGTACATGTATAAAATTAAAAAAATACCAATTGCATAAATTTCAAATATGCTATACACGTGTAACTGACTAAGTGTTCAAACAAAAATGCAAAATGCTTAAATTTGATAGAAAAATAGAGGTTTAATATCCTGTGGCCAATATTAGTTGCAAGTAAATACCAATCAAACAGACCATGCTTTGTACTAATCTGACAAAAGTCTGATTTCCATTCTTCAAGCTCACAGAAGCAACAGCCCACAGATAGACATGTCACCAACTCAGAACAGAAGCAACAGCCCAATGGTAGACATGTCACCAACTCACAACAGAAGCAACAGCCCAAGGGTAGACATATCACCAACTCAGAATAGAAAAAACAGCCCACGGGTAGACATGTCACCAACTCACAACCGAAGCAACAGCCCAAGGGTAGACATGTCACCAACTCACAACAGAAGCAACAGCCCAAGGGTAGACATATCACCAACTCAGAATAGAAACAACAGCCCAAGGGTAGACATGTCACCAACTCACAACAGAAGCAACAGCCCACGGGTAGACATATCACCAATTCAGAATAGAAACAACAGCCCACGGGTAGACATGTCACCAACTCACAACCGAAGCAAAAGCCCTTGGGTAGACATGTCACCAACTCACAACAGAAGCAACAGCCCAAGGGTAGACATATCACCAACTCAGAATAGAAGCAACAGCCCAAGAGTAGACATGTCACCAACTCACAATCGAAGCAACAGCCCATGGGGAAAACATGTCACCAACTCACAACCGAAGCAACAGCCCATGGGTAGACATGTCACCAACTCACAACAGAAGCAACAGCCCATGGGGTAAACATGTCACCAACTCACAACAGAAGCAACAGCCCATGGGTAGACATGTCACCAACTCACAACCGAAGCAACAGCCCATGGGTAGACATGTCACCAACTCACAACAGAAGCAACAGCCCATGGGGTAAACATGTCACCAACTCACAACAGAAGCAACAGCCCTTGGTTAGACATGTCACCAACTCAAAACTAAAGCAACAGCCCATGGGTAGACATGTCACCAACACATTATTCTGACTCTGGGTTAAACAGTCAACATTCTATATCCTGCATGTCCATATTTGGCAGGGAAGCAGTGACTGCAAATTTTCAAGTCTATGATATGATTGGGTCAGGAACCTATCTGCAATGCTTGCTTAACAGCTACCATGAGACCAACAAGGATGTGTTGAGTTAGAAATTAAATTTTTTTATTGTATTTCAATTTTCATCATTATCCCATTTAGAAACAATGAAGTATAATAATGAAATGATTAATGGCAACAGAATGTCTGATTTACAGACTAATAATTAACTATCAAACCTTCTTGGTATCCTGAGGAGATTCCTATGTTGATCATGTAGACAGTTTATATTGGCTTGTTCTGTCTCAGACAACAAACCAGAGTTCTTATTGGGATCTATAAACTTCACATTCAACTTTTCTACAAAAATAAAAATGTAAATACCAATATAAAATTACTATTACAGGACACAATTAAATATCAGCTTCTCATTCTGTACATTACATGCATTTGACTTCCATTTTTTACTCATTCGGAAATGTTTTAGGCAAGTATATTGTCATTTTCAATTTAGAAAATTTAAATTGGCAAATACTAAATTGATGATATTCATTATTTGCATTGGAACCATTGAGACCTGATGTTACCTGTAAAATTCATCAGAAAAACATTACTTTAATAAATAGCCCTTCACTTTACACAAGAACAATATGCAGTGACAGTGCAGCAGTGAAACAATACTGCTTAGCTATAGTATGTAAAGAATCCAGCAGAAATTTGTTTTATCTTACCATCAAACACCGTGGAGCCACCGTCAAAAGGCCTAGGCAAAAAAGTTCTATTTAAATGTTTTTATAACTGTCAAGCACCGTGGAGCCACTGTCAAACGGTCTACACAAAAAAATTCTAATTAAATGTTTATATTACTGTCAAGCACCGTGGAGCCACAGTCAAAGAGCCTAGGTAAAAAAGTTTTAGTTAAATGTTTATCTTACCGTCAAACACCGTGGAGCCACAGTCAAAGGGCCTAGGCAAAAAAGTTCTGGTTAAATGTACAGTCGAAACCTCGATGTGTCGAACTCGGATTAGTCGAAATCTTGGATAACTCGAACTTATTACAAGCCCCAGCAAAACTCCCCTTACTCCAATACAATTTGACCTCAGATGACTAAACTCGGATGAATCAAAACCTCGAGGTAATCAATCAGTCCCCTCGATAGGACTTCGAGGTTAATTAACCCCAATGTCGCGAAGTCAACTAATTAGTCGGAAAACTGATTGCTTTATTACCCACCATGACCGAAGTGTGTTTAAACAACAATTAGCTTGGCTTTTAAAATTAATTTGTTGACACTCTTTTTCGTTTGATTTATTTATTTAATTAATTTAAAATTGTGCGTGTTATTAAAAGAAACGAATTTTATTAAAAACATGTGGGAATTCACACTAACAGTGATATGGGACATTTTCATATTTTGAAAAATTTTATAAAAAATACAGATGAATTGTATTATGGTAACTGACTATTTAATGAAACATTAAACAGACAATAGTAAGGGTATTTCAACGACTACATTTGTTTCGCTAGTGATTTTGAAATTTTACCGTAATATTGTAGAGCACATGGTTTGACGATATTCCTGATCGTGAAACAAACAAAGCAGCATGCTACGAACTATGACGTTTTTGATATAGAAAAAATAAAAAGGAAATTTCACTAAAACACTCGGTGCCGTTCAGTATTTCGAACATGATATACAACAAAGAAAAAAAAAAAGTCTTCCGATATGAAACGCATAACATTACGAAGTACCGTGTAAAGTGAAGTACATGTACAAGCACAACAAATGATGTAACTACAGAAACAATCATGGACCAAACTACTAGTATTTCCGGTTTATCATCGACCTTGGATTACTTGAACATCGGATAACTCGAACATTTTTGCATGGTCCCTTCGACTTCGACTTAACGAGGTTCGACTGTATATCCAAGTGTCTGAGACAATGGAGGTAGAATAAAATCATGGTCCAGAAATATATTGAGCAGTTTAGGAGGAGTTTCTGGTATGAGGTTTTAAAATGAAAAAAAAAAAACCCTGAATTTGGAAAATCCCCCTTTGGAGTCCTCTGACAGTAATTATATTCCTTCATGCACATCTACATATGATATCCAACTTCCTGTAAAGTTTTATCAAAATCCATTGAGCAATTAAAGAGGAGTTGGGCTGGAAAGGTTTTAACATGTAAAACACTAAATATGGATTATCTCCCATTGAAATCTTCTGACAGTAATTATATTTTTTCCTGCACATCTGCATATGATACCCAACCTTCCTATAAAATTTTATCAAAATGTCTTGAGCAGTTTAGGAGTTGTGCTTATGAGGTTTTAACTTGTAGTTGTATTGGAGTTAGAAAGTTCTGCTGGAACTGTAAAACTCCTTCAAGTTACCCAAAATTTTGACTCTTCTGAGCTCGACATATCAAGGTTCAACTGTGCATTAATTAGCAATAAATTTTTTTTTCATCATGATCATTTTCTAAATTAAGTGTATAATTCAGGACTGCCTATGACAAAAAGTAAAGCAATTCCATACAGGCACAAATCAAAAGTTCCTCACACTCAGTGGCTGATATATTAGATTAGTAACCAACTACTGATGAATAGCATTTACAACCATCCAGATATATCTGTTCTGTGATAAACTGTAAATTGAACCAACCCTATATATACATGTCCATACCTGCTGTGAACTCTGTTCCTGCCAGTTCAGCTGTAGCTAAGAAGTCATCTAGATTACTCTGTTCTGTCACTGACTGTAAATTTAACCGACCCCACTCATAGCCATCTTGTAGTTCTGTAGTGTGAAGCTATTGATAAAATTCAATGATTTAATTAAACGCATATAGATACAAATTACATGTGTACATTGTAATTGTTTTCTAGATTTTTAGCCAAATTATAGTGCCATACATATACACTCCTTTAATTAGGTTTCCCGAAAGCATGATACCCAAACGCACGCTAAACACTCACCAAATGCACGATAAACAAACACTCATATCGTGGTTTAAACGCAGGATAGACAAACGGTGAAAAATAATAATATTAACAAATAATGAAAGAAGAAAAAATAGAAAATGAAATTATCATTCATCATGCGCTTAAACACACAATAAACGATGCACGAATGATAAAATGGGAAATGTGAACATTCCAAAGTGTGTACTACTGTAGTAATACATTGTACATGTAACTACATGTAATAATATTTCTGTGCTTTTTTTATATATTGTATATGTGTATATGGCAAAACCCCCCCACACACACACACAAAAAAAATGTTTAAAATTAAAACCTATAAGACTTTTAAACCACAGCAGACTTTAACGAATATATATTTTTCCAAACAACACTAGTACATGTACACTGTACATGAATAGGTAAGGTGCAGGATAACAGAAGTTTTGAGGCTACATTGTAAGTCACATCAAGCCTGCTAAAACTTCAGCTGAGGAGTGTTAGCTTAATGTATATATGTACATTTTGTACATCATGCAGAAAAAAAGAGACATACATGCAGTCACAGAATGTTGGTTGGATCTTAAAACATACTTTGTAATTTATATGCCAAGTAGTTATGCTGCATTGGCATACATGTAACTTCAGGTTCAAAAAGAACTTTTAACAGGTTGGGAACAAGACCTGAAATTTGGGTTAATCCCTGTTTGGGGTCATACCCCTCATATGAAGGGGTTTTTTATCCATTATAAAAATTAGAAAGTTTGGAAATTGTTATTTTTTATTCAAAAGTGGGAATTCATGTATTAATTGTATTGGAAGGACTGATATGTGGTCACAGGGAAGCATACATGTACTTGCCCCAAGTGCAGGATGTAGTGGGTTTGATCCCCATACGACTCATACCAAAGACTAATCAAAGTGCTGTTAGGTTTTTGGAGGTTTTTGATTCTGTGAAAAATGCAGCATGAACAAAAGTTTAAAGATTACATGATGTAAAATAAAACTGGAATTATACTTTTGCATTTTTCATATTATTTAGAACTATTTTTTCATCATATGTATATTGCATAAACTGAATGTCAATCAATACTACTGATTTCTAAAGTATAAAAGTTGGTTCCAGTATCCAGCTTGACATGCGTTTACAATTTTTGTTCCATTTCACCTTTATCCCAAATATTTAAACCTGTCCATAAGTTAATTTGCATTTACATTCAAAAACTATATTAGCAGATTACACTCCTTAAGACATTAAGGTTTCCTGCACGCACGATACCTAAACATATGCTAAACACTCACCAAACCCACGATAAATGATTGCTTCTATCATGCATTAAATAAATGCTCCTATCATGCGTTACGATAAATGAACGCTCCCAGTGTTTCGAAGTGTTTTAGACAATTCCTGATGGGATAGTCATTGTTAATTGGATCTAATTTATTTTGTTATAAGGTAAATCTGATTCTGATTGTATCATATGGTTTAAAAGGGCTGTGAAGCCTGTATGTAGCCATGTGCACATGGTCATGATTGCTTTTACCTTTGACCATATTATCAGTTTTGATTGGCTCAATAATATATTTATATCTGATTGACATCTCCCATGATGATATTGTGCGTCACGATCACCTGGTCTAATTACATTTGATTGGTTTCAGTCATAAATTGGTTATGGTCATTCAACTCTGACCAGGTGTCAACACAATTGTTTAATTAGTGTGAATATCTGTTTGCTGTTAAACTTTCTGTTGGTTTTATTTTTAATATACAAACCCTAGGCACAGAGAAAATCGCCAACAGGTTATTTTTGTCGCTAGATCTAATAAAAATCGCAAACTGCGACATTGGCATAACCCTTCTCTGTATCCGTTTCAATGCCACTGGAGAAATCCTAGGGAACATAATACACTTTGTATAACGACTTAATTATTCAGGTAAATATTGACAAAGCCCAGCGCGATCCATGTATAGAAATGCCAGAACAAGATCCGAGTAACTCTGGAATTTCCGATTTTTGCCCCAAAAAATGCTAGGGTCAGCAATTCGCCTTTAAAAAAATAGGGTCGGTTGGGAAGCCGGAAAAACACATATTTTTATATTTGGCCTTAGAATCCCAATTTTCAAATCTTAATAATTTCGTTATATTATATCCAATATTTACATGTAAACCTCATTTTCATATTATTTTTTTTTTTTTAACTTTTAAACTCAAATAGTCTAATTACTGAATATTTATAGAAATATATTCAGTAATTGAATAAAAAGAGTTTTATTTGTAGTAGTCCGAATTTCCTCTGACCCTGCAACCCTCCTCTTTTTTATTTGGATATTGATATGTTGGGTTGCGGTCAGAACGATATGCCATACAAAAAGTTGGAGATTCAGTGGTACCGCGGAGTATCGCCCTTCACGCGCTTCTTACGACTTTCATGTTAAAATCGTGTAGGTGAAGCATACCTAGTTCAATTCGGGATTCATTTTTCTTTATGCTGATTAAGTTTTATCGACTATTTGTCATCAATTATCGGTAAAAAGAAGTTTGAAAGCCTTAACCCAGGGTCAGCAGCCATTTACTTTCGATTTCCAACTTTGAGTGACGCAAGCGAGATTTGGTCGTATGCAAATGAGATTCCGTCATGCACAGATGGTCACGTGAGATCAACAAACAACGCCTTCTTTATGTGTCTAAACAAGCGTGTGTACTGGAACAACATATGAAAACACGTGGCTGGATCCAATTTACAATTGGCTGCATTACTTTTGGTTGAACTATGAATTTTTTAAATGTGTAAAATATTACATGTGGCACCTCATCCTTAGAATGCCCTAATTCAACTATTTAAACTCAATTTTCGAGCAGGTTATTAAAATATTGGAAATGCATTGGGGTGTGTGTGTGGGGGGGGGGAGGGGGACAGAAGGCAATCATATACATTTTCTACTGGATTTTAAATTGCTTCATATTTTTAAATAGCAGTTTATAATTATGTTTTGCACTTATTTTTAATCTTCAATCGCTTAGATTCTTAATATATTGAAGTTTAACATAATGTTATTTCAATGTGAGATTTTAACTGGCAGTGTAACTTGTGATGAACTGGATGTCTGTATACCTGTTTCTTGTTTTTTTTTTGTTTATATTCTATGGGAAAAAGAGGGCTTAGGGAACCCAATTATATTAAGCTTGTGAAATATTTTTTCTTTCACTACCAAATATCTCTGCATGGATTTATATATAGCATATTTAAGCTTTTTTGTTTCATTATGTCTATGTCTGACTTTCTACACAAAAATGTAGTACTTGCAACTACCTGAAGACCATCAAACTTCCTCTGATCCTCCAACTCACCTCTTTTTTAATTAGTTATGAGTATGTTGAGTTGGGATATCCAAATAAAAAGAGGGTTGCAGTTTCAGACGAAATTCAATCTAAGTTAAAGATTAATATTATTTTCAGAAAAAAACAGCCATATCTCTGTGCATTTTATAAAAACTACCAGTAATACATATACGTACTACCTCATATGAATGTATGGTTGATTCTTACAACTGAATACCAGTGTTGTTCTGTTGACTACACGTAAGTCCTAACAAGTTACCATAGATGAGGACATAAATTCCAAATTATACTCTTTGGTCACAATACAAGATATCTACATGTATTCACAGGTCTGAGTCCAAATTATCTCAAATATTTATACAACCCCAAAAATTGTTCACTCGCATATTGGTTTGGATTCGTTGTGGTCATCTGGAGACACTTGGTTTTTGTGAAAATTTGAGTATTAGTTAGTTGATCTTTATAAACTTTAAAACAAGGTAGCAAACTACAACAGGAAGGTTGGTATAGATTTTGGGGGTTAGAATTAGGGGCATAAATAGGTCCTAAAACAAGAAATTCATTTAATTAACAATAAAACTCTAATAAAAGTATAGCAATCCTATGATACAGCTTCACAATATTCTATACCACAATAAACAGACTTGGATTGATTGTTTGGGTTGTGATTTAAGCCAAGTAAGAATAAGGGCCCTAAACAAGTATTTTTCCCCTTGATTCAAGAAATAAAGGGGAAAAATACTTGTTTATTACTGGTTTGGTTTGAAAAAATTTTAAAGATGTCACATTAAAATCCTTGCCTGCGTTTTTCAATTAGATTTCAAATATCTTTTACAGTTTTCAAATTATTAAGAAAGCCACGCCCTAACAAATCATATTTTTTGAGATAATGAAGTACAAAGTGTTCCATGAATGCACTCTAAAGCAGACCTTTATACTTGTACTGAATTTCAAAATGTGCAATATTGTGTCCAAATGATTTGTTGTGTCCATAATGAACTGTAAGACTCTATGTTAAATGCGTCAATAACTAATATTGTGTCCACACTTGCAGAATTTAATTGACTGTGGTTGTATCATGCTGCATTTGGCAAAGCTTTTTATTGGACACATTCTTGTATTGTAGGGTTTTTCATTTGCTTTCAATTTGTTTAATTGCTGAGGAGTTTTCTTCACCTATGTATGTTATGGTGAAAGTTATAACATTCACATTTGTTAATTAAAAGTTTCTTTGGAATTTACTTGAGTACCTACATGTTTAAACAAAATGTTGCACTTGTCTCTATTACTATGTGCAT
This sequence comes from Perna viridis, assembly GCA_037379345.1. Classification (NCBI taxonomy): domain Eukaryota; kingdom Metazoa; phylum Mollusca; class Bivalvia; order Mytilida; family Mytilidae; genus Perna; species Perna viridis. Next base: position 37,812,190 of record CM074522.1, on the reverse strand, counting down.
GCATCATAAATAAAACAGGTTTATACACTAGTAAACTTAGTTACATCTTCCAGTGAAAATATTCTTGTAGGATTTAGGGGGCAGGGATTTGATGTCTGATAAGAAATTTATGTTGCACAAGCACAAACATTTAGTTTTAATTCAGAAGCAACTGAAATCAATATTTCATTTTGAAAAAAAAAATGCCTTGTTTAGTAATTGGGGAAACATAGAATCATTATCATTCTACTTTTCAATGGAGGAGTAAAATATTCCTTTCAGGAATTTGGAACATTTTTAAAAGATTACTTGCCCCTTGCTAATAAAATGGTCGATGCTTCAGAAATTGAACAAAGACATAATAAAAAAACATAAGACATGGTCCATTTTACAAATCATTTTTGTGCATCAATGCCAAAAACATCATTCTGTACAAAAAACGTTGTGATTTTAGTATTTGAGAGCCAACACAAATATTAGTTTTTTATAAATTTGCAGATATACAAATGTACATGTACATGTATATGTAACTTTTAATTGTTTGATAAAACTGACACCTCAGATGCCTCACTAAACTCCAATACAACAGATATGCCCTTTTGTCTTTGGTTGAAGTTGCAGTTAGATTGAGAATTGTGGAATCTATTTTACTTTGAATAATTCAAACTTTTCTATGGTCCTCTCTAAAATCTAATCACATGTAAAATTAAATATGGCTTTTATTGTGTATTTTAAAAAAAAAATAAATATACACTGTGTGCCAACTCAAACAGTAACCCTTTACAAAAAAATGCCCCTTTTCATGTTAAACATATGTTATTACACATGGGAGACAGCTACCAGTACACTGTGGGTTTGCTTTTATTAAAATATATACAAATTTGCTAGTAATGTTACATGTTGTAATTGTCATTTTATGTACATCAACAAGACATTCATGTAGATAGATTTCTCACAGTACGGTATACATTTCTTTTTGTCACTATATACAACATACCATTCTGATATGCAGTGTGCCTCATCATATACAACTAAACATACTTTTTTCCAGAATATGTTTCTAACAGGATTTCTCTCTAATGCTTTTTAATCACTTATTCTGGTGATGCCAGGAGAATTATAGCACAACCTTCTTTGATACGTGAAGCAAAAATCAGTTAATTGAAAAGTTGTCAGTTTTCGTGATCATGCTAAATGTACACAATTAAACAAAACTGTTTATGGACTTGGATCATTCATTGATTTTACATAACATTTCCAATACATGAATATATTGCATTTTTGACAAGACACCCCCTCACTTTTTTCCCATTCCTAATTCATTTGTTCATAGTTACACTGAAAAAAAATCCAGATTATTTTTAACTCAATGACACATACACCATCCATTTTGTGTTATGCCTTCATAAATTTCATATGAAGAAATCTTATGTCTCTTAGTTTCTGCACCTGTTCCTTGATAAGATATATATGTCCAGTGGGGTATAAATAGGCTGGTGTGGTGCACTAATGGAATGAAAAATATAAAGACATCAGCCACCATTTTAATGGAGTTGCTTTTTCAAAAAAAAATGCATGCGGCATAATTTGGTTCAATTTTTGGGAATAAAATTGCGGGAACTGAATTACAAAGTGCAGGGGACAAGGGATAAAATTAATGAAAAAGTTAAGCGAAACTTACTAAAACTACTGTTAAAAGTCACATTTAAATTTGCGTCCATCAAATATACGACGACCTCTTTCATTTACCACCTCGATTCCAATTCTACCAGTGTCCCTCTTCAGACTTATCGACCACATGTTGTTCCAGTACACACGCTTGTTTAGACACACAAAGAAGGCGGTGTTTGTTGATCTCACGTGACCACCTGTGCATGACGGAATCTCATTTGCATACGACCAAATCTTGCTTGCGTCACTCAAAGTTGGAAATCGAAAGTAAATGGCTGCTAACCCTGGGTTAAGGCTTTCAAACTTCTTTTAACCGATGTTTGATGACAAATAGCCGATAAAACTTACATCAGCATAAGAAAAATGAATCCCGAATTGAACTAGGTATGCTTCACCTACACGATTTTAACATGAAAGTCGTAAGAAGCGTGTGAAGGGTGATACTCCGTGGTACCACTGAATCTCCAACTTTTTGTATGACACATCGTTCTGACCCTAACCTGACATATCAATATCCAAATAAAAAAGAGGAAGGTTGCAGGGTCAGAAGAAATTCGGACTATATTGGTAGCATAGGGAACCAAAAGAATTTTCATTATCTTAAAAAAAATGAAAAAGTTATGATGATTTAAAGTTGATGCCCTATGCCACTCAACAGATATTTTACCAACCAAACCCAAATCACAGGTAAGTGATGACATCATGAAGAACTCTCCTATAACACTGTACTTTGCAGCACTATGATTTCTTAGCACTATGATTTCTTAGCACTGTGCTATCAGTAATTTATTTTAGCCAGAATGCAATATGATCACTTTTCTATAACGTAAGAGCTGTGCTATACCAGTACGTACTGTGCTATCAGTATCTAAAAAATATGGCGAGAATATTGTAATTGATAAAAATTTTAAAAAAAAACGAATTATGTGTGTAGTACCTCAAACTGGGTCTAAGGGTTAAGTTTTTACTTGTAGATTACATGATGATGTATCCTGAGCACTTGTAGTTTATATGGGAGTGATATTAAGGAATCGAGCCATTCTATGTACAAAGCAGTCGATATCAGCAAATTATGTTTTTGTGTATAGCAGTTGTGTAGAATAAATCATTCTTACAAAGGTTTCCCCGCCACCTTTCTGTTTTCTGTGACTAAATCTGTCTCTAATTAAAGTCTTTCCAAGCGCACCTTCCTTTTTCTTCTTTCCCATGTTCTTAAATTTGTTGATAATTAAGTCAGATTCACGTGTTGCACAATAAGAAAAATCAACAGGAAATATACAATCACACATAAATTCTAAAACAATACCGGATAGTAAACCCCGGACATAACCAAGCAATGAGACCGTAATGAAAACGATGAACAGAGTATTTCATATTCATCTTTCTTGGACTTAAAGATTTCATTTGAAGGATTTTTATAATAGATTATTATAGTAGAGTGCTGTTACCTTTGTTAATTCCAAGGCGAAATAAAATTATAACTATATTTTCTGTACGTGTCAGGGAAAAAATGGGTAGGTAGGTCGGGATTTTATTTTATTAATTTTATTTTCTCCCAAATTTCACAGAAAACAACTGCAAAGACTTGACTCTTCTCTCACATCTATGGCAACACCGTCTACACTAAGTCCAACGCCTTAGACCACTCGGGCAACTTGGCTATATAACATATAGCTTACGTTAACCGAGTGATACTTCTTCGTAAGTAAATGTAGAGCGAACATTAGCAGAATAGGACAACCTCTGATGGTATCGAGTAAGACAATAGGGGATCTGTAACAGTATACAAATACAGCCACACCAAGTATATAATACATATATAAGAAGTCTAATGGGTGAGGTAACTCGATCTACCATGTTGCTAGTACATTGTTATGTAGATACATAGCATGCACGGCGAGGATCAACATAGTATGTTAATACAAGGATGCACACACACACATATATATATAATCGTGTAAACTACAACCCAACTCTAGAATCGATGCGAGGTTGCAAATTTGCGATGCACATTTGGTCGCTCCTCCAGCGGGATATAAATACACACACACAATGTTTTGTATTTAAAGACCCAATAAAATACAAAAAGACACACAAATGAATGTATAAAGTTACATTTTTCCTCTCCTACCGGAGTGGTGTTCCTGTTTTTCCAATATAGTTTTCCCCGCATCCACTGCAAGTTACAATGAACAGAAGATTTTCTGAGGTGCAAGTAAAACTGTTCCTTATATTAAATATATTTCCTGAACTAAATGTAAAAGAATGAACTCCTTAATTAATCGCATATTGAAAACCATGGCCGAAACGACTATGGCCGAAATGACTATGGCCGAAAAGTAATGACCGAAACGTTCTATGGCCGAGATGACTGGAAAACGTTATTTATGTAGAATTCTATTGAAATTTCAGTTTGAGAGAAACATTTTTAATCATACTAAATGCAATTCAGGTCATGTTACAGGTGATTATATTTTGGATATTAAAATAAAAATGAGACTCGTCTTTTATTTTATTTGAGCAGTGTTTACAAACTCTTTTGTCTGATGGTATTTTTGGTTTTAAATATCTTCCAGTGTAGGAATAATGTGATTAATGTGCTAAAATACATACAAGTTTATATAATTAGCCATTAAAAAGGGAGAAGTTTGTGATCACGCCAAAATAATTTAACCCCGCCGCATTTTTTTTTTCGCATGTCCGAGTCAGGAAGTGCTGGCCTCTATGTACAAATATTGTTTCGTTTCACTTTCAGTTTACTTTATGTTGCTTGAGTATATTGGGGTGTTCCTGTGTATAATGTTGTTTTGGGGCCAGCTGAAGCCTGTCCTGTGGTATGAGGATCTCTTCTTCGTTCATTGAACATGCACCCATGCGTGGCTTTGAGCTGACTTTTTTCATCCCAGCGAGGTAATTGTTGTCTCCTTGACACATTCACCACATCCATTCTCGTTAATATTAAAAACACGCGACAATAAATCTGTTCAATAACTGCATTATTCACTATGCCCGATAATCTCGAAGGACAGATGTTATTTTTTTTCTCAGTTTGTCAAACAATGTAGAAAGGACAAGCCAGGGGAATTCACTATCACTTCAATCTAACAAATCATCATCCTTTGAAAACATGGTAATTATAAAGTTAAGCTAATTTCATTCCACAAGGTTGGCCATATATTTTGAATTACCGATCCGTAATTCCGTTTTGGCCTTTACTTATCAGTACATAAACTAATGTATGAATAAGTAGATTTATACAATTTTAGGCTTTGCCTAAGTTGTACTCATATTACATTAGCTTTATTGATATAATGCACCTGTAGAAGTCTTATTAATAAGTTGGATACCTAACCTTACGTGATAACCTTACATGATAACCTAGCTCATCTTGCAGGCACCTTTTTAATGCAATCAATAACGTCGAATAATTAAAAGTACCATTGGCACAAATACACCAAAATACACTAGCACCAAAACAGAAAGACAATTTAGAGACAGTAAAATCCAAAGACGTGGTTCAAATTTAAAAATAGGAAGCAAAAAATACGTAAAAATATCTAGATCCAAAAGAAAACCGTACAAAACAAACACGCCAAATCGCTGCTGGTAATATCATAAAACGCATGCATTACATTTGTGTCGTTAATTATTTTTTTTACTCTCGTCCTTTTATCAATGGCATTTCCAAGTATTTATTTCTTTTTCGTTTTACATTTCACAGTTCGTTTGTCTAGCCCGACCTGATCTTTTTCTGTTGTTCGATGTTTTTAGGTGTTCTTGTATATGTGATTTGTGTCTTGATTCTGCTGCCTTTTTCAAGATTATTTGTCTGTTTTCCATGTCTGGTCTTTGTCCCTGGATTACATTCTTTTATTTTTCGCTAAAATCTTAGTTCCCTTGATTACTCTTATACATATTGAAACCACATTGAAACCGGCTTTGATTTGTTGATATTTTATGTTATACATGTAAATGCACACGTAAAGACATTTTGTAAAATAAACTTGAATACTCGATGAGCATGCGTGGAGAATGCAAAATATACATTTCTGCGAACAATATTCTCTTGTTTTACCAGGCATGACCTTACAGAAGTGTAAATCGAACATGCTCAAGACATTAACTTAACGTTAGGATATATGCATCTTAAGCTGGTTATGAAAATGCACGTGGCTTTTTAATTTCCGATCGGTATTTAATAAATAATTCAAACCACTTATTACTGAAGCTAAGAGAATCTATATCAATAGCACTAAACGTACGATTTGATGCATACGTATACGTAGTTAATTGATGACAGAAATTGTGTATTATGTATAAAATCAATTCTTCGAGTTAAAAGTCTATTTAGTGTCACAAAATTTAATTTTGTATGACAAAGTTCCATTTTTCACATAAGACAAAACAAAATTGAAATTGACGGTTAAGGTCGTTTTAAGTGAAATTAAGAAAAATCTTTTACGTTGCATTACAGTAAAACTGTTTTGAAATTATTAAAATTGCTATTATACGTTTTTTATGAGATTTGTTTGATAAAACAGGTTTTAAAATATACCCTTTTGTGGTAAGTTACTGAGCATGCACAGTATACACTTCCGCGAGGTAGGGCTTAAGTAGAACAAAAGAATTTTCCTCGCGGAAGTGTGTATTTGGCATGCTGTAGTCTACAGTTAGCACAAAAGGGTCTATACCGATTTTTCTACTTTCGATTTTTTTTTTATTTTCCCTGGTGAATCCCGTGATCATTTCCTGACATATTTCAACTGAACCATAAAATGCTTTTGCCCGATCTGTTAATCGCAACCAAATTTCTTTAAATTTCACAAGATAATTTGTATTAATGAATTTGTCCCAAATTTAGTGGGAAAAAAATAAATCGTCAGATTAGCCAAGAAAATCATATTAGAAATATGTTGTGCGGTGAAATTTGTTAATCTGTCAAAGGCGGCTAAAGATTGTTTTGTTCCACTATCCCTCACGATTTTGCAAGATACAGATAGATTCCTTTGATTCCTTATTTCATTCCGACTCTATTGATGTATGACGCACGAAATTCGGTTGAGTGGAACAGGTCGGGCGATATGAAAAACAGACATAGTACGTGTCTAACTTCCGTTTCCCTTTGGTTTACAAATACTCTAAAATTATCTATCTTTAGATTCAAAATAGGGTATGTAAGTATTTCCAGTACCCGGAAGTAAACAATAAAATGCAGATTGGTCTTTAGTTTTCAATAAGTTCTACATCCGAAATTCTGGTAAAGAAAATGAAACTAGAACGAGACTTGCATACCCTATTAAGTGACACAGTGAGTCATACGATTACGATTATCCGATATTTTATTTTTACTTTTGTGCTTCATTTTAACCGTGCACATTCGTAGCTTATCCACTGTATTGCAGTAATTGCTTTTAGTTTGTAATACACGTGTACATGATGCTGCCCATTTTGAATTCATTTGCATATCCAAAGGATTTTGTAAACTAATTCGCATACAAAATTGATTTTTGTGACACAAAATTGAATTTTGTCTCATAGAATTGAATTTTGTGACACAGAATTGAATTTTGTCTCCTAAAATTGAATTTTGTGACATAAGATAGACTTTTGTCTTACAAATTGATTTTGATTACAAAAAGATCAAGTCCTTTCTCTTTCGTCTACCCTGCACTTGAACTTTTATGAGCAACTCGGCAGGTGTTTCTAGAAAATCAGAGTACGCTTACCATACCGATGCATCTGGTCCATGCTCCCAGTTTTCATTGGAGTCCGAGTTGCTCATTTGCTTTTGTTACTTTGTATGTATGATTTTAGTTACTCTATGTTTTTTGTTGTGTATGTCTGTTTCCCATGTCTGGTCTTTGTCCCTGGTTTACATTCTTTTGATTACCGCACCGTACTTAACACAAAATCAAAGACTGAAGTCTTCAGTCGCTAATCGTCAAGTATTCAGTCACTGATTTTGGCTTACTTTCAACATCCGAAATGGTACGAATGCGATATGCTCTAAAATCGGGTTACTTCCGCTAAAATCTTGGTTCCCTTGATATGATTGCGTACTCTTTCGTAACCGTGATGAGCCGAATGTTTTTTCAATCATCAGGAACAAAATTAAACAATTTGCAATGGCTATACATAGAAATCGGGGTCCTGATAATATATATGAACTTTATACAGTCAATTGTAACGAACGCCTGTGTTTGAATCGTACATTGGGTAATATGTGTTTTAAAAGAGGTACGTTGTAACTATCTTTGGATCAATTATCATATTGACAAGAGAACGAGTTTAGGAACCTGATGCAACTGGCAATGAATATTCATAAATATTGGGGCATGCTAATGTATATGACCTATATAATAGTTTTGTAACGAGCCTCAGTTCCTCATTCAGAAACTGGGTAATGTTCAAAGCTAACCGATCATTTCATGTAAAATTTCCATTCTCGGACAAGCAAGATTAATAAAAGTAATAAAGGGAACCAAGTTTATAGCGATTTTCAAAAGAATGTAATCCAGGGACAAAGACCAGATGGATACACCGTAACGATCAACGAGTTCATGATGACGACCAAAAAACGTTTGTAGTGATGACTTCAATCATCAAGAAACACACGTAGAACACACGTGAATGATACTTAAGAGGTAAATTTTTATCTCGTATGAAGCTAGAACTATGACGCTTTGGCGATCGACACGTTGAGGATCTGAGCATTACAGGGCGGATAACTGCATATTTGTGCAAATCATGTACTAATGTTAAGTACTGAAATTACGAGTGTAAGAAGTCGCTAACAATATTAGCGACTTAAAAAGGTGTTAGGTAGAACCAGGGTTCTTTATCCACGGGGAGACCTTCCACAGGGAATAAGTAATTAATTATTAGAAATGAGTAGGAAACTAGCTTTATCTTATGAAATTTCTTCAGTCACCTGGCAAAGAGTTAACATTGCCTCAACCTTATTGCACCAAGAGATGGTTTGAATGTACTTTTTTCTGGAATAAATACACTAATCAGCATAACAAACACATTTTGGGAGAAACTTTGAAAATATGTAGACTTAAAAAATATTCTTTGAGATGTTAAAGAAGTGACCGATGGTTTTGTCATTTTAGACACAGAGGCTACATTCCTTGAATTAAAGATAGTACAACCTTAGGATGATAGATGTGTAATCAAGGGAACCACGATTCTTGTGGAAATAAAAACATACTAATCCAGAGGCAAAGACCAGGCATGGAAAGCAGACACACACAACTAAGAATATAAAATAACCAAAATCATACATACAAAGTAACAAAAGTAAATCAGCGACTTGAATGGATTTGGCTTCCAGTTTTGATAGATTTTTTGTTAAGTATTAAATTTTAGATATAAACCTTCCTATGTATTTGATTTTTACAGATTGTCAATGCTGCTGACGACAGTTTACTGACAGAAACACGTGTACAGCATATCAAAATTTGCAATATATATGATTGGTATTGCTATATTTTAAGAGTAATCAAGGGGACCGAAGTTATAGCTGTAATCAAAAGAATGTAACATAGGGACAATTACTACACATGCAAAACTGATGTACACAACAAAGAAAATAAAGTAATTAAAAGAGTAATCAAGGGAACCATATGAATCGAGCACCATATGATTATCACATTTGGCTGGTACAAAGTAACAAAAGCAGATGAGCAACTCAGCCTCCACTGAAAAAGGAAAGGAAAACTATGACACGTTGAACAAATCAGTTTTCATGGCGCAGATGGATACACCGTAACGATCAACGAGTTCATGAAGACGACCATAAAACTTCTGTAGCGATGACTTCAATCTTGTAGCAACACAACCCTGTTCCAGAAGCCTATTTGTGAAAATTCTAGCGCGATACACAAAGTATGTATAGTTTCGGCAAGCCCTGGCACAACGTATGAGTTGTGATATGAACACTCCACACGCAGGTGCTGAAGGGATGTTGCCACAGATGAAAAGAAAGTTGACAATTCTGAATGAAAAGTCATAACATTTGTCGTAAAGTTTGGTCAATGGTTTTCCTTTACCATCGATTTCTAATTGTAGGTCAAGATATGAGGCTGACTTCACAGTGTCTGTAGTTTTATCCTTTATCGCAAGTTCTTTGGGGTAGATGCGATGTATCAAATCCCCCAAATTAGGATTGTTTAAAGATAATACGTCATCTATATAGCGGAAACTGAGATTAAAGCATCCAATGAATTACGATATTTTTTCTTTCGGATCAAATCAGCTATAAAGTCAGCTTTATAAGAGTGAAGGAATATGTTATTGATTAAAAATTCTAGCATTTTGTAAAAGTCTTCTGTATATTTGGAAGATGATTTGGAATTATTTCTTACAAAATATCAGGAAGCTCTACCAAGTACTATCTATTTGTATTTAGTTGTACCATCTTTTGTTTTTTGTCTTTTTGTTTTTTTTTGTTTTTTTTTTGGGGGGGGGAACAATGATGTTTAATGTTTTTATATGGCAAGCCACAGTGGACAAAAATGAGCGTTTTCTAATACTACGTATTAAAAAATGATTTTTCAATATTACAAATTCATTTTGTAATATTACAAATTCATTTTCTAATACTACAAATTAGATTTCTTATATCACAAAACACTTTTTAATAATAAAAAATCATTTCGTAATATTAAAAAATGTGACTGATTTTGCAATATTGCAAAGTGATTTTCTAATATTACAAATTCATTTTCTAATATTACTAATTCAATTTGTAACGTTACAAAATGTGAGATATTTTATAATATTACTTGTAATATTAGAAAATGAATTTTCAATATTACAAATTGAATTTCTAATATTAAAAAATCTTTTCTAATATTAAAAGAAAATGATTTTGTAATATTAAAAAATCATTTTCTAATATTACAAAATATTGATTTTTGTCCACTTGGCTTGCCATATTTTTAAGTCGGGATTTTAACTGAGTATGTGGAATAGAAGTATACGAAAATTTTGACACGTTGAACAAATTAGTTTTCGTGGCGCAGATGGGCATACCGTAACGATTCACGAGTTCATGATGACGACCATGAAACTTCTGTAGTGATGACTTCAATCTTGCAGCGACATGACCCTGTTCCAGAATCCTTATTGTAAGAAGTCTTGCACAGTACAAAATATCCGTGTAGTTTCGGCAAGCTCCGGTATAACGTATGATACAAAAACTCTATAGGAAAATGTTGAAGGGATGTTGACATAGAAGAAAGAAAAGTTAACAGTACGGAATGAATAGTCATTATGATTGTCGTAAAGTTTGGTTTTAATTTTTCCTTTTTCATCGATCTCTAAGAGTAGGTCAAGTATAAGGCTGACTTCATAGTGTCTGAAGTGTTTTTATACAGGGGATGATTGCCCCGGATTTGGCCATTAATGTGTCTTCGTGTCGTTATTTGACTTTCAGAGCTTACTTAAAGGTTTGTTTACACTTATTGAAGACCTTGGGTGATCTCTGTAAGAATTTACTATTTTTATTAAGGTTATGTGATGATAGTTTTATTGTGTTTCACCATATTTGTTCCATTTTTCTATATCTCAAATTCATTTGGGATGATAAAATCCCCAAATCTATTATTGTTTAAAGACAACCAGGTTATATAAGGGTCTTTGAAAACTGATGTAAAATTGACACTCATTGACTTACTTACTCTCATATATTTAAGATGAAAAACCTCACAGCATTTCTTGTTCTATTTGTATGCATTTTCTGGCACAGCCCCCACAACATCCATAATTACAATTTATGGAGCGTGGTTCACTGTATTTGGCACTACAAGAGTAATCAAGGGAACCAAGGTTATGGGCTAAAAACCACTAATTCCACTTCCCATAGGCTTCTATGCTAATTTCACAATATTCAATGGCTTCTCTGGACTTTACCTTAACTTTAACCTGCAGAGGACTATACATCAGCATGATTCTACATATGTCAGCTCACAATCCGCAGAATGGCATGTGGGGTTAGCAGACTTGCAGTGCAGTACTGGTCACCGGAAGTGAAGGGTCCATAAATAGCATGGGAAATTCCAGTGTTTTCACAAGATAGGGGTATATTTAAAAATCATTATGGAGATTAGGCTTCACATCGCAAGAAGCAAAATGCACCTATAAAATGTACAGAAATGTTTTTCCTTTCAGAAACTGTTTAAATTTTTTAAATAAGATGAGAACTTTTTTCACAGCACTATGAGGAACAGGGGTAATTTCTGCGTAGGACTATTTTTGCGTACGTTCCAAATGCTCATTGGTTGAATTGGTGGTCTTTAACCTTATAGCGGTAATCAAAAGAATGTAATCCAGGGACAAAGACCAGACATGGAAAACAGACATACACAACAAAGGACATAAAGTAACTAAAATCGTACATACAAAGTAACAAAAGTAAATGAGCAATTCGAACTCCACTAAAAACTAGGAGCATGGACCAGGTGCAATAGCGGAAAGGAAAACTATGACACGTTGAATAAATCAGTTTTCATGGTGCTGATGGATACACCATAACGATCCACGAGTTCATGATGACAACCATAAAACTTCTGTAGTGATGACTTCAATCTTGTAGCAGCATAACCCTGTCCCAGGAGCCTATTTGGTAGAGTTCTAGCGCGATACAAAAAGTCCGCGTAGTTTCGGCAAGCACTGGCATAACGTATGAGTTGTGATATGAACACTCCATAAGAAAGGACATTCCGGAGAGATTCATTTTTGTAGCTACGATGTCTAAACTCTCATGATGACGTGAGCGGGAAAACCATATTTGAATGAAGACTTCATCTCCGTAGTACCATAGACTCTTTCTTTACAATTCACAGCATTATTCATTGCGAACATCTATGTATTTTGGCATTGAGTTTTTATTCAAAGAATAAATTTCAATTAAAGTTTTAACTATTCTACCATTTAATTTTCACGATTAACACAATCCTTGATTGAGTTTCTCAAGATGACGTAATCATTATTATTATCGTGATATTTTAAATGACACATCTCGCATAATAAGCAACGCGTTAACTTATCTTTACCATCGAATAATTTTTTGTACAAAAATAAAGGTTTTATGTAAACAATATCCGAAATGTCGCATCCATCTTAACGATTTTGAGCGAATTATCTTAAGTAAGAAGATAAAATGTAATCTAAATTAAATGATCTAGTTTGAAAAAAAATAAAAGTCTTTAAGGACCTCCACAAAAGAAAAAAACAACCCCCACCCCCACCCCCTTGCTTAAGAAACTATTTTAAAATTTTAAGTTGGATAACATCCCATTTCAGGCATTGAAAGATAATGTTCTAGTTTTATGTACATCTACATATTATACTTGATATGAATATCTCAAAATTTCAAAAGAATTTTGATCAATATGTTAGTTGTTGATATATTGCATAATACTAGTAGTTGATACCTTTATTTCCAACTAACTACTTACAACATTTCCCTGACTACGTGAAAAAAAACAGGGATGGATTAAGGGGTATTTGCACATGCTAGATGAGATCATGTCAAACGAGAATGTTGATAACTTCTCATGAGCGTCGAGCCCACTTAGAATTGTCTTCTTTAATGCAAATATTCATTGATACGAAATCTTTCTATAAAACGATTTGGAATGAGTTTTGCTAAAAAAATCATGATACAAAGTTGAACTAACAGAACGGACGGTTTGTCTTTACCCTTATTTCAATAGCTCTGCTGGGGGTAAAGTGGTACACCACACAACAAATCAAGGTAAATTTTATTATATATTGGCAGGGATAAACCTCGGTACCCACTCCCCCAACTGAACCAAAATATGATTTTCAGGTACCCTTATACCCCATATACAAATTAATGTGTCGCCAAAAAAATAAACTGAAGCATTTTTTGTATTTTTTGCCACTTTTTAGACCTCGTTGAGGCAAAAATCTTAAAATAATTTTCCAGTACATTTTTACCTCCCATTTACAAATTAAAAAAAAAAACAAACAAACAAACTGATGCATTTTTGTATTTTTTCCACTTTTTATACCTCGATGAGGAAAATATCTTAATATAATATTCAAGTACATTTTTACCTCCCATTTACGAATCAATTTGTCGCCAAAAAAAAAAAAAGAACGGAAGCATGTTTGCCACTATTTATACCTCATTGAGGCAAAAATCCTAATTTTTTTTTTTTCAAATTGATATTTAATTTCTAAGAAACAAAAACAAGTGAAAAAAAAACGAAAATAGCAATTTTTTGGCAATTTTCGATAAATTCTGTCTAAAAAATAGCAACAATTCCGTAAAAGAACACAAGAAGAATGAAATGTTACTAAGCAAAAAATACAAAATAAGCAATTTTTTACGAGAACATGAATATTCTAGAGGTTTTGAAAAATATGTCGAATTAAGTGATTTTTTTTTGTGATGGGGTAGCGGTACATATTTTGCATATGACTCAAACACGCAAACTATTATTGCAACATATTTTGTACCAAAGAAAAGCTGAAACATATCTATGTATATGTTGTTTTGTTATACTTGATATCATAGGAAGACTTAAATGCCCGCCCAAATGACCCAGTGGGGTACAAATATAGGTTTCTACTATAAAAGAATCCAAAACATTCTTTGGCGACAAGTTGATTCGGTAATGGGGGGGGGGTGTGTGCAGAAAATCGTCATGAAGTTGATGAATGTGGTGCATGGTGGACAATTCCAACATATTGACTATCACTACACCCTCTTCAATAATAGGCGATGGTATGTGAAATGTCAGAAAGAATGCAGCCAAGAGACAAAGACCAGATATGGAAATTAGACACACACAACAAAGAACATCAAAACAACCAAAATAATACATATACCAAGTTACAAAAGTAAATGAAGAACTCGGACTCCAATAAAAACTGGGAGCGGATTATAGAACAGGTACACTGGTAGGGTAAGCGTCCTCTACTTTTCTAGAAACACCCGCCAAGTAAGCCCATCAAAATCAAGTCCAGGGTAAACAAAAGAGGAAAGGAAAACTATGATAGGTTGAACAAATCAGTTTCATGGTGCAGATGAATACACCGTAACGATCCACGACTTCATGATCACGACAATAAAATTTTGTTGCAACACAACCCTGTTCCAGACGCCTAATTGTCAGTAGCCTAGTGCGCTACAAAAGTCTGCGTATTTACGGCAAGTTTTGAATATTGTAGGTCATTAGCACTTCATAAAAGTTACTCAGGATTGCATCCCATACAAGTTTCATATATTCAACGTATTTAAAACAATTTTGGTTTTTTAAATGTTCTATGTTTGAGGTAGCTTCTTGTTTCACTAATCCAGGTCTGTATTATCGCTGCTTCTTGTTTCACTAATCCAGATCTGTTTTATCGCTGCTTCTTGTTTCACTAATCCAGATCTGTTTTATCGCTGCTTCTTGTTTCACTAATCCAGATCTGTTTTATCGCTTTTCTATATGTACCATCAAAATCAAATATTTATTTTTATTGTTGTGTCTCGTTTTGATACGGAACAATTTTACTTGATTAACACATAAATGAACAGATTTGACATAACTGACTTTGAAGCAAAAATAACATCGTTCTCTAAAATCTGTAATAACATTTGTGTGGTTTGTTTTGTACCCAACAACTGAGTTAACACTTCCGCCAAAACATGTTGTTATCAATAGAAAGTAAATCATCTTGGTTTCAGGACCAAACAAATCAGGGAGATCAAATTTCTTTTTAAATGTGTTGATAAACACTCGACAAGTAAATATCAACAATTATTTAATATTTAGGGAATACATCACGGAAACTACATTTTATCATTGTTTTACCACGGGTCGGTCATTTATGTCGCATTGTGTTAACTCTAGCAATAACAAGGGGTTAAACAACGACATAACGACATCAGACTTTGCCCTTATAGTATCAAATGTTTGTTTTTATCCTCGTTTGTATCTTAAGTATTGCTAGCGTTTAGCTTATTTTCCCTGCTAGAGAATTAATTGCCATAGGATACTAAACAAATACTGCCACACCTCTTTATCCTCTGAAACAAATGTTATACATTCAACAAATAGTTAAAATTGATGTAAGTGAAGTAAAGGGAACCATAATTTGAACAGTACATCCAGGGATAACGACTAGACAAAGAAAATAATCATTGAACAGTGCATCCAGGGATACGACAAAGAAAATAATCACAAACAACATGAAATAGCAAAGTAAGATGCACATAGTTAATTGGGAATTGACAACCCGGACTCGCAATGCTCCTAATTTTTAGCTGAACTTTCTGTACTTTCTCTATATTTATGACATAAGTTTAGAAATATTACCTCACATAATATTGTGATTTCGCTTACAATTGGGAGAATGGACCAGGTGTTCCGATAGAGTAAGCGTCATTTTTTCCTAGAAACATCCAACGAGTTTAACATAATATTTCACGTAGACGAAAGATGAAAAATATGGCACAATGAACAAATTGGTTCTCTCGGTGCAGATAAATGTATCATACTGATCCCTGAATTCAGTTGATTTCTATATCTTAAACTTTAATAGACTATTTTATTACTAACTGGTAAGAAAAAAAATAATCTTTTACAACAATCTGAAAATAAATATGATTTCTTTTCTTGATTTTTTGTTAAATTTTGGCATCCAAATATAATTTCAATTCAGGTTGCAGATTTCTTAACTAGTTGGTTTTTAAAATTACTTATTTCTTATTTTGTAAAATCAAACCAGTGAACATAACAAATCCTTGAACAAAAAATGAAATAAATGAAGAAAAACTTATCGTACAAAAAATATCTACAAAACATGGTAGATCACAGATAGGTAGTTCGTACGAAAGCAAAATATAATTGTCTTTTCACATAGACCTAATTACAACTACCCAGACTTATGGTTGTAAATAATTTCTGCCTGAAAAATACTGTTGTTAAAAATAAATTTATGGGGTCTTTATGCATTATGCATTTATAATACAACGATCTGGAATGTTGTCATCTCGTTTTTAATGTCGACTTATTTCAAATGATCACGTACTATTATGAAAAAACTAAAATGTACTTTGCAGTTTGACAATATGGTGCAATGGCATATTGAAGTTTTAGTTATCAAGTAAAACCTTTGACAGTTGACGCCTGTTCCGTGTGGTAAACAAAGTATAAGGTAGACATATTCAAGCAGCTGGTATCACGTCACATATCAGGTGATGAAAGCAGTTCCGGAATATAGGCACTATATAGGTGTGTAAAGGACTACCTAGGTAGCTAAATTTCGATGAAAATGTAGTTATTACTTGTTATTATTGAATTCAAATTGTAAGTATCACTTTCGTTTTGAAATGGAACTACAATGTAAATGTTTAGGTTAATAACGGAATGGAATTGCTTTTTTGAATTACATGTTATTTAAGATGCTTTTACGAATTTGTGTTTTTCGTTTTGTAGATAACGTATATTTATATGAGCAGAAATGTTGCATATAATTGTTTGGGTTAATTTTTAAAATATATAACGTTGATAGATTTCGATCATACAGATATTTACTGATGTACACGTCGTTAATCCTCAGAAAATGATCATGTAAATATTTTTCAAGTGTAAACTCGGTATGACGTATATTTCTTTACGTAGTAAATGTACCTGAATAAAAGCAGACTTCAATTCTAAAAGATATCTTATTGAAAATATATGATATTTTGCCAGGTTTATTTTTCAGTCTCACCATACATCCGAGATATCAGATAGAAAACAAAAATCTTGTTTAGCTGAGGTTAGTATACTTATCAATATCAAAATGATGCAACATCTACAGAAATTCAGTTCAACTATGAGTGACATTAGCGCCACAAGAAAAGATTTGGAAAATACTCTCTTCAAACTAGAAGGTAAGTACATGTAGAATAATAATAAGACAGTTTTGCCCACATGTTGATGACATCATTGAAAAGCTGGTGACCTTTCTCTAAACTCAAAATTGAAATAAATGTAACCAGGTATATCGCTTCAAAGGAATACAAACCGAATCTACTATATTTCTTTGTTTTTCATGGAGATATAGCCGATTCATGTTTTCATGTTCTGTTGTAAACAACAACAAAAAAAATAACTCCCTAGTATATATTTTTCCCTACCGTAACCAGTTTAAAACTGATTTTGGAAGTATTGATATCATGACGCTTGTTCAATGATCGTCACCTAAATAGTTTCTAATGCTCGTTGAATTGAACTATTTTTCCTTCACTAACTAGAATTTGAATATTTTTATTTGTGCTTATCAATATCGGCAAGAAATGCCAATGGATCAAAACAGAAAGATCATTTTTGAGACAGCAGCAATCAATATACATTGTATTGACAACTGAACAAAAATGTATATGAATACATAATATAAAAAAACAAGACAGAAGACAAGCTCTAGGATGACATCAGGCGCTTCTATAAAAAAGTAAGGCAGCCTTCAGTGATCAAAATTAAGTATTAGAGCCCAGTTTGAAGAATTATCAATCCGATTAGATGTGGAATCTTACTGAAGAGATTGGCTATGTGAGACAATTAAATCATTATAATCATAATTACGGTATTTTATGAAGAAAGGTATAGCAAAATACCTATCTTTGTTACAAAACTTCACCAGAAGAGTCTCGTTGACATTACATCAATTCATCTTAGTCATAGATAGGGTGCATAGAAAGGGTCGTATTTAAATGTACGACTCTGTAAGAATCAGGCAGTGGGTTAAACATGGTATGAAAAAATCAGTCATTTTGAAACTTTAATTTGCCTATTTGCAGCATTAGAATCAAGGAAAAAATGTATAGATTAGACAATGGTGTTTTCAGAAATAGAATCTTACTGAAGAGATTGGCTATGTGAGACAATTAAATCATTATAATCATAATTACGGTATTTTATGAAGAAAGGTATAGCAAAATACCTATCTTTGTTACAAAACTTCACCAGAAGAGTCTCGTTGACATTACATCAATTCATCTTAGTCATAGATAGGGTGCATAGAAAGGGTCGTATTTAAATGTACGACTCTGTAAGAATCAGGCAGTGGGTTAAACATGGTATGAAAAAATCAGTCATTTTGAAACTTTAATTTGCCTATTTGCAGCATTAGAATCAAGGAAAAAATGTATAGATTAGACAATGGTGTTTTCAGAAATAGAGAACGCGTCCTTGAGTAAAGTTGTATTGTCAGATTGGTGGGCTTTTGTCATGCATGTTTCTGATTTTTTTTCCATTTCGCTTAATTCTTACCAAAAAAAAACTTACACTGAAGCTTAAAATATGAGCATTGAGAAAATTGCTTCAGGAACTGATGTTTTTGTTTTTATAACTTTTATTGTGCTCGTAATGTAACTATTTTAGGAAAGTTATCTAAGCAGATGTCCGTGACGAGATCGTACAAACACACAAATAAAGTGGTTAAACTTGGGATGTTCATCATGCTTTACTCTGTGCTGATACTCATTGGTCTTTACTTTTGCGGAACAAGTGTCTACAATCTTGAAAGAGCAACAACAGTAAGTGTATATTTTAAATTACTCAAAAGCTTAGCCGTTTATTTTGAGTCCTGACTATTAAACTAGTTAAGGTTCTGCTTAAGTCAAAATCTAGGACAATTTTTTGCAATATAATTTTAATCAAGATGTTAAGAATGCAATTATTATTTTCCTGAAAACTGCTTTTTTATACAGTATTCTTCATATGTGTATGTTTCTTTCCTTCACAAAACGTGTTACAGCCATATTTTGCTAGCATCAGATTAAGGTGTAAACATCAAATTCTAAACTAAATGTACAGATTTGCCGGAACATGGTTTTGTTCAGAAATGCAATTATGCTGTAGCTTTAATATTTAGTGCAGCGCAAGCTAGCAATTATTTGTGACAAATTGCAAGATTTGGATTTGAATGAAATTTGGATGTTAATGTTTATTAGTTTTGGCATTTAGCTGACTCATGACATAAAATATCTCAATTAATCTAAAGTTAAATAAATGGCATTTTTTCAAGAAAGTTGTTCCTAGCTTGCACTGCAGAATATATTTAAGAACAGAAGTATATGAATTTCTTACTTCAAATTATGTTTTTGACAGTGTAGACTTATTCTAAAATATGTTGTTTAGACTTCGTTTGTTATTGTTATATAAATTTATAAAACACAATTTCCTAAGTTCGACGTGTGTTTTTGTATTAAATACAAATACAGATACATTTGGCAATGTTTCAGCGCTCAAATTAATGTATTATTATTTAAACTATGAATGAAAACATTTCATTGAGGAATGTCCTAGATATTGACTTAGCTGAACTACAAATCTGTCGTAGTCAGACATGATTATGTAAAATTGTGTGGGTCATTTTGTTTACTTTAATTCATAAATTATATATTTTACCTATTGTCCATTACTTTACATAACCGTAGTAAGCGTATGATATCTTTATTTTCCCTCTTAATTCATCTTTAATATATTATTGATACCGTTAATTGTGATACTTTGGCGGTTTTATATAACAAAAGGGGCCGGAAGTGTGCTATAAAAGTTCTGCACGAGATAGATCGCTGACAAGTTCAAATCGAAATTTCATTGGTCGAAGTACTATTTATTATTTGAAAAGCATTAAACTTGTCTTCAGGAGGAAATAGGTAAAAAATGTTATAATTTATAAGTAAAAAGTGTTATCATTTATTAGTCCAGATTCTAAAATGATTTCTGCAATGAACAAATCATGTTTAAACAATTACAGCGATACGTTAATGGTCGGAATGAACATTTAATGAATCTGTCCATCGTCAAACTTGTCTCCCGCTATATTTGCAACGTTTTTGCATTCATATATTTTGTTCGTTTGTTTGTTTGTTTTTGTTTTTGTTTTTTATTTTTATTTTGGTGTGTTTAATTTTGGAAATTTCAGGAGAGATTCCAGATAATCTAAAATAAAACTGACTTTTATGTCCTATTCTATGGTACAGAATCACAACATGTGGGCAGTACTCTATCAAATTCTATTATTCATTATTTTATCTTCAAAATGAGACTACAGAAATTAAGTTATTTTATTTTAATCTTGTCCTTTTCAATACTTATTACGCAATTAATTTCAAACATTCCCATTGACATGTAATTTAACTCGTTTATGAATGTATGAATGAATTTATCTTTAACCAATAGAATTCAAGAAAATTCACCGTTCATAAATGAATTAGGCTTTAACCAATAGGATAAAAGAAAATTACTTTTAAGCAATAAACTTATAGAAGTTACCGCTAACTGATAGAATTAGTCCTTGGTTAAAATATTTTGTTTTAAAAATCAGTCGTTTACCAATAGAATTTAATGATAATGATCTCTATGTTCTATTTTCTCTATCAGAGCAAAATGTTTCTGAAAAGTGTTGCAGAAGACATGAATAAAATAGAAAATATGTACAGGAAATTAAAGACATTCTTTGATATCGCTACGAGTGACAATGTAACACATGACGATATTGCAATGGTCACCGCGATGCTTGGTGATATATATGCCTTCCATCATGGCTACCCACTAGCAAATAAAACAATTCAATCTGTACTGACCCTTGGTGGAAAAACTGATGTGTCTTTCAAACATATAGACACAGCATTTGTGTTTGATTTATTCTTCCTGATCATAGATGACCTAGCCGACAAGCTTATTCTACGACTAACCAAAGATGTGGATGCACAGAATGAGGATCCACTGGTACGAGTTTTCCATGTAATGCGTTCGTCAACTATACTCCGGAAGTCTCACTACCTTCTTATAATGGCGTGTCGGTTTAACTCCTTAGATATGGATGAGATATTAACTCATTTGAACCACGTAGAAGGTCATTTGAAGTCTTTGTTTCTAAGGGAATTTGTGAAAAACACTACCGTTATCATTAATGCCATAAATGAGTTTGAAAATAATCAAGTAACTATAGAAAAAGAGCTTCTTCAAAGTAACAAGTCTTGTGTACGCCTTGTGGAGACTATACTATCAATAAACACATCGCAACATACATTAGACTTTGCCTATAAGACAGTTCAGCAGCAAATAATGATTGATGAACATCGAGTAAATCGAGCTCTTTCCAATGTTCTGATAATATCGCTTTTTGTTTTGTTTTCAATAATAATAATAATTGTTTACGTATTTGTGTACAAATTCAAGATTGAGGAAGTTGAAGACATGAAATATTATAATAATCTTCTGGAGGAAGAAATAATTATTGAAAGCAATTTCTTTCAGTCGATCTTAGCGGATGCTATACCTAAACAGCTATTTTGTTACGTAGATATTAAATACGATGAAAATGCAGATTTGCGTCGAATAAAACATAGCAACGACTTAGTAGATGACGTGTTTCAAAAACTTTCAATAAGTACTAGTGACTCTTACACACGGAGACGACGAAGAACTACTTCTCATACGTCAAATAAAAGGACACGCAATATCGAACGGCGAAAAACACATTCTTTACACATACCACCGAGATCTAGTGTAAACAGTACCACTCTTATTGACCCATATTATCAAGAGGTTACAATAATGATGATAGATATAGTACATTTCAATCGTCTACTGCATTACCTGTCAGCAAGCGAGGCAGTAAATGTTGTGACGTATTTAACAAAACTTATTGACGACAGGGCATCCTATTATGACGTATTTGTGGCATCAAAAGGGACTTCTTCATATACGGTCATTTCGGGTATGTACCGCTTTTTGTCATTTATTTTTCTAAAGTATTTCATGAATGTCTTTTAATCTGATCAGAAAGAAAGAATATCGTTTGGCTAGATCCTTCAATCTCAGTTTCCTCTATATAGATGACGTATTATCTTTAAACAATCCTAATTTCGGCTCCTGCGTATGGACTGTTCATATTACAACTCATACGTTATGCCAGAGCTTGCCGAAACTACGCAGACTTTTTGTATCGCGCTAGAACTCTAACAAATAGGCTTCTGGAACAGGGTTATGTTGCTACAAGATTGAAGTCATCACTACAGAAGTTTAATGGTCGTCATCATGAACTCGTGGATCGTTATGGTGTATCCATCAGCACCATGAAAACTGATTTATTCAACGTGTCATAGTTTTCCTTTCCTCTATTGCACCTGGTCCATGCTCCCAGTTTTTAGTGGAGTCCGAGTTGCTCATTTACTTTTGTTACTTTGTATGTACGATTTTAGTTACTTTATGTTCTTTGTTGTGTATGTCTGTTTTCAATGTCTGGTCTTTGTCCCTGGATTACATTCTTTTGATTACCGCTATAACCTTGGTTCCCTTGATTACTCTTTTATCATATTTTACCGGATATAGTGGTATAGCTTTTACTTAATTTCATCGTCACACTTTTATTATTTTTTTTTCACCTTAAAGACTAAAGTGACTAAAAAATTACATATAACAAAAACAAAAATTAAATTGTTATTAACGGACAAAAGAAAATTTTGTCAAATCATGTATCGTTAATTCATCTTAATGTATTTATTCTATATTAGAACGTTCAGAACTTGATATCATAACAAGGGTATGCATTATGTATCTTACCTAGATATCTGTTATGTCCTATTTCATATGTAAATAGCAAGGCACGCGTTCTGTAAACAAAAATTCATTACGTTACTGAACAAAAAGAACGGATGTAGTGAAACGCAACAAATGCACTAGTGTATAACCTAAATACAAAACAGTAAATACTTTCAGAGGTCACCAAAAGGTCTTCAACAAGTGTAGACATACTTTTAAGTAAAAAGTTATAACATCCACGATGACGGTGACACTTCTTCATAATAAAACTAAGAATTATGATAATGACACAAAGATATATTAAGGACCATGCAACATCTCCTTAATGTGGACTGCGCATGTCTGTGGTGGGATTTAACTAGTTTTATAAGGTCTATTTCATTTCTTATAATTTAAAGATAAAAATGAACTGACACAACAAAGAAAAACACCATAAAATTCATTCAATAATACATCCGATTCGCTACATGGAATACCTTAAGAAGCACCGCATAGAGAAGTAAAGATATCCATTTAAAGAACGCTTGCAGTAACTGAAACCTTGTCAGAACATATTAAATAAATGCAAACCCATCAAAACAACCAGCATTTGACATAATCGGTCACTACATCAGTGGACTATCAAGCACTTAATAGGCACCATTTGAAAGAGTAAATAGGGGGACCAAGATTCTATTGGAAATCAAAAGAATGTAATCCGGGGACAAATACCATACATGAAAAACACAACAAAGAAGATTAAGTAACTAAAATTATACATACAAAGTAACATAAGGAAATGAGAAACTCGGACTCCACTAATAACTGAGAGCATGGACCAGGTGCACCGGTAGGGTCATCTGCTTTTCTAAAAACACCCACCGAGTTGCTCATAAAAGGACAAGTCCAGGGTAGACGAAAGAGGAAAGGAAAACTATGCTATCCTGATATCTTGATATCTTGAACATAGTTTTCGAAGTATGGATTATTTACGGTCAAATATCACCAGGACGTCTAAAAGTGTTGTTAAATTCACGCAACTAATCATTTTGAGGGATCTTTTAAAAGTTTGGCAAATAACTTTAAATTGATTCGTAACAGTAAAGAAACTGTCGGAGGGGCTAAATTAGTCCCCATATGAATACAACCTGTCTGTGTAGAGTATTACCAAATCGAAAATAAATATTGTTCGTTAAACAAATCAAAGCATTGATCATATATCAACATGCCTACCTAATGTTATCATCCCGTCCTAAATCATGCTGTGTAGTCATTACAAGAAAGAAAATAAAATCTGTATTTAAGGATTCACAGACGAACAAAAGTTCTACCATGCATCGGAGATAGCCAATATGGCCCTTGATGTCAATGTGTCATGTAGTGATCTTGAAATTGACAAGGTTCCAGATTCTAAGTTACGACTTCGCATTGGAATTCATACTGGTAAGAAAAATGTTTAACAGTGAAATTTGTCTGAACTCAACACTTAATAATCCCAAGACTTTTTAATATATTTTTCACTTTGTCATACATATATTTTTGTGCAATATCTTAGTGTTATCCGAGTGTTGTCATTGTACCTAAAATTCATGGAAACCATAGTTTTTCAAAAAGTCTAAAGATGAATTACAATGTAGCATTAACGAAACATATAAAACTGAACGTAACCTTCGCCTTAAAATTGATACCTATCGCACAGAGGCCTCCATACATTCAGCCTATTATTGATATCTAACACAGATATCTCGATACCTGCAGCCCAATATTGATACCTGACACAGAGATCTTGATATCTTCAGACCGATATTGACACCTGATATAGATACATCGATAACTTTAGCCCAAATTTGGCATCTGACATGGAGACATCGATACCTTAAGCCTATCATTGATACCTGCAATTCTAATTTTGCACCATTTAAATTTCAAATTACGGTTTTAACCAGTGATTTGTTTTTATATTTATTTCTAGATCTAGAATATCAAATGTTAAGTCGATTTAAATGAAGGATAAAAAGAGAATTAACGCACTGTTAATCTCTAGGCAATAGTCAAACTGTATATTCGAGAAGTAAAATCTGTATACAAACGACATGGTCGAGGGAAAACCAGAAGATTGAACACCCTGACTTGGTGAGGCATTTTTCGATGAGAATTGTATGTTAAGCAAGGTTTAACAGCTTGATTATCATCCGGTTTCCGTTACGGTTATTTGAAGGAATATTACTATACAAACGGGTAGCATAAAATTGCCTGCAGTCAAAATTTGTAAAATCAGTCGTCAAAACGGAGCAATATCTACATACAAAATGTAATGTATAATTCAGATTCTACATGTGCAACGGTGGTGTCTAAACCAAGAGCAGAATTTAGGATATATGGAAGTATCCTGAAAACAGTCAAAACTCTTCAGAAAACATCAGCCCGTAAGTAAATGTATCTATTCATGCATTTCCTTCCTTTTGTTTATGTAATTTAAGTCTTATTGACAAAATATCTAAACAAAATGCCTTTAGATTTATTTAATTATTTTATTTACTCGGCACGGGCACCGGTAGGGTAAGCGTCCTCTGCTTTCCTCCGCCGAGTTGCTCATAAAAAGTCTAGTCCGGGGTAGACGAAAGAGGAAAGGAAAACTATGACCCGTTGAACAAATCAGTTTTCATGGCGCAGATGGATACACCGTAGCGATCCACGAGTTCATGATGACGATCATAAAACTTCTGTAGTGATGACTTCAATCTTGTAGCAACATAACCCTGTTTCAGGAGCCTATTTGTTAAAATTCTAGCGCGATACAAAGTCTGCATACTTTCGGCAAGCTCTGGCCTAACGTATGAGTTGTGATATGAACACTCCATACGCAGGTGCTGAAGGGATGTTGCCACAGATGAAAGGAAAGTTGACAATTTTGAATAAAAAGTCATCACGTTTGTCGTAAAGTTTGGTCAATAGTTTCCTTTACCATCGATTTCCAAGTGTAGGTCAAGATATGAGGCTGACCTCACAGTGTCTGTAGTATCTTTTATCTCAAGTTCTTTGGGGTAGATGTATCAAATCCCCCGAAATTAGGATTGTTTAAAGATAATACGACGACGATTTATAAGCCTTCTTCTTGCGTACAACATCAAATCTCTGAACAGGGACCAACTTGTAAGGCATAATCTAATCACTAAACCCAAACATAGATATATAAAATTACTTCTGAAGATTTGACACAACATCGACAAACAGGACTCGTAATAAAAAAAGGAAAAAATCGAAACAAACAAGTTGCGTCTAACATAGCTGAAATATACATATATTTGTTTAGCAAACAAAATCCAGATAAGTGACAAGACATATGCATTGCTGGCTAGAGACAGGGCGTACAATACCATGAAAAGGAGTTTCATTGATTTAAAGGTAACTGTTTTATTTAGTATATACTAAAAGAGTGGACATGCAAGACCGAGGCAGTGTGTGGGCACATGCTAAATTTTGTTTTCAAAACATTTTTATCTGTTTGAGGTAACAAACTCAAGTTTTCTAAAAAAAAAATGAATATTACTTTGTAAATCACTGAAAAGATAGGAATGACAGAAATTATATATAAAAACACTTCAAAAGTTAAAAAAAGGAAAGAAATTCTTTGATCTGTTTATGATTTAGATGATTTGTTAGATAATTTTGAGCCGTTCACTTTTGATACAGAAAAGTCCCTATTCTCTCTGTCATAATGAGTTTAACATAACGTTGGAACAAAATATCTAGAAAGATCAAATTTACCCTGCGCTACCCATATAATAGGATCTGCCTTGTATCTATATGGACAGTTTCTTACAACATTTGGGTAGCTTTTTAATTTTGAAGGTGTCTAACGTGATGAACGATCTTACTTAGATTTAGCACATAAAAAGTTAGAGTAAAAGCGCCTATGTTCCGAAGGTTGTATTACCGCTTTCCCGTCTTATACATCATAAAGAGATAACCAAGTGTCAGCCTCTGTAATACTCAGGAAGTGTGTGAAACATGGTATGATAAAAACAACATTTTTAAAGTTTAATATCTGAATAAAGAAAAAAGACCAGATATTGAAATGCTCTGAAAATGAACATTTCAATGGCAGATAATTCTGTCAATTTAACCTATTTTTTTCTGACATTCTATTGAAAAATTTCTGAGCAAATCCAGTGAAGCAGAGATCAAAGAGTAGCTTTTTTCAAATAGATAAAGGTATCCTTGTGTGAAATTATACTGTCAGATCGGTGAGGTTTTGACATGCAAGTTTCTGAATTTCCCGCATTTATCGTCATTCTTACAAAAAATTACACTTAAAACGTCTTTGATACAATACAAAATCATAGTTTCTGTGGTCTTCCTCTTACAAAATTATGGAATATGTTTTTTTTATAATTCCGACCATCTTATTTTTAAAAAATTACCAATTTCATGACAATGTGTGCATGACATATATTGCATGGAGGTAAAGAGACCACTATTTACGCAAAGAAACATGAAGTAGTGTCTGTTTCAAGAACACTTTTTGTGAGTGAAGAAGAGAAGAGTGGGTCCAAATCGAATAAACTAATCTATGAAATCGAAGTTCCATTGATCAATTATTTCATCTAACCATTTTCAGTAATTCAAATTCCACCTGGTTTTTAACATTTGGTTCGTTTCAACGGTTATGTCTAAACCGATTATCGGTCGTGTATAACAAGTAATCGTACGTCTATAACAAGTAAATAGTTCGCATTTAACGTGAGGTGTAAGTTAGTGTACATAACTGATAAGTTGTCTTTCATGTTTTTGTTTACAGAATGGAAAGAAAATCTGTACACATTGGTTACTAGGCAAAAAGGTATCTGTTGTGTCCATAGCACCAGAACTTGCTATAAAACGACGCAGCACCATCATCAACCCTATTGAACTTGAACAGAAACCGTTATACGAGTTTGACTTTGAGGAAGGTATGACCCCGGTATGGAAACATGCACATTTGTTTCAGTCGGACGATATAGGCGGGATACCACATTGTTCTTTCGGTTTAAGTGCAGCGTCTTCTAACTCACGTCGTTACAGAGCACACGACCATGTTCTTGTTGAGGAAACTGAAATGTAACCAAGATAATAATTTTAAGTGGGTCCAGTCGTACGCAACAATGACATTGATGTGAAACTGTAATTTCTGTGTGAGAAACGGGTTATTTTGCATCATGTCCGTTTTACATCCTGCTGCAGGCGTTTAAGAGGGGAACTCGTCATTACGTTTTTGTAAGATGAAAGAATTTATAGAATTTCAGGTTTCTGTTTTGTAATAAATGGTTAAATGATTTTGAATATTTTCCTTTATTGAAAAGACTTTTTTGCTTGAAATGATTTGCGGAGACCTTTTCTGTGTAATTCAAGAGTAACCAAGGGAACCAAAGTTATAGCGGTAATCAAAAGAATGTAATCCAGGGACAAAGACTAGAAATGGAAAGACAACACAACAAAGAACATAAAGTAACTAAAGTCATACAAACAAAGTAACAAAAGCAAATGAGCAACTCAGACTCAACTAAAAACTGGGAGCATGGACCACGGGCATTGGTAGGGTAAGCGTCCTCTGCTTTCCTCCGCCGAGTTGCTCATAAAAAGTCTAGTCCGGGGTAGACGAAAGAGGAAAGGAAAACTATGACCCGTTGAACAAATCAGTTTTCATGGCGCAGATGGATACACCGTAGCGATCCACGAGTTCATGATGACGATCATAAAACTTCTGTAGTGATGACTTCAATCTTGTAGCAACATAACCCTGTTTCAGGAGCCTATTTGTTAAAATTCTAGCGCGATACAAAGTCTGCATACTTTCGGCAAGCTCTGGCCTAACGTATGAGTTGTGATATGAACACTCCATACGCAGGTGCTGAAGGGATGTTGCCACAGATGAAAGGAAAGTTGATAATTTTGAATAAAAAGTCATCACGTTTGTCGTAAAGTTTGGTCAATAGTTTCCTTTACCATCGATTTCCAAGTGTAGGTCAAGATATGAGGCTGACCTCACAGTGTCTGTAGTATCTTTTATCTCAAGTTCTTTGGGGTAGATGTATCAAATCCCCCGAAATTAGGATTGTTTAAAGATAATACGTCGTCTATATAGCGGAAACTGAGATTAAAGGAACTAGCTAAACGATATTATTTCTTTCGGATCAGATCGATTATAAAGTCAGCCTCATAAGAGTGGAGGAATAGGTCAGCAAGTAGAGGAGCAGAATTTGTTCCCATTGGAATACAGACCGTTTGTTGAAAAATGCGTCCACCACCGTCAATGTCATCAATCAGAAGCCGTCATGTAGTTTTTGGTTGCGTTCGTTAAGCTCGTTTTTCTGTGTGTGCTTTATGTAACTTTGTGTGACACTGAAAATTTCCTGGCTGTCAAAATTGTAATGGACCCCAAGAAATGCTGCGCTTATACAATCGATATGAGATCATTAAACAATCTAGTATTTATAATAATGCAAGAAATTTTCTAAGTTTACTTTGTTAGGTATTTAATCCCATTATAGGATGTTCGATCGATCTGTGTATAACGCTATAACAGTTTACCAGTTTTGCTAATTTTTTTTTCAAATACAGAAAGTGTCAAATACGAGACACGTCTTTCTCACTTTTATTTTATATGCTATTATCAGTCATTAAAC
This sequence comes from Perna viridis, assembly GCA_037379345.1. Classification (NCBI taxonomy): domain Eukaryota; kingdom Metazoa; phylum Mollusca; class Bivalvia; order Mytilida; family Mytilidae; genus Perna; species Perna viridis. The sequence goes on along the minus strand of CM074522.1, from coordinate 37,782,330 downwards.
AAAAATCTGAAAAAAGTTATAACGCCAGGAAAAGTAAATTAAGTGGGACGTGAAAATTTCACATCTTACAGGATTGATAACAAATCGGACATGACGTTTACCGGATCTTACTTATTTACCAAGTGACGGGTACAGCTGGCAGAGCAGAACAAGTTTCCCCTTCCAAAATATCTTAATATTTGTCATTTCCTTCTTTTTTGTGTGTGTGGTGGGAGTGCATATTCCAAGTGTTTTAATTTTTATTAGGCTGCCTTGTTTTCTCCGGTATTTCAATGAAAGGGTGTTTTATTTTGTTATCTAAACTGTGTACGTGTGATCATCTGTTTCCTGGTTTAACTTTTTCCGACGCAATCGGTATTGAAAGAGTAATCAAGGGAACCACGATTCTAGCGGAAATCAAAAGAATGTAATCCTGGGATAAAGACTAGACATGGAAAAAGACAATCACAACAAAGAACGTAAAGTAACTAAAATAATACATACAAAGTAACAAAAGTAAATGAGCAACTCGGAATCCACTAAAAAATGTGCATGGTGCATATTGAGTTCGCTTTGACATCACCTGACATTGGCGATGCGATGCCAAACCGTGGCAACCTAACCAATGTAGCTAACAATTTTGCATTTCATTGGACAAATGTGAAAGCAACTGTGAAATTTAAGGCTCCATTGGGGGCACTGGTGTCTTAAATATTTCAAATCACTTTCATATATTGAATTTTTTATATATTGAATAATTGGAAATAGTTTACTTGTTTAACAAATAAATATAATTGAAATACGAAACATAGCAGTGATCATCAGTTCACGAAATAAAATCTTAATCAGATTTGGGTATTAACAGTGGTGGATCCAGGGGATGCAGGGGTAGGCACCCCTCCTTTTTATTGGAAAATTTGTCACATTCCAAAAAGAAATGATAAATTATGTCATAGCACCCCCTTTTTCAGAGTAATCCCGGCTGGCACCTCTCGAGCCCTTTCAAAATGTCTGGATTTGCATCTTGTATAAACAAATCAAGAATATGCGTCGGTAATCTATTTAAAGATAGTACATGTTTGCCATGTACTCGGATTTTCGCTTTTTTCATGTATTTTGTTTACTTTCCCAATTAGAAGCTACGCAATATATATATATATATATATATATATACCGTCACTCGATATCGATGTAAATTTTTTAACAAGAAAAGAAAATAAATTATATTAGCACTTGATTCAATATTTTATTATGATTATATAATTTCAGGTTAAGCCACAAACAAAAGAAAAAAAATTAGAACTAAAAGGATTATAATAATAAAACACGCAAGTTAAGTTATTTACAATTACATGTACATTGACGACAGCTGTAATGTAGTATTTTTCGTTCTCATAATTTGTTTTGTAAATTAGGTGTTGAAACACTGCAACTCTTTGTCTCCAAACCGTACATTTCTAGGAACCCTGTAAACACTTCACATTGTCCAAGTACGTAGTTATGTCAATTAGTGTTTGTTTGATACATGACTTTTTTGTATATATACGGTGAACATTTATGTTTCCATCAAATTACAATAAAATAATATTCAACTTAAACTGGATAAAATGATGAGTAACGGGGGACGTTCTTATAAAAAAAAACACGCAAAATTAATACCGATTACAAAGTTAATTTTGTGGGATAACTTTTGGGTCTTCACCGAAATATGATTATCAGTAACCTAGAGACTTGTTACAAAAAGGTTCAACAACTGTATAATTTTTTTACAAAACATAACCTTCTGAAGCAGTAGATTACAACAATCAATCTTTTTTAAGCAATACAGAGATGCCAAGACGAAACTTGAATAACTGAAATAAGCATCCACCATACCAGACCATTTTTGTAATGCTCCATGAAAAACGTCCGACAAAGAGAAACAAACAACTATTATGGAGCCATGACAGATTGTTTATCCAATAGCCATATGAAGTCGAATTGATTAATGATCTGTCCACTCCATATTCTCAATCAATATTTCAATAGTGGCATCTACAAATGATTTCTTTACTCGGAAACGTGGGGGGGGGGGTGAATTTAGGCAATTCTTCCTAAATGATGGTTAACTTGATATTGTCGACTTCTTTCTATTTTTTGTTGAATTTACAAAGAGTTTGTTAATGTTTTACACGACATGTACCCTTTGCAATAAGCGATTCACATGCGTTAAGATTATTCTGTACTAGTGAATGATCCAAAGATCCAAACGAGTCCAGATACATTTGCTTTTGTTTCATTTATCACAACCTTTAAACTCTATTCTACGTTTTATTGTCAAAGTGCATGTCCCGTCTGATAAAAGTTTATCAGAATTATCTTCGTTCAGTATACATTTACAACGAGGAGTGCATATTATGGTACTATAACTTTCCTGATTACAATTTACCGTCGTTATCATATTTATTAAAATTTGCAGTATAACAAAATTCAAAATACCTAAAACACTGAAGCTTCGTTCCTTGTATTGCACATGGTAAAACCTTTGGGTAATGAAACTGGCTTCCTATTTTGATAATTTTGGTTGGAGTACGCCTTGTAGATCTCCGTATATACATTTGATTCTAAAGCTACAGACTGAGGTTACTTCTTGGAACAGGTGTACAGCATATCTACATTTGCAATATTTATGATTGGTATTTTTGTACTAGTCTCATTTACATTCTTCCTAAATATCAACTGTATTGTCACATGTACATTTCCCCTGAAGAATCTCATTTACCATAAGTCATGTCTCATTTACATTTTCCCCTTTAGCCTTTTGTGCCTAGTTTAATTTTCACGAATATAAATTTACCTTTACCTTAAGGTAATACCCTAAAACATCGGTCACATTCCATTGACATTATATTTGAACATAATCAATGTCGTTTAAAGAAGCAAACATTATATGTTCAATGTCAAGAAAACAAACTTCGTTCTGATATCTCGCTGGGTGGGACTCATTTTAATCAATAGAAACCAACATAGGTCCTAATATTGGCTAATGTAACATTACGTAATTTCATTTCAATACACAATAGACCTTGTCTTAGTTACCATGCGTACTTAGCAATAACCCGTTTTCAAGAAATTATATTTCAAATATTCCTTTGTTATGCATTCTTAGTAAAATTAACCTGCATATAAATACCACCGGTCTTATTTGATATGTATTTTGCCCTCCCTTGAAAGGTCACTTAAGACAGGTGAAATCGGACTTCGGTGACCTTTTATGGGGGACCAAAATCCTGGTCAAATAAACCAGATGGTGTTAATATGCATGTCAATTTTACATTGCACTACTAGGGGCATATTAATCATGTTTCTTAAGACAAATCATTTCTAAATGCAGTTTTTAATTAACCACAAATAAAATCGTGCACGTCCAACGTGTAACTACCTTAAACTATTAACTTGTGTCTCATGTACGTTTACCATAAACCGCGTACTTATGTCTCGTATATATTTGCCATATCCTGCAGACTTGTATCTCATGGACATATTCCCCGAAATTTAAATGGCCTCTGGTCTTACAAATACCATAAGTATACAGTGTTAATGCCTACTTTACATGTACATTATATATGTTTAACTACTCTGTTTATTCCCTAACATAAGAGATAAATCTCATGCTTTTTTTTCTCAATCTTTTGCACATTTTTTTCGCAAAGAGAAATACTCAAACATCCATACTCTTATAATACCATGGTACTCAAACATCCATACCCTTATAGTACCATGGTCAGTCACAACATCCACACCCCTATGTTACCATGGTCAGTCACAACATCCACACCTTTATAGTACCACAGTCAGTCACAACATCCACACCCTTATAGTACCATGGTCAGTCACAACATCCATACCTTTATAGTACCATGGTCAGTCACAACATCCACACATTTATAGTACCACAGTCAGTCACAACATCCACACCCTTATAGTACCATGGTCACTCACAACATCCATACCTTCATAGTACCACAGTCAGTCACAATATCCACACCCTTATAGTACATGGTCAGTCACAACATCCATACCTTTATAGTACCATGGTCAGTCACAACATCCACACCTTTATAGTACCACAGTCAGTCACAACATCCACACCCTTATAGTACCATGGTCACTCTCAACATCCATACCTTTATAGTACCACAGTCAGTCACAACATCCACACCCTTATAGTACCATGGTCAGTCACAACATCCATACCTTTATAGTACCATGGTCAGTCACAACATCCACACCCTTATAGTACCACGGTCACTCACAACACCCATACCCTTATAGTACCACGGTTAGTCACAACATCCCCATACACCTATAGTACCACAGTCAGTCACAACACCCATACCCCTACAGTACCACGGTCGAGTCACAATTTTCATAAATCAAGAATGTTGTAATTAAAACTTTTCTAAAATCTACGTTTATGGCTTCATTAACTTGCATCTGACACGGTCCTGTTCTGTCTTTTCAATGTTTAAATTTGTGTTGCCTTCCCTCGTACTTAATGGGAATATTGATAAACAAAAAAGAGAAAAAAAATGCAAAGAACATAACAACAACAATTCAAATCAAAGCCTAAAAGTACAATGCTAACAATATGAACTATGTTTCAAAGTTGAAATCCATGATTTACCTTTTTAACAGAAGAACATCAATTTATAATCTGTACAACAACCATATTATCCTTCCTAAACTCTTCATTAGAACCTTAAGTCAACATAACTTACCATCAGAACAACTCAGCATCAGAATCTATATCTGACACAACTCACCATCAAATAATATACCTGACACAATAACTTTCCATCAGAATTTATATCTGACACAACTCACCATCAAATAATATACCCGACACAACAACTCTCCATCAAATAATACACCCGACACAATAACTCTCCATTAAATAATATACCTGACACAATAACTCTCCATTAAATAATATACCTGACACAATAACTCTCCATCAGAATCTATATCTGACACAACAACTCACCATCAAATAATATACCTGACACAACAACTCACCATCAGAATCTATACCTGACATAAGTAACTCACCAAATAAAAATCAGTCATCAACTTATTTTATAAAATGGTCAAATTAAGTGAAAAAAGAATCTACTTTAAACATATTACAAAGATTTATTCAAATATCTAAATAAAATTGTTGGTTCTGAACGAGGATGTTATAATTGAATGATGCAATAATACTTCTTCCAGCTGCCATGTATCCGTGTGCCACAATCAATAGTTTTGACTACCTTTATTGATTTATATTCGGTATTCAACCTGCAAATTCCTTATGAAAAAAAAATTGGTTTTAAAAATGATACTTTTGCACTCAAAATGTTTTGACCACTTTACAGAAAATAAGTCAGTACATAACAACTGATAGGAAATAACAACTTACGACCAACTAGAATCAATCACTCCATAAAATCAGTTTTTTATAAGTAGAAAGAGAAGTAAAATGTACAAGAGTTGACCAAACACCTAGAAATAAATATGCTTGTATTTCTATTTTCTACATCAAACTCTGTAGAACAAGAAGGACGATTATATGATTTTTAACAGAAGAAATATTATGCCTTGACCGTTACAAAGTTTCTTAAAAACAGCTGTTAGAAATTAGTCAGAAATACATTTTACTCTGACAACATTGCAGTTCGGAAGAAAATTCAATGGAAGTCATCACATACAGTTTTGAGCTCTAAAATCACTTGTGAAAATTCATTAATCATTTTTAACTATATTTATTTGTCTATGATGCATACAAATTCTGAGAAAATTATACAACTCTTTTTTCAAAAGACCTATGGCGTATTATGACTTAACGTAATTTTAATCTGATACACATTTATTTGCAGTTGTTTTATTACAGCTTTTCTTACCTAAATAGAAACAGAAATTCAGACAAAAAAAAGAATAGAAATGTATTAAAGGAAAATAAAATTAAGTGTTAAGATACAATTATAAAAAATATTTCAGAAATTTGTTTGTATTCAAGAAAATGATATGCAGATGAATAGATTAATATTGAAAAGTGAATCTGAAGCTTTTTCCCCATGATTTATATTCATGCAAATGGATGAATTATTCTGCTATCAGTTTATGTGAGAATTTTTTCGTCTCTTTATGATTTTTTTTATGTAACAATTAACTTTGGCTTTAAATAATGAGTCCACTATTTACGTTATCATATTTATCATTGTCTAATATCTGAATCAATTGTAATATCTTTTATGGAGTACATTTCAGTCTTATGAGAAATAAAATCGTTAATATTTAGCTTAGCTACCTACTTAATATCCAATTTTAGAAGTTTCACATACAGTGATGACGAAAGAGAATGTCACACCAACTAAACTATCTAAGGTACTCCAACTGGATAATATACTCTCAGACATAGATACAAATATCTTAATGAATTATCTAGGTTAAAGTTCTCCATCTCTAGATGATAAGATGTTTGGTCATTTAAACAAGAAAAGACCAATTTATCTCCTGAAAATCAGTTTAAGCTATAATGGTTACATCTAGAGTAAACTTGAATACAGTATGGATTCCTGAAGACCTATTCTACAGAGAAATTGATAAGTTGTCTAATGTCAGTGTGATAATGACATTCAAATACAAAATGTATCAACAAAAAATATCAAAAAATCACAATTGAAGGCCAATTCAGAGACATCCACATCCAAAGAAAATCCTAAAACGTAAAGACAGGAAACTGAGACAATCCCCATACACAATGTAGACAAGAAAATAAAATCCAATAAAATATCAAAATTGAAGGAACATCAATAGCCCATCACATAATGATGAAAAAAAAGGGGGATGGCAAAATTTTCAAACTGACCAAATTCAATGACTTCATTTTGCATTAAGCTAAAAATTGAACTTAATCTGTATTTTTTGGTACTTAAAAACTGTGCAGTTTTAAAAAAAAATTCATTGATCCATTCTCAACTTATTATTTGGAAACTGTCGGAGGACAGACAGAAAGACAAACAACTTTTTGGAAGGTATCACATAATACCTCACCAATTTGTGTGGCTGGGTCTAAAAACAAAGCCAACCCACAAAAATCAAAGCACTGAAAAACTGGGAGTGATATAAGGTGCTTGGGAGGAAAGGCATGTCCTGCTTTACCAGCTACACCCATTACAATGCAAGTCAGTGAGTAAAATCCAGTAAGGGCTGATGGATTGTCAATCTGATGAGAATATCTTGTCTCAATGCTTCGTCAATTCATAATGTATTCAAGTTAACTACTGATGTGACTTCCACGGCGGATTCATCTTTAGACCTTCAACACATGGACATTTCAGTGGGCTACATAGATAGCTTGATGTACATTTCTTTGAAGTTGAAAGTAGAAATAAAACAATTTTTTCCTGTATGTCTGTCAATCCAGCAGCATCATGATAAATATTCGTTATTACATTTGCTAATTTGTTACATCCAATTTGATAATTACCACGAAAATATAATTAGTCTTTGGACACCATTTTTTATGATGAAACTAGTTAATTCAAGTCAGAAAATTTAAATATTTAAGTTTAAAGAAAAACACAAAAAATTTTAACCATAGATAAACCAATCATTCATTTAATTCAAAATAAAAAGAGAAATGTTTTGTTTAAATAACAACATTTTAAATTTGCATAATCCTCAGTACTTCCCTGTACAAACCAACTTTTTCCATCTGGTGTAACTTAGTTACTTATTGAAGATTTCTATTTTCTTTAAATTTTATGCAAAAAAAAATTGTTATTGGGGAAACAGACTTAACAATAAAATCATAAACATTGGCCCTAAATGATCAATTCTCTCACAGTAAATCAAATGGATTAAAATTGGTAATTCATACAGGAACAAATTACCACTGTTCTTTACATAAAGCTCTGAAATTAATGTTAAACAATAAAACCATTACACTTTTATGTATTTTTTTTTAAAACAATATATAAAAGGATTTCTAAAATCAGAGATCCAAATCATTAACAACAACCAACATGGTTTAATCATGTTAAGCATTATCCCACAGTACATGCAGGACATCTCAGTTGCCTTATGATGAAGTAATAAGTCACATGGTACACTTATTCTGCAATGGTATGAATGCTACGATTGGCAAAAACACATGTAGATCTATGACATTTTACTACAAGGATACCAATGACTTGATTGGCAAATTGATGAAATGAAGACTAAATAAGGTCACCAACATTAATAATGTCTCTACCACAATAAATGACCAACAACAATATAACAGCTATCGGCAAATCGAGCTTATTCTGTCAAAGACATTTTGATAATTTAAATCTTTTGATGATTCATATATGAACCCTAAACATACTGTCAGTAATGAATACCTGATATCAAAGATCAACATATTACCATAATTTTTTCACAGAGTACTGGACCATAAAACCACACTTTCCATAAACACAAAAGGGAATGACAAAATGGACCAAAGAAAGTCTAACAGACCAAACATCATCACATGTATTGATCCTCAAAATCATCCCCACATTCCACTGGGTGATTCATTCTATGTTTCCTACTTTGCATGTGTCTCTCAAAGGCATATTCACTACCAACCGTTATATTGCACAGTCTACAATGAAATTCCTGCTCAGGTCCATCAAAATCTGGACCCCAAGGTCTGGGTCCACGCCTAAATGGATTTGCATCTAAGTCATCATCATCATCCATTGGACCTCCTCTAAAAGGAGGCCTTCCATATGATCTACCTCTAGGTCCATCAAAACCGGCTCTAGGTCCTGGAAATCGACCTCGAGGACCATCAAAAAATGGCGGTCTAAACGGAGGTCCCCCTGGGGGTCCTAAAGGTCTTATACCCAACAAAGATGGTGGTCCTCTTGGGCCTGACCCTAATAAGCCTGGGGGTCCATCTTCTGTAATAAAAACAGTATACATTGACTTTTCTAATAGCTTGCAAAAAATAAAAGAACAAATCATAATATGAATTTTTTAATTGTAAAACCTGTATATCATGAACACTTCTTCCAATAAAATATAATTAAAATTATTATTCTCATTCCCTACCTACAAACCCTAGGTTTCCTTGCTGGCAGCAGGAAACAAGATTAAAATTGTGTTTGGCCTAACCCGAAGAAAGATTGCAAACATGTCTATCAATAATTGGGTATAAATTATAATGATAATAATATATAATTATTAGTTTACCTGGTCCCATCTGTAGCTTCCCTCCTGGCCTGTACTTAGGCCATGGACCATGTAGTCCTACTTTTGTCCTGTGTTTCGTACCATTCAGGTGATCTATAATACTATCCTCAAACATGGTCTGATAATTACATTTCTTACATTTGTAAATTTCTGCCTCTCTGAAAAAAAAAATAAAGGAAATACTTGTAATGAACATGTATAATGATTATGATCAGTATGTTAAGTACAGAGGAAGGCAGGCAAAATGTATTAACTAAATACTGCATACATGGATATCTCATTGAGAGAATATTATACAGGTTTAAACATATTTTTCATGGAATTGTGACTTAAATGATAACTTTGTGGGTGGCATGATCAAGTATACGAACCCATAAATTCCCTTTAAAAAGTTCAATTCTGATAATACTTGAAAATTGGGTAGATAAGAAAATTAATTTCCCAATCTGTAACATTTCACACATTGCGTATTTGTATCAGTGGGTTGACATATAAATAGCAAAACCATCATGTTTATATCATTCCTCATAAAATATCAAACTTCAAAAGGCAAATAACAGTCAGATGTAAATGATGCCACTCAAGTGTTTACATAAGTCAACCAAAAGAAAGAATTGATTTCTATGGATTCTCTTATTTTGTATCATTTATGTACAACTATTTACTTGGTAACAAAGTCTTCATCCTCAACTAACAAATCAAAAGCTAATTCCTGTCTGCCTTCTAACTTTGCCATCTTCTTTTTATGGTTTTTACTGTTAAAATGAGCCTCAGCTTGAGAAGGATGAGGAAAGGCCATTTCACAAACATCACAACATTCAGGATATTTTACAACCTACAAAATATAATCATAAATCTGCTGGTACATGATACTGTATAGTGGATAGTTTCAGCATATTTTAGTGATCTGTCTAAAAATGCTAAAATAAATTCCACAAAATATTTTCTCTGACCTTACATCTTTAAAACAATACTTAGCATCTGTAAAAATTAGATTAGGGAATTTTTGTGGATATTTTTATCTTTGTACTGGCCAAAATAAGCCATCAAACCATATGTTTGTTCTCCCTCATTTAAGTCATTTGATTATGAACTAGAAAACAATGAATGCGGATTCATAACTTTCATTCAACATATCATTAACATTGTACAAAAAAGGTAGAGAAATCTGGCATCTAAGTTTTTTGGAGTAACCCTAATTCTTTCTTAAGCTGTTCCTCAAAGAATTTTGTACAAATACGTAATTTAATTTGATTTGTAATAAGTTTTCTGATTGGTTGGGTCTCTTTTTTCTTGTATAAATTGGTGAAATCACATAACAAACACACCTTAATAATAGCAAGTACGGTCCTGATATATACTACTTCCTCCAGCTGAATAATGCTTATATTAAGAGTTAATAACTCATTTTCTTATTTTTACATACCGTAACATCAGCATTGTCTTCTTCAGCTTCTGCAACAACTTCATCTGTTGTTTTACTACCATCACCAGTTGTCTCCCCTTCAGTTTCATCATCTGGTTTTTTCTCAAATGCAGGAACACCTTTTGTCTTTGCTGCTATTTTTGCGAGTGTTGCATCTAAAGCAACCTGATTTTTATAAGCCCTGACTTTTTTCATGTGAGGTTTACCTTCATAATGTTGCTTTGCTTGGTTGGGGTTACTTAATTTAGCTTCACAAAGCTCACAATAAAGAGGTTGTTTCATTGCCTCAATTTTCTGATCCAGTTCTTTCTCATTATACTCAACGTATGATGATTTCTTTTCCTCTTTTTCACCTTCATCTTTATCTACTGGTGTTTCTTCTGTTTTGTCTTCAGGCTTTAGGGGATCAACTTTAGCTATCTTTATTGGCACCGTTCTTTCTTCCTTTATTGATTGCTCCTCTGATTTACGTTTAGGAAATCTTTCATTAGTTTCCATCTCATTAAAACTATTTCTCCTTCCCTCATTATCATTATAACTATTTCTTCTGCCTCCAAACCTACCACGACCCCTGTCAGCTTCACCACGACCAATCCCACCGCGAAAGCCTCCCCTGCCTCTAAAATCTCCAAGTAAGCTGCCTCTATGTCTATCCTCCAATTCATCCCTTCTTTCTCTTCTTTCAAATTCACCAGGTCTGTCATCAAATGGTGGTCGTTGTCTGTCATCAAAAGGTGGTGGTCCTCTGTCATCAAATGGAGGTGGTCCTCTGTCATCAAATCTTCCTCTCAGACCCCTGTCATCAATTCTACCTCTTGCACCCCTGTCTTCAAATCTACCTCTTGGTGCCCTATCATCAAATCTACCTCTTGGGCCTCTGTCATCAAATCTACCTCTGGGGCCCCTATCATCAAAACTTCCATGGCCCCCCCCTCTAAGTCCTCCTCTGCCAGCAGAAAATTCATCTCTGTTTCTGTCTGTGTCATCATATCTGTCCCAAAATGAGTCACCTCTCCGGTCATCTTCCCTCCCTCCTCTACGACCTCTGAAACCACCATCATCATCAAACCTGCCTCTTCCTCCTCTACCACCTCTGCCTCGACCTCGGCCTCTGAATCTATCTTCCCTTTCATAAGGATCCCTTTGGGAGCCAACCATCCCTGTCATGAATGGTTTGTCTTCCTGAGGCCCTTCATCATACAAGTCTGGTGGTGGGAGACTTGGTTTATCATATCCTCTATACTCATCCCTTGGGTATTCTTCAGGATGATGGGGAGGGCCTGGTGGTAATCTACTTCCTGGTCTAGTTCTCTGATAGTCCTGTGGATATCCTTGGTCTGGTTTGTCACTATGATCTCTTCCCCATCCTGGTCCTTGCTTTTCTCTACCCCAACCAGGGCCTTGATTTTCTTTACTCCAACCAGGTTCTTTATTTTCCCTGTTCCAATTTTGACCTTGGTTATCACTGCTCCATTTCTGGCTTTGATTACCTTGGTTCCAGCCTGGACCGGAGGAATTGCTTGATCTGTTATAGTCATAACCAGGGGTTTGATAACTTCCACTCTGCCCATATGCATTCTGGTTGTTATCATTGCCCTGAGTGTAGCCAGCTCCACTCTGGTAACCTCCTTCTGGACCTGATTGATAGCTGCCTGGTCCTTTCTGGTACCCATCTCTACCTGGTCCCTGTAATTGATAGCCAGCTGGCCCTTGCTGGTACCCATTGTTACCTTGACCTGATGGGTATCCAGGACGACTCTGTGACGAGTAACCTTGATTCTGTTGGTTACCAGTACTTCCTGGAGATGAAGCATTAAAAATAAGAATTTTATTATATTTCTACTGTGATTTCATTTTTATTTGTTGGGTTCCTGTGGATGAATGTTTACTATGTCTCAGTGAAGTGACACAGTGAGGAAGCCATACAGAATGGTCAACATCCTGTCACCCTTAATTGTTTAAGCAAACAGGAAGCCTTATAGAGTAGTCAACATCCTGTCACTCTTAATTGTTTAATCAAACAGAATAGCAATTGTTTAACAGCCCCATATAGCCATTCAGGCTATCTGAGTGTTAATCAAAAATAAATCATAAGAGACAGACATTCAGTATTCTCCTTTCTTCTTGTTTTTCCACTGAAAAAGGTTGTCATAAAAGTGACATGGTTTTACCACATTCTGTTAACCATTAAGTAATTTGACTTACTGGAAATTTTACTCTGGAAAATTCTTACAAAATCTTGAGCAAAAGTAGTTTTATTTCACTATTTACCGGAAATGCAGAATTTTTCTTCATTGAGCCATGAACCACCAATTCAAATATTCAAAGAAATGTCCTCTAACCATGGAAATTGATACCCACGGAAATAAATGAAACCACAGGAAATTACTGAATATCAGTCCTACTCTTAATATAAAAATTCCCGAAATTTAAGTTGTTTTTTTCCACATGTGGATTTCTTAATTAAAAATGTCCTTGCCTTGTAAAAATTGAGTCTAATCTTAGCCTTTGACCTATGAACTGACAGTCAATAGGATACTATCCATTCAGTGAGTGACAAGTTTAATGAAAATTTACCAAAATATTCTAGAATGTTCAAAATAGTGGTACAGACAGTATATAAGTGAACCAATAGTACGATAAACATAGAAAACAGACCAATTAAAGCAATTTACACTTATTCTTGCCTTGATTTTGCTGATATCCTGGTGCATTTTGAGTATGTTGGTAACTAGACATACTCTGACCCTGCTGGTAACCAGTGCTTCCCTGTCCCTGCTGGTAACCTGTGCCAGAAGCACTAGGTGCTTGCTGGTAACCAGTGCCAGGTGTACTAGGAACTTGCTGGTAACCAGTGCTTCCCTGTCCCTGCTGGTAATTTGAGCCACCTTGAGACTGCTGGTATCCTGTACTTTGACGGTAACCAGTCTGAGGTTTGTCATAGGAACTTCCCTGTGGAGTTTGATTCTCTGGTTGACTTGATGGATATCCAGTACTTTGAGAAGAGTCGTATCCCTGTGAAGTATAATTGCCTGCTTGGCTATAACTCCCACCACTCTGATAATTCTGAGCTTTATTATCTTGTTGATAATGTGATGCAGGTTGTTGGTAAGAAGATGGGTAGCCTTGGTAAGTTGATGGTGTAGTTGTTGGTGTTTCTGGAGTTACTTCCCTTTTGGGTTCTGCAGGAGGTGGTGGTTGGGGTTGTTTCCCTTGGTAATCAGTTCCAGATTGATACTGATAGCCACCTAAATAAAAAAAAACAAAATATTTTGAAACCACCAGGTAAACACTTAAAATACTAAAAATTATATACAAATACTTGAAAATTTTTGTTCATAAAACATGAACTTACACACGCTTCCGAGCTGGGTATACTCCCACTTGTACAGGAAGTTGATATTGAACAGCACTTAACAATCACTTGGAACAAATGTCATATCCATAAAAACCCACACACTAAATTTGAAATCAATCCATCCATTAGGAGCAGAGATTTTTGTGATGAAAATTTTGTCTCTCACTCCATACAGAAAGAAGTTACTAAGTCCCTTAAAACAGGATGTTGATATCAGACAGCACCCAAAATTACTTAGCTTACAATGTATGCGACCTCTATATAAAATCACTTACAGAACAGGAAAATTAATTCATCCATTAGAGATAACCGTGATGAAATTCAGATGGATGAAAGACAGGACAAACGGAATGGACAAGGTGATTATAACTACCCAATAAACCCCACTGAATCAGTACAAATATATTTTTTGAAAATACAAACTGAAATTAACAATAAGGGCAACTCAAGTACAGAGACAGAACTTGTACAATTTTAAAATTGTTTGTATTGCTTCTGAATTATGTACAGCCACTATTCTATAAGAAAAGACCAATATTTGATCTCTGCATCACTGTCACAGGATTTCCTCAATATTTGATCTCCGCATCACTGTCACAGGATTTCCTCAGAATTTTTTCAATGGAATTTTAGACAAATTAGGTTTTTGACAGATTTACAAGAATCTGCCCTTGTAATGTTCATTTCCAGTGCATCAATGAATCTATAACTCAGTTTCCCAAAATTCTATGGAAAATCTTTTTTCCTTGATTCTGATAGTGCAAATGGTCGAATTAAAACTTTCAAAATGGTGGGTTTTTCATTGCCACTACCTGATTCTTACAGAGACTGATACTTAATGAAAGGTTGTGTTTATCAGCCGGTTTTAATAGTAATTCTTATCAGGGTTTTTTCTACAATTTAGAAGCTTTCGCCACTTTCACGTGTGAAAATAAAGTAATTTTATGTGATTTTTTCAAGAGATCATTTGCATCTGACATATGATATTTCAATATACCGGGGTATTGTAAACTTATAAAAGGGAAACCACCTCCTACCCTACAAATCTTTAAACTACCTTAATGTAATAAACTACTCCTACTTGAGGTATGAAATCTATATATATCAAATTGAAATATTTACTGGTACTAAGTTATAATTTCCCCTATGTTACCTCAAACTTTTTAATTGGATTCTGTTTTTAGCTCAATTTTCAACTGTCAATTTCCTTTAGTTTATATTAAAAGCAGACCATATTATAATGACAATTTAATGTATTATTCCCGGATAATATTCTAGCATTTACGCTTCAATTTAGATGTAGAAATAAAACAGACAATAAATTTTAATGTTGTTTAGATGCATAAGTAACAAAAAGTTAGGGAATTGGCTCAATAGAACTATTTACTCATATTTGACCTTTAATGACTTTTAGTTAATGTGTGCAAGAGTAATCAAGGGAACCAAGATTTAACAGAAAATCAAAAGACACAGCAAGGAACATGAAGCAACCAAAATCACACATACAAAGAAATAAAAGTAAAAGAGAATTTCAGACTCCACCAAAAACTTTGAGCATGGAACAAGTGTACCAGTGGGGTAAGCATCCTTTGCTTTTCTAAAAACACCAGCAGAGATGTTCATAAAGTCATATGATTAACTCACATGCATGATTCAAAACAATCGGTGGGCCATTAACATTCAAAACATTTAATTACATACAGATTTCAGATGATGCAATGAGACTTGTGCTAGAAAATCACTGCTGATTCTGTGGCCACACTAACAATACAATATGACACCAACAGTGTTTGTATTTATTGCCAACTATATCATTTTTTCATATTCTCCTATAAATGTGAAACTGAACAATAATGACTACTTCTATCTCAGGTTACTAATGTGATACTGAACAATGTTGGCTATTTCTATCTCAGGTTACTAATGTGATACTGAACAATAATGACTATTTCTATCTCAGGCTACTAAAGTGATACTGAACAATATTGGTTATTTCTATCTCAGGTTACTAATGTGATACTGAACAACATTGGCTATTTCTACCTCAGGCTACTAATGTGATACTGAACAATGTTGGCTATTTCTATCTCAGGCTACTAATGTGAAACTGAACAATGATGACTATTTCTATCTCAGGCTACTAATGTAAAACTGAACAATAATGACTACTTCTATCTCAGGCTAATGTGAAACTGAACAATAATGACTACTTCTATCTCAGGCTACTAATGTGAAACTGAACAATAATGACTACTTCTATCTCAGGTTACTAATGTGATACTGAACAATGTTGGCTATTTCTATCTCAGGTTACTAATGTGATACTGAACAATAATGACTATTTCTATCTCAGGCTACTAAAGTGATACTGAACAATATTGGTTATTTCTATCTCAGGTTACTAATGTGATACTGAACAACATTGGTTATTTCTACCTCAGGCTACTAATGTGATACTGAACAATGTTGGCTATTTCTATCTCAGGCTACTAATGTGAAACTGAACAATGATGACTATTTCTATCTCAGGCTACTAATGTGATACTGAACAATGTTGGCTATTTCTATCTCAGGCTACTAATGTGAAACTGAACAATGATGACTATTTCTATCTCAGGCTACTAATGTGAAACTGAACAATGATGGCTATTTCTATCTCAGGCTACTAATGTGAAACTGAACAATGATGACTATTTCTATCTCAGGCTACTAATGTGAAACTGAACAATGATGACTATTTCTATCTCAGGCTAATGTGAAACTGAACAATACTGGCTATTTCCATCACTGTTAAACAGACCAACAGAAATTTTGAACACCTTGACAGATCATCACTGTGGTATTTTCTGTCTCAACTTAAAAAAATATGAGTTATTCTGTGTATAGTAAGAAATTAAATACGGCACATGTAAATATACTATATACTACATGTAAAGAGCAATTGGCAATGAATGGTAAACATTTGAAATATATTTCATCTGCATGGAACATAATTACACACTGGTACTCACCTGAACCCTGTTGGTACCAGCTACTATTTCCCTGCTGCTGATATCCTGTTTGTTGGTAACCATAACTAGATCCTTGTTGGTAAGATGGTGTAGTTTGCGTGTTACTTTGAGTACTAGGAGCTTGCTGATAACTCGTAGATGAAGCTGTCAATTAATAGATAGTAGCATTATTCTTGAAGATATACATATAATTTTAGTAACCCCTTACAGAGTTTGTGAGGTGGTCAGTTACTTTCACAAATTATCCATTTTTTTTTCAAATATGAAAAAGGATGTATGAATCTAATTTAAGTACATATACAATGACTTGTGACATCTATGTTTTATCAAAGCTGTTTATTTCTCATACATCAACTACATTCAGTACATTTGAAGTAAAATATTTATATATTCAATGCATGGTGGTTTGGATTTTTTTTATACTAACAAGCCTTCCCTACATTTATCTCCTTTAATACCTGTTGTACTTGTCTGGTACCCTGTCGTCGATGGCAGAGGGGGTTTATCACTGGATCCCTGCTGCTGAATGCTAGATGAACCAGTCTGTGAACCTTGGTACCCTGCTTGCTGGTACTGCTGTTGATAATTTGACCACATCTGTTGGTATTGTTCTGGCGTATAGTTGCCATACTGAGAGTAGTTGTACTGTGAATATTGTTGACTGTTACCAGAAGAACCAGTACTACTGGTAGAGTATTGACTGGGAGTCTGAGATGTACTGTACTGTGATGATGCAGTGGTCTGTGCAGTTGTGTATGAACTGTTAGCTGTTGTTGTTGTGTAACCAGCTGATGATGTAGAATATTGCGTTGAGGGCGGAGGCTGAGAAGGTTGTGGTGGCTGTGATGGTTGAGACTGTGATGGTTGTTGATACTGTGCTGACGAATAGTAATTGTAACCTAAAATCAGAAAATAAAATTTTTAGAAAAAATGCACAAATTTACACAGAAGAACCATAAGTTTAAATGAATTAAAATTCAAAAGCAACATGGCACATGATTACAATAGTTCCACAAAGGTTTGGTGATATCAACACAAAGTAATTAATCTACAGAAAATTTACCTAACACACATGTATACAAAATTTGAAGGCCTTAATAGAAAACATGGGGCTTTTAATTTTAATGTCGCAGAGACAACATATACTAGCTCTAATCTTAAATCTAAAAAAAGCTTCACCAAAAGCAGCATGATACAGCCGCAGTGGTTGAACCCTGAACAGTTGGGACAAGTGTGGACACAATATTAGTTTTTAACACACTTAAGCATAAAGACTTACAATTTATCATGGATAACATCAAATGGTTTTGACACTATTTTGCACAAAATTTTATATTAAATTAAAAATGTAAAATCAGACCAAAAATAAACTGTTATTACAGAGATAAGTCGCGCTTGTTTGACATTGACAATATAATGCTGTGTTTGTTAAATTAATTTTTTGTGTTGCTTTCATATTTTGTATAATAATAAGAAATCACAATATTATCATTTTCGTGTTACCACTGCAAAATGCACTAGGCGACAGATGGATGTTGAAATGAACTTATCAGAAAACTTAACATTAAACTTTAACATTAAATTTCTTAAGTCAACAGACCATGACTGTGGAGGTATGTGCATAAAATTGGTATGAATTTGTGATGCAATGATGGTAATGTATCAGTACATCAAATATCATTGACCTAGCATAAGCAGTTCATGTTAAAATGAACTTGTCAGAAAACTTAACTTTAAGTATGTGGACACTGTCGCCATTGTCGGAATAGCATAAACTAAGTCTCGCCTTCCGTGACTTTCATCACAAGCAAGACAAAAAGTTTTTTTATGTGTGGTACCCTTTGACCCCTTACAACTAGAAAAACGGAAGAGATATCTGAAATCTGATTGAAAAAGGCAGGCAGGGATTTTTATGAAGAATGCAATGAAAAAACTTTTTTGAAATCAGACAAAACATAAACAAGAGGCTCCAAGGAGCCTGAATCACTCGCCTGGTTATTTTTTTTTGTCTTTCAAGGGCAATAACTTTAACAATAAGCAGTCAGACAATTCTGACCCAAGGAACACCTTGGTATGACTTATCATAAGGATCTTTTCATCAACTGAAAAATCATTCTATCTACTAGTATTATAATTTTCAAGATGTTGGCTGAAAAATGAAAACTGCTAAAAATATAATTTTTTGCCTTTCAAGGGCAAAAACTCTAATAAAGAGTTGTCAAACAAGTTATGTCCACACAAACTTTAGTCGGTTGTATAATAAAGATCATTTCAGAAATTGAAAATTTCATTCTATCTAACTTAATTTTCAAGATATTGGCTGAAAACTGTAAAAAAAAACATTCACCTTTCAAGGCCAGTAATTCTTAAAAGGAGCTGTCTGCCAACTTGGATCTCTGAAGACTTTTGTAGACCTTATAATAAGGATCATTTCAGCAATAAAAAGAATGTGGCAAAACCTAATGGTTGTGGAGATATATGCAAAAAACTACTGTCAGACCCCTATGTTCTATTTTTAGTAGCAGCAACCATGTTTTTCGACAAATCAAAAATTCCAACATCAGTTCAATGCAGGATACCCCAAGGAACATTCATGTCAAGTTTAATTCCAACTGGTCAAGTAGTGTTAGAGGAGACGAGTATTGAAAAATTGTTAACGACAGACAACAACGACATCAGACGCCAAGTGATGGCAGGTGAACTAAAACGTCAATTTCTGGGAGTGTGGCCACTTTGACCCCATAAACTTAGAAAACTATAAGAGATATCCGAGATCTGATTGAAAAGTCAGGCAGGGATTTTCAAAAGGAATCCAATAATAAAAATTTCGAAATGGGACCAAAAATATAAAAAATAATTTTTGGGGTGTTGCCCAACTTTGACACCCTATAACTTGAAAAATGGTCACAAACACATAGAATCTGCTGATACATTGGTTTATCAGAATTAAACAAGGAACAAAAAACAAAAAAAAAACAAAAAAAGAATAATCAAAATCTGAAAAAAAAAAAAAAAAAATTCTCCATGGGTTTTAATCAAACTCCTATTTTTACCCCTTTAGGCCCCCTTTTTCTAAAACAGTAAGGGCCACAAAGTCCAAATTGAAAATGAACCTTCCTTCAGTGGTAACTAAAATCACATAAAAATGTCAGAACAATTGGTCAACCACAACTTAAGTTACTGCACGGAAATAAAGTGTCCCCAGACGAAGACGATGACACCAATGACGACTGTGCCATAACATTATGTGTGCTAATTATTTGCAGTCGTATAAAAATTGTTTGACCCACACCTGTCCTGAAAAATGGATCTTCTCAATTGCCCATTATAAAAAAAAACTGCCAAGACAAGATTTCCCTACTTACATATAAGTATATACTTCTTTTTTGGCCTTCAATATAGTCTGTAAAGTATACTCTTTGTAGCAACAAAAAAACAGAGATAGGTTTGAAACAGGACATTGTTTTTACTTACCTGATGAGTAATTATCAGAAGGATATCCAGACTGTTGGTACTGGGAGTATCCTCCCTGTCCTCCTGGAGGAGGTGGAGGAGGAGCTGCACTACCCCCTCCTGTCATATACCCTCCTAAAATACAACAAAAGCTTGTAATAACAGCTTCTTCTTATCAGAAAAGAATATGGACAGATGAATAATGAAACATTAGCTGTAAAATTGAATTTACTCTATGAATTCATGATGTGAAAACAAAATATATAAAAGATGTGACTAAGACTTGATAAGACCATGCAGTGTTTTGAGACTAATGAAGCATTATACCTTGTAGGTTTCACCTGTCTCATATTATCCAAATTAGAAACATATGATTTTCCACCAAATTATCTCCCTTTAGTTTAAAAAAACACAAGCAAAAGAGAATTAGTAACTCAGTTTACGTTCTAATCACTCTCTGTTCAAGGATTTTAATATCTCAGTTACCTGTTTGGCCATTTACACTACTGTCAACCAAAATTTAAATTCTCCACTCTTCATAATGGAGTCACTTATGTCCATCAAAGTAACAACTAGGATAAAATTGTTCCATTTCTTTACTTTTCAATATTTTTTTCTGTCAATAACTGAGAAATGTTATTAAACTGCTAGAACCATGAATTATACCTTGGTATAAAGACAGGAAGAGTCAACAATTTCTGAAATGGTGACTCCATTGTGGAGAGTGGACACACTGTGACTCCTCTCACAATACATCCACTGTGAAGATTGGAGAAATTTGTGTTGACAGTAGTATATATTGGCTGCATAATAACAGGCATTTGAACTGATTTTGTTAAATTTTTAAGGCTAATTAGTGGGTCTTAGTATTTAGTATGAGGAAGGCATCAGCTTTACATGTAAGTGCGAGTAAGTCCAAAGCAAAAGTATCAGGGTTTCAACAAATTAGACTTCATACCATTTATCATTTTGTCTAGTTCGTTTAGAAATTTTTCAGCAGTAATAAGTGGAAGAAGGCAAAGGGAATTCCAAATATTGGTAAAAATTACCAGAAGAACTGTTTCGGGTTGGGCATATATTGCAGGGTTTTAATAAGATACTTCCAACTGGAAGTAGCTTTTTTGAAAAATAACAGACGTCTTTTGCACATTTTGTGTAGCCTGCATTTTTAATATTTTTGAATCTTCAAAGTATCCCGATATTTTGCCTGGACAAAAATTTTCTCAAGTGTCAGTATGATGCCTTTCTCACAAACTTCTATACATTTAAGATCGAGCTATGCTTGCTTATTATGGGTTTAAAGGGTGTTTGTCAAGTACATGTAAATCATATATGAAGATCTCCCTACATGTAAACACACCATATATCAATTTCCTGTGACATGGCTCTCATTGGGTTAATGGTCATTGATTGTAATGAAGTCCAATAATGGTATAATCTAATATCAAGGACATGTAGGGAGGTCCCACCTGCAACCATCCATCTTTGTTTAAAATTGTGTATGCATGTGCCAAGTTTTTATGTAAACTTTATCCATTCCTAGTTGTTCTACATTAAGATAGCTTACTTGCTTGTACATGCAGTGATACTGTATAATAAGAGTTAAGCAAAATCAATAAAATAAAATAATTTTAACAAAAATCATTTCTAAAAACATTGATTGGGGTAAGAAGGGGCATGTGCCATTTATCACATTCTACAAAATCTCCCATTTCAATTGAAATTGCTTAAGAACTGCCCATTGAAGTTATTTTGAAGTACAGTTCTGGCTTTAAACCACATAGAAGCATATGATTAGTGATTCATGCACTTTTTAATTCCAAATTTTTCCTAATTGAAAATATTTCAGTAGCTCAGTAGGCCTTGTAGAGACTGTATTCAAAAATAAAAGTGCAAAAGAAAATTGTCCATTGGAGATATTAACACATAAAATTCTGTTGCATTCTACTACAGAAAAGTACAGGAAAATTTCCTGCCAGAATTTTTACACTATAACCAGTCAAAAAATGTTCACAATAGATAGATCCTAGGAAATGAGCATAAAAGAGTAGTTTTTTGGATGTAACAAATATATTTGAACACTTTCATTGATTACCTTGAGATATGATAAATCTCCCCCTGCCTTGTTTTTAGAAAGAACTATATAATTCATCATCTTCCAAATATACAGAAGATGTTTTCAAAATGTTGGAATTTTTTATTCACAACATATTTGTCCTGTGTGGTGGACGCATTTTTCAACAAACGGTCGGCATTCCAATGGGAACAAATTCTGCTCCTCTACTTGCTGACTATTCCTTCACTCTTATGAGGCTGACTTTATAGCTGATCTGATCCGAAAGAAATAATATCGTTTAGCTATAGTCGGCGTCACATAAATAACATACTGTTAAAATTTGAATAAAAATATTTTCTACGACTTTATTGACACCTACCGTCGTTTAAATTGTCTTAAATGACTTGCTCATTCGTTTAGCCAAACGGCTTCTTCCTAAACATTGAATCGTTAAATTCCGGTCAGATTTTAATTCAAGGTGGCAATATTTACATTGTAAAAAGTCGGCCATGTTTACAGTGATCGGGTTGCTAGGAGATGTTGTTTACGTTTAAATGGTTTGTCCAAAAACCGAAGAACCCAGAATGCAATTCGGCGTTATTTCGGATATCTCGGATTTATTTTACGCGAACAACGTATAATACCGAGAAGTTGATCAAGCAGACGATTGTCACCGGAGTTCGACGGGAACTTACGCACTTCGTTTGTAAACAAATCGTCCCGTAAAAACCAACATGGCGGATATTAGTATGGGATTTTCCCGTAAGGATTTGTTACGCATGATTTAAGCTAATAAGCGACTTGTTTTTGAGAAGCTGTTTGGCTAAACGAATGAGCAAGTCATTTAAGACAATTTAAACGACGGTTGGTGTCAATAAAGTCGTAGAAAATATTTTTATTCAAATTTTAACAGTATGTTATTTATGTGACGCCGAGTATAGTTCCTATAATCTCAGTTTCCGCTAAATAGATGACGTATTATCTTTAAGCAATCCTAATTTCGGGGATTTGATACATCGCATCTACCCCAAAGACCTTGAGATAAAAGATACTACAGACACTGTGAGGTCAGCCTCATATCTTGACCTACACTTAGAAATCAATGGTAAAGGAAAACTATTGACCAAACTTTACGACAAACGTGGTGACTTTTCATTAAGAATTACCAAATTTCCTTTCATCTGTGGCAACATCCCTTCAGCACCTGCGTTTGTTTTCATATCACAACTCATACATTATGCCAGATCTTGTCGTAACCACGCAGATGTTTTGTATCATGCTAGACTTCTTACAGTCAGACTTCTGGAACAAGGTTATGTTGCTACAAGTCATCACTACAGAAGTTTTATGGTCGCCATGATGAACTCGTCAATTGTTACGATGTATCCATCTGCACCATGAAAACTGCCTTGTTCATCGTGTCATAGTTTTCCTTTCCTCTTTCCTCTACCCCGAACTGACTTTTCATGAGCAACTCGGCAGGTGTTTCTAGAAAAGCAGAGGATGCTTATCCCACTGGTGCACCTGGTCCATGCTCCCAGTTTTTAGTGGAGTCTGAGCTCCTCATTTGCTTTTGTTACTTTGTATCATTTTAGTTACTTAATGTTCTTTGTTGTGTATGTCTGTTTTCCATGTTTGGTCTTTGTACCTGGATTGCTTTAGTTTGATTTCTGCTGGTACCTTAGTTTCCTTGTTTACTCTAATCCTTTTTTGCGTCTATTTGATTGACTTTGAACTGTGGTACCATCGTATCTGTAAACCTTATGATTGCTCAAAGAGGGAGATCTTCCTCTTTTCTAATAGAGAAATTTAGCATGCTGCCCTTTTTCACAAAAATATAGGATAGTTTTGCTAAAAATCCAAGCATAAAGACCACACAAAGATATAAATCTATGATAATTTTGTTTAATTACTAAGGGTTTCTAATAAAAATTTGAGTAATTAGTACAAGAGGATTAATTATTTGTTGATTGTTGAATGACAGGGTAAGAAACTCGCTCAATTTCCAGCCAGTCCTGAGTACAATTTTTCAATATATTTACTATATGGCTATATCAAGTTTTGCTTAAATTAGCCAGCCCTGCCAAAAAATAGCCAGTCTCGGGCTGGCGGGCAGGCTATAATTTCTAACTCTGTGAATGATTGCCATGTTAGATAAACATTTTAATTACAATGTATATCAATATAATTAGCTTATTAGAATATAATTTGGGCAATATTTCTGCTAAGAGGGAGATTTTGGAAGAGAAATTTAAGTAAGAGAGGATTTGTCTCTCCCTTGTAGCAGATCTGGCAAAATCATTTTTCAACCTGTCGGACATTTGGCTGGCAACCTAACAAAATCTGCTGGACCAAACAATTATCTGCCAGACCGAAATCATTTCTCTGATCCAATTTAAATTTGCCTTGATTCGGACGCCATATTTAAACTGGAAGTTCCGGCTGACGTGTGTCTAATAAAAAAAATGTACCAGACATCTGGTCCAGAAATCACACAAATTTCACCGGACAGGTGGCTAAAAATACTAGTCATGCCTGACAAGGTATGGACCATTTAATAGCAAATAATGTTGGTTTGACCTAATAAGACTTAAGACTATGTCACATGACAAGTGTTCATGTGGGGGCCTAGTTTAGGCACTGTAGAAATGACAGAGGCACACAAATAACATGCATGCATGCTGCATTGTTTTTATTATTTTTGTTTGAAATACTACATGTAAATGTTAATGAAAAGAAAAAGGAAGGAATGGGGACAATACCAATTTCTGAAAGATGCATGGAAGAAAGGGTATTTCTGTTCTGTGATTTAACTTAAACTCCAGCAAAAATTAATACAAATGTATAAGGCACAGGGTGAACCTTTGACAACCCTGATCACTTTATTATTGCTGCTTCATTGGGGAATGGCAAAAATGTCCCCTGCGTCTGAGATAGTGAGATGGGGGTAAGTTACACCAGAGTTGTTCTCAACTTATTAGAACAGAAAAATCAATAATCAGGCCCCAACACTAGCAGCACATTTTAAATAAAACTACAAAATTAAATATGCATGGGCAGTATGAGTTCTCTAGGACAATAAATGGTAGAGGAACCCGCAGAACATTGCGCAAAATCTAGCCGGCTCGAACAGCACGTTCACTTTCTATTTCTTAATCGTGCAAATTTAAGTTGAAGACACACAAAATAGGGAGGTAATTACATAGATATGGTTCTCATTTTATACCTGAAGCACCCGAAGACATTGCTTTGGTGTTAGTGCTTTAGAAATTTAGATTTTTTTCAGATTCATCAAATGAAAATTAACCAAGTGTTAGCAAATAATACATCCCGCAGCAAATTATGAAACATCTGAAGACCGAAAATAATTTCTGTTTAAAAGTACAAAAGAACGACCGGCTTTAAAAAATATTCTGGGTGGACGTGTCCAGGGACGGTGGGTGACCTGGCATGCTGTATAAAGTAAGATGTCTTTAAATTTCATATATTTTCATTAAATATTCTCAGTACCATAAATATTCAAGCATATCTATATTTTATATAATATTAATATAAAGTCCCTGGTTGAATCATCAACACTGTCTGATTCGATAAAAAATGAACAATCAATAATTCATACTACCTGTTGCTGGTCAATCTCCTACTTCTCCTACAATCTCCTACTTCTCCTACAATCTCCAATTCTCAAAATACCTAACAAAAATTTCCGAACATTTAAGTAGTTAAATACATGTATGTTCTATTACTAAAAGCAACTACAGTTTTACTTTATTATTTATACATATATCTTGAATTCTTTATATGTCAAAGAGATATCTGCGTATGTATTTTACAAAGAGGACATTCTGTAACAAAATGAATCTCTTCCTCAGTTTTTTTTTTCTAGTGTACAGTATAGACATTTTCTATTAAGTTTACTATGGTTTTTAAAAAGTGAGAAAATAGTCTAATTTTATAAATACACCGCCTAAACAAAAATTCTCTCTTTTTTTTTCAAAACTAACAGATTTTTTTTAACCATAGTATACTAGAGTACCACGAATTCACATTGAAGTTGATGAAGTTTTTTGCAATATATAAATGCATCATGCAAAAGTTCACTTTCTAAATTTATTAATATATGATAATATTTCGACGTTGTTAACGTAACAATTAAGTACATGTACATTGGGTACCTCCCAAGTTCTGACATGACAGCATATATTATGAAGGTACTGAATTTTTACTGGGAAGTCACGTGACTTCGGAGTCTTAAAACCCTGCTTATGAGGATATATCTGTCGCTCAACGGTGACCAGAGACCCCCCCTCCGTAAATAGTGCCAGATGATTGAGATCTAATTTACACACATTGGAGGTTATTTATATATACTTTCACTTTACAAAAACGTGATCTTGTTGCATAGAAAATAAAAGATGGTTTTTTTTTGTCGATAAGTTAACACTAAATAATTACACACACGCACGCACACTAACACAGATATATAAATAAAGGATTTACAATACTTTACTGCTGAATTAATGTAAAATATTAGATTGAAACCCTGATTCATAGATAAAATTATTATGTGAATCCTTTTTTTTTTTCATAAAAATGAGAAACTTCGTTCAATTCTCAAGAGCTTCTCAGTAGATGATATAGCTATAAACAGCTTATAAAGGACAGTGTTTATTCTATCTGTAGGTACATATACATATAGACATAACATTGGGTTACCCGTGGTCCCCGATTGGTGCAAACGTATAGATATAATAATGGGTAACCATGGCCCCATAGAAACATACATACAGATATAACATTGGGTTACCCATGGCCATATATTGGGACATACAAATAGATATAATATTGGTTACCAATGGTCCTCTATAGGAACATACATACGATGTAACATTGTGTTACACATGGTTCTCTATAAGAAAAAAATAGATATAACATTGTGTTACCTATGGTTCCCTATTGGAATATACATATAGATATAACATAGGGTTATTCAGGATCCCCAATTAGAACATTTTGGAAGTTTTTGGACAATGCGAACCATATTCCAGTGTCTATGTTTCAGACATCTTGACTGGAAAACCTGCAGAAGATCTAAATGATCAGGTATTGCTTTTTTTATAACCAGAAAGAAGGAAAAATTGCGCTCCATTTTGATTTATAACTTTTTTTCTAATTCACTGTTTATTTACTTTTAGTGAAGCAATGTTATGCATGCATTATAATTATAAAATGCTATGATAAAACTTCTATCACAATTACCAAAATTTATTTTAGATGTATATACGTGTATTATTCCTGATACATTTAATTACGGAAAAAAGGTATTGGATTCATGCTACAATGATATGCAAAGAAGTCATGAGAATATACTCTATGTAAACGGAAAGTTATTCTAATCAAGATCCTTAAATAAAAACACATTCTTATGTCTTAACAAGTCATGTTGTCTAGACGCGGGTTGGATTGTCATTGGCTGTATTAGTTTGAATAGCATTTTTTTGGAGGAATGGGTTTGTCTTGTAGCGTATAGGGTCAAAATTTTGTTTTTATATTTTGTGTGTTTTTGCCATCTTTCTACATTTCGTTAACCATTGTTTTAATTTTATCCAGATAATTAATACCTATGCCTGGTTATTGACAAGAAGGTGTGACTAAGTTAAGCAGATTGGTTTTAACATGTTTATTTACTTATGAATGATGGGGATGTACCCCGACCCCTTGATTTTATCGTACTCTGAAAAAATGACAGCGTCCCCAACCTAAAATTTTGAAACTTTACACATTGAATCCGGCGTATAGGCTAAATTTTGGATTCTTGAGCCTGCAGTATTATTGCTTACGCTCTAAAAACGAGCTGCATAGAAAAGGGGAAGGGGTTACACACACAATGACATTTTTCATCACTGGAATCATGTTATTGATTCACGTTATGATTTTATGTTAAGTGTATAAAGGTACAGTTATCATTTGTAGGGTATTCAGATACAGATTTGTCAACGTGTCAATGGTTTGCCATTCTGAATGTCTACCTCAAATGAGGGTTGCAATGCTCTGTTTTTTTTAATTATTATTATTATAATCAAATTATCTGCTATTGATTTTTACATTGATTAGGAGTGTTGTATCCCGAGTTGTCTATATTCTGTTCAGAAATGCTTCGTGCAATATTTTAGGTGGTCTTTTGCCTAAACAGTTATGTTCTGACAAACATTGGTAGGGGTAAGACTTTTGTAAAGTGGTCCAAAAAGGTAAAATTTCATATTTGCTGTAAACATTAGAAATATCTGGTCGAAAAAATGAAAGTATCCTTATAAGTCCTGTGCAAAAGGCATTCTAATTTTATTGATATTACTCAGATTGTACTAATTACATCTAGATAAACACTTTGAATCAAATGATGTAATTTTAAACAAACACATCATAAATAATGAAATATTAAAAGGAGTAACTCCTGTATACAAAAAAGGTCTGTACTTAGATTATTTTTGCTCTACTGGTTAGGTGAGGTCCTTTCGGCTATTTGTTCTCCATCAGTTCTTGACACATTTGGTCGTTCGGAAAATACATCTCACAAGCACCTAGATACTTCTCGAAACTATCTAGATACTTCTCCCAAGCATCTAGATGCTAACCACAACTATCTAGATACTTCTTAGAAGCATCTAGATACTTCTCACAACTATCTAGGTATTTCTCACATGCATCTAGAAGCTAGATACTTCGCACAAGCATCTGGATTCTTCTCACAAGTATCTAGGTGCTTCTCACAACTATCTAGGTACTTTTCAAGGCTTCTAGATGCTTCTCAAAACTATCTAGAAACCTTTCACGAGCACCTAGATACTTCTCACAAGTATCTAGATGCTTGCCTTATCCACATGTATCTAAATATTTCATACAATAATCTAGACGCTGCTAGAAATTTAATCAAATTACGCAAAACGGATAAAAAACTGGAATAATATTGACGTCTCTGCCGATATAATTAACTGTTTCCTTATGTATGAAAAATAAGCTTCATGACCGCCATCACGAACTTATTGATAAAATGTAGGATCATATACCGTTATTATCGTTATTATATCTGCTTTGAGGACAGACTTTTTTGTTTCCTGTACCATAGTTTTCCACTTTGGATCACTAACGGACTTGACATACGAGCGACTCAGCGAATGATGCAAAGTAGCAACCCAGTAACACCAAATCCCGAATTCACAACTGTCTCCAAGACCGTCATTATCTGTAGAAGATCGTAATGGAATCGTGGTAAAACAATGATTTTAGAGAGCTGCATGTACGCTGAGGCCAACAAAATACG
Source organism: Perna viridis (assembly GCA_037379345.1). NCBI lineage: Eukaryota > Metazoa > Mollusca > Bivalvia > Mytilida > Mytilidae > Perna > Perna viridis. The sequence goes on along the minus strand of CM074522.1, from coordinate 37,752,480 downwards.
ACCGCAAACCTTTAATTTGGGGGCTAAGTCGGACACTCTATAATATTTTACGCATATTAAAAATGGCGGACCATTTTTTATCGGGGGGGGGGGGGTTAGGACTTGATGTCGGATAAGGTTTTTTTCACGTAAATGCAAAATTATTATGCAGTGGCTATTTGACCGGAACCGGTCGTTTATATCATCAATGTATCTTTGATAAATATCTTCATAGTTGTGACAAGCATTTAGATGTTTTTGAAACTACTTAGATATTTTGACAAGTATCTAGATGCTTTTGCGAAGTATCTAAATACTTGTGAGAAGTATTTAGATTGATACATGTGGGAAGTATCTAGATGCTTTCGATAAGTATCTAGATAGTTGTGAGAAGCATCTATATTTTGCAAAGTATTTAAATACTTTTTAGAAGCATCAAAATGCCGTTGAGAAGTATCTAGATAGTTGTGCAACGCACCTAGATGCTTTTGCGAAGTTCTATATAGATGTTAGATGCAGTTAAATGCTTTTGCGAGGTATCTTGATACTTGTGGGAAGAATCTATATACTTGAAAGAAGTATTTAGATACTTTTGATATGTATTTAGATAGTTGTGAGAAGCATCTAGATTCTTTTGCGAATTATCTAGATACTTGTGGGAAACATTTAGATGCTTTTGCAAGAATATAGATATCAATAAGAAGTATCTAAATATATGGAACGCCTAAACTGTCTGATGAGATACACATTTGTTTATGTGTTGTCAATTTTATATTACTTGCTGTGGTTTTATAATTACATGTGGTTATTTTGTATTTACGTCATGTAGGAACATCTTTACATTATGTCGTTTTGTCTTTACGTTGTGTCATTTCGTCTTTACGTTCTGTAATTCTGTCTTTACGTTCTGTCGTTTTATGATTACGTTTATGTCAACATATATTTACGTTGTGTGGATTTATCTTTACGTGCAGTGGTTTTCATATAACGTGAGGTCGTTTCATCTTTACGTTATGTCGATCTCTAAATACTTAACGTGCATTTTCTTTTCTTTACGTGCAGTGATTTCTACTTTACGTGATGTGGTTTCTTCTTTACGTGATTTTGGACAAAAAATTCATGATGACGTGTGACCCCCGAACTTTTTGATCGTGTAAACTTCAAACCAGTTCGTAAAAGGCAAAATAGGCATCACAAATGCTGAACGAAATACACTTGGGTAGTCTATCCAGTCACTCTAGAGTATTTATTCTATAGTAAAAAATAGCTTATTTGTTATTTACGTTCAATATTATCACAATTGATACACCTGGGACTCTGTTGATGACTTGTGGCGATTTTCGTAGTCAGTATATATATTTGTTTTAATTCCAAGAAACATGGGAATTTCGACTCCCGCGAAAATTTGCATAAATTCGACTCTACAAGTTATTGCGCGACTAAATTTAATTTTCTACATTAATAAACCACCAAAACTAATTTTCAAGAAAGAATTTTTAAAAAAATGTTAAAAAATATTACCCCTACTCCTAGAAAACTTGTCTCAGTATAAAACATAATTCTCATTCACAACATACCGACCATTGTGAAACTCATATTTTAGGCACTCATAATTAAGATAATGATTTACTCAACATATCTGATCAACTCAGTTGTTTGAATTTCTGTTATATTTAGCATATAATCTATGTTAAAAAGACATGCTGGGTACTAGTGTTTTAATTATCGACGTATTCAACATATCTACTCATTTCAGGGGCATATTGTTTCCAGTTTCATTGTGAAAATACTGTGTTTTTCATAGTAAAGAGGGGATTTTTTTTTATTATTTCGTATTTTCTTTCATTTTAAAACCTGTTATCGTACTTCAAATATGTCTTTGCATATCTAAACATATTTATTTAGCATCTTAGCTTGCTAATAAGCATAGGCGATGGGTCGTAGTAAGGTATTTTTATTATGGGTAGGGGCAATTTTTGCACTAACTTGACTTGGAAAAGTTCAAGTACTTATATATCTTGGGCTCATTACAAAGCTACTACGCTATATAGTTGTATACTTATATACAAAAGCTCTTTCGAAGTACGGTATTTGAAAAAAAATACGCCAATTAACGGTGACATGGAAGAAAAATGAAATTCCGGAATTTTCCCTTTTTATGAAGAAACACATTATTGTCGCCTACACTCCTGAAATAAGCAATTATGTTGGATGCATCGATAATGAAAGCAATCGCCCGCAACATGCCCAGTGTACGCCGTTTATATGTTAAAAATTAACATTTTGATTCATGTTGAGGTATTTTTTCATGGGTAGGGGTGGTAATTTTTGCACCAACTTTACTTGGAAAAGTTCAAATATTAATTACCTGGCCGATTTGAAAGCTTAGACACTATACGAATCTACTGTATCACACAAAAGCTTGTTTAAACTACGATATTCTGAACAAAGATAATAACGGGTGATATTTGAAGAAATTCTGAAATTCTGTAAATTCCACTTTTTACGATTTTATAGTAATTATAACCCTATAAAAATCACACGCCTGAATTGTTCAGATATTTTGGCCAAATAATTATCTTTTAAATTATGAGTGCCTAAAATATGAGTTTCACAATGGTCGGTATGTTGTGAATGAGAATTATGTTTTATACTGAGACTAGTTTTCTAGGGGTAGGGGTAATATTATTAACATTTTTGTTTAAATTCTTTCTTGAAAATTAGTTTTGGTGGTTTATTAATGTAGAAAATTAAATTTAGTCACGCAATAACTTGTAGAGTCGAATTTATGCAAATTTTCGCGGGAGTCGAAATTCCCATGTTTTAGAGAGGTATCTATATGTATGTTCCTATGGGGGACCAATGGTCACCCAATGTTATTATACACATACTGCCTGTAGTAGAGGGTGTTACGCTTTAGTATCACACGAGGTAAATATATCACACTAAACGAAGTCAAGGGTGATATATTTACAGAGTGTGATACGATGCATAACACCCTCTACTACAGTCAGTATGTGTTATATTATACTAAATACGATCTAGAGTGTGATACATCGTGACGTCGAGGGTGATATATCCAAGGGAGGGTGATATATCGAGACGCCGAGGGTGATATATCCTAGAGTAAGGTGATATCGTGTGATATATCGCTGCAATCAGGGTGATATATCGATCCACCAATCACTGTTCAGTGGGGCGGGGCAAGTAAGGATGTGCAGGGAATAGACTAAAATAACTCATCACCCATTAGCCAATCAGAATTCAAGATTGTTGTATGAAGTATAATATATCTAAATATGTATGTTCCTATAGGTGTCCGTGGGTAACCCAATGATATATCTATATATGTTTGTTCTTAAAGGGGAACATGGGTAACCCAGTGTTATATATGTATGTATGTTTCTATAGGGGAGCATGGGTAACCCAGTGTTACATCTGTATGTATATTACTATAGGGGAGCATGGGTAACCCAGTGTTACATCTGTATGTATGTTCATATAGGAGACCATGGGTAACCCAGTGTTATATCTATATCTTTGTTCCTAGCTAGATCGTTTAATCTCAGTTTCCGCTAAATAGATGACGTATTAACTTTAAGCAATCCTAATTTCGGGGATTTGATAGATCGCATCTACCCAAAAGAACTTGAGATAAAGGATACTACAGACACTGTGAAGTCAGCCTCATATCTTGACCTACATTTAGAAATCGATGGTAAAGGAAAACTATTGACCAAACTTTACGACAAACGTGATGACTTTTCATTCAAAATTGTCAACTTTCCTTTCATCTGTGGCAACATCCCTTCAGCACCTGTGTATGGAGTGTTCATATCACAACTCGTACGTTATGCCAGAGCTTGCCGCAACTACGCAGACTTAATTTTTGTATCGCGCTAGAACTCTAACAAATAGGCTTCTGGGAAAGGGTTATGTTACTACAAGATTGAAGTCATCACTACAGAAGTTTTATGGTCGTCATCATGAACTCGTGGATCGTTATGGTGTATCCATTTGCACTATGAAAGCTGATTTATTCAACGGGTCATAGTTTTCCTTTCTTCGTTTGTGTACCCCGGACTTGACTTTTTATGAGCAACTCGGCGGGTGTTTCTAGAAAAACAGAGGACGCTTACCCTACCGGTGCACGTGGTCCGTGCTCCCAGTTGTTAGTGGAGCCCAAGTTGCTCATTTGCTTTTGTTACTTTGTATGTATGATTTTAGTTACTTTATGTTCTTTGTTGTGTATGTCTGTTTTCCATGTCTGGTCTTTGTCCCTGGATTACATTCTTTTGATTACCGCTATAACCTTGGTTCCCTTGATTACTCTTTCAAGATTACTATCAGTAAACAATAGCATTAAATCTCTGATTTTTCAAGTCTTTATACTTCTATTCACCATACTCATTTAAAATCCCGACTCGAAAACTTTATACATCGTTGTTACTCAAAAAAAGACGGTACACCTAGATAAAAATATGTAGATTCCTCGTACTTTGTGAAAAGCGATTCTAAATCATCTTCCAAATACACCGAAGTAGATGTTTTCAAAATGCTGGATTTTTAAAATTTCTTTATTAACAACACATTTGTCTAGTGTGGAGGACGCGTTTTTCAACAAACGGACATCATTCCAATTGAAAAAAAAAACTAGTGCTCCTCTACTTGCTGACCTATTTCTTCACTCTCGGTGGGTATTATTTTCAACCCTTGCTGACCTATTTCTTCACTCTCGGTGGGTATTATTTTCAACCCTTTCCCCCAGTTTCAACGATAAACATTTGCAACCAGTAATTCATTGTCACTGAGTTCTTGGTATGAATTTATGGAATGTAATCTACTCATTTTTCCATCCACTTTTCAAATTTAAATGCCCATTTCGTGTTACTTTTCGTATTCAAACTCTCCTGGTTTTCTGTTAATGTTTTTACTCGCTGTCCGTCACTTGATTTTGAAATCTATATTTATCGGAATCCAAATCTTATTTCGGAACTTCTGATTTGATTTCTGTAAGCGATATATCAAAAGTTACATCAAGCGATTCGTCAATAAATAATTTGACTTATTGAAACGTCCCGAATCCCAGTAAATACAGCATGTTCATTCTCCATTGTCTCGGCTATTTGGGATAATGTTACGTCGTCCAATGATGACGAATCCTATTTGTTACCTTTGTGAACTTCCGCTCATTATTAATTTCATAATTCTATGGATTTTTGGAATATAACAACTGACCACAGTGTGAGCAATATTACCTTTATAATTAATGACATCGTTGATAACATTTAGCCAATTGCGAACATCTCATTTCGTACCTAAATAATATGGAACGCCTAAACTGTCTGATGAGATACACATTTGTTTACGTGTTGTCAATTTTATATTACTTGCTGTGGTTTTATAATTACATGTGGTCATTTTGTATTTACGTTATGTAGGAACATCTTTACATTATGTCGTTTTGTTGTTACGTTCTCCCATTTCGTCTTTATGTTCTGTAATTTTGTCTTTACGTTCTGTCGTTTTATGAATACGTTGTGTCAACATATATTTACGTTATGTGGATTTATCTTTACGTGCAGTGGTTTTCTTATACCGTGAGGTTGTTTCATCTTTACGTTATGTCGATCTCTAAATATTTTATGTGCATTTTCATCTCTTTACGTGCAGTGATTTCTTCTTTACGTGATGTGTTTTCTTCTTTACGAGATGTGGACAAAAATTTCATGATGACGTGAGACTCCGGAACTTTTCGATCCGGTGTAAACTTCAAAAAATAGATTCTGACTACGAAAATCGCCACAAGTCATCAACAGAGTCCCAGGTGTATCAATTGTGATAATATTGAACGTAAATAACAAATAAGCTATTTTCACTATAGAATAAACACTCTAGGGTGACTGGATAGACTACCCAAGTGTATTTCGTTCAGCATTTTCTAATCGGCGTTGTGACGTCTATTTTGCCTTTTACGGACTGATTTGAAGTTACATCGGATCGAAACGTTCCGGGGTCACACGTCATCATGACATTTTTGTCCACATCACGTAAAGAAGAAATCACTGCACGTAAAGAAAAGAAAATGTACATAAAGTATTTAGAGATCGACATAGCGTAAAGGTGAAACGACCTCACGTCATAAGAAAACCACTGCACGTAAAGATAAATCCACATAACGTAAATATATGTTGACATGACTAATCATAAAAGGACAGAACGTAAAGACGAAAGTACAAAACGTAAAGACGAAATGACAGAACGTAACGACAAAACGACATAATGTAAAGATGTTCCTACATAACGTAAATACAAAATGACCACATGTAATTATAAAACCACAGCAAGTAATATAAAATTGACAACACGTAAACAAATGTGTATCTCATCACACAGTTTAGGCGTTCCATATAAATAACATCAATCGATAATTATGTGTTGACGTCAGCAATATTTGTTTACATGTACTGAAGTTTTAAAAATAACTTGCATAGAACTAATTTACACAACTTTTTGATACTTATGAATAATAATGATTTCTCCGCCACTATAGAATATAGATTTATCGAATTTAGATTTTTTTTATAATAATATAGGGGGGAACCCCTGCTCAAATTTTCTACAAACTATGGAAAGCCGTAAGTGTAATAAAGTATATTTATTGTCTCTATATGCTCAATGTTATTTCTGATCCTTATGCAGTGTTGATTTTATGTTACAGCTTTTTACCATCATCATCAAGAATAAAGAAGTGAAACATTCTTAATATGGGTTTATCTGGCTGTAATCCACATCTGTCTGGTAGACAGCACAGTAAAAAGACTTAAAACAGTTGATCGATTTCGAAAGGAGTACAAGCATCGTCGACGTCAAATATTGAAGTACACGGACATCGCTAAAGCTATTCGAAATGTCAGACCATGAGAAACCGGAAGTTGCAAGTGAAGAGCGTGATGAACGATTACGTACGTCTAGGACGCTTTCGGAGAAGGGCGCTGATCTTCATACTGAGAAAATGAGGGACTATTTAACACACATATCGAAAAAACGTGAACAGATAGAAGCTACAGTACAATCAGTAGAAGCCAAAAAAAAGTGACGGAGAAATGCTCCTGGAGTTAAAACAAACTTTAGAATATCAACTAGATGGATATAACGAGTATCATCAAGAAGTGGAATTTCTTACTCACGCTAAAACTCAGAAAAGTGGTGAAGAAAAGACTAGTCTCGAATTTTCACGTAACTCATTCTGTGCATCTGTGTTAGGCGCCATACAAAGCTTGAAAAGGCACTTGGATAAATTGACTGTATCAGATACACAATCACATGCGTCGTCAAAAACATCTCGTGGAAGTAGTAAAACTGGACGAACAAATGTCAGTTCTGTTATTGCCAGGAAAGCGACAAAGGTTGAAGCCGCACGAGTGAGCATTGTATTTTCTAAACAAGAAGCTGAGTTGAAAAAGAAGCAGGCTTTACTAGATCAACAACATGCGATAGAAGCAGCGACAGCAAAAGCAAACATAGAACTTCAGAAAGTTGAAATAACAAACACTCTGGAAGTATTAACACTCGAAAGGGAGTTTGCCGTAGCAGAGGTAGAGGTTAATGTTCTAAAATCTTTCGATGGAGATTCACATACGTCACTTCACAGAGATCCGATTTCATCTTTGCTGAAAAATTATGTTGACCAACATACAAATCCAGCGCCAGTAGTGATGAGAGATCACTATGATACTGTGGGTCCGGGCCTCAAGCCTAACATCGCACCAAGCGGAAGAGTGGAATCAAACTTAGATCCTACAGCACCAGTGTTCTCATCGACCGTGCACACCTCTGAAAATCAAAACGCATCGTCGGATTTCACAAAATTTTCCATTGATTGAGTGTGATTAGATCCCAGATGCAAGGGATGAAATACCCACAAAGGATATTGTGAACCACTTCCTCCATCTTACTGACATTGCTTTATGCTTTCCCCCGATAGACGATGAAGCAGACGTTTCGTTACTTATTGGAAGGGACCTACCAGAGGCCCATCATGCTATTGAACAAATAGTAGGACCAAAGTGTACACCATTTGCCAAAAAACTTGCGTTGGGATGGACATTGATAAGTGAGACATGTCTCGGTAAAGTGCATCAGCCCATCAGTTCAGGCCGAGGCTCAATCTTAGAGCCGTGCGACAAGGATTTCTTGATTAAAGAAAGATACGATGATTTCGGAGAATCAGTATTTGTCAAAACGAAAGACGATGAAAAGCCTGGACTTTCGATGGAGGATCGGGAATTTATCGATCTTATGGAGAAGGAATTCGTCAAGGACGTAGAAGGGTACTGGACAGCACCTCTTCCATTTCGACAAGGCAGGCCTAAGCTGCCGGACAATAAATCTCAAGCTATTAAGCGAGCGAAAAGTCTTGATATTAGCATGAAGAAAGATCCGATAAAGAAGGAACATATGATGTTGTTCATGGACGCCATCATCAAAAATGGTCACGCGGAGATAGCACCACCATTATTAGACAATCAGGAAAGATGGTACTTGCCGATTTTCGGAAATTTATCACCCCCGGAAGCCAGATCAAATTAGGGGCGTTTTCGAATCCTCGGCGAAGCATTGTGGACTTTCTCTAAACGACGTCTTATTGTCTGGCCCCAATCTTATCAACAGCCTTATTGGTGTATTAATGCGCTTCCGTCAAGAAAGGATAGCTATTATGACTGACGTCCAACAAATGTTTTATTGTTTTCGAGTGACCAATGATCATAAAGACTTTTTACGTTTTCTGTGGTACTGTGACAATGACCCTAGTAAAGATTTGATAGACTATAGAATGCTGGTGTATGTGTTTGGTAACACACCATCTCCCGCCGTAGCGGCCTTTGGATTAAAGAAAATTGCAACTAGAAGCTCGTCGACCTCTGGATAGGACGTAGAAAACTTTCTCAAAAGGAACTGTTATGTTAATGATGGTCTGGCTTCACTCCCGAGCGAGGAAGCAGCCATTGACTTGCTTAAACGGACACAGTCTGCATTGTTAAATGATGGAAACTTACGTCTCCATAAGATATCGTCAAACTCCCGTGATGTGATGAAGGCATTCGGATCCGATGATCTTGCCAAGGATCTCAGAGACTTAGATATAGGGAAAGAGACTCTACCTGCACAACGTAGTTTGGGGATCAGTTGGAATCTTGAGGAAGACTCGTTCTTATTCCAGATTGAGACCGATGATAAACCTTACATTCGACGAGGCGTCCTCTCATTAATAAACAGTATTTTCGACCCTCTTGGGTTTTAGCGCCAATAGTGATTGAAGGGAAGTTGTTTCGAAGATCATTGGTTCGTAATTCAGTTGACTGGGACACATCGTTATCAGCGGACGAATATAACTGGTGGGATAAATGGAAAGAATCACTGACACTTTTACGCAATATTAAGATACCTCGTAGTTATACTAGTCTCTAAGAACAAAGAACATAAAGTAACTGAAATCATACATACAAAGTAACAAAAGTAAATGAGCAACTCAGACTCCACTAAAAACTGGGAGCATGGACCAGGTGCACCGGTAGGGTAAGCGTCCTCTGCTTTTCTAGAAACACCCGCCGAGTTGCTCATAAAAATGAGGAATCTCTACCAAGAACTATATATTTATTTTCTTGGTAGAGATTCCTCATTTTTCCCAGTTTTTAGTATCTAGGTGTACCATCCTTTTTGGAAAAACAACGATGTATAATGTTTTTAAGTCGGGATTTTAACTGAGTATGGGGAATAGAAATATATAGTGTTGAAAAATCATAAGTTTTAATGCTATTATATTCAGATAATAGTCTTGAACTGATTGTCTCCAAAAGATCTTTCGAATTTTTCAGGATCCACAATGAATTAATACCACTACGGGAGTAACAAGTGTTGTGGTAGGACTGCAGACCCTCTTTGACAGTTGTGAGTATAGAAGTTAAAAGTTTTGAAAGAGTTTTGGTGGTACATTTTGCAGATCCAGCTATGAAACGTTGTTTTTATGGATTCCAGTACGTAGACGGTAAATCACAATCATCGTCCCTGGTAGAGAGACCAAAAGAGGATAGCACAGATTTATGGTTTTCCACAATCTCTTCTTTGGAGAGAGTGGTAGCAGTATAGGTCTTGTCACTGCTATTATTTTCTACGTCTACCTCTGAAAATAAACATTGGATATAAAACGTTTTGCAGACAAAAACAATGTTGTTTTGGGCTTTGTCTGCTGGTTCGACAACATATTTGTCATGTATAGTAGACAATGTTTTTGCTACATCAGGGTCTTTGAAAACTGATGTAGCCTTGGCACTCATTGACCTACTTGAAACTTTCATTCGTTTCAAAATTAAAGACCTCACGGCCTTAAACCACTCTGACAGAGAATCAATGTCTTCTTGTTCTCGTTTTATCCATTTTCTTGCATAGTCCTCGACGGCATCCATAAGAACTTTAAAGTTATAATTCCAACTTATGGAGCGTGGTTCACAGTACTTGGGACCTTTAGAAAGGATATTACGCAGAGATTCGTTTTCGATAATGGTTAAATCTCCCGTAACGACGTGACCAAAAGGACCATATTTGAATGGAGAGGTTTTGCAAGAACAGTCAGGTGGTTTAGCCTTGAAGTCCTCAATCTCTAGGTTCTGCAATAGCCTTTTATAATTGAAAATTCTGGATGCGATGGGTGAAGTATATGAATATGAAATAATTGGTATGGATTTGTCTTTGAAATATGGGGGAATTTTGTTGGTAACGTTTTTGTGATGGAGGATGTTAGCCAAATTAATTGCATCTATACCTTTGTTGACAAACGGTAGTGGAAGAAATGATCGTTTTTCTTCATCTTGACTTTTCACACAAACTGGTTTAAAGAGTCTGTGGAAACCAATATCCAAAACGATGGCAACAAGTCTGTATAATGATGAGGTGGGGTCAGAAACGGGAGTGTCAAGACTTGTTTTGTAAAGGGAGTATAGTAGAGTGAGAGGTATAGAATAAAGTTTGGTTCTAATGTGATGAAGTCCAAGAGGTTTTTGTATGAAAGGAAGGAGACCATCTATGGAGACATCATGTAACTTAGATGACGTATAGTGGCGATGGCCATGACTCCTTTCCCGTCTTGGATTTTTGTCAAATAAATTCATCACATTTATGCTATTGTTATATTGGCTTGAAAGGTTTCCTATACTTTTGATGTAGTCATTGCATCCGTAAGATATTACAGTACCTAGTTTGCGTATCCAGTACTCCTCTCTTTCCCTACGATAGTTTTTACTTAGAACGGGACTGTTCGTAGGATGGTAATTTTTTTTTCTAAAATACGAACTTTCATGGAGAGGATTGAATGATCTTGTTGATTAAAGTGTTGATAAATTGTCGGGAATTTGGTGGTGTTTATTCCCGAACGGTGACCGCACATTCTTTTATTTAATCGTTCTTGCGTTTCTCCGACATATATTAAACCACATAAGTTGCATTCGAATCCATATATTAAGTTTATTGATTTGCAACTTAAATCATCGTGACTTCTTGTATGGAAGGTTTTGTTTGTACCGGAACTGGAGAAGTAAGGGTCGGTATAAGAATATTGCATGTTTTGCAATTTTTAATACCACATTTTGATATGATACAATGTGGTTCGTCATCGTTGTAGTCAAATATATCGTTTAAAGTGATGGAATATGGTTTGATAATTTTAAAAAAGTCAGAATTTTTGTACTGGAATAGATGGTCTGCAGACTGAAGTGTGATAGGGTACTTTTAATTGAATTGGTCGGGGCACTTTCCATACCAGATGTGCGTGTGCTAAGATTCCCATCTGGGGACACCATATACTTACAAGAGAACAGAGTGTCCGATCTCTTGTCAGGTTCGGACCTTTTTATATTGGGCGACGTCCGAGCCAGTTTTTCTTTCATTCCTCTTGTTAAAACCATTAATTTTAAAAATTGTATTACTGGGTTGATGATACCCTCGAGGACAAAATCCACCAACAGATCTCTGTCTTTAGATGAGAGAAACCCTATTGTTATACCAGGTCGACATCATGTCGATAAGTTGTTGATAAAGTTGCATCATGAAAAATGCAGACACCAAGGTAGACACATAACAGCCGGTGCAGTTCGTTCAGTCGGGTTCTGGATAGTCGGAGGAAAATATCTTCGATTCTATACCATTGTTTTACTTGTCGGAAACTTCGTCGAAATGCAGAACATCAGAAAATGTCCGATCTACAAACTGATCGCTTGGAACCAGGACCACCATTTTCATGTGTAGGGATAGACACCTTTGGACCGTGGGAAATCCTCACGAGACGAACTCGTGGAGGAGCGTCGAACTCCAAGAGATGGGCTGTGTTGTTTACTTGCTTAACCACAAGAGGAGTTCATATCAAAGTTGTAGAAGAGCTCAGCGCATCGTCTTTTATAAACTGTTTCAAACGTTTCATAGCTCTCCGTGGACCAGTCAAGCAAATCAGATCTGACCGTGGGACGAATTTTGTCGGCTCAACTCACGACCTGAACAACAATGCTATTAACGTAGAGGATGGTCCGGTTCATGAATTTCCTTACAACAGTGGCGTAACTTGGCTCTTTAACCGTCATCATGCGTCGCACATGGGTGGCGTGTGGGAGAGAATGATTGGAATCACACGACGCATCCAAGACACTATGTTTCTCGAGCACGCTGGAAAGCTTCTTACACATGAAGTTCTAGTGACATTTCTGGCCGAGGCTACGGCAATTATAAACTCACGACCTTTGATATCACTGTCTTCAGACTCAGACGACCCGTTTCCTCTAAGTCCTTCATTAATTATTACTCAGAAACCCGATGTCTTAGTGCCACAAGATATCCCATTAAGCATTAAGGACATGTATAAATCACAATGGAAACGTATTCAGTACTTAGCGGAAATATTCTGGAGTCGATGGAAGTTATAATATTTGCACACGCTTAAAGAACGTCGAAAGTGGCAAGTCAATTGCAGAAACATTTAAGTGCATGATATCGTTCTTTTGGTGGACAAACAATCCCGTAGAATTAATTGGCCTATGAGAAAAGTTGTAAAGACCTTTCCAAGGGCGGATGGAAAAGTCAGAAAATTATAAGTTCTTGTGGTTAGAAATGATCAAAAGGCAACATTCATCCGACCGGTGTCGGAAATAGTTCTTTTGGTAGAATCTGAGTAGTGGTATCCGATGTTACCAGGAAGAGGGGGGTGGTGTTCCGCCCCAGCTTCCGTACATTCAAGGGAGTTAATTCGTAAAACTTATTACCTTTGTGAACTTCCGCTCATTATTAATTTCATAATTCTATGGATTTTTGGAATATAACAACTGACCAGAGTGTGAACAATATTACCTTTATAATTAATAAGATCGTTGATAACATTTAGCCAATTGCGAACATCTCATTTCGTACATAAATAACATCAATCGATAATTATGTGTTGACGTCAGCAATGTTTGTTTACATGTACTGAAGTTAAAAATAACTTTCATAGAACTAATTTACACAACTTTTTGATACTTATGAATAATAATGATTTGTCCGCCACTATAGAATACAGATTTATTGAATTTAGATTTTTTTTATTATAATAATATAGGGGAACCGCTGCTCAAATTTTCTACAAACTATGGAAAACCTTAAGTGTCATAATGTAAAGTGCATTTATTGTCTCTATATGATCAATGTTATTTCTGATCCTTATGTTGCGTTTCATTTATGTTACAGCTTTTTACCATCATTATCAAGAATAAAGAAGTGAAAACATTCTTAATATGGGTTTATTTGGCTGTAATCCACATCTGTCCGGTAGACAGCACAACACACGTCGCTGTAAATTTTTCCACGGTACACAAGGTTTTTGAAAGTTGATTATCAGCATTCATTTTTTTTTAAATGTGGTCCGATTAGGTCGATGTATATTTACTCATGATGTCTGAGGAGGAAGAGAAAAAATGTGTGAAGCAATGCAGTTGCACCATTAATTTTGCAGGTTTTATGGAGCCATGGATTCTGCCTCTACAAAGTTGATGAAACAAAAATTCATCATCATTGGACATTACTTATCCCAAATAACCGAGACAATGAAGAATGAACATTATGTATTTACTGCGAATGGGATTCAGGACATTTTACTGAGTCAAAAAATACGAACATTTATTGACGAACCGATTGATGTAACTTTCAGGCTAAAAACCACTAATTCCACTTCCCATAGGCTTCTATGCTAATTTCACAATATTCAATGGCTTCTCTGGACTTTACCTTAACTTTAACCTGCAGAGGACTATATATCAGCATGATTCTACATATGTCAGCTCACAGTCCTCAGAATGGCATGTGGGGTTAGCAGACTTGCAGTGCAGTACTGGTCACCGGAAGTGAAGTGTCTATAAATAGCATGGGAAATCCCAGTGTTTTCACAAGATAGGGGTATATTTAAAAATCATTATGGAGATTAGGCTTCACATCACAAGAAGCAAAATGCACCTATAAAATGTACAGAAATGTTTTTCCTTTCAGAAACTGTTTAAATTTTTTCATTGAGATGAGACCTTTTTTCACAGCACTATGAGGAACAGGGGTAATTTCTGCGTAGGACTATTTTTGCGTATGTTCCAAATGCTCATTGGTTGAATTGGTGGGTCAAAACCCAGTGACAGACAGCGAGTTAAAAACATAAAGGCTAATTTTCCTTTTGTAATTCAGATTTTCAAATGTTCGTGTTTTTTATTAATTAAATATGCATTTCATTTTCTCAATTCATTGCAGCTAGAAATTGTCAGTACATCTGTTCAATAACCGGCGATACAGACAGTTATTGTACTGTTGTAACACAAAAAAGCTCCGTCCTTAGATCGCTAAAAACTCTATCGGATTTACAATAACCAAAACATCAAAGAAACTGACCTACACTATTCCACAAATAATACTGATTTTATTTTTGTTTTGTAGTAGTTTTATTTGTGTTTAAGTCGGCCATATGAGTTATATTATAATCGGGCTACCCTAGTTATATTCGAATCGGGGGGTACAGGTCAACTCGTACCTTCGGCAACTCGTACCCAACAAACTCGTACCTTTGCCAACTCGTACCTTTCTATATAAATTTGTATTTACCTTCGTGTTCGTTAATCTGAAGGATAATTTACTATTTAAAAAAGATTGATGTGTTGTTATTTTCATTTTCAAGAGAATACATTATAAAATTAATACAATTTAATGGTTCACATTTGTCAGTCTAAACTGCTGCAGGCCCATTCAGTAAGCCACAACTGCGAAGTAACTGGCTAGCAGTAAGATCACTGGAGCTGTACTGGTCCCACAGTTCGAAAAACTTCCGTTGTAACAGCTTGGTTGATGCTCTCTGTTGTCTCGTCAGCTTGGCTTCTGTCACCATCTTCATCTGGGTTGGTAATAGAGCGGCCTCTTCATACAACTTGGGAACCAGGAGGTAGAACGGTTTTGTCTCGTCGTTGGATCTCTTGTTGATACGTCGATGCCACCCTTCCACGTCGTTGTTCGTTCTCGTTGGTTGCATATAGACGGTCCATGTCTCAATCGGCCAAACGGTACTACGTATCCATGTGTTGTTGATGTATTCTACTAAAGCTGTCACTAGTTCCGTCTCCATGTCTTTCAGTTTGTTGAAGGCGGGTGCAATATGTTCTGCTGGCAGAAATGGTAAGGCCATCAACTTCCTGATGTATTTGAAGATACTATCTTGTTGGCGATAAGCTGGCTGAAAAAGAAAAAGAATATTTAGTTAACATGTACAAACACAACAGATCGTCAAAATTTAATCATGCATGCAAAGCTCTGATGTTTATATCATTCATTTGGCATTACTGGTTTGGAACTTTGGGTTTCGTGCTCTTAGTCATGTTTTCGGATTTGTGTGCAACATACAAATGTCCACGCAGTGTTGTACAAAATTCAAATGTTGTTGATTGCGTCGTACATTGTCGATGTTTTATGTTATCCTTTTTATGAAAGTATGAATTTTAAGTTATTTACCTGAAGTCCAAGTTCCTGCACATGTCGAAACACACCCTGTGTAAAATGGAAAAGACAGCCGTTGATGGTCTTGCCTGGAAACACCACACGAAGTGCTTGCCATAAACCAGACTCAAAGTCAGCAACGAAACCACATACTGCTGGCTGAGCAAGAAGTTCTGTCAAAGCCTGTAATACCTGAAATATAATAAGAAATGATAAGAACAATATAGAAATAGTGAGTATTGCTTCATGCTATGATATGCTATTGCTTAATTATTATGTATATTGTCTCATTTACATTTACTCTGTACATAGTATTTATTATAATGTTAATCGTATACTAGTATATTTTAGTTGTGTAGACGGCCATTTTGGTAAATTAATACCTCATCACTATTGATCACATCAGAATTTGAAGTGTAAGTGTAAGACCTGAAATTCATTAGTATATATGCTTAAATTACTTACAGGAATGTAATCTATCTAAGGAAATTTTCACAATACATAAATTCGTTGAACACTTTTAAAATATAATTATAATCTTGTTATAAGAGCATAATTTTATTTATTTGTGAAAAAATAATAACAAAAAAAAAAAAAAAAAACAAAGAACAAAAATAAATTTACCAGTATTACATAATCTGTGCTGCCAGTCATTGCAGGTATCACACTGTAGAGCATCTTGGCGTAATGTTACTGTCTTCTTACAATCTACACACCTTGGTCGCACCATGGTGGCAATCGAAATATTATGCGAACTTCCATGGATATGTCTTTTATATCATCATTTTTAGCTTGGTTTTTACAAAATACAAATCTTGCATTTACTTTGAAGCCAACAGATTGTTAGTACAAGCATTTCTCATACATCTTTGAAGTATCAAACCGGCATCCGAAACCATACTTATTGTTTTTACAATTATTGCTATTTAACCATCGTAAAAACTAATTTGCTTATACAAATATTACTCATTAAGCTTTGATGTAGCATAATATAAACTTAATTGTCCTGCTAATCATTAATTACCTATAATTTTTATTTTCATTTTCCAAATAAATTAATTAGAATGGCCCTTTATTTTTTAATGATCACCGTATTAATTATTTTACTATCAATCAAACGTCTTATTTCTTTTTCAAAATAAATTAATTAGAATGGCCCTTTATTTTTTAATGATCACCGTATTAATTAATTTACTATCAATCAAACAAACGTCTTATTTCTTTTTCAAAATTTTATTTTTATCCCAATCAAAATGTATATCTTAATTCTCAAAATGTGCGTCTAATTTTTGCACACAAACACGTGCCATATATATTATAAAAATATAGACTATGTATCAATTCTCAAAATGTTTATTTTATTTCCCAAAATGTATATTTTATTTCCTAAAATGTATATTTTACACGCATTATCTATTTTGTTGGGTACGAGTTGCCGAAGGTACGGGTTGACATAGATTCGAATCGGGCTACCCCTCTTTAAATAAAGAATTTACTTACTAACTTACTTATATTATTAAATAGAGTAAAGTTATATCAAAATGCTGAAATGTCATCAGTGGCCACCGGTATAATTTAAATATGTCAAAATCCAATTGAAAACATGGCCTTGATGTGAACATGGGGAACAAAACGATCTTTATACATGTACACAATGTAGCGAACCGAATAAAATAGTTTACACAAACAAGATGTCATACAAAAAAGTAAAACACTACTGAATAGCCATATGAACAAGAAGGGAGTGATATAAGGCGCTCCGGGAGGATTTAAAAATGTCATAGTCCGTCAGCGCAAGGACCTGTATAGTATATTTAGATCGAAGATCAGAATTGATATAGCAGTCGCCAGAGCCTTCAAATTTGTAACGACTGGTAGCATCTGTAATTATCTTACACTACCGCAGGAAAATAGTCCCTTTGGCATACCCCATTAAGGTTCACATGCAGATAGTTAGATCCCATTTGAAGGTGTTTCTAATATGTTAATTTCAATTCTGTGTTATGACGCCAATAAACGAACCCAATATACAACTGCGAACTAAATCTGCTGATGACCTCTTATCAGAACCTATTTATCTCTATGCGTTTACCCGAATAAACAAGTCGTTCAGTGTCGATACATTCAAGTTGCCTATTTATTTTTAAAGGCATAAAAACCATTTGATATTTAGCTACAAATGCAAACTTAGCAAGACTATAAATAGTCTTCAGTCATTGAACTGGAATATAAAGAGGAATGCTGATTACCAATTGAAAGAACTGTCTCCAAATATTTCATGCAGGCCTTGACGGATAAAAGGGGCAGTGGTTCCGATCAAGAAACTTGTATAAAGAATAAGGTTTCAGGCTATAATTTGCAGCTCATCTTTTGGCCGTTTAGTTACAAAAGGTTAGCATGGCCCCAGAAACCACCCTCACGTACCATTCACTGTATCGTGTATTTTATTACGGTTACCGCTTCGTGACATCGGAGATGGCAAATACAATTGAAACTTTGCGTAGACAATGACATAGGAATTTCGATGATGAATTTCTCGGGAATTGTCATTTTTGGTCTGGTGTTATTGCTTTTTGCAATAATCATTCTATTTGACTGTTTTGGCCATGTGTATGTTATTAAAATATAGCTGTAGGTGCTCCAGGGCCTTAAATGTGCATGGCTAATGTTTTCTGCACCAGGCATGATTGGTGAAATTATATTACAGGGGATAGCTCCCTGTATAAAATATGCAACCAGACTGTATATAATAAGATGTATTTGGTGGTTATACCTGGGTTTATTTAATAGATTGGTTGCTGAGCAGTCAATAGTAATATGTTCGATTTTATTAGGGGGAAATGAGTTGAAGCGAGTTACCACCAAATCTGGGATCCCCCTTTCCGTGTTATATACTAGTCGGGCTGGATATTTGATAGTGGGAGCAAGCCCCTGAGATTATATTATAAGATTTTATCGTTTTGTTAATGTACGTGTCTCTGGCCTAGGTACCTAGAAACTAAGCGCTTTCACATGACACATAGCCAAAGGTGTCTATAGAATAACTTGTAGCATTTTAGCTATAAAGCTTATCAACTAAGAAATGTAGCTGGTTCAGAGGAACATATTTCTTAAGATATGATTCATATCAATAATTGTGGTTTAAGTTTGGGTGATTTAACAAAGAGTCTCGACCTGGAGGTCGATAAATTGAATTTCGACTTGAAAATTTAAAAACTGGGAATGGCCAACTAGTAATTTGTAACTCAATTAGGCACTATGTCGGAGAGTTTTGTGTTCATTCATCTAGGTATTCCATGTAAACCTATATCAAACCTGAATATTACGCAAAATGGCGCACTGCTACGATGCATTATGAATTTTTGGTATTTGTGTTTTTAAAATGGTCTTTGTAATCAAGAAGTTCAATATATAAATCCTTGTCGTAATCAAGTGAATTTAAATATAAAACAGAGTTCAATATTAACCATTTATAACAATAAGCTCAAGTAAAGATATGTTTGAATTCGATTACCGTACATTCCTTTTATCCCATATTTTTGCAATATGACGATTATTTGAGGCGTAAAAACTCAAACGGTCGATATAAATTGATTCGGTAAATGAGTACTTTGATTATAATAGGCTTGGGATTAATAAAATATTTAATCCCAGAGTAGACTATTGAAAAAATCCTTGTTCCAATCCAATATACAAGCAGTGTTCCAATATTAAAAATATTGAAATATTATTTTGTAAGGAACCTCTTAATGTCGGCAGGAAGTGTAATATAAAGTCTCTGGTGTCGGAGACCCGGGGTCATCCTCTTCACGTTGACGTACTTTCAAACAGTTAGGGTGGGGAAACGCTCTCGGACCCACGTGGGGTCTGTGAGTAGACCAGAGCATCAACAGATCAGCCTAGCCGCTAGCTAATAGGACATACTCAGACAGAGTTCTTCGGTCAGGTAAATCGAAGGCTGGGTTTCGCTACCTCCAACTACCAACAGACATCTACTAACACAAACCCACAAGGGACGGTCGTGCGAGAACTGTAAGGATAGTCAAGACTGTATAAACCACCAATCGGAATCGGACTCGGGATCGAGGAGCTGCAGTATTGTGATACAAGACTGGTCAGTATGATCTTTTGTGGTCCGTCCGTGGCGGTGCGTGACCCGACAGGGTAGTCAAGGACATTTAAAAACCCCTTAGTAATATCTTGTGTGGTTTATCTCTTGAAAATTACAATAACTCTATGGATTCCACTGAATGACTGGTATAAAATGTACGTCGTTGCATAACTTTATAATTTTTATACTTTAGTAGTTGGCTAAATTTGTGGAAATAATATTTGTATAAAAAGTAATGAAAAGAAATCGTGTGAGAATAATTACATATTTGATAATACTATTCTTAAAATTATAAAGATATTTTTATCGACCGATAATAGTTATTTTCATATTATTTACTGCTGAATCGAGATCGTAGCTGGATTAGACAAACACCAGAAAGCAGTTCTGGATCAGCTGGGGAGTTTCAACAAGATAAAAGCGAAAACTGACGAGACTATTGGATTTCTGGAAAGGTAAAACATGTCTTCAACATATTACAAACATACGAAATTGACAATATTTTTCTTGTCCGTCATTTTTAGATGTACTTGTAAGAAAACAAATTCAACATAAACAAATCTCTGAATACACTGGTTATCCAATGAAGGAGGTGGTTCTTGTTGTATTATTGAGTTTTAAACATTAAAACTGAATTTGGTTTTTATTAATTCAGTCTGTTTCATGATTTTTCCTGAAGTGAAAGCAAACGAAGAGACTATGTAGTCCAAATAAATATAAGGAAGGTGAAACCTTTAACACTCCCACAGAAACATATGAATTCAAACACCTGTTAAAAGTCCCTTCAATTTTTTTGTCAGCCCTGTTATTTTATTTACTTCCAAAATGGTTAAATTTGTGATGGTATGTGTTTTTTAATTGTCTTTATGCATTCTCCTATTGTCTGAAATAGTATGGGCTGAAATGTCTAGCTTTGGTAAGGAACTGTGGGTTGTCATGGTTCCAAATGTCTTAGGGTTGAATTGTGTGGTATCGGTAAGCTGATAACGTCATTAATCTGGTTCCTCGGTCAATATCATAAGTGACCTTAGGATTGCTAAAAATATAAACTCAGGTCACCAGCGACGGACATGCACAATATACATTTGTATCAGTAAATTGCCACTTATGAAATAAAATAAGATTATTTGAATTGACTTTATAATTGTGCATTTATATCGAAAAATATAAGTAATTTGAAAAAAATATTTAAACATATTTTTCTTTGAATTTGAATATTAGAACGAATAAAAATAAATAAAATAATGTCATTTTCACTCAGCCAATCAAAAGACAGAAGACATCACTGGTGACCTGGGGTTATATTTAGAGAAATTTGTGGAATGAAAATATTACCTGGGCTTCCAGGTTAATCATGTCATTTTTGTAAACATTCGGGTGCCATGATTTGACCAACCCTATCTTAGAAAAATCTAAGATTTGATTTGTATTTAATCATCGAAAGAACAATAGAAAGAGAAATAAGATCTTGGCTACCAATCATGGACTGACGCAACCACAGTAATGAGAGACGAAGATGGAGAGGACTTGTTAGTGGCTCGATTCTCCTAACGGGGAGACGGAATTCAGTCAGTAAGTCTGCTGACACTCATGCTCATGCCGAAAAATACTGTTGTTATCAGTATTTTGTGCTTGGTGATCTGTTTTACCAGCACAAACATATAAAAAAAAGCTCTATCAAATTTCATGTATCTCAACTGCTACTCTTGTACCAATTTTCATCAATTTTGAACAATTTTTTCAAAGAAATAGCAGCAAAAACTATGATTTACATACCAGAAGAACTACTAAATGACAATTAAATGTATTATAAAGACATCAAATATTTCCAGACATTTGATTCTTGTATTATTTTTTCAAAACATGTTTTGATGAATTGAAAAAAGTCACATGAAGAAAAGTCATAATTATGGTAGGAAAAAAGTCATTGGGCAAAAGGTCACAATATTTGCTCGGGAAAACAGTCCCAGGATAAATATTGATATATTACAGTACATGTACATACAAAAATGTAATTCTAAAAAAAAACATTGTACATCAAAGACAAGGAGAAGTTTTAGTAAATTCTGTTTGAAAAATGACAATATTGACATTTTGATGTATATAATCTAATATTTAAACTCTTTCCTGTCAAAGACAAATGGGAGAAGTGAGCATAAACAAGAAGTTTTTGCTCATTTCTCCTTCTAGATTAGGCCGTGCTAGGAGGTATGATTTCATATGCATTTGTACACATCAGTTGTAGCTATGTTTTCTTACAAATTTTCATTGCTTTCCTGCCTTTCCATTCTTGTAAAACAAATTACACTATGCAGATAGGTCCCAGGTAATAATTGTAACATTTGTTCTGGTGGATACACCCTCCCCCTTTTAAATACAATGTACACGTAATAAGTATATTAAGAAACTAAATGGCTTCCTTTTCATAATAAACAAAACCTACTTACTTTAAAAGTGTTTCCTTTTCAAAGTTTTTTTTTTGAAATATTTTGTACTACTGGCATCCATAAGAACTTTAAAGTTATAATTCCAACTTATGGAGCGTGGTTCACAGTACTTGGGACCTTTAGAAAGGATATTACGCAGAGATTCGTTTTCGATAATGGTTAAATCTCCCGTAACGACGTGACCAAAAGGACCATATTTGAATGGAGAGGTTTTGCAAGAACAGTCAGGTGGTTTAGCCTTGAAGTCCTCAATCTCTAGGTTCTGCAATAGCCTTTTATAATTGAAAATTCTGGATGCGATGGGTGAAGTATATGAATATGAAATAATTGGTATGGATTTGTCTTTGAAATATGGGGGAATTTTGTTGGTAACGTTTTTGTGATGGAGGATGTTAGCCAAATTAATTGCATCTATACCTTTGTTGACAAACGGTAGTGGAAGAAATGATCGTTTTTCTTCATCTTGACTTTTCACACAAACTGGTTTAAAGAGTCTGTGGAAACCAATATCCAAAACGATGGCAACAAGTCTGTATAATGATGAGGTGGGGTCAGAAACGGGAGTGTCAAGACTTGTTTTGTAAAGGGAGTATAGTAGAGTGAGAGGTATAGAATAAAGTTTGGTTCTAATGTGATGAAGTCCAAGAGGTTTTTGTATGAAAGGAAGGAGACCATCTATGGAGACATCATGTAACTTAGATGACGTATAGTGGCGATGGCCATGACTCCTTTCCCGTCTTGGATTTTTGTCAAATAAATTCATCACATTTATGCTATTGTTATATTGGCTTGAAAGGTTTCCTATACTTTTGATGTAGTCATTGCATCCGTAAGATATTACAGTACCTAGTTTGCGTATCCAGTACTCCTCTCTTTCCCTACGATAGTTTTTACTTAGAACGGGACTGTTCGTAGGATGGTAATTTTTTTTTCTAAAATACGAACTTTCATGGAGAGGATTGAATGATCTTGTTGATTAAAGTGTTGATAAATTGTCGGGAATTTGGTGGTGTTTATTCCCGAACGGTGACCGCACATTCTTTTATTTAATCGTTCTTGCGTTTCTCCGACATATATTAAACCACATAAGTTGCATTCGAATCCATATATTAAGTTTATTGATTTGCAACTTAAATCATCGTGACTTCTTGTATGGAAGGTTTTGTTTGTACCGGAACTGGAGAAGTAAGGGTCGGTATAAGAATATTGCATGTTTTGCAATTTTTAATACCACATTTTGATATGATACAATGTGGTTCGTCATCGTTGTAGTCAAATATATCGTTTAAAGTGATGGAATATGGTTTGATAATTTTAAAAAAGTCAGAATTTTTGTACTGGAATAGATGGTCTGCAGACTGAAGTGTGATAGGGTACTTTTAATTGAATTGGTCGGGGCACTTTCCATACCAGATGTGTGTGTGCTAAGATTCCCATCTGGGGACACCATATACTTACAAGAGAACAGAGTGTCCGATCTCTTGTCAGGTTCGGACCTTTTTATATTGGGCGACGTCCGAGCCAGTTTTTCTTTCATTCCTCTTGTTAAAACCATTAATTTTAAAAATTGTATTACTGGGTTGATGATACCCTCGAGGACAAAATCCACCAACAGATCTCTGTCTTTAGATGAGAGAAACCCTATTGTTATACCAGGTCGACATCATGTCGCTAAGTTGTTGATAAAGTTGCATCATGAAAAATGCAGACACCAAGGTAGACACATAACAGCCGGTGCAGTTCGTTCAGTCGGGTTCTGGATAGTCGGAGGAAAATATCTTCGATTCTATACCATTGTTTTACTTGTCGGAAACTTCGTCGAAATGCAGAACATCAGAAAATGTCCGATCTACCAACTGATCGCTTGGAACCGGGACCACCATTTTCATGTGTAGGGATAGACACCTTTGGACCGTGGGAAATCCTCACGAGACGAACTCGTGGAGGAGCGTCGAACTCTAACTCTAAGAGATGAGCTGTGTTGTTTAATTGCTTAACCACAAGAGGAGTTCATATCGAAGTTGTAGAGGAGCTCAGCGCATCGTCTTTTAGAAACTGTTTCAAACGTTTCATAGCTCTCCGTGGACCAGTCAAGCAAATCAGATCTGACCGTGGGACGAATTTTGTCGGCTCAACTCACGACCTGAACATCAATGCTATTAACGTAGAGGATGGTCCGGTTCATGAATTTCTTTACAACAGTGACGTAACCTGGCTCTTTAACCCTCCTCATGCGTCGCATATGTGTGGCGTGTAGGAGAGGATGATTGGAATCACGCGACGCATTCTAGACACTATGTTTCTCGTGCACGTTGGAAAGCTTCTTACACATGAAGTTCTCGTGACATTTCTGGCCGAGGCTACGGCAATTATAAACTCACGACCTTTGTCATCACTGTCGTCAGATTCAGCAGACCCGTTTCTTCTAAGTCCTTCCTTAATTATTACTTGGAAACCCGATGTCTTAGTGCCACAAAATATCTCATTAAGCATTAAGGACATGTATAAATCACACTGGAAATGTGTTCAGTACTTAGCGGAAATATTGTGGAGCCGATGGAAGTTACAATATTTGCACACGCTTCAAGAACGTCGAAAGTGGCAAGTCAATTGCAGAAACATTTCAGTGCATGATATCGTGCTTTTGGTGGACAAACAATCCCGTAGAATCAACTGGCCTTTGGGCAAAGTTGTAAAGACCTTTCCAAGGGCGGATGGAAAAGTCAGAAAATTATAAGTTCTTGTGGTTAGAAATGATCAAAAGGCAACATTCATCCGACCGGTGTCGGAAATAGTTCTTTTGGTAGAATCTGAGTAGTGGTATCCGATGTTATCAGGAAGAGGGGGGTGGTGTTCCGCCCCAGCTTCCGTACATTCAAGGGAGTTAATTCGTAAAACTTATTACCTTTGTGAACTTCCGCTCATTATTAATTTCATAATTCTATGGATTTTTGGAATATAACAACTGACCAGAGTGTGAACAATATTACCTTTATAATTAATAAGATCGTTGATAACATTTAGCCAATTGCGAACATCTCATTTCGTACATAAATAACATCAATCGATAATTATGTGTTGACGTCAGCAATGTTTGTTTACATGTACTGAAGTTAAAAATAACTTTCATAGAACTAATTTACACAACTTTTTGATACTTATGAATAATAATGATTTGTCCGCCACTATAGAATACAGATTTATTGAATTTAGATTTTTTTTATTATAATAATATAGGGGAACCGCTGCTCAAATTTTCTACAAACTATGGAAAACCTTAAGTGTCATAATGTAAAGTGCATTTATTGTCTCTATATGATCAATGTTATTTCTGATCCTTATGTTGCGTTTCATTTATGTTACAGCTTTTTACCATCATTATCAAGAATAAAGAAGTGAAAACATTCTTAATATGGGTTTATTTGGCTGTAATCCACATCTGTCCGGTAGACAGCACAACACACGTCGCTGTAAATTTTTCCACGGTACACAAGGTTTTTGAAAGTTGATTATCAGCATTCATTTTTTTTTAAATGTGGTCCGATTAGGTCGATGTATATTTACTCATGATGTCTGAGGAGGAAGAGAAAAAATGTGTGAAGCAATGCAGTTGCACCATTAATTTTGCAGGTTTTATGGAGCCATGGATTCTGCCTCTACAAAGTTGATGAAACAAAAATTCATCATCATTGGACATTACTTATCCCAAATAACCGAGACAATGAAGAATGAACATTATGTATTTACTGCGAATGGGATTCAGGACATTTTACTGAGTCAAAAAATACGAACATTTATTGACGAACCGATTGATGTAACTTTCAGGCTAAAAACCACTAATTCCACTTCCCATAGGCTTCTATGCTAATTTCACAATATTCAATGGCTTCTCTGGACTTTACCTTAACTTTAACCTGCAGAGGACTATATATCAGCATGATTCTACATATGTCAGCTCACAGTCCTCAGAATGGCATGTGGGGTTAGCAGACTTGCAGTGTAGTACTGGTCACCGGAAGTGAAGTGTCTATAAATAGCATGGGAAATCCCAGTGTTTTCATAAGATAGGGGTATATTTAAAAATCATTATGGAGATTAGGCTTCACATCACAAGAAGCAAAATGCACCTATAAAATGTACAGAAATGTTTTTCCTTTCAGAAACTGTTTAAATTTTTTCATTGAGATGAGACCTTTTTTCACAGCACTATGAGGAACAGGGGTAATTTCTGCGTAGGACTATTTTTGCGTACGTTCCAAATGCTCATTGGTTGAATTGGTGGGTCAAAACCCAGTGACAGACAGCGAGTTAAAAACATAAAGGCTAATTTTCCTTTTGTAATTCAGATTTTCAAATGTTCGTGTTTTTTATTAATTAAATATGCATTTCATTTTCTCAATTCATTGCAGCTAGAAATTGTCAGTACATCTGTTCAATAACCGGCGATACAGACAGTTATTGTACTGTTGTAACACAAAAAAGCTCCGTCCTTAGATCGCTAAAAACTCTATCGGATTTACAATAACCAAAACATCAAAGAAACTGACCTACACTATTCCACAAATAATACTGATTTTATTTTTGTTTTGTAGTAGTTTTATTTGTGTTTAAGTCGGCCATATGAGTTATATTATAATCGGGCTACCCTAGTTATATTCGAATCGGGGGGTACAGGTCAACTCGTATCTTTGGCAACTCGTACCCAACAAACTCGTACCTTTGCCAATTCGTACCTTTCTATATAAATTTGTATTTACCTTCGTGTTCGTTAATCTGAAGGATAATTTACTATTTAAAAAAGATTGATGTGTTGTTATTTTCATTTTCAAGAGAATACATTATAAAATTAATACAATTTAATGGTTCACATTTGTCAGTCTAAACTGCTGCAGGCCCATTCAGTAAGCCACAACTGCGAAGTAACTGGCTAGCAGTAAGATCACTGGAGCTGTACTGGTCCCACAGTTCGAAAAACTTCCGTTGTAACAGCTTGGTTGATGCTCTCTGTTGTCTCGTCAGCTTGGCTTCTGTCACCATCTTCATCTGGGTTGGTAATAGAGCGGCCTCTTCATACAACTTGGGAACCAGGAGGTAGAACGGTTTTGTCTCGTCGTTGGATCTCTTGTTGATACGTCGATGCCACCCTTCCACGTCGTTGTTCGTTCTCGTTGGTTGCATATAGACGGTCCATGTCTCAATCGGCCAAACGGTACTACGTATCCATGTGTTGTTGATGTATTCTACTAAAGCTGTCACTAGTTCCGTCTCCATGTCTTTCAGTTTGTTGAAGGCGGGTGCAATATGTTCTGCTGGCAGAAATGGTAAGACCATCAACTTCCTGATGTATTTGAAGATACTATCTTGTTGGCGATAAGCTGGCTGAAAAAGAAAAAGAATATTTAGTTAACATGTACAAACACAACAGATCGTCAAAATTTAATCATGCATGCAAAGCTCTGATGTTTATATCATTCATTTGGCATTACTGGTTTGGAACTTTGGGTTTCGTGCTCTTAGTCATGTTTTCGGATTTGTGTGCAACATACAAATGTCCACGCAGTGTTGTACAAAATTCAAATGTTGTTGATTGCGTCGTACATTGTCGATGTTTTATGTTATCCTTTTTATGAAAGTATGAATTTTAAGTTATTTACCTGAAGTCCAAGTTCCTGCACATGTCGAAACACACCCTGTGTAAAATGGAAAAGACAGCCGTTGATGGTCTTGCCTGGAAACACCACACGAAGTGCTTGCCATAAACCAGACTCAAAGTCAGCAACGAAACCACATACTGCTGGCTGAGCAAGAAGTTCTGTCAAAGCCTGTAATACCTGAAATATAATAAGAAATGATAAGAACAATATAGAAATAGTGAGTATTGCTTCATGCTATGATATGCTATTGCTTAATTATTATGTATATTGTCTCATTTACATTTACTCTGTACATAGTATTTATTATAATGTTAATCGTATACTAGTATATTTTAGTTGTGTAGACGGCCATTTTGGTAAATTAATACCTCATCACTATTGATCACATCAGAATTTGAAGTGTAAGTGTAAGACCTGAAATTCATTAGTATATATGCTTAAATTACTTACAGGAATGTAATCTATCTAAGGAAATTTTCACAATACATAAATTCGTTGAACACTTTTAAAATATAATTATAATCTTGTTATAAGAGCATAATTTTATTTATTTGTGAAAAAATAATAACAAAAAAAAAAAAAAACAAAGAACAAAAATAAATTTACCAGTATTACATAATCTGTGCTGCCAGTCATTGCAGGTATCACACTGTAGAGCATCTTGGCGTAATGTTACTGTCTTCTTACAATCTACACACCTTGGTCGCACCATGGTGGCAATCGAAATATTATGCGAACTTCCATGGATATGTCTTTTATATCATCATTTTTAGCTTGGTTTTTACAAAATACAAATCTTGCATTTACTTTGAAGCCAACAGATTGTTAGTACAAGCATTTCTCATACATCTTTGAAGTATCAAACCGGCATCCGAAACCATACTTATTGTTTTTACAATTATTGCTATTTAACCATCGTAAAAACTAATTTGCTTATACAAATATTACTCATTAAGCTTTGATGTAGCATAATATAAACTTAATTGTCCTGCTAATCATTAATTACCTATAATTTTTATTTTCATTTTCCAAATAAATTAATTAGAATGGCCCTTTATTTTTTAATGATCACCGTATTAATTATTTTACTATCAATCAAACGTCTTATTTCTTTTTCAAAATAAATTAATTAGAATGGCCCTTTATTTTTTAATGATCACCGTATTAATTAATTTACTATCAATCAAACAAACGTCTTATTTCTTTTTCAAAATTTTATTTTTATCCCAATCAAAATGTATATCTTAATTCTCAAAATGTGCGTCTAATTTTTGCACACAAACACGTGCCATATATATTATAAAAATATAGACTATGTATCAATTCTCAAAATGTTTATTTTATTTCCCAAAATGTATATTTTATTTCCTAAAATGTATATTTTACACGCATTATCTATTTTGTTGGGTACGAGTTGCCGAAGGTACGGGTTGACATAGATTCGAATCGGGCTACCCCTCTTTAAATAAAGAATTTACTTACTAACTTACTTATATTATTAAATAGAGTAAAGTTATATCAAAATGCTGAAATGTCATCAGTGGCCACCGGTATAATTTAAATATGTCAAAATCCAATTGAAAACATGGCCTTGATGTGAACATGGGGAACAAAACGATCTTTATACATGTACACAATGTAGCGAACCGAATAAAATAGTTTACACAAACAAGATGTCATACAAAAAAGTAAAACACTACTGAATAGCCATATGAACAAGAAGGGAGTGATATAAGGCGCTCCGGGAGGATTTAAAAATGTCATAGTCCGTCAGCGCAAGGACCTGTATAGTATATTTAGATCGAAGATCAGAATTGATATAGCAGTCGCCAGAGCCTTCAAATTTGTAACGACTGGTAGCATCTGTAATTATCTTACACTACCGCAGGAAAATAGTCCCTTTGGCATACCCCATTAAGGTTCACATGCAGATAGTTAGATCCCATTTGAAGGTGTTTCTAATATGTTAATTTCAATTCTGTGTTATGACGCCAATAAACGAACCCAATATACAACTGCGAACTAAATCTGCTGATGACCTCTTATCAGAACCTATTTATCTCTATGCGTTTACCCGAATAAACAAGTCGTTCAGTGTCGATACATTCAAGTTGCCTATTTATTTTTAAAGGCATAAAAACCATTTGATATTTAGCTACAAATGCAAACTTAGCAAGACTATAAATAGTCTTCAGTCATTGAACTGGAATATAAAGAGGAATGCTGATTACCAATTGAAAGAACTGTCTCCAAATATTTCATGCAGGCCTTGACGGATAAAAGGGGCAGTGGTTCCGATCAAGAAACTTGTATAAAGAATAAGGTTTCAGGCTATAATTTGCAGCTCATCTTTTGGCCGTTTAGTTACAAAAGGTTAGCATGGCCCCAGAAACCACCCTCACGTACCATTCACTGTATCGTGTATTTTATTACGGTTACCGCTTCGTGACATCGGAGATGGCAAATACAATTGAAACTTTGCGTAGACAATGACATAGGAATTTCGATGATGAATTTCTCGGGAATTGTCATTTTTGGTCTGGTGTTATTGCTTTTTGCAATAATCATTCTATTTGACTGTTTTGGCCATGTGTATGTTATTAAAATATAGCTGTAGGTGCTCCAGGGCCTTAAATGTGCATGGCTAATGTTTTCTGCACCAGGCATGATTGGTGAAATTATATTACAGGGGATAGCTCCCTGTATAAAATATGCAACCAGACTGTATATAATAAGATGTATTTGGTGGTTATACCTGGGTTTATTTAATAGATTGGTTGCTGAGCAGTCAATAGTAATATGTTCGATTTTATTAGGGGGAAATGAGTTGAAGCGAGTTACCACCAAATCTGGGATCCCCCTTTCCGTGTTATATACTAGTCGGGCTGGATATTTGATAGTGGGAGCAAGCCCCTGAGATTATATTATAAGATTTTATCGTTTTGTTAATGTACGTGTCTCTGGCCTAGGTACCTAGAAACTAAGCGCTTTCACATGACACATAGCCAAAGGTGTCTATAGAATAACTTGTAGCATTTTAGCTATAAAGCTTATCAACTAAGAAATGTAGCTGGTTCAGAGGAACATATTTCTTAAGATATGATTCATATCAATAATTGTGGTTTAAGTTTGGGTGATTTAACAAAGAGTCTCGACCTGGAGGTCGATAAATTGAATTTCGACTTGAAAATTTAAAAACTGGGAATGGCCAACTAGTAATTTGTAACTCAATTAGGCACTATGTCGGAGAGTTTTGTGTTCATTCATCTAGGTATTCCATGTAAACCTATATCAAACCTGAATATTACGCAAAATGGCGCACTGCTACGATGCATTATGAATTTTTGGTATTTGTGTTTTTAAAATGGTCTTTGTAATCAAGAAGTTCAATATATAAATCCTTGTCGTAATCAAGTGAATTTAAATATAAAACAGAGTTCAATATTAACCATTTATAACAATAAGCTCAAGTAAAGATATGTTTGAATTCGATTACCGTACATTCCTTTTATCCCATATTTTTGCAATATGACGATTATTTGAGGCGTAAAAACTCAAACGGTCGATATAAATTGATTCGGTAAATGAGTACTTTGATTATAATAGGCTTGGGATTAATAAAATATTTAATCCCAGAGTAGACTATTGAAAAAATCCTTGTTCCAATCCAATATACAAGCAGTGTTCCAATATTAAAAATATTGAAATATTATTTTGTAAGGAACCTCTTAATGTCGGCAGGAAGTGTAATATAAAGTCTCTGGTGTCGGAGACCCGGGGTCATCCTCTTCACGTTGACGTACTTTCAAACAGTTAGGGTGGGGAAACGCTCTCGGACCCACGTGGGGTCTGTGAGTAGACCAGAGCATCAACAGATCAGCCTAGCCGCTAGCTAATAGGACATACTCAGACAGAGTTCTTCGGTCAGGTAAATCGAAGGCTGGGTTTCGCTACCTCCAACTACCAACAGACATCTACTAACACAAACCCACAAGGGACGGTCGTGCGAGAACTGTAAGGATAGTCAAGACTGTATAAACCACCAATCGGAATCGGACTCGGGATCGAGGAGCTGCAGTATTGTGATACAAGACTGGTCAGTATGATCTTTTGTGGTCCGTCCGTGGCGGTGCGTGACCCGACAGGGTAGTCAAGGACATTTAAAAACCCCTTAGTAATATCTTGTGTGGTTTATCTCTTGAAAATTACAATAACTCTATGGATTCCACTGAATGACTGGTATAAAATGTACGTCGTTGCATAACTTTATAATTTTTATACTTTAGTAGTTGGCTAAATTTGTGGAAATAATATTTGTATAAAAAGTAATGAAAAGAAATCGTGTGAGAATAATTACATATTTGATAATACTATTCTTAAAATTATAAAGATATTTTTATCGACCGATAATAGTTATTTTCATATTATTTACTGCTGAATCGAGATCGTAGCTGGATTAGACAAACACCAGAAAGCAGTTCTGGATCAGCTGGGGAGTTTCAACAAGATAAAAGCGAAAACTGACGAGACTATTGGATTTCTGGAAAGGTAAAACATGTCTTCAACATATTACAAACATACGAAATTGACAATATTTTTCTTGTCCGTCATTTTTAGATGTACTTGTAAGAAAACAAATTCAACATAAACAAATCTCTGAATACACTGGTTATCCAATGAAGGAGGTGGTTCTTGTTGTATTATTGAGTTTTAAACATTAAAACTGAATTTGGTTTTTATTAATTCAGTCTGTTTCATGATTTTTCCTGAAGTGAAAGCAAACGAAGAGACTATGTAGTCCAAATAAATATAAGGAAGGTGAAACCTTTAACACTCCCACAGAAACATATGAATTCAAACACCTGTTAAAAGTCCCTTCAATTTTTTTGTCAGCCCTGTTATTTTATTTACTTCCAAAATGGTTAAATTTGTGATGGTATGTGTTTTTTAATTGTCTTTATGCATTCTCCTATTGTCTGAAATAGTATGGGCTGAAATGTCTAGCTTTGGTAAGGAACTGTGGGTTGTCATGGTTCCAAATGTCTTAGGGTTGAATTGTGTGGTATCGGTAAGCTGATAACGTCATTAATCTGGTTCCTCGGTCAATATCATAAGTGACCTTAGGATTGCTAAAAATATAAACTCAGGTCACCAGCGACGGACATGCACAATATACATTTGTATCAGTAAATTGCCACTTATGAAATAAAATAAGATTATTTGAATTGACTTTATAATTGTGCATTTATATCGAAAAATATAAGTAATTTGAAAAAAATATTTAAACATATTTTTCTTTGAATTTGAATATTAGAACGAATAAAAATAAATAAAATAATGTCATTTTCACTCAGCCAATCAAAAGACAGAAGACATCACTGGTGACCTGGGGTTATATTTAGAGAAATTTGTGGAATGAAAATATTACCTGGGCTTCCAGGTTAATCATGTCATTTTTGTAAACATTCGGGTGCCATGATTTGACCAACCCTATCTTAGAAAAATCTAAGATTTGATTTGTATTTAATCATCGAAAGAACAATAGAAAGAGAAATAAGATCTTGGCTACCAATCATGGACTGACGCAACCACAGTAATGAGAGACGAAGATGGAGAGGACTTGTTAGTGGCTCGATTCTCCTAACGGGGAGACGGAATTCAGTCAGTAAGTCTGCTGACACTCATGCTCATGCCGAAAAATACTGTTGTTATCAGTATTTTGTGCTTGGTGATCTGTTTTACCAGCACAAACATATAAAAAAAAGCTCTATCAAATTTCATGTATCTCAACTGCTACTCTTGTACCAATTTTCATCAATTTTGAACAATTTTTTCAAAGAAATAGCAGCAAAAACTATGATTTACATACCAGAAGAACTACTAAATGACAATTAAATGTATTATAAAGACATCAAATATTTCCAGACATTTGATTCTTGTATTATTTTTTCAAAACATGTTTTGATGAATTGAAAAAAGTCACATGAAGAAAAGTCATAATTATGGTAGGAAAAAAGTCATTGGGCAAAAGGTCACAATATTTGCTCGGGAAAACAGTCCCAGGATAAATATTGATATATTACAGTACATGTACATACAAAAATGTAATTCTAAAAAAAAACATTGTACATCAAAGACAAGGAGAAGTTTTAGTAAATTCTGTTTGAAAAATGACAATATTGACATTTTGATGTATATAATCTAATATTTAAACTCTTTCCTGTCAAAGACAAATGGGAGAAGTGAGCATAAACAAGAAGTTTTTGCTCATTTCTCCTTCTAGATTAGGCCGTGCTAGGAGGTATGATTTCATATGCATTTGTACACATCAGTTGTAGCTATGTTTTCTTACAAATTTTCATTGCTTTCCTGCCTTTCCATTCTTGTAAAACAAATTACACTATGCAGATAGGTCCCAGGTAATAATTGTAACATTTGTTCTGGTGGATACACCCTCCCCCTTTTAAATACAATGTACACGTAATAAGTATATTAAGAAACTAAATGGCTTCCTTTTCATAATAAACAAAACCTACTTACTTTAAAAGTGTTTCCTTTTCAAAGTTTTTTTTTTTGAAATATTTTGTACTACTGGTAAAAATTACATCTAAACTCAACTTTTTAGACATCAATTTACCATTATAATATAAAATTCCTTAATTTCAGTATTGAATGATATAAAATGAATAATGAAAAATACAAAAATAAAAAAAAATGCAAAAGTCATTTACAGTTGATCTTTTCCGTAACAACTCCACATTCTTTTTTTGTATACAGGAACTTAATTATCTGTGACTTTTATGCCTGTGACTCTTTTCAGTGACTTTTATGCCTGTGTCTACATTCTGTATGTCATGTATCGTGTATGTAAATGGTAGAAAAGTCAAAACTGGTAGACTTCATTGGTGACAAACAGTGTCAAAATGGCAATTACCAGGATTTCTGTCCTACATATTGGGAGTATGGTAGTTGTCATTACCACATTCGATTTTTCACCAGTGAAGTTAAGGGTTTGATATGTACATGTACATGTATAAGCAAAAAGTGCAGGCAACAGTGTAATGATATATTTTGACCCAGTGAAATAATCCCATTGATTGTGACATGGGACCAGGGATCACTTTTGTGGGGCATAGACAATTGGCCCTAAAATACATATATGACCCAAAAGATAGGAAGGCTTGGGTAAATTTTTTTGTGTGTATAAATAATGCATTATTCATATTATT
The DNA here is from genome assembly GCA_037379345.1 of Perna viridis. Lineage (NCBI taxonomy): Eukaryota > Metazoa > Mollusca > Bivalvia > Mytilida > Mytilidae > Perna > Perna viridis. The sequence goes on along the minus strand of CM074522.1, from coordinate 37,717,022 downwards.
ACATGGCCTATTGTAATACTTGAAATCACCCATTTTATGTCATTAAAACTGACAGTTGACTCAATAGTGAGAAAATTCAAGAGTTACATTTTGTATCTCAAGGACAGGTTTTTTTGATAGAAGTTGTGTTTTTAACCAGGTTTTATTGTGTGCTCACTTTTTTATTATAGTTAATTGTTTGCAGTACAAACATTCAGCTACAAATTGCCATAGTTCAGAAAATATATTGACATGATGGTGACAATATAACTGTCCATTATATATATACCGTTAATCTCATTGTCAGAAACAGACAATTTCTCAATAAGTCCTGGATATCAAATAAATTTTTCCATGCAGCCTATCCAACATTTTTTTATAACCTTGATTCAAAAGCGAGTTTCTCAGGCAACGATGGCTAAGTCAGAAAGTGCCTATTATATATACAAAATGAAGCTCTGGTATACAAAACATACCTTAACAATGGAGAAATATAAACACTTTATGTTTGGGAAACTGGTATATTTCTGAACATGAAAGGGAAATTTATTATTTTAAAATCTAAATAATGAAAAAGTCCTAAGCCGTATTTTCATACATGTATATCTAATACATGTATATGTATGTCGAAATAAAGACATTTTACATTTGAAACAAATAAAAAACTTTCCCCTATACATGTAAGCTCACTGACATCAAAAGACAAATTTTTGGCTATAAATTTTTAACTGCTGGTAACCAATTTATGAAAGTGAGATACAGTGTTAAAAAATCCAGCTTGATCAAATCTGAGAGCTTTATGGGTAACATGAAAGTGACACCAACAGCATGCATGATTTTCATCCTATTTTTAAAATTAGCATATCCTTTTTTATTCAACTGGCATTATCCTCGTCCATAGACACTTGGTTTTTGTTACTAGTTGAAATATTAATTGTTAAATTTTTATGAAATTTTGCAAATAAATTCTAAACAACAAATATAGCTTGTTTTGATTTTAAGGATTATGGTCATGATTTGTTTTGAATTAGGGACATAAAAGGGTAAAAATAATCAAGATTTTATAGAATATAAATACAGTGTACGTTTGTATCTCCAGTAAAAGTATATGGATGTCTTTGATTTTGTTCCTAAATATTCTGTACCACAAAAGAAAGGCTGGTAGTACTATTTGTGGTTAAGGTGTGAACTGTTTAGGAATGGACCAAAAAAAGGGCCAGAAACCATCATTTTCCTACTGAAGCGTAGCCATAGGGAGGACAGTTGGGCTGTAACGATACACCTACGTCACGATACAATGCACAACAGCATGTTGTTCTATATCTTCAATTCGGAATAAATGATATTGAACAGATATAAAAATGATGAATTTTGTTGAAGCCAGGTTTCAGATTAGAGTCTATTACTTTGAATTTCATCAGTTGTTTTAAAAAAAGTTGTTTTTGACCTGTATTGTATTGATCAAAACATCAGTCAAATGTATCATATCATATTGTGACCAAAAGTGTCTTGATACATTAATATCACAATGAAAGTCTTCATCCTCAGTGAATAAGGTACAGAAGGTGTAAAAAATCTCCATATATCCAGATTTTAACATACACATACATTTGTTTGTAATGAATTAATCCCTAATATTAGTTCAAAAATATCTATTTTACACTCAGTAACATTTTCTTTTGCATTATTTTGACATTGTTAGAAATTTGAGAAAATCAAGTCATTTTCATAAAATTAAGTGAAGGGGTCTATAATGTTTATGTACATGTACCTTTGGGGGAAGGTACCCTACAGGTACTTTTGCTGTCAATGTCGTCAAAACTACATAATGTCAATAAAGTTTATTTGCATATGCCAGGGATAAATATATATATGTGTTAGTGTACATTAACATGTATACAAAACAATCTATACTTGTGTAACAACAGATTCAGTAAAAGCCAAAGGTCATTTTGAAAAAATATTTCTCATGTTGCTAGAAAATATTTCAAGGGTTTTCTAATGCTCAAAAGTCAACTCAAGACAAAAATTTCCGGATATATTTTCAATGGATGTTTTGTTTGTGCTAAATACAAGTAGCATGTGATGTCATGGGGAAATTGTTAGTTACACCTGGCAACACCTAGGTAAATGGGATTGGTTAAGTGATGCTCCTAGTCAATCAAAATCATAAAAAATTCCTACAACAGCGAAAATTTATGGTTTTTAGATTTAAAATGTCCACAGCCATTTTTTGTATGCCATCTCAGTGATTGAAATGTGGTACGTCTCATGATTTCAAATTGAGGCTTAATTGTTCCTCAGATATAATATCCTGGTAACCCAAACCTCATTTTCTACTGTTCTAGGTAATGGCCATTTGTACACAATGACCAGTCTAGTCTATCAGATTTTTGAATATCTGTGACCTGTCGATCCATTTTGAATGTTACATGTATTTGCGTGTAGGAGATTTCCTGTTTGACTCACACTGTCTCAATTTCTGTAATGGAATTTATGTTTCCATGTGTTTTACATGTTGATGTAAGATTTATTTCCATGATGGTCCTAAACATGTTTCTATAGAACATGTGAAAATAAATGTAGCGGTTTTTCCTGTGTACATTGTATATGTACAAATGTACATGTAACTTCCTGTAATGAGACTTCCAAACATAATATTTTTGGATTAATTTGCTTTCAGATCTTTTTGTAATGTTGGTTTTCTTTATTGGGGAGTAAATTTCCTGTACTTGGCGATCGCAATACTAGTATAAAAATTTGTTCCAGTATTGTGATTTTTTTTCAAAATTTTGTACAATACTGGTATACTAGTATTGTAATTAAGATATTGGATTTGCCTATTCATTGTTTTCTCAACATTTTTATATGTTTAGCATACATTTTTCCGAAACAATTTCTTGTGACATTCCCTTCCCCTGAAAAATGACACGAGTGGTTACCATGGCATCAGATAGTACTGATGAAGAGGCCAACCCAGATGATGATGATGATGCAGCTGCAGTTACAGCAATATCCATCCACTGATCGCTTAGGTTTGCCATGTCGTTGGGGAAAAAGACTTCCTTGAAAAGATCAAAGAAAATGAAGACTACTACAAGAACAGGGTTCACTTACGACTAAGAGCATTGAAAATACAGCTATTCATTTTTGGCCAGATTGCACTCACGCAAACCAACCTATAGAATGGGGGATGTCGGTCAGGTGAATGGGTAAATATTTCTGTAACATTTTTCTCAGCAACTACAAACACAGACACTAGGTATTTGGTATGCAGCTTCAGTTTTGGGTCCCATATCGTGGGATGCAATCTCAGGTCTATCACGCTTCTACTTCCTGTTTACAGCAACCTGACCATTTGTGTCTTTGACCTAGTTTTAAATGACAGCAAAAAATTTTGTTCGTATAATGTTATGGCACAATTGTCGGTGTTGTCGTCTGTTGACACTTCATTTCTGGTGATAACATTAGTTGTAATTGACCAATTATTATGTAATTTTGATATGATTTCACTAACCTCTAAAGGAAGGTTCCAAAATTGATGTTTTACCAATACCCATGGGGAATGCATGTCTTCTGATTTTGATTATTCTTTTTAAGCCGCTAATATTGTTTGCCACTTTTTGCACTCGTAATTTCAGTATTTTATATTTGCATATAATTTGCATAATTATATATTACTACTCCACGTTATGCTGTGTTTACTGCCATAGCGTCATAGTTCTAATTTCCTACAAGATAAAAAATTTACCTCTGAATTACCACACGTGTGTTTTGCGTGTTTTTCTTGCTTGTATGAGAACGGGAAGTTTACATTAAATGATCGGTTAGCATTGAACATTACTCAGTTTCCGATTCAGGCAGGGCCCCGATATCTATAAATATTCTTTGCCAGTTGTTTAATCTTGTTCCCTTGTCATTATCATAAGTGACCCAAAAATTGCTAAAATATCATATACATGTCTATGTGTGTTTTTTGCTTGTATGAGAACAGGAAGTTTAGATGAAAAGATGAAGTGATCAGTTAGCATTGAATTTATGTAATATTACCCAGTTTCCGAATCAAACACAGGGGCTTGTTACAAATGACTATATAGGTCATATACATTATCAGGGCCCTTGATATCAACCCATATGTATACTGGTATGGTATTAATGGATGTAATGTTATATTGATATTTACATTGTGTTCACATATTATAAAAAGAAAATCAATAATTATATCAGTCATTTGTATGTAATTTTATGCTCTGTCAAAGGGCTTTTTAATTGGAATGAACATCTTTCTTCTTACATATAGCCATTGCTAGTTGTTTAATCTGATTCCTGGTAATTTTGATTGAAAAAATCACGGTTTCGAAAGAGAAAGCATATCAAGGGAACCAAGATTCTAGCAGAAGCCACCTGATTTTAGAGCATATTGCATTCATGCCATTTTGGATCTTGAAAGAAACCCACAATCAGTGGCAGAGAATATTTGACGATTAGCGACTTTGAAGACTTCAGTCTTTGATTTTATTGTGTTCCTTTTTTATTCAAATGTTGTTATATGTTTCTCATTTGATATTTATTGACATAGTATATGAGTATTTTGATTAAATCCCAGTAAACACTTAGATTTTGAGAACATGCAGGGAATTAAATATTTATCCTTTCATTTCCTCGCATTATAAATTTTAAATGACAGAAAACAAGTTTATCTACTGGAGCAAAGAAAACTTACTGACACACCCAAAAAGATTTAACAAACAAGTATTGCCATATCAGTAGATCCATAGAAGTGCCTTGTATTAATTGATACATGAATTGCTCCCAGACAGATGATGTGATTCACATTTCAGCCATTAATAGGGAATAATTAGCTTTATTTCTACAGTAATTTAAATAATTGTATTATTAGAACTTGTTGTGACTGGGTATGATGTTACTGGTAAACATGTAAACAAATTCTATTGGATTATATGAATGAATTGTAATTAAAGTTAATGAGATTCCTTAATAATCAATATACCAAAACATTTAATCATTTAATTGAAAGGATACATGTATGTGATGTTCACCAGACACTACTGATACACAAACAACTATTTATAAATTGTTTACAAGTTACGGGCCACAAATTTACATATTTCACAGGATGTATTTGAAACACTCCTACAGTGTTAGTTGTACTATTATGATATTTGTGTTTAGTTTTGACCACATTAACCACACAGTCATTGAACTTTCTGTGGAACAAGAATGTACAAATATACACCTGCATTGATAGCTTGATTACAGCCAGTGTTGCCTTAAAAATGGTAATTTCTATTTCATTTTGCTCAAGACATTCATAACTTTTAACCTGTACAAAATGTACATCTAAGTTTTACAACTAAAGCCTGTAATGTTTAACATACATGTACATGTACATGTAGTCTCATTCTCTAGAATCAGGAAGGATTTTCTTCTATCCTTTTGAATTCCTTGAACTTTTTAAATGCATTTTCTGCATTCATTCAAACTTTATTTGTAGTACATGTATGAACTGTCTGAAAATGTGTCACTCATTAATACTGAAGGACATTCTTGGTTCTTACATGGCCTTGTACTAAGATACAATTTTTCATAAAATTACAAAATTTGATACTCCCAAAATTGTTCATTTGATAGAATTCGTGAAAATTAGCAACCATAAAAAATGATACCATTCACAGTAATTGTGACAGACACCTGTCTGAATTCAGCATGTGCAGGTGTATTTACTATGTATATGAATGGAACACAACTTTGACATAGGTTCATAAGGCCAGAGGGAAAAAATTGTATTTTTTTCTTGGCCTAATGTTCCGGTTTTACTGTGTATTTATATTTATTGTTTAAAATGAGTTGAAGGTGTTTCAGAGAATTTAAATGTTTTGTCCAAAGTCTCCAGGATAGATTAAATACCTGACACAGTAACCTGACACCCATATACCTGACACAGTAACCTGACAGAGGTGTTTACTTTTATCGATTCTCGGTATTTTCAACAAATTTTGACTGCAAAGTACGCTCTGCAGATTGTGAATATCTCCATAGTACTGATATTAAAATTTCACAAAAAAACTCATGATTTTATGGATTGTTTCCATAGAATATGGTGAAAAACAGTATAACTAGGTGTGCACCCTGGTGTGTATTTAATGGTGATCAGTAAGAATAAACATGTATGTAATGAGATACAAGTAGGGAACATTTAATGCATTTCAATAGTAAGGGAATTATAATAACAAATATTGAAATAGAATTTTTTGTTACGTAATAACTAAAGCCACAGTGACATGATAAAAAAGTCTACATATTCTTAAGTAATTTCCTGGAATAAAAGAGCATTGCTTTTGTAAAATACATGTAATTATCTTGTTAAAATAGGATGAGTAAAGTATTTTACTTCTTGAAAATCAATAATCAACCATTTACTGAAGTAGATTCTGTTTCTATAATAGTTAAAACATATTTATCTCTGTAGTTACCCTCCATACACTACTATCGACCAAAATTTTAAATTCTCCACCCTTCACAGTGGAGTCACTTTTTTACTAGGTGCAAATAAATAAGTCTAAGATCTTTAAGGTGTTAGCACTAGAAATGATCCCTGGAGATAAGTGAACTAAATTTATGGTGATATCTTAAACCACATTTAATGAATAACTCTTTGGCTTTTGACTTTATGAACTGTTGGGTAGTAACCAGGATTGATAGGTCAGCTATAAAATACACTCAGTAACTTAGGCCTTCAGGCTGTTCATACTATTGTCAGTAGCTTAGGTCTTCAGGCTGTTCATACCAGTAGTTACAGTTGTGTGAATACATTTTTTTATGATGAGAAACTTGCCTTATCAGCAATGCATCATGAAACCAGAGTTTTATGTTGGAAATCATTGGCTTTTGATAATCTATGAAAGTCACAATTTTAGTCCTATTAAGTTGTAAAATACATGTACATATACATGTATGAAATTTTGATAGGAGTTGACAATTTTATCGATGATTTCAATCTTGTTGCATGCATGATGATTGTTCTTACATTGTATTCCCATTAATATTTGCATTGCAAGGCAACTGTACAATTTTGTTACATTATTAGCTACTTATATTTTCATGGGTAATGCAATGTCAGATTTTACCTACCGAATGATGTCTGTTTATACAACTCCAGGTCCAGTACCATTGGTATGATTCAGACTCCATGTCTACCAATTGATGTCTGTTGATACAACTCCAGGCCCAGTACCATTGGATTGATTCAGACTTCCTGCCTTCCTAATGATGTCTGTTTATACAACTCCAGGTCCAGTACCATTGGTGTGATTCAGACTTCCTGCTTACCTAATGATGTCTGTTTATACAACTCCAGGTCCAATTACCATTGGTATGATTCAGACTTTCTGCCTTCCTAATGATGTCTGTTGATACAACTCCAGGTCCAGTACCATTGGTGTGATTCAGACTTCCTGCTTACCTAATGATGTCTGTTTATACAACTCCAGGTCCAATTACCATTGGTATGATTCAGACTTCCTGCCTACCTAATGATGTCTGTTGATATAACTCCAGGTCCAGTACCATTGGTGTGATTCAGACTTCCTGCTTACCTAATGATGTCTGTTTATATAACTCCAGGTCCAATTACCATTGGTGTGATTCAGACTTCCTGCCTACCAAATGATGTCTGTTAATATAACTCCAGGTCCAGTACCATTGGTGTGATTCAGACTTCCTGCTTACCTAATGATGTCTGTTTATACAACTCCAGGTCCAATTACCATTGGTATGATTCAGACTTCCTGCCTACCTAATGATGTCTGTTGATATAACTCCAGGTCCAGTACCATTGGTGTGATTCAGACTTCCTGCTTACCTAATGATGTCTGTTGATATAACTCCAGGTCCAGTACCATTGGTGTGATTCAGACTTCCTGCCTACCAAATGATGTCTGTTAATATAACTCCAGGTCCAGTACCATTGGTGTGATTCAGACTTCCTGCCTACCATATGATGTCTGTTAATATAACTCCAGGTCCAGTACAATTGGTGTGATTCAGACTTCCTGCCTACAGAATGATGTCTGTTGATACAATTTCAGGTCCAGTACCATTGGTGTGATTCAGACTTCCTGCCTACCGAATGGTGTCTGTTGTTACAACTCCAGGTCCAGTAACATTGGTGTGATTCAGACTTCCTGCCTACCAAATGATGTCTGTTAGTATAAAGATCAACTACAGATCCAGTTACAGAAGTAGATTTGTACTATTGGTATGCTTCCTGCATTACTTATTTTAATTTCGGTCATCAACCTTAATTGTATTTTTAGTCTGTATAAACAATAAACTGATATACAAATTAATATTTTTAATGTTAATTGACTTCAATGATCGGCCTTGTCTCTTTGTACCTGTTAGTTTCCAGTTCAGGTTTTGTCCCCATGGTTTGGTTTCTGTGCCGATTACACATAATTTGTCCTTGTCTTTAATTTATCGAACCAAAACAGAAAACAATTGTTAGCTATATCGTCTGTGGTCAAGGGCTGGTATTTTAAATGGATTGGACTTTTTTTTTGTGGTTGTTTTTTATAGATAATGGTAGAGATTTGCACCAAGGTTTGTGGTCTGGTTTTACCACACAAGTCTTATGATGGTTCATTTTAAATTGGAAAATCATTCATGATATGTTTGAAGGCATTCAAGATCTCCTTAAATCTGTATGGAATTGCCCTGTTTACATAGTGATGAATTTTGTGTAGTTATTTTGATGCTTTATTTTTCTTAAGTGTTTCCTTCTATAGGTGTTGGGGGAAGCATGTGGATTTATTTTTCTTAAGTGTTCCCTTCTTTAGGTGTTGGGGGAAGCATGTGGATTTATTTTTCTTAGGCGTTCCCTTCTATAGGTGTTGGGGGAAGCATGTGGATTTATTTTTCTTAGGCGTTCCCTTCTATAGGTGTTGGGGGAAGCATGTGGTTTTATTTTTCTTAGGCGTTCCCTTCTATAGGTGTTGGGGGAAGCATGTGGATTTATTTTTCTTAAGCGTTCCCTTCTATAGGTGTTGGGGGAAGCATGTGGATTTATTTTTCTTAAGTGTTCCCTTCTATAGGTGTTGGGGGAAGCATGTGGATTTATTTTTCTTAGGCATTCCCTTCTATAGGTGTTGGGGGAAGCATGTGGATTTATTTTTCTTAAGTGTTCCTTTCTATAGGTGTTGGGGGAAAGTAAAAACTATGGGTTTAAGCGTAATTTATTGAGAATATATACTTCTTACTGAAGTACAACTCTGGTTTAAAACCATGCAGGAGCTTATGGTTAGTGATTCACACATATCTTAATCCAAAAAATCATTTAGTTGTATATCCTTCAGTAAGACTCATATCAACTGTATTCAACAACTAAAGCTGAAATAAAAGTAAGTTACTGGAGATATTACCTCTTCAAATTTGGTTGAGTTCATCTGTAGAAAAGTACAGGAAAATTTCCTGTCAGAATTTTAATACTATAGCCAGTCAAAAATTATTTCCTGATATACATGTAAAGCAGATTCAAGGAAATGAACAGAGTAAGAGTTGTTTTTAGGAAGTAACAACTGTTGTATGATGTACTACCTCTCTACCTGATTTTTAGATAGTCCCATACTTAATTTGTAAAGGGAAATGATCTGTATTTTGATGTAATTTCTGGGTAACAAAAGCTCTATAAAGGCATGTCCTTAAATGAATGTATATAGGAAGTTAGCAGTATATTTGTGTTTGGTTGTTTATGGTATTTTTATTCTCCCCAACCAACAAAAATATAAATGACTCATAAAAGTCTTAAAGAATTATTTTCTGTCAGGACAGGAAAACTTATATAAAGTGGCATGATAAAGTTTTAACATGTAGCATTAATGAACTTCTATTCCTATTTGTTTACCTTTGACTTCATTTTTTTACTTTAGTCCTAATTGGTTGACAATTTTATCAAATTAAAAAAAACACCAAATATTGTTTTAACTTTTTTAAATTAGTTATTGATTGAAGTTTTGTAAGAAAATGAAAAATTGTAGAGGACTAGTAGAACTTTGGCAAAAGTTTGTTTAAATATACATTGGAAGTAATTAAAAAAGGGGGTTTAGGCTAGTAGCTGAAGAAAGTTTTTGTTAGAACAGACTGAAAAATTCGTGTTAGATCTGCACTTTCATGCATTTGTAGTATTTAAAGTGAATACATACATGTACTAGCACTTAAAGAAAAAGTGTTGCAGCACAATTTGTTCTTTACAGACTTAGTTTTTCATTCCGTTGTTACACTTAAAAGATAAAAATTATGTTAAATGTGTAAGAAATTGGTGCTTTGACAGAGTTATCATTCTTATTTAGATTTGGTTCATTTTAGTGAGAGATGAATGCATGGGTTTCCTGTAAAATGCACATTTAAATGAAGAAGGGGGATTGTCACCTAAAAATACAGCATATATAGACTGAAAAAGCATTGTTTGTTTGATGGTTTTTCTACACCTCTACCATCAGCAGTAACTGAACTTTATTTTGACTAGTACTTAATTTACTGGTAATTCTTTCTTCTTTATTTGTAAACTATCTTTTTTTGTTAATCTTTAAAAATGTAATTAGCAATCAAAAAATGTTTTTCTAGTAAAGGAATTTAAACTGATAATTTATTGTCTGTTCAACTTAATTTTTCCAATTCAAGACTTTTGAAAGTCATTAAAGGTCATTTGAATTGCCACTCAATAGGAAGTACTTATCATTGAGATAACAATAGCCCTGGGGGTTGTTTGTATCTGTTGAAGAATGTTTATTTTTGAAAACATGTTTATTTCCAATGCACTAAATGCACTTCAGTATAAAACCACAGAGTGTCTGGGTTGAAATAAATGAGGCGTGACTGTAGGAAATTGTTTTTGTCCAGTATATAGGCCAGGTAGTCTCTGCTTTCTACTTCTATTGGCTTTTGGATCTTTGTTGAACATTGCATATATACAGATGTATTTTGACTTTTCATGTTGATTGAGACTGATGTACATACAGTGTAAGTTGTTTATGAAATTGTATATTATCAACTTTTTATGGACTTAAATATTTGATGTTAAGGGGTTTTGTAACAGTCATTAGTGTATTATATGTAGATAGTTATGATTTTTTTAATTAAACAGTGAAATAAGATGTTATTTTGTGTCACAGGTTAGAAGTCATTAGTATACTAATGAAAATAAGATAAATAGTATAAAATTTACATAGAACAATAGACAATCCATTCATTGGAGTATAATTGGAGTATGACAACTTTTGTCCAGTAAACATTTAGATTTTCAGGGGAGGTTATGGGTGTCTGAAAGCGCCCCCCCCCCCACCCGACCCACCCCTTTTGTCTGTTTTTTTACACACATGTACCCTTTTAATCAACATGTTCTCTAGTATTATTGTCTTGTAATTAACTGTTGGGGAATTCTATTTGATGTTGTATAATCAGTTGAAAAAGAGTAGAAATGTATGTACACTTTATATAGTAACTTTCAATTTAGGAGTCAAAATTTAAAAAGCCATATAGGTTATGTTAGTTGAGGAAGTAATGTTTTTCACTATCTACTTTTGTTTCCTCTTAAAAGATCATACGAGTTACATAAAATATGCATTTGAAACATACTATCAGTTAATAATTCTTTTGAACTGTTCTTCAAAGCTTTAGGGAAATTCCTACAGAAACTCCAAACTGTGCCTGTACATATCAAACATCCTATCCTGTTATTTAATATCTTTGTACAGTGTATTCTTCTGCTACAAGAAGGGCTGTTTTTACTGCTACAATAAACATTAAACACTGCATTCCAAAAGGCCGAAGGTTAATGTACTTTGATCAAAACAAACTGATGAGTTATCTACCCCTGAAGTCCTTCACAGTCAAATATCTTTAATAGCAGTATTGATCAGTTCTGTCCTTGAGAAACCTAAAAATACTCTAGGAAGTACAAACAAGCTAAAAAGGACAAGTCATTTCCTTAATAATAACATACGGTAAAGTTATTATCAGCCAGGTGCAAACGACATTGATTTGATACTTGTACATGTACTAGTAGCCTCTAATTAGATTAAGTAACACCTGCACAGTAAGGATGTAGTATACTGAAGGCTTAATATTTTATAAACATGTTTTGATGGACTCTTCTACCATAGCCATAGGCATATATTTAAGTGGAGAACTTTTACTGTTACACTAAATGGATTATTTGCTGTAGTAATTATGCATATTGTTTATGAATGAATATACAATATAATTGTGATGTGACTGGTACTGTCACAAAGGGAATATATTGTACTTCATGTAAGGTAAAGTATCAATTCAGTCCTGTACGAGTGCTGTGATTTGACAATTTGTTTTCCAACAGGAATTTTGGCTTGTTAGAAAAGGAGAGAATAAATCTTGAAGGGTTAATTGTGGTCTTCCCAATAAAGCAGTAAATGCCAAGTTCAAGGCTGGTAAGAATGCTGCTAAAAATTCCACTTACAGGCCAGTTACACCTACATTGCATATAAAAAATTCTTCAAAATATGGTTTTTGGCCTGTTGGTTAAAAAAAATGTGAATCTTTGATAACTAAACTCCCCTTCAACATGTCAAGCTGACTTACCTTTATTAGAAGCTGTTAATCTTCCCTGTAAATAAGTTTTACTCAATGCAAGGATGAGGCCATGTAAATAAGTTTTACTCAATACAAGGATGAGACCATGTAAATAAGTTTTACTCAATGCAAGGATGAGGCCATTCTATTATTTGTTTATTTGATATTTTCAGATTTCTTTATCATCACTGATAGTCATATTGAGTAAAGATAGAACTACATGTGTAAACGTTTACCAGTTCTGATGTAAAATGCCACCCAGTTCTGGAGAATTATGGGGGCATCATCTGATGCCCTCAACTGTTATTGTAGACTGTCTGATGCCCACTGGAATTATCATTCAGATTGAGGTTAGCCGAGATGAGACTCTGGAACGTATCAAATCAGAACTATGGATTAAAGCAAAATTATTTCCCCTGTATGAAATGCTTCATGAGCCAGCTTCTTATATCTTTGTAAGCGTTACTCAAGATGCTAGAAAAGAAGAATTCTATGATGAGACCAGGAGATTCTGTGACTTGAGATTATTTCAGCCTATTTTGAAAATTGTTGAACCTGTTGGTAACAGAGAAGAAAAAATGCTGAATTTTGAAATAGGTATTCTTAGATGTTTAGCACTTCAAAATGCCATTCATGTTAGAAGTACATGTAGTTGTTCCTCGGTACTTACATGTACACTCACTGAAGTACTGTATTACTATGAAACACTTTGATAAATAATTTCACATAACAGTCATCATGAATTTCGATGGGAATCTTTTCAGCCTCAAAATTTAGAGAAAGGGTTATGACCAGGGTATGACACCAGCTTTTCTTTCTATGTAGCCCACAAGACTTTCTGATAGATGAATTAAGTAGTCCTGTCATTAGGAATAATAAAATTTTAAGAATTAATTAGGGTATAGTCTTGCCCAATTTAAAGGACTAGCAGTTAAAATCTCTAGGTAGTCCTCTCTCAAATAAGGTAGGCCAGGGACAACCAGATGACTGTTAGTGTCCTACCATGTAAAATCCTGGTACAGTATACATGGATGTCATTTTGTCATAATCTATTTCTAACATGATTTGGCACAGCTATTTGAAAGTTATACTACTATATGTTACTTGTTTAATAGTTACTATGTGTTTAGTTATTTACATTTAGTACTTGAACTCCTTCTAACAAATATTAATTCTCTATATTTTCTAGTTAGGCAACATCGAGCAATTCCTATGGTAAATTAATAAGACATATGAGGTCACAGACAATTCTTCCTGTCAAATAGACTGAATGTTTGGCCATTTTCAAATATGCTGTAACAGCTTCTTCATGTTCCTTGAACTCATAGAAGAAGTTTAAGATGACATGCCATCTTATGTCATTCTCTGTTACTGCCCTCTGCTTCAAGAAGGAATCAATTAAAAATAGAATAAAGGGAACAATTTATAGGCTATCATTAATACCCTTAAATTGACTCTTAGATCACTATCATGAGAAACTTGCATTAGGTGTTCAGTTTATGATTTTAAAGTTCTAATTATTGGACATTTTTATCAATTATTGACTTTTAACGAAGTCAATATGTTATACATGGACCTATCTGATTATATTGTTTGAGGACAAAGTTCGAGGTCAATATAATCTAATAGGTCCATATATATAACGTATTGACTGAGTGAAAGTCCTTAATTTATATGTTACATATGTAGATAATGTTTTCTGTTTGTCTTCTTTGTCTTAAGCACTTCCACCATGATTGGCTGAGAGTAATTATGGAACGGAACGGTTAATATCCGGATCTAAATTTAGAAGTATAGCGCCAATATACAGATAAATAGAAACATAGCGTCAATATATTTAAAAATAGAAACAAGGCTTCTTGTACGTGGAATAACCTTTACATCACATGATCATAAAAACCAATGAATACAGAAGACTGTTACTCCACATGTAATATAGGTACATTCCAAATCTGTCTTAATCTGTTGTCATTAATAACAATATACATAAAAACAAACATCAAGTCTACACTGATCACATTCCTTAACGACTATAGAATCATTGAGTAGGAGTTTATTATAGGGAATTACTTAGGTTATCATAGGATATGAAGTAGGAGTTAATCGAAGGGTATTTATTATAGGGAATTACTAATGTCATTTTAGGTTACATTTTGTATCTGTGTAGAATTGTTTTATTTTCTGCATTACCCATTTTAGTATAAAGGTGTTTTTTGTTTTTTTTTTTTCAATCGAAATCAAATAAGGAAGAAATTGAAGATCAACATGCTCTATGTCACGTCATCATTTCTGGGCACAGTGGTGAAGAAAAATCTGTTTAATATTATCATTACTCAAGCAGGGATGTTTTTTTTTTCACTTTTTAGTGGAATTCCGCTATTTCAAATCCGGATTTTATCATAACAATTCTCTTTTTACTGTACATTTACTTTCGATTTTGACAATTTTTGCTTTGTTAGCTCACCTGAGCCGTAGGCCATGTGAGCTATTGCCATCACTTAGCGTCCATCTCCATCATCGTCATTGTCATTAACAGTTTCTTCATATATCTTCTCTGAAACTACTAAATGAATTTGGATGAATCTTAAGATGAATTTTCCTTAGAGTATCCTTCACAAAATGACTGTTAGGGTTTTTGATCTGTTAAAAAACATAGTTGCTGTTACTAAAAATAGACTATAGGGGTTGAACAGCAGATATGCTTGTATCACCCATGTTTGAGTTATTGCCCTTTTTTTGGCATTTTTTGCCATTTTTGATGTTATTACTTTCAAAAATCTTTTCCTCAGAAACTACTGTACAGAATTCAATGAACATTGGTATTTTTGTTTTAAGGGTATCCTAAACAAATTGATTATTTGAATTTTTGATTGGTTAAAAAACATGGCCACCATTACTAAAAATAGAACATAGGAGTCAGACAGCAAATTTTTGCATAAATCTCCAAAACTGTTTAGCCAATATCTTTCAGTTGTGGAAATGATCCTTGTTATAAGGCTTACAAAAGTCTTAAGGGGATCAAAGTTGTCAGATGACTCCATGTAAAAGTTACTGCCCTTGAGAGATGAAAAATGACTTTTTTAGCTCACCTGGCCAAAGGCCATGTAAGCTATTACCATCACTTGGCATCCGTCATCGTCCTCGTCCATCACCATCGCTAACAATTATACCAAACTCTTCTCCTCTGAGACTACTTGACTAATGAGAACTGAACTTGATATGAATGTTCCTTGGGGTATGCTGCATAGAACTGATGTGGGGATTTTTTATTCGTCAAAAAACATGGCCGCCGTTACTAAAAATAGAACATAGGGATCAGACAGTAGTTTTTCACATACATCTCCTAAACCATTAGGTTTATCCAAATTCTTTCAATAGCTGAAGTGAACCATATTATTAGGACTACAAAAGTCTTCAGACTCCTTGTAAGAGTTATTGCCCTTGAAATAATAGTTTTCAGTCAATATCTTGAAAACTATGATAGATTAAAAGAAACTTTCAGTTGTTGAAAAGATCTTATGATATTGTCAGATTGGTTGGTTTTTGACATGCATGTTTCCGATTTTTCCCATTTTGCCTGATTTCTACTAAAAACATACTTTAAGGCTTACATATATATAGCATTGTCTTGCCCAGGATTTTACATTTGACATTGTCTTGCCCAGGATTTTACATTTAACATTGTCTTGCCCAGGATTTTACATTTAACATTGTCTTGCCCAGGATTTTACATTTAACATTGTCTTGCCCAGGATTTTACATTTGACATTGTCTTGCCCAGGATTTTACATTTGACATTGTCTTGCCCAGGATTTTACATTTGACATTGTCTTGCCCAGGATTTTACATTTAACATTGTCTTGCCCAGGATTTTACATTTGACATTGTCTTGCCCAGGATTTTACATTTAACATTGTCTTGCCCAGGATTTTATGTAAAATATTGTCTTGCTCATTATGTGTAACATTTTCTTGGCCAATTTATTATATATGGCATTTTCTTGCCCTGGCTTTTATGTATTACATTATCTTGCCCATGTTTATATGCATAACTTTGTCTTACCCAGGCTTTTATGTATACCATTTTCTTTGCCAGTAGAGTATTGTCAAGTACAATGTTTTTTTCAAATCTTTATGGCTTTAGGCACCTAGGCATCGCACTTAATAATTGAAGGCCTTTGGGTTTTCAATATTTTATTTCGTTTTTGCAATGACAGGGGCACAAATTTATACTTTTAATACAAACATGTGTGTTTTGTCTTTGATAGGGCCTTTCAAGGATCATTTCCTTTATCCTGAACTTCAAATAAATGTTGAAAGAGGAATGAGAAATGAAAACATCAGTCTGTTATGGGCATCTAAGTACTTCTGTGTGTGAATCATTGCAGTAAACAAACCACTTGTTAACATTTATTTAAAGTGACATTTTAAGAGCCAGACTACAAGTATTTTAAACTTGTTTACTATAAATATCTTGTAAAGGTGACAAATATTTAGTTTAAATTTTTCTGTCTGCAAAACATTTTTTGTGGTAAAAAGTTTTTAAAGGTTTTTTTCATTTCCTGTTTAGATGATAAATGAAGGATGGGTTAGCCACATCTTAGAGTTTATGTTACAAGGAACCATTGTCTATCATTTCATTACCTTTGTGTGTACTTTTAACTTTAAGCAGCAGATTTTATATACAAAAAAAAATAAAAACAAAAAACAGACAGGAGGTGATTCATGCATGTCAAAAACCCACCTAATTCAGAAACTTTTACAGACCATCTGATCAGTCTTAGTTTGTACTTTGATTGTTATATTTTGTAAGAGTTATTGTTCTTGATTTGGTTGATTTAAGTGGGAGTTAAATGTAGGAATTTTCCCAATACATATCTAAATACAGGACTATGTTAACATAAAAATAAAGCATTACTCATTTTCTGTCTGAAGTCCAAGACTTAGAAGTAGCTATCTTTATAGGATATAAAGTTTTCAAGTACTGAAAATTGTTTACCTTTAAACCTCCAGTAATCAGCCACTAAGCCCTCACAAATGTTTGAGGATGGTATTAGATTTGAAATATGGCAAAAGTTTCATGTACATGTACAGTCAATTCTGCCTTAAGTGACCCTCCCAGAGTGAACAAATTCACATGTGACTTTCTCAGAGAGGACAAATTCATAAGTAACCTTCCCAGGGAGAACAAATTTATGATCAAATATTACAGGTGGTCTTTATATACTGAATAATACAGGTTATTTTTTTATAAAAAAAAAATGTACTACTTAGGGTTATTTCAACATTGTTTAATTATAGTCTTAAGACTGTTTATGGCAGAATGCTGGTGGTTGCTAAGACAGGCAATTGCTGAATACAGGTAGTTGTTGAGACAGGTTATTGCTGAATACAGGTGGTCACTGAGTCAGGTTATTGCTGAATACAGGTGAACACTAAGACAGGTTGTTGCTGAATACAGGTGGTCACTGAGTCAGGTTATTGCTGAATACAGGTGAACACTAAGACAGGTTATTGCTGAATACATGTGGTTGTTAAAAATTGTTTTTTCCTTTTTTTTTTTTTCTTTTTTTGTAATAAAAGTTGCCATAAGTAGATTGTTGTTGTTTTGTAGGTGTCACCATTGGTGTCCATATCACACAGTTTAACGATACAAAAGATCTGGAAGTGATGACATTCCGTCGTAATATACTAGAAGTCTGTAAATCAGCTATAGATGAAAGACAGCGGAGAGGAAAGGCTAGCCAAGCTCTGTATGCCTATCCTCCTGATCTGGAGTCTTCCCCTGTACTACCATCTCATCTACAGGATAAAATTAGGGAAATGAGTATGTTGACCTCTCCTGTACTACTATTAAAGGCTGAAGTAGTAGAATCAGTATGAAGCAATGAAACATTGAAACCAGTAAAATTGTGTCTTTAACAAAACAGGCTTCAACTTTCTAGATTTAATAAGTCAGTGTTTCTCATTGCTTCTTTGTTTGAAATTTCAAATTGGAAAAAAAATTCTGGGTTTGTGACATCTTCAATGTATGTAGAATAGTTTAAATCATATTTAAATCTTATTCTTTTTTTGGACATGATACTATGAAAGCTTTCAGACTACAAACCTTAAATATAAACTAAGGGTTACATGTGTATTGTGCCTTGTGTCTATTTCATTCGATTTAATCCTGTAACAATAATGCAATACATTTTAAAACATTTCAGTTTGATTAACTTTGTATAATTGTAATTTTATTTTTTATCTCTAATGTAAAAAGAATATATTGTTTTTTATTCTTTTTCAGAAAATGATGTTGTGATCTGTATATGGGTTGTATCTGAGGACAGTTCTAGGAGTAAATTCACAGTGAAAGTGGCACATGATGCTTATCCAATTAATGTGATTGCAGAGACGATTCGTCGACGAAGTAGAATGATGGGTATTTCTAAGGAACATGCTGAACGTTGTATAGAGGAATATAGTGATACTTATGCTTTAAAAGTGTGTGGTTGTGATTTATTCCTGTTAGAAGAACATCCATTAAGTCAATATAAGGTAGGCTATGACACTGGAGAAGTCCATCAAGTTAACAATTTGGCCTGGGATTTTTAACATATTTTAACATACTTTAATTAGGCATTTTGTGAAACACTTGAAACGTACTTATCTTGTATGATTTTAATTTTGTAATGAATTATATTTAGTCTATATATGTCGTGACATTTGGGCCTGAAGTACCTTTTGAGAAAAACTTGGGGTCGACTGATTTTAATATCAAAACATTTTTAGTGTATCAAAAAAAGATATTGTAATGAGAGGTTATACAGGTGAAATTAAGTTGGCCACAGTGTTCTTAATGATACGAATTGCATTCTGACTTAATGGATCATTAAGAAATGCCACCTATACTTACACATACATGCAGAACCTAAAACATGTACTACAATGTTCTACAAATTTATTGTTATTTTTTTTATTGTACCTTTTTCTATACCCCTCACATGCATGTCTGTTCATATTTCCCTCAGTCTTTCTGCCCATCCTTCCTTCCATTTCGTAGGGGGACCAATCTTTTATCCTCTACTCCTTCTATACCGTAGAATCTTTATTACAAGTTATTTTGATTTTAATCAATTTGTGTGTTTCACATACCAAAATATTGACTTAGACATTTGTTAATATGGGGACACGTTTCTTAATATGGGGACACATTTCTTAATATGGGGACACGTTTGTTAATATGGGGACACATTTCTTAATATGAGGACTCGTTTGTTAATATGGGGACACATTTCTTAATATGGGGACACATTTGTTAATATGGGGACAGGTTTGTTAATATGGGGACACATTTCTTAATATGGGGACACATTTCTTAATATGGGGACTCGTTTGTTAATATGGGGACACATTTCTTAATATGGGGACACGTTTCTTAATATGGGGACATTGGGGTTCTATCTGTTATCTGTTACTCCTCCTATACCACTGAATGGGATTGAATGAAACTTTGACAGAATCTTTATTACATGTTTCCATTGTACACTTTCAATTTTAGATTCAATCTGAATCAGTTTAGGGGTTTCACATAGCAAAACATGGACTTTGTCATTTGTTAATTTAGGGACAGAGGGGAGCCATCTTTTATCCTTTACTCCTCTTATATCACTGAATGGAATTGAATAAAAATTCTCACAGAATCTTAATTACATGTTCCCATTGTGCACCTCCTATTTAAGATTTTAAATTGATCAATTAGGGGGGTTGTCAATTGTTAATATTGGGAAATGGGGGACTCATTTCTTATCCGTTACTCCTCTTATACTACTGAATGGGATTGAATGAAACTTTGACAGAATCTTTATTACATGTTTTTATGATGCAACTCCAATTTTAGAATTTGATTTAAATCAGTTTGGGGGTTTCACATAGTGAAACATGAACATTGTCATTTGTGAATATCAGGACATTGGGGACCCATCTCTTATTCCTTTCTTCTCCTATACTACTGAATTGATTTGAATGAAATTTTCATAGAATCTTAATACCGGTACATATTCCCATTGTGCACCTGTATTTTAGATTTTGCTACAATTCAAAATCAAAGTTAGAAAATGCATGTTATGAAAAAAGGGAAGTTGATCGCATCAAGTTAGTGAGCATTGCTTACAGTTTATTGCTCACAGTTTTTTTTTCTAGTTTTAAATCTACTTCTACCCAGCCAATATTACTGTTTAAAATATTGGATGAGACATAACAATATCCAGGAGAATTATAGCAAGAGAAATCTTTAGAATTGATTTATTCTCTTCCATAGAACCATAGAATTATAGGTGATGAATAAGTGAAAGTGAAATACATTTTATATATAAAACATTTTATTTTATGCTATTTAGTACATACAAAAATACAATGTTTTATTCTTACAAATCAAACAGGTAAAAAACTGTTACATGGATAAATTACTAGAGTTTTAAAAATCATGCAGTATTTTATGTTCCCAACCATTAAGGAAATATTTGTTTTTGTTTTATGCATTCTAAAAGAAATAGACACAATTTTTTTCATTTATATAAATCATGTGGAAACCATATATTTACTGTTGGATTTTTTTATGTTTTCATGAGACATCTTTACCTGAACATCCTGTACAATGGGTTATACTATTTGTTTTCAGTATGTAAGAGAATGTATAGCCAGAGATGTGATTCCACAGTTCATGCTGTTAACAAAGGACAGTTTATATGCATCTTTATCTCCAAATGTATTTATTAGTCCATCTTATACACAAAAAGGTAGGGTTAATTAATAAGATCTATTTAGAGTTATTTCCCTTTTTTTTATATAACATCATGTAGTTATTTTATTCTCATCTAATACACAAAAGATAGAGTAAGTAATTGAAGATCAAAATGTTTGAGGTATAAACTGTGAAAACTAGACAAAGTTCAAGGCAAAATGCTATTAGTTATGTTCTAATCAAGAATTGGCCTGTCATGCTTGTGTTCATATAGTATTCAGGGATTTATACTTGGTTAAGTTGTTCAATATTTTAATTATTTAGAGTTATCTCCCTTAATTTAGTATTAAGTAAAAGAATTGATGATTTTAGTTTCTTTTCAAATTTAATCTCTGTAGCTCCAAGAAGCTCAAAAACTGATGAATTTCTAATATGGCATATTGGTCATATATCCTTGAAAGACTTTGTGTAGTCTTTATATGATACAACATACAATATTGTCTGGTCTGTTGATATTTTCGTATTATATAAACATTAAAATTGTTTATTCACAGGTATGACATTACTACAAGAAATAAACCTACAGAAGACAAGTTCTTTGTGGGACATTCCTGCCAAGCTGAGGGTTAAAATACTCTGTGCTACTTATGTTAATGTCAGGGAAGTTGGCAAGGTAATTTTAAACACTCTTTCTGAGCTTACTTTAATGTATGTTTAGTAATCTCTGAAAGAATTAAATATTTTGTATTAAGGTTACATGCTGGTGCATTTGTGAGGTCTGGGATTCTGTAAAAGTATTAATCTTCAATATTTTCTCAGTGAACATAAAAGTGTGAAAAATAATAACTGCGATATTGACTTTAAAAACTAAACAATGTTATCATTGATTGAAACTGCTAATATGTACCCTTTACAGAATATGCAAAAAATTAGCAACCACGAAAAATGATACATTTACAGTATACAAAGCTATAATTTAATGTCCATACTTATTTTTGGGTTTTATCTATTTATAGATTTATGTAGAGGCTGGGATATACCAAGCTGTAATTGACTGTCAGTACTTATTTTGGGGTTTTATCTATTTATAGATTTATGTAGAGGCTGGGATATACCAAGCTGTTATTGACTGTCAGTACTTATTTTGGGGTTTTATCTATTTTTAGATTTATGTGAAGGCTGGGATATACCATGGAACTGAAGCTATGTGTGAATGTCAGGAAACAAAACAAATGGAATCCAATAATCCCCAATGGCATGAATGGTTAGAGTTTCTGGACCTGAAAGATCTTCCTAGGAGTGCTAAATTATGTCTGTGTATTTGTTATGTCTCTAAAAGGAGAAAGGTAAGAAATACAATATCATTGTTGTTACTATGACATATTCACCATACCTTGTTATAATACCATTTGGGCTTTTCTATATGATTTTCCAAAGCAAGTCAAACACATTCATGTAAGCCTGAGGTTTTTTTTTGTATCAGTCTGAAGTTGTTATTGGATGTGGTTGAAAAGTCCATATATTTCAACACCATAACAGTCTGTTATGGATCCATGCAGTTGAGCTCTTAACACATGCAGACAACCTGTATATTTTATTTAATTGATTCAGACTTGATTTTTCACTTTTAATCAGAATTCCCTTATTTCAAATCCGAATTTTACTGTTATGTTTCTATTTTTTTTTTTTTTTTGTATGTTTACTTCTGACTTTGCCAATTTCCACTTTGTTGACATTGTAAAACCATCTCAATGATATAATACTATATACATATGTAGCTCCTAGTTCATGCATTTCACTTCCATTTCTATGTCATAGTGAACCTGTCTAAACAAAACCCCTTTAAACTTTTGTTTTGTTTAGACAGGTGTTCTATATATCAAGGTTCAGAATATTAATGTGTCTGGTTTAGACAGGTATTACTGTAATAATATGGAAGTTATTATGGCTTGTAGATTTATTATTCTTGTTTGAGATCATACATATATAGGTACAACCTGTTTATAAATCATACATGTACAGGTCCAATCTGTTTATAAGTCATACATGTACTGGTCCAACCTGTTTATAAATCATACATGTACTGGTCCAACCTGTTTATAAGTCATACATGTACAGGTCCAACCTGTTTATTAAAGATGAAGGGACAATTATTTCTGCCTCCTATGGATAATACACTTCAAATTTTTGAATAATGGAAATGTTTACTTTTTCAGGAAACAATGTCACTGGGCTGGGCAAACTTACAGTTATTTGACTTCAATGATAGATTATTGAATGAGAAAGTCAGTTTAAATCTCTGGCCACAGCCTCAGGGAATGGATGAATTACTCAACTATGTTGGTTTACCAGGTACTGTAAACAAAGTTGGATGTAGTACCAACATTCTTCTTTCTGACATTTGATATGCTGCTGTTGTAATCACTATCTAACAAATAGGCTTCTGGAACAGGGTTATGTTGCTACAAGATTGAAGTCATCATTACAGAAGTTTTATGGTCGTCATCATGAACTCGTGGATCGTTTTGGTGTATCCATCAGCACCATGAAAACTGATTTATTCAACGGGTCATAGTTTTCCTTTCCTCGTTTGTCTACCCCGGACTTGACTTTTTATGAGCAACTTGGTGGGTGTTTCTAGAAAGGCATACGCTTACCCTACTGGTGCACCTGGTCCATGCTCCCAGTTTTTAGTGGAGTCTGAGTTGCTCATTTACTTTTGTTACTTTGTATGTATGATTTTAGTTACTTAATGTTCTTTGTTGTGTATGTCTGTTTTCCATGTCTGGTCTTTGTCCGTGGATTACATTCTTTTGATTACCGCTATAACCTTGGTTCCCTTGATTACTCTTTGTCTGTCAGTCCTTCTGTTCCGTGTCTGTAACTGATTTCTCAGCTTCTTTTGCTTAGTTATTTGGTATATTGCTTTCGCATTGTGGCTTGTACTGTGTCTCCCATTTTAATGTTCCATGGTTATCTACTTGGTCTTATACATATGACTTAATTTGACACAAATGCTTGAGTTGAGGTATTCTTAGCACAACATAGCATGTAAAATTGTGTTGACTTTACTAAGGAGGTTTTCACTGTTGTGAAGGGTTTTGTCATGAATAAATTTATTGGGTATTTTCTATGTGGCTTTTGAAAAAGATTTCAAGGACAAAACAATTAGGTTTAGAAATGTAGCGATTGATTTGAAGATTTTGATAATAGGCCACTTAAAACCAATGCAATTTCATGGGCCATCTGATAACATTCTTTATTAAAAGTTGTAATGGGGCATTTTATGCTTGAATTTGAAAGATGGTGCATTGTCTTCCCATTTACTGGAAATGTAGACATTTTAAACTTGTCAATCATTTTCAGATAAAGAAACAATACTATCATATTAGAAAGTCTATGTGAATAACAGACAAGCAGAGTTATACCCCAGCAATGCTGTTGTGTAGAATATAATAATGGTGTTCTGTTATATCTGCTTGTTATTGCTCAAATAATTTGATTTGTATGTACAGTGTTTTGCTAACATTTAGATAAATAGGAAGTATTTTCAAATTTTTAAAACTTGCCAATTTTAGTCAAATGGAAGACAAAACTATTCATTTATAATGATCATTGTCTAAATGCATATAAAATTTATCTTTTTTAAAGGATCCAACCCTGATATTGAAACACCATGTTTAGAAATAGAGTTTGATAGATTTCGAGATCCTGTGTCTTACCCATCAGAAAGAGAAATAGAGGAACTAGCCTTTAAAGCTACAGGTAGAGAAGGTCCACTTGTTTATCTTGTAAGTTTATTCCAGGTTATGTCAATTTGGTAGTAGCAGTTTCTGTGGTTTAAGAAAATGTCTAAATCTTCTTGGTATCCCAAAAAACTTCTCAACCAATCAAATTCAGATATTTATTTATTTGAGAATATTCTCTGACTAATAATATTTTTATCACTGTTGCTAATTTTCCATAGTAGAATGGACTATTGTATGATCCTACGTCCAGTGACTTACAAAAAATAATATGTAGTTCTGATTTTTAAAGATTATTCCATAGACAGTATTTACTTGTATTGTAAGGTATCTTTTGGGCTTTAATCTATTTTGGTGCATTTAAGACCCCCTCTTAAACAGGGGAGAGAACAAGATTCGGTTAATGACATCATCATTAGAGATTGCTGGTCAGGAATCTATATTTATCTTTTTTAGGATATTCCTCAAACAAGCCATGTTTGATGACATCATTAGTAGAGATCCCCTTTCAGAAATCTATTTTTATCTTTTTAGGATACCCCTCAAATACAGGGAAAAAAACAAGCTATGTTTGATGACATCATTAGTAGAACTCCTTTCCAGCAATCTATTTTTATCTTTTTAGGATACCCCTCAAATCCAAGGGAAAGAACAAGCTATGGTTGATGACATCATCAGTAGAGATCCTTTGTCAGAAATCTCAGAACAAGAGAAAGAAATTCTGTGGAAATTAAGGTATTATACAAACATCACCTTGTAAAACTCTGTACAGATTTTCATTGAATAAAAAGCACTACAAAATAATGAAATAGTTACTTTAATTTTGATACATCTTTGATTTTGTTACTGACTATATCATGTGGAATATCTTCGTCAGCATAAGATATTCTTCATATTGTCAGTATTAAAATCTAAAGTAAATATTATTCTGTTTACCTGTTATTCAGTCATAGTATTTTTATAGCCCAAAAAGAACCTAGACTGTAATGTTCTACATTCTTCCTCTGTTTTATTTGTGATAGTGACTCAGAAGATCTCCTAGGAGAGTATAAGAAAGAGTAATCAAGGGAACCAAGATTCTATTGGAAATAAAAGAATGTAATCCAGGGACAAAGACCAGACATGGAAAACAGACAAACACCACAAGGACATAAAATAACCAAAATAATACATACAAAGTAACAAAAGTAAATAAGCAACTTAGACTCCACTGAAAACTGGGAGCTTGGACCAGGTGCACCGGTAGGGTAAGCATCTTCTGCTTTTCTTGAAACACCCACCAAATTACTCATAAAAAACCAAGTCCAGTGTAGATGAAAGAGGAAAGGAATACTATCACACGTTGAAAAAATCACTTTTCATGCTGCAGATGGATACATTGTAACTATCCACGACTTCGTGATGACGACCTTAAAAATCCTGTAGTGATAACTTCAATCTTGTAACAACAAAACCCTTTTCCAGAAGCCTAATTGAAAGAAGTCTAGCCTGATACAAAAAGTTTGTGTAGTTTCAGCAATCTAAAAATATCATTTGTTTTAATTCAACCTTATAGAGCTGTGTAGTGTACATTGTATTGATTTTAGAATTAGACAGTGTGAACATTCCTCACTATAAAGGGAACTAAGGCTATTTAGGAGTGGTGTGTTGTTTAAGATTAAATTATGTAGAGTGTTAATATATACATCTGATCATGACAGACACCCTGTGAAGAGAAATTTTACATTTAACTATTTCTTCTTCATAGGGGGAAATACTCTTTTACTTATATGGCCATCATTCCTTAAGAAGTTTATATTTTTTCACCTATTTCTGCTTGCATTATCGTCTGAATATAGCTGAAATATTGCTGCTCGGACGTTAAACCCCAATAAACAAACTGCTTGCATTCTGTTGGCCAGTTGAGTTGTTTGGCTACATAAATTTTATTGGTTTAAACTAGCCACTAATTTGCATTAATTTTGACATGTATCCTTAACAAACACAAAACAAAGAAACAACAATGAATTTGTGTACAATTTTCAGAGAGTACTGTATTACCAAACCCCAGTCATTACCCAAACTACTACAAGCTGTTAAATGGAATGAGAGTGATTATGTAGCTCAGATGTACATGATGTTGAGGCGTTGGCCAAGGTTGTTACCAGAGGAAGCTATGGAATTGTTAGACTGTTCCTATCCAGATCTTAGAGTAAGGCAGTTTGCTGTATCCTGCCTGGAACATGGCTTCTGTGAGGACAAGTTACAACTCTTTATGTTACAGTTAGTACAGGTAGGAATTCTATTGAAATTCTGTGTTTTTATGGTTCAGTATTTATAGGTTCCATTATAAGTGAAAGTTGAGTATTGTAAAATAACAAATTGCTTTATTCAATTTGAACAACATAACAAACTCACTTAGGCTTGTTTGTTATCATGTTGAAACTAAATAATATGAGTTGTTACTTTGCTATTTTTAACTTTTACGAGTTATAAAACCTTTTTATTATATAGACAGCAGTGATTTACTGAATGTTCCCATTGTAATTTATTTTGATAATTCACACTGTGAATTAAATTAAATTGTTTCACTCCTTGACTTTCTCCCACCAAAACATACAATTTTGATATCATTCTGCCAATCACAGAATTTAAAATCCATGATACAAATATGGATTAGTTATGAAGAAAATCTGTATGATAAATCTATATAATATATAGGATAATCAATTGGGTAATGTGAATAACCAAAATATGATCACTCAGGCCTAGAACGCTTGACGATTTAACTTCACTCGTTAAATCTAGGGGTTCATCAGCTCTCTTGATAATACATCTACTTCATATCACATCACAAATATCTATCTGTTCTAGAAGTAGATAATCGACAAAATCATAAAGAATTTTAATTACTTTTATTGTATATAAAAGGGACAGTCTTGAGAAACGTTTTCATAAAAGTATTGTTATATTTGAACTAAAAGACAGAATTAATGACTTGCATTGATCATTTGGCTGAAATCTACACAGGAAAAATTTCTTAAGAAACTTATGAATAAATTTTTTATAAATAGCTTTTGGTAAAATATGTATTTTCATACAATTTTTAAAAAAATATATTTTTATGTGGATTTATATGTAAAAATTAGGTTGGTCAAAATCATTACTGATTAGAAATTGCTAGACATAATTAACATTTGAATGACCTATTATGCCTGAAGAAATATATTCCTACACAAATATCTGCATTTCTCTTGTGAGGAAGATCACAAGAACAGAGAGTTTAAGAGCTCTACACATTAACCTTAGTCTAACATTAACAACCATTATTTTTTTATTATTTTTTCTACAGGCACTGAAGTTTGAACCATACTTAGACAGTCCCATCAGCAGATTTCTGTTGAGAAGAGCCTTACTGAATCAGAAGACTGGGCAGGTTTTCTTCTGGCATCTCAGGTAAGACATGTTGAGAGAAACTTTCTTATGATTAAGTACCATAGGTTTTTTGCAATAAATTCTGCTTTAATGCCGAAGGAGTTGCATTCTCAAAACAATTTTAAATTTTTTAAAATACAAATCAAAGACTTGAAGTCTTCAAAGTTGCTAATCGTCCATCATCCTATGCCATTGATTTTTGATTGCTTGCAACGTCCAGGCAAATTCAGTGCTCTACTAAACTTTCCTCAAAATCAATCAGTGGCTTTCTCATTTTTACCATTAACCCTGGCATAGATATATGTATGGACTTGGTACAGAATTTTAAAAATCACAAATTTAGTGAGCTGAAACTTGAAGATTTTAGGTCAGTTGATAATATACATTCATGTTCTATTCCAATTTACATCTTTTGACATACACATTTGTACATTACTAGCAAAATAAATGTATTCCTTTTTCAAAAATATACTTGACATTTTAGAATGTTTCAGAGCTTATACCAGTTTTAAAAGCTCATTAGAGATTGTGTTGTAATGTTTTATATGTACCATTTTTACTTTTGAACTTTGAACTTTGTTGTGTAACGCATCAGTTCTTCAGTTGGCAAAGACTGGCACAAACTTCAAGCAAATTGCAATATGCTCAGGTGACTTGTGACCTGAATGTTTTCCAATAAAAAAAACTCTGAGACCAGGCATTTCTCAGCTATATTAAAGAAAGCTAATCTGATCATTTTATCTTTTAATGTAAGCTTCCCACTCTCATACAAGTAAAAAACATATGTAGAACACATGTACACATATGGTATATAAGAGGTACATTTTGATCTAGTATGAAGCTAAAATTGACATTTCTATGGCACTGATCAGTAGCATAAGGTGGTGTAGTAATATGTAATTATGTAAATCATATACAAATGTACAGTACATTAGCAACTTTAAAAAATAAAATTTTGTTAGATTATATTTTGCATCAGCAGGTGAATTCCTGAGATTTCTGTTTATCAGACTGTCGATATAAGTTGTGAAGGAAACTCCTCCTCAAACTAATACAGTGAAACTTCTCCAAACTGGACCCTCAGAAAATTGGTCTTCCCTTCAAACCGGCCGTTTTCAAAAGTCATGCCTGATATACCTTAAAACCTGTATGTTTTGTCTTCAATAGACCGGCTATCCCCTAAAACCGTACATCGGCCAGTTTTTCAATGTTTTAGTTACATATTTCAAATAAAAACAACCTCTCAATTCCAGCCACCCGGTGATTGTTCACCTGTAATAAATGTGTCAACAAAACTGTAAATGATTACATAATATTACGTAATGAATAATTCATTCACTGACCGACTTGCATTTGATCAGTGGACAGATGATAATTGAAGGGGACAGTAGTTCAAACAACAAATTTAATCCAGACATTACATTTTGTCACTGGTTGGCTGTTAATTGGTATGTACACACATCAGGCAACCAGGGTCATTTAATAGTACGATCTTAACGATCGTTCAACTGTCAATTAATGTGACCTGTTCCCAAGCCAAAACAACATAGGGGTGAAATTATTACACTTTGTTGATAGGTAATTTACGAAAACAATACAAATAATTAATTACCATCATTACTTTGATCTTTAATACACATTCTTTCAAAACTCTCAAGATTATTTTGTCAGCAGTACTGTTTGTAAAATCAAATCATGTACAGATGATGCAAGCTTTGAAATGTAAAAAAAGGCGAAAAGTTTTGAATTGACATTATACATGTCTCGACCAACAAACTGACAAGGATTAATGGAAACAGCTCTTAGAATGCATTGCTATTTTTCACAAATCCGGTGACCCCTATAAACCGGCCATTTTTTCTTGTCCCAGTGGTGGCCAGTTTGGAGAAGTTTCACTGTAATAGATTTTGACCTTCAAAATAACTTTTGAAGGCAAGTATTCTTAATAGATTTTAGTATAAATTTACCAGGAAGTTAAAAATATATTAAACATGAAATTTACAGGGAGATAATCAAATTTAATCGAACAGATTATTGCTATATTTATAAGTGTGTACTGATTACATTTGATACAGATCAGAGATACATCAGCCGTCCATTCAGCTCAGATTTGGGTTAGTTCTAGAGGCATTTTGTCGGGGATGTGGCTCCTACCTAAAGATGTTAATGAAACAAGTAGAGGCTCTAGAGAAACTCACTAAACTCACCAACATGATTAAAACTGAAGTTAAAGATGTAAGTTGTGTGGCATAAATAATCTGTGATTAGGTGTACAATGTATACTCCTTTTTGATATGAGAATCTATTTATAACCCTGCTTCAAAGGAGAGGGGGGTATACTGTTTTTCCTGTATGTGTTTTCATCTGTAACAATTTTTTCCACCAGTTTTCTCAGCAACTACTCATCACAGCTGCTTGAAATTTTAATACATTCTTTCTGTAGGTATTCCATATTGTTGGATCCATTTTTGAGCAAATTAAATGACTTCCTGTTTAACAATGACTTTGTTTATTTTCCTCATGTTGTGATTGAAAGCAGAGGTATCACTAGTGAGCCATTGCTCACATATTACTTGTTTTGAACAATAGATACACATTTAAAAGGTATTGTAAAAATGAATTTCACTTTAATTTAGCAAGACTGAGAAAATGTTCAGACCATGAGATAATGATGGTTATTTTCCTATAGTTAAGAAATTATCAAAAGAATTTACAGAAAAAACAAATATGTTTTTATTTAGTCATGAAACAAATGAATGTAATGCATCATGTTTTTAATGAATTGTTGATCTCTTTGATGAGAAGTGTAGACTTTTGCTGCCTTTATTTGCCAATCAGTCAGCAGACCCATCGAAACCTGCCGGATTGTCGGACCTGTCCGGTAAAATTGTCCCGGGTCCGGTAAATACACGTTGCTTGTCGGCCCGGGTGTCCGATGTTTTTTTTTCTTACGTTAAAGATTTTCTCAAAACTGAAGTGGTTTTTGTGAATAATAAAACTAGAACGTTTTAATAATTACGTGAATTAGTCTACAGTCTAGTGAGATAGTCAATCAATTTGATTGTAAACAATAATATGTAACTTCCGGTTCATTCGCTACACGTCATTTCGTCCTTTGATATATCGTCCCTTCCGTTGTCTCGCTACTCGTTTACATGTGAAACATGCGGTCATTATATTGTCAAAATAATAAAGTATATTTCTTTTACATCGAAATTGATAAAGATTAATAATTGAACATCTGATAAAACAAATTTTCATTTGAAATTTTGTTGGGTCGAACTTATTTATTTGGAAACTGAAAATGAAACACAAAATACTGTTGATGTTATAATGACTAATGATGCAGATGTTGAAATACTTGATGAGGAAAAGAATGATATTGATAATGTACAAGTTGAAGTTAACTCAACACTTAACATTGTGGAGAGCCTTTGTGACAAAGACAATGATGATGATTATGAAGACAGTGAATGTTTTGACTATCAAGATGAAATGTTGAATTTTGAAATGATTATGTTTTATGCCAGAGATTGAGAATAGATTTTATAATTTAATAACAATACTTTATTTCAAATTTAAAAAATCAACAATATATAATACAAAGAACTCAAAACAAAGTACACATGTTTCGTTTATGAAGACTCATCAGATACACTCTAGCCAAAATGAATAATGGTGACAAATTAACAAATTCAAGAGCCCATACCCAGTAGTTTTATAATCAGCTTGATAATAAAATGTACTTGGAGATTCCCACCCCCCATCAAAAATGTTAGCGTGTCGATAAATTGTTCAGAGTTTTTTCGGTCAGACAAATTGTCGTTCGGTCAGACAAGTCATCACCTTGTGTCTGACCGAATGTCAGATGTGCTTAAAAAAATTTCGATGGGTCTGAGTCAGTATGTCAGTCACACAACTTATTTTCATTTTTGCAGCTGGTGATGATATTGTATTCCCTGAACTATACTTACAGTGTTCTAGGATTCCTATTTCCCGTTACCCGGGGCAAGTGAAATTTGGGTCAGGGAAAGTTAGGTACTTAGTTATGCTTTCCCGTGGCAAGTTGAAAACTTCATATACTGTAAGGATTCGTTTTGTTGGAAAACAGTCATTGACTGTGGAAAAGTTGATTTTATATGGATTTTTCCCAAGGAAACCTCAATTTCTGAAAAATCCTAGAACACTGACTTATCTGTACTTAGCTATAGGTATGCTAACAAAATGCTTGATTTAAAATCTTTCTGTTCCAGGATGTTAATGAAATAATGAAGTTTCTGTCAAACCAGTTACAGCAACCAGATTATCAGGATGGATTGAAGGGCTTTTTATCTCCTCTTGATAATAGTCATATACTCGGAGATTTAGAGTAAGTTATTTATAGTTTCTTGGTAACCATCATCTATGGATGTTATAGTAAATTTATAATATAAAAAAATCAGGTTATCAACATTTTTAGTATATAGTCTTATAATTGTCTTGTTCATCTGTCATTTCATTAGCCCAAAGGCGTGCCACCTTCTGTACATGTGGGGATGTGTGTAGCATGACATTGCGTGCCACCTCCTGTACAAGGGGGAGATATGTGTAGCATGACAATGCGTGCCACCTTATGTACAAGTGGGGACGTGTAGCATGACAACGCGTGCCACCTGTACATGTGGAGACACGTGTAGCATGACATTGCGTGCCACCTCCTGTACATGGGGGGGATATGGAGTTTAAACCATAGCTTTTCCTTAACTTTTTTTCTTTTTATTTTGACAATTTATGACTGACATCTTTTGAAATGTATCCTTAAGAAGTTACATTGTAAGGTCTGAATTTTCCTAATTCTCTGTATTTCATTCCAGTATCACATCTTGTAAAGTGATGACTTCTAAGAAGAAACCCCTGTGGCTAATCTTTAACAACCCTGATGTAATGTCTGATATCTGGTTTACAGACTACAAACTTATCTTCAAGAATGGGGATGGTAAGCTATTATAGTCTTGTATCTTTTGTGGCCAATTTGAAAGTCTGACAATTGAAATAATAATAAAAAAAACTAGGTCTTATTCTAAGCCAAATGGTATCTTTATCATATTTGTAACTGTCTATTATAATCTTCTTTGATGAAACTGTTTGTCACAAAATCACAACACAGTTAACATCAAATGACATAGATATAGAAAAGGAGCTGGAAAGGAAACTGAAGAAGGCCAATGGACGAAATATTTTTCAAAAGGTTGAAAAAGACAATTAATACAACATTTCCTGAGGTTTTTGGAATGTCAGTATTTGTGACAGCTTTACTTTCGCATTATGTGTAATACATTGAAAATAATCCTTCCTAAAAGTTTTCCCGTTTCAAGATATAAATACCTTTGTCAGAGGCTGCAGAAAGTAACCTCGAAACAACTTCAACAACCACCAAGATCTGGTTGAGCAAGAACAAAATGATGCAAGAAATTTAAATAAAATCTTCCCAACGACACCACTCGATTTTTTGTGATGGATACAAACTTGGTATTAAAATAAATTAATTTGTAATAATGGAACTGAAATGTTGTGCTGACATAAAAAATTATCAATTTTTTATCATGATGGCAGTGCTCATTTACCTATAGAAAACCTTCACTTACAATTGATCACCAAATGTGTGGTTTGAACCCACAGCCCTGAAATAAAGAGTCTCTACCAGGATCGTTGTAAGGTATTTTCTATTTTGCTATTACGGATCATGAGTGTTTTATGCAGTATTCATTGTTGATAATGTTTACAGATTTACGTCAAGACATGCTGACTCTACAACTTATCAGAATCATGGATACTCTATGGAAAAATGAAGGCTTAGATCTCAGGTATGTGTTACTTGTATCAATATATCAAGTTATGGAATGTGCCTTGTGTAAAAAATTTCAATAATTTCACTCTCAGACTTCCTCCAACCAAAATGTCACACCACAAATATCAATCTGCCATTCACAAAATTTAAAATGTATGATAAAAAATAGCAATAAATATAGGAGAATATCTAAATAGTAGATATGATAATCAATTCATTATTGTGAATAACCAAAATATAATTACTTGTGCCATTTTTTTTTGTATTTGAATTGTTTTTTAATAATGAGGTTATAAGAAACATGGAAAAGTACACACACAAATGATGAAATTTGAGTAAATATGGACTTAAAAGAAGTATGTTTTGTTTTAGGAAGTTCCTTTGAAGAATGTGATTTTTTATCTTCCAGAAGTTTAAAATGAAGTTAAACTTTTAGATTAAAAGCATAATCAAATACAAAGAAAGATTACACTAACTTTAACTGGACTATGTCAATGCTTCATTCCAGAATGACACCTTATGGTGTGGTATCTACGGGTAAGGATCTTGGTGTCATTGAGACTGTAAGGGATTCCTCTACTATCATGAAGATTCAACAGAAGAATGGAATTCGATCAGCTGTTCAGATTAACTCCCTTGGACTGTACAATTGGATATTAAATCACAATAAGGACAGGTCAGTTTCAGGAAAAAAGTGGGTATTCTTATGGTTGAAAACTGTGCAGAAGACACCACTTGGCCAGGTTTCTTTTACTTTTAAAGGATTGTTGCATATTTGTTAAAAATGACCACTCTCGTACTGACCCTTTAAAAATGACAGTTTGTACTATGCTTTTGGCTCTGAATATGATTTCATGTCTGTTTCTGATAAAACAAGGCTTTTTCTAAGAAATATATAATATTAACACTTACCTTTCTTTTAGATAAGAATTTTCAGTGATGTCAAGAAGGGCAATAACTAACTTCACCAGATCAATACATGTAGAGATAGGGCAATAAAAATTTGGTTTTATTTCAGAGAGGAATAGGCAATAACTAACTTCACCAGATCAATACATGTAGAGATAGGGCAATAAAAATTTGGTTTTATTTCAGAGAGGAACAGGCAATAACTAACTTCACCAGATCAATACATGTAGAGATAGGGCGATAAAAATTTGGTTTTATTTCAGAGAGGAACAGGCAATAACTAACTTCTCCAGATCAATACATGTAGAGATAGGGCAATAAAAATTTGGTTTTATTTCAGAGAGGAACAGGCAATAACTAACTTCACCAGATCATGTGCAGGTTACTGTGTGGCTACATTTATACTGGGTATTAAAGATAGACATAGTGGTAATATTATGGTCAGGCAAAATGGCCAGGTAAGTTGACGTAAAGTAAGGTAGTAACATGTTTGCCTGCCAGTCTAATGATGTTTCTTAATCATTTTTTTCTGTATAAACTATGATTTGAAATCTAACTGAAATTTGTTTAATCTGATGGTATACAAAAAATTAAAGGGAGATTTTTCAGTTTTTATACTGTATTTTATATTTAGTAATGGTTTTCTCCAATTTACTTAATATATTTAGTTCATATACATGTTATTTAGAGATTAACGAATATGATGTATGATGTTTTAAACAACTCAGTTCTCTGAAATTTCTATTCATTTTGTTACTTACATTGCCTTGATTTTGGTGAATTGAATCTAAAGGGGAACATTGTGAAGCTCAGACAGATGTTCTGTTTACACTATTTCAATCTATACAGAAATTCTGTTCAGGGCATGGATTATGAAAGTTTTTTTGTAAAAATGCAAAACATTTCACATTTCTTTTTCACATGAATATCTTATAACTTTCAGCTCATTTGAGCAAATAGTTTATTTCAAAGTTCAAATGAAACTCATTAAATCAAGCCTTCGCATGAAAATAATATGAAGTATATCTAATGTGTAGCTTGATCACATGAACTCATGTGAACACTATTTGCTTGTGTATTTATGACTTAAAGGTGTAAATATTTGTTTGTATTTAGGTATTCCATATAGATTTTGGTCATTTCCTGAATCATATCAAGAAGAAGTTTGGTATCAGTAGAGAACGTGTCCCATTTGTTCTGACTATGGATTTCATTAAAGTTATCGCTAGAGGATCTGATCAACCACTTAAACATAAAGAGTTTAAAAAGTAAGTGTGTATGAGATTTACAATAACTTATTTGGGGATTGCCACTATGACAAATGGTAACATAGGAAATGTACACTGTCATTTAAGATAAATATTTTATGAAGGAGTCATTAAAAAACAGCTTTTTATTCCATTGTCAGAAATATCTAATGGTTTTTATGTTGTTGTCCATAGTATTTCAGTTTCTGTAGTCAATTTCACAAAAAGTAGTTAGAGTAAACAACACAATAGAAAATATTATCATAAATTACTATCAGTCTTACTATAATCACTGTCCACTGTTTAACTGTAACTTTTCATTTAAGTTTGAGTTTCTAATCTACTATGTAAATATCAGTCTTTATAAAGATCAGAAATGAGGTGATTCGTACTTGTCAAAAACCCATCAACTTTACTTTTATTTCTTATTCAGATTCAAGTACAGACCACATAACCAGTCATAGGTTTTCATTTGGGTGTTGCGCTTTTGAAATAAAATTTATATAGATTGTACATGAAATTAGCACTTTGCAAGAGTTATTGTTCTTGATTTGGTTTCATTTGGTCAATTTTATTGGGAGACAAATGTGTGATTTTCTAAAAATTGCAGATCTGAATGCAGAAATGATAATGGTTATGTGAATGTGTCGCATGTATAGAGTGAAAAACCATCATTTGTTTGATGGGTTTTTCTACACCATGAATCAGTTTATCATTGATAGTGTCTTAATTTTATGTGGACTGGTACTTAAGATCAAAACATATGCTACTTATCTCATCTTTGTTGATAAAACCTATGTATTGATTGAACTTGTGGTTTGTTTTTTTTTTCTCCAGGTTCCAACAGCTGTGCTGTGAAGCCTACCTGATCATCAGAAAGAACGCTTATTTATTTATAAACTTAATGTCCATGATGTTGTCATGTGGTATCCAAGAGCTGCAATCATTGGATGATATAAGTTACCTTCGGAACACCTTGGCAGTAGAGGAAAAAGATGATCAGAAAGCATTGAAATACTTCAGTACACAGTTCCAGAGTGCATACTCTGATGCGTGGACAGTAAAGACTGATTGGTTGTTCCACTATATCAGGAATAAATGAGGCCAGACTATCAACAGTGATATTATTGTGCAATAAAGACCTTCAGATGGTTAAAACGGGATGAGCTTCCACATGATGGACTGCTGGGCTTATTCTCTTTATTCTGTATCTGACTGAAGAGAGAGAGAGAGGAATGGAAAGTCTTGATAAAAATGGACCATGTTTACTGATGTATCTTACTTAAGGGTACTTCAGTGGAAGGAGTGTAATGAAATGTAGGTCATAAGGGCAGACAGTTTGAAGTGAGTTACTTGAGCTTGAGTAAACTACTGGAACTTAACACTGCAACTTGAGACTGGAGTGAATCACTTAAATTTGAGTGATGAGTGAAACACTGGAACTTGAGCAGCAGTTAGAGCTTGAATGGTTTTACTTGATAAATCATGCTGTGTTAAAACTAAGGTATGAATAAGTCAAGAAGCTGAGTTAGTAGAGTGAGCTAATGGTCACTGAATCGGTACGAACCATACTTTGAGTTGTTAGCATATATTAGTTATTGAATGAAAATAGTTGGACAAAGATGATATGATATGATATATTTTTTTTTCCAACCTTTATAGGTTTTATTGCCTTTTGATTTTATTTAAATACGTTTTTTTGTACTACATGATTATTAATACAAATAGTGTTAACTCTCTTAAAGTCTAGTGCTGATTTGATGTTTACTGTGCCAGTTTTCTTCTCTTTAATTGATGGAAAATGGTTTAAAATGATCTGGATGTTTGGTTGAAAGAATTTATTATTTGTAAATAAAGAATTTATTATTAAAACCTGTCCAATCTACCTCAGGGTCTCTGTATAGTTTATGTTTTCTCTTTATCTTCAAAGTTCATTCTTTTGGTAGCTATAGTGACCTTCACAGGAAGTAACTGTATTGGTTACCTGTATCTTTTACCATTGCTCCTACTAATTTATCCATTGTTGAAATATCATCCTTGTCACTTGCATTGTGGTCATATTTAAGGAGGTAATTGTTAGTTTATAGAATAATCAGATAGGTTATCATTAATTGAAGAATATTATAATTTTATTGGAAGTTTGTTACTTTACTATTTGTACTAATTACCTAATATTTTTCATCTTTAGACTGTCATACTGTAGGCATAATGGTAATTTTTATATGACAGCTTTATTTCAAATTAACTGTGACATCGCTGATCAACAGAATAATAGTTTTCATCGTCTTGATGGAACATCCAAAATTTTGCAGTGTTCTAGGATTTTTCAAAAATTTATGTTTTCACAAGAAAACTCTGAATGAAGGTTAATTTTCCCACACTTGAAGTTTACTTTCCAAACTTTACAGATACTTTTATTAAATCAAGCTTTTCACTTTCCAAAGGGAGAGTGGGTTAAATAAACCACTTTCCAACTCCAATTTGCACTTGCCCAGGGTGATGGGAAAGTGGAATCGTAGAACACTGATCTTGATGTGTTATTTTCTGTCTCGGCTTGGAAACTGCTGTAAGAACAGTTCTATCCCGACCAGATTTTTATTATTTTTGTTGTGTTTTGATTTATCGGAAATTTAAATCAAATTTAGACCTTTTGGTGTAGCTTTCTTGCTTAATTTTGGCATTAAGAATTTCAGACTTGTCAGTCATGTGAACTGTTGAAATGAAAAACTTATTATTTATTAAACTTTTATTATTTGTAAAGAAAAGGGAAAATAATTTGATATATGAAATGATAATTTATTCATCTGTTATAAATATTTTTTATTGTGAACAGTGCTTAAGTAATGAAATAGTACACTATTTATGGTTTAGAAATGAGCTGCATTGTTTTAGGGCTTTTTATTATTGCTCAAAAGTGAACTTATATTAGTCCATAATAGACATGTATCGAAGAGAAAATTTATTTATAAATGGCCTTAAAAAGGGCACCAGGTAGCATTATTTCCTCATTCTGAAAATAATATTATATCTATGTGAAATTTTTACACCTAACAATTCAAGAAACAAAAATAAACAAAAAAACATAAATTATGTGAAATAAACAGGTAAATTATTAATAACAAATTGTTTTATTTAGCAGCAATTCATGATTGGTCATTGTACTTTGAAAGGTTGTATTTTCATCCTTTTTGCCTCCAGTGATAGGTATTGAATTTATATACTGTATTTATTTTTGACAAATTTGTACATCACATGTTTTATAGATAAACTTTACAATGACCTATTTCTTGTTTCTAGAACTGTTTGTGTTGTTTTGGAGATGTGAAGGTTGTTTCTCTTTGAATGGAAATAATTCATTGTGTATTTAACTCTGACATACATGTATATCCATCTGAAAACAGTACCACAAAATGAAGTATTTGTTAATGTTTTTGACATAAGCCTGGTTATATGGTTCTCAGCAACAGACTGTTTTGATTTGACTGTTAGTGTCACATCTCTTAATCAGTGTTGGTCAAAAGTTTAGTTGAAAAATGACTGATGTTTATCCTTAATCTATTAAACTTGTTAGAGAATCAAAATACATGTACTCTACGACCTTCTGACCTTATTGAATTAAATCTTGAACAGGATATTGATCAAAGATTACATAGAATTATATAAATCCATACATGTAAATACAGTAATTGTACTACACATACAAAAGAAGTACATCATAAAAATACCTTGCAATATCTCTTTAAATGAATTTCTACCAGATTCAACAAAAATTACTGTAAAATAACACATGAATCTTGTGGGAAACCGATGATTACTGATTTCAGTCTTTTTGCAAAGAACCATGTCTAATTTATTATTAAATGTTAAATAAATTTAAACAGTTCAATGAATTTTTGACCTCTGACTTTTATTCACTAAAACACAACAGATCTAAAGAATGAAATTAATCCTATTTCAAATCTTCATTAATACATGGATGTATTAGATAATACAACACAGTTCTTCAAAAGGCCCCTGAGTAATAATTGTTCCATAAAAATCAACATTTTCTGCAACTA
Organism: Perna viridis; assembly: GCA_037379345.1. NCBI lineage: Eukaryota > Metazoa > Mollusca > Bivalvia > Mytilida > Mytilidae > Perna > Perna viridis. Next base: position 37,676,494 of record CM074522.1, on the reverse strand, counting down.
TTCCTTCGGATCAATTACTTGAACAACAGCAGAGGATCAATTGTATTACGCGCGCTTCGGCGTTTTATGACACAACCATTGTGGTCTTGTAGTTTTAATGACGGTTCAAATTACGTTTGACTGGAAATGGACATATTCCCAATAAAAATAACAAAATTAGTGACCCTTCAATATGTTATATTTTTCCTTTAGACGCAGATGTCACCGTAAATGTCCAATTTTAGTGTGTTTCACGGCCATAATGTGACGACTTCTGATAAGGATATAATTACAGGAATCCATAATTTATTGTGGACGTGGTCATATATTGCATGCTCTGTTGTACGATGTTGGGTATGAGATTTAGCTAAAACAATGTGAAATGGAACATCTTTTTAGGATTACAAACATTGTTTGTCTAGGTCTTTAAAAGCTTTTAAAACAAAAATAAAGTGATAATTAATCGCCGTATATGACACCCCTAGCTTTAAAGCAGAATGGTACATATGTTGTGGTCTGAATGTCCGACAGTTTTTTTCATCCATCTCACTTTTGTTTCTACAATTCTTCATAAACCGCTCGATTAGTGTTTATGCAACTTTTTAGCTCTCCTGGCCAAAGGCCAAGTGAGCTTATGCCATCACTTGGCGTCTGTCGTCGTCGTCGTGGACACGTTTAAAAAAAACTACTGGACTGGCAGGTTTTAAACTTGGCATGATTGTTCCTTAGGGTATTCTGCACAAAATGACGGATGGGATTTTTGATCCATGAAAAATCGTGGCCGCTGTTACTAAAAATAGAACATAGGGGTCAGATTGCAATTTTTTGCAAATAACTCAAAAACCGTTGCCTTCAGCAAATTTCTGGCATATGCTGTTATTGTTCAGCATCATGAGATGGACCGTTGCAAAAATTTTCAAAACGATTGGCCAACTGATGTAGGAGTTACGGCCCCTGAAACAGTTTTTTTTTTTGCATGTGCAACTTTGAAAATCTTCTCAAAATCCATTGCACAGAATTCAATGAAACTTGGCATATATGTTCCTTAGGGTATCCCACACGAACTGACCGTTGGGATTGTTCATTTATGAAAAAAACATTACTAAAGATAGAACATAGGGGTCAGATGGCAGTTTTTTTTGCAAATAACTCAAAAACCGTTGCCTTTACCAAATTTCTGGCATGTGTTAAAGTGTTAAGCATAATGAGAAGGACCCATGCCGAAATTTTCATAACCATTCATTGACTAACGTAGGAGTTACGACCCCTGAAACAGTTTTTTTTGTTGTTTTTCACACGTATAACTTTGAAAATCTTCTCTAAAACCATTTAAGATCATTGAATGGAAATAAGCATAATAGTTCTTTAGTGTATTGTGCTCAAAATGACTGTTGTGATTTATAACCGTGAACAGATATTACTGCTTATACTAAAAATAGAACTTTGGGGTCATAAGACAGGTTTTTGAAAAAAAAATTAAAAAAATGTTGTCTTTAGCAAAATTCTGGTTCAGGACATGAAATGCTATGAAAAGCATTTCCTGCATTTGACGGTTTAGATGATTTTAACTTAGCCTGTCTCATTCCTCAAGTTTTTTTCAAATAAGCAAATGGTTAACCAGGTGAGCGATTCAGGCTCTCTTGAGCCTCTAGTTTTATTGATGCTGAACAAGGTCCATACTTGCTCTCATAATTTTTTATCCGAATGAATTTGGATTAATCTTTAATTAATTAAACATGAACTTTGTCATTGCCTCAGAAAGATGGCATGGGAATACCCTTTTACAGTATCTGTAATTCCTTATATACTACATGGTGGATTTTCATGACATAATGATAGGTAATGCCTTTATGCACTTACTGTTCAGATTTTTTTTTATTTCAAAGAGTCTGAATATCCTTAAGCCATATTGTCCCTACCTTAAACTCCTATTCTGCAGTAGTAATGCTTATGTGCAGCATCATATTTTCAAAGGTCTAATTCTAATAAGTCCATACATACGTGGCAAAGGGTTGCGGTAAACGTATGTTCACAGTAATTCTAGTTTCACGTTAAAGGTTGGATGATTTCAAGCTGGATAATGGAAGAAACTCGCGAGCAAGGACAGGGTCTGGTGCACTTCACTGATTGCAGATTCAGTTTTCAGTGCCTTAAAACTGTGTCGTGCAGCAGCTCTATGTAGACTTTCTATGAACAAGATAACTGTTCTTTTAGCATAACCTTCGTGAACTTTAATCTGCAATTTCTTCGAGGAATGACGTTCGTCTTTTATATCAATTATCATTCTTCCGGATTATTTGCGGTTTAACGACCGTGTAGCTACACGTTTTGGCCGCTAACTACCTTGCATTAAAAGCGTATCCATGATTCTGTTTAAGGCACTAAGATTTACTCAGCTAAGCATTCTACTAATTGACGTTTACGGTGAACGTCAAGTTAAAGAAGAGCAGTTGTAACTTTAGCAAACAAGGGCAGGCCTCATACAAATGAATTCAAGGAAAAAAACGCATGACAAATGTGTCCGTTTGCCTTGATGAGATTACATAATACAAAATTGAAAGACAAGGAACCGGTACTGAGTTAATGAAGTAATCGCGGAACTTAATCGGGCATTAAAGTTCCGGATTACTTCCAAAACAATATTACGGTTTCTACGGCATTTTAGGTTTTACCAAATTAAGTACCTAAATGGTTAAACCGATAGCGCTTTCGTTCTACTTGGGCTCAGTTCTGAGAAATGATATATGTATGACATGAACGCTTCCCATCAAAATTTCCTTAATTGCGTTGACCGACCTGACAAGCGAACGCAACGCTTCAAAGCGTTTGGATGATTCTTATAAGCTACAGGGAGAACGCGCCCATAACCCGGAATGCAAATTCGGGAAATAGATCTTCATTTCCATAAATTGTAGCTTAAGTTAATGGACACAGTGAAGTTGTTGACGACAGATGTATTGCATTAACGATGAACTGTACAAGTTCGTAAATTAGCCTTAAAACTTCATCGACAACTAAATTTTCTTCCCCCTTTAATATGCTCTTTACTTAAAAGTGTGGGTTTCGACTTGAATATTATTTCTATAAATCATTTTTTTTCTGAAAAATTGGTCATGTCCTGGACTATTAAGTTTTGAAGCGTAATGTATCAATCCAAATTAGTTTCTATTTTATTCCCTTGCATAATAAATGACATTTCAATCTAATACAGTTTGAACATTAGATTTCCTTACTTTGAAATTCATATTTAGATCCTAAACGTTTTATTTCTATTCAATCATTAATGGTAGCTCCTATTAAAGATTAGCAGTTACAATCAAAAACCAGTGAATTAAACATTAAGGGAATATGATTATTAATAGTTTTCCCAAATTTTATGACTTTCAAGCATACAATCCGAAATTTGCTTCATGCTGAATTTGCAGAAAGGAATCCAATGTTTTAAAAACAGAATTTCACAAGCCTGTTACGCAGGCAAATTAGGTGTTTGTATAGAAATGTAAATTCAATTTATATAAAATATTTAATGATGTCTATCGACGTTCCTGCAACATCCTAGACGTTCGAAGATTTTTAAGTTAAGGAGTTGTTATATTTTTATTTTTACTCATTGCAGGTCGAATATCTTCCTTGTAACATGTAGTATTCTATCACCTGGCTTGTATTCATGGTTCTTTGATTCAATATCTGCATTCATGATGTGGTGTTATTAATTCGCTACTCGATGAGGCTCTAGGATATATCACATAAATGTGGTTCTTACGTACGTTACTTATTTGTGTTCCTAATATATTTTACCTTCGGAGATTCCAAGCATATTTTAAGGGATTTTTCTTGTTAGCTTCATTAGATAGTATTTATTTAGCTTCATTCTACCCGTGGTGTTATTATTGGCTGTTATGTTCAAGGTCACTTCTTTGTGCGGTTGTGAGATATATTACTTTGGGTAGCACGTGAATGCATTATTAGATCCAGGTTCTAAATACTTGGTTGGGATTTTTAATTAGTTATTATTTATCTTCATTATGTTCCTCGGTTCCAAACTAAGCGTTAATAGGTGCGAACCCGTATAACTTTCTGTGGTTTTTATACAAATAGATTTTGACCGTTCTCAGATACTAGTATATTTCTTGGTATGGTTCCCTGATTTCTCCAGATTATCTGCATACAAAGTGCTTCGTTATTTTGCATATCATCTGTTCAGACTGTTTCGTTCTTTTACCCATCGTAGGTTCTGAAAGTATCATCTGTTCGCCTGTCCACTCTTATTATTTTGCTGTCACGCGTTCAGAGTTATTTGGTATGTTGCTGTCACACGTTCGGAGTTTTTTGGTATGCTGCTATCACATGTTCAGAGTTTTTTGGTATTATGTTGCTGTCACATGTTCGGAGTAATTTGATATGCTGCTGTCACATGTTCTTAGGTATTTGGTATGTTGCTGTCACGTTTTAGAGTTATTTGGCATGCTGCTGTCACATGTTCAGAGTTATTTGGTATGCGTCTGTCACATGAGTTATTTGGTAGTACTAACTACTCTGATTTCCTTCAACATATATCTTCATAACAGACTCCTGAATCAGGGGTATGAGGAAATGCGTCTTAAGAGGTCTCTTACAGGTTTTTTTTAGATATTATACCTTAATTGCGAAATACTTAATTTCTTGAAAAACAATGCGTAATGATTTTTTTTTTTTTTTTTGTAAAATGTTCTTTGTGTTGATGTGACCGCTGATTTACCGATTATGACAATAGCATGCAAATGTTTTTTAATCACCACTGATATACTTACGCCGCAATGAAAGAGGGAGGTTGAGCGCGCTGTAAAACCTAGATTTAACCCACCATTTCGTCTGAAGTGCCTTTACCAAGTCAGGACCATTGCGGTACCAGCTGCTGCGGTGGTGTAATATCTATTTTGTCAGATTTATTTTGGACTTGACTTGAAAGTTCAAAGTAATTCGGTATGCTGCTGTCACATGTTAAGAATGTTTCGTCCTTTTTCCTGTCATACATTCTGTACTTTTTGTTTTGTTGTTATCACACGCTCAGAACGTGACGTTTTTTTTTCTTTTGCCTGCCACACATTCTGAATATTTTGTTGTGTTACCTCTCTCGTTTTGTTAATTGCCATTGTATAATATTAGTTGAAAATGAGTAATCTACCTTAGCATACAATTATACGAACTCGGATCGATGTGTAAAGGAAACATCAATAGTTTAGTGTTCACAATCGTAGCCGGAGAAAATATATTAATTGACAGATTTTAGAATAAGACAATCGTAAGATTGATCGAGAGTCAAATGCTAACTTTTTTCAAGATGCTAAATTAGGCATGACTGCCTTTTTGTTACTTTATAGCCCCTGAGGTCCGGTGAACATAAAACCCAGTGTAATGAGTTTGATGGTGTTAATTAACGGATCTCTATTGTCTGGGAGAGACTAATATCTCCGCCTTACAATTGTTCACCCATTGATTTTTTTTAATAAAAATGAAAATTTTACCGCCTTTGGGACACTTTATAGTCTTCAGACGTCAGTTGGATCTTAAATCACGTGATTTTACCCATAAACCTTTTGGAATCGTATTACCCGTTGGCACATGCTTGAATTCGATTATCATTCACAACGACAGTTTAACTTCTGTCTTCATTCAAAGGCATAAAATTTCCATGATAAGATAATTAATGCTTGGAAGAAACATTTTTCGTTGATTTAATTATAACCGGCGTCGACTACTGCAATTGGATCTTTCTGAAGTATTTGGTAATAACCCTTAGTCCGGTACGTGTGAACATGGAGGTCTGCGCTGCCAGGATGTCAATAATTTTGTGTCCAACGTGAAGACATTAAACAACAGAACGACGATTTATTCCACCCATTAATGTGCCCATATGTTTCCTTATCTCAGTATTTAAATTGTTTTTGTAAATAAGCCTATTTCAGAAACTGGTTGGGACCATTATTAAGGTCAGTTGACAAGGTCAATATAATAAAGAAACTTGTTAAACAAAATATAATGTGTACAGAAAATTGTACAGAGCTGTTAATTTCATTAATTTCATTTTGTACACAATTTGTTGTCTAGAATAAGCTTGATCAAGTTGTAATTTGTACGTCAAAGGACATTTGTATAATGTTGAGTCCTATGAACAATGTACAATGTGAAGAAGGTTTTCAAATAAAAACAACAAAACTCAATACATTTAATAAGTCACATTCTTTTTTCACGTAGGATAAAATATTTCTTGAATTTCATAATATAGTCCATTTCATTCTTTAGTATAATAAAAAAAACAGATTTTCATCAGACTTTAGATTAACAAGTTTCTAAAATCTTTCCAATCTGAAACCATTTACTAAACATGATCATGTATTTAAAAAAGTTTTCTCTACCCTTGATGCATTTTTTTGCCACTTTCATCGTAGAAGTTATCTGGTAAAAAAAAATAGCCATGGTATCTGTGAACAAAAAAAGAAAAAATGTGATTTTGTTGTAGTTTCAGTTTGACATGTGTTCAATCCATGTTTTTTTTTTTTTTTTTGGGGGGGGAGTGGGTGCTATTCTAAAAAGATCAGCACACGCCCGCTTAAAATAGATCAAAACACATGGTTTGGTTTTTTTAATAAACATTGTTTACATACAAGAATATTATTTTTATTTGGTCACAAATACAGTGGTCATCTCAGCACTAAGAATTATGATAAAAGAGATGAATTTAAATATCATAAATTTTCCTATCCTGTGCATTAATATACCTTCATCTCCTGTATATGGTGTTTATATTTCACAATTGATTCGCTACACTAGAGTAAGTACTAACTCTTATTTTCCTCATCACAATAAATATCTGCATAACAGTCTCCTGAATCTGGGGTATGAAGAAATGCGTCTCAAAAGGTCACTTACCAAATCCTTTTTAAGATATTAGTCCTTGGATGAAAAATACTCAGTTTCTTCTGAAATAATGAGTAATATATATTTTTTTCTTGTAAATTGTTCTTTGTGCTGATGTTACCGCTGATTTGCCAATTATGACGCAATACTATTGCGGTTCCAGTCGTCCCGGTGGTGTAATATGTACTTTGTCAGATATATATTGGACTTGACTTGATTATGGATCGGACTACTATTCGGCGATTTTGTTGTTATGGAAATCTTTTAATTTTTTATCTCTTTTTTTTTCGGAACCCTAGCCGGGGGTTAGGGCGCTCTGCCCACAGAGCAACTGGGATGTGTGCCCTAGGTGGTAGAATTGGGTACCCCTGGCGTGTTACATGCTGGGGTTGTCAGGCTATAATACGGAAAACCTGACCGCAAACCATAGTGGTGCACCATGTTGGGAAAGATGCCACGTTCCTCGCACGTTAAAGAACCCTACTGTGGTATTCTCCCGGAGTAGGAACCATAGGGCTCCGCCACAGGAGGCTAATTTGCCCGACCCTACCCATCTCCCCCTATTTCCACTGGCAATCAAAATTTGTCGACCCCATTATCCTTATGTCCCATCCCTTTTTCATTTCATCATCATTTCATGTTGTTCATTTTATCATCAATTTCATGTTCATCGTCTGAATATAGCTGAAATATTGCAGCTCGGATGTTAAACCCTAACAAACAAACAAACATTCAACTATAAAGGTATCAAATGTACTATACTTTTTTGAGGACTTCATTGAAAATCAACGGGAACTTTACTTGGACATTGTTAATGCATGCATGCCCACTTAAAAATAAGATTTAAGGCTGAAATATCACAGTATTTTTTTCAAAAATATTTTCATATACACATTCAATACTTACTGAATATTTTTTTAGATTATTTTGTTTCTCTCTCTCTCTCTCTCTCTCTCTCTGTATGTGAGAGAGAGAATTTTTTTTTAAATTTCTTCTCTACATTTCTGTTTTGTTTCGTTTAAGTTTGTTACTGTTTAATTAGTTTTATTGGATGTGAGTATTACAATGAGGATCAATCCACATGCATGATGGGATATTAAAGTATTAAAAAACAAAGTGACAAGAAATTAAAATATATTTACGTTTTGTATCAATTAATGAAAATGAAATTTGCTGCATCACCTACACACCTGGACATAATGGTAGCTTTTCACATTTTATTTTTAGGTTTTGCAATAGAAATTGATAACAATCCAACATTTGATCATATCTTGATAAAATATTTTTATTCATAATAATATGTTTATAGCTGTGTTTTGGCTAAATAAGGATAATAACAAAATTACCAAACACTAATCCAATCTATAATCCAGTCAAGACAAAAACAAATCTGCCAAAATAGATATTACACCACCGGAGGAGCTGGGAACGCAATGGTCACGACTTGGTACAAGCATTTTAAACGCAATGTCGGGTTAAATCCAGGTTTTTCAGGGCACCAAACCTCCCTCCCTTGTATGTAGGACATAAAAAACTGAAATACCAAACTTATGATCATACACCAAGAAGTGAGATGAATAATAAATAAATCTGCAAAATTTTACAAATCAATTTTTCGAATTGTATTTATGGTTGAGGGTGGCTGATGTATTTTAAAACACCAACCAATGCAAAGAGATAACTGGTGGGCTTAATGATTTATAAGCTGTCAAATTTACGTGCAACCATGTATCTTATGAACAAAAAGGCCATAAATTTCACTTTGAGCCAGACAGTAGCCTTGCAGTAAGTTCTATACTAAGTTATCAAATTTCCTTTATCTCCTCTACGGTTTCTGGTTTTACAGTTAAAGAGATTGTTTCACGCAGATAAAGTGTCCAAAATGGTGAAATAAACGAATATCCAATCATTTAAGGGAACATATATCAATTGTATCTGGTACTACAGAATAAGAAACACATGCATAGTGTTATTAGAAGTACCCAGACAAGACTATACCGATAAAAGTTAATCAGTTTATGTGACAACTTCGCAAAAAGCTGGAAATTATTAGCTAAATATGAATTATTTATAGTTATTTTAATCAGCACTTCAAAGGTATTACTCAATTTCATAAATATAACGTTTAGCTAACGTCGTGACTTTTGTCCTTAGAACTATTTCTACATATTATATTTCTAAGATAAATTTGTACATTAATCGTAATATGACAGTCAAATTGTATTGTTGAATCATATGGATAATTGATAAAGTTAATTGTTTTCCGAAACGAATTTATTAACTTATTGTTTGTAAATATATTTTATGATTTGTTATACAATTGATAATTTTTCCTGATCTTACTGACTAAGCAGTTAAGAGATTTTTTTCATCGTTTTTGGTTAACAAACATCAATTACTTTTAATACTTGGAATACGAAACACATGCACAAACATATGAAATACGACCAGACAAGAATATACTGATAAACGTGTAGAATTTATGAGACAAGGTTACGCAATACTGTAGAATGTGTCTTGTTTGAATACACTTCAAAGACTTGCTCTAATTTTATCATTTTTTATATACTTGAAATGATAATTTAATAAATTTAAACAAATAAATTATCACTTGATACCAAATAAGTTTGAGCTTTTTTAAACCCCCTTTCACATTTTTTCAAAATAAATATCGATCAAATTTATTAGTTTGAATGTTACTACACTGGAGAATGAGACATATGTAATTGTATAAAAATGTTGGACATTTGTTTAGTCAAATCCGAATCTTTCATTTTCTTGTTACATCCTTTACGCTATTCTAATAAGAATGTTATTTTTCTTTACAAATTATGTGATTATTTTAGCATCTTTATTTATAGACAAACAAGGGAAAAATAATCTCTTAATTTGAATAATGTATTAACCTGTTTATTGATTAAATATCAGTTATCAATTATCAAAATAAATAATTACTTGCAAAATAAAGTTGGATATCCACATCATCAATTACCTTTCAAGTTTTACTATCATCACATGCTAACCCACGAAATATTTTCAAAAACAATATTTTCACATGTTATGAAATTAAATCATTTAAATTTAGTTCTGTCCACACAAACGGAGTAATTCACATTATATACTCGGTCACGAATGAATTCTTTGTTTTTCTAAGTTAACATTTTAAGTCATGTTTTAGCCGATAGTTATATTATACATGTGTTTATAATTCGATGGGTTTTTTTTGTACGTTTTATTTTTTTAATTTTGTTTTGTTTTGTTTTGTGGTTTGTTTGTTGGTATGTTTGGTGTTTGTTTGTTTGTTTGTTTGTTTGTTTTGTTTTTGTATGTTTTATGTTACTTTAATTTTTATATATTTGTTTGCTTTTTTGGGGATTTATATATCAAATAATACATGCTTTTGTTTGTATTAAGAAAAAACATTCATAGAGATAAAGGGTATACACAAACAAAAGTTTAAAGTTCATATGACAAGATTGCAAAAAATGGTATGTATGAATTTCATATTTCATATTTCTTTCTATATCATATATTATTTGCTAAAATCATCATTTTGCATATGAAATGTTCAACAAAATTTGGTTGGTCTGCTCTTATTTCATTGATGAATATCAGCATAATCTGCTGTGTCTGCTTGAGTAAAATATGTTATTGCTTTGATAATTTGTATATTCGTTCTCGAACTTCAATCAGCAAAACTCACTAGTTAGTGATGACCTTAATATTACCTGTAATCAACTAAAATGACACTTTGATTATTGATAGGGTGTCAGTTTTTCATACCTTTTTATGAACCAAGCTGACAGAATGGGTGACGAGTTAGTAAGGGTTATTCTCAAAGATTCATTTCCAACTAGTAATTTATATTGATTATTTAGGAGAAAACTTGTGTTCGAGAAATCCATGGTTATTTTTATTGATTTTGTAGGAGAAAACTTTTGTATTTTAACTTGCGTTACAGAAATCCCGGGTGTTCAAGCCATCCGAGTTCGAGCGCGTGAAGTTCGACTATACATATATCATAAAATAAGCTTTCAATACACTAATTAAAAACATTGATAATTTGCAAGTTTAAACTTTAAAGTCATCACTTTCGTACCTTTGATTTGTAGAAAGCGTGATTTTGTTTGTTCCTATATGTTACTGAACACACAATTATCACTTGCCGCGGAGTTATGTAAAAACAAATATTTTATAGACAAACAAGTTTATCATATCAAAATATTGTTTTATTAAATCAATGTGGTATTTATGCATGCCTTTCTATTCGATTTGCTCAGTCACGGAAACTTTATCCAACCTACGCTTATGATACATATTTACGCTATTTATAACACAATTACAAACATTTTCACACAAATTTTAATTTTCAAATTAGTCCTTCGACTTGATGATTCCATATTTCTAAACTGAATTCAAAGGTTTTTGCTGACATAACTCATTTACCAATTCTACATTGTTCTGAAACAACGAAAATTCCAAAGTCTATCTTTCTAAAATTTACGACCGTTACAGTTTGGTCGACATTCTAAACAATTATTGGTCAATGTTCATTTATTGTTTTGAAACAAAGAAAATGAAATCAATTTATTACAAATAACTTATCTGATTACCAATCACACCTTCAAAGTATATCAGATAATAACGTACTTTATGCCTTGTGGTTTATCTTTTTGTTTTGATCTGTTAAATAATTCTAGACTGAAATGTTTTTGTTCCTTATCGCTGGTACCCGTGTTATTCAACTGGGTAGATTGCGTTTCTGCTAATTCAATTACCTGTGTTCTTAATTGAATATCAACAATTGTGGTAAATAGAATCTACCCTTCCCATTGAGTGGGTTTTCGTGAGTGTCTGTTTCGGAACAATATATTTTTCAATTACACCTGACTTACCTGACACGACATTTTCACAGGCATGTTTTTGAACATAAGTAATTCAATTACATCTGGGTACACTTGAGAACACATGACTAGTTTAGAATTTAAACTTAAAATTCATATTGTGGTTTGTATGACACACACGATGAAGCACTCGGAGCTCACATATCAGGGCTTAATATCAGGATTCGGAAATCTAAACAACTTTATCATTTGAATCTGAATGACTTCAGTATGCCCACTGAATACCTTAACTTTGGTCACAAAAATGGTCCCCATGGTTGTTGAAAATGAAACAAATGCAAGTTGTTCACAAAGAAGTTGGTACGGTAAGGGAAAAAATTTGCCCCAAAAACAAAGAAAATTTTATCTTGTTTCTCCAGCTCTTTGATGTGTTTTATAATTCAATTGATTGTTTTATGATAATAATTTTTGATAATAATATTTATATCGTCGTATATGCCCTTCAAACTTGGCTGAGATTGGGAAAATCTGTTAAAAAGGCTGGGAAGCACCGAATTTTGTGCAGTTTTTCTCTCTTTTATCAATGGCCACATGTGCGTTGACTCTCGTGCTTTATACATTTTGTGTATAATTGCCAGTTACAACTCGTGTAAAATATCTTCAGTCAACAGATGTTTTCCCATTCCCGTTTCACGCAAAAAACCATCTTTAAAGTTTCAGAAATGTTATAAGTTAAAGGTTTTTGTAAAAGTTACATATATTCATACTTTTAATAAGCATTAACGTCATAAATATCGTCAAAAACATCTTATATTCAGTGTTTGCGACCATTTTACTAAACTGTTACTACCTTGAAATCAGCTTTCATCAAATTTTCAAAAAATGCCCAAATTATGAGGCCAAAAGGGTCCTTGCTGATCTTCCTCCTTAAGAGAGGGAAGACAGGGGCTACAAATGAAAAATGCATAGTATTAAACTTATAAGACAGTTGATTGGAGGCAATATTCTACCAATGCATAGTTATAATTCATTGTATCTACTGTTGATAAATAAGAATCGATTGAATTGCACAACAATTAATATATAAAAAATAAAACAAAATAAGAAAAAAGATCTCCAAATAACTACAATAACAAGACATCAGGGGATGGTTGAGCGTTTAAAAACATTTAATCCCGACACATGCTTTATGTGCCTGTCCCAAGCCATGAACCTGTAGTCCAGTGGTTGTCGTTGACAACCATGTGGTGACCTGTACAGTTTTATTGTTGGTCACTTGGTTTTTGGTGGACGAATGTCTCATTGGCAATCATACAGCATCTACTATTTTTTTTCTTAGAAAATAAACAAAGCTTAGTCATGATATTAAACCAAAAAAACGGATATCTTCATAAGGCCATTTGATCTTAATTTGTTTACTTAAACAATAACATAAAATTTAGTGTGGCACGGAAGAAAAATATTTGAAATCAAAGATAACCGAAAGTTCACAACGTTTCTTTAATAGATGCATCGAGTGTGCTCATTCTTTCATATTTTTCGTAATCAATTCATATTAGGTTTAATGTATACGTATCTATCAATCTCACTGCTACATAACTGAATTATATAAAAAAAAATCAAAATCAAACTCTTTGGTTTGTTTTCTTTGTCTATCAAATTATTGACATTTACAATGCTACCTAATTTTTGATATCCCTTTGAACCTTCTATACACATAAAAAAAAACTCGATACTAATACGGAAATTGGAATTACATTTTGTGAGCGTTGTGCTCGCCATTGGTCATGTTTCTTTTTTATATTGTTTATGTATGACTGATATACCTGTCTTATTTTAAACAATGCTGACTTAATTATTTATACATGTCAATCCAAGGCTGGATAATAAGGGATTACATGAAATTTGATCCTTATTTTTCCTTTCGCTACATATAACATTAATTTTCACCTGACAAAATCGAAATTAAATCATTATTCAATTACATTTAAATCTTTTCTGAAGGAAACACTTTATTTTGACTACTGTTAAATTCAATAGCTCTCTGTTTATCTTGCGACAAAATAATATTTGAAATTTTATCGTAAAGCAATTTACTGGATAGAAGGAAAACAATGCATTGAATCAAAATGTTTTGAGCACAACATAACAATTATTAATGTAGTTACATGACAAGCGTTTGGCAAGTTTGTAGAGAATTTTGTCATGTCCGCAAACGTCAAAAATGTTCATCTTGATAAAATGATTTGATGGGTAGATAACAAGGTGCGATTTGCTTTAGAATCCAGTTAACCTTAAATGCCTAATTGATTCCTAGCAGGTAAGGAGACCATGAAACTCATTATACAACTACAATAAGAAAATTAGATTAAAACGATAGTCTAAAACTATAACATTATACAACAGTTACGACGACGACGACGACGAGATATTTAAAGACTTCTTGAATGAAAGTAATTAGTAATTGGACTTTACTTCTGTAGTACTGAAAATAAATAAATTATTCAGTCATAGAAAGTAAAGTACTGCATCACAAACTCTTACCGTTCTGGTTTTACGTATTTTGTAACAGTTTTGGTGGTGATGTGTTGTTCATAGATTGACCTTCGTTTCACAATATTTAGTATGACATTGGAATATTAATTGGAATAAATTTTAATCCGTAACCTAGTTATTTTAACATAAAATTTTTTTTCTTTATTTATTTATTTATTCATTTGATATTATTATTTTTTTTGTATTTGTTTGTTTTGTTTTGTTTTGTTTTGTTTTTGTTTTTGATTTTGGTTATTGTTTTGTGTGTTTTCTTGTTTGATTGGATTTCACGATCCTCATTTTTTTCATCTGTCTAAAACATGCGAATTACATTTTACACAAAATTAATAAATTTTAAAATACATTTTAAAGAGTAATCAAGGGAACCAAGGTTATAGCGGTAATCAAAAGAGTGTATTCCAGGGACAAAGACCAGACATGGAAAACAGACATACACAACAAAGAACATCAAGTAACTAAAATCATACATACAAAGTAACAAAAGTAATGAGCAACTCGGACTCCACTAAAAACTAGAAACATGGACCAGGTGCACCGGTAGGGTAAGCTCCTCTGCTTTTCTAGAAACACCCGCCGAGTTGCTCATAAAAAGTCAAGTCCGGGGTAGACAAACGAGGAAAGGAAAACTATGACCCGTTGAATAAATCAGTTTTTTATGGTGCTGATGGATACACCATAACGATCCACGAGTTCATGATGACGACCATAAAACTTCTGTAGTGATGACTTCAATCTTGTAGCAACATAACCCTGTTCCAGAAGCCTATTCGTTAGAGTTCTAGCGCGATACAAAAAGTCAGCGTAGTTTCGGCAAGCTCTGGCATAACGTATGAGTTGTGATATGCAGGAGCCGAAGGGATGTTGCCACAGATGAAAGGAAAGTTGACAATTTTTGAATGAACAGTCATCACGTTTGTCGTAAAGTTTGGTCAATAGTTTTCCTTTACAAAAAAACAATATTTTCATATTGCTACATTGGTTCAGGGCACTAAGTATGAACCATTTTGTAGTAACTTTTCATTAAGTTCTTTTTGTATTAACCATCGCTTCTTACAACCACGAAGGATAGTGTACTTTAAGTCACACCACAGAAAGGTATTAAATGTTAAAGAGTAATCAAAGGAACCAAGATTCGGGAAGAAGTCAAAAGAATATAGTCAAAGGATAAAAACCAGACTGGGGAAACAGACACACACAATAACGAAATTAACACGTACCAAGAAACAATAGCAAATAAGCAACTCTGACTCCACCAAAAACGGAGAGAATAAACCAGGTACATTGGAAGGGAAACCGTCCTCTGCTTTTTTAGAAACACAAAATTGAAATGCACAAGCTCCTAAAGTAATATTTATGTCTATCGCAAAATATGCATAATACATGTAGTAATAGACGATGAGAAAGTTACAGCATTGACGACAATAAATCTGTCGGTATAACCGAATTGATTTTGTCAGAAATTGTCCCTCCTTATTACATCAATAATTGGTGAAAGGCAAAGAAATGTAATTAGTGGTGTGCTGTTAATTAAACGAAAATACAAGACAGTTAAATGATTCCCTAGACCGTGTACAGTCAATAATTGATGAGAGAGTCATTATTGTTTTGTCTCTTTATTTCCAATCTATTTCACAAGAAGGCAAAAACAAGAATAACAGTTGGTCAGCCCTATGAAGATGGACAAAGAGCTGATGAAACATCAGAATAATTTTGTCCTGATTTGTAAGATACACCAACAGAGTATCGTAGGAATCCGGAATTTAATGGTGTTTATCATGCTATTATGTTTATTTGAAAAGTAAAAACATAAGCATAGTTTCCACTCAACATTTGTCTCTTTGGTTTTCAATAAGATTTTGGAAATTTCGTTTTGTAATTATTATTAAATATGACTTGATTTTTTATATTGTATATTTGATTTACTAATACGATTTGTTAACCTGATTGATACATTTTTTATATATGTGTCAGTGTAGCCAACAGCAACTGAAATTTTGTTCTGACTGACTTCTACTCGTAACTGCATTTTAGGATAAATGTTTGCATTTATTAAAATTCTCAAAAGGTAAGAACAAAATAATTAATGCACTGTACCATAGTATGATGCATACACAATTGGATTTTTTAACGTCATCATAAAAATCGTAGTTTTCGTGTTATCACGATTTTAATCAACTGTACTTTCACTTTTTTATACAAGTACATTATTAGTTAAAGGTAGCTAAGTCTTATTTCTAAAGATCAGTACCGACAAGAGTTATGTCTTTCTAGAGAACTATAAATTGTCTGTGTAGATTGTCGTGATGGGTTAGACGTTTCTTGATCTTATTGCATCATTGATAGAACAGTAATTAGCTTGAGGTTTTTACTTAGACAAATAATGCAAGGCAGTATGAGCATTTCTTTGTCGATATTCCATGAATAATTAAAAGTCAATTCTGCTTTGCGACAACGGTACCAGTTTCCTTGAAAGTTTTTTTTTTTTTTTTTTTTTTTTTTTTTTTAAATATTTCATGTTTTTCGTTATCATCAACATTCCTATAGAATTTAACAGTTACAGGTTGCATTCATATTGTAAAATAATAATTGGTAAAATAATTTCTACGGAAGAAAGGAATTACATGTACAGGATATATGTTTTTTTTTCTCTTTCGTCTATCCCGGACTTAACATTTTATGAGCAATTTAGCGGGTGTTTCTGGAGGATCGAAGGACACTTATCCTTCCGATTGACCTGGACCATGTTCAAAGTTTTTGGTGGAGTCCAAATTTCTTATTTGATTTTGTTTCTTTGTACGTGTTATTTTGAAGAAGACATTTTCTTTGTTGTGTATTTGTTTTTCCTGTCTAGTCTTCATCACTGGATTATATTATTGGGGTTTCTGCTCGATTCTTGATTCCCTTGATCCGCCTTAGACAATGAAACAAAATCACTCAATGATCTTAGAGTTCAAGAATACAAGGTAGCAGACAAAGGTTATCAAATGTTTCAAAACCATGCAGACAAAAAGACCAATGTTTAAAATTTCTGGACAGACAAGACAAAATGTGATAATTGTCTCTTAATGGTCAAATTATTCCAACCGCCCCAGACAATAAGAGACTTATGGTTGAAAATAGCAATAAATGCAATGCACGAAGTTTACAATAATTCAAATTCGCACTGACAAAGGGGATCTTTGACTTAAAAAGCAAACGAAAATGGCGCTAATATCATTGTAGATCTTCATATATTCCTACGCATATTCATCAACTGTTGAATACAATTAAATTGTATTGGCGAAAACACAAACCAAAGATACCGATGATTGTATAATTCATCAATAATTACCCATGGGTCTTAGTAAGGTTCCTGACAATTGGCGGGAAATGAAGACATATTGGATTACAATTATGCGGCATGATATCCTATTGTTGACAAACGGAATCGTTCGTCTTCACAGAATCGGATCTGGATTGTTTCATTCCGGACTTGATGACAAACTTGTCATGAACAATTGTTCACTGATGAAAAATCGATGATAATTTGCTCCTCATACTGTTTGTAGAATTCATAGTATTGAAAAAGAATGCAAAATCAAAGGTGTACTTTAAACTAAGTAATCACAGAATTTCCACTACAGTAGAACTTAGTTTGAAAATTTAATTAAGGCCCTGTGGCAAAGCACATCATTGAAACTGCACTTTAACGTTATTACGTATTCTCTTTACTACACTATTGCCAACGTAGTTGCATGCTTTAAATAATGTAAAACTAAAACAGCTAAACTGTTTAAGTTTTTTATTTTATTATAGATTTTAAGGAAAACGATAATGTTGTTCTTTATTTGTTTGGTTTAACTTCCTATGTTTACATCAAATTTAATAGTTTTCATTTTGCTTCTCTCAAACTGTGAGTAAACCTTACCAGTCCTGACATCTTCTTGATTTGCAGATATAATTATTGGAGGAATTATGAACTAATTATATAATGCAGCCATAAATACCTTTTTTATATGTAGACAACTTTTATATTTCAGCATACCTTTAAATGAAATCAAGAGAAATCATTCCTAGGATAAGACACTCGTTATTTAACTAAAGCTGAACCAAGAGAATTTACAGCTCGAACCGGCTTCACATTAACAAAAAAAAAACAATTGTGACCAAATGAGATTTAACACTAAAACTTTCTGACTCTTTAAACATTCTAACTGATTCATAATTCAGAACTAATTTGTCTTCAATCTGGTTTCACTTTCAATTAATGATTTATAATGTTGATAGTTCTGAACAGGATTACAGAAAGATGACCAATGTCAACTACCAAACTATAGCATTTATTATATTTTTTGCTTTTATTGTGAAAACGGAAAGTTTACATTAAAAGCTGAAATGATCTGTTACCATTCAGCATTGCCCAATTTCCGATTCAGTCACAGGGGTTCGTCGCAATTGACTATATCATCTGGTTCCCATGGTCAATATCATAAGCGACCCAAAGACCGGTAAAACAATGGAAACAAAAATATTACCCGCATTTCCTGATTAATAGTTGTTTTGATTGAAAAAAAACATTCGGATCATCACGGTTACGAAAGAATAATTTTTCAAGGGAACCAAGATTATTGCGGAAGTCAACCATTTTTTGAGAATATCGCATTTGTACCATTTCGGATGTTGAAAGCAAGCCGAAATCAGTTGCCAGGAATATCTGACGATTAGTGACTTTGAAGACTTCAGTCCTTAATAATCATTGAGCACCTGTCTTGGACGAGTAATCAAGGGAATCAATGTTATGCGGTAATCAAAAGAATGTAATCCAGGGACAAAGACCAGACATGGAAAACAGACATAAACAACAAAGAACATAAAGTAACTGAAATCATATATACAAAGTAACAAAAGCAAATGAGCAACTCGGACTCCAGTAAAAACTGGGAGCATGGACCAGGTGCACCAGTAGGGTAAACGTATGCCTTTCTAGAAACACCCGCCGAGTTGCTCATAAAAAGTCAAGTCCGGGATAGACAAACGAGGAAAGGAAAACTATGACCCGTTGAAATCAGTTTTCATGATGCTTATGGATACACCATAAGGATCCACGAGTTCATGATGATGACCATAAAACTTCTGCAGTGATGATATGTAATAGATAATGTCATCATAAATGCACAATGAGTATTATCTACAGTTTTTATATATTTTAAACGATTATTTTCTTCCATATTGTGGACAATTTTAGCGGGGTAAGAGTACCTTTTTGTCAGAATGGCCTAGACTTTGTTCAATTATTTATCACGACGGCTTTAATAGATGTTACATGCTGTATAATGTTTTGAACGTACATTATTTTAAAGTATGGTATTTGAAAAGTGCCCTGATTGAAAAAAAAAAACAAGTGAAATGGAAGAAAATAAGAAATTCTGAAAATTCCCCTTTTAATATAAGGTCATTATTGCCATCTTAAAACTTGGAATTAAAGACCTGAGATGGTCGGATATGTTAGATTCATGGATGACTAAAACAACAGTGCCCATTCTCTTCTATTCTTTGTTGAAAAAATAGCAAGTTGGGGAAAGAGTAGGTGCGGCAATATTTCACATAAATAGACATGAAAAAATTCCTATATGTATTACTTTTTGGTTCATTTGAAAGCTAAGAACTATATAAATGTACTCTATATAAAGGTACTTTATATATGAAAGTTCGTTTAATCTACGGTATTTTGAAAAAAATGACAATAGTGGATGAAATCTGAAATACTGGAAAATCTTCTTATTTCATTATAATTTTTGTAACCCCCAAACAAAAAACTAAGCGCTTGCATTGAGCAGTTATTTTCTAGGAGTTAGTTTTTTTTTTAATTATTTAGTAAAAAAAAATACTTTATTGAGCTTCCCTGATGTGGAATCAATCAAATGATACCAACTTGGAGACTTTTCTGTCGTTCAATAATTTGTAGAGTTGTAGACTCTTTATGGAAAATTCTTAATTCCATTTTTAGCTTTTTTTGATACATTTTGACTATGAAAATCGGCACAATTCAACAAAAGATTCCCAGATGCGTCGGTTGTTATAGTACTAACAGAAAATACCAATTATCTTTTTTTCACTAAAGCATAAATACTGTAGGGATTGTGACATTTAAAGAATATATTTAAAAAAAAACTGTTGTGATTTTTCATAAGATACTGTAAACTATTTTGCATTAAACTCAAAACCGTAAGGGTCACCGCAACTTTCTTGGTACCATTAAAAAGCTGAGTCATGTGGCTGTGTGGTGATATATATATATGTGTGATTTTACTTTTTACATTTACAAATTGATTTTTGACTCAACGATACATCAAAAGTGGTCGAAAATACAAAAATGCGTCAACTGATATTTTGGCAACAAAATATCGCGTAAATAGGAGTATAATGGTACCTAAAAGAATATTTTGGTTGATGGGTGGTGGGGTGCATGGGGTTTGGGGTATATCACCCCAACTACAAATACGATATATGAACAACTATTGGAAAGGTGGTTTACGGGAGAAAAGAAACAACCAATGGTAGTTAAGCATGAAAAAAAGCGATGGATTTCGGGCATCAAATCTGATGAGGCGATGGTCTCATGTTCATTTCGGCGTGTATACTCGCCAACCAGAGACTAACTGGAGTTTAATGTCAAAACATTCAGTGTTCGTACCTGTTCGTTTCTCATGTTTAATTGTCTTTTATATTATTTTGTCTTTTTCATGGCCTTGGATTTGTTGTAATGTGTTGTTCGTTAGGTACCAGTTCGTTGTTTGGTCAATATATACTTAGATTCTGTAATGGTTTTCATGAATTTATCAATCCACTGCTAATAATAACATCAACAATATCGGCATCGAAGCATCAAAAATAAAAGACAATTTCAATTACATTATTAAATTCCAATGCATTGCCAGAACGCGAGAACAGAAAACAAAGATGACTAGGAAAACAAGACATCACAAAACAACCTAAAGCACTTACAATATGAACTAACATAAAATAATGGGAGTGGCATCAGCATGAATGGTAAGCATGTGGATTAAAAATTAATTTCCACGACTAAAAGTACCTTCACTGTATTATTCAACTACGGCGGAAAGGTAAGATGCATTTCAAAACTAGTACAGTGATATTTTAAATTGGCACCAGTCTCAATATCTGAAGATTATAATATCATTTTTCGTTTTAATGCTACACAAAACAGTAAAGCAGGCGCAAAGTATTTCTACTGGCATCTGACATATCCAGATGAAGTAACACTCAGAGAAAGTAACCATATAGCCTAAAGTGCATAACCAAGATTTTGTACGATCGCAGATTTTCAGTGTTTGGGGGCAATGGACGACTTGGTGGCATGTCACTGACTGAATTTTAGATCGTATCTTTAATCCCACTGGACCTGTGTTCCCATCCTCTGAATTGATTTATTCATCGGGTACATAAATAATTTGTTTTCTTTGATGGCTTCGTCAAGATAATGACTTTTAATTGAAAAATTCTACCTATTCAATTCTTGCCTCTGTACAGATGTGAATGTCGGTCATTTAGTGATGTTGACTGATTTATGTAGTATCCACTAGTCTCCACTACCCTGGGATAAACTTTTAGTATTCTCAGTTCCAGAGACTCCACTACCCTGGAATAAACTTTTAGTATTCTCAGTTCCAGAGACTCCACTACCCTGGGATAAACTTTTAGTATTCTCAGGTCCAGAGACTCCACTACACTGGGATGTCTAAACTTTTAGTATTCTCAGTTCCAGAGACTCCACTACACTGGAATGTCTAAACTTTTAGTATTCTCAGGTCCAGAGACTCCACTACACTGGGATGTCTAAACTTTTAGTATTCTCAGGTCCAGAGAGTTGTTTTGTGTGTTATACTTAAATGAGATCAACAAAGTATTAGTCTGTGACAATTACATATTTTTGTTTGGTTTTTTTTGTTTTTGTTTTTTGTTTTTGTTTTGTTTTGTTTTTTGTTTTTTGTTTTTTTGTTTTTGTTTTTGTTTTTTTTTTTGGTAATCAGGAAGTTGTAATTAGTTTTATGGAAGATTTTGTTTCTGATTTTCTATGTCATCTCTCATTGTCACACATTTTACCTTTCAGAGGATCTCTGCCTTAAAGTACATAATAAAGTTTATATTGATTCAGAACATCATTTGTTCATGTTGAGATAGAAAACATTAGCCATTAGTGTGAAATCCGTGATGACTTTGTGTCAAATTAAGTGTTGCTGTGTTTTACTTTTCTCCCCGAGATGCAACATTGCAAATGGTGGCTCAACATGACTTGTAATTAACTAGAGTGAATAAAATCTTTTTATTTCTCCAACAGCACCTTGTAAATTGAGAAGCATCCATTCCATCGAACATTTTTGTAGCAATATAACGGTCCAAATATGATTATTCCGACGGAGTTTCCTGAAAAAGCCATAATAAAGATATACGTTTCGTATTAATCGTTCGCTCTATATTGCTTTTTCAATAATCAAAATGTCGCTTTGTCTTTGAACAGGGAAAAGTGAATATTCATATTAAAGACTTTTTGTAATGTGAAAAGCTTGTAATTTTTAATACATTTCGGCCATCATTTATTTGTTAAATGAATTGAAAATTTGTCGTATTATTGGATTTGAGTGTTTGAAGTAGCAAATGCATGTTGAGTTTCGGGTCGAGTATCTCCTTTGAAGTCTGGTACCTGGGGTTAACAGTATTTGCTAGTTACACAATGGTATGATGGAATCGAATTATATCTGCAATTTAAAATACATTCCATCGCAATTGTAGAAGGAATAAACTACCAATATGCATAGCTTGGTATTAATAATATTCATCACTGCCTTTAGGCTTCGTATTATTGAATCATTCGACAATGTGTTTTAATCTGTTTTATTCCACTATAGAAAATCGTTACTTCTTAACTATTTTAACTTAGTATATCTCCGAGCAAAACGAATGGGTTTTTTTGCATTACTTCGTAGTGTTGACTTGATGAATATTTCATAGAAACGCATTTAATTATATTCCCAAAAGACCAATACTGGTCTGTTTGTTAAAGTTTAAAGCACTTCTACAGTTTTTCATAGAACAGAAGTACAAAACTAACCTAACACAAGATAAGTATTTAAGCGTTGGGCGTATATCATCCACATCAGGGTAATATATCTTTAAACAACCTTAATGGCCGCAAAGACTGAGTCCATAGATAATCAAAGATCCATTTCAAACTTCACTATTTTTATACAAAAAATACGTTTTGTTAATGTATATCGATTTGTCACACATATATATTTAATATGTTTTTGGCTGCATATTACTTCGTTTAAAAATTTCAAGAAATCAAAGAAACAAGATCGGACTCGACGAACAGTTCCTACAATTTTGATAGTTAAACGTTACACTTTCACAGCATATCCTTGTAATTTAAAATAAACTTCTCGAATGAATTAGATTCTATAGATTGTTTGCAATGACTGTCCATCAAAAATCTCCAATTAATCCATTAATGAGTTATTGTTATTCTGTTATTTGAAGTTTGAGAGAGAAGAAATAGTTGGAATAGTTGCTGCACTATGGAAATAGAAATGGTCTGTGCCTACATTTCATATGTAAATTTAATTGCCAAAATATTTCCGACTGCTGATTACATTTGAGATGAATTCATGATAATTGAAGATGATAAACTGAATTTCATTTTTCATAACGTTTCCGATTGATCAAATAATATGCATCGTTCTAAATTCATGACTATATTAAACCCCAAGCTACCCTTTCAAGACATTCTTTAGTTAGTTCTTCAGGCAAATAGAGATTTATTTCTACGCTTATCAATTGCAACAAACGATATTTGCACATGACGAAACTTCCGTTGTACACAACCTTAGAAACACATGATGACCTTTATCGTGTTTGAAAATGTTACAATATAAATCATTGGTAAAATGTACTCCTGAAGCCTACTTTAAAGAAGCATATCACACTATCCGTTTTCATTAGCTCACGTGGCTGTAGGTCATGTGAGCTATTGCCATCACTTTGCGTCCGTTGTCATCGTCATCGTCGTCATTAACAATTTCTTCAAACTTCTTCTCCTCTGAAACTACTGAATAGATTTGCATGAAACTTATAATGACTGTTTCTTAGAGTATCTTGCACAAAATGACCGTTCGGATTTTTTATTGGTTAAAAAACATGGCCGCCGTTACTAAGAATAGAACATAGGGGTCAGACAGCAGATTTTTGCATATATTTCCATAATTGTTCGGTTTCGCCAAATTCTGATAGGGTAAAAGTATTTAGTATGATGTGATCTATTTGTGGTCCAATTTTGGTGGAAATCTGTTTACCCATGTTGGAGTTATTGCCCTTTTCTTGGACGTTTTTTTGCTGTTCTTATTTTAAAAAATCTTCTCCTCAGAACCTACTGTACAGAATTCAATGAAAGTTGGTATTTTTGTTTTTAGGGTATCCTTAACAACACGAATGTTCGGATTTATGATCGGTTAAAAAACATGGTCGCCTTTACTAAATATAGAACCTAGGGGTCGTATAGTAGTCTGCATATATCTCCAAAACCGTTAGGTTTGACCAATATCTTTCAATTGCTGAAATATCCTTATTATAAGGCCTACAAAAGTCTCCAGGGATCAAACTTGTCAGACGACTCCATGAAGGGTTATTGCCCTTGAATGGTGAAAAATGACTTTTTTACAGTTTTCCGTCTATATCTTGAAACCTATGATAGATAGAATGAAACTTTCAACTTTCAATTGCTGAAATGATTCTTATTATAAGGCTTACAAAAGTCTCCAAGGATCAAAGTTGTCAGACGACTCCGTATAAGAGTTATTGCCCTTGAAAGGCAAAACATAACATTTCTTGCAGTTTTCTGTCAATATCTTGAAAATTATAATAAATAGAATGAAACTTTCGATTGATGAAATGATCAATTTAAAAAAAAATTAACCAGGTGAGCGATTCGGGCTCCTGGTAGTCTCTAGTTGTATTCTATTAAGCATTGCGCGTTGAACTTTCCCTTCGTGTATTTGGTTTGTGTACGATATCATATCCGATTATTAGCTTAGAAACTTAGTATCGGAACCAGTATACCGGTATAGGCTCGTATGAAAAAAGGTAATAATAAAATCAGCGAGCTGATAAACTCTGGGCAATAGTATAATTGAAGGGTCATAATAAAAGTACCTAACTGATAAATTCTTGCCAATAATCTAAATGAAAGGTAATAACCAAATTACCTAACTGATAAACTCTGGGCAACAGTTTAATTGAAGGGAATAACAAAATTACCTAACTGATAAATTCTGGACCACAATCTAATTGGAGGGTCATAAAAAAATTACCTAAGAGATAAACTCTGGGTAACAGTCGAATTGGAGGGTACTAACAAAATCACCTGATAAACTTTGGGCTACAGTCAAAAGAGAAAGTCTGTGGTGTGCAGATTATGGTCATGGTATTCCGATTAGAGTAATCAAGGGAACCAAGGTTTTAGCGGTAATCAAAAGAATGTAATCCAGGGACAAAGACCAGACATGGAAAACAGACATACACAACAAAGAACATAAAGTAACTAAAATCATACATACAAAGTAACAAAAGTAAATGAGCAACTCGGACTCCACTAAAAACTGGGAACATGGACCAAGTGCACCGGTAGGATAAGCGTCCTCTGCTTTTCTAGAAACACCCGCCGAGTTGCTCATAAAAAGTCAAGTCCGGGGTAGACAAACGATGAAAGGAAAACTATGTCCCGTTGAATAAATCAGTTTTCATGGTGCTGATGGATACACCATAACGATCCACGAGACTTTTAACTTCTCTTCTTTATTCTAGGCTTCTTTATTAAGATTTTATTGATCACTTGTTCTCGTCCGTTGAAGCCAATTGCAGGGTGGGGAAGCCGAGTTCAAATGTAGTTGGTAAAATATTTTTCCTCCGATCACTACAGGACAAAAACACTCGTGGGTATAAAAAACTAGTAAAATGGAAAATGCTATGACCATTGTTTGTAAATGTTCTTATAGCATTACATACACGTACAATAAGAACATCGTGCAATTATAGATATAAGCAGTTTGTTGTTAAGAAAAACCGTAGTAGACTTATAACTATTTACTTTTGTTACTTTGTACGTATTATTTTGGTTAGTTTATTTTCTAGCTTTGTTGTGTGTGTCTGTTTTCCATATCTGGTCTTTGTCCCTGGATTACATTCTTTTGATTTCCGCTAGAATCTTAGTTCCCTTGATTACCCTTCCATAGATGCTTCCGGTTTCAAAAATGCACAAAACTTTCATATCTACATTTTTAGCAGTTGTCGTCAAAGGTATTAGAATAAAATGTGATGTAAATTGCCCGCTCAAAATGTTTTATGTCGGACTCAAAATTTCTACTTTACAAACTCAAAATTTTTATCACGAAATCAATTTATTTTCATTGTTTTTTATTCCGAACTAGAATTTCAGATTTGCACCAGAAATTACTACGAGTACAAATTATACACAATTCTGAGTAATTTTCGAGTGCGTCCTTTCATTTCCCTGTACAATTTAGCCAGTTCTGTTGAATGATTGAAATCCTAGTGCGGAATAAAAATTCTGTGTATGTAATAAAAATTTTTGAGACATTTAATAATTGTTAATCTCATTTTTCATAAAACAACCGTTATTTTGTTATCAAAGAGTAACCTAGTAATTTTCATATATATTTAGAACGAAACAAGAGTTAAACACAACGACTGGCCAACAAGATCTCACTCGTAAGAAATACCATAAAGCTCCGTCAAATGGAAAGTTGGGGTCCATCATAATTAAAGCTTCGTCAAATGGAAAGTTGGGGTCCGTCATAATTACAGCTTCGTCAAATGGAAAGTTGGGGTCCGTCATAATTAAAGCTTCGTCAAATGGAAAGTTGGGGTCCATCATAATTCAAGCTTCGTCAAATGGAAAGTTGGGGTCCGTCATAATTAAAAAATACAAAGTATAATTAACCAAAGATGTATACCATTCTAAATTTCAGCAAAAAGAATCACGGATAATTCACTTCATTGTGCAATTTCTAAAAAAAGATCCAGTCGTGTCAAACAAAAGGTAAAAGTAAAAAGAAGACTAAGAATAACTGTTCATTCTAAGGCTGTTTTTTTAAATGTGAAAACATTCTGTCTTATAGTGTGAAAACATTCTGTCTTATAGTGTTAAAACATTCTGTCTTATAGTAGCTGCACAAAATTCTACCAACAAACAACTTGCAACAAAAAAGAAACAACCACAACAAAACCTCCACCATACCATGTAACATGTGACTAACCACAACAAAATCTCCACCATACCATGTAACATGTGACTAATACTGGTAAAAGCTTGCGTGCAGACATACAGAGGCCAATCCATGATGAGTATATCATGTGGTAATTCTGCATGTGTTCTACAGATCAAACCATATATAACGGTCATATTTCATCTTTATATCATGCTCATTGCGACTTGTGTCTGGAGTATTTTTCCCGAATTTTTTGTACCGATGCTGGTTTCTTTTCTGATCTCTATATTGCGTGGTGCAACATGTTTGATACTTACCACATTTCTGAAACTTTATGGGGTAGCTCTGTTTGAAATTATATTTATGTGACACTATTATTTTTTGTAGGTTTAGTGAGATTTTGAGACCTATCTTCACAGGGGAAAATCTTCAACAGGTAATAGTACTTAGCTATAACACTTAAACGCACGTATATATGAAATAGAAATAACAAAATCAGAAAAGCTATTCTAGAGTGTAATTAAAGAAAGAAATCCCAGTGTAGTTTCGGCTTCGTCGTTCCGTCTTCTGACAAATGCCGCCGTCGTCTCGTCGATTAAAGAAAGAAATCCTAGTGTAGTATTGGTTTCGTCGTTCCGTCTTCTGACAAATGCCGCCGTTGTCTCGTCGATTGGAGAAATAAATCCTAGTGTAGTTTTGGTTTCGTCGTTCCGTCTCCTGACAAATGCCGCCGTCGTCGTCGATTAGGTGTAAGCTTTTTCTGCTGGTTGGTCGAACGGGAAAATAACATTGTAAGGTTCTGTTATAGTAAATAGACATTATTTCCGACGGAAGCAATAATATTATAACATACTGCTGCAGATAAGTCTTTGATTTATGTCCACTGGTATCATATTGCCTGTTTTTACGGCACTACCAACAGTCACACTATATATTGACAGATTTGACAGCTCAAATGTTTTGATAGTAAATACCGGTATACAGTCTTAAGATTATTTTTAACCACGAATTATTATCGGTATCATGGAAAATTCATATAAAAATCTCCCTGATAAGTTTGAAAAAAACAATTGTATTAAAAACTCTATTATACACTTTGACACCCAACGTATGCCACGTGAAAGTTCTTGGTTCAAAATCATTAGCGTTTTTTTCAGTTTTTATATGAATTGTGATTAAATGAAATATGATATAAATTGGTTGATAAATGATTATATTCCACTCCAGCAGACATTATATTAGTTATCATATCAATACTATAAGTTTTTCTTTGTAGACATGCAGTTATATGCATGATAATTCAAAGTTGATTCATAATATTCCATAAATTTCTATGATATGCAGCTGATCTTATTGCTCATAATGTTCATATTTCATCTTTATATCAAATCCCCAGACGACCTTTTCCAGAAATATTTTGAGAGCACGGCGTTTGTGTCATTCCTTATCTCCTGTATGATACAAAGTCTTGAACGGTCGGTAATTGTATGTTAAATTCAAATAAAATCCTAATATTCTGTATTACTACGTCTTTCATGATACCCCACGTATTGTTTTAGGTGAATATGACATTTATCAGCCAGAGAACAAGAACGATAACCCCGGACGTGCAACATATACACGTTAATCACCTTGTTAATCGTGAATACATCGCATGTTTGTGAAAAAGAACGTGATAATGATGTAAGCGAACCTTGATGCCAGACATTCGTAAATCAAGGGTGGTTTCTATTTAGAGAAAAAAAATCAGCAGCAAAAGACGATGAAAATTTAGAATGCCAATTTTAAAATAAAATATTTTGTTTAACTTCGGTCCTTCACTAATTGACGAAGTACACGGCATAAATAAAAGGTAGATTTGTGCATGAGGTTATTATATCTATTACATATACATCCGCCTAAAGTCTTTATTTACCATTTCTCTTTTCTTGTGTGTCCTAATATCTACTGCTGCATGTATAATAAGAATGCAATGTATCTCCATATGAATTAATGCATTAAAATCAATATTACACCAAAAAAAACAAAAAAAAACATGACGGCTTCGCGCACAGTACAAAGAGCTATATCTACTTCAACTTTGGAAAATTTTGGTTTTTTCTTTATCTAGTTCTATCTTCAGTAATATATCATGTAGAGTGTGAGTTTCATAAAGCAATACTCGGACATTCACATGAAATTATAAGTTTGACATGAAATTCGTGTATTGCCCTTCACGTGACTTTCATGTATAAAATTTTCGCGTGAAATACTTGTGAAGATTGATCACTCCGTAGATCAACCTAAGACTTTTTTACATTCCCTAGCTCAACGGACCAGTTCAGAAACTGCATTGCATTCTGGGGTTGATATTGTTCATGACGCTTCTCATTGGTCAAAACTTTTATTCATTACGAAGACGCTGCGATGACACACGTAAAGCACGGAAGTTGAATTTCTGAGTTGGTCCATTCTGATGAAACAATGGATGTTTAAAAGGCTGAAATGTTAAAATGCTTGCCATTTTCTTATATTGTGGATATCCTGTAAGTTAATAGGTACTAAGTTTGATCTGTATGTATCTGCCATCTAACTTAAGAGCAACAAAAACCTCGAATATGCATTTTACGACCTCTAGAAACAATCTCTCAATGCACACAAATTATCTACATCATCCATCATGCGTCCAACTACCAACAGATGCATTTGGAAAGTGTCAACGTTCGCGTGAAATGACGAGATTTCGATTAAGTCGAGATGACAAACATGGCTGACGCTAGAGCAACTAATTGGCAAAAAAGAAGAACGCTAGAAATGAATAGTGTCATGTATAATTCAAGATGACAGGTATATGAAACTTCAGAGCAGCAATAATGCTAAAACAGGATTGATGCATGGGGTTCAACATGAATATAATTTCTAAGCGAAAAAATGGAATTTCCGTTATCTTAGCAATGGTAAGCCTTGTCTTTCAAATTATTTGAGAAGCTTTCATCACGATGCAGACTTCACTCATCATCCAACGAACCTGTGAAACCTGTCAAAGATACAGGTTTTTACCACCAATTATATTTACATCTTTAGAACCTACGGTACTGTAAGATTGTATGCATTCAGAACGTAAGGTAAAGATAAATAGAAAAGATTGACAAGCAAACAGACAGTCTGCGTTTAAAGTGTAAAAAGATATAAATGACGGTGACCTGATTTCAATAGCTGTTTCCGATCTACAAAAAGTAAATTAAATGATAATTTATTCATCTTATTTTCGATACTTTTGATGCGTTTTGTCAGTCATTTAACCTAATTAATTTATTCGTATTTATTTAAGAGAAATCAACAAGAAGACAATAATATCAAACTTCAGGATGTTGTCTATGTCTTTTTATGCTAATCCTTTGACTTGGTCTTTTATACATATCGATTACTTTGATTTTTCGATGATTTACCAGCTAGACTTGTTCGTCCTGTCTGTGCATCTTACCTCACCCCGGTTTTTAGTTGGGTTTATGATTTTCGTTTAATATCTACGTGTACTGTTTATATAGTTATTTTTTATGGATTTGTTTTTGGTCGGTTGTCCCGACATTGTCCCGTCATTTTCGTCTTCGGTATTTCCGGGAAGTTATGTCTTCCTTTAAAATTAAATGAATTACAGAAGCTCAAAACAAGTATATATTGTTGTGATGTGCATGATAAGGCTGTATCTCTCCCTTACCAAGAACTTACCGCTGAAGAATTTTTGTTACATTGTCGTCATCAAATTTATTGAAAGCCAAATACGTTATGGTATTGTTGTCCAGATGACATTTTTTGACATTACGACCGGAGGCCAATGTAATCTATTTGAATGTATTATATTTCTTTCCGAAATCTAGACCACGGATTTTTAAACTTTATATTGGACGTGTGTCTCCTGGACTTTGTGAGGACTCTCGGGCTGGTGAACCGGATTCGTAGGCGTTTCCAGTGGAGAATAGCAACCAAGGCTCACTCAATCATACTCTCTAAACTGGATAGCATTGGAAACGCAGGCCTGGTGAAATTAATTCGTAGGTGTTTCCGATGGAGAATTGTTAGCATCAAATGCCATATGCAGTCATGTTATCTAAACTGGGTTACATAGGAAATCACGATCTGGTGAACCGGATCTGTAGGCGTTTCCAATGGAGAATATAGTTGGCATCAAAAGGCGTATCGAGACCTGTTATCTAAACTTGGCAATGATTGATAAATGTTGAAACGGAACAGGTACCGATAAAAAGGGTATAATTCTGTGTTCAGCTGATTAACTTTTTAATAGCGCAATCCGTATGGAACTGAGCAGAAGACAGCTCGTGCAATGTCCTAATCACGTGAGAACTACTGGTTGTCAGGATGTAATGGATATATACCGCGCCCTGATGGTTTTATGCGTTTCCAAATCCCCGTTTCACTCAACGGAACAAAAATTTACGATTATTTAAACGATTTTGCAATTCCATATCAGTGAGTCAACACGTTTTGGAATATTAGAACCAATCTCGGAGCTGGTTTCATTAGGTTTCTCGTGGAAAATATCATGATTTAATGCCAAAACTGTCTAAGATATTTAACCAAAATTTCCATCAATATGAACTCATGCCTTCCATATCCATAAATTCTGCATTTTTGTATTGGGTTCAAGCAGTGAAAATGGCAATATTTCTTTGCACCGAAGTAATCGATTCAATTGCCGGTCCCAGGAACGAAGACGTGTAATTTTCTAAAAGAAATAAGATATAACTTTGAAAAGTATTGATAAAGTGGAAAATAATAAAAGTAAATGGCTTTACTGGGTCAACACAATCCCGAATGGACTAAGGCTTTACTGGGACTAGTAAACACAATCCCGAGTGGACTAAGGCTTTACTGGGTCTAGTAAACACAATCCCGAGTGCACTAAGGCTTTACTGGGTCTACATAATCCCGAGTGCACTAAGGTTTTACTTGGTCTAGTAAACACAATCCCGAATGCACTAAGGCTTTACTGGGTCCAGTAAACACAATCCCGAGTGGACTAAGGCCTTACAGGGTCTAGTAAACACAATCCCGAGTGCACTAAGGCTTTATTGGGTCTACACAATCCCGAGTGGACTAAGGCTTTACTGGGTCTTCACAATCCCGAGTGGACTAAGGATTACCGGGTCTAGTAAACACAATCCCGACTCGACTCAGGCCTTACTGGGTCCAGTAAACACAATCCCGAGTGGACTAAGGAAACAAAGTTATAAAA
This sequence comes from Perna viridis, assembly GCA_037379345.1. Taxonomy (NCBI): domain Eukaryota; kingdom Metazoa; phylum Mollusca; class Bivalvia; order Mytilida; family Mytilidae; genus Perna; species Perna viridis. The sequence continues at coordinate 37,643,705 of CM074522.1, read as the reverse complement.
ATTCGACAAAAGATATGACACTAAGCAAAATAGAATTTACTTACATAATCGATTTTAGTTTTAGTTTGAGAAACGGGTGATGGCGTATTTTTTCTAAGTAACTTTTTTGCCGATATTTTTTTTCTTGCTCAATCCGTCCTGTTTTTGTGTTGGACAAATTGATATACGGCAATTTTTTAATTTTTTTTAAAGAAACTATTCCAGTGCTCATTTTAGAATAATTGGGATGGGCGATCGATTCAAATGAAATAATTTCTAATGGAATAGGTTTCAACAATTCAAACGGCTTTAAAGTTTTAGCTCATTCAATTTTCACCTAATGCTTTTTCAGTCTTCTCCTTGCTCCTATTTCCACCACCAGTAATATACAATAAAAAAGCATGGTATTAGATGTCTTATCTGAATCAAAGGAAGGCGCCGACTAGTAATATATTAATGAGACCAAATAAAAAAATCAGACTACTTTAAATCTTTATAAATGTCGTCAGCTTAAAGTTTTCCAGGTCAGAATTTAAGAAAATAGATAATCTTGGTGACTTTCCGAACAAATTGCACTCAATTCGACATACTTGTCTACATTAAGATTTTCGTATCAAATGACTTTTAAGCAGGTGATTGTTGTCAAGGTGACACACGTTGTTAATAAGACTGTCATGTCATATGTCACAAGGAAACATTGTCATCTTCTGTTTAAAAGATCGAATTCATACTTTAATTATAACGTTTTTTAAAAGGGCGATTGGTAAACAGTTTTCTGTTTCGTAATTCTCATCGAATGGACTTTAATTGTGCTGTCTTCGGTAACGTGTATTTTTCTCTGACCTAGTTTGAGATTTATACTTAAGATATATCTGAGTACCGAAGAAAAATCAATGCTAACAGGAGATGAAATTATTTCAATGTTTTTGTTTGTTTGTTTATTTTGTTTGTTTTGTTTTGTTTTGTTTTTGTTTTTGTTTGCTATTTGTTTGTTGTTTTTTTTTTGAATGACTCCATATGTTTGTGTTGTATGCAGTCCTCTATAGAGTAGATATAACTTCTTTTTTACAAAATTTTAGGCTTTATTTCAGCGGGAAATTGACAATAAAAACATTTAAGTAGTTCGGTGTTTTGATTTTTGATTCATGAACATGTATTTATACAATTAATATGAACTGCTGGCAGGCGGACATTATCCACCAAATGAACAAAATAAACAACATTTGATCAACAAGAAATTCCATGCAACAAAAACAATTATCTACTGAATTTATCTTCAAGACTGTCACAAATTGCAGAATTTAATGCATTGTGCACTCAAGTGCATGGGTGGTCAGAAGATAGATGTGTTTCTTTCTTGTGAGAAACGAAAATGATGATCTGGTCAGGTGTTGATAGGAGATCGAACTTAACCTCATGTTTTTAGCATTGTTGGTTTACATTCTGTATGTACTACCTTGATGCATTGTTTTCGATTTCTCTAATACTTTGAAGTCGCTAGGAAATAAATGAAGTCAGACTTTAAAGTGTAAAGAGCATTCCAAATATTACCATCGTATATCATTTGAAATGTACCACAACTTGCACTTATATTGCATTAAATGAAATAATTATGTAATTCTGTTGGTTTTATAGTTCTTAACGTTTATTTGTTCGATTTTTTTATTCACCTACACGTCACCGCATGTCTAGGTAAAGACATGACAAAATCTTTCTTTATGGTGACACGTTTTTAGATTTTATTTAGCATTGTGTCAATACAAATCTGCATTGTCAGTTAATCTAAGATGTACTTCAAGTTATCCCCTCCAAAGAAAACGTGAAGATATCTTTCGTTAAGTTTCACGTCATACCGGATTGACAACCAATCGAACTCAAACCAGATATCATTCTCTTGCGTTGTGACGGGTAACATTGACAGAGGAGGGAATTTTTACCCTTCCGAAGCACATGCTGTCACTTCCGTTTTTATTTGAGTTCATATTGCAAGTGAGTTTTAGTGGTGCCCTGTTTTCCTAATTTTCGTAATTGTATTTTTTTTCTTTGCGTATGTAGATCGTCTCTGTCTTCATGTTTTTGGTCATGTACTTTGATCTTACTATATTTGAATTGACCTTCTATTTAAATGCATCTGTAATTTTATAGAATATATAGACAACACAGAAATCAGGAAATCTCAAATGACAGTTCTACAAAACTTAAAATAGCCCTTGCATTAAAATAGAAAAATTGTTCCTATTTCGCACGTTGACATATCATTGACCTCATTCAAAATTTCACCTCTGTAACAAGGTCAGATGTAGGAGTTTCAGGACATACGAGCCAAAGAAAATTTTCAATTTGGAATTCTTATTTTCTGAATAATTGAAGCAGCTAATGCAATCAGTAGAATCTAATTTGACAAAGCGATTTAAGGCAAAATTCCATAGTTCTAATATTGGCTTAAATTCTCTGCAGTCCTTAGGGTTATTGACAATCTTTTGTCTCAAATAACGGAATTAGCAACGGGAACTAATCAGATCTGTATAAAACTTGTATCTGTCCCGTAGCCAAGGAAGAGGAAAAAGTGAAAACAAATCTTATGTATATTTCTTTAGATTGTGGAAGTGACAAAGTGTATAGAAACCTTATATTTAATTATTTAGTCAAGAATGTGAAAGGCATTAAGAAAATGTTCGTTTTATTTCGTTCCATGATATATCTTGAAGGATAAGACTTGAAAGACCTTGTTTTTGTCTGCTAGCAAGTGCAAGTTTAAATAAAACAAGAAATTTGTCAACATGAACTTGTTACACTACAAGTCCGAAAAAAAAACAACACAGAACTGTCAATAAAAAGGTTCAATCTTGATATACAATAGACATTTGTGTTTGTCTCCAATTATTGTACATTGAACCTGTCTAAACCAAACCCCATTTGGTCCGATTTAGACAGTTGTTATAAAGGGTCAAAGTGGATTTAAATTAAGAGACTTTCTGTTTGGCTTAGAGAGATTATTCAGTGTTCGGTTTAGACAGGTCTTCATGTTATTCAAGGTTTGGCTTAGACAAATCTCCAGATTATTCAGGGTTTGGTTTAGACCGGTTGTCGGATTATTCAGGGTTGGGTTAGACAGGTTGTCTGATTATTCAGGGTTTGGTTAGACAGGTTGTCTGATTATTCAGGGTTTGGTTTAGACATGTTTTCGGATTATTCAGGGTTTTGTTAGACAGGTTGTCGGATTATTCAGGGTTTGGTTAGACAAGTTGTCGAATTATTAAGGGTTTGGTTTAGACCGGTTGTCGGATTATTCAGGGTTCAGTTTTTAATATAGAACTAAGTCTATGGGAAAACGATGTTGAAATACCAAAGTATAGAAACTCAGTAGAACAATTAAATTCAGATATACTCCATAGCAAGGTTAAATTCTATTTGGTTTTAAGTATCGTATATTAATTTGAAGTTAATGAAATAACGACAAAACTCGAACATATGACTCCTAAAGGTATCGTTTCCAATCTTAAACTTGCGTTTTTATAACTCATATTCAGACATAGGGAAAAAATACGAAAACAAAACTATACAAACTGTAGGGAATGCTCACTTACGAATATCGCAGCTCCCCACCTCAGAATCCATAATATAAACAAAATCGTCAAATAACAAGAAAGTTGAAATCAGTCTGAGATACGGCATACATATATAAAGCTTCTGTCAAAATATCAAGTGGCAGAGAAAACATTACAAATAAGTTGTATACAGACGAACGGACGGCGGGCCCCATGATCACTATACATTTCCCACACAGCACGGGGTAGTATAAGACATTAATCACAGATTGATACTTCCAGATCTGGATACAATTAGTACGCAGCAATCCATCTTTCCAGTACATATCAACATACAATGTTTGTACAGCAAACCAGGTTGGGTACACGGCCGTTGATTAGCTCTATGTCAGGTACCCAACTCTCCTTTAAGAGAACAAACATTAAAAAATTATGAAATCATTATCAATAAATAAACGTACTTTAAAATTCCATGTAAATTCTAGATATTAATCGTGTCGGGATTATTGTGGTACAAAATTGGTTTTCCATTTTCCATTCATATTGTCCCTGAAGCGCTTTTAATATAAAAATAACAAACCAACGAAAATTTATCATACAAAGTTCATCAAGGTCGAAATCGGATTGATCTTATTTATGATTAAAGATCCGATATTTTCAGACAAGGGAAGATTTTACCATTTCTCTGCTTTCTGATTGATAAGTATGTGTATCCTCATTGAGGCTCCTGCAAATCACCCTTTTTTATAGTGTACTTGTATTAGTTACAGAATCCTGGTTTATCAAACGGGTAATCTTTACAATGTAACCAAGGACAGACCCTTAATTTAACCAGTTGTAAGCCTTTTCATTCGAAAACAATAACAACTTGCATTGTTAATTATCGCCTCCTATTGTCAACACCCCCTCAGCTTTGTGGGACGTCTACAGTGATCATATACATTTTCTCTGTTCCTACCTATTAGAGCCACTTGGTATTTTGACAGAAGTCTTTAATGCACATGTAGGTTTGCCATAGAGTAGGATTTGATTTCAGAACGAAGCAACATCAACTTTTTGTTGGAAGAGTTTGTATTTATTTTGACAGTATAGGTTACCGGTGGTGAGCGAAGTTTCCTTTAGTGAGTCTAGTTTGACGTGTTTGTTTATATTTTGACAGTGTTAGTTACCGGGTGTTGAGCGAGGTCTCCTTTAGTGAGTCTAGTTTGACGGGTTTGTTTATATTTTGACAGTATTAGTTACCGGGTGTTGAGCGAGGTCGCCTTTAGTGAGTCTAGTTTGACGGGTTTGTTTATATTTTGACAGTATTAGTTACCGGGTGGTTTCCTTTAGTGAGTTTAGCACAGTTTTTCTGGCTATGTTAAAAGTGGAACTAAAATACTGCAGCACTGAATAACTGTAACTCAGCCACAATGAAGTTGTTTAGAATCAGTACACACTTGAAATCGGATATCCGTTGTATACTGGTAATATTTATAGAGAAACCTTTTCCATGCGACTGTGCATAATATATCTTAAGTCCTTGTAAAAATACATGGTTCTATGATTAACAAAAAGTACAATTATACAAAAGAATATCCGGAACGGGTCAAACAAAGTTTAGATAAATATCTACGCCTCTCACAGACCAGTTCAACGTGACAGATTTTCATCCAAATGTGTTTAATTTTCCCTTAGTATAAATCTTTAATCTGCTTTAGAAAGTTTGATTTGCTTATATTCAAAACAAAGTGTGGCTTTATGACTGGAAAGCGGATATACATTTTTTTTTATTTTTGCAAGTGTTAACATTTGGTCGATGCTATAATTAAACTTTGACTTTTTTTTACAATTAATAAAAAACACGAACATCTAATAATTTGTGTGTATATTTTATTCGCATTGCATTTTTGAAACTGTAAGGTGCCTCTCCAATTTATCTAGCTTACCTGTCCGTCAGCGTCTTTTGTACATTATAGTACGAAGCACTAATCTGAATAACTCTTTGGGTAAAATCGGCCCGCTTACAAGTGGTATCCCGATTTGTTATTTTGTTGCCATAGCCCTGATTTGGTTAGCTCGTCAAGGTTTCCCGGATTTTTTCCGTCTTGTATGATTTTCTCTTATAGTCTTCCGGTCTTAATACGAGTGGAAAACGATGCCTAAAGTTCCGAGAGGATGGCCCGTAATGGCTGACCTAAAAGCAAACCGGAAGGATTGATAAAATATCGTATAATAACTTACTCACATTCTTTTAAAAAAGTAATGTTTAGAGTGGTGAAAAAACTGAAAAACGCAGTTTGTTCAAAAGCATGGAATCAAAATGCGGCAGAGAGCAATGATATGGCTCAAGCTTTATTGTCATTCTTTCGTGCCATATCAATCATAAAAGACATCATTTTACGGTATGCCTGGAATATATATATTTTCCAATAAAAGCTGGCAGAAGCTGGTACATGATTAATTACCTCAAATGTTTCTAATCTCGTGTCCAAGCGGAGAGTCTAACTGCAAGACCGTGTCAAATTTGACGTATTTATCGCCAACTCGTTCCGCCTGTCCATTTAATTATTGTAGAGTGTTGCCGTGTGTAAATTGTGCTCGTTTTGTTCCGTCAAGCCTTTGTGTGAATCAGATGGCAACGATCAAATCCATTAACTGTATTTTAGAAATCGCCATTACGGGCCATCCTCTCGACATGTAATTTTATGATCAGTAAAATATGTTGGATCTTATTGATGAGGATCTTCTTTTTTCTGGTTGGGTTTTGTGTTATATGTTTTTTTTTCGTTGTCATTGCGATTTTTTAGTCATTCGAGTTTCGAATTTCTAATTTTGTTTTGTCTACGGTACTGTTGATATTTCTTATTTTGTACAATTACAATGTAAACGTGTTTGTACCTACTATACGTTATTGATAATAAGTTAATTGAACGTATGCTCTAGTCTAGTACCCTACAATAATCTTTCTCCATGTTTTTCCGGTGTTTTATTGACTCTCGTATCTTCTTACGTTATATATGGATATCTATATTCACTGATTCTCACCTTTGTAATGTAATAAAAAGTTGCAGAGAGATGTGACACGACTGTTTTAAGAATACCCATGTATTGTTTTTGATTCCATCTTTGCGTTGGTAAAAGTATACATTGCAGTACAACAAAGGTAATGATGATTCAAATGTCGGCGATTGTTATATTAATTTTGTTCCACCTGAAGATCAGAGACAGCTGGCAGCGGTCAGAACAATTTAACATATCTATTACCTTCAGTGAAGTGTTTATGGGTGTTGTCGGTCAGACTACCATGTACATAGTTGTAGCGTTCAGCATTCTACAGATACTGATGGTCAAAGTTGTTCATGATCGTAATTCATCATTTAATATGAGGTTAAAAGTACCAAACCATTAACGTTAATTGTACTGATTTTAAGTGTTATTGCCGATGTTAACTCTTCAAAATTTGATTATCGGCGTGGGTAAGCTCCTCATCATATTGCTTCCGGTATGTACGTCCGTTAATCATTTTTAAGTTCTTAATTCCACGAAAAAAAAATCTTCATGAAGACTTATAATGCACGAACAATATAAGGTATGATGTTAATTTATTTTGTAGCGAATAATTAAAATCTTCATTGCTTGGCTATTTTTAAAACACGACACAATCAATCAAAAAGACAGAACTTGAAAAAAAAAAATTCGCAAAACTGCACACATTACACAACACGGGGGTCTCGGGTGGTAGGGGAACATATGGTCATCTCCAGCATCATCTAATTAAAACTCAGAAACATATCGCCACTCATTGCAGCAAATTTCCGATCACTTTTAACCAATAACCGAATACACTCTCAAATGCAGGCTGAATAATCAGTGATTTATTTACACCATACAAATTGTTCATTTGTATTTTCGAAATTTGTATCAAAATCCAGAAACAGTCAATTAATCACATAGATAATAGGAAAAGCCATTATAGATCTTCATAAAATGATAAGCAATCTTTCACTTGCTTCCATTTTTACGCATGGCACTTAAAGGATAAAGCTAATAACCAACAAGTTAAAAATGACCAAAAGTGACAGGAACGCCATATAAAACAACATTAGACCAGACAGAAACACCATTATACCATTGACTATAGTGTACAGTATTAGAGATTCTTGATTTGCTATAATGTTCATCAGTCTTTCTACGAAGTAGGCATGCAATAATCCTTTGCAACAGATTGGACCAATATAGTCCTCAAAATGGACATTCTATGGTCAATTATGCTTCGGGTGCGTATAGATTCAAAGTGCATTTTCTTTTCATACATGGAATACAGAAATGTGTATTGTTTTACTGAATTTTGTGTTCCCATTGTTTACCCTATTACTTTTCAACATCTTCGAGTTGTCTTGATTTTAAACCAATATTTTGAACGTTGTATTTCTTCTCGTTTTGCCAATTAGAAAAAAATAATTGCAATACCTGTATCAGAAAATAAAGTTCCTCTTCCTAGTTTTCATCAAATTCATTTTGGAATATCTAATTTCAAAACAGATTCTAACACATTAACTCGTTTATTACGATATTCATATTTTATGCTGGATCGTCTTGTCTGTATTAGTATATCTGCATCGCATAAAAAGACCAAAAAGAATTGCTATCATCAAAATTATTTCTTTCATGCCAGGTTCTTAGAATGACTGCCGTTAGTTTAATCTGCTGTCAAATATCTGCGTGAGATATTCGTGATAGGGCCAAAGACCAATTCAGAAAGTTATAGATTTAGGAGAAAGGCCGTATTTGATCATTGTTTTATCGTTGGTATTTCCCCCAAGTTTAATTTTCTGAGAACCATTTAACATTATAAATCATTTTTATATAATTTCATATCTAGTTGATGACCAAATCTTGCTAGTTTTCCTGTCAACTTTACAAATCACTGTTCTGTAAATGACTGTTTCTTCATTTCTCGAAATGGAATTGTGCATTTATTAGGTTGACTTTTTATGACCAAGAGAAATTGCGGAATTAATAACCTGCAACAGGAGATATGGGTATTTGTATAAAAATGGTCTATTCTTTAGAATAGTATGCGTCATCTACAGAAATGGATAAATTTGGAGTAGTTGTGAGGACATACAATAATTACTGCATAACTTATGGGTTATATAGACATGTCCCTATTGTATATCATTATCTAGAGTTTGCTTATTTCATTTATAAACATAGTCACCATAGCTGCAAATTACCTGAAGACATATATTCTCTTAACCACCGAAACGCCATCGAAACTCACTATTCTCTGAACCATCAAAACTTACTGTTCTCTGAACCAACGAAACTTACTATTCTCTGAACCACCGAAACGTAGAATTCTCTGAACCATCGAAGCGTAGTATTCTCTGAACCACCGTAACGTAGTATTCTCTGAACCATCGAAGCTTACTATTCTCTGAACCCCCGAAACGTACTATTCTCTAAACCATCGAAACATACTATTCTCTGAACCATCAAAACTTACTATTTTCTGAAGTACCGAAACGTAGTATTCTCCGAACCATCGAAACTCACTATTCTCCGAACCATCGAAACGTAGAATTTTCTGAACCATCGAAACTTACTATTCTCTGAACCACCGAAATGTAGAATACTCTGAACCATCGAAGCTTACTATTCTCTGAACCACCGAAACGTACTATTCTCTGAACCATTGAAACTTACTATTCTCTGAACCACCGTAACGTAGTATTCTCTGAACCACCGAAGCTTACTATTCTCTGAACCCCCGAAATGTACTATTCTCTAAACCATCGAAACATACTATTCTCTGAACCACCGAAACGTAGTATTCTCTGAACCATCGATTTTTTTCCTGAACTACCACAACTCTTAACCTGTTATTTTCTATTTTCGATGAATATTATATAGAAAAAAGTAAAATTGGTACAGCAGTCACATCACATTCGGTCCGATGAAGCTCTTAATTTTTCAGTTTAACCTAGTTCTTCGTGTCTTCCCATTAAGTTGTTAAACCCTCCGGTATTGCTGTCTGTTAATGTGTCATTCCCTCGAAATTTTGATTTTTAAAATGTAACCATGGCCCCCAGTCATCCGGTTAATAGACCCTTTCCTGTTAAGTGTGAAATAGTCGATGATGCTTAATATGCACTTCCGTGAGGAAAATTATTTTGTTCTACCAAGACCATACAGTGTACCTCGCGGAAGTATATGCCACGCATGCTCATAGACTTAACTCTATGTATGCTTGTTGTAATTAGAATGTCAACCTGCATTGAAGACTAAATGATTTAGCATGCACTGACGTTCTTTGTACATATATTACGTGTCCATAAGTACTCAATTATAGGTCACGAGCTTCGACGAATTTTATATTTTGTAAGTGCTATTATGAATAAATGGAAAGAATCGTAAGCAACTTTTAAACAATAAATTCTCAAAGACAAAACCCATTAAAACAAGACACATTAATTGCGAAAAAATCTCAGTACTTCCTAGCCGACGTGTTATGTCGTATTAATGCGATATAAAAGCCGTTTTTCATGCAAAATCAATGGTTTGTATACAAACATATATGTCCAGCTTTTTACTGATGAACCTGTTTCTAATGGCATCCGAGGCCGACTAGACCTTGGCGATTACAGGATAGAATTACCACCGTCTTATAATGGATAGTTAACATGAAAACCTATTATGGTTAGAATTAAAACTTCTTCTTAAGTGCATGCTCAGTGGTCTTAAAGACACAGCAATCTTTCCTTGCGACTCGGGTAATTGTTAGCAAAAGCGTTGGGGAATATGGTTAGTTAAAATGAAATACTAAAATACCCAACAGGTGGAGCACTAAAAGGACATTCTACCGGAATTAACCAATCATTTTTTTGAATACCGGACTGTGCCCTCTCTTATGCTAGGGTTCAACTGTGCGAGCCGTTTTTTCTTAAACATTATTTTGCTAACTCCCAACCCCGTATCATGCGTAAAAATTAAAAATAAAACACCTTTGTATATGATTCATTGCTAATGATGGTATACAGTGTTGATGGTTTCGTCACTTTTTTATACGTTCTGGGCTAGCTTTTGTTACTTTTTAAATATTATTTGGGTTATTTTATATTCTTTGTTGTGTGTGTCTGTTTTCCGTGTTCGGTCTTTGTCCCAGGATTACATTCGTTTGATTTCTGCTAGAATCTTAGGTCCCTTGATTACTCTTTCAATGTATTATTGAGTCAATTTAATTATGTACGTGTTTGTTTGTTTGTTTGTTTTTATTTTTGTTTGTTTGTGTGTGTGGCTTTTGTTTTTTTGTTTCAGTTTATTTTGGACTTGATAATAAAGGAGTGTTTGTCAAGGCCGTGTAAAACTAGTTAAAACCTACAACAGATTCCACGCGCCCAAGAGTTGTTGTTAGTTATGTGTTTATATTAAGGTGTGTTACGACACTTAAGTAGAAGACCATACGGTGACCACTGAATGTAATTATTGTTTTGGATTTAGATTATGCGCGGATGCAATTATTTCGTTTCAAACAATTTTTTGCCAGACAGATATTTGTGAAGAAATGAAACCATTGTATTTATGCACGTATTTGTACGTTAAAAGGCGACAAAGGTGGATAAAATGATAAAAAATCTAATTTATGCAGAAAATGCGAAGATTCAGATTAATTCGTCTCGCTTTTCTTAAAATTTTACAATTTAAATCGAAATTTCAAAATCTAATAATTTGTTTAACACAATTTGCCATGCTTTTATATAGAGTAAACTTCCCATGCGCAACGTAAAGCTACGTCATCATTACATACATCATATATTATTTTACCTTTAATGATAATATAAGCAAACGAAGATTCACCTAGTGCCTACGTCATCTGTTCAGCATCAATCAGATGTTACAACACTTTGTCACAAAATATCATGACCAGGATCAACACTATTAATAAGAAATTTCTGTGAAATATCCGGAATTGTATTATTTTATAATTAATCACACCATAACAATGTTTGTCTTACTAAGAACGAAAACACGATCAACAGAAAGTGATATCGCTTTTAGTTTGGATCAAAGATAAAATCTACCTCTGTTATCGGAATTTGTTTTACTGAAAATGTTTTAACTTCTTAATGGCAGCCGCTCGGTCAAACGACATATTCATTGTCGCGGGAAAGTGTTCACCTTTCCGGTACAAAGTCATTAGTTGTTGTGAAAACTGATTTTCGCCATATTAAGGTGACATATCCAGACAAAGTCGAATAAAAAACTGTGAAGTGTTTTCGATAAATCGTGTTAAAATGTTGATTTTTTTGTATTAAATTTCTTCTAAATGCTTTAAAAAAAACAAGTTCGTCTGGTGAATGAAATGGAAAACTACTAATGGTGTTTTATAAGATCTAGTACAACAACCTTAATTACAACAATTTCTATTTCAATAAAAAAAAATACTGAAATTACTCCTTAAAAATCCCTTTTTCAGTTGTTGATACCGCTTTTTGTCACAATTTTTATAGCGATAAATGCATCGATTGAACGAGACGTCTGCAATTTTTGCTGGTCAGAATTCTCGGAGCATTTTTGCCGCGTCCAGGAGAAATTTTATTCTTTAGAAAATAAGCGTGGTGGATTTCCTATTCGGATTCCAAGTACATTTCACAATGAGCAATCAAACTTTTTCGTTTGAAATTAATATAAAATCTATCATTTAAAGGGGATGTGGAAAATAGATGTGAAAGAAAATAATCTGGCAATTTGAGTTCCGTCGTGCTGTCGCATGCGAGTTGTAAAACAGATTTAAAATATTTTTGAGATGCCTCAATAATAGGACACGACTACTTACCCACAGCATCGTTAAGTTTGTATTCAAATGCATTCTTAACATTTGATGAAATTGAGATTACCGATCCCAAATGTCCTGATGTGTAAATTGACCATTAAAGCAGATTTTTGAATGTTATTTGCTCAGGTCTCCCTTGTTAAATTATCCTACACATCTACAGCAAAGTGTCTGTAAATAAAGATTGTATCCAGACAGTGTTTTATCCCAAAATCCCCTCTCATTAATCATCCAGCTGCTCAACAAATTTGTCAATAAAATTCGACTTTGGTTCAGAAGTTTCGCTGTTTATTAATTCAGAGTTTTTATATCGGGTACGAATCAACTCTTTTTGAAATGAAATTGAGAGAAAGCAAAGAGCAATCGTTTCTTATCCTATTTTGTTGGCAATCAAAGCGGTATTAGATCTAATCTCCTATGTAATTGTTCTCTCCTTATTGTAAGCTGCTTATTCCATAGTTGTCTGATCTTGGTTCTGATAAACGCCGTGAAGTGGCGCTTCATCAGATAAGGCGTCAGAAAAAACAACGATAAACGCTACATACCGAACGAGTATTTGTCAAATATTTGATGAATAATAATTTGTTTTTATCATTATAGCGGAATGTAAATCATTGTAAACTGTCCGTGCATTTAACAGGGCATTGTTTTTTCTCTATGGCGTCTATGGTGCTTGTAGATCAATAAAGAGGGCATCGATGGTCTCTATGGCGTCTCTGATGCTTGCATATTATTAAACAGGGCATTGGTGTTCTCTATGGCGTCTCTGATGCTTGTATATCATTAAACAGGGCATTTGGTGTTTTCTATGGCGTCTCTGATGCTTGTAGATTAATTTACAGGGCATTTGTGTTCTCTATGGCGTCTCTGATGCTTGTAGATTATTTAACAGGGCAAATGTGTTTTTATGGCTTCTCTGGTGCTTGTAGATCATTAAAAAGAGCATTAGTGTTCTCTATGGCGTCTCTGATGCTTGTAGATTTTTCAAAGAAACAGGATAAGCAAAAATATATACATGTAGTTCGAGGTAATCTAACAAAAATAAACCCATTTTAAATTGTTTAGTTTTATCATTTGTTATTAATAACCACTCTCGTTTGTTGTTTTTTTTTCCTTTGTTTGTTTGTTTTTTTTTTTATTTTAATTTCTTTATAATTCCGGTTTAGAAATGCCATGGTAACTCAGATATTGACTCATATAGACTCACAGTTTATCCAAGTATCTTCCAATTATTTATTTTAAATAATCTGTTATTTAATTAATTAATTGGATATATTTAAGAAAGTAATGTTTTATTAAAAACAACTTCAATCAAGCTTTACATCCAAGTAAAAACAGCGTGGAACACATGGATATGATTGCTCTTGTAATATCATATGGGGCAGTCGTTACTGGTTTGAACGTCTGTATGTCATGTGATGGAGGAATTATTCATTCTACAATGTTATTTGCTAAGTGACACATTAAGATCTATTTTAAGGTAATATTTCTTTGTTATTATGGATTCCTCAGAATTACAAGTGCGTAGACAGAATGAAAACCGATAAAGGATATGGATGTAACACGTGTATTGTTATGCAACAGAGCATTTCAATGTTCTCTTTCTTAAATCATTCTTATTTTCTAATTCCATTGGTTGACAAAACGTGCTAACCTTCAGTCAAGGGAGGGTATTACCAGATTGAATTGTACGGCCTGAGTAGGGGCAATTCCAGAATTTTGGTGTTATATTTTGTTTTGTTGTCTTATTTTCTTGTTTTTGTTTTGTTTTGGGATCATGATTATTTTGTCGTTGTGTTTTTGATATTTATTGTTAAAAAGGTTCTTTTCGAAATGTCTAAACAATTAGTATAACTTTGATGTTCTTCTTGAGAAATCTAAACATTAAATTTTACACAGTTGTTCTGCCTTATGTCACTTACATACCTTTAAGTAAGCTCTGAAAGGCCCCGACAACATGTTTAAACGTTCACAGTTTTAATATTCATTATAAGGGGTTGTTTATAGTTTGTTTCACTTTTTTGCTTGACATCCGAATAACCCTAGCTTGTGTTACATTTTGATCTTTCATCTATTTGTAGATTGTTTTCTTTTCTATCTTGAATAGGTTAAGTACGTGATAGTATGTTTACATGGTGTTCTGGTTTGCTCTTTCTGATTTCTTTTGAGTCATTAAACTCTTCACGCACTAATTTTTGTTGTGGTTGGTAGTTTTTATGACTTTATAAAATTTGGTGTGTCTTGAACACCAAGTTGTAACTGAAATAAAATTCCTTTGCATCATTAAAAGTGAATCAAATGCCCAGGCAATCAAAGAGTTATATCTATGATTCCTCTAGATTGAATGGAATCTATATTTGTATATTTATATCCATCAGTATTTCCATTTTACAGAGGAAGGGTAGTAATAACAGAATAAGTTTCATTTATAAAAGGACACGAGTCTTTTTTTTCAATATTTAATGGACATTAAAAGTACTTGTCATGTGAAATCGTTATATTACATTAGCTTTGATTTCAGCAGGCGAGAATTAAACATTGTCATGATAACTTAAAGAACTTTCCTTGAAAAAAAAAGCTAAAATAACCAGTGCATTCATGTCACTTCCTACGTTCTGTGACAAGATTTTTTGCTGACGGAATCACTAAATTGTTTTCATGTGTTGCATCTGTACATGTAGTACCATTTCACCGTGGAACATTAATGCCGTAACACTGCACATATCTTGTTCTGTGACATCATATCATAGTAATTGATATATTGTATAGTAATTCTTTGAGGAATTCAAATGTGTTATTGTTATGTAACATAACATTCCAATGCTCCCTTACTATTCATCTTGGTGCCATCAAGGACCGTGAAAATTGTAGCAGTGGAATTATCATCAATCTCAAGATACACTTTCCCGTGTAACTTGATGATTACTTGTATAACTGGCAAAAACAAAACCAAAAAAAAAAACAACAAAAACCTTAAATCATCTTCGATTTTCATGATTTTATTTAGTTTTTTATAGTCATTCCGTTGCTTTATTTTCTTTGTTGCTTTATTCTGTATCCTTGACCTTAATTGACTAATGTTATTCGAAGTATTAAATTCATGGTGACATCGACTTTCCATCCGATTGTTTTTGGTAGTGGGCTGACTGTGGCCAATAAAGTGCTTGTAAATTTATTAAAAGTACCTTACAACAGAATGAATTGGCTGGTTTCGGTTTTATTCCTTGCCATAATTTTTATATGGAACGAAAAATTGTAAGACTGGATCGAACATTTGTGTCATAATTTTCTTATCAATCTAAACTCTAATTCGCGAGATGTGGTAGAATATGTTTTGATGCCTTCCAGAGCCGATTCTTCTGCTCAATTTGAATTTGGCCTCGTTTACTGTTTTTCTGGTCAGTATCTAATTAAGTCAGAATTTAACAACATTAATTATTAGAGGGAAATGTCTATATGGATCTTTTATTAGTTATTGTAACTATTAAAATTACACCAGTGACTTTCAAACACATATCCTTCAAATCCTTATAAAACATTGCGCATTCTATGTACTTGACTAGTACTTTGTTAGGGAGTTGGTACAAAGAAATAATAAAAGCTAAGTTGTGAATGATAGAAAAGCTGAGAAGTATACAAATATCAACATCACACAACTTCTTCGGGAACTACAATTTGATTTTTCGGGCTGGGATCAAATGGGAAATAAAAAGGCGGGGTTGAAATTTTCAAGAAATAAAAAGCCAAGACGGACCATAAGGAAAAAAAATTAAAAGGCAGGATCTTTTATTGCCCTGATATATTTTGTTTAAATTTAAAAAAATTGCTATAAGCCCTTAAGAAAAAAATGACTGTACCTAAATTTTCTCAAAATAAAAAGGCGGGGTAGAAAATTTGACGCCCTTTAAAAACAAATGGTTGCTCCCTTATGTGTTCATATATAACAATTTCTTCTCGGTTTGACATAATTTCTTTCTTCTTGTAATCCCTATACACTGAAAATCTGAAATTTGTCCTTGGCTGATTCACCGCTGTAATGTCTGTAGAGTCCCCTGTACTATTATTTCTGCATAAAATATATAGTGCTGTGTAAATTTGCTTCACTTGATTACAGATACCTGTTTCTCGTGAGAGACTAATCGAATGAGCTGAGGGCTTCCAGTAGCCTATCTATGAGAGAATAATCGACTGAGCAGAGAGCCTCCAGTCCTTTGTATGTATATAAGTAAACAGAACAATTGTCGTGTATATAAGGACGATAGTAAAGCAATGATGATCATATAAATAATTTATGTCTTAATTCACATGCTTTCCCCTAAAAGTACATGTACATATTCTATCTGCTTTTATGTCTCACGTCCTGCTTGTTTCTCGGTCTCTTGTTATGTATATCAAGGAAATAATATGAATTTGAATTTGCATATAATTTTTTATGAAGACGATTGACTAACCCCATCAAATGTCCGTGTTATACATTGTAATAGGTTATGTGATTGGTTTCTAAGACTTGCTTCCAATTGCCACGTTTTCTAGCATTTCACTCCTCAGTTACTGTATAAAAAATGCATCAAAAAGTAAAATCGCATAAATATACATATTAAACGGTTACCAAAATATAAACTCCTTTGATCATCCTCGTATAAAATATAATCAGGGTACAATTGATTCGCTAGTAGACGACAGGTGTAAAATACACGTGAATTATTGATAGGGATAACAAATGCAATTAATGAAAAATCTTTTTAAAAATTGATTAAATTCGTTAAGCTCTGGATTTGCATGGACGCTTGGTATTGTAATGCAACATAACGCAAATTATTCTTCATATGACTACATTTCAGTGTAGCGCAAATCATTTACCCCGTTCAACACCCAATCCATCATATCCAATAGAAGCAATCCTTGATCTCGTTCAATGACCTACTCATCATATCCAGGAGAACCAATCCTTTACCCCGTTCAATGCCCTACACATCATATCCAAGAGAACCAATCCTTTACACAAGCAAATCTGCCACACATGAAAATCATATGGTTTGCATCATATGATTATCATATAAATCGAGCACCATATGATAATCATATATTTCGGTATACATATGATTGTCGCATGATTATCATACAATAATCATATGTTTTTCACAAACATATGATTGTCATATGTTTTTAAGCCAAAATTACCATATGAGAATCATATGATAATCATATGACTATCATATGTTCAATATCATTATGACTACCATTTAATTATCATTTGAATCGAGCACCGTATGATTATCATATGTGGCATGTTTGGCTGTGTACCCTGTTCAACACTCTGCCCGTCATATCCAAGAGAACCTATCTTTTATCCCGTTCAATTACTAACCCATCATATCCAATAGAAGCAATCCTTTGTCCCGTTGAACACCCTACCCATCATATTCAACAGAACCAATACTTTATCCCGTTCAATACCCTACCCATCATATTCAACTATAGAAGTGTTTCGAGCAATGCAAACCTGGTCAGCTGTATCTATTAACTTTAGAATTAATAGTGGTAAAGTCCTCCATTTAAAGTTTATTGCAGATTGTCCAGAATATCCGCCATCATTACAGATCATCTCACTATAATCAAGTATAAGTTCCCATAATGTGTACGGAATGATTCCAGAACTGTCATTGTAATACCAATATCGCACGCAGTTCCGATAATGAAATTGATAAAAGTGCAGCTTAGATTGAAAGAATTCTGATATTATTCATTGATGAACTAGTACATTCACAGATACATGTACTTGATTGTGTCTAGTTAAAGCATTCGTCACCCTTTTTGATATTATTTTTCTTCTTTTTACCCTGTGTGGTACGTTAACCGGATTAAGAATCTCAAAACATTAAACTATACACGTCTGGAGGTTTTTCAGTAGATGTTTACCACAAGAGAGTGATCTCCCTTCATAACATATCTTTTCAGCAGCGGTAGTCCTACCATATATACTTTATCATTCCTATATCGTTATACTTATAGGGCTAACTAGTATGCGTGGATATCATGGTAATTTCAGTTTTTATAGCCACCACGTGATACTAATTCTAACATGTGAAAATATAGTGGAGTGTGGCAGTGACATCGGCAGATCACCAAGTCCCCTTATAAATTTTTTTTCTCAAAAGATCTATTTTTTATGTTAAAAACATTAGATGAACAATAAATGTATTTTTTCGCATTTCATGAGAAAAAAAAATCGGGGACACCCTTCTTTTTGAGAATCCCCGGATCCGCCACTAAAAACAACCGTAGATTTCTTCTAGTTTCGATATTTCTTGAAATGCAGAACCATTTAATTTGAATTCAGAAGTGCAATATTTTCTGCATGAATCAGGACTCTGACTAATATGCATGTCTTCAGATTTGAAAGTTTACAAGTATTATAAGAGAATAGAGACTGCCTGACTTTAGAATTCTTATCAAATGATGGGCTGTAATTAATCAATGTTTGATCCACAGAGTACATGCATTTGAAATGCTATTTTCGTTTACTTCCGTCACATCAATACGTTTCTGCATTTATCTTTGTCGGACAGAGAAGCATGTCTACACGAGACCTCTCCTGGTATCAGGATTTTGTCTGGTTTACATAGGGAAAATTCATACGAACTGAGCTTAGTAATTCAGAACATTATAGTATGGACAGGTTGTCGATAATTTCTTGGTTTAATTGGGACAGGTTATTAGGAGCGGATTCAAAGATTCATTTTTGGGGGGGGGTGTGGGAGGGGGTAAATCTAATCAATTAAAGAGAGGGACGAGTCGCAACATGATTTAATTCATGCCATTTTTTTTCTGAGGTCAGAATTTTCGGTAAAATTCATGCTTATGTAAAAGCATACATTTAAACATTTCTAAAATGAAACGTCTCTCCTGTCCCTTCTAAATCCGCACAGGTTACATTGTATTTTGAAACAATCACTAAATGGTGGCATAGACCCTTTCGTTTTATTTCTATACTGTTTGTTAGTTTGTTCGTTTTTGCTAGGGTTATATTTTGTACTTTTATTAGAGTATATGGAGACTTTATCTAAAAAATTGTCGGGCGTCACAGAATATATCAGAATAGGAGTATTTGAATGACTCCCAACGGACCATTTCAAACCTCCAACTTATGAAACTAGTTCAATATATGTATAAGTGAAGAGAATAAACAACTTTGTATATGATCAGGATGATGGATGGTCTCTACACTTCTGACAAATTATTGATGAACGTTCAACATTCCTCTCTCCGGTTATTTGTCTTTCCTCTTTGATTACTTGCAGAAACAGAATGCTTCATTTGTGATCGAGCTTTGCGTGTGCTTTTATGGCCGTTACATGTGCAAAGATGACCGAGTCTCGGTGGCAAATACCATTTGTATCACTTAGAGCTTGTTTGTTCAACCTTGTAATAGCCTGGGTGCATAACGTTTGATTGTATGAGAGACATGAAGGAGAGTGAAAAAAAAACAGCACTTAAAAGCATGTGGAAAAAGTCAAAATGCAAAGACAAAATACTGCTAGTAACGTGTTTTGTTACCTAAAATACAATAAACATTTACATACGTGGAGAAATAAAGACATCGGTGTTTCATCAGTGTTGGAATATATTTTAACTTAATAATACAAAAGTTGTTTATGTAGAGGTACCATTGTGATGGCTGCCTAAGAGACAGTGGTATTCTCTGAAACGTTCGTCGAGCGACGGGCGATGGTATTATCAGAGGCAAAGAAATAATGAATTAATGAAAATTACGATTTTTTTTTGTACTTCTTGGTCCTTTTAAAATTGAAATCTCTTTATCAGAAAAGAACTTCTTTTATGCAGCCATTTTGCTCAAGCTAATTTATATGTGAGATATTGGAATGGAACTAGTCAAAATTCATATATAAATCCGCAGAAAGGAAAAAGGAGAATGCTTCTTTTCCAGCTCGGGAATAATGCAATACACCAACTCAAAAGATATGGGATACACACACCCCTCAAATATGCAAGGAACTAGATGACCATCAGTATGGAAGTCACAGAAAACAAGCTATCAATCAGAGCCTCGTGACATTTCCCATTTGACGAGAGTATGATTGAGACGGCTGTCTGAGATTTTGTTTTGACAAGGTTTTTAGATGTTTCTGGCCAAACGACAACAGATGCTCCCTGATCGATTTTAAATGACCATCAGACATTTCATTGCTGACATGTTGAAATATTGTTAAATTTTCCATGAAATCCCATGCCAGGTGATTGGATTATTTTGTTGTAGATGGTTGCTAAGCAGATCAATTAAAAGGTTAGGAAAGGGACAGCATATTGTAGTTTGGAGGTCGCCTCGAGAAAAAGTCATGATAACCATAATTGTCATCCGAGGACGACTTTCCTTTCACGTATTCAACAATGTCTTGTTTTGTTTTCATGTCCTTAAGTTACCAATCTACAGACCACTACAACTCTTTCTTTGTTTTCCAGTCGTGAATCTTTTATTGGAAAATTTTGTAATTTCGTACACAATTTGGGCAAAAATTATCAAAAGATAGCCTAAGGCCCCTTCACAGTTTTGGAATCTATCCCTGTGTTTATGTTCTATTTATATTTCCAGGACTATCATTGGATTAGAGTAATCAAGGGAACCAAGTTTTGAGCAGAATCAAAAGAACATAATCCAAGGATTAAAACCAGACAGAGAAAACAGACACACACAAGAAAGAATATCAAATACCTTAAATAACACGTACAAAGAAACAAGTAAATGAGCAACTCGGACTGAGAGCATGGACCAGGTGCACTGCTGTTGGATAATCGTCCTCTTCTTTTCTAGAAAGACCTGCCGAGTTGCTCATAAAATGATAAAATGCCTAGTCCGGGATACACCAAGTAGGGTAAAAAACTACGATGTGGGGAACAAATCGGTTTTCATGGTGCCGAAATAATCCACGAGTTCATGATGACGACCGTTAAATTTCTGTAGTGATGCCTTCAATATTGTAGCAAACTAACCCTATTCCAGAAGCCTAATTGGTTAAATGAAATATTTTGTTTATATATGTATTCTTTTTGTATGTCTTGTCATGCAGCTGGCCATGGTTCATTTAAGCTTCAATACTGTCCTGGTTGTAATGACCTTAAGTCCCGTTCCTATAAATGGACACGACATTTAGCCTTGGACAATGGACACCAGCGTTTCCACTCGATTACTTAGTGACCCTTTTCAAGTTCAGGGTGTAATTGATCTTGGATTAGAACAGACGTTTTTAAAGGGTTGAAATCACCACATTCGATAATAGGGGTATTAATGTTTTGTTCATAAATCCAAGGAACCGTAAAATAAACATTTACCCAGTGGTGTTAATGTAGGGGACTAAGTAGTCTGGACCGCTGTCTAAAATATCCAAATGTTGAACAGAATTACGTGAATTTGTCAGTCCAAGGTGTAGAGGGGTTTTCTTATATTATCCATATTTTAATCAATCGTCTTGATTTATCCAGTTTATTGCTTCATTGGCTTTATCATGAGCCAATTCACTTAGCGTTCCCATTAGGACTGAAAGTTGTAAAAAATAAATGTGAGAAGACGCACACACTTATACAACATTTACACAAGTAATATTACTCCCGACAAAAGTTTTTATGGGAATGTTAGAAACAAACTCATTGAAATAAAGAACCATATGTCATATTGTGTAATAAACCGTGTCGAGCCAGGCAGATGCATACAAATCACAATACAATTATTAACACAATATCATACATATTATTAGAAAATTTCCTTCTTCCAATTACGATTGACGTATAGAAGTCAGGTTCAAAAGATTATAAGAAGCTTGGACTTGCTGAATTTCTGAATTCAATGTTTTGTATCACACTTGTACCAGTAAAATACACCGTATGTAAAGGAAAAACTGTCTGTTGATACCTCTGACTTGCTCGTTCGTCGTACAGGGCATTTTTCGATTTAAGATTACTAAGTATGATATGAAGTGAATCCTAAATTTGGTTAGTAAAATTAGTGAAGCAGTGGATAGTTTTCTGCAAGGCTTTGAATTTTTCTCCGCATACAAGGAAATTTGAACTGAACAATAGATTTAAAACCTTCTCTTACATTCTCTAAAACTTTTGTTGAAATATGTATGCCCTATATGTTCACCCAAACCGGTCAAAACCAGACAGAAAAGTCCTGTTCAGAAGTGTCCGAGTTACAAGTTTCCATTGTGCTCACTTTCAATTTTATACTGTTTTCATGTCGAACAAATTTGTGTTAAGAAATGAAACTCCGTGTATCTTTACATTCAACAATAAAACTAAAGCATCTAGACATTGCTAATAAAACTTAAAACAGTCAGACGTCACCCATAAAACAGAATCCTTTGACCAGACAAAAGATGTAAAATAAATACGTTTCCATGGATTTATGAAGCCTGGCCAAAAGAATGCAATATTTGTAGAAAATATACTTAATAAAATCCAACATAAAACGGATTCCTCAATATTAGAATTATTGAACTAATTTTGAATGCAGTTTCCTAATGCCCACTACCCTATCAATACGAGCCAAGATAATAAAAGATTAATCCTGTTTGTCGCCAGAATGACCTGTCTTAAATCTCTCTCAATGGGACCAAATCTTTATCAGATGCACTAGAGACTAAGAATTTCTTTATCTCGAAGAAAATAACAGAAACTGGAAGATGCGACATTTGTAGATATGTACATACGATTATTTTATATTTAATATTTTAATAATTAAGCCTTTGAAAGGTCGTAAATATTCAAATGGTAAACTTCGAAAAAAAAAAATCATGTATTGAAAAAATCATAGCACTGCACCAAATTGGTAAAATTACAATTCTACTGTTAAAAGGATATTTTACCGAATTTTACCAGTCTAATCATATCCAATATTTTCACGAAGAAGACTTTTTAAAACGAGAAAAAAAAAAACCATTTGAAAATGTTAATTAGATCAATTGGTACAAGTCTTATTATTTGGTTATTCACCACCAAGTATGAATAATTTAAAAGTAACAAAAATTCAATTCGCCAATACATTTCTCGTAGGCGGGGCCAAAAACACATACGTAGCCGGCCTCCTGCAATCTGCTCATTGTTCAAATCGAAGTGTAAGAGAGAATTGCAACAGATTATGAATACACGTTAAAAGTTTATTGGATTAATTACGACAATTAACACCAACAGAATAAACTGTGATGTAATTAATTGGCGGATTTAATCGTGGATTAAACAATTAAAGATTAGGAAAATCGAAGCGCATTACATATCTTTTTAACAGAAAAACTCCGTGAGAAATTGCAAGGAATCTGATTAACAGCAAATTCTGTGTTCAATTTGTCAAATTAAATGGTATAATTTATTTCGTTAGAAATATAATTTTACCTGTCCCGTTAACGGGAAAGTATTTACCTTTTTACCTGCGCATGCGTCCCATTCTATTTTTGCAGACAGAAAAGTGAAACAGTGGCCAAAACATGGCGAAGCCATGTCGCTTCATGGGATATATTTTTCGAGGCCTAGTGTGCTATGTGATATTCTTGGCAACATTGATTTGTTCAGAAAAGGGTAAGTGATTTTTTTTCTCCATTTGAGTCTTCTTGGATCGCGAATCACACAACAGATAGACGACCTCTGCAGTTGTTTCCAAACCACCCCTGTGACAGTGTAATTTTCACTGTTACATTATCGTAATCTTCCAACTGTGTTTTATCCGACAACTGTTATTTTTTCTACACACTCAATCTTTCTTGTCATGAACATAATGAAAAATTGCCATCACATTCTAATGAAATCACGACTTAATCTTTTTCGAAATCGATTTTTATTTAGAAAATTGTGTCTTTTTACAAAGATCTTCATAAATTCACTCATGCGGACCAAATCAGAAGTTTTTCTTGATATATCGTGACACCTAGGATTTATCATTTTTATCCTCAATAATTTATATTTGGTTAAATGTTCATATTTTCACACACAAAGAATATTGTGTATTCGACTAGAATGTGTGTATTAGAAGTTACATTGTTGTCCCAGAAATAAACAACTTTACATATTATGACATTATCCTAAGATAATGTGACTGATAAAAATTTAATTTACTGTGGAAGAAGAAAATAGCAGGGAAAATATATCCTTAGGCAAAATTGTTAATAGGATAATAAATTAAACAGTTTATCTTCCCATCATTGCTTTAAGCTACTAAATGTATCTACAATGTATGATAACAATAAAAAAAAAAAAAACTACTTTACCTGATCAGCATAAATTAAATTTTTTTTTCTAAAATTGGATAAAAAGTATGTATAAAAAATTATTGCAACTAAGCTACATTGTATGTTTTGTAGTTGGAAGAAAAGGAAATAATATTGAAAAAATGTTACACCTAGTGTATAGTATAAGCCAGTTTTGTAAAGAAATGATTTATCAAAATTTGTTTTAGTTAATACTATGTGGACTACTACAATTGTCTAAATATCTGTACATAAACTAATATGTGGTAATGGAAAGCTGTAATTTCATCTGTTCTCCCTGTGTGCAATCATTTGGTGTGTAATACATTTTAATTATGGCAATTACTTCTTCCACTGGACCAAACAATTAGAGCCTCAAGCTCATTCAATTTTCAACCAAATTATTGCAGCTTCTCTGATCAATACAAAGAAGTCCTTGCTTTGTTAGCAAAGTGGATGGATCAGAGCTAATATTTATTTTGAACCATGTTGCATTTGAATTCTTGTTTAATTTATTGTTCAAGTAGTTTGTGGATTCAAAAGTCAGTTTTTGGGGGGTTAAAATTTTAACAAAAATACAATAATTAAAAGCACAACTTTCATTGAATTGTTAATGTAATTTGTAGAAATTGAGAACCTAATTTGGCCAGTACATTTTTCTTTTTTTAAAACATTTTTTATTTTCAAATAATCGAAAGATCTCTTTAATATTTCCTTTGCTCTGCACATTTTTTTTTTACATTGCACATGATTCTATTCAAATTTAAGGTTTGTTAGGAAAAAAAAACATTTTTTTAATGTTGTGTATAGTATGTGGGATGGCCATCTTCCTCATTATAATGATGAAAACAAATATTTTACATTGAAACTTTGCCATATATTTTACTGAGTTGACCAGACGTTTTGACCCTAAGTCCAAAAGGTCACTGTCTTTAATTGGAACATCAGTGTAATAGATGGTAATTTTCACAGTGGGACTGTTTCATTGCTCAAGTTTTATTGTGGTTAATGTTGGATGATAAATAATGGCTATTTTTCTATCAACACTTAAGATAGTTTAATTTGTATCCACCCTTCTTTCAATTCTGTTTCATTCATGTCATTCTTCATTTGCCATCAGAACATTAATGTTTAAATATTGACATTTAAGGCATGGTGACAATTTTGTCAAAAAAAAAAAATCTTTCCAATATTCTTTCCTAAACATGTCAGAATAGCATGAAATTAAAAAAATTGAAAACTTTTTTTCCATTCAAATACTATAAGAACTATTGTATATGTATATGTTCATGTATGTTGTGTTTTTTAATACATTTATTACAAGTCTTCTTGTCCTGTTAATTTTTAGAAATATGTTTTTGTGACTTTTCTTATAAAAATCTATTTGTACCACACAATAACTAAATTGGCCTCAGAATCACCCTCTTGATTAGATGCGTTTATTTATTTAGAAATAAATTCTAAGTTTCTTTTAGTGTGTTTATTTATGTAAGATATTTTAACCCTGATCAAGGAGTGCAGGGAATTTCAAATTTCCACTAAACAATGTACACGATTTAAATGTATTTATTATAACATAATTATTTAGTTGAAGAGCTACAGAATTTATTTACTAATTGTACATTTTTGATAATTAGTATTTTAATAATATTTGGAATGGGTGGTTAAAATTGTAACCTGCCACAGCAATTAAAGTTTACTTTGATGTTAAAGAAAATAGGTCAAACCTTTCACCACCATGAAATAACTATTTATTCTGTATCTTTTTCTTGTGTAAATGGTTTGCTAATCTGAGTGACCATTCAGGCGGACATTGAGACATTGTTGTCTGTTTAATTTGAATGGTTGGACATTGAAATGGCTTCCATTGAAACCCAAGCTGATAATTTAAATTTCTTTAGTTTGTACAATTGAACCATCTTGGTGTGTTGACTCTGTAAATAACCCATGCAATGGTGGGTTTTGTCCACTTATAGTATCGGGGTGTCTTTTGAATAAATCTAATTCACTTGTTTTGACTACAGTTAAAATTCTTATACTACATGTAATTCAACATCTTTATGTTGAAGAAAAGGTACAGATTACAACTGAAAAAAAATGCTAAAAATCTTATCTTGAAAGGAATATTTATAACATGTACCGAAAAGTAATTTATTTCTATTAGTTTGTACCCTTAGCCATGTGAACAAAGTTCAGAGCTACATTTACATATACAATGTTCATACATGTAGGTACTAAATCTCTTTATCAATCCATTTATTAGTCTGTCTGATTGACCACATAAAATTTAAACATGAGTCTTCACTACATGTACATGTAGGTAATAAGTTTTGATGGTACTACTTTTTTCATATTAAGGTTGGATATACATTTTGTAAAAATATAGATGTTGATGCAGGTTTTAAACTCAATTTTACAAAATGTAGTCTTGATTTTTACAATTGGAGTCTTGGACACATTAAAGATAATTCAAGTGAAGGATTTACTGGTAAGCTGAAGTGTGGGTACTTATTTTCAGTATTTTACAGGCTGTTGAT
This sequence comes from Perna viridis, assembly GCA_037379345.1. Taxonomy (NCBI): domain Eukaryota; kingdom Metazoa; phylum Mollusca; class Bivalvia; order Mytilida; family Mytilidae; genus Perna; species Perna viridis. The sequence continues at coordinate 37,616,572 of CM074522.1, read as the reverse complement.
CCTTTATTTTTCTGAATGTCTAAGGAGTTTTTAATGAAAGAGCATTCCTTGGATTTCTGACTTGTGTGTAAATATATAAAGGCAATGACTGGCAGACTGTACCTGAAGGGTGGAAGGTTATAGATGAATAAAATGTGTACTAGCTTACACATTATCCCTGCATCTGTAATGAGACTTCAGGTGCTGTTCTTCAAACTTTATGACAATAATTTATGACAGTTACTAGCAGTCCAAATCAAAGAGTGATATAAAAATTACATGAAATAATTATAAGCAAACACACAGGGCTTCAAATTTAATGGCAAAATATAATTACTCTTAAAATGGGTAAACAGTAAAATTTCCTTTAGATCTAAATTATTTGGTTAGCACTAGAATTTCATAGTTTGTTTATGTGTAATTGGTGAAGTGTACAAAGTTATGAATAAATTGAATTATTATTAATTAATGTTTCATCATAAAGTGGATATAAATGTTGAAACATCTTTATTGAGTCATGAGAGTAGATCTGTGAGATTTTGTACACAACACAATTTTAGACTTTAAAGCAGTGGGTGGCAATCTAAATGTATGTGGGCATTTTGAAACAAAAAGAATCAGAATTTTGTGCTTGATTTATGTAAAGCATGCCATTTGAACTTAAACCACTTGAGTATTGAAGTTAAGATACACATATAAATTGTGATCTTAAAGAAAGAATACATGATCTTATAACAGCCTCCCACAATTTGCTTAAATTATATAACCTGTCCATCATTCTGTTAAACAATGTCCACATTGTCATAAACATCTCTGATTAGAAAAACCTGCAGACTATCTTAATATACATTTAATGGTATAATGTACAAATACACATTTTCAAGCAATCAGGAAATGATAAAATTTGCCATGTTTACAAATTTATGCTAATGAATTTCTAAATGGCCATGTAATGGAATGTCAAGTTAGGGATCATAAATTATCACTTGTCAACCCAAGGCCATAAAATTACACCATTGGATAGCCCCTGTAAGTGGAAATGTGTTTACTCTACCCAAGTTTTATGGCTTTAGCCATCATGACATGTCTATTGATAAGACAAACTTGATGATTAACATGTAACCATAAAGTTTCAAGTGATAGTTGGTGGCTGATGCCATTAAATGTAAAGTGATCCTTTTGTCCCTGATTGCTCATTTAAATTCATAAAAGGCATTGACATAGAATTAAAGTCTGTCCCAAATAATTAAGACATGTATATGCTCGTTCTTAAAAATACATGTAGAAATAAAAAGGGGGATACCAAGAACATAAAGAGCACACAACACATGTACAGTGTACATTCATGTACATGTATGTATCTTACATTTGTAGAAAAAAAAGGAAATTATTTTAACTGGGTAAAAATTTATTTAAATTTTAAAATTGTCGTTTTGAAAACATATATTTAAACTTTATTAATAGTTTTGACATTTATAATTATGTGTTTTGCTCATTTCCTATTGTTACTTTGTATGTATGATTTTAGTTACTTTATGTTCTTTGTTGTGTATGCCTGTTTTCCATGTTGGGTCTTTGTCCCTGGATTACATTCTTTTGATTACCGTTATAACCTTGGTTCCCTTGATTTCTCTTTTTTAAAAAAGATGGTTGAAAATCAGGTGTAAAGTACATGCATACAGAAATTATTGAAGTTTTTGAAATGGACTCCTTTTGAAGTTTTATGTTTGTAAAGTCAAGGTAGGAGGGTCTGCTTAGAGTAATTCCTGTACACATACATGTAGAACTTATACACATAACATAATCAGGGAAGAGACATAATCCTTCCTCCCTACCCTGATCTTATGCACATCAAAGACTGGGAAAGTGATCAGTTTTAAAATTTTGATTGATGATGAATCCTGTTCGTGTCTTTTGAAAAAATATCTTACAAATGAGGAAAATGACAGATATTGGTCAAACAATAGGAAGTGACATGGCCTGGGAATTCATCCTACTCCAGGGCAATAACTGGTATCCTATGATGTAAAATTTGGCTTGTGGCATTGGTACATTTTCACCTTTGTCAGCTCAGGTGAAATTTCCAGGTGTAAATGAAGTGTGAAGTCATTGATCAAAGGATGGATGATAAATTAACCTATACCTGTGTAATAGTGACCAAGATTGTTTGGTGTTTTACTATAATAACATTTTGATCTTTGTAATAATTGAATCCCTCTGGAATTTAGGAAGGGATCAGGACATTTTTGAGTGTGAGAATTGTTGTCCCTGGTGATTGATTCCTGTTTACATGTTTCAGTGTTTAGATAAGGGGTGTCAAACATGGTTAAAATTTCTTGATGAAACTGAATCAACCAACTGATGTTTTTTTAACTTGAAATTTTGAGTACATTTTGGATTTTTCAATGTGACATTTTTGAATGCTGACTAGTGCTATCTGCACCAAATTTTCCAAATTGTAAACCAGAGGTGTGTTGATGGAGAACTTACAGCTTAATTGAACCTTTGACCTCAATCTTTAAAATTATAAAATATCAGATGTACTTTAATGATTTGAAACAATAAATTCATAATACCACCCTGTCAATCATCATCAGCATCTGTCAACACTTCCCATCCTATTGTTGACAAACGTGATTGGTCTAATGGATGTCAGCTGACTCTTCCCATGATGCCTTATAACATTCCAGATAAAATTAGTTTATAGTAATTATTTCTTCATTAGTGTGATTCTTTGAGGTTTGTTTTTGTTAGTTCTCTAGGGTACCATTACATGTAATGTACTCTTTACTCTTCTGGTTGATGTTTTGATTTTTCAAAGTTTTTTTGTAAAACAGCTGCTTCTGATGGCAGACAGAACTGAAGGAAATAACATGTAACAGGAATACATGTATATACATGTAGCTTCCATGTGTTGTAAAAAATATTCATGTGCATGTACAAAATGAACATGTTGTACATATATTTAATTGAATATGTACATTGTACCCCCGTTATAGTTCGGCTGTATATTAAATTTTCTATAGTCTGTCTTACTATTCCTTACTGGACATCTACATTTTGTAGACTAGTAAAATATAGAAAATTTGCCTACTGTTTGTACATGTATATACAGGGCAAGGATACATTTTGATCTGTGACCTTAGACTTCTAAATTATGAAACTTTTTTTCTTGCAGAAATTATCAGTTTAATACAAAAATTTTACACTGTTGGTTTAAAATGATTAAAATCTCTTCTTAATTTTTCATATTCCTACATGTGTATATTGATATGAAAACCCTCAAGATCTCATTTTACTTTTTGTTCTAATTTTTAAAATCCTGGCAGCTAGAGTAATATAGGATTTTTATTGCACACTATTTTTTGTGATCAGCCTGTGTTTATTTTGGATTTTATTGCACAGTACTTTTTGCGAATGACAGATCAAAGATTTCATACCATTTTACCATCGATTTTTTCCTTCCCTTTTTTAGCGTGTTACTCAATGAAGTTACACCTCATTTATTTCTTTTTTGAAGTTGCTGAATTTAGAATGCCGATCAATTAATCTAGGCCATCTCAAGCATACTAAATATTTTAATTCACTCACTAACTGCATCTAATACAATTTAACCGCTTGTACAAGTACATAAAGCAGAGAATCGGAACTGAGGTCCTTTGATTGGCAACCTGTACATAAATGTGGTAAACTTCAACATGCTTTCATATATTTTATTGAAAATCTTTCATTGATTGAATGAGACTGAGTTAGCCGTAGGACCTTGACAGGTTTCTGTAATGTTCATATCTAGGTTAAAAACTTGAATTATTAGAGTGACTATAACTTGTAATTACTCAACTGATTCAAGTTTGACTGAGAAGAGTCAGTTCAGGTATTAAGTCAGAGTTTCATAAAACAAAACCTTCATTGAAAATCACAAATCCTTCATCAACTCAAATTTTGACCAGTCAGATCACTAGAAATTGAAGGTTTGAAGGAAAACACATGATTTAAGGAAATTCTCAACTTGAGAGATTTTTTTTTATGAAACCCAGGCCAGGTGTAATCGTGTTGAAATAAAACATTGAAAGTTTTAGGAATTTGTTTTTCTGATGATAATCAATACCATACATGTATACATATATATATAGGCAGATACAAGGTGGATGTGGGGGGGAAGAGCTGATGCGAAATCTTTTTAAATGATATAAATGCATGCATGTTGTAGACAAGTGAATATACATGTAATCCTATTTTTTTCATTATATTTTTATAATGCCCTCCATGCTCAGTACTGATCTGCGAATAATGGCAAAAAATTCTTATGACATTATTTAAAATTGAGATGAAAAATATGTTAACATTTTTTTAGACTTAACAGTTGGGGCATATTTTAATTGGTAAACCTTAGAGAAAATACATTTTTTGTACTTGTGTCTACAGTACACTTTAACCCTAAATGTTTCATCTACATGTACATGTAGAAACCATTTTCTTATAAATTTCAAAGGAATACTCATGAATGTAGGTGTAAAATAAAGTATACTACAGACTTTAAGGTGAATATATTAGAAGCCATTTTGAAAATACAAATCCACCTTAAGCTAATCCATGTGCTAGTTTTCTTGCTCAGAAGGGATACTAAAAGAATTTCCCAGTAAGTGATGTTTCCCACTCATCAGTACAAATAGGCAGTTTGATTTCTTAGTTTGAACTGAAGCTTAATCTTGTTAAATCCTCAATCGTTAAAGCCAATTTGTTCTAATTTAAAATTTTATCATTGAGCGTTTTCAACTGTTTTGCCTTATGATGCAATTCAATTTCTTCAATATTTACAGTGTGGTAGCATCTTAAATCAATTAAGGCTACATGTACCAGATAACAGCAGTACAATCTAAATGGCTTAGCTTGTAATCATTAATGAGAATAAATTGTGTTCTATTGTATATAATTGTTTTCTAGGGAATTTTCCTTCTGTAGAATACATGTAAATCTTCATTTGATGTAGTTAAAGGAAACATTGATGAAATTGAGATGTGAGAGGATGCACTCGTGATGCATTAAGAGAAAGGATTTGCCCAAGATAGTACGGATGTAGGTGTTCATTAAGTGCATGTAACATTAAACTTCTCTTCAAAACAAAACAAGCTGATTCAAAATTTCATGCATGTACAGGTATGTGGGGTAATCCTTTTGTCAAGAAGATGAGGTATTCCATACAAAATTAAAAAAAAAAAACAAACCTTGAAGATGTTTAATGGGCTTTTCTTATGCTTTATGTCAAGCCTGAAAAAAAAGAAGATTTTTTAAATTGTGGGCATGAATATTCAAATTGTGAGTATACATTTTGTAGCTAATTTAAAAGTTATGTGGATTAACCCCTATTTATACGTTTGGCATGGAAACTACACATTGGCCTTGTACCGTTAATCATGGACTATAAAGTTTTGATGAGCAACTGAGCGGGTGTCTCTAGAAAAACAGAGGACGCTTACCCTACCGGTGCACCTGGTCCATGCTCCCAGTTTTTAGTGGAGTCTGTGTTGCTCATTTGCTTTTGTTACTTTGTAATGTATATATTATTTTAGTTACTCTATGTTCTTTGTTGTGTATTTCTGTTTTCCACGTTTGGTCTTTGTCCCTGGATTACATTCTTTGGATTTCCACTAGGACCTTCGTTCCCTTGAGTACTCTTTCTGACAAAGGAAGGTATGTACGTAGTATACAAGCTTCTGTTTATACCTGTCATCATTCTGTGGAGTTTCCTGATATTTTTTTTTACATGTGCCAGGTTTTCTGACGGATTGGTTAATCACATTGATATACACCAGTACTAACGAGTTTAATAGGTAAATTGTGTATTCATCCCATGTAGGAAGTCATTCTGTCTTCATTGTGAGTGTCATATCAACCCTTAGGCTTCATGTGATGTATTGGTAAAATCACTTTTATAAACTACTGAATTTTGGAAGATTTTATGGTTTTGTGGTTCATTACAATTTGTCTTCGTTTTTCTAATGAGTTTTATACTGGTAATCTTTGTTTTCTCAGTTATCTTAATGTACACATTTTGGGTTTGTAATCTAAAAATGAAAATAATTGCTGTCCAGTGCAGCAGAGTTATCACCCATTGTAATTATTTTGGCCTCTTTGTGTGTACATTTTGTTTTGTTTCTTAGATGTTCCTTGTCTTCTTTTGCCCACAGATGTCATCCCACTGGACACTTACGTATATATCTTCTTTTGCCCACAGATGTCATCCCACTGGACACTTACGTATATATCTTCTTTTGCCCACAGATGTCATCCCACTGGACACTTACGTATATATACTTTTCTTAGAGGCACAATATATAATGTACATGTACCTTATAGAAAAATGCACCAGTTTATAAGCTAAATAAAAAATACATTTAGTAAAAGTCTGTTTATATTTGGTTGGTATTAATTTATAAATTTAATGCACTAATACATCATTCACACTCACATAATTCTTTTGACCTTAGACTTTTGTTTTGATAATATTTTTTTATGAAAGGAATTTGTAAACTTGCTATGTACATTGTCATTACTGTCGTGGGGATGGAAAAAAGTCAGGTTGCTTGGTAAAGCTTTGTCATAGAGATATTTTAATGATACTTCTGAGTCATGACTGTAAACTTCTCTGTTTCTGCAGGTTATCTTGTTTATTCCAGTAACATGGAATGTGTACTTTCTTTTCCACTTGTACTTATCATGTTGTAACTGATGACACATGAGGTATTGTTTTTCCTGGCTTATCCTTCACTGTCATTGTAATTTTCAGGTAGATTTTTACCTGGCTTAGAGATCATGCAACCTTTAATTAAATAGATATCAATATTCAAACATTGACTTAATCAGTCTGTTTACCGATAACACAGGCAGCAACGTCGATCACCTGTAGTCCGACATTCCGAACACAATGTACCTGTGTCTTCGTTTTTCGGTAAATGAAATACTCCTTTTATATCCCGTACAAATATGCTCGTCAACCATGAGGATCGGTGGATAAAAAACCCTATATTTATCTTTGTTTAGACACATTTGTTTTTATTGTAGGGTCACAAAGGTTGAGATGATCAGTTTTAAAAAGTTTCTGAAAAGTTTTGTTCTGATATTGAAAGGAAGACATCAGTAAACTTAAGAAATGTTTAAATTACTCTTTTTATACCCTATACCGCCTTTTCCTATTGGGTTTTGTTGACTTAATATTTTGTCGATGGTGGAATTTCAATGAATTTTTAATAGTTGGAGCGTATTACTCACTGAGACAAGAACCCTACATTTTGTGTTGTAGTTTCTTTGTTAAAATCGTGTAGTGCAATGTTCTTAGTTTGAAAACATGTATTTTATTTCAGTTGTTACGGTTTGAATGTGGTCTAGATCCTTGACTTAAATAAAAAGTTTTTCAAATCTTTTCTATATCAGATTTAAATCTGGTCTTTCACTTCAAAGTTCTGTAATATTCTAACAAATCAATAAGTATACAATTCACAATATAGTAACATTTCTTCACATGAACTCTTTGAGAAATTATGCAAATGAAGTAATTATTTAAAAATCAAGACACAATTATATATACAATATTTTTTCAAGGAAATTTTATTCCTTACAATCTGGGATTTTTTCTTCCAGGCTATAGGACAATTAAGGCTTAATTGAAGTTTTGCCTTGATCAAATTATATTGAAACACCATGTTCTTTTATTTTTATTTTTGGGTTTAAAAAGTACATAAATTCATTTTGATTCATTCAAGGAATTTTCTTATTTTTTGTCCAGTTCACTAGATTATCTTCTTTTCTAAACTGTAAAAAAAACAAACTAATATGTATATCTCTTAGAATTTGATTAAATTTCTACAGAAACTCTTAGTAGCTCGAGGTACAAATGTAGTTAATTCTGAAACTTAGGAAGACAGAATGTCAGAATGAACAAAGCACATGTGAACCTTGTTTCTGGAGTACATTACTGGTTCCACTATCCTTGAAATCTGGTATTGATTTTGGATATTTTAAGGCTCCCTCCCCATTTATTTTCCTGTTTAAAAGTGACAAGATTTAACTGAATAATTGTCTTCTTAAATTCTGAAGTTTTAACAAATTGATTAGGTATCATGTTGGCTTCAAAATCTCATCATTTAAACCAGATAGTGGGTTTTTGAAACAGGATCATTTTTCATAGTAATCTTCTTAAAGACCTGCTGTAAATAGAATGATAAATGTTTTTTTTTTCTGGTTCAGGTAGTGAAGTGGTAAAACTGACTTCTATTTGCTGGCAAGGGTAGATTATTTTTAATTGCACATATCTTTGTTTTGATTGCACCAAATGAGTTAGAGGAATAGTATCTGTTCATTATGTATATTTTGCATTTCATTAACATTCTGTTGTTAATAGGAATAATAACATCATGAAGCCAAATTGAATTGCTAGAGCAAGATGATAAATGATGATACTATCTTGTCCTGGTAGTAAGTCACATGGGGACATTGTCGTATCTATAGAATGAATGCCCTGTCCAGGATATAATGACGAGATTGAAGGATCCGTACATAAATAATAGATTACGACCATCGGAAATATAATCAAGTATGGATTAGCGTTCATTAATCACTGGACACTAGTTGTGTGCGGCAGGAACTCGGTATTATTAAGGGAGATTGAGTTGTCACTTACAGATAATTTCAATAATGGTCAGTCTTAGAAGGTTTGTTTCTAACACATCTTCACATACTTCTGGGTTCTAACACATCCTTCACGTACCTCTAGGTTCTAACACATCCTTCACATACCTCTGGGTTCTAACACATCCTTCACATAGGCATTTGATGGCTTTGTTTACTGTTTTAAAGCTAATAATTTTTAGTGTTGATATTCTATTTTTAGTCTGTAAATGATATTTTTGTCTATGAAGCTGTCTCTCTTCCGCCATCAATCCTCGGGTTTTAGTCTGTAAATGATATTTTTGTCTGTTAAGCTGCCACTCTTCCACCATCAATCCTCAGGTTTTAGTCTGTAAATGATATATTTGTCTATTAAGCTGTCTCTCTTCCGCCATCAATCCTCAGGTTTTAGTCTGTAAATGATATTTTTGTCTATTAAGCTGTCTCTCTTCCGCCATCAATCCTCAGGTTTTAGTCTGTAGATGATATTTTTGTCTATTGAACTGTCTCTCTTCCGCCATCAATCCTCAGGTTTTAGTCTGTAGATGATATTTTTGTCTATTGAACTGTCTCTCTTCCGCCATCAATCCTCAGGTTTTAGTCTGTAGATGATATTTTTGTCTATTGAACTGTCTCTCTTCCACCATCAATCCTCGGGTTTTAGTCTGTAAATGATATTTTTGTCTATTAAACGGTCTCTCTTCCGCCATCAATCCTCGGGTTTTAGTCTGTAAATGATATTTTTGTCTATGAAGCTGTCTCTTCCGCCATCAATCCTTGGGTTTTAGTCTGTAAATGATATTTTTGTCTATGAAGCTTTCTCTCTTCCACCATCAATCCTCAGGTTTTAGTCTGTAAATGATATTTTCGTCTATAGAGGTGCCTCTCTTCCGCCACCAATCCTTGGGTTTTAGTCTGTAAATGATATTTTTGTCTATTAAGCTGTCTCTCTTCCGCCATTAATCCTCAGGTTTAATTTTTGTTTAGGCATTACTTTTTCATAACTGAGCACATTAATTACAAGGAAACTTACAGTAAGTCACAGAAACTCAATTCAGATGAAAATCATGTTAAATTGAAGGTGATAATTCTGTGAGAAAAAATGGTTTCATTTTTACATATTGACGAATTTTCCTTGGAATCTGTTTTCAGGTGTCATTTTATTGTAAGTAAACTTTAATGCAGTAGGTGATAACTTCAGTAATTAGTTCAGCCTTTTTTGGATCAGTTTTAAATGGAGAAATTAAATGCATGTCATTTTTTTGAATTTATTATGCATTACCTATACCCATGTCCCAATCAGCTATTGATAGGCAGTCATGCATATAATTCAAGCAAAAAATATTCCACATTTAAAATTTAAATTCAGACATTTGTGACAATTTGTAATTTAATGTTTGGACAATCATAATATTCTGTTTAATATGCAACATAAAGGTCAAGTCTGTAGGTCCCCTTACACACATGTTTACATGCAGTTTATATCTTTATTTTGTGAACAACTGTCACTGAGTTTAAAAGGGACATCATAAAAGATGAATTGCATATATTATTGCAGCTGTTATCTCTTATGATCTGTAATAAATTGTAGAGGAAATATTTATGTCATTTTTGGGACTTTGACTTGTATGGTCAGAACTATTTTGCTTCACGGTTATTGTAATAATATAATTTTTCTTTTACAAAGCTGTGTATGAAAAAATATTGAAAAAGTTTTAAATACTTCTGCTATAGTATTATTGTGTAAGGCTTTTGGCTTTGTTATTGGTCCAAGGCTAGCCATTTGGACTGAGGCATTGCTGAAGTCTAATATTGCTAGCCGAGGACTAATAACTCGGCCAATATGGAAAACCTTTTGCAATTATACCTTAATTAACTAACTAGTCCAATACATCAAATTGGCCTAGGCCAATATGAATTTTAATCAGGCCAATATGACGTTTTGGACGGGTAAAATCCATATTGGACAGCTAAATACTGTATTGGCACACTTTTGTATTTTGTATTGTATTGGCAGTTCTGATCATATTTACGCTGATATTCGAACATTAGTCAATAAAGATTATATTATGTAACTTATTGGCAAATATTAGATACTTATTAGATTTATGGAGTTATGGTTCTTGAAATGATTATGTTTGGTACCTGCTAGTCAGTTTCATTGCCTGGCTACCAGATTTAATTTGCTGTCTGTGAACATCATTGTGGTGCAATATGCTTCTTTCTGTGTCAACATTTTAGTGCTTTGCATTTGATTTCCCTTAAAACAGAAGACAAGAGTCTTTCAAGTTGTTAGGTCTAGCAGAAGTTGGTGTGAAATGGTGGATTTTACAGCCCACTTGAGATGTAATTGACAAATATTGAAATTTATGGTCCATCAATTGATGGTTAAATATAAGTATTTTATGACACTGAGGTGTGTTTTCTCTTTGTGAAGGTATTATAGTTGCTGTTATGAATTGCTGAGGAATATGAAAGATTTGTTAGATGTTTATTGACTTGAAAACAAATAGCTATTATCAAATACAATGAACTAGCATTGTTGGTAGATTTTTTTGAACAAAGAATTACATTTGTATAAGTGAACTTGGACATAGTTATCTACATGTATATAATGTACATTTTACCAATCAACATTTTAATACACTGCACATAAAACATGTACATCAACTTGGCTGAGAGAAGACAAGTACAAGACATTTTAGATGTTTGATATGTATTTCAGAATCAGGTCACTTTCCACCACCAGACAAAGGTAAAAAAAAGGTTTTCTGCTAGCATTGAATTCTACATTATCAATACAGCTTCATCCATATTGCTTCCATTGTGGCTTTGGTTTTGCTAATTATGCCTTCATTTAGGCCCATACCTGCCCCTAAAATCTGCTTGTCCCATATAGGCATGATAATTGACTGACTTATAGCATGTTCCAAGGATGAGGATGTATAAATCTGTAGGGATATAAATCTAAAAGGACTTGAAACAATGACTTTCATATCTGCTTATATTTTATTTGCAACCATTATCCAAAGCTTGATATTGCCCTCAGACTAACATGGAAACCCTCAGGTTCTGCAACATTTCTTCAATTTTATACTTTTTATTTAAGCTTTTATATCATAATGTAGACTAATACCTTCAAACTTTGAAGCACATTTTGCTTGTCACTTGTTCATGTAGTTTAAATTGGATAGTTATTACATTTTTTTTTACAAATTTTATTTTCTTTTTGGAGTTTATATTTAATCCTACGTAATACCATTGGCAGACTTTTTCCTGTAATTCAAAGTAATGTTTTCATGGATTTGTTTATTCTCACCAATTTATTGGCCTTTGTTTGTCCAATTAGTTCACTGTGTTGGTATATATTTCACTTAACTTTTTTCTACTATTTATTTCTCCACTAAGCCTTAGATTACAAAATATACAAGTTTTGCCTATATTGTATATCTTGTTGGCTTAGTTATGTTTATTTTCTGCATTTTATTGCCGATTGTTTGTCCAATTTGTACTCCATGTTTGGACATCAGTATTAACTTCTCTTGGGTATTCCCGTGATGGACTTACTTATCAGGGAAAACAAGGGATAAATTAAACTGTCAAATCCGCGGAAATATCATTCTCCGAATAAACATGATCATTTCCGATCAAATTAAAGTAATAATTTGCCTGCCGCAGAAGAAATTGAACATAGTCTTGGAAAAACCCTTGAATAAATTGGATTTAATTCAGCTAGGAAATTTGTAGTATATTGTGTTGCAAGGCAAGAACGTTAGATTCACTCCTCTATTATTGAGCTTTTACTGATATAATTTTCATCAATAAATCCCAAGGAGCTTTATTATATATAGTATGTTTAAATTTAGGTTTTATGTGTAAGAAAATTTCAGACTTTGTTCAAGTTTACATGCATTTCTTGTAAATTATACTTGCTGGTTATGTCAAAGAAAAATGAAAGGGCTAATTCATTTTAAAAAAAATCTTTGACATGACATGTAAATTTGTTAAATAGTTTTTTTTTTAAAAATATTTTGTAAGGTTTAAGTGTAAAAAGAAAAGAAAGGAATATCATTAAACAACATTTCAATAACCCAAATATTAGATATATCAATACATGTATATGTATATCTGCCAGTGCAGTTCATATCTTCTGGAAAAGTTTTTACTTCGGTTTAAAAAAAAAAAAACTTATGTACATGTACAAGAACTCATAAATACATGAAAGAAAAAAATTGGTTAAAGTATCAGTATTGCCTAAGGTTTCCTCCTTATGGAATCTAACATCAAATATCTATTCATCACGGAAAGTGCTCAAGTTCCATCTTTTTTCAGAACCATCGAGGAGAATAATTCCGATATTCACTGCCCTAGACTTTTATCACAGCGGTAAAACGATTGTGTTTTGTAGAATCATCCTTTCTATTTTTCTAATGGAATCTAATAAGCTCAATTGACAAGGACATTACTATAGTGGATTTTGTCACGAAGACAAATGCAGTGTTATACTTAGATATTTTAGCCATCAGAAGTCTTGATTGTTTTCCTTCTCATAATTTTCTGGAGAATCCATTAATGTTATATTGCTAGATTTGTGAAGATTGTCTGCAGTGAAATATTTTATATTCCTGTTTGGTGAATTTTTGGTCTTCAATAAGAAAATGTAAGATATTTGACATCTATTGTTTAGTCTTTGAAGCAAGTAAGTTTGTTAACTACAAATAATGTACAATAAAAAGCTGCTTTTGATTTTGATTTCATTGAATAAGAAGTTTAAGGCAAAATTAAATCTCAGTTCTTTGGTCCTCATTGACCCTTGTGTTCTTATTGGCATTATAGCCTCGTTCCAAGTGTTGACCCTTGTGTTCATTATAGCCTCGTTCCAAGTGTTGACCCTTGTGTTCATTATAGCCTGTTCCAAGTGTAAATAATTTAAACTGAATGCTCACCTCACTAACACATGTTTAAATTTAATGCAAGATGTAAGTGCACTACAGAGTTAAGATTAAGGAGCTGAATTTGAAAATCTGTAGCGAATGGTATAAAGATATCAGAGCTATTCTGTATATTTACCACATTTTCTACATTTTGTGCTATGTTGCTACATGTAGGAAGCAATGCTAGTCATATTCGTTTGTGGAACTTGAATTCCAGTCTGTTTCAATTTTATGCAGATTTTCCCAGGAATTTTAGTTCATAGTCTTGATGCTTACAAATCTTTTCCCATTATCTCGAGGAAAGGGGCTGGTAATTTGTAGGTTATTTCAGAATTGATTCTTACTGTTGACATTACCCAGGGGTTACAGTTCATAAATAAAGCTATTAGACCCAAAATAAAAAGGCCAAATCAACAATACTGAAATACATAGAAAAATATAGAGGTGATATAATTGGGCTATCAAAATGTCATTGACCCCTACATTTACTGCAGTTTATGAGGCAGAGAGAGAGAAAAAGATAATTTTATTGTGTGATAATGGGTAGCCAGAGGTCTTCTGTTGTGATAATAAGGTGATAAAAAGTCTACATCAGGAGTTTTAATTGTACCAGTACAACAGTTAAATGAATTGTATCAGGTTGTTTACACTTGGTCAGACTGAATGATAACTGGAAAAAATTCATAACTTGTATTTACTAGGGATACATACATAATATATTGTTGTGTCTTTGTTGGTGTGTCTGTCTTTTCCTTTATACATTTAGGCTACACTTATACAATTACATGTATGTCTATATGATATTTTATTGTAAAAATCTCAACTACATTCGTAGTCAATTTGTGTCAATGAAAAAAAGGTATACTAAGTATACTCATTGAATTCTTTGCTTTATTTAATGTTTTCTTTTCTCTTTTTGCAGTTATTCTTCTTGATTCTAAACAGCACTCCAGACTAAGCTGGACAACACATAGAAAAGAATCTGATAGTCAAAATAAAGGGGTAAGTTATCGTCTCATTTCTAGGAGTTACCTCCCCCTTTTTGTTAAATGGATATGAAATTGTTCTAATACGTTAATTATTGATATTTTATATAAAATGTAGTAAGAAATTACTGAATACAGAAGAAGAAAAACAATATGCATTGTTCTAAAAGTTGTCCTCATAATTTATGGATTGGAAAATGGAAATGAGAGATGTCTGTTTGCTGCATAAAAAAGACTGTGGAGGTGTTAAAATGCAAAATTGTTGAGTAAAAAAAAAATGAATTGTTCAAACAAATCTTCACTTGCACCATTTATTATGTAACTTAATTTCTTCTGACTTGGATATTTTTCTGGTTGATGACTAATATGTCTCGCGGGGTATCTTGTCACCATAACTTAAGCTGTTGATGGCATAGATTTCATATAGAGGGGTTGCGATCGTTGCAATCGTCAACATCACTACATCGGCAGATAACTGATATTTGAAAGACAGCAGTCCTTGTAATTTGAATTTTTGTGATAAAAATAATGACAATTTTAATCAAATTGAAAAAAAAAATTGAAAGAGAAGCAGGCTGCAGATATTATATGCCAATAACTGTGAAAGGACAAATTATGGAAATCTAATTACGTTACGGATGTTAACTGACATTGTCACATTCTTGTTTTTAAGCCTGATTAGACACAAACATGTCATTTTTTCCCTTTGGGAAGGGCCTTTGACCATTTTTTCCTGAAGGAAGATACTGTTTCCATGACAGCAAGTATTTGTTTTACTTCCTTTATACATTATTTAATTCATTGCCACGAATTATTTCTGTTTTTCTTCAGTGTAAAGTGCTTCTTAAGGTAATGCATATTAATGACAAAGAAGTCCCCTTTTCCTAAAAAAAGGGTCCTAGAATCCTCAAAACAGGTGAACTGGTGAACCCTGCATTGTAAAAATCTTATTCCTGAGTCATAGATTAGAACTCTTCTTTATATGTGTATTCGTTGTTTAATTGTGTAAATATTTTTGGTGAGTTGAAGAACCCAGATATTGACAGGTCATATCCCTGATAGTGTTTTCCAGATAGTTTAATGTAAAGGATTGTTGACTTTACTGTAAAATTGAGTGATTGGGACACTTGGGTAAAGTTAATTATCTTAAGATAAATGGAAGGGTCATAGATGCAGGCAAAGAGCTTTTCCTGTTCAGTAAAAAAAAACCTATTCTCAGAATCGATGAATTAATTTATTAAAAAGGAGTTTTCATTTTCTCTAGTTGGCTCTGCTGTATTTACCAATGACAGCTTGAATGAATCGTCATGAAAGGATGAAAATATTAGATTTGATTTTTTTTTTCATTTTTCTCCTCTTCATTTGATTATTTGTATTAGTAAAATTATTTGCTTTAATATAGCAAAACAATTTCATTAACTGACTCAGACTAAAGAATTGTCTATCCTGGTAGTTTTTCATTTTAAACAGGAGTAAATTATCTTTTTGAATGTGTACAATATGTGAGGCTAGACTGACTTGTTACCGTTATGCTGCAGATCTAGAGGTTTGGAAAAGGGGGCTTCAGAAAAAAGAGATGTACATTATTATTCTTTATTTTCAAAATTTTCCTCTAAAAGTATCCATGGAATTGCAACAACTCAAACATCCCATGGATCAGCACAACTCAAACATCCCATGGATCAGCACTCTCAGGAAAAACAAATTACGGGAGCATACATTTAATATGATTGTGTTAATAATTTCATAATGATTATAGAAATGTTAATAATGATATCATTGATAAATGATTTATTGTAATTAGAGGCCTTTATTTACATTATTTTCTTACAAAGACTTCAGTATTAAGTATTTTTAATGTCAGATGATTATTTTTTTGGTTACTACTTGGTTACCTCTTGACTTCTTAAAAAGACAGTAGTTATGGTAGGGTTCATTTAATATATCTTATTTGTCATTTAATTATCTAAATATTTTCATAGTAAGATTTATTTGTTGTGAAGGTGGGGGTCTTTTACAAGCACAAGTAAAATATTGTCAACTGATTTAAAAATATAACCCAAGTGATTTTAACAAAGAAAAATAAATTGCACATTTTTCAAAATAAAAAAAAAATCCTTGAATTTCTGTTTTTTTTGACAGAGTATTACGTAGATGTAAAAGTAACCTAACTCCTTGTGTCATAAATATTAAGATCCAGTACACAAATGGTCTGTTGTCATTGAAATCACAATTTTATAAAGTAACTGTGTTCTAACAATGGGTATCTACTAGTAAAGTGATGAAAATTAGATTATAAAATGGTGTTGACCCACACAATAGAAGCCCTTTTTGAGGTGAACTGTCACATTGAAATAGCAGTGTTTGGTGAAATTCATTAAAGCCTCCCGCTAAGGAGAGATGGATATAAACCATTTCTGTTACAGACTAATCTATTTCTTAGCATGAGACGTAATATTTATAGACCTATAATTTAAAGTATCACTAATGGAAATAGAGGGATCTTATATAGGTCAGTCTTTCTGTATGGGGACAATGTCTATGTTGACATTTCATTTTCAATTAAAAAGAATTTTATTTTTGATTTTTATACATTTTGTACTTTACACATTTCTGAAAAATTATCGCACAGTTAATAAGTATAGTTATAGAAGATTGTTAAAGTAATTGATTGAACTGTAATTGATTACTGTAATTACTGCAGTTGTATTCAAACTCATTAGGCCATGTAATTACTTTGTAAAAAATGCCATCTCTATGTTAAATAATTGCATGAAAACTTCAATATGACTTTTGCATTAGGAGTATTTTGTCATCTGTACTGTCCAGCTGTCAGCTGTCATCTCTGCCCAGAATAAATTGAACATGTTTTATAGAAGTTTTATCTGATTTTTGTCGGGTACATTCAATTTCATACTTTGCCCCCATCAATGAGAATGGATAATTCCTTTAGCTCCCTGACAATGCAGTCTCGTTGTCAAGCTTTCAATTGTTTTATTTGACTGTTTTCATAACCATTTTTACAGAAAATGATCAACAAGGCTCTTATCATGCATTTATCCCAAATTTGGCAAGACCCACCAGTAAATTAAATCTTTATCTTGACTTGTATCTATGTGTTTGACAGGAAAATTGTTCAGAAGCATAGAAATGACTTGTTTGAAAAATATTTGCATTGCTAGCGTTAGGCGATCCATAATCAATGATATTGTTTAAGACTTTTGTACTGCATATCAATGGGAAAATTATTTATTGCTATTTGATAGCGGTACTCAGTTTCCTATCTTGAAATACTGAACAATTACTAGGTGCAGTGAAGCTTAGTTTCAGATTATATTGTTGGTCAGAAACTAGGGAAAGTCTCACTGGGTAACGTACAGAAATTTGGTTCTGCAATACAGTTAGATTGATAAAGAGTATTCATTGTAGCTGATATAAGTTGCCATGGGTTATTGTTTTTTGGAAAAGTGTTCTATTTCATATACTCGTGTCCATTTCTCATTCTGTTTATATTTCTGGTCTGAGTCTCACAATACTTTGTATCACAGAAATTCTTGTAGCTTTTCTTGACAATGTAATTGAACAAAATTACATGAGTCTACCAGGGTGGTTCAATAAAACAATGTGTGTCTTGTCATTTAAGGAACAAATAAACAGCTGGACAAAATTTATAGATTAAAATTCTATGTACAGCTTTTTGTAACTATAATGTCATGTTCATTAATGGATTGATTTGTACTCTCATAGAATAAGTGAGAGGGCAGCAAATCTTTCAACTTATGTAATTTTTTGTCTCCATTGTGATGCGCATCTTGGTGCAGTGTCATCGTCAAGTGACAATCCATTATCTGCCAAGTTTCCTATCAACCACATGTATTGACAAATTGCTCAATAATTAAACAAGATTTGTCACCATTTCTTTCCAACCGAGAATTTCAACACCAAGTTGATGTTTGAACAAGAAATTGCATTAAAAGCTTTTGAACAGTTTTTGCATTGTGGAGCTTCATGAGCAGAATGCATCATTGTTTACTTTGGCTACCTTCAATAACATGTTATGCTGTAGACAAATACAGTTACTTGATCCCAACTTGAGAAAGTTCTGGAGGAGTTCTGTAGATTTAAGTTTTGTGTTGTATATTCTTAGAACTTGTGACCTTTATTGTCTATATGTGATTATGCACTGTCTGCATCCTTACTTATAGTATGGAGTCAGTTGAGTCACTTAGAGTTGTCTGGCGCCTACATGTACATGTGTATCAATTTTCCAATAACTTTCTTTAACTAGGACTTTAAATCTTTGTATTGTTGAGGTGAGCCATCATCTTGTTTATCTTTTCAGTTTTAATTTCACTGTTGCATGAATATTTAAGTGACATTCACAAAAAAATATTTGATAGGGATAATTTTGAATATTATCACCCCTTTAGTGCTGATGACATGTTGCAACATAGGATGTGGGCTGCAGTGGAGGAAGTGATATTTCCCATAATTCCAGTTTTCCCATCCATCTCCGTGTGTTCAGTCTGTTGACAAATGATATTGGTGATATCAGGTCCTGTTAATTACATCATAATGATATAAACTTATGTTCTGCCATTTGCAGTGTAATTAGAATGTCATTAATCAGTCTTGTCATTAAAGCCTCTCTTTAGTCATGATTTAGGTGATTATTAAGCTATATTTCATCAGTGGGTAGAGATCCATCTCACCTGTAAAGAAGATCTGAATTGAATTGGTATTGAATCTTTTTGTTGTTGAAGTTTGTTAGAACTGATTAGTTTTCTCCAAGTGATTTGCTCAACTTGTTGGTGTATTCTGTAATATTGGGTAGTCTGACTTAAAACAGGAAATGTATTTTTCAAAATTGTTCCTTTATTCAAACTCCACTTTAAGACAATGTTGAGAAGATGTTTGTATCTTAAGAATAATGAAAATGAGTTTTTAAGAATGACCTCTATAAGAGATAGAAGAAATTTACAAGAAATTTACCAGTTGATTTTAAAAGAAATTTTAGTAGTTGTGATAGAATGGTCAAGGAAGTTGTAGATGGTTGATGAGTTGCAGGTCTTTGGATGAAGTGTTGTAGGTCTTGGTTGAAGTGTTGCAGGTCTTTGGTTGGAGTTTTGCAGGTCTCTGGTTGAAGTGTTGCTGGTAGTTGGTTGAAGTGGTGCATGTCTTTGGTTGAAATGTTGTTGGTAGTTGGAAGTTTTGCAGACCTGCAGGTCTTTGGTTGAAGTGTTGCAGGTAGTTGGTGGAAGTGTTGCAGGTCCTTGGTTGAAGTATTGCAGGTAGTTAGTGGAAGTTTTGCAGGCCTTCAGGTCTTTGGTTGAAGTGTTGCAGGTCTTTGGTTGGAGTTTTGCAGGTCCTTGTTTGAAGTGTTGTAGGTCGTTGATGGAAGTTTTGCAGGTCTACATGTCTTTGGTTGAAGTGTTTCAGATCTTTGGTTGAGGTGGTGCAAATCTTTGGTTTGAAGTTTTGCAAGTCTTTGGTTGAAATGGTGCAGGTCTTTGGTTAAAGTTTTGCTGGTCTTTGGTTGAAGTATTGCAGGTCTATCTTTGTGTTGAAGATCTTTGGTTGAAGTGTTATAGTCTTGAATTACTAATGCATGTTGCTGATGACCTTCATTCCAAGTTGAACAAGAGCTGATGCCATATGTCTTGTGGCCAAGATTGCAATTATGCTATTGTAGTCTATTGAGGAAAATGTCAGTAGATGGTTCTGACCTTTGAAAAGCTTGATGGTATAGGGTTAATTAATGTTATGATGTACATGTATATCTTTACTTTTCTATAGATTTATTCTGTGGTATTATTAATACATTTTGTATCTAATGTTAATACAGGTGACAGATTTTGTTATGGGTTCCTCTATTCCTTTACTTAATTATTATAACAATGGGACATGTGACTTTTTACACATAAAATGTATAATTAAGTCATATTTAAATAGCACTTCCTTGTCCTGAGATGGATGATATTACAGACTCTGGGGAATAGGACTTGCTGATTTTTTGTGCTGAGTCATAATGTGATGGCTGAGCTTGGCATTGTTGTACATGAAATGGCTACAGTAAAACCTGTCTAATGTAATCCTGTTCTGGACTACCGGGAAAGGAAATGTTTGCTTAGGCAGGTGTTTTGTAACACAGGTTTAATTAGACTGGAAATGAAATTAATGGACTTAAGATGAAATGTAGTATTGTTTAAACTGGTTTGCTGTTTATTTAGGGTTTGTTTTAGACTGGTTTCTATGTTTTTGTTAGGGACCACTGTGGTACATAAGTCAGTCAGTTGGTGGTATTTTGTTGTTTTTATTCTGTCTTTAATTTGGGTGAATTAGCTCCCATTCATTTTCATCATTTTGTTCAATTCCCATTACAAAAAAGGTTTAGAATTACTGATACATATATCTATTTCTTGAATCTTGTTGGTGAACTGGGTTTAAGTCATGTAATTTTAATCGTCTAATCATTCATATTTGATAGGGAAATTAGTATTCTTTGTTTTTTGTTTTCCCTAAGGCTCAACACAAAAAAAAATGTGGCTTGTCAATCTATGTTGTAATGATCTATGGATCAAGATCTATTTTAATATTTTTTATGTTTTTTGTTTTCATTGGTGATCGTCTTCTCCTAGGATATATGACCAAAAAAATGCCATTTTTCATTGACGTAAAAAACGCTGATAATTACCCTTTTTTGCAGTAATCAGTTATATTTGTTAAATTGGACTTCAATTTATGATACATCATATCTTTTGCATTAGGAGTTGTCTCCCTTGAGGTATGATACATCATATCTTTTTGCTTTAGGAGTTGTCTCCCATGAGGAAACTCTTGATTGACTATGATTAATGTGTTTTTCCATCAGATTTTTATATAATGTTTCTGTAGAATTTAGGAAAAGGTCATATCAATAAATTGGAATGGAATGATATTTATATATGTACAGTATAACTCCTAAGAACATATCATCTTGAAATGTTTCTCAAACCAGCACAGAATCTTATTTGAATGCATATCTAAAGAGTAGAATTTAAAGTGTGTGCTATATTACACTTACAAATGTACATTTTTGCTATATACATGTAGCTACAATATAAGAGCACTAGAATTTCCATTTCGTGTGAAGTTTTACATTTGCTAGTTTTGCATGTTGAGAAGTAATTTTTCTTGCCAGATTCTGTTGTAGAAAGCATTACATTTCTAGAACCATGCAGTGATTAAATTTGTCATAATTAGGAACAAAGTTGTATTAATCTGTTGGATCTGGTATTAATCTACAAGCAACTTCACTTTATTGTTTGAAAAGTAAAGTATGCTTTAAACATGTCATAAGTTTATTATGTAACTTTAGTGAAATATTTTTCCGTTGAAGAGAAACATATTGGCAGAGAATATACATGCCTAATTGGTTAAGTAGAAATGATTTTCTGCCTTGTATCTATGGGTGTCAGTATGTTTGTTATTGACATTCATGGCCAGGCAGATTCTTCACTTCCAGTGCAAACTTGCATGACAGTGTGGCTTATCTAATACAAATTATGCAAATTAAAATAATAAGGTAAGAATTTTTTTATTTCCAGTGCTAATCTTTTTAATGGAGTATCTCAGTTTTATCAATATAAAACAATTCTTTATCTTTGTTATGTTTTTTTTTCACTTTCAAGTGCAAATATGTCTGATTATGTCCCTTACCCAGTTCCATTACACAAAATATTTTTTTATCTATGATAATTTTTATTGTCTGTATGTCTGCAATAAATCTTGCTAATTGCTGAGTAACGGGGTTGGTGGTCTTGTAAATGGAGTTCTGGATGATCTTAATATGTAATATGCAAGTTGTTTCATATGCCAGGGCAGATATATTAATTTTGCTCTGTAGGCTGATTAAAGATAATGTAACTATTGTTGATATTTAATGCATGAATTTCACTGTGAGAATATGCATTCTCACAGTTGCTATGTTAAAGGTTTGAATTCTGGACACCAAGTGCATATTTCATACTAAAACTGTTCAGAGACATTTATTGGATCACAATATTGGTTGTTATCCTGTCAGTGCTAGCATTGTCCTCAGTAGACTTGGCGACTTGGCACAAGTTAGAAGGATCAGGAATGACACTGACCTCAAGATAACTTGACAGGACCAAGTTAAATTCAGATCAGCCGACTGATTGAAAACAAATGAGCACAGCTGGCGAACCTAGGTTCAAGAATTTCGAGTGAAGATGAAACTGTTCATTGTCCGTGGGCCTGGGCTGGGGTTGGATATGATCCTGATAAGAACAGAAAGATTTTGAGTGGAGCTGCAACATCATATTGAATTTCAATTTGAATCAACACAAAGCCATGACAAAAAAAACAACATATACTAGTATTTCTTTTTATTCATTTCACTTAAAATGAGACTATAAAGGGTATACAAACTTGAGGTTAACTTTTTTGTTGGTTGAATCTTTCCTGTTATTTGAAAATGACCCTTTAAAATACTGCCATATTGCCCCCTTTTTTTCTGAAAACAACCCCCTTTTATGCTGTCAAGGGGGCCAGTGGCCCCCTTTAGTGGCCCCCTTTTGCAATTTTCTGGAATGAACACTGTACTTGTTGTTTAAAGGTGAACAGCTTTACTGCAACTGGCCAGAGAAGGGACAGTTTACGTCCTGGCCAAATAGTTTATGATAGAAGAGTTCAGGTTACTAAGCTTCAAAACAAATATTTATATATCCAATCATATATGATAATCTATCTGTAATTTAACAAATTTGTCTCCTGTCCTACCTGGGAGATGATTAATTATCTTCTGTAGGTGTGATAAGGACCCCAAATGACCTCACAAAGGTCACAAGAGGTCAGGAATTTGGATGAGGGAGGAAGCCCCTGTTATCAATGTATTTGGTTATAATTGACAATATATTAATATAATCAGGTGAAATATTTGATGGATTTGATGGTTGCCCCATGTTTAAGTTGATTATTAGGGCGGACTAGGGCTGGGCACAGCATGGTTCTGTGTTATCTTATGATCTGTGAGAATCTTTTTGTTTGACTAATGGTGTCTTTGCTAGAGTGTTTGGAATTTCAGATTTAAAAAAAAATTACATTGGTAAGAAATTGCAATGCAACTTGATATCTAAATAAAATGCAAGATTTATGAAATGGTGTAACAAATTGAAATATTTAATCAGAATTTTCATCTCTATACAGGATTAAGTAAATGATATGCATGGACGAAACGTGTTAAATGTTAAGTTAATTTATGTCTTTGAAAAGATTTGCTTGTTTTCCGCCTCTGATCTTTATTCAAATTCTTCTTATTTCATCCTATTACTGTTGAATATCAGCTTATAGAGCAGTATCTTCACCATGACTGTCAATATAAGTAAATTCAGAGCACGCACATATCTCGGGTAATATTTCAATAAAAATAATAATTAAAAAAATAATTAGAAATCAATTTTTCTAGTAGTTTTAAAAATTCTGCAGTATTGTAATTAGTGAAATTGTCCAGTTTACTGCCTTAGGTAGTTTATCAGGTAGTGCTCCCGGTCATTTAACCAACAGGAGACAAACTCCCTATGACGTTAACTGTTTTACTTGCTAAAATGAAAGATGAAATACTAACTTTTATTAACTAATAAAAAAAAAAAAAAAATGTCTTAAAGTGTATATTTAGATGAACGTAATGTGGTAAGAGAAGTGTAGAAAAGAAAAAAAATTCAAAAATTTTTACAGAATATAATTTACAGCTTGCCATTAAAAAACACGAGTGAGTTCATTTTTCTGATGTCACTGGCTTGATTAACAGATCATGTAGAAACACTAATGGCTTTAATGTTGCATAATCATTCACGTTAAAATTAATTATTTTGTGGAGCTGCGGAATTAAAATCTTCCCAGGGAATTTGGTTGTAGGGATATAAATCTTCAGCTGCAATTTTTTGGATGTTGTTTGACAAAGAGGCATTTGTCTTGTTCAGTTAGTGTCTGTATTTGTCTCTTTAAGATTAGTTTTTTTTTGGTGTGATGCAATTTGAACTTAAGGCTTTGCTCAATTTTAAGTGCATCGGTGCCTGCTAAACAGCGGAATTATTTTATGTTCATGTCGTATATGATACATTTGGAAAATTTGGCAAGTTAGATAAAGTTTGTGTTTAATAATATTTCTCTGCTGAATGTTAAAAATTGATTATTAATTGATAACAGGTCACTGTGGTAGTTATACATGTAGGCACTGATGGTGGGGATGGGGTGGGGTCACATATGCATATAGGCATTGATTGTGGGGATGGAGTGGGGTCACATATGCATGTAGGCATTGATTGTGGGGATGTGGTCACTGTGGTACTTAAACATATACTTGTAAGAATTGATGACTTGGGGTGGGGTCACTGTGGTAGCTTGTACATATAGGAATTGGTGACTTGGGGTAGGTCACAGTTTTAGCTTGTATATGTATGTTTGTTTGTTTGTTGGGGTTTAACGTCCGAGCAGCAATATTTCAGCTATATTCAGACCATGAACATGAAATGGATGATAAAATGAAATGAAAAAAAAAGGATGGGCCACAAGGATAATAGGGTCGACAAATTTTGATTGCCACTAGAAAAAGGGGGATGGGTAAGGTCGGGCAATTTAGCCTCCTGTGGTGGAGCGCAAAGGTTCCTACTCCTATCGAATACCACAGCAGGGTTCTTTAACGTGCGAGGAACGTGGCATCTTTCCCAACACGGTGCACCACTATGGTTTGCGGTCAGGTTTTCCGTATTATAGCCTGACAACCCCAGCATGTAACACGCCAGGGGTACCCCATTCCACCACCTGGGGTACACATCCCAGTTGCTCTGTGGGCAGAGCGCCTAGCCCCCGGCTAGGTTTCTGAGCACTATTTAGTCGCCTTATACAACAAGCTTAGCGCTGCTGCAGGCCTATTCTTTTAACACCCGGACCTGCACGGGGCGCTTGTATATGTAGGAATTGGTAACTGGGATGGGGTCACTGTGGTAGCTTGTATATGTAGGAATTGATGACTTGGGGTGGGGTCACTGTGGTAGCTTGTACATGTAGGAATTGATGACCTGGGGTGGGGTCACTGTGGTAGCTTGTACATGTAGGAATTGGTGACCTGGGTTGGGGTCACTGTGGTAGTTTGTACATGTACAAATTGATGACTTGGGGTAGGGTGACAGTTTTAGCTTGTATATGTAGGAATTGATAACTGGGATGGGGGTCACTGTGGTAGCTTGTATATGTAGGAATTGATGACTTGGGGTGGGGTCACTGTGGTAGCTTGTACATGTAGGAATTGATGACCTGGGGTGGGGTGACAGTTTTAGCTTGTATATGTAGGAATTGATAACTTGGATGGGGGTCACTGTGGTAGCTTGTATATGTAGGAATTGATGACTTGGGGTGGGGTCACTGTGGTAGCTTGTACATGTAGGAATTGATGACCTGGGGTGGGGTCACTGTGGTAGCTTGTACTTGTAGGAATTGGTGACCTGGGTTGGGGTCACTGTGGTAGTTTGTATATGTAGGAATTGCTGACTTGGGGGGGGGTCAGTTTAAGCTTGTATATGTAGGAATTGATGACTTGGGGTGGGGTCACTGTGGTAGCTTGTACATGTAGGAATTGATGACTTGGGGTGGGGTCACTGTGGTAGCTTGTACATGTAGGAATTGATGACTTGGGGTGGGGTCACTGTGGTAGCTTGTACATGTAGGAATTGATGACCTGGGGTGGGGTGACAGTTTTAGCTTGTATATGTAGGAATTGATAACTGGGATGGGGTCACTGTGGTAGCTTGTATATGTAGGAATTGATGACTTGGGGTGGGGTCACTGTGGTAGCTTGTACATGTAGGAATTGGTGACCTGGGTTGGGGTCACTGTGGTAGTTTGTATATGTAGGAATTGCTGACTTGGGGGGGGGGTCAGTTTAAGCTTGTATATGTAGGAATTGATGACTTGGGGTGGGGTCACTGTGGTAGCTTGTACATGTAGGAATTGATGACTTGGGGTGGGGTCACTGTGGTAGCTTGTATATGTAGGAATTGATTGTTGGGTGGGGTCACTGTGGTAGCTTGTACATGTAGGAATTGATGACCTGGGGTGGGGTGACAGTTTTAGCTTGTATATGTAGGAATTGATAACTTGGATGGGGGTCACTGTGGTAGCTTGTATATGTAGGAATTGATGACTTGGGGTGGGGTCACTGTGGTAGCTTGTACATGTAGGAATTGATGACCTGGGGTGGGGTCACTGTGGTAGCTTGTACTTGTAGGAATTGGTGACCTGGGTTGGGGTCACTGTGGTAGTTTGTATATGTAGGAATTGCTGACTTGGGGGGGTCAGTTTAAGCTTGTATATGTAGGAATTGATGACTTGGGGTGGGGTCACTGTGGTAGCTTGTACATGTAGGAATTGATGACCTGGGGTGGGGTGACAGTTTTAGCTTGTATATGTAGGAATTGATAACTGGGATGGGGTCACTGTGGTAGCTTGTATATGTAGGAATTGATGACTTGGGGTGGGGTCACTGTGGTAGCTTGTACATGTAGGAATTGGTGACCTGGGTTGGGGTCACTGTGGTAGTTTGTATATGTAGGAATTGCTGACTTGGGGGGGTCAGTTTAAGCTTGTATATGTAGGAATTGATGACTTGGGGTGGGGTCACTGTGGTAGCTTGTACATGTAGGAATTGATGACTTGGGGTGGGGTCACTGTGGTAGCTTGTACATGTAGGAATTGATGACTTGGGGTGGGGTCACTGTGGTAGCTTGTATATGTAGGAATTGATTGTTGGGTGGGGTCACTGTGGTAGCTTTGCTATACTTGTAGTTCTTTTCTTACTGTAACTTTCATTTTCTCACTATTCATTGTAGGCACACTTTTTAATTTAAATCTCATATTGAATAGAATAAACTTCTGCACTTAACAAAATCTTGTTGTTTGCTGAGCTACCAATCAGTATGTTATATTAAGCTTGAAAACAGACAGCTTATAGGGAACCCACAAATTTGAAAAATTCTTGACAAACCTCAAAAATTGATATCCACAAGTTATAAGTACCTTCATAGTCATTTTGTCATTGTACTGGAATTCTATTTCTTCAATCAATGTTGGTAATATGACTTTCCCCTGGAATATTTTTTTGCATCCTTCCGTTGTGATGTAGGTCAGATTCAAGCCTATTGAATAATATTTCATATAAAACTTTTTGTTTTTCCTGGAAGATTGATCTTTGGAATTGATTTCTTCAGTGTTACATAATTTCTAGGTTAAAAATCAATGAAGGAACATAAAGACAACAAAATACGTGTTTTATTGCTTTAATACCTAATAAAATTTTCAAAACTTCTTTTTTCTCATCATGATAGGTTTCAGCATGCCTTCACAATTTTCAGTAGTGAGAGTCTGAACTCCATCCATCATCTTGCCAGTAGTTCATGTCAGATGAAAGTGTTTCTACCAATAAACTGAATCTGATAGCATTTCATTATTAACCCTTATCTTCAATGGTCTTGCACAATTTAAAATATTTCTCTTAAATTTTGAAATATGATAAATTTTGTCTGTAACTTAAGACTATAGTTTGAATAGGAAATGGGTTTGCCTTTTGACCTTACCATTGTAATTATGACCTATGTGTAGACAGATGTTTTGTTGTACTGAAGTACCAGTTAGTTGTGTAAGGTCATATTAAATCGAGTTGTTTTCTTTTGAATTGATCTTTTTATGCTATTATGAAAGTACTGGAAGATTTTGTTAAATTTGTTTGAACCATGATTTCTACAGTTTGAACCTTTGTTAATGTAAATCGTATAACTAAGGTGACAAGTACATTACAGTTTAGGTAAAAACTGAGTTCTTGGGACTGTTGATATCAGTATGGAAATCTCACTTTGGTGAAAAAAAAAGAATGAAAAAAAAAAAAAAAATGATGGAATTTTCACTCTCAGAGTTGTCTGGCTATTCACCTGAAAATTGAACAAGTTAAATTTTGTTATCACTTGAAAGTTTTGATTCCTTTTAGCTTTTAACTCCTAGGTGTTAATTCTGAATGTTATCACTGAACATTTCTTGGCTCCCTTGTAACATTTGATCATAGCTCTGTATATATGGTTGATTGGATAGACTCTTAGGTAAAAGAATTTTGTTGTATGTAGAATTTCTACTTAAGAAGCTATTACATTTT
Source organism: Perna viridis (assembly GCA_037379345.1). Lineage (NCBI taxonomy): Eukaryota > Metazoa > Mollusca > Bivalvia > Mytilida > Mytilidae > Perna > Perna viridis. The sequence goes on along the minus strand of CM074522.1, from coordinate 37,587,812 downwards.
AGGGTAACACCTACTTGCATTAAAGGTAAAAAATGAGAGAATTGCATGATGGTTACTGCTGTGACATTTTGCCCTAATACCAGTCTACTTCACTTGATCAAACCTAAATAGGACAAGCAGCAAAATTAAGTTGAGTCATTTTAATGAATTAATCTTAAACAGAACTGGAGTCGTTTGATCCCGAGGCCCTGAAAAATATGGGAAACCTGAAGGTTTAATCAGGCGGCAAATTAAGTGAATTTCATTTGTGATGTGTTGACAGCTATGCTATAATTTCTTGTTAAGTTTGCATCAGGGTTGATTCGGGAGCCTTTAGCAATATGCTTTGTATTTGTGGGTAGTTGTGTTGGCAAATAAAAGACTAGAATGCAATAATTGTACAATATTTTCTCATCTTCTCAGCTGCATTATCGAGAGGAAAACAATATTGGAAATTTTGGTTCATTTGTTTTCTGTTTATTCTGGCAGTGATACAAAATCTAGAAATCAAGTGAATTTTTCTGTCATTTTGTAAGATGGATGAATAGAACAAAGGTCATTGCCAATAGATGTTATTATGTTTTTGTTAAATAAAGTGATTTTTTGTGGACCTTCTTTGAAAAAATTAAAAAAACAGCAGTTCACTCCTGTTCATATAGGCAACCAATTACCTATATATATATATATACTGTATGTTTACAACTTGCTAGAACCTTGAAAAGAATATGTACAATATACTTCAAGTTGAAACATAATTGAAATATAATTTTTCTGGAATGATACATGTGAGTCTTCAAAATTTTTTTTCCCCATCTGATATACTTGACAGCCATGGAAGATCCCAGTCTATACAATCCCATAAAAAAAAAATATAACCAAATGAAGAAATTTTTAAGGAAAAAAAATCAGACAAAGAATTCTTTGTTGCAATTTGTAACGTAACGGTTTGTTGAACAATTTAAGACATGATTATGTGCTGCAGACTGAGAATAATATTACTATTATAAATTTGCAGCATTGTATGTGATTTGATATGAGAAAACATATATTGAAGTGTCTTTGTTGGATTGTGTGTTTACTATCAATTTGGAGAAAGTTTTTGTTAAAATATAATTCTTTAAAATACGGTTCCATGATTTGCAGTGTTGGGGTAGTTTATAATTTTGGCTACAATTTGATTTGCAATTTTAAATTTTTAATTTTATAATGTCTCATTAAATTTGGAAGAAATCTGAAATCTGTGGTTAAAATTATGAGATAATTCTAGCCTTTTGTAGGATGGATTCCTGTGGTGATTTTGTGTCAATAAAAAGGCAATCAGTTGAATTGAGTGGATTCCCATTATGAATCTCTATCCAAACAATGATACACACGGGCCGGTATTATTGAGCTGTAATAGAAACATTTTTCTTTCATTTAGATGAATGTAATTATTATAGCATTAAAATCTATACACACATTTACTTATCCTTGTGTCAATATTGTATCAAGAAGAAAGTAAAAAATTGATTTTTAACCGGTGGCGAAAGGATAGATTTTTACTTTGTTGTACAGTTTTCTGGGCCTAGTCTATGTGCCTTGCAGGGGATTATTGAACAAAAAGATAAAACCTGGACTGTGTAATCTCTTATCAAAACTTTGTAGGGTTGGAATTTTGAATTAGTTTGGTTTTCCTCCATTTGCATTGAATTTCCATATTTTATGTTACTATTATTTGTTTTTTTATTGTAATTTAAAAACAAAAAAATGAATGTTTTGGCTGGTTTTATTACATAAAGACTGAGACAATTTTGTTGAAGATGAGTTGAATCTAACTATTTTGTATTTCATTTCTTCTGGGGATACATATGGTGATTGTCAAATTCCTGAAATATGAGGGAAAATGACATTTAAATTCATATCCAAATATAAACCTGACTAATCATTACCTAAGTAAAAATAATGATTGATGTATCACCAATGAAAGGGATATTTACACTGTTATTTCAAACTTTTGATATTTACATCACCAAGTTTTACATCACCAAGTTTTTAACTTAAGTTATTTGATCCTGGTTTTTCTAATCCTGTTTTTGTTTATAAATACTTAGGATTTATTAAGACTGAAGTGTTCATGTTACTAAGGATGACTTTATAATGAATACTGATACAGATCTACAAACATTTGTTGATTTCAAAGGGAAGTAACTCATATGCATGTAAATTACCAAATCATTCAAAACATTCTGTCAGTGAGATTTTTTTTGCTTTCATTATTGCATACACATTACAGAAAAAAATAAATACAATTTGGGTGAGGTTATAAATTTTTCAATAGATTTCCATAAAACAGCAATGAAAAAGCATTGAGCTCAGATTGGTCCATAACTTGACTCAGTACAGCTATATTTGATGTGCATTGGATAGGTTTTGTAGCTTTAATCAGCAATTTCTGCACCAGTATGAAATATATATGGGAGAATTCATAGCATTTAGAGGAAAAAAATTCTCCTTGGGCAGGTAGACTTAATTAAATTAGATAATATTGAATAGCAGTAAAAAATATTTATTGTCTTGTTGGCATGTAATCTTCTTTGGAATTCTGCTGATGAATAATCTGCATGAAATTGTCAGTTTTTATACTGCTATAAAGATTTGAAGTCATACATTGGCATAGCTGTTCAAATACTGGAAATTTCATCACAGCAACAGATGCAGTTCATGAATGGAATTTACAAATCTGAGACAAAAAAGAAAATCATTTTGCTTGATATTCTTACTTATTTTACAGATGTATAATGTTCATGTATAATTTCCTTGTGCTTCAAACTCTAGAGTTGTAAATTTTCCAGTAATTTTCTTTTATTTGTATCCATGGAAAACTCTGTTGGTTACATTGCTCTGTCTTAAAATTCACAGAAAAGATTTCTCTCACTTAACTTATCAGAAGACCTTTTAATAGTATCTAAACCACTATGAATAGCATTATCTTCTCCAACCAGAGATTATAAAACAAATTACCAATGCATCTCACAAATCAACTGTCAAGAAAAAAATGAATTGTATACATTGCTATAGAATTTAAATTATAACAGCATTTGTCTGTCAAATTTTATACTGTTTTTTTTTTTGTAATGCTGCTGTGCATACAAAATCTAACAATATCTGTTTGATAGAAAGTCTTAAGTAAGTCAGAGATTGATTTCTTAGCTGTCAACAGTTTGTAAAGAGAAGAATTTTACTGGCTGCCTTTACTCCAAGTGTTGTGCATCTATCATCTTAACAAGATTATAATCATTGGTAGAAAGCTGAGTTATTATGGTAGAAATCATCATTGAATTTCAACCAGTGTTGTTATTGTCTATGAATATCAAGTTCTTTGGAGCTGTGTGAGGTCCTTCTCTTTTGATGTTCTACCTTCTGTGGTCAAATTCGAAGCTAAATAAAGTTCTGGTCTTACAAAGTTGTCATTAGTTGACCCAACTTGCATCTAACTTACCTTTTAATAGTTCAAAAAGTTAGGTAGTGCTTGTTTTTATTGAATGTATTAAAGTACAAATTCTGGGCCTGTGGAAGCCAATTTTATGTCATGCAGATAGATAGCTTATACATGTTCGATGTCCATATTCTCAATTTTTTTAGTTAAATCACATTGTATTGGAGAACCACTGCCTAAGATAAGTTAAGTATTTGCCACAAGACATTTTTCTACTGTATAGTCATTGACTCTAATGCTGGGACTGAATCAATTAATCTTTTTGTCAGTGGACCACTGGATTTTCTATTGATATAAGGGCTGGTGACTGGGACATCGTCACCTTTTTGCCCATGGACAGTATATATATATCCATTCTGTGTTGATTCTAATCTCCAGTGTAAACATCCCTGTAAATGACCAGTCTGGTTGTTATCTGATTTTCATCTGGGATACCTGCCAGGTGTAACAGGTAAATCTCTTGGATGTTTACCCATCTTTCTACCTGTAAAAGTGGCCTTTGTCTGGAACTAAAGGGTACCAGTTCCAATATGTAAAGAAATTAATAATTTCTTTTGGTTACAGATGCTGTTGTGTGTTTAGTAAATTTGGTGAAGAGATTAGAATTTACTGAACTGTATTTACAGTGACAATACAGTGAACAACCAGTGTTTATATAGAATGATATTTTTCAACACCTTCAAATGCAAAACTTTTATTACCCTTTTAAGGAATTTTGTAGCATATTCAAATTTTAGTGCCTGTCAATATTTTCTTCTGATTACAAGAATTTTCTTGCTTTGCAAATGAATTACATGTACATGAATTACAAGAAGATAATATTATTTAGTGTGAATCTTTAATACTGTATTTTGTATAAATAATAAAAAAAAAACAGACCAAAAGCACTACTGGTCATTGAGAATTGGTGCCATATCCAACCTTTCCTTAATTTTATTGTGGTAGAACCATTATCTTAAACCCCTTTCAGTATAATTTTTCATGCTTCCATTTGATAGTTCAGAAACAGTCCCAAGAAATGGAAAAAAATATGGTAGAAATTTGCATTAGTTATCAATTCGGGAGATTGTTGTTTGTCAAATAAACCATGTAGAATACTATCAGCTAATTGTACAAGGGATTAATAAAGGACCTACTGACTATGGCAGCATTGTATAGGAAACATTCAAATGTAGATAAATTTCCGCTGTGGAATAATTTAAAACATTGTCATGGTAATGGAAGTTGAATGTGATGGTAATTAAAAACGCTGTCTAAATGGCTGTTCAAAATAATGTAACATGTTAGAGTTTTAGTTGAAATAATTATATATCTGTACTGTAAGAACTTCAAAGATCATCTGTTTGATGTAATTAGTTACATGTATTTAGGTGCTGTGACTTTATTTTACATGGCATACAATGATGACTTTCATGGCTGGGATAAATTAGCCTCCCCCTGCTTGAATGACCCAAATGAACTGCCATGGAAGGACATTTTAACTTTTCTAACAAACGTCACTCAATACCTAATAAGTTTGTCAACAGATGAATCGTTTGTAGAAATTTTAAAATGTTGAATTAAACAACTCTGCATCCCTGAACATTAACATTGTAGTTGTTAAAAATTAGTAAGGAGATGCTGAAAATAAGATGTTTTGGTCTTTATAATCAGTCATAAGAATGAATCCAAATATGAATAATTTCTTCTAATACAAGAAAAAAGTAAATGTTCATTGTAAAACTATGTTTTTTTTGTACTTTCAGTGGCGTGAAGGGAGCTACACACGAGATGGTTCACCCATTAGAATTTATGCCTCATGTGCTGTCAGTAGTGTTGGAGTGGATAACTGGCTAAGGACTCCATTTATAAATCGAGGCAAAGCCAACAGTATTACTGTAGAAATAGAATTCTCTATGAGAAAATGTGTTCGTCATTCGGACCCCAGTTCACTACAGCAGTGTAAAGAAACATTCCATCTGTATTATTATGAAGCAGATAGTGACTTCGCTAATGAGGGTATGCCTTCATGGGACAGTACAACTTATACTAAAGTTGATGTTATTGCTGCAAATTATTTGTATGAAGGTCAAGGTGAAGAAATTAAGTTAAACTTTGAGAAACAAGAAATAGCTCTAAATAAAGGATTGGGAGGGCTATATTTAGCTTTCCAAGACACCGGAGCATGTGTTTCACTGATATCTGTCAAAGTCTATTATATCAAATGCCCTAATGTGACTATGAATTATGCATTCTTTATGGAGACTCCAACAGGAAGTAGTCCACAAGCATTGGAAGAGAGAGAAGGTGTTTGTGTGGCCAATTCAGTGATGGAAAGTAAAGCTACATTGCTGTGTCGTAGTACAGGGACTTGGTACTATAACAGTGGCAATTGTCAGTGTGTTGCTGGTTATGAGGGATTCAATGGAACGGAATGTGTTCGTAAGTATAGTTATGGTTGGGCCTAAATATATGTCTGTTTAGATGGTTTAGTGGCATTTCATATGAAAATCCCAATAAATTGTGTTATGGAAGGTAGGTTAACCTTAAACAGACCATGTTTTTCTTAGTTTATAGCTACATATAGAAGCATACACATGAATGTTCAGTCAGTGTGTTTGGCTGAAGGTAAAGTGGCTTGTTTGTACATCTCTCTGTTATGCCTCTAGGTACATTTTTAAATACATCAAGGGTTGCAGGATTACCAACTCATTTAATTGTTTCTAAGCACAAGTAATTTATACAAGTCTTATTGGAAGTCAACATGTAGTTAGTCCTTACATGATAGTAGAATGTGTCACTCAAAACATCTAAATCATTTAGGTTCCTTTTGTATTGATATAGTCTTAGGGATCACTTCAGGAGAGGGTTTGGGTACACTTATGTGACATAGCATATGTTATGGACAATGGGCCAGAATGCCCATAAAAATGATCATTGGTAAGACTTCATAGAAATACTATAATTGGCTCATAATGTAATTTTTGTAAATGACCTTTCCTTATCTCAATTGAAGGGGCATGTATGGTTCATTATCCTGCATACAGGGAGTTCTCTGGAAAAATTGGCTTTGAATGCGAGATGCAAATTTAAATTTGAATTTTCATTGATATTTTGGGGTTATATGTGAGCATTGCTCCTGTATATTGCAGTATTAGATCCTTATTTTCAGAAGAAAATGTGTTATCTAGTGCAGGTGTTACATACCTTTCTTACTTCAGGTGTAAATGTGTTTAAAAGTAAGGAAAAAATGAAAACAACATTTTAGAAAAAAAGATTGATGATCAAGAATAGAGATTAGCCTTGAAATCAGAAATAAACAGAATTTATGGAATCTAAAACAGTAAAATAAACCTTTCATTCAAATTAGAATTATAAATCATTTCAAAATAGCAAAAAGGATGCATAAAATTTGATCTGCGAAACATGCTGAAATGAATATAGAGATTTCTGCATTTAAGATCTCTAAGATAATGTTCGGTTTATAGGCGTTGATAGTTTGATATCAGAGAAATCGAGAAAGTTTTTGGCATTTTTAATGCAGCTTTAAAATTAAATTTATTTAAGTACATGAACCTTGATAAAATTTTTGAACTCCAGATTTTAGTAGAATCCTATATGATATCATTTACAATGAGAAATGCTTTAATTTCAGATGTAAGAAATAAAAACAATAGCCTTGCTAAGTCACTTAAAGCCCCTGTGAAGTCTTTGGGAACTACTTTAAAACAACCTAAGTTAACATGAAGGTTTATTACATCACATGAGCACTACTTGTAAGCCACAGTGTGACAATAAACTTCAATTTTCTCTTCCACAGCTCCTAGATACTCTGATATTCCATTAAGTAGATTGAATTCCAAGCTAGTTATAAAAATTCTAACTCTATCAAAATGTTTCATTCCTGCCAGCCATCACAATTGTACATGTAAATTTGGTTTTTATTTTCCATGATAAGTCACATTCATTTGGTCACAGGGGTGACCAAAACCAACTTCCAGTATTTCCGTAGTGGGGCGATAATTAAATTTAGTGCTAGCTCTAATCATAAAAATCAGAAAGCCCACTAATAAAAATAGAGTGTTTTGGCAGCGATAGTCCTATTCCTGACCAAATTTAGAGTGAAGATTTGTGATAAAGTATGAGAATAAATGTAGGGGGAGTTTTATTGTCATTCCCCATCTGTTGTCATAGATAATAGGCAGAGACAACAATTATCTCTGTTCTCTGCTGAATTATGAATGGACAAATTGTAATGATAGTTTGAGATGTAGAAATGATGAGAAACTTTGTCTGATCTTGCCTTTATTTTTAGGAAATACATTTTTTAATTGTTTTTACATGGCTATACAAGTAGACCTACCAAATAACATGTACATAACATCAGTAACAACTGTTGTTATCAAGTCAACTCTCAGTTTTCATTCACAGATTTCTCAACAATTTATGGTTATCATTTCTACTCCCTTATGTTTAGTTGTACTCAGCTGTAATGAAATGAAATGGAATAAAAGTATTAAGATCATAGCATTCAGAGCATCACATTTGGTTGGAAGGCATTTATATCATCTTTAGGATACAACAATCACCACAGTGCAAAAACTCACATTGTACATTTGCTTTTATTGCAAAGAATCAGTCCACTACATGTACATACATGTACTTGTGCATGGTTTAGTGATGAAGTCAATGTAGATAACAGATTTAGGTAACATTGTACATTTTCAGCATCATTAATGTTATATCACATCATCAAAATCTGTTAAAATCATCACTTACAGAGTACAAAGAAATCTTGTCAAAGAAGCAATAAGGATGTTAATATTTACTTAGAACATAAGGCCAGCAAAAACTCAAGCTTGAAAGAAGCCTATAGCTGTGATGCTGTGAACTTTCTGCTACAGTTTTTAGGATATTTTGGGAAATTTTCAGATAAATAGGAAGTGTGGGTCATAAGATATGGCTTAAAATAAGACTTGTTCTGAAGCTGAACAGTTTTAATGTTTAAAGATGATATAATGAGATTGAGGTACAAAGGGTTTTACAATGTAGGAAGTACGAATCAGGTCGTGGTTTGGTGATTGCACTTTCTATGGTTACTCTGAGATTTATGCGGTTTGGTGATTTGTACTTTATATGGATACTCAGAGATTCATGCAGTTTGGTGATTTGCACTTTATATGGTTACTCTGAGATTCATGGGAAGGGTCACATTGCTGCTTTTTACTCTTCAAATATCATTTACATTATACATGTTGTATGAACAGTCTAAGTCTATGAGAGCATATACATGTATGATTGTTTGACCTGGTATCCCCCCTTTTTTTTATGAACAACTAGTCCAAGTACCTGATGGTACCAGCAATATTTGAGCTTGATAAGATTTTCATACATGTACATGTACTTCTGTAAAAATTGCTTGTGAATGGGAGTATTATATAATCATGGAAGGAATGATAAAATTTCAGAATGAATGATTTTTGCATTGATGCCGCCATGCACATCATTTATTCTGAAAACAGGAGGTATAACATACATCTGTTGATGTAAGGTGACAAGAATAACTTTAGGATGATCAGACTCTGTGGTAATTCTAAGAGTTTTTATGGTGGAATATAATTGAGTTAAAGAAACAAGAAATCTTGCTTGGGTGCTGATGTCCTTTTAACTATTTCAGATGAATGTTTTCTGTTTATTTTGGAGTTATGTAATATGGTGATCATCTGTTGATGTGATGAATGTTTACATGGTATTAACGTAATAGCAGGAATTCTTGTTTTCATGTTCACATGGCAAAATAGAGCTTTTGTTTTTATTTATGTTTTTGAAAGATTGTGATGAAAATTTGAACAAAAACTGAGATTTCGTTTGAAATTTCTGCATGCTGTTTGCTCAAATACAGATGGAGTACAGACAGTTGAAAGACATCAATCAATCTATCAATCATCTATGTAAGCAGCAGGGTGGTATAGAAGGACTTTTGTCAATTCTCAGATTTTGTCAATTTATTGAGCAAAAATGTACAGTTAGATTTAGTCCTAAATGTCTCCCCTTTTTGAAGAAAAAAAAAAAGAAAAATTTAACAAGAAAGAATATTATAGAATCAAAATGTTCCATAGAGAATTGTCAATTATTCATTAAAGTACACCTCTAGTATGGCTCAGTTCTGTATTGTTAAATGGTGTAATATTTTCTCAATTCTTTCTCGGCTGTTCAACTTAAAGAATGGACAGTTTTTTCCTTTTAGAATTGTGTAATAAAACAACAATATAAAATGATTGAATATAATTACATATCATAAAAATACAGATGTGTTTTCTCTGAGATTAGAAATGACTCCAATTTCTTTCTATCAAATGAATAAAAATTGGATACTCATTAATCAAAATGTTTTATTTTGTACAAAAAGGTGTGTTTTGGTACAAAATTTATGTCCCGTCTTGTGATAAATTCTCACTCATCTTACTTCTTCAAAGAATCCTTTCTTTTAACTTTGGCCATAAATATGCAGTAAAAAGATCCTGTATGTTATTACTCAGTGATCAGTTTTCATATTTCGTCAGCTTAAAGTTGGAAATTTTGTCATAAAATACATATTGAAGTAATATCATAAAATTATCTTCAAAAAAAGGCTTAAGAACTCACAGAGTGTTCACTCAGGATTCTCAACATATTTCTTTTGCCTGTGGCACTTATTGATGGAAAGAAGTTTTGCATCTGTAGGGATCTAACAGTAATATATTTGGACCATTGTAAGACTAAGGCCACATGAAACTTGCCGAATTGATGTTTTAACAAAAGCACAAGATTCATGAACAGAAAATGCAGTATTTAATAAAAAATGATATAGTTTATTTGATGTTTTTCTTAATATTGCTAAACCCTGCAGTACTACTATGGGGATTTTTAATGTCCTGGACTACTCTGCCGGGTCTCACATGGACGGTAACCCAGCAGTCTTTACTGTAAGCTTTGTAACCTCAATTTACTACTGTGTTTGGTTCTCATCATTCCTGAGATTGAATTTAACATTCAAACTTCCACATTCTGGTTACATTGTGTAATTATAAACAAGAAAAAAAAACCTCAACTTTATATAGAACAAATTATTATATCTGTACATTTACTTTGTTGGTTCTTGCCAATACAAGTTTTTTTCTTCCTCCGAAAAATCAATTTAATTTGATAGATTTTTCTGTACTGCACATTTCTACCGATTCACACAGAATGATAAATCACACAGTGAATAAAGATAATTATATTTTCCGATTTCAATGTAATATACAGTTAGTTAACTGGAAAATTTTGCAGATTTTGGTGTCTCTCCAAAGAAACTGTTTTTGATATATGAAACAGAACTGTGAATAAGTCATATAGATTGTTAAGTAGACATGATTTTGTGTTTCTCAACGTAATACATAAATAAAGTCCAGTTTACTCTTATTGCTAATATTTCACAGAATTTGTTGCATTTATGGTGCACAGTGACGGAATCTAAATGAATTACAGAGATACATCCTTATTTATTTTTATGGGTAATATTTCACCAGGATTCAGTTTTATGGGTTTGGGGTAGTAAGGTTAAAAGTATGGGTTATATAGTCTTATCCTCAATAATGGATGATATTTCTCTATTTAATGGGATGGAGTTCAAATTAATATATAGCTTAATGATTTCTGGTTTAATTTACTGATATTTTGTATATTGAAGGCAGATATGTGTGATTAGTAAGGTTGATAAGATATATTTCGTTGTCTGTGATGTGATGAATCGTGTAAGGCTTTATGCTTTCATAGATGTTTGGGTATGAATTAAAATATATTGCACAAATAAATTAATATATAAAAAAAGATTTTGTCCATTAAACTTTAAGATGCAAGTTTTATGCAGCTTTATAGTGACATGTTTTAAATGAATTACTTAAATAAATCAGGTTTTTGCCAGTTATCTACTAAATGAGTTTTATGGAGAATGCAGTTGAGATAGATGTTCAACTCATGTAGTCAAATTTATTGCTGTATGAAGTCGAATCGGAAATGCATATATAAAGTGCAGTAAATGATTTTTGCCAATATTCTGTAGAAATTGTCGAGGTTTTATGCTGTTTTCAGACAGGATGGATGGGATTCTATCTGAAATTTTATGCTGTTCAGAGATGAGATTGAAATGCATTACATAGATAAATGGAAAAAGTCTTTTTTTCCTCATTTTCTACAAAATGTTGGATTTTATGCTATTTTCCATCAGAATGAATGTGAATTTTGTCCCATTTAGAAAGCCATAATAAAGGATGCATGGGACAAATAAATGGCTTATATCATGGCAATGTTCTGTCATAGAAAGATAGAAATGATTAGTATTACATACTTTTTAGATTATTTCACTTGATGCCCTCTTTTTGATAGATGAGGAATTGAAATGTTCTTTGGAAGTGTATAAAATGTTGATTTTTCAACAACAATATCTACATAATATCGGTTAGGATCTAATGATGATTCTACACTAGGTCAGAACCTTCTCCTTATCTTGTAAATTGGATTCCAGAATTCAACGCATTTTTAAGAACCTACATGTAATATTTAATAAATATGCAAATGTGAAGAAAGGGAGAAGTTACTGCCTGGAATTAGGAAAAAGCGTCTTTTATGACTTGAAAAAGATCAAGTTATTATATTCGGAAGATGGCTTTATCATCTTGTATTAATAGAATGGACATTTTCCTGTAATTTCTTTACCAAAATAATGAGTATATTTGGCCATACAAGACCTGCAGCATAATCTATAATGGGTGATCTATTAGATAGCTGTGATTATGATTTCATCGTTATTTTAGTTTTGGAAGTGTTCCATAATTGGCTTTAGATTGATATGAACTATAAAGGCTGTGCTAAAAGAAAGCATCATTATTATTTAGACAGTGTTAAAAGAAAGAGTTTCTATTGTATACACTTCAGTTCCTAAGAAATAGAGATACAAAATGATTACTTATTGAATATGTTGCTCAATTTCTTAATTATAATGAATCACTCTAAAATGAAAGCAAATAAAGATGCAGATCATTAATATACTAATCAACATCTTTGGTACCAGAGTTGTCAGATTTGAATATTTGTTGATAACCATAAAATGGCCTTCCCCATCTGAAGAATCAACTGCATTATTGTAAACATGGATAATAAACAATGGATCACAGTACTGTTAACACAAACATCTCTTAATTAACTGATAACTGCAATACTGTTAACAAATATGATTGCAGTACTGTTAACACATATACCTGTTAATGTACTGTTGACTGCAGTACTTTAAACAAATATTCTTGTTAATGAACTGATGACTACAGTACTGTTAATACATATACATGTTAATGATATGATGGCTGAAGTAGTGTTAGCACATGAACTTGTTAATGCACAGATGACTGCCGTACTATTAACACATATACCTTATTGTGCACTGATGACTGCAGTACTGTTAACACATATACCTGTTAATGAACTGATGACTGCAACACTGTTAACACATACAGCTGTAAATGAACTGATGACTGCAGTACAGTTAACACGTATACCTGTTAATGCACTGATGACTGTAGTACTGCTAATACATATACCTCTTAATGAACTGATGGCTGCAGTGCTGGTAATATATATACCTGTTAATGTATTGATGACTGCAGTACTGTGAACACAGATATATACAGTACTGTTAACTCACACACATATATTTATATGCTGATGATTTTTTGTCTGCAGTATTTAACTAACGTAATATAGTAATTTATGTAAGAAATCTATATAAACTGGTTACCAAATACATTTACATGCAGATTACTGTTCATGTACTGATTGCTGCAGCACTGTTAACACAGAAGCCATAAATCAAGCCACATAAATAATTATGTTTTGGAGTGAGGATTTCTGCAGAAAATGATTTAGATAAAGAAGCCGTATGCAGCTTTAAAATGGCATTAATTTAACTGTCATTTAATATCAGTTCATTCATAGCATAGGGATAACCATTTAGCCTTCCTGCAGTTCATTCATAGCATAGGGATAACCATTTAGCCTTCCTGCAGTTATTCTTTAAACAAAATCAAATTAAAACTTATTTATTAAAAAAAGGAACTAAACCAGGCTGGTAAAAGTAACAGATTTGATAATCAAGGAACATTAAATCCACATCAGTTTTGTTACAAAATGGATTTTATAATCTTGCCTGTTGAAAATGATTTTTCCGCATGCAGGGTTTGTTATATAAGGGCCAATGTACAGTTAGTATTTAATAAGATTTAAAAATCTGTGAAGGGAGTGTAATAATGGGTAACAGTTGGACCACATTTTTTTATTAGTTTTTGAGGTATTTTCAGAATAGTTGATTTAGCACCTGGAAAAAAGCATGATGAATATATAGGTCATGTGTGGTACATTACTTATTTGTTTTAAATGTGTTGTATGTTGAGCCTTATAATTTAAAAAATTAAAACAAACTAAGAATGTCATTCCAGTCTTTGATAAACATTAGACATTTTTGGCACAGAACTCCCCTAAGCTTTAAAAAGCAGCATTCAAAATACTTTGGAGAGTATAACTATTTGAAAATTTATTTTCATCATTTTGTTCACTAATACTATGCCTTCCACCAGTAATACTCTGTGGGTTTTAAGGAGCTAGATTGTAAGATTTTAATGATGATGTCATAGTTGCATGTTTATAGAGGAAACCATGCCCATAGATAAGACTCTTTACTGTAACTTGGGCCAGGTTTTATTAGATAAATTAAAAAAAGGTTGGGAAATCTTATCAAAAGGATTGCATAATTGAAGAGTGAAGTGGGTTTTTCCGCCATCATTCTATCCAGAAACTTGCATGTTTATTGAGGAAATTTATCATATCAAAATTAAAGTAAAGTTTGAGTACAATTTTTGCCTGTTCTTACATTTAGCTATTCTCAAATTGCGTGTTTATAGCAAAGATTCCAAAAGGAGAGAATAAGGAGAGATAACCAGAGTTTGTCCAGTAGTTGGTCTATTGTTGCATGTTTATATTGTATTTCGTCAGTTTTGTGGACAATATATCGTGCCAGTTTTCTCACTTGCTCAATATTGTTTTGAAATAGATGTTTAATTCACGAAGGAAACCTTAAAAAAGACTTCCTGATTTGAATTGATGTTTTATTTAGCAAAGTAAAGTCTTAAATTCCTGTTTGAATAATTGTTTATCTTTATTATAGTACACAGTTGTCTCTAGAAACCATTCAGCTGATTCATAAAAAGCTTGAGATTCCTTGATTTTTGGACCATGAAATGAAACGTAGAGATGATTGCTGTCTCAGACATGCAAAGAATGTTTAAAGTAATGAATTTAGGATTCAAACAGAATTCTTAATGCTTAATTTATGGATCAGGACTCCATCTTAATTGGTCTTACAACATCCTTGCATGACACTCAGACTTTTTTAGTTCTAGCTTAAGGTTCTTAGGAACTGAATATGTGTGATAGATGTAATAAGAAATCAGGCTCAGTGATTGGTGGTTTGAGTCAAGGGCATTCTTGTCCATCATACCAAAAATCTTCATTTTGTGTCACTGTGCCTCTTTTATTTGTTCTTTCCTTTCTTTCGTTTTTTGTTTCATTGGTTGAGTAATGTAAGTATGGCAGGTTTTCTGCCTGTTTTTTTTTCATGCATCAATCTACTCTTATGTCTCTGGATAGATTGTTGAAGAAGTTTTATTTCCCTTGTGAAGAGATTCACCAATGCTGTAATCTTTTGTTAATTGATAATGTTTGACAGTAGTATCATATGGCAATGTCCTTCTGAATAGTGGACACATGTTCTTGTATTCATAGGTAAGGCTCCTGATGGTCTTTTATAGTATCTATGTAAGTTTTACCAGATTTTGGTTTGTCATATATTTCTTCTCAGATTTGATGTTCCTTGGAGTTGCTAATCATATAATCCTCTTGGTATAATGAAGTGTTATGAGTACTGCTTCTTCTTTCTCATATGGAAGAAAATGTAATATTAATACGATTTTACTGAATAAATAATCGTAGAATCAAACATTCTGCACTATATTACCTTGAAATTTCTCTTTTATCATCCAAATCAAATCTCTCAAGTGAAAAATCCAAATGTGAATTAACATATAATGTATCTTTTTTATGAAGTTTTTCGCAGTTGAATTAGTGTTGTCAACATCTAAAGTCGTTCAGAATGGCTAGATCAAAGCTACTTTAACCTGACTCAGGTGAACGGTTTTAGCTGTAATGAGGCTACGATTAGCACTTTAGATCAAAGATGAACTGAATGAGAGGGAGGCATGATAGGATTATGATGACGGCATCATAATGTAACAATGTTTCTGTAGTACGAACCTTCCTCAGATGTTCTAATGCTTCATTGGTCAACATGGGCTCAGTCATTGCTACTTGAATGTTATGTTAACCTTTAAGGAAAAGGTGACAAATATTTTCTGTTTTTATTTCATAGTTCCCAGAGTGTGTGGTTTTTACAGCTGAAGTGACTATATGATTAGATGGGAGTGTATCTGGAAGAAGTACATTTCTTAATAAGCTCATAGAACCTGTAATATTTTGACCTCCATGTTAGGGAGATTTCATTATTGCATGTTTATAACAGTGCAGATTTCATTATTTGTGCTGTTTTATAAAAGTGGAGTTCACACTTTGTTTTCTGTAACAGATTAAGAAATCCCTGTTAATAGTTCACTTGTTAGAATGTATAAAAACATATATGCTTCTGGTGTCAACAGTTACCTTGTATTGACTCCCTCTAAAAAGCCATGTTAATTTGAAACTGTTCCTTTAATTTCAGAGTATTAGCATGGTAACCAGTTTAGAGTATATGGTTAAACCATATAGTAAATAACAATACTATCTCTTATTAAAGATATTAAAGATATTGAGTCATTTGTAAATTGAGAATTTGTGTTAATTTTAAAGTAAATTCAGTAGAATTCTGTAGACCACAAAATAAAAAAATAATATTTTCATTTCTATTGAATATTGTACAGAGGAAATGAAGTGATGTTTACTTCAAAGATAAGCTATTAATGTGTACTTTTCATACTCATTTCTTCAATTTATTTCTGCTTCTTTTATGAGAAATTAATGGAGAAGGGAAAAAATGTCCATTAAAAAGTCATAGTTTCATCATTTTACGCACAAATTTTATGTTGCATGATGAGTGAAAATTGTAATATTTTGCCTTGTGTGCAACCAAAGGTTTTATGAAATATTTAACAAGCAAATGTTGAATTTACATGGAATATAAAAATTCTGCCATTAATTCAGGAATGTTCATACAAGAGCTCATGTTAAATGGTTAATGTCATAATGAGTTGCAGTAGTTATATTCATTGTAAGAAGCATCTGCCATCATTATGATTGATGAAAATTGATCTCATTTTGCTGCTATAAAGCTTACATTACTTTTGATATTATTTTTGTGGTTATTGGACTTCAAACCTTTACAATGAAAAGATACTCTACAAATAAAAAGATTAGATGTCTGACAAAATTATACAGTCTAGTACAGGGGTGTAGTGCCTGGTATGACAGGTACAATATAGGGGTATAGTGCTTGGTATGACAGGTACAATATAGGGGTATAGTGCTTCGCACGACAGGTACAGTACAGGGGTATAGTGCCTGGCACGACAGGTACAGTACAGGGGTGTAGTGTCTGGCACAACAGGTACAGTGCAGTGGTCTAGTGGCGGGTACAACAGGCACAGCAAGAGCTTTATGAGTTTCCTTGGTATGGCATGCAATACCTAAAACTTTTGTCAAAAATTTTTGAAGATGGGAAATTTTACAACTATCCCATAGCGAGGTGTCATTCTTGCTGTACCTATCCAGATTTGGATGCTATGCCTCTTTTATAGTCGTCTTTGCAGAAACTATTCATATTTTTTTCTTCGCCTGATTAGGTAGCATGCTATGTATTGATATGTCTGAATACCAAACAAGTATTGATGACGAAGGTGTACCTTATTTAATGACCTTGTTTTGATGGCTTCAAATTTCTTGACAGGTATTGAAAACTTAAAATTGTATTTAATAAAAATTGCAAACAATATCTGCATGAGACAGTCCTTCAAAATAATCCTCCATGCCTTTCCCTTACAATTGAGATATGGAAAAAATTATATTAAAATACTACAAACCCAATCCATCAAGCCGTTACCTAGACAAGCAAAGTATTCTCTCCTCTACAATTGTTTAAATAGGGATGAAATATATTTTGAAATGAATAGTTAAGAGAAATGGAAGGATTTAGATAAGGCTTAAGTTTGAAACTGTTGGATTTATTATTTGACAATCTAGTAGAAAATGCCTGTCATATGCAGATTATAAAGAGTGCAAGTTGTGTTTCCATGATAAAAGGCATGGTGTGACAGTCACTTTGACATGTAAGATAAGGGATGAAAAGGGAAGGGAATTACAGTTTAGTTGGTAAGGGTAGATAACTCAACATAAATTAATAAAGGAGTATTTTGATGGTACCTGATTAATACAAAATATGTTCATAAACATACAGAATTAGTTAATAAATAGAAGATAATGTCCAGAATTTGGAATGGGAAAGACATATGAGTTAAGAGGCTAGTAACTGGGAGTAAGGTGTATGTATTGAAGAGACATTGAGGGGAAACAGGAATAAGGGCAGCCAAGAGTAAAGTGGTTATATTGGCTTAGTGAAGTGGGTACTACAGCTCCTTGTTCACCTGCCATAGCACTGCAGTAGCCACAATTATCATTAAATAGCCATACATTTGTTGCTTGCATTTTTACATCAGATATCTAAATCTCTCTTTTATTACAGCATGCAAAGTAGGTTACTACAAAATACAGCTTGGTAATCAGAAGTGCTACAGATGTCCAGAGCACAGCTATACCAATGTACCACAGTCTGTGGAGTGTACATGTGACAAGGGTTACTATAGAAGCTCTAATGATCCCAGAGATATGAAGTGTACTCGTAAGTTTACCAAGTCTGTTAAATATCTCAACCATTATCTGTCCAGAGTTTATATATTTCTTAAAGATGTATTACTTGCTTCTCAAAAAGGAACCTAAACAGTAAAAAAGAAATAATTGAGAAACCATAAAAAATAAACCTGTAAATAAAAGAACCTCGACACAATGAATTAACAAAACTCAAAAACCCACACACAAACACATTCAATGCAGTCCACGCAGTATAAATGACACCAAAAAGGGTGTATAATTTAACATGGCAAATAGGTTCTTATCACATTCTAAATAGGGGATGACAGTACTTTTCAGTCAGGAGACATGTGCAATTCCTAATAATAGTAGTAGCTTTTGAATTAAATGTTGAATTCAGATTTCAGCATTCAGGTTTAATTAACATAAAGTTTTAAAAAGAGTGATATTGATATCTCAGCCCAGACAAAGCTTTCTCATTCTTTAGTCTAAAATCTCCAAAAATAGAAGATTCCAAATCCAAAAGGTCATAATCTGATTAGAAAATCGTCAGATTATTTAAAAAAAAAGAGAATTGTCAACAATACGTAGACAAATTGGTTGTGAAGTCGTGTTGGTTTAAAATCTTGACACCTGACATAAAATCGACTTGTACAAATTATAGATCGATTCACATCAAAGTCAAAATCTGATCTTATCGTTCAGTTTTATTAAACTACTTCAGAGTTTTATTAAATTCTTGAATTGTTTTCTTGATTTTTATGTGAATATAGCATGCTAAATTGATTCCTGTCCACAGGTCGGTACACTCCTTGTAATAATATAATCTTTCTATAGTTTTTTTCTCCGATAGAAGCTTTTGTTTTTGTCTTATGAAGCTTTATTGTTGGAGTACGTGCATGTCTCAAATATTGGTTTGAACATCATGGCCTCATTTTTTTTGCATCCTTCACATCGTAGGTTAAGGTCAGTGGTCGTCACTGTGACATGGTTGACTGATATTGAGTACCTGTTTTAAGTTAGTGATTGAATTTCTTCTGCTGTTTTTTTCACTTGGCTTTACATTTGTAGTGTAGAATTGTAAGTGTCTTGCTTGAAACATAAATGACTTAAGGAGGACCTGAGTTATCCCAAGTTTCAAATTTTATAAAAGATGAAAAAAAATAGGTATAAATAATGTTATTGAGTGGACATTGTAAAATCTGTATGGAAAAAATCCACTAAACAAAACTGTAAAACAGATCAAGAAAAACTGAACCAGTTTGCCGTGTTTGTTTTGCATGTTTGGGGCTAGTTTAACGTTGCGCCCATTGATTGACTTGGACCAAGGTTCACTGACCAGAATCGCTGTTGTCTGACCACCTGTGTACTTGATACCAGGTCAAAGGGAATCAGTCTTAACTGTAATTTGACAATCATCAGACCAAAGCTCCAAATAATTGATACTTTTCAATATTAGAACCATTTAAATTTTTTCTTGAGAAGATCCAATTTCTATTATAGGGGTATTATAATAAATTTTCGGTGTTTAATTGCAGGAATATGGCGCAGGGTCGTTTGTGGCTACCAATTACTGGTGTTTACTTTAACTCATTGAAAAGAAAGTCGTCTGTTCTTTTAAGGCGAGAAGTTATGAATTTGTGAAAGTGCTCCCTGTGATGATTCATGTGCAATTAAGTTATTAGGGAATTTAGTTTTTGTGAAATTTTTATGGCTTTTTTGTTCATTTTTACCAAAAGTTGAATAAATTTATTCTTAGCTTCTAATTTTAATTTGTGGAGGTGTTATTAAAAAGGTATTAAAAAGTTGTATAATTATTTGAGAATCATAAAATTTGTACTCTCACACAAGTATGAGAAACTATTGATACCTTTGTTTTATTGAAGACTGAAGTTTGATTTCCCTGTTTTTTCATCGATGGTAAAGGAAAACTATTGACCAAACTTTACAACAAGAGTGATGACTTTTCATTCAGAATTGTCAACTTTCCTTTTATCTGTGGCAACATCCCTTCGGCACTTGTGTATGGAGTGTTCATATCACAACTTATACATTATGCCAGAGCTTGCCGAAACTACGCAGACTTTTTGTATCACGCTAGAACTCTAACAAATAGGCTTCTGGAACAGGGTTATGTTGCTACAAGATTGAAGTCATCACTACAGAAGTTTTATGGTCGTCATCATGAACTCTTGGATCGTTATGGTGTATCCATATGCACCATGAAAACTGATTCATTCAACGGGTCATAGTTTTCCTTTCCTCGTTTGTCTACCTCGGACTTGACTTTTTATGAACAACTCGGCGGGTGTTTCTAGAAAAGCAGAGGAGCTTACCCTACTGGTGCACCTGGTCCATGCTCCCAGTTTTTAGTGGAGTCCGAGTTGCTCATTTGCTTTTGTTACTTTTTATGTATGATTTTAGTTACTTTATGTTCTTTGTTGTGTATGTCTATTTTCCATGTCTGGTCTTTGTCCCTGGATTACATTCTTTTGATTACCGCTATAACCTTGGTTCCCTTGATTACTCTTTCATGATCTGACTTAATACAATTTCAGACCATATGATATAGGAAAAAAATCTGTCCTGGACTAACTACATTTGTATACAGGTTAAAAGATGATAGTCAATTGCATTATAAGAGTTATTTTAAAGCAGAAAAAAGACTGCCTTATCCACCTTGTAGGTCAGCAAAATACTCTTGTTATCCAAATATTGCTCATTCATATCACAAATAACAATTTCTTTCACTCCCATTGATTTACAAAATTAATATGAAAGGAGACAAATGCCTGAAACCAAGATAATTATGACTAAACCTTGTCAAAAGAGGGGTAAACTGTATACTTGTTAATTTTATAGAGCCATCTAAGACTTGACTGTTGACTTGTTTTATATTACAGAGCCACCATCAGCCCCTACAAACCTGAGGTTTACAGCCAAGACTAACAACAAAGTGACGTTGGTATGGAGTCCCCCAGCGTACACTGGAGGTCGTACAGACGTCTCTTATCGAATCATATGCTTTAACTGTGATGCAAATGTTCTCCCTGGACGTGACGTAGAAATTAAAAATACCAGGTTGGTACCATAATATATATGTTCTCCCTGTACGACATGTAAAAATTAAAAATACCAGGTTGGTACCATAATTAATATGTTCTCCCTGGACGAGATGTAAAAATGAAAAATACCTGGTTGGTACAATGATAAATATGTTCTCATTGGACGAGATGTAGAAGTAAAAAATACCAGGTTGGTACCATAATTAATATGTTCTCCCTGGACGAGATGTAAAAATGAAATATACCTGGTTGGTACAATGATAAATGTGTTCTCCCTGGACAAAATATAGAAATAAAAAATACCAGGTTGGTACCATAATAAATATGTTCTCCCTGGACGAGGTGTAGAAATTAAAAATACCCGGTTGGTATCATAATAAAAACAGAAAAAATACTGCTTTAACTGTAGGGATGTCTGTGACGAAAGTAAAGAAATTTAACTCCTTGTAAACAAAATTGATATGTAACACTCTCTAAGTGTATATCTAAGATTGTTTGATGTGATGGTGGGGACACAGAAGAAAATATGTCAATTTTTTTCTTTTTTTTTTTTTTTTATAAAATTTTGATGAAAGCAGTTGTTATATATTTACCTATCAATTAAATACACTTACCAATTGAAGTGGAAAAAAAATCGATGATATTGTAATTTTACAGTCTCGTGACTTCCCAAGAGCTTTAAACAAACAAATAGACTTCTGTTATCGTTTTTTTTAATTTTAAGGGAGACAAAATTTGAGAACAGGCTTGCATTAATTTCACGGCTTTAAAAAGACTTCATATCGCAAGAAGCACATCAATTACTAGAGAAAGGAAAAAAAAAACAGCAAATGATTCATGGAATTCCATATAATGTTCAGACTCTAAGCCATATATTGACATCGAGACATCACATAAATCATACGGCTTCATGTCTAACGACCAAAATCAATCTTTTCAACAAAAAATGTGATTGGATTTAATTGAAATTTGAATATTGTAAAATTAGTTTTTTGCCCTCTACCATTAGATATGACTGTCATTATAGGGGACAGACTTACAAGGGTGTATGGTCTGGGCTGATAAAAGGGAAACTTGAAATTATTTGGTAGAATTTTTTATTCAATATTTGGTAGAATTTTATCATATATCAAAAACGAAGAAGAATAATCTCTTTATGGTAGCAGAATTTATAGAAGATTATACTCAAGTAGTATATTTACTGAGGGAATATTGTTCTCATAAATTTATGTAATTCCTCCATCATTAGCCAAGTACACTGGTGTCTACAAGTAGTGATCTAAGGGTACAGTAAATTGTTTTTCAACAGTCACTCCAGTTTATAGTGACCCAATTGTTCCCTAATGTCAAGTAATGTGTACATTTATGCACTGTTAGACTTATAATGGTGTAAAAGATACTTGACAAAATTTGTGAAAACTCACTTCACTTAATGAAGCAGTTAATCTCATATCATCTTCAGAAGTTAATTGTAACTTTTTAATTTTGCACGAATTTTGTAAGTGACTACCAATCTTATACACAATTACTTAGATCTAAAATAAAGATAGAAAAACCAAGTTAGACTGGTTAGGAAAGCACCATTTGTCATTTATAGCCCCTCTGTGTCTAATTATATTTTCTCAAAGCCAGTGAAGTACTGTGCTTTGCAGTGCTACAAAGTTTTAGAACTGTGCTATCAGAAATTAATTTAAGACAAAATGTGCTTTGTAGAAAAACCTATTGAGATATGATCATTGTACTATGTCATATTTATGTTGAGAACACTGAGTTGTATTTCTGTATGGGTTTGCTTATGTAATCAGAAAATTAAGATACAGGATTGGTATAAAAGCTTTTTTTTCTATTCCAGTATCACCCTCTCTGGTCTTCTGTCAAGTACCGACTACAACATCACTATTTACTCCCTGAATGGTGTTTCAAGTGCCAGTAATCAGAAAGCCCAGTTTGACTCAATCCGAGTACGTACCGAATACAGTCTTGCTGTTATTGACAACCTCCATGTTGTAATGAAGCATAAGTCAGGAGTGGTTGTTGTAGCATGGGATTTGGCGTCTCATGTCAAGGAGGAGGTAGATATGTACCAGGTAAAGTGGTACCCATCAGGACTCCCAAACCAGGCCTTGCAGAACGAAACCTCTCACCAGAACTACACATTCCATGGCCTTGACCTTTCCAACAGGGTCTATCTAGTCCAGGTAAGTTAATTTTAAATAACATCTGTTTTTAGAAACCTCCCCTACTATTTGCAGCCTACTTCATGACACATTAGATACCTAAACAAATCTGCATGACTTTCCTGTTTCTGGTTTCCTTCAGTCACTTAACTTTCTATTTTAAAGCAAATCCAATTAAAAATAATTCATAGATAATGAAATACAAACATGCTATGTCAGTTAGAGAAAAGAGAGTCTAAATAAAGCTCAAAGCCATTTTAGACAATTAACTTCAAAGATTGGACCTTCTGTTAAAGACTGGACCAAATTTTATGGTTCAGCATTATTACTTTAGCCATGAGAATTTGTTCAGATACTTTTACAGCTAGACAGATCTTGCATAAGTTCCAATGATATCTGATACAAGAAGATTGGTTTAACAGAGTTATTTGAAGCCCATATCAGTCTTGTATTTCCTTCCTCTCTCTTAGATCCTCATTGATTTTACTGTGAAGTTTAGCACTTCATTGTCATTTGATGTTGTAGGCTTTCTTTGTGGGAATTTCCAAACTATTTATTGCTTCATGTAATAATAGGATTTGTTGGTAAAAAAAATTATTATTCTGCATGTACACAAAAACATGGTTTTGTTGAAGACTGACAAGAAACACATTTTGCTTTGTGTTAACCTTAGATTATCAGTTGTTGGTGACAGACCTGATTTTCCTTTCAATGCTCATCATGTGTTATAGTATTTGCTTTGGTCTTAGACTAGGTTTTATTTTTCTTCAACCTGACTTAAAATTTAGGATGAGAATAGTTCCAGATTTATCATGTGTTTATGTGTTTATCAAGTATTTGCATTGGCCTAAGACTTGATATTTTTCAACAAATTTGACTCAGTGATGAAAACTGTTATAGGTTTGTCTTCCTATGTTTGTTTTGCTTTGGCCTTTATTTTTCTACAGACCTGACTTAAAATTTAGGATGAGAATAGTTCCAGATTTATTATGTGTTTATCAAGTATTTGCATTGGTCTAAGACTTAGTGATGTTTTCAGATTTTCCTTCCCATCTTTATCATGTCTTTAAGTACATCTAAGATTAAGATTATCTTGATTTTGATTAAAACTTCAACTTAATCCATATTTTCTGCATTGTTAAGATTAAAATTTAAATAAATTGGACTTTAACGATTATTTATAGGAAATGTTATAGACTTGGTGATAGAATAATCTCTGTGGAATGGGAAGATCCATGCAGTTTTATTTCTCTGTTATGTATTTTTAGCCAAGAAAAAATTGAAGATGTAAGATTTGATTATGATACGAGATGGAAATCAATTAACTTATTTTGTCGAGTAGACACTTAGTATAGAGAGGAAGTTGTGAATTGTAGGCTCACTGTTTTGTACTTATCATAGACAATTACTTGAATTGTTTGTGGAAAACTTCTTGTTATGGTGAGACAATCAGACAAGTGCCTTGTTAGCTTAGACTACCTCCTTATAACCTTCATAGAGTAACACTATTGACGGTAGGCAAACAATCTACCAGAGGGTCTAGAAGTTTCCAGGCTGTAACTTCATGTACCTCCTTGTAACCTTCATAAAAATTGAACTCTCACTGGTAGGTAGGCAATCTGCTAGAGGGTCTAGAAGGTTCCAAGCAATACCAACCTCATTGTAACCATCATAGACTTACACTATTGAACTCCCACTGGTAGGTAGGCAATATACTAGAGGGTCTAAAGGGTTCCAAGTTATTACTACCCCCTTGTAACATTCATAGACTTACATCATTGAATTCCCATTGGTAGGTAGGCGATCTACCACAGGGTCTAAAGGGTTCCAAGTTATTACTACCTCCTTGTGACATTCATACTTACATCATTGAACTCCCACTGGTAGGTAGGTGATCTACCAGAGAGTTCCAAGCTAAAACTTCCTACTTGTAATCTTTACACATCATTGAACTCCCGCTGGTAGGTAGGCAATCTACTTGATATGCTATATCTGTTTTATATATATGCCTGTGATACATATATTAGGTTGTGAAAAGCAGACAATTAGATGTGACATCATATTTATGGTTTTTTTATATTTAAAAATAAGTGAGAGTTGCTGATGTTTGTGGTGGCCCTGTAACACCTAATTTCAGAAAATTGTCTTAAATTCCTTCAAAGAAAGGAAGCAGATTGACCTACTTTATCATCTTTCTTTTTTGTGAAATATCATTTCTATTGGATCTAATGAATACTTCAATTTGGTGATTGGACTTGCTGTACAAATCTTCTTTTCTTTAATTCATATCTGTTTCATCTGATACTTCATATATAGCAAACCACTTGTAAATGATGGACATCCAATCTGTGGTTCAACTAAAACAAATAATAATACGAGGATCTTACGATTCAAAGAATATCTTGTGTGCATGTACCAGAGTAGTTAGTCACTGACTAGTCAAATCTTCAAGTTTTTTGACAACTTTGATAAATTGGTATTTTACTCCTAATTATATTAAGTAACTAGCTGCTTTTGACTTCCCTTGTCTCCAATTAGACTACATAGTGACTTTTGTCTTTGAAAGGCTAAATTTTTTACAGAGACAAGAGTGGCTTAGAATCATTGTTAGTTGGGTGGAATCTGAAGTACTCATCTTAGCCTGACCAGACTTTATTCAATTGTTATAATACTTTCTTTGCCTAGGTAAGCCCCTGTTTCCTGGCCTATAGAAGTTTTGAATGGTCCATATTTTACTTTCCTGTCCAAGGTGTTGCAGTAAGCTCCTGTTTCCTTGCCTATAGAGGTTTGAATTGGTTCATTTTAACTGAGTTATTATTTAATGAAGATAATTGTTGAAGGACCATGTCATTAGTGTTGTTGTTCTTAGAGACAATGTCTTGTATCCCCGACCAGGGGAGTTGCCCCAATTATTATATCATTGTCTTGGTCTGTGATGTTTCCTTTTGTTATCCTGTAATGATGTCTTTTTGAAACAGTATGTGGAAAGTTGTCTCTGTTA
Organism: Perna viridis; assembly: GCA_037379345.1. NCBI lineage: Eukaryota > Metazoa > Mollusca > Bivalvia > Mytilida > Mytilidae > Perna > Perna viridis. The sequence goes on along the minus strand of CM074522.1, from coordinate 37,561,160 downwards.
AGTACATATTTAACTTATATTTCTACAAAGTCCTCCCACTCCTTACCTCACTGTTAAATTTCGGTTAAAACTATTAAGTCTGGCATTATATTTCAATCACTTTGTCTTTTCCTGTGTCAGTATAGTGTCAATTTGATAACTTATAACTGTACATTTTTATGGGAAAAACATCTGATTGTTTGGGATGTAAATATGCATAGATATGCATATGATTGTTTGGGATGTAAACATGTATAGAAAATTGAATGGATATGGAAACGTAACAAATGCACCAAAAAGGACCACTTGTGAAGTATAAATACCATAGGAGGGTGCTTCAGAATATCACCAGCTAGGAATGGGAAATTAACAATAGGAAAATCAGAATCATCTCTTTTGTAATAAATTTTAGTATGCAGGTTGCCATTTTCTAGTCTTAGTTCTGTACTTACTGCTTAGTTTATCAAGTAATGGAAAAAAATACATCATTAGTTGTTAATGACCATTTTAATAAAACCAAATTTTTCACTCTCTCATAGTCAATGAAACCTTTACATTATAATTTCCTTTTTTTGAAATTGAATATTTTTTCCAAGTATTTACAGGTGTACAGTTTACACATTTTTCTGCACTGATATGACAGGAATTGTCTTTGATAAATTGCGTAATGTATAAAGCATGGTTTAGTACAAGTCCTAATTGCCATGGATGTTTCTAACCTGTATCCAGTAGATTAATGTTTTTGGTTGTTTTTATCATTGATAAGGATATTACTCATTGATAGTTCCATAGATGTACTGGATGTTTTTCTTTGGGTTGTTGTTTTTATAGAAGATAACAATATAATTCATTGACTAGATGTTTCTGTGGATGTACAGGATATAATGATTCTTGGCATGCAAACTTCTATTGATCATGATGGAATGCCTCTTGGTCAAATAAGCTAATGATTTACGTTAATCGGCTTTTTAGTCTTTTTACGGCAAGCACCTGTCACTCAGACACTTGTTGTAGTATTTTTTTGTGTGTTCTTTTCATCTCTTGACTTTCGGCTGTGGTAAAATAAAAAGTCAACAACTATTCTTAGATCAGAGTGAATCTGATAACACAAATATTAATTCCTACGTAACAAAGTTAGTATTGATTTGGATCCCACTAAAGATTCTATCCTGATGTTTTATAAGTAAAGGCCATAAGTTGAACTGTTCAAACCATTAATTTCATATAAAAAAGAGTCGGTTTAAAATCAATGTCTTTTCAGGTCTTGAAATATTATGTTCTAAATTAATAGTAAGTTTGTTGCTAAACGTGTTCACTCATATTTTTTTACTGTCTAAACATGCTTTTGGAATGATGAACAAGGAACGGTTTGGAAACATAACATTTGAATAAGTATGTCTAATGCAAGACAATTGTGAGAAAAGAGATTAACATAGGGTTAAGGCTTTTTCGTATGGACATTTGTTGATATTAAAAACTATTTCATGCCATTGCTAAATCAGGATTGATCATTTTACAGTTTGATTCCATTTTCCAACAATTAGACCACAATCACAAAAATACTGCTAATTTTATACTTTATATAGAATAAAGTCACCTTCTAGAACTGTTGATGATGGGTCATATGATGTATCTAGCATAGCATTTAATTTATTTGAATTGAGCTTTGGAGATATAGATTTGATTTTTGTTTGATCTTTAGAAGAATGCATAAAAATTAGAATTTATTAAATAATAGTATTGTGCACTATGTTGAAATATATAGATTGAATAAATTAGATATTAATGGGTTAGTTTAAGTACATTTAAGATTTAAGTATTTATCTGGTACATATCATCTGTGACTTGGTTTATAGTCATGTGTTTGGTTCAACACAGCAGTGAATTTCAAAGTAGACTTATAACTTATGAAATACTGTATCAATTTTCACGGTTTGAAAACATGACAGTTTTAAAAATCAATTTCATGGGTACTATTTTTTGCACTATTCTGTGCTCCACAAAAGTAGAAAAATTATTACACTTTGAAAATGAGTACATAAACAATAGTTAGTTTCTCTCAGAAAAAAAACATTTTAAGGCCCCTTTTTTCAACTGATTTGTGAGTTACAGTTAACAGATGAAGAGTGGGAAATTAGAGTTATTTATTCTTAAAGTTCGTGGAATACTTTTATATTAAGATTTTTGTCTATTTATGTAGAATATTTTTAAACAGGAATATTATCTTAATGGTGGCTATGTTGAGGCTTTGTTGAAGATTGGTATATTAGCTATTCTAATCTGTTCAAAAGTATTGAATTAAGAGCGTGGCCACCCATATTTAAAAGCTTTCAACAGTATAATTTTGAATTAATATTATTTGCATATGAAGCATTAAGAATGTTAGTTTGATGATAATAAACTGGAGATTACAGAAAAAATGGTAAATTTATTTGTAGAAAGGAGAATTTGATCACCTTTTCTCACCAGATTATAGTCATTACGTAAAAGGGCAGCCATTTAACATGTACTTAAAAATTCCAAACACAAATTATGATGCAGGATTAAAATATTGAAGTAAGTGTTGTGTAAATTGTCTAGGCGAAGTTCAAGAAGACTTTGTAACAAAACTTAATTCATGGTATCAGATTTAAATCAAGCCTGTTCATTGTGATTATTATCTTAAAGAAAGACACAGGAACGATTAGGATTTCACATCCTTTCGTGAAACTCTAGTCTTTAAAAACAGATTGAAATAATTACTTTAGTTTTTTCCTTTACAAGATGAAATGGTTGTCATTTATGAGAGTGTTAGGTTCGATGATCACAGAGTAAAGATAAATAAGTAGCTGAGTATTTGGGGTTCTATAGTGGCTTTCAGAAGATAAAGGCCAGAATATTGGGGGTCAGTCTTATTGCAGCTTTCAGAATATTTGAATAAGAAGCAAGATATTATATACAGGAGGCCTGTCCAATAGTGGCTTTCAGAAGATCTGACTAGTAAAAGTATTTTGGATGTAACCTTTAGAATATCTTTATGTCTAGATCGTCTAAACAGGTAAAAAAAATCAGCCGATGGTAGAGCTAGACCTGATTTTCATCTGCATTAAAGCAGTGTTCCTCTTCTTCAAATCTGGAAGATCCACTGTAACATGCTAGCTGGTGTTTCTAATGGCTCTATAAATGCTGAAATATCTACAAAGCTGTGCTGCCCTTTCTGAATGATATTTCCCATCATTGGACTGTTTGAAGTTTCCATTACAACCATGATATTTCTGTAATGAGAACATTCACTTGTTGACTTATATGAAGGTGACTAACTTCACACCATTGAACATCTTACCCCACATATCATATTAGCATGCGGAAAATTGTCTCTCGTTGCTAATTCGATCATCTGCTGTTTAGGCTTGTAGATGACCATACCCAAATTAAATTACTTAGGTATTCATATTGGTATCTGTCTGAAGCAAGACAATGTTCTGATATTCCAATGGGAGAAATCCTAGATGGATGTCAAGTTAGCAGCTGTAGACTCCCTGGAGAGAAATGCAGTATCATAGAAGACGTTATTAAAAAGAATATAGATGCTTCTAAAGTTTCATATGTGAGAAATATACATAGTTTAAGGACTCTTATGCACCAACAAAACACATTTTAAAATGCACCTTTATATTTGAAATTATTAAAATTAGACTGACAGTAGATGAGTCACTAAATCTACTATATGTGAGCTTGGAGAGACTGAGGGCTGAGTTCAACAATCCCACTGTTTTAGTTAGTCTATTTTAAATTCTTCTTAGGCCATTCAAAGTCAATTATTTGGTTCCCAGGTCAATTTTTCATGAAAACCAACAAAGAAGTTACCATTTCTTTTTACCTCAAAGTGATGATTTTTAGATAAATGTAGATGTTGTAGTTCTGGTACCTGATATGATTTTTATACTGGTCATAAAGAGACAAAAAGATAAGTGATGAGTATGATATTGAGATACATGTAGATGTTGAAGTTCTGGTACCTGATATGATTTTGAGATAGATGTAGATGTTGAAGTTCTGGTACCTGATATGATTTTTACACTTGTCATAAGGAGACAAAAAGATAAGTAATCAGTATGATATTGAGATAAATATAGATGTTGAAGTTCTGATGCCTGATATGATTTTGAGACAAATATAGATGTTGAAGTTCTGGTACCTGATATGATTTTGAGATAAATGTTGATGTTGAAGATCTGGAACCTGAAATTAAGAAATTATTTTCAGATGGCCTTATAAATTTGCCTCTGTAGTAAAGGTTATAGCTCTCTTGTGATCCAAAGAGACTGATGTTGTCATGATACTTATTTTTTTTCTTGCACTCATTATTTGATAAAAGATTATCAGAAGTTATTAACAATTTCTGCACCACTACTTAGTTGTTCAGAAATAGCCTGTTTTTTAAGTAGTTATAGGAAAATTTAAAGTAGTCTCTCTTTACTCTGCTGTTTGTTTTAATTGTAGAGCTGTTGAGAATGAAAGAAGCTGCACAACTTAAGTTGAATTGATCACGTTTTACAGATATTTCTCAACTTCAAACTGCACAATTTTCTAAATTAAAGCTCTTTTGTTTCACTGATGATGAGAAATAAAGGATTAAATACCAATTATTGAAAAAAAATTCCTATACAATATCTGATTGCAATTATTTCAAGCATTATAAGGATAGAATTCTTACAAAACACTAAGGCAATTTGTATTGCCTTTTGATGCTGAGGGGTGTTTTGCTCTGGTGTATCTTTTTTAATTGGTGTTCTGAGAGAATTTTCAAAACTGAAGTCATACACTAAAATTTGGACATAGCAATCAGTGCAGCTGAAAAATCCTGAGAATAAACTGGAATAAATGCTTGAAATACATGTTGGTACTTTGAGTTGTTCTTTTAGGAAGTTTCGTGATAATTGAAATAAACCTTTAAAAACTAAGACATTTCTTACAGTTTCTATCTAACAACTGTACAGGATAAACCTATAAAAACCGAGATATGTCTTAAAGTTTCTATCTAACAACAGTATAGGATAAACCTATAAAAACTGAGACATGTCTTACAGTTTCTATCTAACAATATAGGATAAACCCATAAAAACAGAGACATTTCTTACAGTTTCTATCTAACAGTGGTACAGAATAAACCTATAAAAACTGAGACATTTCTTACAGTTTCTATCTAACAACAGTATAGGATAAATCCATAAAAACTGTGACATTTCTTACAGTTTCTATCTAACAACAGTATAGGATAAACCTATAAAAACTGAGACATGTCTTACAGTTTTTATCTAACAATGGTACAGAATAAACCTATAAAAACTGAGACATTTCTTACAGTTTCTATCTAACAACAGTACAGGATAAACCTATAAAAACTGAGACATGTCTTACAGTTTCTATCTAACAACGGTACAGAATAAACCTATAAAAACTGAGACATTTTTTACAGTTTCTATCTAACAACGGTACAAGATAAACCTATAAAAACTGAGACATGTTTTACAGTTTCTATCTAACAATGGTACAGAATAAACCTATAAAAACTGAGACATTTCTTACAGTTTCTATCTAACAACAGTACAGGATAAACCTATAAAAACTGAGACGTCTTACAGTTTCTATCTAACAATGTAGGATAAACCCATAAAAACAGAGACATTTCTTACAGTTTCAATCTAACAACAGTATAGGATAAACCTATAAAAATTGGGACATGTTTTACAGTTTCTATCTAACAACAATATAGGATAAAGGAAAAAAAGCAATTAGTTTGTTTGTACTATTCAATAGCCAAAGAACATTTCTCCATGTAAACAAGTAAACCTTATATTTAATTAAGACATATCTAATATAGATAAGATGGCTGCCTTGTTTTACATTGACGGAAACTGCCTGACCGTCTATCTTAACCAGTTTCCCTTAAATTGAATTTCCTTCCATTGACGGAACAAATTATAGAAACAATTTGATACTCTCCCTACTATCATAGCGTAGACATAGTTTTGTTATTGTAGAGAATCTGTTCGCATAGATACTGGCATAATTGAAAAAAATTTTCAAATAGGAATAATTTGCCAGTGATGAATTTGTTAAATTAACAGAACTGTGTACAATAGCTGGGTTGTTAGAAGAAATTACTTAACGAAAAACTGTGGATTGGAATTATTGAATAAAAACCTATGGCAAATTTGCCTTGTAAAATCTCATTAGATATAAAGGTTTTATGATACGGTGAATTCTGTATTCATTTTATAAGTTGTTATCCATCATAGCTAACTGGTTCCCTGCCAGGACAGCATCGTAATAAAATGGCTTCACAAATTGAATTAGAAGATTTCACTTTGTTGCTTTTTGTGTCTCATTTCTAAGGGTAATGATCTTAGATTGACAAGTTTTAGTATGAAAACATCTTAGTTGAGAAATAAGATGGGTCTGCTGTGATGAGGCAAGGAGAATCACTAGGATTAGTTCCAAAAATGAATTAGATGAAATTGGCAATACATTTATTGAATTATATTTTTAAACAAAGCTTTGAAATCAATAAGGAATCTTTTTTTATAGTTAAATGTACTGTTGAATCATACAGTAGGAATAATTGTCAATGTATGTTACATAATCCTGATGCTGTTGTCAATGTAAGCTACACCTCCTTTAGCCCTAATTCTGATGCTGTTGTCAACGTTTGCTGCACCTTCTTTAGCCCTAATCCTGATGCTGTTGTCAATGTAAGCTACACTTCCTTTAGCCCTAGTCCAGATGCTGTTGTCAATGTAAGCTACACCTCCTTTAGCCCTAGTTCTGATGCTGTGGTCAATGTAAGCTACCTTTAGCCCTAGTTCTGATGCTGTGGTCAATGTAAGCTACCTTTAGCCCTAGTCCGTGTGCTGTTGTCAATGTAAGCTATACCTCCTGTAGCTCTAGTTCTGATGCTGTTGTCAATGTAAGCTACACCTTCTTGAGTCGTAATTCTGATGCTTCACCTTCTGTAGAAAACATGATTTGTTCTTTAAATGAAAAAAAAAGGGAATATATTTATATTGGCATTTGAAACTATCATTTTATGACTACAGGATTTAAACAATGTTAAGTTTATTCTTTACACTCCTTTGCTTTCCTTGGTGTATTTTTTCAGTATTTTTATGGCTACATTATATACCAATATATTCTGACTATGCTGTGTTCTGTGCAGACAATATAAACATAAAAGGGATATAGAAAATAGTATCAACTTATTGTTCTCTGAAGATTTGACAGAATAGTCGGTTAATTCAATAAAGTGATCGACAAACCCTTCCATTATTAGATAAATGTAGATGTTGAAGTTCTGGGACCTGATATGATTTTCTATTGGGTACCAGTTTATAGATTTCACTGTTGTTGCTGTAAGGCTTTTAAGACCTCTCTTGAGGAGAGTTCTCTTTGTTTTTGTGAGATTTGATTAGATTTTCTTGTAATGAAAAAAAGTTCAGTAAAGATCAAACAAAGAGTTGAGTTTATGATGGTTAGTCTGAGCTCGTGGTAATTTTGAATTCTAAGAGTCAACCAGAAGCTATTACTTTTAATAAAGCAGTACAAATAGAATAATGGTGATTTCCTTTAAATCTTAAATTTAGAACCTGAAGAATATAGCTGAAAGGCTACGAAATATCTATATACATTTATTTATGATTATTTGTTTACAGTGTTCGAAATTCCCGGTCGTCCGATCGTCACCGGCGACCTGTGTTGACCTCGGACGACCTCAGTTTGTATTCTACTCGTCCGTCCGATGGACGACTGCCAATTTTAAATGTATTACAGGACACTTACTTCTTTTACTTTCACCTTTCACATTATTTAAAACAATATTCCTTAAGTTTTATTCCGATCTATTTTTGTCTATCGATCGTATTGTAAACAAAGTAAAAATCTGGTTTCTCCGTCATCGGTTCCGACTTTACATTAGGATTTCCTATTTCTGGTTTTATTTTTGACCTTGATTGTTTTTCTAAAATGTGGAAATTTGTGACCGGTGCAAAAGCACCAGCCCCCAAAAAGGAGAAAAACTATGAACTTAATAGAAAACAAAGGACTTTCAGAAATGAATGGCTAGAAAACCGCCCTTGGCTACGTTTTTGCCAGGAAAGCGAGGCAATGTTCTGTGATGTGTGTCAAAATGAAGTTGAGAGAGAAATTGAACTTGAGATGGAATATGAATTTTAGTGTCTATTAGCAGATTAATATATTATTACAATAAAATATTTTAACATGTGTATGTTATCTGAACTGCTATCATTTAAAAAAGGTACACCATTTTTTTTTTGGACCAGTGAACTTAAGTTTGGACCAGCTGAAATTTTGCCCAGATGGTCCAAATGACAACCATGAAAAAAAATTAGTTTCTAACACTGTGTTTAGAAGTATTTTAGTTAATACTTGTGATTCCATGTATGACATGTTTGTTTAAGGTTTGTGATCTTTGCAGTTTCAGCTCCATGCAGTAGCTCGTCTGAACACTATTAGAATTTTTCTAAATTTTATAACTATAACATTGGGTCTTAGGAATGTTATTTAGTATTTATAGATATGTAATAGTTACTAAATAATGATGAGATAAGAGAATCAAATGCTGTAGAAACAGAATTTTGTTTAAACGTCATAGCTTTATTGTTGAATCATTCTTTTCCAGATTAGAGGAAGAACCACCAGTAAAGGATGGGGTGATTTTAGTGATCCTTTACAGATTAAAGAAGGAGATGACCAAGTTTTAGGTGAGTCTATCAGTCTCTGTGTGTATTATAAGGTAGGGGATTGCAACAGGACTAATGATGACTAATTTAGGATCCTTTACAGATTTAGGAATTTAAAGTAAATTTATCCCTCTCCACAGGTAGTAAGGGATAGGGGAATGAATTAGGTCAGAGGGTATCATAAGTTATTCTTGTAGTAAAGAGGTGACCAATCTCGAAGTATACCATTCTGTTAATGGGTATTTTGGTATTCAAGTGTAGGGGAGTGAAACAGACATTTTGATAGTCCACTCAGTTTCTAATTGAATGAAAAGGTTATAGGTTACAGTATGATAGAATAATCCTATCATATGGTGTTACAAATTAATCTAAAGTTCTTTCTGATTTATTATTGTACATGTGTTTAGTAACAGAACCCAGCGGGGTAATATTGTGCTTGTCAAATTAGTATCCAGTTTGAGTATGCCATGGCATAGCAACAACTTTTATGTCTTTATTGCTTACATGTGTTTAAGTACCAATTTGTACTGAATATGTATAATTGGCAAGGTAAAAGGGTTATTTTGGACATATTTTATTTCATTAATTAGTCATAAAAATTATTTTACTCAAATTATAAGTTGTGTAGCTTCATAACATCTTGTTTCCTTCACTGTATTTTCCTTAAGTCTTTCATTGTTATGAGAATGTTTATTGAGTGTTTTATTGGATAGAAAAGGAGGAAACAAAAAAAAACAAAAAAAAAAAAAAATACAGATGTTTAAGTTTCAGTATTTAAAAAAAAACACGAATGACTATTGATGTCTCTAACAAATAAATATTTTGTACAGATATCTTCATACCATTTGAAAAAATGTAAGTTGTATACAAAGATATCTCTTCTGTATTCAGGCAAGAAAAGTTCACATGAAATTAATGTAAACGTATTTGCAAGAAAAACAACTGAATTTAACATGAAATTCATTCAATAAAATAGTCTTGTTTCCTGCTACCAGCAAGAAAAAAATAGGCATGGTAGGTAGGGAAATTAATTGTTTTCTAGAGAATTTACATTTAGTTAATGGAGAGACAATTAGACTAACTGTGAGCCAAAATGGACATAAAATGTTTAGGATAGGCACAAAAAACTAGGGTAGGTAGGGTAGCAGGAAACAGACATATTTTTTTTTTGGTGGCCTAACATGATTTCATGTGAATTTATCAAGTATTCCATCACAAAATTTATTTGCTCTATTCTGGGGAAAATCAGGTGAAAATGTTTTACTTGTGTATTTTTGCTTTGCAATGATGTATAAGATAATTTTGATGCTGTCTATTTTTGAATAATTTAGCACGAGAATTCTTGTTATTGTTTCAGAAAAAGTAGAATTAGAACAACCAGTGCCATCTGTAGGAATTATTGTAGGATCTATCATAGCTGTCTTCCTGTGTATGTCTATAGCCGCCATCATGATAATAATACTGCTGAAACGGTAGGTAGAGAGATAAAATAGGGGGGAGTAGGTTCATGTGTATGTCTATATCTGCCATCATGATAATAATACTGCTGAAACGTTAGGTAGACAGATAAAATAGAGGGGAGGGGGTTCATATGTATGTCTAAAGCCACCATCATGATAATAATACTGCTAAAAAGGTAGGTGGAGAGATAAATGGAGAAGGGGTTCCTGGTTATCTCTATGGCAGCCATCATGGTTATTAAACTGCTGAACATGGTTTGTTGTATTCACCAGGAGAGAGATAAGAGAGGGGGGTGGAACAATATAATGAGACCTTAAATTGTTCACCAGGAGAGAGATAAGAAAGAGATTGGAACAATATAGTGAGACCTTAAATTGTTCACTAGGAGAGAGATAGGAAAGGGGGATTGGAACAATATAATAAGACCTTGAATTGTTCACCAGGAGAGAGAGAGGGAAGGGGGATAGAACAATATAATAAGACCTTGAATTGTTTTGTTGTCTGTATGAACACATTTTTATCATATCAATTTGAAAAAAAAGGAAGTGAACAACTTGAAATGATTAAAGGCTGAGAGATGGTTATTATTCTGCTGTTTCATCTGGTCAGTTATGATGTAGAAAGGCTCTGTTGCATGATATAGAAACCATGTAACCTCCTTTCATATCTTCATTGAAGTTCAGGTGCACATATTAATTCCAAACCAGTTATTTCATATTATATGGTATTAATTTGATAATTATATAATGAGTAAGAATATTAAGTTTACATTGAAATTTGATATGAAAATTATTTTTGATGTTAACATTATTTCAGTGCATTTTCATTTTGGCATTTTTTGTTAAAAATTTAATTTGACACTATTGTGTGCTTTAACTAAAAATATACTATTGTAAGCAACACTTCATACAATAATTATTTTCAATTTTCTTTTGTGTGTTGAAATTCAACTGGTTGTTGAGGGCAAAGGGTTTCTTTTAATTGAAAAATAACAAACTCATATTTATTCAAAACTTTGGAAGTTTAAATCAAGGTATGTACTGAAGATCTTATCCATCACTGAAATAAATTATTGGCATTCTTAGGAAGAAATTTAATATCCTGACTATTAAATAATTGTTTATTGAGCAAAGAAAGACAACTCCAGAAGGAAATTTATGTTGTTCACCTTTGAAAGTAAACAACACATTCAGACATGACAAACAATAGGGTATGTAAGTCTCGTTCTATTTTCAATTTCTTTACCGGAATTTACAACATAGAACGTAATGAAAACTGAAGACCGATCTGCATTTTATTGTTTACTTCTGGGTACTCGAAACGCTATATAACAATGCACAATCTTCTATTTTATGTTTTTTCTTAATACCTTTATCATGTAGAAATAGAAACTCGTTATTTTTTTATCGGTACTTTTTAACACAAAAAGATGAACACTGAACTCAACTTTCTCTAAATGACAAGTCTCCATGTTTTTGAATGGTAGACTAGGACCCAATCTTGTGAAATCACAGGGTCACATGACAAGACTTATATACCCTATTGTTTCTAATGAATCATTATTTTTGAGGATACTGATCTAGAAGACAATGAAGTAGTTGTTTTCTGTCTAGTCATCACACCTAAAATCAAATCAAACATCAGTCATTTTCTTTTCAAGAATCTTGATTCTCCACTTAGAATGGAAGGAACTATAGATTGATTCTTGAAATACTGCCCTGAATACTTCATAAATTTCTGTATTGCATGTTATATTTTATTTTTAGGAATCGTCCACAGTGCAGTGATACGAAAGGAGACTGTGACACACTACATTACGGACACGGTGAGGGTAGGCACTTATACACCATGGCCAACATTTAATAATATGAATCCTTGTGACAAAAATTTAATGATGAGTAAATCCCAGCATGATTTGGTTACTATTACCTTTGAATGATGCATTTTCTATGGCAATTTTATTTTAAGTTATTTTGTTGTTTAGTCTTTTTTTTTTTTCGGTGCTGCAATCTTAAGTGTTTTTAGTGAAACTTCTCCAAAGATTTTTTTAAAGCTGAAAGTTTACTTTTTTTTGGAATAACATTATTTTTTCAATTGCAATAATTTCAATAAATTTGTAAAGTTGAAAAACGTAATTCATAACTTCTTTTGATATTAGCTGACTTGATGTCATCTAGGTTAACATATTAAAGCCTTTTCTTTTAATATTTTTCTAAATATGGCGTCTTTTAAGTTTACATATTAAAGCTTTGATATTTTTGGCTTTTGTTTTGGCTTTAGCCTGTTGCTTTTGGCTTGCTTGAGTCCTTTGCTTCATTCTACCATACATCATCATGTTGTTATATGTAGTATGTAGTTGTTTGTTCGCAATAAAGAGCTCCTTTTTTTCCAATTTGAATAGACAAAATTTAAAATTTTTTTAGTTCGATAGCGAGAGTTCATTGTTTTGCCTGCTATAACAACTAATTTCCCTTGATATATCTGAAAAGTAATTCAGGTTTTCCAAACTTGATATTTTTAAATTATAACTGGTTAAAAAAAAGTTTTTTTTTTGTTCAAGGGCAAGAATTTAAGTTTAAAACTTAATCATACATTCATGAATCTTTAACTTAATTCGTGAATCATGTAGGACTTACATAGTGTTAGCTCACATTGAAAATCCACCTACTATAGTGTATCCTGTTTGAATGGTTTAAAATTTTTTCTATATTTGGCTTTATACTTTTGTTACACAAATGACTTTGTCACCATTGTAGATAGATGGAGTCATAACCTATATAGTGTATAATACCAAATGTTGAATGGTTATATGAGGGAAAAAACACATGGAACTTTTATTACATGTTACATGTGTTTATCCCTGACTATAAAAACCTTATTAATGTTATTTTATTGTAAATGGGCAAAGGAAAAATTAATTGGCAAAAGAATTATTAAAAAATAGAATGTTTTAGTTGTAACATATTTTTGACTATTTTGGAAATACCAACGTATGCATGAATTTCCCTCATTTTAACCACTTAAACAGTTATTTGAATTCAAATATTTGAATAGATAGGAAGAGTTTTTTTTTATTGAAGAACATATTTTTTGACCTAATTCATTGTTGTCAAAATATGTAAACATGCATGTAACCATTGTCAGCCCTCATGTTCAACAAAACAACAAAATATGATACTGACTTCATAATAAACACTATATAGTGCATGGATCAGGATTCAGGAATGGGGATGCGTGGTTATCTCCCTTTGTGATAATTTTTTTCTTTAACAATTAATATATCAATACCAAACAAATAGAGCTAATCAGCATTATAAATGATGGAGCCTTCACAGCAGGACTAATAGAGATTGCATACTTATTATACTATGCAAAATAAATGATTAAAAATAGAACTTAGGATGGGGCTAATTTCATATGCTTGCTGATCACCATAACAAAGAGTTAACACATTTGTCGGTTTCTGTTTTGTAGTTCACTGTCCCCCTATGGATCCCCATTTGAATGGTGGTTGTAAGTAATTTTCTGTATGGTAGTTGATTGGCTAATACTAATATCACATGATTATAACTGATCACATGGTATACTAACAATGCTTCCACCTGCTTCCTGAAATACCAATTAGTAAAACATGGATTATACTGCCATCTTATTAGACAGTGTAATGGGTAACAATCTGTGGTGACTTCATTAGTGTTACCATGGAGATACTAACAACAGAAGTGACTGGATCAATGTCAACAATTGTGGTGACTGAATCAGTTACCATGGAACTATCAACATATGTTGTGACTGAATCAGTTTCCATGGAAATTTCAACATCTATGGTGACTTAATCAGTAACCATGGAGATTTCAACATATGTAGTGACTGAATCAGTTACCTTGGAGATTTCAACATCTGTGGTGGCTGAATCAGTTACAATAGAGATGTCAACTATGTTGTGACAGATCAGTGATACCATGGGCATATCATCATTTGTGGTGACTGAAAAAGTGTTACCATGGAGATATCAACATCTGTGTGACTGAATCTGTATGGGGAGATAATCCAAGTTTGTCTAATTAGTATGATGAGAGCATTTCTCTGTTGTCTTCTAACTTTTGTAATTGTATGTAGAAATGTTTAGAAATGTTTGGTAAGTCCTTAGAAAAACAAAATTGACCTTCTAACCTGTCCATGCAAGGTACTGGTACTTTTGGGCCTTGGGGTACACTGAAGTTTTTTTGGGGGGTGAAATATGCCTTTATTAAATAGTATTCACACATTTCATAGGTTCATTAGAATCATGGTTCATGCTTTGCCTATAGACATGCTTTACTCTGCCAAGATTTATATTCTGCTTATCTTAAATGGTGCTTTATTCTGATATAGTGTGCTTAAACTTAGAATTCTACTAATATCCTCTCTACTTACAAGCAAATTTCATATTTTATTTTTGAAAGCTTGTTTTTATAGCAATTCAAAATTCATTTTATATGAATGTACATAATGTATGTCAGAAAAATCTGCCAAGATGTACCTTTTAAACTAATTAATGAAAATCCTATTGACCCAATTGACCTTTTGTACAATCTTGTTTCATGATATAAGGAAGGTAGAAAAAATCTCCCTGCTGACTTTGTTTTAATTCTAGTCTTATTAAATCAAAATAAGGTAGGTCACCCTCTGTTTTATAGGAAGACCTATTACAGATCTGATGGCTAGTCATCTTTTAAATATTGTAATTCTCTATTGAGAATTCAGAGCAGGGCAGCTAGAATCTAAATTTAATGACACGAAAATTGTTATATACGAGTTGGAATCACATCTAAATCTAGTTAAAGCTCATTTTTCCATAGTAGAAAGTTTTAATATTCGGGACATTAATTCCATCACGTCTCATTACCCGATTTATTTCTCATGTAAACTATTTTTTTACTGGTGAGATGTTTACATTTTGCTGTAACCTTTGAAGTTGCTTTAATCAAAAGATTGGAAAACAAAAGATGGCACTTTTAGTGTATTGATTAGAGGAGAGAATGTGGAAAATCAACAGCAGGATTTCACACTGAAGCCAAATATGGATGCTCAATGCCATAAAAAAAAACAGTTTTATGGAAATGGAAATGAGTAGAATGATTTTATAACCAAAACCATGAAAATCTCATTAATCAAATATCATAACTTCACCTTTTGATGTATTTTGATAGAAGCTTATACATTCATGGTTATATTGTAATATGATTCAGTAGTATGCTCTGCTTTGCTTTGTAGTAGCTGTTTAATGTGTATTTTAGATGAAAGTAAAATTTGTCATTAAAGGAAATGCATCATCTACTTAGAATTAATTTTTCTGTCAGTAACCATTTCTTTAAGACTTATTTTTTCCTACCCTTTTTTTTCATCATATCTGGGTTGATATTTCTGTTACTTTTCCCATATTTATCTGTTAATTTTATTTAACACCTTTTTTAATTGGTTGACATGCAGTATTTTGAAGTCATACTTTTCAAAGCATTAGATTTAATTGATGAAGAAGAATTTTTTGTTCATTCAGGATTCTGGAAAAGGAAAGCATTGAATTTTACTATAAGATCTTTTTGCTAAAAGTTTCATCAACTTGCTATAGTGCAACAGAAGAAGAACTCAAATTTCCTTTAAAATTATGTTTCCTCTTTGTAGACCTTGGATTGTATCTACTGTTTTGATATACTAACTGGTACTCTGTCTATTGCAGTAACCATGCCACTATTTACTCCTCCTGGTTCAGTTAAGACTTATGTTGACCCACACACTTATGAAGATCCAAACCAAGCTGTCAGAGAATTTACCAAAGAGATTGACAGTCAACATATTGTTATCGAGTCAGTGATAGGGGGAGGTAAGTCATAGAGGAAGCCAGTCATATGATCTATATAGCCAGGGGTCCAAATATGCTTTCAAGAGAGGAAGGTCTTGGACTATTTTTAATTTTAAATCTATTGTCCACTTGAGGTCCTAGGTCAGAAAATGAGGGTCATGGACCTTGGATCTCCACTAATTAGAACTCTTATAATGTTGTATAACATTCAGGGTATTTCCTGGTTTTGCTACAGTTTACTTCAGACTTTGTTCAAATTCAGATAAACATTCGGGGTATGTCCTGGTTTTTCCACAGTTTACTTCAGACTTTGTACATGTTCAGATAAACACTCGGGGTATGTCCTGGTTTTTTGCACAGTTTACTTCAGACTTTGTACATGTTCAGATAAACATTCGGGGTATTTCCTGGTTTTATCCACAGTTTACTTCAGACTTTGTTCATGTCCAGATAAACATTCGGGGTATATCCTGGTTTTGCCACAGTTTACTTCAAACTTTGTACATGTTCAGATGAACATTCGGGGTATGTCCTATTTTTATCCACAGTTTACTTCAGACTTTGTACATGTTCAGATAAACATTCGGGGTATGTTCTGGTTTTGCCACAGCTTACTTCAGACTTCGTACATGTTCAGATAAACATTCGGGGTACGTCCTGGTTTTGCCACAGTTTACTTCAGACTTTGTTCATGTTCAGTTCACAATTTACAAAATTATTGTTTTCCTATATTTTTTTTTTTTTCAAGTACTGTAAACATTTCAATTTTTGTGGTTGCTAATTTTTGCGGATTCGGTCATTTGACCATATTCGCATGTATAGATTTTCACGGTTTAAAAAAAATGTTAAGTGTTTCACAGTTTTAAAAATCAATTTGACGGGTACCATTTTTCACATTTTTCAGTTCACAATGAAAAATAGCGAGAATTAGTACGCTGCAAAAATAATACGTTTACAGTAGCTCATAATACCTGTGAAGAATTAAAACAATAACTACTTGGCTGTTGGACCTAAACCTTTTGTGGGAAACAAAGAGTGAGAAGTATTGTAGAATTTTAATGATTTATATGTATAAGACTCATGCAAATTAGTTGGTTGAAATTTATGTTTCTACATTTTTCAGGGGAATTTGGTGATGTGTGTAAAGGCAAGTTACGAGTTCCGAGGAGAATGGAAATGAATGTAGCTATCAAAACCCTGAAACAAGGAGCTACTGATAAGAATAGACTGGAATTTCTTACAGAAGCCAGTATTATGGGACAGTTTGATGATCCGAATGTTATTTACCTTGAAGGTGTTGTCACTAAAAGTAGGTAGAATTGACACACTACTCAAGATTGATGTGTAAACCTTTACCCATAGCAAGTATTTGCAATACAAAGGTCATAAATCTTTACTTCCCTTGTATAACTATTTTGTTAAAACTATACAGAAATGCAGGAGAGGGGGTGATGTGTCAAGTCTTTGTCAAAATTAGAAATGGCCAATAAAACTGAATCATGTGCCAACATGTTACATGTCCAATCATACCTGTGGTGAACAATGCAGTTTGAGTGCTTCCTCGATATATGATTTAACTGAAAAGTCATTGAACCATGGTATAATTGTTCATGAATGATCACTTGAATGATTCAAGGTATTTAAGAACCTTTATTTAATGCTTCTTTGTTTCCACTCCGTTTATTATTTTGTATAGGCATATTCTACTTCTCTGGAGGCATCACTTCAGATATTGTGTCCTATCCAATTCTGTATTGTTACCCATTGATTCTTTCAGATCACCCTATCATGATTGTTACAGAGTACATGTCTAATGGATCCCTAGATACATTCCTAAGGGTAAGTAATGAGTTGATGCTTTATAATGGTGGAATTTCCTGTTGGTGACAGTTCTTTCTGGTTTTATGATATTGTGATATCTAGGTAGACAGTATATCAGAGATGTAATAGGGACATCAGAAAGAAACAATAAATTAAAAGAAACATCCTGAACACTTGAATGCGAAGAATAAAAAATGCTTCACTTTATTTAGAAATGGATGTACAAACATGATTTCATCATTTCTGGCCATATGTTTCATGGACTTTATTTTTAAGAATTAAGCATAATCAAGCACCAAAGAAATGAGGCTTATGTTACAAGTGACTACTCATTGGAATTTCCCACCTTTTAAGCTTGCTGCATGTTGTCCATTAAGGAACTCATTGTTTTTCCATAATGTAACAATTATATGTTGTTTGGTGGCTTCAGACATTTGCTTTACAAGTGTTAATACATTTTAAGAGTTCTAGTGTTAAAAGAATTAGGAAAATAAGGAAAACCACTTTGTTGTTTGAGTCAATGTTTACTTGAGCTGGAAATTCCACATGTATGAATTAAATTGTCAATTTTTTATTCCATCTCCCCCTCTTTTGTAAACTACAGAATACAAAGTTTAACAAGTTGAAAGGAACAATATTTGTTCTATGTAATACTACCTATATTTTTTAAATGGATGTCTGTATTTTCTGCTACCTCTATTGTTGAGTCGATGAAGTTACCTTGTATGTCTGTCTGTCTGTCCCTCTGGGATGTCAGTATTTTCTGATACCCCCTATTGTTGGGTTGATGAAGTCACCTTGCATGTCTGTCTGTCTGTCTCACTGTGATGTCTATTTTCTGATACCCCCTATTGTTGAGTTGATGAAGTTACCTTTGTATGTCTGTCTGTCTGTCCCTCTGGGATGTCAGTATTTTCTGATACCCTCTATTGTTGAGTTGATGGAGTCACCTTGTATGTCTGTCTGTCATTCCCTCTTGGATGTCAGTATTTTCTGACACCCTCTATTGTTGAGTTGATGGAGTCACCTTGTATGTCTGTCTGTCATTCCCTCTGTCTGTGACAATTATATTGACAGCCAGATGATCGATTACACTTTCCCATAATCAGGGGCCTGTGCAATTTTGGTGTGGGAAAGTGGATTATACTTCACTCTCCCTTTGGCAAGTAAAAAACTTGATTTTTTTTAAGGATTTGTTAAGTCAGGAAAGCAAACTTCAAGTATGGGAAAGTTTTTGAAAATGTTTGAAAAATCTTAGAACAGTAATTATTGTAAGTTTGATGTGTGGCTTTATATTGATAGGGCATACACTGTAAGTAATTTTGGTTGCTAGCTGATATAAATTCCCTTTTCAAGGGACTTACTCATATGAGTGGGAGTATACCTATCACAACAGTGCCACCAATCAACTTTAAGTTTATTTTAAAAATTGCAATTTAAATCTAAAAAGTTCTAGAGATTTATTGGTATCCTAGATTCAACATTGATTTTCTGACCATGCATATATAGAACACAAGATTATCACAATGTCCATATTTCATGACAATGTCAGATAATACAGTAATGAAGGTCTGAAATGAACCTTGTTGCCCCTTATCCCCATTTTACTTTAATTATGGCCAATATTAAACCTAACTGGCCCTTATCCTCATCACAATCTTCTACTGAATTATTTAATGTTCTCAAAATCTCATTTTTCTTGATGACTAAGGGCATTTATTTTCTGTGATTTTTAATTAATTATTAACCTAAATGTGCCTTGTGCTATAATTTGTCCACTTTTGTCAGTTTTATGTTTCACTAGAGCTGAATTAATAAATAAAAATATGAGTTAGTGCCAGGTTGGAATAAATTTGTTCATTTTGATTAATTTAATTGCCATGGAATGTGCAAAAATCTGTCATGTTCAATTTGTCTCCAGTAAGGTTGTAGGTTTTGTGATGAATGGAGGGTTTCAAATAAAAAAATATTAATGTCTTTGGGTCAGTTTGATGTCACTGGCATGCCGTAAATGGACACATGTATATATGATTAATTTTTTATGTTATACCTAGTGCAGACCTGATTTATAAATGTTACATGCTTAAACTAGGATATCCTACATGTTAACCTTTAAAACAGATTATATGGGAGATTTTTAAGTTCAAACATGTTTAAGGGTTTTGCCCATCATTGAGGACTGTGTGGTGACCTGTAGAAGTTTTATGATGTGGGTTTTGCCCATCATTGAAGACCGTTTGGTGACCTGTAGAAGTTTAATTGTTTATTACTTGGCTTTTGATGGATGATCGTTTCATTGGCAATTATACCACATCTATTATTTTTTGTTGGATATAAATATTCAACTTCTTAGTATTTTTCATGAAAATACAGTACATGTAAAAACTTCCCACAAGTCTTATATTTTTATGTGGAAGATTCTAAAATTTCTTTGATTTTGTGCAAGTCTCCCCCACTGGTGTAGTAGAGTTTATAGATATGACTGCTATACTTGTCAGTAAAATTTCTTGGATTTTGTGTGAGTCTCCCCCACTGGTGTGGTAGAGTTTATAGGTATGACTGCCATACTTGTCAGTAAAATTTCTTTGATTTTGTGGGAGTCTTCCCCACTGGTGTAGTTGAGTTTATAGGTATGACTGCCATACTTGTCAGTAAAATTTCTTTGATTTTGTGAGTCTCCCCCACTGGTGTAGTTGAGTTTATAGGTATGACTGCCATACTTGTCCATAAAATTTCTTTGAATTTGTGTGAGTCTTCCCACTGGTGTAGTAGAGTTTATGACTGCCATACTTGTGAGAATATAATTAAAGGATGATTTCTGCCATTGTTAGATACTTATGTTGTAATCACAAGAAAAAAGACTTGCACTATGAATAATAAAGGATGGAATCACAGTGATTCATGAATTACATCTTTTAATTAGTTTATAAATCATGTTTATATTTATTTTGCATAATCTAATTAAAAATAAATAATTATTTCCATTAAAATTGATCAGACCAGATTAATGTATTGACTTGCCTGTCTGAGGAAAGTTAATTTTTGTCAATACCAGTAGTCTGAAGAATACCAAAAATATACTGGTAGTTCTGAAGAATACCAAAAATATACTGGTAGTTCTGGAGAATACCAAAAATATACTGGTAGTTCTGGAGAATATCAAAAATATACTGTTAGTTCTGAAGAATTAACAAATAAATGGTGGTAATTTAGTTCTGAAGAATACCAACAAAATACCAGTAGTCTGAATAATACCAAAAAAAAATACAGGTATTCTGAAGAAATCCAAACAAATTCAGGTAGTCTGAAAAATAAAAATGTTTCCATGCTGTAAATATTTGCAGTTTTCACACCTTCTTTGCAGACCTGATCAACATTGAATCTAATTATTTCATTAATGATTATGATATTAATGTTTGCTTATAAAAAATTCTAATTAACATAATTTTTACAAGATTGATTACTCCTCTTACCTACACAAATTTTATGTAATTAGATAATTGAAGTGTTCAGTCTATTATTAGCCAAACTATTGTTTGTATTAAAAAGACTATGAAGAAGTCTAAGAAACCAGTCATATAAGAAATATTCCTTTAACATGCATTGCAGTGATCACCATGGCAACTTGAGAATGACAGACTTATTGTTAGGGACCATCAATTTTAATGATAAATTAACCCATTTAAATTAAACCCACAGCTTTTTAAACTTTTTTATTGTCTTGTTTCGGCTCATCCAATGCTCTCGCCATGGTGATGGAAATTATCATTAAATGAATGGATAAATCAACTGCAGAATGAGTTTTCCGGGAGTTTTATTATTTTGTTGGGAGATCGTGCAAATACTAACTGTATTGTAAGTTTGAATTAATCTTCCATTTTGATTAACTCTGAAGAGAACACAAATGTTCCAGACTTAATACATTTGTTTTCATTTTATTTTGTCATTGCCAAAATACATCATCAATACAAGGAATAATAGTTCAAGACAGCAGGATATGACCAAGTGATTTATGACACTGTATTACAAATCTAATGTAATTGTCCATTAATTCCTCTTGCCATCACTCATCGTTAGAAAAGGGCAGATAATCAGGCTGTAATGATTTTTATTACATGCACGATCACAGTGGTTTTAAGAATAGCTAGGGGTTTTTATTGGATAGATGAATTTTTATAGAAATCTTATTTCTTTTTGTTGTCTGTGCCTATAATGACCTTGCATAAAATTGACTTGAATCCCATTGTGTAAATATTGGGTTAGGATACAAATAGGATTTCTGATGGGATCCAAAGCTTAAAGAATACTTTCCATTGTAAAAGGTTCAATAAGATAAAGTCATAAACCAATCGGTGAGATAAAATAAAGATATAAATGCCAATGAGACTTTAAATCTAACAGTAAAGGCAACAATGGTTTTGTTTTTTTTTCCCCTCAAAGATGTAGAAAGTTGCCGACAAAAACAGTTTGTAAAATTCACTAAGTTTGATCCCTCCTCACTCATTCAGTTTTAGTTTTGGTGATGATATACTCTTTATATTTTTTTGTCTTTCTAAAGATACTTTCTTTTTTTACCCTTTTTGTATGGCACAATGAACCATCCATACTCAACCTTTATCCAAGACCAGTTTTTGGTAATATAAATTATTGTATTTTTCAGACAAATGATGGTAAATTTACAGTAATACAGCTTGTTGGTATGATGAGAGGTATTGCCTCTGGTATGAGTTACTTGTCAG
Source organism: Perna viridis (assembly GCA_037379345.1). Taxonomy (NCBI): domain Eukaryota; kingdom Metazoa; phylum Mollusca; class Bivalvia; order Mytilida; family Mytilidae; genus Perna; species Perna viridis. The sequence goes on along the minus strand of CM074522.1, from coordinate 37,538,580 downwards.
AAATGGGATATGTACATAGGGTGAGTATAATGATGTTGTAATATATAACTGACCTGCAGTGAAAAAAACTCATCTTACGGTAAAATTGAAACTAAAGTCTATATCTATTTGGAAAATAAGGGTGTAAAAAATCATGGAATAAAAGGTACTGTTACAATCAATGGCACCATATTTGCATGGTACTGACACTATACAAACAAGGTACTGACACCATACTTACCAGTACTGACACTATACAAATATGATACTGAAGCCATATGCTCACAGTACTGACACTATACAAACATGGTACTGACATCATACACAGTACTGACATTGTAAAACATAGTACTTACTCCATGCTAACTATACTGATACTGTACTGACACTATACAAACATGGTACTGACACCTATTCTGCAAGTGTTATTCTCCATTGCAGGACCTTGCTGCCAGAAATATATTGATTGGAGAGAACTTAGTATGTAAAGTAGCTGACTTTGGTCTTTCTAGAGAAATAGATATTGATACATCAGAGGGTGCTTATACAACTAAGGTAGGTAACTCTGTCAGAGAAATATTTGGTTTCCAGAGCTGTATTATTTAAGGAGGTAGACCTAGGGTAAGGGACACAACTCTTACAAATCATTTTAATATTTGTCTTCTGCATCATGTAAGCATCAAAGTAACTTAGACTGATTTCATTCTTTTTTCAAGTAAAAGCTTGATAGGCTTTGGTGGAATTGAATATGGTACAAACATATTGCTGATTTCAAGATTTATGCCCCATACCCTAGGTCTACCTTCTTATGATTAGAAATTGGGATAAAATAATGCATGTTTATTTATTCCTAATTTTGAAAGATTAAAATGAGTTTTATAAGTACATTTGATATATAATGAAGAACAAATACAGAAAGAGGTGATATTTTTCATCTTTCCTTGGTATTGTACGATAACATTTTTATCCATTTAAAAAAGTCACTTGCTATTATTTGCGTGCAAGTACCATGCTATACCTTTGGATGTTTTATTTCAATTATATAAAATTGTCAGAACATCTATTTATTTTATAAGAGATTTTCTTGAACCTATTTTTATGCTTGTAGGGAGGAAAAATTCCTGTGAGATGGACAGCACCTGAGGCAATAGCTTTCCGAAAGTTTACTTCAGCTTCTGATATTTGGAGTTATGGAGTGGTGATGTGGGAGATAATATCATATGGAGAGAGGCCATATTGGAACTGGTCTAACCAATATGTGATACAGGCAGTGGAAAGAGGGTTTAGACTTCCACCCCCAATGGTAACTGCTGTTTTACCAGTCATTCTATATCCATTTGAAAAATAAGGTCTAGAATGTATTGACCTCAGTTTCAAAATTCAGTTAATTGACAAAAATTTGTATGAATGAAATAAGTCATAAATATTAACATTACAATGTTGTCTTCATTTGCAGTGACAGTATTGGTGATATTTTTTTTCATGTGCAAAATTCTATAAAATCAATATTTGTCTGTGAAGTTTTTTATCCATAAAAAATTTATTTACTTTTTGTATGGAAAAAAAATCAAGTTACTAATTATCCTCACAAAATTTGTTGTTGCTACTTGTAGTGTAGCCTTTATATGAATACAGTTGAAGAAAGAGAACTCTTGTCCGTTTTTCAGGATTGTCCAGAAGCTATCCATCAATTGATGCTAGATTGTTGGCAGAAGGAAAGAGGAAACAGACCAAAGTTTACACAGGTGGTCAGGTCACATGATAAATTTATCCGAGCGCCAGAATTACTCAAGAAAATTGCTAAACCTAGGTATGTCACTTACATTTGATAAAATATCATACTTCATTGTTCAATGTTTATATATTAAAAACTTGACACTTATCAACAAAATAATTAAAACCTGATACAATGGTTGAGAACTTACATCAAATAATGTGATAATGTTGAAGATAAAAAAACAAAAAAAAATGTTTTGTTGGAATAGCTGCAGTTATTTTGAATCTAATACATCTACTTGGGTACATCTACTTGGGTACCAATTTTGTGAACATTGAAGAGAAATATATTAGGTTTAAGCCTTAACAATTGTACTAGAACATTTTTGGCTTGGTTGCAATTATGCAAATCGGCTTATAGGTGAATGCCACATTTTCATAACATTTTTCTCAGCAACTGTAACAGCCACTAGATATTTTATACACAAAACTATAGTGTGGGGTTTTATATCGTGGGATTGGATTTCAGGTCTGTCCTACATTTATTAACATAAAATACATGACTGTTTGTACTTAATACTGAAGCAAAGTTTTTGCACATTATAACTTTTATATCTTTTTTTTTTAACCAGAGCTGATTTGTTAATGGACTTAAACCCTGTAAATGAAGTTTCACGATTCAGTAGTGTGGAGGGATGGTTAATCTCTATCAAAATGGACAGGTATATACAAAACTTCCTGAATGCAGGATATCGGACAATGGAACAAGTCTCTACGATAACATTACGTGACTTAGAAGGTTTAGGTGTGACTTTGATTGGACACCAGAAGAAAATAATGAACTCAATACAGACTCTAAGGACCCAACTATATGGACCTCGTATTCAAAATATGTCTGAGGGTTTCTTAGTATAGCAGTGATTATTTGGTTGTAACCAGCTCCTTTGTGATACATGAAATGTAACTGTGTGAATGTAATGCTATTATTGTGCTAAAAGTGCAAAACATGAATTCTTCTTGGTGTCCACAAAAAGCTTAGGCCACACCCCTGTAGCAGTACAAGACCTTGCATGCTTTAATATAAGCCAGCCAAATATTGACCACAACTGGTGGAGGCTTGGACAGACAGAATGTCTAAGTTACAGTGGTAATGTTACTCTCTGAGGAGAAATGAATCGTGAAACGAATCATGTGATATATACAGAAAAATGTATGAATTCATAATTGAACCAGTCAAACTGGTAACCAGTATTGCACATTTACCTCCCTTTGATAGGGACTATCCAATAACCATAAAGGTTTACATGTAGAACAGTCATGACATGTACATAGTCTACAATATTTATTGTGATATGCTGCTTTTATATGATTTTTACTTGTTTTTTTGTTGTTGTCAGCTTCCTGTTGTGACAGGAAGTCCAGTGTGGCAATGTTTTGATTATAATTGATTTGTTGTCAATTTTCTATCTATACTAGATCTTTATTTTGTTAGATTCAAATCGTCTGTTCTAAGGCAATTTTGAATATGTGTGAAATTAAATTTAAGGGTCTAATTGTACATTTCAAAATTGATAAGAAATTGGTTAGTAAATTTGTATATTGCATTATTTTGATGATTTGTTAAATGAACAGTAGCTTGTTCTTTTTTTATTTTTAGCAAGGTTGACGGTCAGATAAAATGTTCTTGGAATTTCAAAAGTTACAAGAAACATTGGCTTGTTAAGCATTGTAAACATTTTTGTTTGCATGCTTTGGAAAAAAAATTCATACACTTGTAATTAATGATTTGACAACTCTTATTCAACTGAGTTAGAAGACCAAGAAAACTGGAATCCCATAAACAATTATAATTTCACAACATTTGAATTCAACAAGAGTAAAATTACAGGGTTTAAATAAGAGAACAAGCAAATAATGGACTGATAGAAAAACTGTGTATCTCTTGAATCATCATTTGAATCCTAAAAAAAAACCAATAGTTTTGATAAAGTAGAAGAGTTTTTTTTGTTTCTTGAAGTTACAAAAACAAAAAATAGTCTGCAACAGTGTTTAATGGGTTAAGAACATGAAATTTACTAATTTGGAAAAATTCTGCTTTTATTATATTTTGCATAAAAATGGGTAAAGAAAGAAATTCAAATACAAAAAAATCTCTTCTGCCTGGATTTATTAATTAACACAACTGTGTGACAAATTATGCGATATTTTGATAGCTTGGAATGGCACACATTACTGTAAAGGCTTTTTTGATTATTTGGCAAAACAAATTTACATTTTAAAATGGCAGAAAATACTGTTTGTTTTACACATATCATATCCATTGGTTTGTATTACCTTGTTGATATACAATTTTTTGATTTTGTAATTTCTATAAATGTAGGTGCTATTTTTAGCAGTTTTTTGTTCTGCATTTTACAGTTATTGTAGGTTGTATACATTTTTTATGCACATTTCATTTTCTCACCAACTAATGTGACTATGTAGCTAGTAAAGGAATAGATTTATTCCCCTTTGCACTAACAGTTTACCTCACAAAACTGAACAGCTTTACCAAGATGTTTAAACAGTAAAAAGATATTGCCTTTTTAGTTAATTGTCCTATGCAAGCATTTAAGTCTTCATTTTACTGTACTTCTCTTATTCATGAAATTGAACTACAGTAAAAATTTAATCAAGATGACAAGTAACGAATATACCAGAGATTTATTTTATTTGCTGATACACAGATGAATGTTCAAACCAAATTTAGTTAATACACACATTATTTCTTTATATTGTATTTCAATAAAAAAAAATATAAGAAGAATAACTTAAAATTTTAAACTCAGAATCTGAATTGATAATTTAAATTTGAATATACATGTACACATCTTTAAACTCAGTCTAAATTAATTGATTTCAGTTTGAACATACATGTGTCTGATATGAATTATTTCAGTTGGTGCATTCATTTACACAATAAAATGAAAAAAAGGAAAAAAAATCCTATGAAAAAAATGAAACCAGTTACAGGTTATGTTATTATATTTTTTTGCTGACGTTCTGCCCATTATTTTGTTCATCTTCATTCCATTGATGTATTGACTGTATATATATATAATTCATATTGTAAATAAAGAAAAAAATGATAGTGCTGTAAATATTGATACGCAAATCACAAATTTTGATACTTATTATCATGTGTATATTGTTGAGAGAACATTATTTTTTGTTTTTATCATATTGAGTCAGAGAACTAACAAAGGGTGATATCTACAGCCTTTTGTTTTTACATTACATTTTAATGATATTTGTATCAGTTTATCAAAGGCTTTTAAGTTATTTTTTTATAATTTTTTAAACCAAATACTGTAAATTTAAGGTTGTTCAGCTGATGTTGCCACTGTTAATAGCATAGATAATTATTGGTTTTGATTTTTGTCAGAAGAGATTTATTCATTTTATTCAATATCATGACTCAGCTTTACTGAATAAACAGGTGAAAACTAGAACATGTATTTGGTGAACAATGATTGTTAACATTCTTCAAGGTCTGAAGTAAAACTTTTACTGATAGTCAGTCTCTGTTTTGTTCTTCATTTATTAATTACTAAATGACTGGTGGTCATTTTTTGAACTATTTTTAGAACAGTACTTATTTTTGTTTGCATGTAACTTTTTAGGTCAAAGGTCATAAATTGACTTTCTGATATTGTACTTATTTTTATGGATGTTTTTGTGGTGTTCAGTGAAATCCAGGGTAATTCATTTCTCTGTCAAAGATATAACTTAAATAATTTGTTGTTTCACATTCCAGTTGGATTATTTTTTTAATGATTGTCATTAAATTAAAAAAAAAGACCCTGTCCCTTTTTGTTTTTTATGCAGAAATCTATCCACTTCCACTTGCATAACGAAGTTTTTTAGAACTTCAGTTTACAAATTTATCAAACAATATAAGTTATTATTTTGTTCAAATTTTACATTCATTATAGGAATTTGAAAGATACAATACCAGAATTGTTTTATATTCATCCATATTTACATAACCCACGAAATACTTTGCTACATAGTACTGTGTTGTATGGCAGTGTAACACATAGGTATATCAGTAAGCATTCTCTGTCGAAACCAATCAAATTTAATTTGTTCACATCTACTTGTGAGTGAAAGATATAACAATGAGATCTGTTTAAACAGAACTAGACAAACTGAATCAAAGAAAAAGATTTGTTGTTATTTTGACCAGTGTCTTGTTTAAACAGGTTATAATTACATGTTGTAGGTTGGTTTAGACGGGTTGTTCTGATTAGACAGGTTTCATTGTATTATATTTTGTGATGGTTGTAAATGTGAGTAGAATTAAGTATTAGCAATATATACCAACTACACATGTTCTCTTACTGTTGACAAAACTTAAATAAAATATGTCAAATTATGTGTCACTTTTATTTTTTATAGGACTGCAAAAAGTTCTTACATGCTGCCATCATCGTCATCCAAAGACACTTCATGTCTGGACAATAACTTGAGTATAGGTATATAGGTCTTTATGAAATTTAATGACACGGTGCCATACCGCAACAAGAAAGTTTGGGTTGATTTTGATGGTTGTAATTCAAACTGTTTTGGGTAAAAAAAAAGAACGAAGAAACAAGCATTTTCATGATAGACGATGACTACGATTCCATAATATTCCTGTGCCTGTGGAAATAGGGGAAGAGTAGTGAACCCTGTTGACACTGATCAGCGAATGCGCGATGTATGTAACAACAAACTAGGACTCGGCTTAATAATTAATGACATTGGGAGGACCCATGTAATTGGAAAACCCTTCAATGGCAAGTCCAAGGTTACTGTTAAGTTCATTTCATATATATAGAATCCCACGCCAGGTTTATTCCAACAAAAAAACTACTGAAAAATGATCCAAATGGTACGTTTATCACTGAAAACCTCACCCAACACAGAACCAACTTGACTGAAAAAAAAGGCTTGCTGAACTCAAATAAAACAAACTTGTAAATGCCTACTGGAAAATCGACGGTAGAATATATGTAAAAGAAACAGAAAAGCGTATTGTCAATAACTTCGATGAGATTGCGGTAATTGAAAGGAGGATGCGACTGCATGAAGATCTGGGGTTAAGACCAATACTCAAATGGTTTCTCTAACAGTAATGAACAAAACGTATAACTTCCGATCAAAGTGACCTCCAATTTTCATAATTCCAAAAATGTAAATCCGAACCTTATGACAAACTTGCATAATATTAAATTGTTTGCTTGTTTTTGTTTTTGTTTTTTGTATTTAATATTGCTTATTTTTATTATATATCTCAAATTATTATGCGATGTTCTTTGTGATAAACTCTACAGTATTTCAACAAACTTGCTAGTCTAAATACTATCAGATCCATACGATTGTTTATAAATAAAACCACCCCCTTGAAATAGAAATTTACCGCTTTTGTTTACATTTCAAACACTCTTGACCTCCCTGATTATGTTAATTCACTTTTCTTATCTTCCTTTTTCTATGTGCCATGTAAATTTTATGATACCGTTGAAATATTAACGGCTTGTTCATTTCATAATCTTGAAAAGTAAGATATTCATCTAGATAGTCTTGAAGTAGATATCTACTTAATGACCTGTTTGATCATGTAGGTTCGAATAATGAATAGTAAACTAGTTTACCATTCACTTTTCAATAGTGAAAAGTGAACTGTACTACAACTTCAGTGCGGTAAATTTTATGTGCAGCTCTAAATGAATATTTTTTTCGGTGTTTCTTACCAACTCTTATCTTAACGACTTTTCGATCTTTTAAACGGAAATTCTGGCTATATGATCATGAGAATGTCTATAAGTTTTCCGAGATGATGCGCGATACAGACTGGTTTGAGTTGTTTAACGGGAAATCTGTTGACGAAACTAGCGAAATATTTACTGAAAGATTTCAGACAATTGCTGGTGACAGCATACCATCAAAAACACGTTACCATCCGCAGTCGTGACAAGACATGGTTTAATTACCAAATTCGTAAAGAAATTCGTATAAGAGATTGACTATGGAAAAAAGTGCAAAAGTTTGGACGCGATTCCGATAAAGCACGGTATGAAACACAAAGGAATAAAGTTAACAATCTTAAACAATCACTGGAAGAAAAAATTGAAAATAATTTAGATAATATTATAATAGAACACACATCGAATCCTAAGGCATACTGAAAAATAATGAAAATATTAATCAAATCAAACAAAGGTTCCAATGAATTGCCACTCTTACAAAACATTATCAATGACCGCAGTGTAGAAGCAAACGCTTATAGAGACGAAGATAAGTGTAACATATTAAACAAGTATTTCTCATCGATTTCGAAATTTGATGATGATAACATAAATCTTCCTGATTTTCCAATTAAAACTCGTGCAGACTTGATATACCAAGAGCAACTTTACAGAACATTGTCGACGTCATTCAAACTCTCAGGCTAAATAAAGCATCAGGACCAGACCTGATAAGTTATAGGATGTTAAAATATGCCCCGAAATTATTGCTAAGCAACTAAAATTAATATTCAATAAATCCTTACAGTACGGTATATTTCCCTCGCAGTGGAAACTGTGAAACATGATTCCAATTTTCAAGAAAGGTGATACTTCATTACCCTCTAATTACAGACCCATTTCTCTTATAAGAAATTTCTCTGTGTTGGGAAAGTAATGGAAAGAGTTGTTTATAAGTACATTTACAACCAATTCATTCAAACAATTTAATATATAAGTTTCAATCGGAATTTCTACCAGAACGATCCACAGTTCATCAGTTAATTGAAATGTATAACAATATACTCAATTCATTGGAAAAGAAAGAAATATCATGTTTTGTATTTTGCTATTTCTCAAAGGCCTTTGATAAAGTATGGCATCGGGGGTTATTGCATAAAATGAAATCATATGTCATACAAGGTAAACTTTTGGATTGATTTCATAGCTATCTTAAAGATAGGAAACAACAGGTAGTCATAAAGACTTCTTCGTCAGATCTTTGCAATACGTTGGCCGGAGTGCTGCAAGGCTCAGTATTATCACCCTTTTTATTCATAATTTATATATATGACATAGGAGATAGTCTATTTTACCTTTGTATGATTTTCCTGATGATACATCTTTCGGCCACTCAAGCAACAACATGATAACAGAAATAAAAAATGATATTGATCGCGATCTTTTATCGTTGGACAAATGGCCAAGAACGTGGTTAATGGACTTTAACCCCCCCAAAAAACAGAAATTATGATGTTTTCAAAAGTCGATCTTCCAACTATGAATTTCAGTCTGAACGGAAAAGACATTCCGCTTAACAAAACTCATAAACATTTGGAAGTGCCTTTTAGTGACGACGCAAAATGGAACGATCACATAGAAAATCTAGATACCTAGAATAGAAAGCATCTTAGTATTCTTCGAAAATTCAAATTTAAACTTTCTCGGAATCACGTAGAAAAAAAACTATTCACAGTGTATATCTGACCTTTATTTGAATATGCCTCAGAAGTCTGGGATAATTGTGGGATAGTAAACACTCAAAAGCTAGAAACTTCACAACTCGAAGCTGCTAGAATTATAACTGGCTTACCGATATTTACCAAATCGGAGCAAGTATATCGAGAAATTGGATGAGAAAAACTAGAAGATGGAAGGAAACGTAAAAAAAATAAATTTATTTAATAAAATATATAATAAGATGGCTCCGGATTATTTACATGATCTAATGCCATCGAAGATTCAATCTACTACAGTATATCCGCTTCGGAATGGTGAAGATATTATTGTTCCTTTTTGTAGGCTTTCGGTGACTCGTAAATCCTTTTTTCCATCAACAATAGTTGAATGGAATAAACTAGATAGAACATTAAGGGAGTTTCAGGCACCCAAACAATTTAAATCGTGTTTACTGAATACCAGTGAAAAATAACTGTTCCCAAACATTTTTGCTGACTATTACGTTTTTGTATGCCCTCTTTATAGCAATGCAAGAACTAAACTAATGAGCGACCTACAGTGGGTTCTTGAATTTAGCAATATAGACCTACATCTACTTGTTGGTCTTGCAGAAAATATATCTGAAAAACAATATCAGGTTGTGTTGGACTGTATATTCCTTCGTTAAATGCACGAAAAGATTCCTTATTGCTTGAGCTGAATTAGTACACATCACATCACATCTCACCACATCACCTAATGTTATATTTTTACTGTCCAGTGAATGGATCTTTTTGAAATTCGATCAATGGTGTAAAGCCCACAAAGGAAGGCTAGCTTGGATTGATTTGAAGTTTGTGCTTATCGAGGAATAAGATGACAAAAAGGGCCACTTTGATTCTGATCAAATTCGTTAAATTTCAGAGCTGTTTCGAGCTTGAATGGTGTGTCCATACTTGTCCTGTGCAACATTTTAATAAATTGGTAACCATAACAACCCAACCCTCATTGTGAAGAGGGGATTGTTCACTGGAGGGAAGATAATTTTATAGCCTGGGTTCTCACCAATGAAGGGCAATTCTATTCATACATGGATAAATACAGTTTCGTTTATTTTGTATACAGAAAAGGATAAAGTACACGTGACATATAAATATTTGTAAGATATCAAGGGAAACAATCATCAAAATAAAATAACTTCAGATAGGCTTCATACATTGAAATATGTATTGTTTCCGATATTTAAGTTTTCCGATTTCAATTATTTATTTGAGAATATGTATGCAAAAACATCTGGGCACCTTTAAGATGGCAAAAACTTTCAGTTATTACTTGCATTAGGAAATCATTGCATCCAGCCTGTAGCATTTACTCTTTCGTCCATTTAGACCTCATGTCTCTCTGGCCAAACTAAATCTAATTCTAAGTTTATTTTGATACGTTTAGACTACATATTTGGTTAAGAACTAACTTGATATCATTGGATACTTAAGTCATCATACCAGTAATAGCTAGGTTATTCAATAAAAATAGTTAAAGTTATATCAGAAATTCAAACGTCAAATGTTTAAAAATCTAGCAAAGAAAAAATTATGAAAACAAACAAGAACACCATGAATGAACCTGAGGAAATACTAAGAAAGTGAGACAAATTAATTAAAGTCGTTCTACGATCACCATGAACTAGTCATGTTTCCAATGTGCTCAATAATCTGCATCTGTCAGGGATTTTTCCTCTTTTACCAGAAGACCCTGAACGTGCAGCACGGCGGTTACATTGCACAAAACTAGAACTACTTACTTTAACATAGCACCTGCAGTTAACCCGGTAGTTTCGTGATTATTGTATTAATTTTCATTGTGCTGTATGATCCATTTTTTGTCAGTGGTCTGTTTTTGGTCACTGTTGGAGCTATTGAAGGCCCGACAACAAGAGTAAATTTACAGTAACTGAACGAAGACAATAATGAACAAAGTCCCAAAGAAACATTTTCAGGATTTCAAGGTAAACCAAAGTACTCATGTACTGAATGAATTGATATCGATTGTTTGAATTTTTACCCCTCGAATAAACGTCAAATTGGAATTAGAGGCATAAAAGCAGGAACATAAACACCAATGAAATTTCAACAATTATGTCTGGTGGTGCAGGAAACACTCGCCATGCACTTCTAAGGCCCTGAAGCACCTACAGCTCTAGCATTATAACACATTGCCAAGTAGCCAAATAGAATTATTATTACAAAAGGCAATATTAGCAGACCACCTTTCCTTAGAAATGCGTAATAGAAATTCCTATGCAATGGTCTGTAAGCAAATTGTCATTTTTATTTGCCATCTCCGGCTTCCGATGTCACGAGGCGGTAACTGGAGAAAAATAGACGATACAGTGCGTGATAGATCAGGGTAGTTTCCGGAGTTATGCTACCTTTTTTTAAAAGTTTAGCAGCGGCAAATATTGACATGGAACAGATAGTGTAGTCCTTGCCTGCCACCTGGAACTTCTTTCTTTATGTAAGTTTCTTGATCAATCAATCAATAAATCACTCAATCGTAACGCATGTATTGCCCTGACCCTCATTCCCTTTTGCTCCACACCCCATTCCTCAATGAAAAGTGAATTTAACTCGCTTCATACCATAATCAATAATTAGATGTACATGTACGAAGAATTTTATCGGGTGATAATTACGAGCTTTTACTTTTAAATTCTAAAGTAACATTCCGAATAAGATTGATATTAACGGATTAATAATATTACAAAAAAACCCTTACTAACCATATCCGAACACAGACGAAAGTAGTTTAAATGATAGTTGCAGTAGCTTGCAAATATTCGCGGATGTTAAAGTTAATTTCAATTTTTCAGTTTATCATTATTTTTTGAAAAGTTACGTTTTGGATCGGTGATTAAATAAGTCTTCAGAAATATGAAAATAAACAAACCAACTCACCTACCAACAAAGCAAACCCATGACAAACAAAACAAAGTTATTGGAACCAAAAGATTAAATTTTAACATTCGATGTACTAATATTTGCTATTTTCGCAGTAGACAGAAACAGGCAAAGAATACATGTTTTACACGCGGAATTTTAAACCGCGAAAGTAAATAACCCGAGAATATGTTCACTTGATAGAAAATTAGCAATCACAAAAAAAAAAAAAAAAAAAAAAAAAAAAAAAAAAAAAAAAAAAAAAAATGATCCGTTTACAGTAACTAGAAAATACGCATCAAACCTTTTTAACAGAAACGTATCATAGGTGCAAAGGTATCGATTAAATGACATGCTTAATTTTAACCTTGAAGAACCTGTATTAAAGAGTTTTAAATTTCACCTAATTTTCAAACCATATGGCGTTTCCCATGAAAATGGGTTGGATGATGGTTCTAGTGCTTTCTCAACAATATTAGCTCAAATAAAATGGAAAACAATATGAAATAAAGTAAACATACCGATCATGCACGTGTTATAAACTTGAAAAATGGGCACTTAACGCTGAGCATTGGTCACGACCAGTGGACGGTGGACTAGTATAAAAAAAAGCTCAGTCCAGTCTACAAACTCAGGACTTGGACATCTCACCTCTGTAAACGATGAAGTCTTTCCTTTTGTTGTCTCTTGTGTATGCAGGTAAGGATTGTTTAGAAGTAGATTATTCAAATTACTTCCGCTGTCCACGGAAAATCGACTTACATACGATTAAATCATGCTTTTTGTTTAAAAATTTGTTCGTGTAAAAAGTTTACATTTCAGTCATTATCTTATACAGAACTTTTCATTCAATTTTGACATTTAGGATATAGATCTTAAACATAATTTATTACAACAATTACTGTGGACAATATTAGTCAGGAACAATCTGTGGTTTAAAGAAAAAAAAAACAAAACCAAAAAAAAAACAACGCATAGATGTGTTAGAGAAATATAAAGAGGTAGTACATTTGTCAATGTTTTTGATATATAATTAAAAAAGTGAACTAATGTACTTATCAATTTATGTCAATTCCACATGACAATATTTAAACTTTCAAAATAGCCACCGTCATAATTCAATAGACAATTTCTTTTGTAATTTTTGCCTTGCCTTCAACCACTTCATGACGATGTTTTCTGTGTATAATTTCTGACACAAAACACATTTGTTTTGTTGTTAATAAGAATGTGGACTGTTTAAGAGCAATCAAGGGAACCAAGGTGATAGCGGTAATCAAAAGATCGAAATCCAGGGACAAACACCACACACGGAAAACAGACACACGCAACAAAGAACATATAGTAACTAAAATCATACATACAAGGTAACAAATGCAAATGAGAAACACTAAAAACTGGGAACACGGACCAGGTGCATCGGCAGGACAAGCGTCCTCTGCTCTTCTAGAAAACACCCACCGAGTTGCTCATAAAAAAGTCCAGTCGGGGGTAGCCGAAAGAGGAAAGGAAAACTGACACGTTGAACAAATCAGTTTTCATAGTGCAGATGGATACACCGTAACGATCCACGAGTTCATGATGACGACCATAAAACTTTTGTAGTGATGACTTCAATCTTGAAGCAACATAACCCTGTTCCAGAAGCCTATTTTATAGAATTCTAGTGCGATACAAAAAATCTGCGTAGTTTCGGCAAGCTCTGGCATAACATATGAATTGTGATATGAACACTCCATACGCAGGTGCTGAAGGGATTTTGCCACAGATGAAAAGAAAGTTGACAATTCTGAATGAAAAGTCATGACGTTTTTCATAAAGTTTGGTCAATAATTTTACTTTACCGTCGATTTCTAAGTGTAGGTCAATATATGAGGCTGACTTCACAGTGTCTATAGTTTCCTTTATCTCAAGTTCTTTGGGGTAGATGCGATGTATCAAATCTCCAAAATTAGGATTGTTTAAAGATAATGCGTCATCTGTATAGCGGAAACTGAGATTAAAGGATCCAGCTAAACGATATTCTTTCTTTCGGATCATATCAGCTATAAAGTCTAAAGTCAGCCTCACAAGACTAAAGGAAAAGGCCAGCAAGTAGAGGAGCATTATTTGTTCCCATTGGAATGCTGACAGTTTGTTGAAAAACTTGTCCACCACACTGGACGAATATATTGTCGAAAAAATTTCAGCATTTTGTGAACATCTTCTTCTGTGTATATGGAAGATGATTCGGAATTATTTCTTATAAAGTATGAGGAATCTCTACCAAGAACTATGTATTTGTATCTAGGTGTATCATCTTTTTGGGAAAATAACGATGTATAATGTTTTTAAGTCGGAATTTTAACTGAGTATGGGGAATAGAAGTATACTGTGTTGAAAAATCATAGGTTTTAATGCTATTATATTCTGATAATAGTTTTGAACTATTTGACTCCAAAAGATCTCGAATTTTTCAGGATCCATTGAATTAATTGGTACGACGAATGGACTAAATATAAACAATGAGTTTGTTAAATATGTCCTTAATATTAAGATACAAGAAAATAAAGAATTATATGATGGGGCTCTTCAGAATTTTTAATCTTCTATCGGAGCTTTAATGTACAAGATAGACAACTCTTGCTAAAAAACTTGTTTATCTTTCCCTTTAAATATTGGTTCGTTCTATTTTTTTTGGAATGATAGTAAGTGAAGTAAAAGGTCTTAACAGTATTATTTATTGTTGTATGTTGCTACTGTTATAGTTTTTTTTTTAATTTATATTGAAGACTTTGGTATGTAGGGCAATGTCAATTTTAAAACAGATTATTTTGATTGAATAAAATAAAAGTGGTCCTGCAGACTATATCTTCTCCTTGGTTCAACATTTTTTTGGTCAAAAACACAAAAAGTGTAAGTTTCAAAATTCCTACCATTCTACATTCTTATCTCAAATGTATTTTCTTCAAATGACATTTTTATGAAATGCTCAATATTTTTTAAAATTGTTATCATCAATAAGTTTTATTCAAAATTAGATATAATAAGGAAAATGGCCCTTTAAGGAATGTTTTCATAAATACTACAAATGCTATTGATTCAATCTTCGTTTCAGCTGTGTCTGCAAACTATCAGTTCTACCAACCCGGAAAAGAACTTGCCAGGGATGCAGAATTAAAGGTAAGCCATCGAAGATAAATAAGGAAAAGAACTTGCCAGGGATGCAGAATTAAAGGTAAGCCGTCCAAGATAAATAAGGAAAGGAACTTGCTAGGGATGAAGAATTACAGGTAAGTCACCCTATATCGAATTGCAAACCTCAAAATTGATTATTCTGAAGATTAGAATTAGAAGGTGGTATGTGTAATTATGATATTTTCCCTATAATGTTTATAACATTTATTAGGAAAAGTACTTTACAAAAACAAACATTTTAAAAAGATTCGGTATTTCGATTAAAAAGACGTAACATTTTGGGAATTGATTGTTTTCAGGATTCAGATGGAATCAGTAGGATCATAGGAGGTTCTTCAGCAACAATTGATTCATACCCCTGGCAAGTTTCGCTACAGACATCAAGTCATATCTGTGGGGCTTCTATCATTAGTCCAACCTGGGTTCTATCTGCAGCTCACTGTACTCAGTAAGTATCTTATTTTATGTTTGTTTGTTTGTTGGGGTTTAACGTCCAAGCAGCAATATTTCAGCTATATTCAGACGATGAACATGAAATTGATGATAGAATGAACATGAAATGATGATGAAATGAAAAAGGGATGGGACACAAGGACAATGGGGTCGACAAATTTTGATTGCCACTGGAAATAGGGAGATGTGGGTAGGGTCGGGCAATTTAGCCTCCTGTGGCGGAGCCCTATGGTTCCTACTCCGGGAGAATACCACAGTAGGGTTCTTTAACGTGTGAGGAACGTGGCATCTTTCCCAACACGGTGCACCACTATGGTTTGCGGTCAGGTTTTCCGTATTATAACCTGACAACCCCAGCATGTAACACGCCAGGGGTACCCCATTCCACCACCTAGGGCACACATCCCAGTTGCTCTGTGGGCAGAGCGCCCTAGCCCCCGGCTAGGATTCTGAGCACTATTTAGTCGCCTTTTACGACAAGCTTAGCGCTGCTGCAGGCCTATTCTTTTAACACCCGGACCTGCACGGGTCTATCTTATTTTAAAATAGTTTTTACCCTTTGCAC
Source organism: Perna viridis (assembly GCA_037379345.1). NCBI lineage: Eukaryota > Metazoa > Mollusca > Bivalvia > Mytilida > Mytilidae > Perna > Perna viridis. The sequence continues at coordinate 37,522,285 of CM074522.1, read as the reverse complement.
GTTTGCCAACGATCCTTACGGTAATCATTTAAATATAGTTTGTATCAATCGTTCAAGCTGAGTACAAAAGTTATCTTTATAAAACAAATATCAACTTTTACGTTCTTCCTTATAATACCAATACAAATAACAAAACACGTTCTTTGTTTCAAAATTGAGTTTAATGTTTTGTTGATAATCCTTCGTTATTCATTCTTGTAAGTATACATGTTTGCACTTTCTGCATCAGAACATAAAAACATTCACTGAAACAAAATGAAAACCCTCTACTTGGAAAGTGTAAAACAGTGGTCAATATCCTTGTACGCATGTGTGCATTTCTAATATATTACAATGTTCAACGTGTGTTTGTTTAATAATTTAACATTACAGCATGTTTTAACTTGATTTTATTCACAAGCAGCACTGCAACATGAAATTAGCCTTCACATTTCTCATAGGATACTTCATAAGTACAAATAAACAATAAGAAATGAGAAAAAAAACCTGATGGAAAACTGAATGTCAATGATTTTTACTTTAGGCAGAATGGATATTCCATCAGAGTTGGATCATCTAGACATGGTAGTGGCGGTACAGTAGTTACTGTAAAAAGAGTAATAAATGTAAGTTTTAATATGACACAATGCCACTTGTATCGAAAAAAAAAGTGAACAGTAGAATAAAAAACTCCCTCACTTTGAGTTTCGTACTAATTTATGCTAAATAAAAACGAATCGGTTGTTTTTTTTACAACCAGAAACACTAAAGATATTTTAAGCTCTTTTCGAAAACAATACGTTGGTAAAATGTTAACTCGAAATAAATGGCAAAAATACAGGTAGCCACATTGTTGAAAACGTCCTGCAGCCTGTATACCAGTTTTCATGCGAAAATAAAAACTTAATCCTGATATAGTTAAGACATACCTGCTAGACTTATTGTTTATTGTTTTATATTGCTTTATGTTTTAAGGTGCACATTGAAGTATTAATTGCTCGTTTCGAACCTCGCACGAGTCTGAAAATGGCTACTTGTGATTTCCCTTATATTTAAATTTCTTAGCGTACACCATCCATTTCTTGTATTGATTACAACAGCTGTTTATTGGCAGTGACATCAAAATATTCTTTTCATCTACCTAAATATAGTTCACTGCATGGTATTGTTTTAAAACAACCCTTATATTAAGAATGTGCTTTTATGCATCTACTTACAGCATCCTAATTACAACAGCGGAGCTGGAACCATTCCAAATGACATTTCTCTTATTGAGCTAAGTAAACCTCTGACCTATAGCAGCAGTGTAAAACCGATAGCTCTTCCAAGTTCTAACCAGGAATTTGTGTACCAGCAATGTGCTATCACAGGATGGGGCCGAACATGCGGAACATGTACGATATCTAAGATATGTTTAAATTCGACCATCTCATTCTATTTGCACCATCCGATTCTATTTGTAAGTTTCAGCCATTTGGTGTTTTTTTTCCATTTTATGTCCGCAAAATTAACCTTGTTAAACACTTCATCCATGTACTATGTACATTTCCTCTTATACAATACCGGTATGTGTACACTTTAATTTATTGAGTTATTACATGTTGTAAATGTAACGACAACTTAATCAGACAATGAACAAAAAATGATCAACAATAAATTCTAGTATTAATGTATTGCAATAGAAACCTGCATTCAAGCATTCAAAGCATTGTAATAGAAACTTGCATTCAAGCATTTAAAGCATTGCAATAGAAATGTGCATTTAAGCATGACAATATAGAATAAAATATTTATAACATAATATTTACCAACAGGCGGACTGCCCAATAATCTCCAAGAGCTGATGACACAAGTTATTCCAAACTCTGAATGCCAGACCAGAATGGCATCAATATCCGGCGTATCAATCAGAGACTTTCATATCTGTGTCCAAAATGGCGAAGAAGCAGACGGATCTTGTAACGTAAGTATTGATTGATTGATTGATAGTAGTGAACGACAATTGAAAAATGTAGTTCACCAAACTGACTGCCATGTATTGACCTTGTAAAATGAAATTATACCAAGAAATTGTCTACATTCAAGGTTATATATTGTTCAATTAGCATCAGAGGAATTCCGTTTAGGATATGTACAACAAAATGTAAAAGAAACTTAAATATACGCCCTAATAAGTATCAGTATATAAATACAATCGTTTGCCATTAAGACATGAATATGCGAAACTCTATTTATTTAATACATGTAACACATACTACGTATTTTGGAACAATTGTTTTAACAAGACGCCATAAGTCTTCCATTATCCTGAGTAGACCTTTTTTTCTAGAAAATATTAGCCTTTTTTGAAGTACTGAAAAGCCTGCTAACAAATATCAGTAAACGGTGAACTCGTCAATCCAGTTACCGTTTTAATAAGTTTGTTAGGCCTTCAGAAAAAAAAAACATATGTACAGACACTAACACACTTGAATTTAGCGAACCACATGTACGACTGATTATATCATTATTCTAGGGTGATTCTGGTGGTCCAATGACTTGTTGGGACGGAAACACACCAGTGTTAGCTGGAGCCACATCATGGGGTATATCAGGACAAACAAACGGCTGTATTGCTACTTATCCAAGCGTGTACACACGTGTTTCTTCCTACCTCTCATGGATCGATCTCTACGTGACAGACAGAAAAAAGTAAGAAAGACTGTAATCATCTTCTTTGATGCTTTGATGACGGAGAATTAAAACTAGAATTCACCAATAAAGAATAATTCTTGAAGTCCGTATGCTAGTTTATTTGTGTCTGCGAAAAAATGCAAACTTTACTATTATCTTATTCCCTAAACAATCGTCCAACAACACTTATATAAGTATTTTGTTTATTTCAAAATTATATTTTTTTAAATTAAAAGTACATTTAATCTCCGATGATATGTATTTATATAGACTCGTACAAATTACAAGTCAGAATTAAACTTAGCTTCATTCGCATTTTTCAACAAAATATTACATTGTATGGTTGTCAAAATGGTCGACATATACAATGACAAGATCGGTAGATGTAAATACATGATCAAAGTGCACATAATAAACATAGTCGTGTCAGTTGTATAATAATCACATACCTCGATTTCCAAAGTCTTCACAAACAGATTTGTTGTACAGTATAAGGGATGAGATTGTGAATTACCTCTCTTTTCTAAGATTCAAACGGCGATTACAGTCTGTTTTATAGAACACAAATCACACATTGTTTTAATAAAGAGACAATTGTCACCAAAATAAGCAATGGACAAAGAGAGGTTTACCTTCTATTGTCTCTTTTGTTGTAAAGTTTAATTAGACACAGTGAAAGCGCACATCAATCGGATATTAATCGAAATTATCACCTGTCTGTTTCTTTCGTGTTTCAAAGATGAGTAACGATTATTACACATGCAAACCAAACAATGCTATTTCTACATAAAATATAAAAAAAAACCAAAACTAACACAACAAAACAAAACAAACAAAACAAAAATGAACAAAACACAAAAACAAAACAATCAAAAAAAAAAAAAAACAAAACAAAACAAAAAAAAAAAAACAAAACAAAAAAAAAAGAAAAAAAAAAACCCCAAAAAAACAAACATTCAACAAAGCAAACAAAAAATCTACGATCCCTGAAAATTCGGCAAATGTGGTTCCTGACCCTCGAAATAAAGTGCATCCGGAAGTAAAGCTAGGAAGTGCATTCTGTTGATAATTAATTGACGGATTTAATTGTAATGACAAATAATCCTCTGTGAATTGGATCTTGTATAGTTCAGTGCAATGGAGATTAAAGTTTTTTATTCCATTTTCAAAGGTTTCTGTGGTGATACAAAAAGCAAGTTTGAATTATATAAGTAAATAAACTTTATGTGAATACATGTATTGTTAAAACATTTTCATGGATGGATTTCAAAGTTTGAAGTTAAATCCAGATTAAATTTTAGGCTTTGTTATGTATTTGAATCAGTGAATGGCGTAATTCTAATACCGAATTATAAAGTTTAAAAGTGGAAACCCCCCACCACCCCCCCCAAAAAACAGAAAAAAACCAAACAAACAAACAAAAAAAAAAAAAAAACCCAAACAAACAAACAAACAATAAAACAAAACAAAAACAAACCAAAAATAAAATAATAACAAAAACACCCCCTCCTCCCCTAAAAAAAACACCGTCACTAACAACGAGCATCATTTCAAATAAGGCGAGTTGATATTCAACAATCTATGAAATCTTTTTCTCTATGATTCTCTTAGAATATTTTGGCTGCACTATCGACTGATCAGCTTTTATAGATAATGATGCACAATCACACAAAAACAAATCGCAACAACTAATTTTTTATTTACTTATTCGTATGACATCGTTCATGGCGTAAATTTCCAGTCGTCCAAAAATAAGATTAAACGACCAAATCATTGAGAAAACAACATACGGGGCTATATCAAGATGACAATAAATATTTAAAAAGAAACAATATAATTAAAAAAAATCATGTTCAAGAGTACTAGTATACCCTATTATCCTTGTGTCATGTCCCATTTTTCATTTCATCATCATTTCATGTTCATCGCCCAGATATTGCTGAAATACTGCTGCTTGGTGGGTAAACACCAATCAGTCAATCAATCAATCATTAGTTCATAACAGATAAAATATGAAAACCTCCCCAGAAAACTTGGACACGCTACTCTTACGCTTTAATCAAAACTTGTGCCGAAGTAAAATGCGTTTACTTACGAAGAATTTATCGTTTATTTACTCCTAGTTATTTTGTAACAAACAAAGAAATTAAAACTAAAGTCCAGGGTCGTAATCATCGTTGGAATGGATTACTCTAGAAAGAAGCTTTCTTTACTGTACTATCACGGAAACTAGCTTCCGCAATGCAAACATTCTCATGTTGATACATATTTATTTATCCTTTGTATAAAATTTCTAGGGCATAAAACCTTCTGAACGAAAATACAGTCTTCCGTACTTTTTCCCTTCGAATACCAAACGTCAAATTTTACCGGAAGGCATTAGTTTCAGCCAAAGTCTTTAATTCCTATAAAGATCCAACAAATTGTCATTTCCTAGTGTACCATTAAACGAACCAATTTTCATCTATCCCATTTAGTTTATCGTCTGTATGGTAGTGAAAATTGCTTACCATTACCATTTTGACCATTTCTCTATGAGCTGCTGCTGCTGAGGTTTAATTGAGAGTAGCCTGTCTGGCATCTACAACATATCCCAACATCGTATGTATATTTTTATCTTTGTTTGAATGTTTTTCTTGTCATGAAAATACGTGTTTAACAAGCAGGCCAAATGTTCTTACATACAATTCAAAACATTAGCCATTTTAAGACCTGATTTAGTATTGAAGAAAAAAAAAACAGACTGTTCAATGACCTCTATTACGTGCCTCACATACCTCACATACCACCGAGAGGTAGTTTCTTTCCAATAGGTAAAGGTATTTTACATTTCTTTAATAAGACAATTGTAATAAAGAAGATACAAATGGTTAAAGATACACAAAACAGACGAAACAAATAGATGAAAAAATGGTTAAAAATATATAAAACAAACGAAATGAATAGATGATGAAATGGTTAAATAGAATTATAAACGAAAGAAATAAATAGATGTTAAAATTGTTAAAAATATAGAAAACAGACGAAATAAATATTGTTTGCCTTTTGAAGGGCTAAAACTCTAACAATAAGTTGTCCGACAATTTTGACTCAATGAATACTTTTGTAGGACTTTACATAAGGATCATTTGTCAATTGAAAGTTTCTTTTTATTTATCATAGTTTTCAAGATATTATTTAAAACTGCTAAAAATATCATCTTTCGGCTTTTAATGGCAATAATTCATAAAAAGAGTCGTCCGAAAACATTAATCTCTGCACACTTTTGTAGACCTTATCATGAGGATCATTTCAACAATTGAGTTTCTTTCTGTCTATCATAGTATTCAAGACTGAAATTTGTAAAAAATAAACACAATTTTTTGCACCTTTCAAGCACAATAACTCTAACAAGGAGCCATCTGACAAGTTTGACCCAACGCAGACTTTTGTAGGTCTTAAAATGAGGATCATTTTGACAACTAATAGAATTCTGTCTGACCCCTATGTTCCTTTTTTATAACGGCGATCATGTTTTTAGACGGATAAAAGATCCACAAATCTGTTCTTTACAGAACACATTAAGAAACATTCATTTGTTCTGGGTTTGAGTGGTCAAGAAGTTTCGGAGGAAAAGATTTTTGGCAAAAATAACATTGAAAATAAGAAAAAAAAAAAACACCAAAAAGGGCAATAACTCCAACATTTCTTAACAGATTAAATCGAAAATTTAACCAGAAATATATCTTATCATGTTCAACACTTTTACTCATGCCAGAATTCAGCTAAACCTAACGATTTTGGAGATATATGCGAAAAACATGTCTGTTCTTTTTTATTTTTACGGGGCCATATCAGGTCTAATACTATCTCAAATACACAAAGGAACATTCATACCAAGTTTGGGTCTAATTGGTCAGGTAATTTCAGAGAAGAGTTGTGACAAATTGTTAAAGACGACGACGAAAATCATGACGACGACGACGGACGCAAAGTGACGGCAATAGCTCAAATGGCAAAGTCCAGGTGAGCTAATAAAAATATGATATAAATGTTAATTAACAACAAAACAAGCTAATAAAAACAAACAAAATTAAAAGCAAACTAAATAAATAAATAAACAAACAAAGAAACAAACAAAAACAAAAACAAAAATGAAAACATGCAAACACACACACACACACACACACAGAGTTAAAACCAGTCAATCAAATTGTAATGATATGAAACAAAATATAAATAATGAACAAAACATTATGACTAGATTATAATTATGTAATTGTATATATATATATAAATGGCAATAAACCAAACAGGAATTTCATTCTCCCAACAAACACAATAAGCAGGCGATCATGCAAACCTCAAAAGAATGAAAAAAGATGGAAAGAATGATCAGTTTTGTTTGTATATAGAACTTTGTCTACGGTTAGAGCGGTGGAGTTGTAATAATAATGAATAATAGTCACTTGAGATTAACGTAAAATGCAAGACCATTCCCCATGTCTGTATGTCCGTAGTTTATCGGCTCATCAATTAACTTATCACAACTATCAATTTTATGTAGAAACAATAAGTACTGAGTAGACACAGCAATAGTGGCAGTATGCCATGCTATTTTACCCCGGTTTACTTATTTACGATGAACAAAAATTATACGCATCTTTTTTGTGAATGATATAAACATGCTAAATAAAGCATAAAATAAATGTATGTGTTGAAACGTGCTATATACCCTGCTTCCATTACGCTTTGTCAAATTAAATGTCAAAAATACACATTTATAACCTGAGTAGTTTAACACTATGAAGCTAAAAAAGTACCGATTGTTTTCGAAGTTTGGAAGCTAACATGTTACAAATCGACTTGTTCGATACATATTACTGTAGACAATGTCTCTAGACTATCTTGAATTGTACATCGTCCCTTAAAATAATTGTTAGTCATTTGTTCATTCTTCAGGCGCTACCGCGTCTATGTCTCAAAAACAAGAAACATTAATTTGGTTGATGAGACGAAATTACGAACAGTTTCCCGTAAACGAATTGGTAATAATAAGTATATACATTAGTTTCATGATCAATATGTACATTGTCTTGTCTAATCTAAGATCTTGAAGAAGCAATTTTTTAAGGCATCTTACATAACTGAATCAAGACGGTTTGAATACACGTAATGGATACTTCTTAAATCAGACAACCACTGCATTAGAGTGGTCCATGTACATGTAATTACAAGGATGAAAAACCACAAAAAAAACCAAACCAACCCGTGAAAATCAAAATAACAATAAAAAAAACACAAATACAATAAAGGGTAAAAAAAATAAAACAAAAGCAAAAACAAAAAACACTACGAAAAAATAACCAAAAAAAAGAAGGAAAAATCGAATAATAGTGATAAAAATAAAAAAAAAGAAAAAAAAAAAGAAAAAACAAAACATATCGTGTTTGTAATATATTGCCGACATGAAATGGAATGTACCTTTTTTAGAGAAAAAACTAGCTTCGATCAGAGTTATCAACAAAATTCTTTATAAATTATTTATAACTTGGACATCTGTTTTGTCCGATTTTGTCTGCAAAGTTTCCGTAAACACATTGCTGTAATTTGTGATTGACCGGGGAAACGAATCCAATAAAATTCTTATATATCCCACGCTGGACGATGTGATGACATAGTAATTGTAATGTTTGAATTTTGTTCTCGTTCTCCCGATGTTAAATGTCGTCCTAAGGTGACAAGCAGGGCTTCTAAACCTATAATTTCTGTAAGAGGGATTTTCATTAATACCTTCTACGCAGATAAGCTTATTTCATATACATTCTTTAGAGATGTACAAGTTGAAGCTGGTGTAGCGGAAAGGAAGCGATACAAAAACTGTCAAAGGACCGACACGGAACTTACTACAATCGGTGCGAGGTTTTGGTTATGACCTATATTTGGTTGTAACAAAACGTTTTTGAACATATAGGACAATATTTAAATCAGCAGACCTGTATATGTAAATGTCATTCCTACACGCAATTAGATAGTGACAAATTAAGGCGACTATATTCCAAATACACGGCAAATGTGATATCATATAAGAGAAAATAGATTACGGTCAAAACTAGTTTATCAAGAAAAATGTGTAGACACTTTTTTCGAGGAAAGAAATGCAGGAACGACTTAACTTACTTTGAATATATTTGAAATAAAACTGCTGAATCCATAATGCAATTAGAGGTTGACAATGAAGCAAACTACGACCGATAATACAAAAAAATTAAGCATGGTAATATTGATAACTCAATTAATCAAACCAAGTATATCTCATTTCAAACCTAAATACAGAACATAAATAAGGTTTTGTACTGTAATTATGTTTAATATTTTGTCTTTGTCTTCCAATATATATAATGGTTAAGTAGAAGTGATTCAATTAACTCACATTAAATATTTTATGTGACTATAACTGAACTTTATCATGACCATTTATCCTTCGAAGTTTCCATTGAAGAACCATATCTTTTTGATAACAGAGAGAAAAACAAAATGATGATAAATATAACACTATAGTAATATTCCCGTCAGGCTCCAATGATCGTCATAATAATATTTGTAAACCAAATTCATGTCTTGTTGATGTATGGTAGCTTTTATTTATTACCTATCCGTCCATTCCAACATGACGTCCTTAAAAGACCAGAACTGTGGTTGATTTTCGAAAGCTGTTTGAGTATCACGCAACTTATTGCTGGTCGTTTGTGTGTGTGTGCGTGTGTAAATTATCGCCTAACGTAATCATGTCAATTAATTTCTAGAAAGAGTAGATTGCCAGTTTCATATAACTGAATTTATATTTAAAAACCTACTGTTTTTTAGATCAGGATGGAGCAAAGCTATGATATTTGCAGTTAAGATACGTTTGTATGCACCCAATGAATCATTTAAAATATGAAATGTGATCAAATCGAGAATTGTTAGGATTAATCAATATCAAAATGTTTGTACCAACTTGTATTGATTTTGATAAAGTAAAAAAAAAAATAAAATCAATCCGTCCTTTATTAAACAATAGTCTACAAATCTGAGCAACCGTATTGTCCATCGAAAAGTTCAACTTAATAATTTCATCATCTTTTTATTTGTTGATGGATTCAGAAATATTTTTTCTCAAACTATCAATATTAACGTATACTCAGGTTTCCTGCCGTCACAGGTTATCAGTTACTGATGATATAAATAGTAGCATTGAATGAAAAAATGAAAATCCGATTGATCCCATTTGCAAAACATATGTGATACAAAGCTCCTGTATACATTTAAAGTTGAAAACCATTCCCAGGAGGGAATTGTCCGTTGGAACAGTAAAATGTTTTACGCTTTTTCGAAATGCAATATCATTGCTTTTTTTCGAAATTCTTTTTCACCATCCATTGACGGTTAAGGGTCGGTCAGGACATGAAGCATGAAGAGAATCTGTATCGATTAAAATGAATGGTAAAACAGTTATTTTCTATATCTGATACCATGATAGGAAACAAGCAGAAATTTTGAGTTGACAAACTAAATAAACATAACCCATAAAAACTCCTACTATAACGGAACCAAACAATGACGTAAAGTATTGTGAGAAGCTACACCAACCAATCAACAAATGATACACAATTACTGAAGGTATATGTCTTTGAAAGGCAAACTTTCCAATATACACAATAAATTGTCTGTCATATCTGTTTTAAATAACAAAACAAATGACACACGATAGCTGCCAGGAGCTTGTACAAGGACATTTTTCATTTTGTCAATTATTGAGAAGATGATCTATTTCTTTAAACTGTACACAAGTTTAACAACACATGTTTCGGTAATTTTGTAACCCTAACTAGCCACTTGAATAGTCTAGGAGACATTTCAACAGAAAAAAGGAACACAATGCATACTCTATCTTGTTATGACTACAAATACTTGTTTAGCTATCATTCAAATTTTGTACATACATTTTTCTTTTTAATCTAGCAGATCCGTATTAATAATGAACATTTCACTTTCAATGCCAAGGATTGCCCTTTACATAGCTTTTTTTTTTAAATTTGCATCCATGTCAATGGAATGCTTGTGAAAGTTTTCAGCAGTTTCGTCATTTTATAATTACCTGATAACGGACATCTATTCGGAGCGTAATTTTGAACGTTTTAGTTTTTTATCCAAAAGTAGCTTTAGTACAGGTATTAGTATATTTGCACTCTCAGTTTTTTGTATTGAAATGAACAAGATATTATCTATAACTGTGTTACAAATGTTCCTATAATATTGATGTACGAGAAATTAAATTCACAGAATTGTCTCTATAACATCAGGTTATATAGTTGACATATTTCCTTATCTATCGTCAAAATTCCTTGTTTTCCTTAGTACCATTCATAATGACAAAGCAGTAATAGTGAGGAATATTATAAATCCAGACTTCCTAAAGAATACTTTTATTTATGAAAAATATCTTTACGTAAAATGTACGTATAATGGGACAATTTTATCAGGTTTTGGTACACCGTAATACTGAAAAATTTCGGACATTGTGGTTCCATTATGTTGTAACTGCTTTGTTGTCCATTTAGAGTTTCTGGTATTGTTCTGTCCATTGAGTTCTTCTCACTTGTCCTATTAAAGTTTCTGGTATTGTTCTGTTCATTGAGTTCCTCTCACTTGTCCTTTTAGAGTTTCTGATATTGTTCTTTTCATTGAGTTCCTCTCACTTGTCTTTTACAGTTTCTGGTATTGTTCTGTTCATTGAGTTCATCTAACTTGTTCTATTAGAGTTTCTGGTATTGATCTGTCCATTGAGTTCCTCTCACTTGTCCTTTTAGAGTTTCTGGTATTGTTCTGTTCATTGAGTTTTTTTATTTGTCCTTTTAGAGTTTCTGGTATTGTTCTGTTTATTGAGTTCCTCTATCTTGTCCTTTTAGAGTTTCTGGTATTGGTCTGTTTATTGAGTTCCTCTCACTTGTCCTTTTAAAGTTCTGGTATTGTTCTGTTCATTGAGTTCCTCTCACTTGTCCTTTTAAAGTTTCTGGTATTGTTCTGTTCATTGAGTTCCTCTCACTTGTCCTTTTAAAGTTTCTTGTATTGTTCTGTTTATTGAGTTCCTCTCACTTGTACTTTTAGAGTTTCTGGTATTGTTTGGTCCATTGAGTTCTTCTCACTTGTTCTATTAAAGTTTCTTGTATTGTTCTGTTCATTGAGTTCCTCTCACTTGTCCTTTTAAAGTTTCTGGTATTGTTCTGTTCATTGAGTTCCTCTCACTTGTACTTTTAGAGTTTCTGGTATTGTTTGGTCCATTGAGTTCTTCTCACTTGTTCTATTAAAGTTTCTTGTATTGTTCTGTTCATTGACTTCCTCTCACTTGTCCTTTTAAAGTTTCTGGTATTGTTCTGTTCATTGAGTTCCTCTCACTTGTACTTTTAGAGTTTCTGGTATTGTTTGGTCCATTGAGTTCTTCTCACTTGTTCTATTAAAGTTTCTGGTATTGTTCTCTTCATTGAGTTCCTCTCACTTGTCCTTTTAAAGTTTCTAGTATTGTTCTGTTCAGTGAGTTCTTCTCACTTGTCCTATTAAAGTTTCTGGTATTGTTCTGTTCATTGAGTTCCTCTCAGTTGTCCTTTCGGTAAAATTATTTTCTAGTATGGATTGAATTTGAAAATTAAACAGTTTATCATAATTTTGTTTTGAGTGTACCATTCTGTAACTCAAATAATTATATTTTAATACGAAATTTCACTTTTCAATGAATTCTGTTGGATACTGTTATATACAAGGAAAAATTCATTTGAATATCGATTATACTCTATTTAACTTATGTTTTATATTTTGAAATACTCATGGAGCAGATATTCATCAACAAAACGACACGAAACCCCAACGGATTACAGTAACGTGTTTTAGCTCAAGGCGTTATCCAGAAATAAACACAAATCGCTTAGTGTGTGTAGTCTTTTGGGATAGTTACGGTACAAAAAAAAATCAAATAATTAAAGCTTATAGAATTATAGAACACCATCTACGTAACCTGATGTCAAATGACCCGGTCGTGAGCTACTCTTCCATTTGAATTTGAATATCAAGAATTACTTAGATTTTTCCTTCGTTTATTTTGGTGCTTCGATAAATTGCCGACGATTGGGAACCAAATCTGTTAAGAGGGATGCCTCAAATTACTGAATAAAAATTACGTCAAACAGAAGGTGCACAATAAGTTTTCATATGTATACTGACTGTCTGTTGAAAACTATGTGCACACTGGACAAATATATCGTCGATACAAGATACAAACTCTAAAGCTGTGCACAATTACCTTTCAAAATTACTTATTGAATAGGTGATTTGAAGAAATTTAGAATAAAATAAGAGTAATCAAGGGAACCAAGATTGTAGAACAAATCATGGTGAAAATCATAAGACCAGATATAGAAAACAGAAACACACAACAAAGAACATAACCAAAATAAAACATACGAAGTAACAAAAGTAAATGAGCAACTCGGGACTCCATTAGAAAATGTAACATGAACCCGGTGCTCGGTAGGCTAAGTATCCATTGCTTTTTTAAAAACACCCGCCGAATTGCTCATAAAAAGTCCAGTGTAGACGAAAGAGGAAAGGAAAACCGTGACATGTTTAACAAATCAGTTTTCATGGTGCAGATGGATAGACCGTAACGATCCATGCGTTCATGTTGACGACCATAAAACCTTTGCAGTGATGATTTCAATCTTGTAGCAACACAACACTGTTCCAGAGAAGCCTAATTGTAAGAAGTCTAGCGCAATATAAAAAAGTCTTCGTAGTAATGGCAAGCTCTGGAATAACATATGGGTTGTGATATGAAAACTCCACACGCAGGTATTGAAGTGATTTTGCCACAGATGAAAGGAAAGTTGACAATTCTGAATGAAAAGTCATCACGTTTGTCGTAAAGTTCGTTCAATAGTTTTCCTTTACCATCGTTTTCTAAGTGTAGGTCAAGGTATGAGGCTGACTTCATAGTGTCTGTAGTATTCTTTATCTCCAGTTCTTTTAGGTAGATGTGATGTATCAAATCACCAAAGTTAGGATTGTTTAAAGATAATACGTCATTTAAATAGAGAAAACTGAGATTAAAAGATCTGGCTAAACGATATCTTTTCTTTCGGATCAGATCAACTATAAAGTCAGCCTCATAAATGAATGGGTGTTTCCCTATAGTTTTGCAAATGAACGAGTAAAACACCTGCCTAGCAGAAACTACTTCCTTATGCAACGACCATATTGGAAAAGCAAGGTGAGATTATACAACAGACTTAATAAATAATGTGTTTGCAATATGCATGATTAATATTTTTGTATTTCATAGTAATTGTGTATCATAAATCTGGGTCTAAAACCGAAAAAAAAATAATAAAAGATAAACAATCATAAACTATGTTGGACGTGTTGAATTCAGAGGGGTTTCGTTTGGTTTGATATAGTTAACTGTGCATTAAATTCAGTTGTAGTATTTTAAATGCCAATCTTTTGAAGGAATTCAATCGAGAATGTTTGGTTTGCAGTTAGACAACTTCCATGATTTTTTTCTTAGTTCATGCAAAATGACCCCTTCTAGATAGCGGAAACAAAACAAGGGAAATAATTCATAGATAAGACACAAATAAAGAACAATTTGAATATGTGCAATACATTTAGATTACGGGCAACAACAGAATTACCGAATACATATCCCATCCACATTAAAGATAATATCAAAACAAATTAAATGGATATAATTCCATCGGAGCAGCTCGCACAACAATGGTCTTGACTTTGTTCACGCATTTCAAACGAAATGATGGCTTAAATCTATATTTAGAAATATCATTGTTGATCACAATATATTAATCTTTCCTTGAAAACCGAAATTAATCAAAATAGGAAAAAAATCTCGGCGACTTATCATTAACAAAAAAAATGAATACATAAAATGAATACATAAAATAATACAAAATAAAATAAAAAAATAAATATATAACTACAATTGCTTTCAATAGGTGCTGTCGGGTTATCCAACGTCGCTAATTTTGTAAGATGGTCAGGGAAAATGCAGACAAACTAAGCAATACAAATAAGGAAAACAAAACAATTAAGAGAAATGAACAACACAAACAAAACGCAAGAAAAAGAATGCAAAATACAAAAAATGCAAGTATGAGCAAACAAACAAATTCATGAATCTTCTGTGGCAATTGAAACGTACTGTAAGTTTTGTTAGCGTTTATGTCTGATAAAGTCGGGCATTGTAAAAACAATTTTCAGAGAAAGTGACATATGTATGTTCTGTTCTAAAAAGAGTTGTGTACTTGACAAAATGTAAACATAATTATATTAATGTAATATCGATTCCATGAATTGAATACATATGATAAACAACCAGTACAAGCATTAGCAACATGTACTCCACCCCCCCCCCCAAAAAAAAAAAAAAAATACGGAGTGATATCAGGTGTCTTGGAAGGGTAAGCATGACCTGTTCCGTCAGCGTCAACCGTCATAATGCAAATGCAAGCGAATATAATCCAATAATAGTCTAACAACAATAATGCAGTCCCCAACATTAAAATCACCAACTCGAAATAATATGTTTCAACAAAGTATCATTTTGTAAACATAGTATATAATTTGGATATTGTAGACAATTATCCGAAATGACAAAATAAATAAAGATGAAAAACAATCACAATAAGATATACGGCATTATCAACTATATACATTTTTTAAAATCCGGAATTTGATCTTGAACTTTATATTACATAGAATTGAATCATGCGATAAAAATTACTTGAAGATTTCAAAAGAAATAAAATTTAAGTTTTGGAGAGAATTGTTCCTTCATAATAATGTAAGAATTATTTAGTTTTGAAAAATCGGACAATTTTAAAATTACATTGTAAATGACATACCAATTTACTATAGATAATTCATTGGAATATAAATTGTGAGAATAATCTGATTATAGAACAACGACGCGAATTGAATTACAAATAACAACCAACCAGAGCATGAATTGATTGATGTTCTTCATTTGATGTTTAGATATCATAGCATTTGGAGCATATTGAATCGAAGTATGTTAGTTGAATTAGTTTAAACAAGAATAGAGAATGACGATTATTCAATTTCGAGATTTGGTTTGGTTACTTATAATATTTCTTTGTCACAGGTTAAAATTAAGATTAAGTGCAAAAGAAAAAAAAAATACATATCCGACTTATTGCATTGTGGTTTGTTGCCAAAAGAAAAGCGTATCGTTTTTTTTTCTTTTATCGTATCAGCACTTTGTTGTTTTTATACGTTTTACTATTGTATTTCATATTGACGACAAAGTTAACAAAATAGTTTGATAAATTATAATTAACATGATTCATTTAAAGACTAACTGTTAACGTTGTTTTGGGTTGCGCAAGGATAAACGTATAACGTAAATAACCTTTTCGCCTGTGTTAAAATGTAAAAAAGTATTATGTCTTTTGTTTCAGTTCACGACAGAACCTTTATTTGTCTGGATGCAAATAGTAATTTATACTATAAAATTTAAATTACTATGATATCGAAATTACAGAGCCGATGGTGATTTGATTAACAGTTCATAATCATAAACAACTCATTGCACATGTTGATTTTAAGGCTTTAATACCCTTGATGATTTAGTTCAATGACTATCTACTGGTAATGATGATTTAAATTCTGTAAATAGTTTTTCGGTTTACACAAGTTGTATTATTGATCTCATATTCAGTGCGTTCGATGACACTTAATATTTGACAGAGGAAGATGTTCTACTAAGGAACATGCGTCTAAGATGTCATCGTAAAGATGATGCATAGCATACAATTCTCACATTATTATCAGATTGTATTAAATCACAGTGTTTAAACAGTGGAGAACTGCAAATCAAATTTAAAGTTTTCCTTCTCTTTTGTTAAAATTATGTTGACCAAAAACCGTACGACAAAAACATCACCAATTAGCAATGTTTATTGAAGGAAATAGAATTCAGTAAAGAATTATGCAATATAAACTGAAATGCTTGTAACTCGTTCATTAATTAACTTTTGTTATGGAATCGTCATTGACAAAGAGTAATGGATTAAAAGTCATGAAACTTAACTGCATGTCTTAAATGCTCATAGACATTAAAATAAATTAATTACCTTGAGAAGAAATCGAAATATGGTAAACTAGATGGATTCCGAGCGGCAATACTTCCGGTTGAAGGTGAAGATATATTAATGTTCTAATTTCCTACGTCGAACTTTTATTGAAAAGAAACAAATTTCAATTAAAACTTTTAATTCGCTACAATATCTTGTTATGTTTATGCTTAAGTGTTTGATTAACTTAAGAACCCGATCGATGTGTTAGGAAACTGAGTTACACAGACAGAAACGAGTTACAAAGCCGAAATAATGGATCAATTTCCGCTAAAGTACCAAACGAAAATGGAACAACATTTAGCAAAATGAAATATTCAAGCAACTTCGTTTAAAAAAGGAAAACCGCGGCGTTGGTATTTTTCTCCTAAAATTCAATTTTTTTATGAGCTTTAATTTGTTTTTATTTGCGTTTATGCAACATTTGTAATTATGATATATCCATGCTCTTTTACTTCAATAATGAAAAACCCTTATCACACATATTTGAA
Organism: Perna viridis; assembly: GCA_037379345.1. Taxonomy (NCBI): domain Eukaryota; kingdom Metazoa; phylum Mollusca; class Bivalvia; order Mytilida; family Mytilidae; genus Perna; species Perna viridis. The sequence continues at coordinate 37,504,959 of CM074522.1, read as the reverse complement.
AAAGTGCTATACGCGAAAATGAAAAAAAGTCGCAAAATTTGACTTTCATCCTTAATCGCGAAAATAAATGGATGCATAGTGATTGCTTTTGAACTCGCAAAACACTACTCCGATAAATTTATGATACAAACTGTTCTTTGTGTATATCTTAAGTATAAACCATTTATATTACCAAAATAAAAAAAAAACAAAAAACAAAAAACAAAAAAACAAAAAACAAAAAAACAAAAAAACAAAAAACAAACCAAAAAACAAATACAAAAACAAAACAAAAACAAAAACGAAAACAAAACAAAAGAAAAAAAATACCTCATCATTGCATTACATACCACATCCAAACCTTCGAGGAATAACATGTACAAAAATGTCACTATACATGACAACAGCGGACAAAGCCCAAAACAACATCGTTTTTGTCTGCAAAACGTTTTACATCCAATGTTTCTTATCAGAGGTAGACGTAGAAAATAAAAGCAGTGATAAGACCTGTACTGCCACTACACTCTCTAAAGAAGAAATAGTGGAATATCATGAATCTGTGATTTCATTTTGGTCTCTCTACCAAGGACGATGCTTGTGATTTATCGTCTAAGTACTGGATTCTTAAACGCCACAAGAATCCATACAAACAACGCTACAGAACTGGATCTGCAAATTTTACAACCATACCTCTTTCAAAACTTTTACCGTCTATACTCATAAATTCGAAAAATCTTCTGGAGACCCTCAATTCAAGATTATTATCAGAATATAATAGCATTAAAACCTATGATTTTTCAACACTTAATAGTCTATTCCCCATGCCCAGTTAGAACCACGACTCAAAAACATTGTACATCGTTGTTTTTCAAAAACAAAAATGGTACACCTAGATACAAATATATAGTTCCATGTTCCCAGTTTTTAGTGGAGTCTGAGTTGCTCCTTTACTTTTATTACTTTGTATGTATTATTTTAGTTACTTCATGTTCTTTGTTGTGTTTGTTTGTTTTCCTTGTCTTGTCTTTGTCATGTCTTTATTATGTAAGTACATAGAATATGAAGACTGAAAAACATCGTTTGCTCTATGGGTTTGTTTTTTATACCATTAATTACTTTACCATTGGCATTGTCTGAATTTTATATGGACTGGTACTAAAAGTATGAAAAAGCGATTGAGATCGAGTTCGTGATGACTCAATACTTAATTAAAGATATGAACTCATTGTTCAGTGCTATAGTCCTTGTTTTGTAAGCAGTTGTATTTAGTCAACCTTTCTAACTTCGATCCTCAAGCAAATTATCGATATCTTTGTTTAAAGAAATTGCTCAGGTAAGAATTATATTTTTTTCTAATGCGTTGTTTAGTGTTTTATTTACACAATATTATTATTTAAGGGTCTCTACCGCGCCTGACTTGCCTTGTGTTGCTTGATTCAGTATAAATAATTTTTGAACATGATCTAACGGAATTTCCTACCATCGACATTAAGAAAAAGGGAACGATTTTCAGATTTCATACTTTGTATTTAACCAGTAAAAGGTTAATTCTAACAGTTTTTATTGCTTTTTTCTTCCAAAGGGAGGGGGTTGTCATCGTAATCTCTAATTTCTCCTGCATATTTGTAATGAAAGAGAACGTCTAAAATTTTGCAAAAAATAGAACTGTTCACTCTTCAGGGGGAACATGGATATGAGCCCTTAGTTAAAATAGGGATCTATGGACCTTTTCAGTAACCACCTGATGCAGTTTTCTTCAACTCGTCGATTGCTGTATGGTGGATTGTTTGGTCAATCGGCACAGTAACTTCATCTTTGAGGTTGTCAAAAAAAAAAAAAAAAAAAAAAAAATTGCACACAAATGAATGGCTGTTACTCCTTAAGTACTTCCCAGTTTTAGAAACAGGCATAACATGTATATGGTGTTGAACATTGAGAAATAAAATAAAAATGTATTCAAGGTGATCATAAACATATGTTATTGAAAGATCTAAATTCTTTTAAAACGAGAACACTCAATAAGCAGACTTTCAATTGAACCATATAATTTTCAGTATGATTCTGACCATGAAAATACTGCTAAATTTTAACATGCAGCTGAGTTGTATCTTGAAGAAAAGGGAAAACAGCAGCGTACGGAAATTAAAACAGAGTAATACAAAGAACGAAATGTGTAAACTATTAGCTCGTTAGATTTGAAAGAATGTCCCTTTTTAATCTAGATATTTTGGGGAAATGTTTTTCGACTAAACATTGAACAAGGTCATTCCATTCGTATGTTAGGTCACATAGAACAAATACAAATGAAAGGATAAGCATCCGCTCTAAACTAACAATAATATAAGACAACCACGTAAATAAAAATAAATCGAATTCTTTTACACGGAAATAAATTTATCATTACTGTTTTTATATTATTGTATTACTTCAGGTCGCTGTACTGGAGTTTGATGAGGGCCATTATGATAGAAAGGAGAACCGATATGGTACGTCGTAATAAATGCACCAGTGTATAAGCCTAATCCAAAACAGTAAAACTTTCAAAAAATTACCAAATCGTCTACAATTTTGAATACGCTCTGAAAAATTCCAATTGAATAGAACTATGATAATCAAATTAAAAGTAATATAATGACACAAATACACAATAATAGCATTTCATAACTGTGAACCAGCGAAGAGGTTCAAACTATTTATATTAAGAGAAAACAGTAATATGATATTAAAGCGCCAGTACACTTGTTTATTATTTGCAACAATTAAATCAAGAAAAAATATTACCAAATAAAGAAATACAACACGGTTTCATCAAAATTACCGTTCTGTCAAAAGTGGCGATTAAAAAGAAAATATTATAAACAAATTGAACATGCGCGCATTATCCTTATGAATCAATAGTGAAATTTATATATCCGGAAAAGTCCGGCGTTGGTCAATGAATTCAATATAATAATTGAAAAAAAATGTCTCAAGTGTTAGAAATGTACATCTTATGAAAATAAAATAAAAGAAACCGCCCCTAAAACCAGACCCTATCGAGGAATGTCGAAATATCAAGCCAAAATTCGGTGACAAAATTTATTCAATTCATTGAACGAAAAGAATTCGTATTTTGTTATCATCGACAGAGTTCATCTAATAAAAAACCTCTCATTTACCCGATATATTTTTTGGGTATGTTCTAATACTGCCAGTTGAGTTATAATCATCTGTATGATTTAATATGCACGTCACAGTAAATGTTCAAAATTTACTGACTGATTCATTCCGCGTGATTAAGTAGTTTTATCTAATTCTTGGACCTTTAGTTATTGAGAACATCACACCATTCACGATGTGATATTAACTGATGATATGGAAACTCCGCTGTTGCAATTGGTTGTTGTGTGACTTTGCATCATTTTAATTAAACTAAAACGTTGTGAAATTCTAATTTTGTTCTCCCGACACCACTGGTTATGTCGTAGACAGAAAATCGCAAAAGTTTCTGCCATAATAAATCATATACCGAATGTCAAACAGCTATACTATTCCAAAAGAATCATAGAGAAAAAGATTATAAATAACTTCAGTTGATATTTTGCAATATTCAACTTTCACTCATCATAAAACCTATAAATGTCATTAAAAGATATATAAATGCAATGGATTGTCATCTATCTATGATACAATTTATGTTTTTCAATACAGCTAATAATGAAGAGATTGTATTATCAGGTGAATCTCAAACTAACCATAGCGTATCAGAACATAATTGGTATCAATATTTGAAAGAATAATCAAGGGAACCAAGGTTATAGGGTAATCAAAAGAATGTAATCTGGGGATAAAGGCCAGGCATGGAAAACAGACATACACAACAAAGAACATAAGGTAACTAAAATCATACATACAAAGTAACAAAAGCAAATGAGCAACTCGGACTCCACTGAAAACTGGGAGCATGGACCAGGTGCACCGGTAAGGTAAAGGGTAAATACCAATAATTATTTGTTTTTCGTCTGTCATGAAACACTTTAGTTTTAAGTACTAATTAGCAGTAACCAATGATAACATTTTACAAAATATGTCACATTTTAGGAAGGATGAAATCATGAATATTATCATCATTTAAAGTGTTTAAATGAAAGAGTAATCAAGGGAACCAAGGTTATAGCGGTAATCAAAAGAATGTAATCCAGGGACCAGACATGGAAAACAGGCATACACAACAAAGAACATCAAGTAACTAAAATCATACATACAAAGTAACAAAAGCAAATGTGTAACTCGGACTCCACTAAAAACTGGGAGCATGGACCAGATGCATCGGTAGGGTAAGCGTCCTCTGCTTTTCTAGAACCACCCACCGAGTTGCTCATAAAAAGTCAAGTCCGGGGTTGACAAACAAGGAAAGGAAAACTATGACCCGTTGAATAAATCAGTTTTCATAGTGCTGATGAATACACCATAACGATCCATGCGTTCATGATGACGACCATAAAACATCTGTAGTGATGACTTCAATCTTGTAGCAACATAACCCTGTTCCAGAAGCCTATTTGTTAGAGTTCTAGCGCGATACAAAAAGTCTGCGTAGTTTCGGCAAGCTGTGGCATAACGTATGAGTTGTGATATGAACACTCCATACGCAGGAGCCGAAGCGATGTTGCCACAGATGAAAGGAAAGTTGACAATTCTGAATGAAAAGTCATCACGTTTGTCGTAAAGTTTGGTCAATAGTTTTCCTTTACCATCGATTTCTAAGTGTAGGTCAAGATATGAGGCTGACTTCACAGTGTCTGTAGTATTCTTCATCTCAAGTACTTTTGGGTATATGCGATGTATCAAATCCCCTGCGTATGGAGTGTATCACAACTCATACGTTATGCCACAGCTTGCCGAAACTATGCAGACTTTTTGTATCACGCTAGAACTCTAACAAATAGGCTTCTGGAACAGGATTATGTTGCTATGTTCTTTGTTGTGTATGTCTGTTTTCCATATCTGGTCTTTGTCCCTGGATTACATTCTTTTACCGCTATAATCTTGGTTCCCTTGATTACTCTTCCAGTCTTTAACGTATGGTATAAATCAAAGAAACTCTATTTTATTTTTTTTTCTATTTTTTTTTACCAAGGATTGGCCATTTATAACACATTTTTACCATGGCTGTGGTATAAAGAGCTTTGAAGCACATCATATTAAAATAAATGTTAGACTCGTGACCATTGTCACGATACGGAGTTCTTGTTGCAGGAATGACAAATGGTTTTATCTCTATTCTAAACTGCAATTATCCAAGTCTTTAACGTATAATTAATGTTGGCCATTAAAAAGAAGATCAAGATATTGTTTGATATATTTCATATTTAATTAATTTAATAAATGTACGGCTGAAAACAAATGGTAGACTGACATATTCCTCCACAACACGTCTTAAACGCGTATATCACATTTTTCTAGATCCTCTAAATGTGTACCTTCTTATTGATTTATCATTCGTTCTTTGATAATATGTACATGTTGCAGGGACATTTTGTAGCGTGCATTTTGGATGTATAATAATCATTCATCATGGATTTTACTCTATACATGGAACAAGATAGGGAATCAAAAGCGACACAAAATATAAGAGATCCAAACATTACTAAGATACCAAGTGCCCTCCGTGTTAAAACATTAATTAATATTATGAGAAGTCTGAGATTAGATTTGCCTTATTTCAACTACTACAGATGGATTGACTAACGAGGAATATGTAAATAAATCTCTAGTGACTTGATTGCACTTCTGGAGTACACTTTCCTATTCATGGAACAATACTGCAAAACATCGTATCGTATCGAAATGTGCAATATCTTCTACCTGTATGGTATATTAACTCCATGAGTTAAAGGTCAGGAAATATGGGACATCACACTGATAGTCCTTGTATGGAGATCATCTAGATAGTAGTGTACACATCTAGAAACAAAATATGAAAAACCAAAAACTTATGATGCAAGCAATAAATCAATTCGAGATATTGTGGTAAATCTTTCTTTACGCTTTTGGTGACGTATTAAACTGTTTGAAAATAAGTGTTTTTATAGTCAAAATGTCGAAATTTAAATTCGCTTAACTAAGGAACTAGTTAAATGTTAAATATTGAAATATTAAAATATTGATAGCAGGGAAATTATATTGACCTCGACATCAATTATGCCCTGGCTTTCGTATTTGTCGATATCCTTCTCCCTTTGGTTGTCATCAATATATGATAATGCCCATTGTTTAAGATACAATTGTAAATTTTTTCCGTCCGAAAGGCTACATTTAAGACATGATTGTAATATTTTTTCGGTGCTTGCAGAAATAACTCCAATTATGACGTGCACTCGTGTTTAGGGCTATTTTTAAATGTGGAAGACCAAATGCATTGAATTTATTTTAAAGAGACCAAAACATATTGATATCAATTTATATGTTAGAGTATTCAAAGGAACCAAGGTTACAGTGGTAATCATAAGTATGTAATCCAGGGGCAAGGACCAGACATGGAAAACAGACATACACAACAACGAACAGTAAGTAACTAACATTATACATAAAATGTAACAAAAGCAAATGAGCAAATCGGACTCCACTAAAAACTCGGCGCATGGACCAGGTGCAACGGTAGGGTAAGCGTCCTCTGCTTTTCTAGAAACACTCGCCGAGTTGCTCTTACAAAGTCTAGTCCAGGGTAGACAAAAGAGGAAAGGAAAACTATGACACGTTGATCAGATCAGTTTTAATGGCGCAGATGGATACCCCGTAACGATCCACAATGACGACCACTGATGTATCAATCATGTAGCAACATTACCCTGGTCCAGAAACCTATTTGTTAGAATTCCAGCGCGATACAAAAAGTCTGCGTAGTTTCGGCTAGCTCTGGCATAACGTAAGAGTTGTAATATGAATACTCCATACGCAGGTGCTGAAGGGATTTTGCCACAGATGAAAGGAAAGTTGACAATTCTGAATGAAAAGTCATCACGTTTGTTGTAAAGTTTGGTCAATTCCTTACCACCGATTTCTAAGTGTAGGTCAAGATGTGAGGCTGACAGTATCAGTAGTATCTCAATTTCTTTAGGTAGATGCGATGAATCTAATCCCCAAAAAAGAGAAATAAAGGAAAGAAATTTTATTAAAAAATTCAAGGCGGCATTGAATGGACATCAAAGAATTAATGGCTATTCATAAATCTATATTTAGATTGTCTATTTATACAATTTATTTTTATACTTTTGTTTTCTATTTTTAACGTTACTATGTTGTTCTATTATAACGTAACGTCAGAAGAACTTACCAAGTTACTATATGTATTCATTCACCTCAAGATCTGCGGAAGCAGTGAAAGTACTTTTTCAAATTGAAAATTTAATAAATATATCAGAAAACATTATATGATGTTAAAGCCCCGTGCGGGTCCGGGTGTCAAAAGAATAGTCCTGCAGCAGCGCTAAGCTTGTCGTACAAGGCAACTTAATAGTGCTCAGAACCATGACCGGGGGCTAGGGTGCTCAGGCCACAGAGCAACTGGGTTGTGTGCCCCAGGTGGTGGATTGGGGTAACCCTGGCATGCTTCATGCTGGGGTCGTCAGGCCATAATACGGAAAATCTGACCGCAAGTTATAGTGGTGCAACGTGTTGGGTAAAACACCACGTTCCGCGCACGTTAAAGAACCCTTCTGTGGTATTCTTCAGGAGTAGAAACCATAGGGCTCCGCCACAGGAGGCTAAATTGCCCGACCCTACCCACCTCTTCCAATTTCCAGTGGCAATCAAAATTTTTCGATCCCATTATCCATGTGTCCCATCCCATTTTCATTTCATCATCATTTCATGTTCATTTTATCATCCATTTCATGTCCATCGCCTGAATATAGCTGAAATATTGCTGCTCGGGCATTAAACCCCAACAATCAATCAATCAATCAATCATATGATGTTAAAAAAATTACATTGTAAAATTACGTCTTTGGGATGGTGAACGGAAAATATGACCCAATCAGACAAGATGTTACTTCCTATATGCTATATCAGGCAAAGGATTCAATGTGACTTAATACACCGAATTATCCAAAAGGAATATAATTTTATTTTAAATGTTCTTTTATCCATGATACGATACTATTTTACAGTAATATTTTCCACACATGAAGAATGATTTCAGCTGCCATTATTTATTCCAATGTAAGTGTGGGTTTGCAGTTTTTCAAATATTAAATATTGGTCAAATGTTAGTTTAATTCCGCATCATTCAGTAGGCATGTCTTTGTGTCAGGTGTTAGTTATAATTCTACACTTGTATTTGTAGACTTTTTAGTATTTTATGATTTTTCACTATTGAAATGGAACTGCCTCGTTATGGTGTCAATAACATCACTATTGAGTACCAGTAACGTCCTTTTACAGGTAGTATATCCACGTATCAAGCGTCCAACAGAAAATAAGATTAACAATCAGAAAAAACAATCCTCTTCTTATTCAATATTCAATTATATGTCGTCATATCATGTGGTTAATACAAATTACGCCAAAGGGGAAATAATTCTCAATCTAGAGATAGGTATATCAAACTCAATTACATATCATACGTTTTTGGTTTATGAAAAACCAAATTTTAACATTGATTTACTGGATCTCTAATCTTGACCTTACTTAATTAGTTGATAAAATGAAGATACTATTTTTACCTGAATCGTATGATGCAAAACCATCAGTTTATACTAATATCGACAACTAGGCTACATGTATTATTTCCCCAAAGGTTCAAGTACGAGTCATTCTATGCGGATTGATTCAATCATAGTAGCAATAGATCATGCTTTAAACGGTGAGACAACACTAGAATATATTTCTCCCACATGAGTAGAAATGAACCTTCACTGAATTAATTCTGCTCTCTTGTTGATACAGAAGTCCTTTTATATCATAACAAAGGACATCTTCACAATAAATTGATCTGATAGTTTTGATGCGGCATGATATTTTCTTGAATCGGAGGGGTACCTCTTAAAATTTATGTACGTTCAAAGAACATATGACAAAACAAAACACACATCCCACACACTCACTTGCACGGCATAGAACATTAAGTATGCTCATTCAAACTGTACAGATAGACGTGCGCTATGGCTAGCAATGAGCATAGTTTTGTACTAGTAACCGTAGAAATTCTTGTCAGGTTATTGTTAAATCTGAAATATAACCTTTATTAATTTTTACTGCAATTTTAATCAGAAAATTCTTATAAATTTATATTTTAAATGAACATATTGAAAATAATCAAAACCATTTAATTTTGATTACATCGAAAGCTTATTAATGGATAAAAAGAAATGTACACTGAAAAAACAAAATATAAAAAAAACCAAAAAATTTAAGAAAAGAAATAACTTTCAACTTAAAAATTGAAAACAATAAAATAAGTATGTATATAACGCAGGGTAAATTGTTTACGTTCATTATTATTCGTTTTCTGTTTACTAAGTCAAATAACGTCTTTTATGGATAGTTTATTTTATTTATTTGGGAACTTTTACAGCTTGCTTAATGCTATCAGTTTAACCAATCATTGAAGATCGTTCATTGAAGATCGTGTGTGACATAATACATACAAAGTAACAAAACTAAATAAGGACTCCACTAAAAGCTGGGAGCATGGACCAGGTGCACCGGTAGGGTAAGCGTGCTCTGCTTTTTTAAGAACACCGCCAAGCTGCTTATAAAAAGTAAAGTCCGTGATATACGAAAGAGGAAAAGAAAACTATGACACGCTGAACAAATCAGTTTTCATGGTGCAGATGGATAGACCGTAACGATCCATGAATTCATGATGACGACCATAAAACGTCTTGTAGCAACATAAACAAAAGCCTAATTGTTTGAAGTCTTATGCGATACTAGTCAGAGTAGTTAAGGCAAGCTCTGGCATAACGTAGGAGTTGTGATATGAAAACTCCATACGCAGGTGCTGAAGGGAGGTTGCCAAAGATGAAAGGAAAGTTGACAATTCCGAATGGAAAAAAGTCATCACATTTGTCGTAAAGTTCACAGTTTCTGTAGTATCCTTTTTCTCAAGTTCTTTGTGGGTAGATGATATGTACCAAATCATGGAATCTAGGATTGTTTAACAATAATACGTCATCTATACAGCAGAAACTGAGATTAAAGGATCTGGCCAAACGCTGTTCTTTCTTTCGGATTAGATCAAGTCAACATCATAAGAGTGAAGGAATGGGTCAGCAAGTAGACACTATTTTCCCATTGGAATGCTGACCGTTTGTTGAAGAACATGTCCACTACACTAGACAAAAGTGTTGTCGATCAAACGTATGAGGAATCTCTACCAAGATATAGTTGTATCTAAGTATTACCATCCTTTTTTGAGAAATAACGATGTATTATGTTTTTAGTCGGGATTTTAACTGAGTATAAGGAGTAGAGGTATACAGTGTTGAAAAGTCATGGGTTTTAATGCTATTATATTTTGACAATAATCTTGAATTGAGAGTCTCCAAAAGATCTTTCGAATTTTTCAGGATCCACATTGAATTAGTACCACTACGGGAGTAACACGTGTCGTAGTAAGACTGGAAACCCTCTTTTGAGTATAGAAGTTCAAAGTTTTGAAAGAAGTTTGGCGGTACATTTTGCAGATCTAGTTATGTAACTTTCATAGACGGTAAATCACGATCTTCGTTTTTGGTAGAGAGACTAAAGGAGGATAGCACAATTTTATGGTTATCCACTTTTCTTCTTTGGAGAGTGTAGTGGCAGTATAATTCATATCACTGCTTGTATGTTCTACGTCTAACTCTGATAATACACATGGGATGTAGTATGTTTTGTAGACAAAGCAATATTGTTTTGGGCTTTGTCTGTTGGCACGACCACATATTTGTCATTAATTGTAGGCAATGTTTTTGCTACATCGGGTTCTTTGAAAACTGATGTAGCATTGACACTCATTGATCTACATAAAAGTTTCGTTCGTTTCAAAATTAAAGACCTCATGGCCTTTGTCCACTCTGACAGAGAATCAATGTCTCCTTGTTTTCGTTTTATTCATATTCGTGCGTAGTCCTACACGCATCCATAAAAACTTTAAAGTTACAATTCCAATATATGGAAGAGTAATCAAGGGAACCAAGGTTATGGCGGTAATCAAAAGAATGTAATCCAGGAACAAAGACCAGATATGGAAAACAGACATTCACAACAAAGAACATAAAGTAACTAAAATCATACATACAAAATAATAAAAGTAAATGAGCAACTCGGACTCCACTAAAAACTGGGAGCATGGACCAGGTGCACCGGTAGGGTAAGTGTCCTCTGCTTTTCTAGAAACACTCGCCGAATTGCTCATAAAAAGTCAATGGAGCGTGGTTCACGGTACTTGGGACTTTACTCAGAGATTCGTTTCGATGATGCTTAAATCTCCCGTAACGACGTGACTAGAAGGACCATATTTGAATGGTTTTGCAAGAACTATCAGGTGGTTTAGCATTGAACATTTCGGATGCAATTGGTGAGGTATAGGAATTGGAAATAATCGGTATTGATTTGTCCTTAAAAATATAGGGTTGTTGGTGACGTTTTTGTGGTAGAGTATGTTAGCCAAGATAATTGCATCTATACCTTTGTTGACAAACGGTAGTGGAAGAAATGATCGTTTTCGTCGTCTTGACCGTTTACATATTCGTGAAGATATTCGTGAGATCTTATTTAAAAAAAGTTGATAAGTCACATAATTGTTTTCATATCCATGCAATAGCATTTGCAGGTATTTCAAATAACATATTTTTTGTAATAGAATATAACATGCATAAAATGTCCATTGTTTACCCATCCTTCAATAAGCTTTTGAATTTATAAATATACAATTATTGATATCAATTCTGACTTTTTTTCTTATTTTAGTGTACTCTTATACAGTTCTATACGTTTTATTTATATTTAAGATATCTAATTTCCCACCCAGTTCATTGACGAATGATGTCTGAAGGTATATAATATTCTACTGATTTGTTGTTGTAGGTACACATTATTGGAGATTTTATATTTTACCTACCAAATTATTACTGGATTTTTTTTTATCGTGAAATTTCCAGGCTTATAGGGAAAGTTTGGGACATGAATGTGATACTTGGAGGACGAAAACGTTAAAACCATACATAAAACTTCGATTTACATGTTGCAGATATGTTTCTGAAACAAATACAGTATTTATCAAAAATATGTACAAGCAATTCCATGTGTGCCTAATAAGACTCTTTGATGGATTCGTGTTAGTTATTTTTTTTTTCAGATTTTTTGCTTTGTTTTTTTCTGAACTTTTGAGTTTTTATGATGCTTTTGATCGTTATTTATTTTGATTATGCTTTAAATTTAAACATTGGAGCCCTTTTATGCCTCTAACATAAATCTTTGTTCCATTAAATGTCGTATAGACAAGTCAATTGGAAATAAGCTAACAAATGAATAGCAGGAAAGCAAAATGTAATAAATAAATAAATAAATAAACAACTGAATAGAAACAATTATTTAGCATGACCAATTACGCATGACCGTGTTGAAAATGGTAATTTTATATATCTTCATTCCTTGTATTGTACATATTAGAACACGTCCTCGCAGTTATGGATTTGGCCTTTTATTTGGTTGTGAATATTTTTGTATACCTACAATTGTTGGGTATAGATCTTCTTATATATTTGATATCAATACTGCTGCTGAGAAGTTACTAATAGAAACACGTGTACAGTATATCGAAATTTGCAGTATGTATAATTGGTATTTTTGTATTTACAAAACAAAAAAAAAAGCACCAGCAATATGAAGTCTCACTAAGAACCGGTAACGAAACCATGTGCTCCGAAAGGGTGAGCTTGTCTTGCTCCGCCAGCGGTACCCGTCATACTGCAAGTAAGTGTAATCTTTTTATAGTTTAGCAATACCCTCCGAGTTGCTCATAAAAAAGTCAATTCCGGGGTAGAGCACATAGGAAAGGAAACTACAGGAGTACTTAATGTACAAACTTAGATCTTAATAATACTGATTCCGTAAATATCGTTCCCAATCCTTACAAGATAATTTTAAACGCGGTGTAATCGATCATTTCTCTGACACTTACAAGTAGATTAAAATTTGAGTATTGTAAACTTTATTATTAATTAATATTACAAGACAATATATATATATACTATGTATGTATAATTCAAGATTATTATGATTGATGTATCAATAATAATAATCTCTTGAACGCCACTGTCCAACTTTAAAAAAATAATGTGCAATATATAAATTTAAAAAAAAGAAAAGAAAGAAAAATCTTACGAAATAAAATACAATGTATTCAAATTTAAAAATATCGAACGAAGGCAATCGGAAATTGAAAAATTGTCAAAGTTTTATGAACAAAACTAGTGACTTATTTTGTTGTGTTACAGAAGTACCGCTTTCCTCTGATTTTTGTTCGAAGTTTTTCTAGAATTGCGACAATTCTGTTAAGGGCCATCGAATGGCACTCACTTGATGGCATGCCATTGATCTTTTTCTAGTTAAGAATTCTGTACAGATAACACAATTCGTTAACAATATTGACTTGTACTCTAACCGTGAAAGCAGACCAGTGTAAATAAACAAAAAGCAATGAATTTTAACAGGTAATCTATATCAGTCTTTTACGAAATAATTTGTCAAACTCAAGTAAGCAATTATTTGTTGATCGATGGGTATTTATTATGTAATAGATTATTATCTTATAAATATCGAGAATGGAAATTAAGGTAGATTTTAACGAATGTTAAATTTAGAAGCTACAATGAAATTCTCTCAATGTAGTTTGTAAACAACAGCTGATAAGTTGTGACAATCAAATTAGAATTTTGCTGTTTTTGATATTGGAAACTTGGAACTGATCATCCAAGCTTAAGGTTGGTCTCCGAGGATATTCACCGACCTAGATGTCAGACTTGTCTGTCTACGAATTAATCAGATTTTATTTTTCAAAATTATAAAAAAAAATTGAAGCAAGATTAAGCGTGAGACAATAAGTCAAATCGAAATTTTCAATTCGTGGATGGCAATATTTCGTCAGTCCTGCTTTTGTAGATTTTACACTCCATAAATACCCAAAACACGGAGGATTCATGCCTTGTATTACACTTGGTAGAACCTCTTGGTTTTCACTATTTCGATAGTGTTGATTTTGAGTACTATTTCAATTGATTTTAGAATTTAGAAATTTCTACATTTTTTAATTAAATGCTGTTTGTAAGAAAACAAAATTTGCACTATATTTGATTGGTATTTTTTTTGTATTTACTAAATATTCATTTAAATATGATTGGGTTTTGGCCAATCGACTGGTACTTGTACATTACTTTGCAAATGATTATACAGTTTCAATGTACTAATATGTATAACTATTCAATTAACTTTATTATCTTTTCAGCACAGTATTTTCCTTTATGGAAGTTGACAACGGAGTTTTAATATCAATTATCATTATGGATTATACAGATAATCAACATTATAATCGAGAAACAATCATTGGAATAAACATCAATAGGAAACTAAGGACCATCGAATCTTTCTGAATAATAACCTATTCCAGAAAAAATAAAATTGCTACTAACATTAAGGACACATATAACAGCTGAATGGTTTATCCTGGGACTATATTTCATTTTAACTGGCTATAAACTATTTTATTTATTGATAAAAAAAAAGCACAAGAAAAAAGCAAACAAACAAACAAACAAAACAACAAAACAAAAAAAGTCAGTACAGTACAAAAATGAAGAACAAAAATCAATAACAAAAACAAAAACAAAAACATACATACAAAGAAACAAAACAAAACCGAACAGAATACAAAATGTAACAACAAATCAAAGGAATCTTTGTAATAGATAAAAGTTGCAACGTTGATAATCATATTATGCATCTAGTAGATTAATGAGACTGACATCAGGTGCTCTGGAAGTGTAAGCATGTCCTGCTCCGCAAGCGGTACCCGCCATATTGCAAGTGGGTATACTCCGATTATAATTCCATAATAATAATACTACTACCATCATAAATCTACCGTGTTTTATTTAATATTCAGTTTGATAGTTCTATGAGTCTGCTCTAAAACTATAAAAAAAACAGGGTATTTATCGCTGCATTAATAAACTCGGATAAAAAAGTCCATAAATGTAAATAGGAAAGTTCAGTGAAGGAGATTTCGATTATCATTGAGTGCAG
The DNA here is from genome assembly GCA_037379345.1 of Perna viridis. Taxonomy (NCBI): domain Eukaryota; kingdom Metazoa; phylum Mollusca; class Bivalvia; order Mytilida; family Mytilidae; genus Perna; species Perna viridis. The sequence goes on along the minus strand of CM074522.1, from coordinate 37,489,710 downwards.
AAAAACAGTTATAGGTGTGGCCGGTGTCAAAGTTTTTTTTTATATCCCTATAACATTTTCTAATTATTTCTACTTTCATGTCGTTCAATAAAGACAATATAAGTTCACTATTAGCGATCAGGAATGATCTACAGAAATATAATACATAGGGGTGCACCGATTGAATGGATGAGGAAGGGTGTTTAATCCGATGGCTGAAGGAAACTGCAGATGACCGAATATCTGTGTACCGGAATCATGCTCCATAATTTGGAATTATAACTTACAGATGCCGTAGAGGACTATGCAAGACAATGGATAAAATGAGAACAAGATGACATTGATTCTCTGTCAGAATGGGTAAAGGCTGTGAGGTCTATAATTTTGAAACGTGTGAAAATTTTAAGTAGTTCAATGAGCATCAATGCTACATCAGTTTCAAAAACTCCGCTGTAGCACAACAATTGTCTATTAAATTAAACATGACAAATATGTTGTCGTGCCAGCAGACACAACATTGTTTTGTCTGCAAAACATTTTACATCCAATTTATTATTAAGTTTGTTTGTTTGTTTGTTGGGGTTTAACGTCCGAGCAGCAATATTTCAGCTATATTCAGACAATGAACATGAAATGGATGATAAAATGAACATGAAATGAAAAAAAAAGGATGGATCACAAGGATAATAGGGTCGACAAATTTTGATTGCCACTAGAAAAAGGGGGGTGGGTAAGGTCGGGCAATTTAGCCTCCTGTGGCGGAGCGCAAAGGTTCCTACTCCTATCGAATACCACAGCAGGGTTCTTTAACGTGCAAGGAACGTGGCATCTTTCCCAACACGGTGCACTACTATGGTTTGCGGTCAGGTTTTCCGTATTATAGCCTGACAACCCCAGCATGTAACACGCCAGCGGTACCCCATTCCACCACCTGGGGCACACATCCCAGTTGCTCTGTGGGCAGAGCGCCTAGCCCCCGGCTAGGTTTCTGAGCACTATTTAGTCGCCTTATACGACAAGCTTAGCGCTGCTGCAGGCCTATTCTTTTAACACCCGGACCTGCACGGGGCATTTATTATTAAGACATAGACGTAGAAAACAATAGCAGTAATAAGACCTATACTGCTACCACACTCTCCGAAGAAATGAAACTCGAAAACCATAAATCTGTGCTATCCTCTTTTTATCTCTCTATCAATGACGATGATTGTGATCTATCGTGTATATACTGGATTTCTAAACTCCACAAAAGTCAATACAAACAACGCAACATGGCTGCATCTGCAAAGTGTACCTCAAAACCTCTTCCAAAACTGTTTATTTTTATACTCACAGCTGTCAAAGAGGGATTCCAGTCCTACCACGACAAGAGTTACTCCCGTAATTGTATTAATTCAAAGTGGATCCTGAAAAATTCAAAAGATTTTCTGGAGACACTAAATGCAAGATTATAATCAGAATACAATAGCACTAAAACCGATGATTATTCAACTCTGTATACTTTTATTCGCTATACTCAGTTAAAACATCGTACACCTACATACAGATATATAGTTTATGGTACAGATTCCTAATACTTCGTAAAAATAATTCCAAATCATATTCCTAATATAACGGTGAAGATGTTTCAATATGGTCGAATTTTTTTTCAACAACATATTTGTCCAATGTGTTGGACGTGTTTTTCAACAAAAGGGCGGCATTCCAATGGAAACAAATTGTGCTCCTTTATTTGCTGATCCATTCCTTCACTCTTATGAGGCTGATTTTATAGCTGATCTGATCCTTTAATCTCAGTTTCTGCTATGTAGATGACGCATTATCTTTAAATGACCCTAGTTTAGGGGACTTGATATTAAGGATATTACTATCACAACTCATATCATTTTGCCAAAGCTTGCCGTAACTACGAAGACTTTTTGTATGGCACTAGACTTCTTTCAGTTAGGCTTCTGGGACAGGGTTACGTTGCTACAAGATTGAAGTCATCACTATAAAGGTTTATGGTCGTCATCATGGGCTGTTACGGTGTATCCATTTACGACATAAAAACTTATTTGTTTAACGTGTCTTGGTTTTATGTTCCTCTATCGTCTACCCTCGACGACTTTTTATGAGTGACTCGGCGGGTGTATCTAGAAAAGAATAATCGTTTACCCTACATGGGCACCTGGTTCATGCTCTCAGTTTTTATTGGAATCCGAGTTGCTCATTTACTTTTGTTACTTTATATGTAGTATTTTGGTTATTTATGTTCTTTGTTGTGTGTGTCTGTTTTCTATGTCTGGTCCTTGCCCCTGTATTACATTCTTTTGAATCCGCTAGATTAATCTTGGTGTACGTGATTACTCTATTAAATAAGTTGTCATAAGGTTTTGTATGATATTAACTGTTAAGGCGAATAAACTGAGAAACATAAAGTGTCAGAAAAGAAGAATCAACTATTTTATTTACAATAGAATGACAGCATTACAACAATGTAGTTGAATATCTTTTCCGTGATTGTTTGTTTCCTGTTGTATAGTTGGAGTCATGTCAAAGTTTATTAGTATACAGTAGAATTGTTTTACAATTGTCATTAATCTAGCCTCCACAATATATTCGATTTATATTTACATTATTGAATTGCTAAGCTAGCTGTACATCTGTAGAACATAACATAAGGTTTGGTTAGTATACATGCTTTTAGGCACAGGTTTTGACGATATGAAATATTACAGAAAGACAATAGCAAATATGTATCCATAATTCTACATATTATCGTAATTTGTCTCAGGACATGAAGAAATAGGTTTAAAGTATTGTATATAAAGGACTATTTATTTCACTTGTCTTTCACCCAAATTGTAAAAAAACTATGATTCCAGTCGTGTCTTTTGTGTGGGAATTTAAGTCTTTAGGATTGTAAAATGTTTGATCCAAATTTTCTTTTTGAATGTGGATAGTGCCAGATAGCTGTTCTTTGAACAAAGTTAAAAGAAAGTATACAGATCATTTAAAACAAAAAAATAGGGTAAATTTTCTATATCACCTAAATAATTAAATGAAATTTTGAAAACGATCTCCCTAATTATCTAGTTCGTTACCTGATGCTTTTTATATTCATGTTTTGCCGTGTGCAAGTTTAGTAATCTACATAGAAAGTCAAGGTACCATTGAGCTTAAATTGGCATATTCTAATTATTTTGTGGTGTGTAATTTTCAATTTAATTTTTGATCATGGCTTCTTGAACAACACATGCACTACAATCCAGGAATCGAACAAAAGAACATTGATACATGTACTACAATCCAGCAATCGAACAAAAACACATTGATACATGTACTACAATCCAGCAATCGAACAAAAGCACAATGATACATGTACTACAATCCATCAATCGAACAAAAGCACAATGATACATGTACTACAATCCATCAATCGAACAAAAGCACAATGATACATGTACTACAATCCATCAATCGAACAAAAGCACAATGATATACCATTTTTTCCCAGTATCTTATTCAACTTGTCATACTGTCATTTCATTTAATTATTTGTTTGATGGTATCGTAATAGCATAAAAAGACTGAACAAAAAACTGACTGTTGGTTTCAGAACTGTTTTTGTTTTAATTAAATCCTTTAGTTATACATTGATAGGTTTCACATAAAAAAAGTGTACATTATTAAAACATGCTCGATAAAATTAAGCTATTAAATATCTCAAGAAAACGTACATGGAAAAACATTTATTATAATTGATATTAAAATATGAACTGTAGGTTTTTTTAAACAGATTAACCAGATTAAAAGAAGAGAAAATGAATAAGTAGAAAACACAAATACTAATACAAAACATCAGATCATATATGATAATCAGTTAGACTCTGGAATAATGGGGAAAAAATCTACCCAGCTCTACAAAACTTAAAAAAAATCAAGTCTCAGAAAATTTCTTACGGTTTATGACGTCATCATTTTTATATTTAAATACCTAGATTTGAGTTGCCATGACCATATTCTGTCTTTCTTCATTCATCCAATTATAGATGTCTATATATAAAAGAATGTATTGCCCTATATGTAATGCAAGTAATGCGGAACAATGTTTATTGTTTTTATTTCTATTGATGGGAAATTGTCATTAGAAGATGTAGATTATTTTTCCATGTATGGGATACTATAAAGACTAATCAAGGGAACCAAGGTTGGTTATGATGGTAATCAAAGAATGTTATCCAGGGACAAAGACCAGACATTGAAAACAGACATACACAAGAAAAACATGAAGTAACTGAAATCATACATACAAAGTAACAAAAGCAAATGAGCAACACGTACTCCACTAAAACCTGGGAGCATGGACCAGGTGCACCGGTAGGGTAAGCGTCCTCTGCTTTTCTAGAAACATCGACCGAATTGCTCATAAAAAGTCAAGTCCAGGGTAGACAAACGAGGAAAGTTATAAATGATAAAACTATAATAGTAAAACTATTCTTGGTTAAGTTTGCTTCGTATCAATAATCAATCAATAGCAAAGCTAAAGCAGATAGAAATGCATTGTATTTTCACGTCAGATTGTGGAGAATGTAACTTTATATGAAGACAATAAATACAAGCTGACAAATTTGTCCTAGTATTTGAAGAAATTACTTGTAACTGTCATAGAGATAATAAATTGGAAGTCGATATAGAAACGATTTGAGTAGAAATAAAAACTTATCCAAGTGAGCAAATAAAGATAATATCAACGAATATCAATAGCTATAATTACCATATTGAGGCAACGATTCTCAAGTTTTCTCAGCTATCAAACTAACATTGTCTTTAAAACCAGAGTTATCATCTCAAATATGGTATATTGATAAATTGATCAAGTTGCAATAAGTCATCTTTCGTCAGGTACCATACGTCTGTTAAAGGCACTGGAGAAATTTCATTGGCAAATCAAAAATGTGGAGAAAGCTTAAGTCACTGAATCAAATCTCAGTACTTTTCATAAAGCATGTGACATAAACATATTGGCAGAGAAGTTGAGCAATTAATGACTTTCTTTATAAACCCTAACTCGTAGCGTCAGAAGGGTAAAGGGGAGCTGATGATAAACGCTATAGATTATGCTCAGTATATAGGACAATTCAAACTGAAGTATTCAGATTATTCTCTGCGTGATATTTTAACCATATGTAGTATCATTACTACATTAAATCACGGGGTCGGGTTGAAAACCTGCCTTGTGATCGGCTAGACAAATTTCATTGGAGGATCGAACAGAAGAAAAAAAGTAAGCAATCAAAATTATTTAAATTGATAAACCGTGGAAAAGTAAAGCTGTTACTTTAGTTGAATGGAATCGTATCGTGGGTTACGTATCGTGGGTTACGTATCGTTGGAATCGTATCGTGTTTTAAGGTAAGTTAATGCAATTATAGATTTACTTTATTGCAGTTTCGAATAATCAGCTTCAGTTGTAAAAAGGAATAATATCTATTTCATTAAAGGTTGTACCGGGTCAAACCATTGTAAAATTGCATTAAAAATAATCTGGCGAAAAAAACAAACTTAACAGTTAGACGGAATTCAGCTTAACATGAAATGATTGAAGAAAAAGTAAAAAAATGACCTATTTCTGTATGAGGTCTAGAGTTTTGATTAAGTGTCATTATCAATTAATATAAATTAAAATATGTTAAAAAGGTCAAAATAAACCTTTTATCTTGTAATTTTAATAGGTATATGTTTATTCTATGTATGTCATCTGGTTTGAAAACCACTAAATTAATTGTATATCAACCTTTTAAACATGATTAACATTATCTTTTATCAGTAATACGTTTTTATTAAAGTGATAATTTGACGTTTGGTTTTTCATCCAGAAATAATATTACCAATTCAAATATTACTGCAGCTGAGTATTGATATTTCGACCTCCAATCTTTAGTAACATTATCTAATGAAACCAACTCTTTTCTACAATCATTCATCACATTTTTACCTTTATTTTTGGAATAGTTGTTATGTGTTTGCATTAAATGACAAAGCAGAATTATTGCTACTTTCACTTTTCTATCTGTCAACCATATTTTACTATAAAAATGAATATAAGATCATTTCATTCCAATAATCTATAAGACACATTCTCCTTGAACATGATGTTCTTCTTTTCTGTAGATCTAAACGAAATATAGCTATAATAATATAACCCTCCAACAGACGAAAATGCATTAATATATGTGAAATGATATTTGCATCTATGTCAACAATAAAATTGAACGGTTTCTTCATCAAAGACGTCTTTACAAAAAAACCACATTGCATCCCATGCACATATAAACTGATTTTACCTGAAGTATAAGGGTTGCATAGTACGATAGTTTAACAACAAAACATAAACTTACATGTAAAATATAGTTACATGTGAAAACTATATATATATTTAATTACTTCTCTGTCTAAGAATCAGGTAAAATGTGTACAAGGTGTGGCACATGAAGAAAAAAAAAACGAAGCGATTTTATTGCATTATCGATATTTGTACCTCATAACCTCCAGAAATAACTGTCAAAGTATTTGTTTGCCTTTTTATTTATAGATCAATTTAAGTTGAAATTTCTTATGGAAAAATGGCGGGAAATTTTTTCCGCACATTTTAACTATATTCATGTAAGCAGTAAAAAATATCTAAGTAATAGATCTTTCAGGATAAATTTAAATTGCTTTTTAATTGTTTTCCAGATGTATTAAATGTGTTTGAGGTAAAAAAGACCAAATTGAGAAAAATGATGTGCCCGTCATTGCATGATTCTTACACAGATTGGTGCTTAAATGTTAAGAAAAGAAACAAAGCCGATTTTTGAAAGTCAACAAGAGTCTTCAGTGAAATATTATAGGTTTCGACAGAACAAAGGTACCCGCAATTAATTAAACTCGTCTGTAATGCAGTATACTTATAGTTTAAGGTTAATACGTTCATTTTCACAACAAATTAGCTTCTAATATCCATAACAATGACTTGTCTTACCAAACACATCAAAGAACGTGAATCAGAACAATTTTTACCTGAAATGAGAAACCCGAAGAGCTCAATATGTTTCTTATTTCACGTGGGGAAAACATTACACTGTTAATTATATTTTACGCGTTTTATCGAATTTTTCATAAAAAATCAAATACATGTAGTTGTTTGATATTTTATACCTTAATAAAAACAAACCATACATGTAAATATATATATATAGTGTATATTAAAGTGGTCAATGAAAGAGTAATCAAGGAAACCAAGCAAGCATAATCTGACCTTTTATGAGCAACTTAGCGGGTGTTTCTAGAAAAGCAGAGGACGCTAAACAAAACGGCTGATTCTTGCTGCCAGTTGTTTTGGATTCGGAGTTTTGTTTTACCATTTACTTTTGTTACTTTGTGTGTATTATTTTAGGTACAACATGTTCCTTGTTGTGTGTGTCTGTTTTCCTTGTCTACTCTTTATCCCTGAATTTCATTATTTTAATCTAAAATCTTGGTTCCCTTAATACTCTAAGAGACGATATATTATCTTTGTTAATTGTCAAGTACTAGTGATTGATACCTATGTTCTTATTTGTTGACGTTAGTCGATCAGAAGTTATGTGTTCAATGTTGTATAATCTGTGTTATAAAGGTGTCCATATAGCATTTATTGTAACATCTATGTTTACTATGAATAACACGAACCAAGCTTAGTCGCAGTTACAAAAATTTAAGCAGACATTTACCAGATTTTTAAAAGGCTATTTTTAAAATTAATTTTTGAAAATACCTAAACTTGCGCGATCAGATGATTGCTTACTCATAATATAGGGTTATTTTTATCAAGTATTTTTGTTATACAGCTCTTGCAAAATTATCAAATTTTTCATATATTCATATTTTGTTATCAACTCTAACCACAGATTATGTAAAAATAATTTCATTATTGTTTGATGCAACGTTTATTAATAAATCAGTGTGATATCGTCTTGTAACTCGTATATGTCTCAGTTTGCTATAATCATGATATTTCTCAAGGAAAGCATTTGGTATCAATCCACATTTGGACTTATTCAAAGATTGATATAAACGTTAAAAGATAGTACAATTCCCCATTGATGTTTTGTTATCACATAGATCGATTCATGTCGTTGTTAATGCGATGATCTTACTCTAATCAAGTTAGAAATCTGGAAATGCATGCCTGAGAGAGTAATTTAATTTTTACATGTTTCGAGAAATTGAATTAAATATGATTACTTCTTCGAGGTCTACCAAAATATTTCAAGCGTTTTCTTAATTACTCTTTTGATTTGAATAAAACATACCAACTGCTAAATATGCTTTTTACATGTTTTTGGTTTGCGATTATATGTATTGAAGAAAAAGAAAATTTTGAATTTTTCCTTTCTATTAACAAAAATCATAATTGTCTACCGAAACAATTTAGAAAACGCCGAATGAAAAGAACGAAACAAACTGTACTATGGATTTTCCTGTTACATTTTCTGCAGAAATAGATGAATCGTACCCTTGATAGCATTACTGTCACATGTACTGAATAAATAAATAAACCGTACCCTCGGTTGCTTTACTGTTACATGTACTGAAGAAATATATGAACCGTAACTTTGATAGCTTTACTGTTACATGTATTGAAGAAATAAATAAGCTGTGCCCAAGATTCTTTAATTAATGTTACATGTACTGACGAAATTAATTAACAGTACCCTAAATAGGTTTCCTGTTTCATGTTCTGTAGAAATAAATAAACCCCACCCATGATACAATTATTCAGAGGCGTAGCAGCTCACAAATGATTGGTACTGCAAAATGAATATAATATGTCTTGTACAGTTTTGTACAGAAAGTTTTTGTACTGCATGTCGTATCAACGAAAATTATTGGCATTATTACCCTTGATACTTTTGATGGCTTTCCAGCTACATGTACCGAATGAATAAATAAACCCTTCTTTGACAGCTGCCCTATTACATGTGATAAAGAATTGAATAAACGGTTCCCTTGATAACTTGCTTGTTACGTGTATTTATCGGATAAATTTAAAATCGTTCTCTTGATAAATTTTCCATACATGCTTGGATTATCATTTTTGTTCTCAATACACTGCTAAAAAAACATGTTTTAAGAAAAGCATAAAATACCAAATTTACCAAAATATCTTTCCTCATTGCATACAGTGTTCTTCATGACCATAACTCCCATTTTACTGTAAACTGATGTGATATACCCTTATTTCATTTCTAATTGTTGTTTTCACATTTCAAAGTGTTTATCGCATATATTAATTGCAATGAACTAGTAGGTATTTCTAAATTCAGCCGACTTCTTAAAAATAAATTTTCTTCAGAAAACTTTCCTGTTTAAATCAAGAGATTACGTTATAGACGTTTGGTATATACAAATCCATATTTGTTGTGATTCATAAATTTTGGCAATCTAATCAGTTTTATCGACCTGTCATTTCCAAGCGGCCACACGAAAGTTGTAGCAATCTCATTTTATTATTTATGTCTGTACATTTTGTCACTAATCTAAGTTATGAGCACAGAAACTTTAAAAAAAACCAATATAGTTCATGCAGATAATTATTTTGTTTTTGTCAGATATGTTCAGTGCATGCACAATAGTATACCTTTTGCAATGCTTTTATAGCTGATCTGATCCGAAAGAAAGAACATCTCTAGCTAGATCCTTTAATCTCAGTTTCCACTATATAGATGACGTATTATCTTAAACAATCTTAATTTTGGGGATTTGATACACATCACGTCTACCCCAAAGAACTTGAGATAAATAATACTACAGATACTATGAAGTCGGCCTCATATTTTGACCCACACTTAGAAATCGATGGTAAAGGAAAACTATTGACCAAACTTTACGAAAGACGTGATGACTTTTCATTCAAAATTGTCAACTTTCCTGGAGTGTTCATATCACAACTCATACGTTATGCCAGAGCTTGCCGAGACTACGCAGACTTTTGTATCGCGCTAGAATTCTAAAAAATAGGCTTCTGGAGCAGGGTTATGTTGTACAAAATTGAAGTCAACACTACAAAGGTTTTATGGTCGTCATCATGAACTCGTGTATGGTTACGGTGTATCCATCTGCGCCATTAAAAAACTGATTTGTTCAACGTGTCATAGTGTCATTTGTATGAGCAACTCGGCGGGTGTTTCTAGAAAAGCAGAGGACGCTTACCCTACCGGTGCAACTGGTCCATGCTCCTAGTTTTCAGTGGAGTCAGAGTGAGTTGCTCATTTGCTTTTCTTACTTTGTGTGTATGATTTTAGTTACTCTATGTTCTTTGTTGTGTGTGTCTTTTTTCCATGTCTGGTCTTTGTCCATGGATTACGTTCTTTTGATTGCCGCTATAACCTTGGTTCCCTTCATTACTCTTTCATTTATAAGTAGTGATACTTTATTTACAAACATGATGAAATCCTTGACGAAGTAATAATAGGAACCTAACAGAATTACTCACGGCGAATAAAACATATTAGATCCAAAAATGTACACAAAGCGAAAACCCCACTGTAAACAAGACAAAAAACCTGTGAGCAATCATCACTAAAATGACACAACCTGACTTAGTATTGCACATTTCAGACCATCGATCTCTCGGTGTAGGTCAAAATATGAGGCTGACCTCACAGTGTCTGTAGTATTCTTTATCTCAAGATCTTTGGGTACATGCAATGTATCAAATCTCCGAAACTGGGATTGTTTAACATTAATACGACATCTATATAGCGGAAACTTAAATTAAAGGATATAGCTATACGATGTTATTTCCTTCGGGTCAGGTCAACTATAAAGTCTGCCTCATAAGAGTGAAGGAACAGGTCAGCAAGTTAGGGAGCAATATTTGTTCCCATTGGAATGCCGAAAGTTTGTTGAAAAACGCAATTAAATTGATGGTCTCCAGAAAACCTTTCGAATTTTTCAGGATCCGTATTGAATTAATACCAATACGTAGTAACAGGTGTTTTGGTAAGATTGGAGACCCTCTTTGACAGCTCTGAGTATAAAAGTCAAAAGTGTTGAAAGAGGTTTGGTGGTACATTTTGCAGATCCAGCTGTCTAACATTGTTTGTATAGATTCTTGTGGAAATTAAGAATCCAGTACATAAACGGTAAATCACAATCATCGTCTTTTGCATAGAGACAAATAGAGGATAGTACAGCTTTATGGTTATTCACTTTCTCTTATTTTGAGTGGCATAATAATTCATATCATTGCTATTTTGCTATTTCTACGTTTACCTCTGATAATAAACATTGGATGTAATACGTTTTGCAGACAAAAACAATGTTGTTTTGGGCTTCGACTACATGTGAAAAGTTTAAAATGTCCATATTGATTTTGATTACCTTGTTGTCTTTCTATGAATGTAAACTATGTAAAACAGAAAATTCTTCGAAATGTCTTTCGTTTTTTAAATATTTTACAAAAAAAGGCCAACTTTTTTTTAAGTTCAATAAAACGCTTTAAAAACGGATGGAAAAAATTGTCACAGGACGTGCGGACCATGATGTTGATTTACCATTTGGGCATCAGTATTGCAATAATGACTAATCTTACTTCTAACGAATTAACGTTCTTTAAAGGTACAATAAGATATAAAACACAATTCACAAAACACATGTTAATTGTGCGAAAAAAAAAGAATGTAGTCTTTGCAAAGCTTACACGAAATATCTAGCAGTGAGAAGTTTATTTGGCTTAAAATGTCCATCTTAAATTTGATTGAATTGTTTCTTTCTTATGAATGCAAACAAAATGCAAAAGTAACAAAATTCATAAATGTGTCTGTTGTTTAAAACGGGAAAAATGAAATTGTTCGAGGACATTATGATTATTTATGATAGCGATAACACAAAGACATACATTTCAATAATTGCCTTATTGATTTACATCATTTCGAATATTAACTATAATAAATACAGTATTATAATAAGTCCTACACAATAACAAATTAACTAGACGTCTTGATCTCTATTTACTACAGCTGTAAGGAACACCTAACCATCGTAAGGTCATTGAAATGTTATTGTTTTCTTAATTATTGAAATGTGATGAATAAATGTACATGTATTCATATAAATGAAAGGCACAACTAAGACGAAAATCTTATCTACCTGTTTGAAGCTGATAAGATAGACCCTTAGCTTCTCCATTGGATAAGGAGTTGAATTCCCTAACTGTTAGTTGAAGTTAACAATGAACTTGTACATATTGTCGAAGTAAATGGATATTGAAAATCATTTTAAGGAGATAGATTTAGGGTAAGGGACATAACTCTTGAAATCAGTGATACGTTCGTTTCATATTCAATTTCATCAAAGTTTTGCAAGCTTTCCTTTGAAACGGAATGAAATCATTCCAAGTTACTTTGATGCTTACATGATTTTGATGTAAAATGGTGAATACAAACGTTCCAATGATTTGTAAGAGTTGTGTCCCTTACCCAAGGTCTACCTTCCTAAAAATCATTACGAAATTCAAAATATTTTTTTGTTTCCCACTAAAGCAAGAACTTTGCGAAGAGATTACAGTTTGTGTTCATGACTCTTTAAATATTGTTGATTAGTTCAAAAAGTTCCCGTGTTAACTTGGTAATTGCCAATGACCAAAGGAAACAAATTTTAGTGTATGCACTGTAAAATAAGACGCTATGTTTATTATAAAATTGAATGACCATTCATGCAATATTTAGACTTGTAGAAAGTCCATTATCTGAATGACAGCGTGAATAAAATATAAAACTGATCTATAGAATTTACTGGTTCTATTCATTGCATAGTTATCAGACGATTACGTCTTAGAAATGCCATTATTATGCTAAACGATGGGCGATAGTGGTATTTGATACTTCAACGCCTTTGTAAAGATATGGAAATGAGTGTTAGGGTCATGAACATTTATAAATAAACATATTGTTTCTTAACGCTGTAGAATTTGTCAACTCTGTCATGCAGAAAATGATATCTCTTCTACATACCCGCAATCCAATCCGTTTATTGATTCACCGAAGGACAACAGTAATCGCTAAATTATCTAAATATATTTTTAGGAAAAATAAACTGTGACAAGCATCGAATAAACACTCAATAAATATTTGTTGAGAAAATGGTCTAAATGAATGCAATTTATAAATATAGAAATAGAGTTTGTACCATAAAAATTAATAAAACACACCTAAAATTTTATATCATGAAAAAACGGTCCGAAAAATGCATCTGATCTGATTTGAACGAATTTCATATTAATTTAAGGGGAACTGATAGCTTGTGTTTCCCGCGTTTGTTGTTGAAATTTGACGGTTGGATTTAATTGCAATTTTGAAACTGAAAAATTCATCTTTATTTGTGAAAAAAAATGAAAGAAAAAGTTTCTCGGGTTTAAAGTACAAATGAACGCCACAAAGTATAGTCAAAGGTCGACAGAACTCATGTTCGTTTACTCTCTCAAGAGAAAAAAAACTTATGATTAAATAACAATAAAGACGTATCAATTCAGAGGAAAAGGAAACAATAGTTTGTATTATTTAGAAAATGCATAATAGATCTACTTTACGTACTTGATCATGTATTTCAACTCTAATTTGTTTTATATGGTCATTAGCCGTTTTTAAACAGTTACCTCGTGTTTAGTGGGAAATGTTATCATACGCTAGATAATTTAATGAAAACGTGGCATACAGGGTGTTTGAGTAAACGTGATTATTCCAAAGCTGGTTTTAATAGTGAAGAAGAAGATAAAAAAAAAACAAACCCCCCCCAAAAAAAAACAAAAAACAAACAAAAAACAAAAAAAAACCAAAAAAACAAAACAAAAAACAAAACAAAACAAAACAAAACAAAACAAAACAAATCGAAAACAAAAACAAAAACAAAACAAAAACACCTCATTTGAGATGATGCCTTACTATTACAAGTCTATACTAGTACCCATATCTTATCCATTTCTTCACTTTATGGTTGGGTTTATCAAAACCACACTGAATAAAATGGGGTTTGTAATTTATATTGTCTTTTCATCATTATTTCACATTTAATTTTAGATAACTAAATAATAATTAGTTTTATTTTCAATCAATTGCATCACTTGGCAGACACATACATAAATGGGATCAATCAATTCAAATCCGTTAGGGAATGTGTTCTCGCCATTTTGACTACATACGACACAAATTAACAACAAAATGCTACTAACAATGATTTTCCTTGATATTTATTGGGCGTTTTATAGTTCGGTACGTTTCAGGCAGGTTAAAAACACCAATCTGATACAATCTAAAATTATACCCTTTAATTAAATACTATGCTTTAATTGCAATTATTTTTCATTTGTAACATCATATGTTTGCTCTTGTAATGAACGTAAATATATGACCCATTTGATTGGCGTACCGAAAAGTCAAATTATCTTCTACATGTCTTTCCTTGTAACTGCTAATGTTGTGATGTTATTCAAGGGTGATGATTGCTTAAAAACTGAAATAATATCGAATAATGTCATGCACCTGTCGAATATTTAACATCAATAAGTATTTCATAAAATCATGTAAAGAATAATCAAGATTTGACATCATGTATGATTATTTAACTTAGGGACATTACCAGAGACGATTGAAAAATTGATAATGTTGATGTCATAACGTGTGTCATATAGTTTTGATACATTCTACGTCGTCAAGGTGGTCAATATATGAACATTACCTCTTGTTGTCTTAGGATAAGTTTGATGGACAATACCATCGGCCCTTGATGAATCACAGAACATCATATCGTGATTTATTGTTAAATGACCTACAAGATTGACATCAGTTCTAATCTGATATATACAATCTTTCTCTTAAGAATGAATGAAAACGGAAGATCAGAAACGATATAATTATTGGTAATCCAGAGTGTTAAAACATATATCCACAATTCTAGATAAGTATATTGTTGATAAATAATTCCAACAGTTTCAAATCGGTGTTAAATTGTAATTGGCCGTATCACGAATTTGCATTACTAATAGTTATAATGAATTGGAAAGAATGACTAACCAAATTATAATCACGAGTGTCTAAGAAGGCCTAGATCATTGCAATACCACCTACTCTCGTAGTACCATGAATCATTTGTGGATATTAACAAATTCTAAATATTTACTTCAAGACCTAAAATCCCGCTGCTTTTCGGAAATTAGTTCTCTCCAAACTTTTGGCTTCTCAACTCTTTTCACTACGTTATCATATGATACATTGAAATCTCGTTTGAAAGGACTTATTCGTAAATCGTTTGCTGTTTCAAAAACTTATGTTGTTATTCTTGGTTACAAATCAACATATTTTTTCTAAAACATTGCAGGAGGGCAAAGTGTGCTACATAGAGTTGTTTCGCGATATGCTTGATTTCCTCATTGATAACACATTTGTCATATTTGGAGGAGCTATTTTCCAACAATTTGGCATTCCAATGGTATTAACTGTGCTCTTCTCCTAGTTGATTTGTTTGTAAAGAATAAACATTTAAAATATGCTAAATCCTTTAACTTTACATACAGATATAGTGACGATGTATTGCCCAACAGCAACCCTTCTTTTAGTAAAAGGTCACCGTCAATATATCCACCAGAGCTCGAGATGAAGGAGATTTCAGAAACAGATTGTTTTGTATCTCTTTGGGCCTACATTTCGAATGTTACAACAGTGGTAATCTCAGCACTAAAATTTAGGATAAAAGAGACGACTTTAATTCTAATATCATAAATTTTCATTACCTATGCAGCAATATCCCTTCATCTCCTGTATATGGTGTTTATTGCAATTGATTCGCTACGCTATAGCAAGTACTAACTACTCTGGGGTCTGTTGTTCAACTTGTCATTAAAATTATTGTGTAATTAATTTTAATGAATCGTTAAAACTCAAGATTAAATTTTGTTGTACAACTTAATTTAATCATTGCATTTGTTAATCATTGTATTAAATCTTAATTTCATGATAACTCTTTACCCGGGTTGTACTAAAAACATGATTTGGAGCCTGATTCAATATCACAAACTGTGTAAATGGTGTTTTAATTGTATGATTAAATTTTTAATTCAGGCCCTATCGGTGAATTCAATTTAATGACATAATTTGCATTTTTAATGATTCATTAAAATTAATGACAAGTTGAACAACAGACCCCAGATTTCCTTGAACGCCATAAATATCTGCGTAACAGACTCCTGAATCAGGCGTATGAGGATTGCGTCTTAAAAGGGTCTTACCTTATTATATTTAGATATAAGTCCTTGGTTGAAAAATACTCAGTTTCAGTTTCTCCTAAAACAATGAGTAATGATTGTTTTTCTTTTTTTTTTAATTGTTCTTTGTGCTGATGTGACCACTGGTTATGAAAATAGCATGCTAACGCTTTAATCACCACTGGTATAGTCACGTGGCAAAGAAAGAGGAATGTTAAGTGCGCTATAAAACCTAGATTTAACCTACCATTTCGTTTGAAGTGCCTATACCAAAACAGGACCATTGCGGTACCAGCTGCTCCGGTGGTGTAATCTATTTTGTCAGATATATTTTGGACTTTACTTGATTATGAAACGGATTAGTGTTCTGTAATTTTTTGTTACCTTTTTGTTAACGAGAGTGCGGAACCTGTTCGGCGCACGAGTTAAATATTAATGCGTTTTTTGTCATGAGTGATCATAGTTTGTTTTGAATGACTACCAATGATTATCCTATTTATTAAATAATATAAATTTCCTCCATCATTTGTTGCAATTTACAACACAAATTTTAAATTGTGTAAACGGCGGATTGATAATCATGTTTTGAAGTTTTGTAACGTTTTGTCAGAAGGAAGTTCCAGAGTGATATCAGTTGATTTTTTTTGACAGTGTGAATTATCAAAAATATTTTCAAAAGGATCATTTGGTAAACAAATATTATTTGTATAATATTGATATTGAACGAACGTTTCTCAAATGCTTTGTACCAGTCAATAAATTAGTAAACAGATAAAAATATAATTTCTTTTATAAGACTATCACCTTTTTTCATTACCTAAAGAACCGATGCTTCCACGGTTCATGCTATTTGTTATCTGCAGCAAGTTCGTATTAAATTTACCTTTAATATAAATATCACAATTAAATCGACTTAAACAGGAAACAGCAGTTACATAAGATATAAGAACAGCACCTTTAGGTTTTGCCTTTATTGCATAATTTCTTCAATGGTTTTACTTTTACATTTTGTTCTTTGAATAAGACTCGGTGCAATATTAGCTCGTTACAACAAGTAGTTCTAAAATGCTGCAATAATTGGAAACATAATTACGATTGATAATATTTCTTTATCATTTTATCAAAAACAGTCGTTATTTGTTGTCTATTTTACATAATTCAAAACAATAAAGACGTATAAACGTTTGAAAATGGATCCCCACTCCTCTTATATTGAAAACAAAATTAAGTCAAAATCGCTTATATGTTTTTGTTAAATTTTTACATGTATTTTATCATAATAAATGAGACATTGTCAGGCCTTTCATTGCAGTTGTAGTAGAATTCGACGAGTAGCTGCATATTTCATAAGTAGTTCTTAAATGGTATTCAATTTAATTAAGATTTATCTTACTTTAAAGAAAAATTGTTTCTGGTTATAATATAATGATTATGCTACTTGCTGAAAGTATCCATATATAGTTGTGTAGTTATGACTAAAAACCTTAAATTTAAATCAACACCTGACGAAAGTTACTGCATCCAAACATAAGTAGACAGATCTATCAGCAAACATATGACGTTTTCTTTGGTGATATTTCACTGGTTTCCTTGGTTATTAATTGTCTCCTTTTTTTTTTAATTGAGAGAGCATTCTTTTGTTCTAACATTTTCAATTATCGTTTTTGTACATGCACCATCATACGGATACTGAAAAGTGGAATGATACAATTGACTACATGAATGCCCTTGATGATTATTATAAATCATCTGATTATCAATAAAGAGAACTAAAACCACCAATATAGAGGAAGCAGATAAAAACACGATTTGCACATGCCGTTATATGTTTTTTTTTTTAAATTTACTGTATTGCAAATTATTTTGGCAGGTGTATAATTGTGATTTTGAAGCAAAAAAGGTATTGCTTCAAGCAATGATTCTGATTTGTTTTGACTTTCAACTAAACTTTTGAATAACGCAACCTTTACCAGTTTTTGAAAGCTTACACGCACATTTGTGATTAAGTAAATGAGAAACTAAAATAAACAAAGTAATCTATTATGCCAAATAGCAAAATTTATTCAAGGTCACAATTCAAGATTTTATTATTGAGCATATACCTAAAAATATCTTCTGTGTAGGAAGATATATTGCAAGAACTTATATAGAATAATAGTTTCGTTCTATTTTTGAAAATATTGTATAACTTTCATTTCGATTATCGGTCATTCCAGTATTGCAACTATCAGCTGGTGTGTGACGTCATTTTCACTTAAAACTTTAAAGAAACGTCTGATAATGTTACAATCACTGCCAATGGTTTGCCGGATATTTTTTGAATATCTTGTCATCTACTTCGGATAGAAAACTACTTTTCAAAAAGATCAAAGGAAAAAAGAACAGATTACTGATAAACGCATCTGATGTAGTTCTTAAAAATAATTTGTTTTAATCAGTGTAGGGGTATTGGAATATGTCTGATCCTTTAAGTGTTAAAGACAGAATGTTACTTGTATTGGCTGTAGAAGGTATGGCGTGCGTAGTATATAGCAAACAACAAAATATTTTATAACATCTTTAGGCAATCAGCGTTACGAAGATCAAAGATTAATTCCATGTTTTTTTGTAGAAAAACAGATCGACTCATTTGTATTTAGAATTGACCGTTAATAGACCAAGGTCTTAAATTTCCATGATGAACTTTGTTCAACTTCTATAGAAAAATTTCGAACCCAATACTTATTTTTTCTCATTTCCTTGTGCTTAACTGTTTGTATGGATCATTCTAATTTTTTCTCTCCTGTCTGTCATAATGTGCTAAGAAAACGAAATAGTAAAGAGGTTTGGAAACAAAGAAAGAAATACAAAAAAAAAAAAAAACCCACAACAAAAAAAAAAAAAAAAAAAAAAATTAAATAAAAATAATATATATATATATAAAACAAAAATGTAAAAAAAAAACAAAAACAAAAACAAACAAAAATTGAAACTGTACGTACATTAAGGAGCATCACGAAAAACATCTGAAAACCAATATCTTACTCTGAATAGAGTACAGTTCTTCACAGATACGCACCATAGTGAACATGTCCTATACAAATTTCCTCAAAGAAAGAAAAAAAAAAAAAAAAAAACAAATATGACCGATGAAAATTTGATATTAAAATTTCTGATATTAAAAAACCCAATTTTGTTAATCCGGGCCAACGTGTTCTCAGTAAAAACAATTTCAATAATGCATTGTCTAATAAGCATTAATTTGAATAGCTGAGCCCTTTCCTAATATTCTGTGATTTTTTTTAGCTAAACGTATGAGTTGTGAGATAAAAACTCCATACGATGAAGAATTCTAAAAATTACTACAAAGACATGGATAGTTGACAATGTGAATATTAAAAAGTGGTCGTCGGTATGTATAGGTGCACATCGGTATGCATGATGAATGTAAAAGCACCAAAGTTCATTATTGCTGTGGATAAATATTTTGGCAATGAATAGTTAAACATAGGAAAGACATAATCAAACGAATTTAAACTTATTATTCACAACGTATGTATGCCTCAACCTACGAAATTCTGCCGATTTGCATGTCCCATTCAATAAGGATTCCCTTTTCTACAATCCAATGTCTTTTTAATGGTACTTACTCACACAGTAGACAGTTCAAACTCATGTCACTTTAATATTTTTTTAAACCGCATTGTCACATAGTTTGATGTTGTATCTTCCATTGTAATGTATGCTTGTGACGTATATGTGTGTGCATGTGTGCGAAATAAACTCAACATATATTCTTCTATTGTAAGTGGTTTGAAATAAAGGATTTTGTCGTTTAAGTGTTATTGTTTAAATTTAAATTTGTGCCAGACCCGCTAACGAAGATGCTTACTGCGACACAATTTATTTCAAAGCACGACAATGAACGAAAAGGTTATGATATAATTTTTACATTAAAGTATAATTTATTTGAAGAAAAAAAATTTCTATGGTTGGTCAAACATCCTTTAGCAGAACGAAAGGCTGAATTTCTATTTTCTTTTATTAATAACACGCAGCTTAAAAAACTATGGCATCGCCAGAATGGTACATATGATGTGGTTTCGCACTCTAATTACAGAAAAATATAAAGCCTTTGCTCGCAATATCCTGTCACCTGAACGTGTCTTTAAGCTCTAACCTAGCGTTCCCTCCATAAAGATACTTTACACTACACCTTTATAAGACTAGAATTAACCGTTAAACATTTGAACGTATCTTATCAACACTAAACGTACATCAACACATTTTAGGTTTTCACACATTATATAAACTTAAGTACTGAAATTCAGATGATTATTTTTTTTGCGAAAATGCGACTTACTTGCAATAATTGAAATTACGATACAATATGTGAAAGTAATGTTGGATTCTTCTCAAGACGACAGTATGATTTTTATTATTTTAGTAAAATGACAAAAGTAAAGAAATAATAAATAAACGGTAAATTTATATATAGACAGTAATTTTCGTTGCAAAGATCCGAATGATATTCTTAAGTTCAAGGTTGTCTCTCCAAACTATAGACAATCCTTTAACCTCAGTGCAGATCTGACAATCTATATTGACGAACAGGACCACTAAAAAATATATCAAGTTTAAGAAACTCTCCACAGGTCAACTGGCCCAAACCATATCACAGGGCAGACTGAAGCTGGCCCCAAACCATACCAGTGGACAGACTTAAGCTGACGTCAAACCATCATTTTACACAGGTGAAGCAAAAGAGTTGCCAAGTTAGCTGATATAATTCAACAAATATTCCTGTCTGATTGTAGTTGACATAAATTAATCATTAATCAAACCGATCTGCCTATTTTAACTTTCAACTTAAACATGTTCTTCTTGATTTATTTTGATAATGATTTGCACCAAATAACACGGTTATAGCCGTTTAACTTTAAACATGGGTTCAGCTATCCTCTTACTAAATTTTCGATATACCCAACTTGACAAGGGGGTTTTGATTCCAGGAATCGGTTTTGTATTTTGTAGAACATATTTTCTATCTACGATATCCAGTCTTATCATATTACCGGTTGTTATTGTCATTACTGAAATAGCAGTTTAAACTACATGTATTTTGTCATTCCCCATGCGGGTTTGATCTCTTTTTGTGACTCCGAGATGGGGATTTATTCTGTTATTGTCATTCACGAGATGGGGGTTTGATTTTTTTTTTGTCACACCTGAGATAGGAGTTTAATCTATAGACTCAAGCAACATCCTTTCTCCATTTCTAATTAACCAAATAAAACATGGGTCGATAGACTTTTTTGTCTATCTATGATATATCTGTTTTATCCGTTACTTTATATTCTTTGTAGTCTGTTTTCCATGACCGGTCTTTGTCCCTGGATTAAATTCTTTTGATTTCCGTTAGAATCTTGGTTTCTTTGATTACTCATTCAATAGAAAGTGTAATCAAGGGAATCAAGGTTATAGCGGTAATCAAAAGAATGCAGGGACAAAGACCAGAAAACAGCCATACACAACAAATAACATAAAGTAACTAAAATCATACATACAAAGTAACAAAAGCAAATGAGGAACTCGGACTGGGAGCATGGACCAGGTGCACAGGTAGAATAAGCGTCCTCTGCTTTTCTAGAAACACCCACCGAGTTGCTCATAAAAAGTCAAGTCCAGGGTAGACAAAAGAGGAAAGGAAAACTATGACCGTGACAATTCTGAATTAAAAGTCATCAAGTTTGTCGTAAAGTTTGGTCAATAGTTTACCTTTACCATCTAATTCTAAGTGTAAGTCAAGATATGAGTCTGACCTTACAGTGTCTGAAATATCCTTTACCTCAAGTTCTTTGGAGTATATGCGATGCATCAAATCCCCGAATGGTTTAAAAATAATACATTAACTATATAGCGGAAACTGAGAGTAAAGGATCTAGCCAAACGATATTCTTTCTTTCAGAATCGTATTCTGAAGTGTTTTAAAAACAGTGTACATATATCCTATTATCACCAAATCATCACTTGGTGATAATTCAAATCCAGAAATTCTGTAGCTACTGTTTTCTTGACGTACTTTGGAAGGAACTATTATATTTTTAGAAGAGGGGGGCACCATAATGGGGTAGTTGTATTGTGAAAGCTTTGTTCAATTTGTTTAAAAGCTTTGAGAGCCCGTTAATTTTGTTATCCCCGAATTAAGCTTAAATAATATATTTGTATTATGGGGGTACACTAATGTTGTCTCACAGTTTGGTCTTGATGATCGTAATAAGATTATTATTTTGTTTACTTTTTCCCCGTTTGACAAATCTGCTTATGGAGAGTATAAGTAGACGACAGAAGTACTATTAGTATGGTCTAATCCGGAAATGATAATGACAATTATATCCGAAATTTACTGTTTTTACCCTTTTATATAACTTCTTATATTATATTAATTTGATTGAAATATTAACTCTTGGCATACCAAATCTAAATCAACTTTAGTTCTTTGCTTCAAAACGCATGTGTGTAGATTGAAAATTCGCTTTGTTTTTCATTACTGTTAACATGGACCATATTAATTTTCTTTCCTTTAAAAAGACATTTTGTTATTACTAGAGTTACGAAAACATCATCTATGGACCGAGTGCAGTGTACAGTTATATAATGCAATTTACCCTACCGGTGCATCTGGTCAATGCTCTCAGTTTTTAGTACAAGTTGCTTATTTACTTTTATTACCTTGTATGTATAATTTTGGTTTTTCTTTGTTTTTTGTTGTGCGTGTCTGTTTTCCATGTCTAGTATTTCTCACTGGATTACATTCCTTTGTTTCCCGCTACAATCTTGGTTCCCCTGATTGCTCTCAGTTAAGATGTTTTTGTAAGGCTAAGCAAATATTTCATTTTGTAACTACATGATAAAACATAACAAATTACATTATTGTAATATATTTCCATTTTTATTCTCTGATTTAAACCGGTAAGTTTAATGATACTTGCGTCTCCAACCATACATCCAACAATCAAATATCCAAGCACATGATTGCAAAATGTACTTGATTCGGGTTCATTATATGCTAAAGACCTAAAATTAGTATTTGGATAATAATTTGCGATTAATGCAAGTAAGCGAAACTAATTAACTGTGTTTACAGATTACATGTCAGATATGTCTGACTACCGCATCAGTTGCTGTACAGCATCAATAATATATCTTCTATCTACCAGTTATTCCCATATATTTCTGTTAAATAGAGTTGTTCATATCATTAATTCAATCCCATTTCTGATTTATAAAAGTGCACATCATTGTAATTAATACTAATTTTAGCCTGCTTTAGAATCATCTTTGTTCTTCTGTACAAACCTTCTTGGACTGCAACACATCCCAAAAAAATGAATAATGTCGAAACTGTAGAGTTGGACTGCAACACATCCCAAAAAATGAATAATGTCGAAACTGTAGAGTGATTGTTTCTTTTTTATTCAGTGAAAAATATCTTTAATCTTATTGATCAGGATTTAAAAAAAAAGTTTTTCATTGGTTATTGAATTTGGAATAAATTATTCAGTTTTCATCTGTTATAAAAGAAGTTTGAAGTAAAATTAAATTACACCATTTGATTAAAATCATGTATTTATTCCACAGTTTATCATGTTTAGGGATGTTGGAAGGAATGAAATACGGTAGGATATTAAGCATGCCTTCTTAAGATGACAAAATGAAATCAAACTTAACTAAAACCATTATGCAACTTTATAATACTCAATGTAATTTTGTTTCATGGTTAATGGTGTGTTCTTGTTCACAAATATAAATTTGCATTGTGAATTTTTTCGGCTAAAAGCTTCTGAAGATTTCGGTGGGATAATAGAGTCCGGACTTCTTAGAAAATATTAAAATAATTTGACGTCCAGTCTGCTACATACATTTTCTAGCATAAAGATTGGGATCTTATTTTCGAAGAAAAGTATGTTTATGTTTTATTTCTCCATTAACATATCAAACTCTATTTCAAAATCAAAGTGCAACATGCCATGACATCATTTCTAAAAGAGGGGGTAATATTGATAACCAAAGTATCAATCGTTCATTCTAGATAGGTGAGAAAAAACAAGTAAATCCATCCGATTCAATACAAGAAAGTCAGTTGCTAGTTATATTCCTGTCTTTACCCAGGTTAACAGGTTTCATTAAGTGCTTTAACTGACAACAGCTGAAAATATTGTTTCATTTGTAAAAAAATCTTTGAAATTACCTTCAAAACAAAATAGGTTACTCTCAATTATCTTCCATTACGAGATATTTGTACTGTATTTGAACACTAGTGGGCGTAAATAGCGGACTTGGTGGACGACGAGGAAGTCATCATAACACAGGGCAAGCTACATCTGGCCCTAAATATCATAATTCATAGATACAGCGAAAGAATTGCACTTATATATTCACGTAACATAAAAAAAATAAACTAAAGGTGAAAACGAAACAAGACATACAGAGGCCCGTAATTCATGAAATGGGACAGGCACAAAAATGCGGCGGGATTGAAGTCCTTTGACAGCATCATAAACCTCTCTCTTAAAATGCCAGCTTCAGATAAGTTTAAACCTAAAAAAAGTTATGTCCCCATCGTAGGTAAAATTAATCCCAATTCTTCCCATGGGGGTGGGGGATGGATGATAATCATGGTACATCATACAATAAGGGCACAACCTATTGTCATGCCAAAACCTGCTATTAAATATAATGCTGTAATTTCTATGTAAAGACCCTATGAGCGAATCTAAACAAAATGCTAAAAAATGCTATCCTTAACAATTTGACAACAATATCATAACTATATTTCTTACGAATGAGCTTATTCAATGGTTAAGTTAAAGACCGAGTATCGAGTTGTTCATGCTTTGTGTAGATCAAAGGATAAGATATACCCGCAACTATAAATCCTTTACAAGTACATCTGTATTTGAGAGTGGGTTCCTTGTATCAGTTGAAACATTTTGTGAATGTTTTAATGAGCTCGTGATATCGAATACCTTGGTGTAATAATTTCTCGGTTATATAAAGATTGTGACATGTAAACATTATATGATGGTGATAAGGGAACGTCACCATCTAAACCGGATAGTTGAAAAAAGCGATCGAAGAATCATCCCTTGTTTATCGTAAATTTTACTATTAAGTTTTCCATTATCGATATGAATACTAAGATCAATAAACAGACATTCTTTATTGACGAACGCTTTACCTACTAGTGCACCTGGTCCATGCTCTCAGTTTTTAATGTAGTCCGAATTGCTCACTTTTTGGGGGTTATTTTTCATGTATTATTTTGGTTATTTTATGTTCTTTGTTTTGTGTGTCTGTTTTCCATGTCTGGTCTTTTGTCCCTGGATAACATTCTCCTGATTTTCGCTAGAATCTTGGTTCCCTTAGGCTTGATTACTATTATTATCAATATTTGTTTAATTAAAAGACAGTTCTACAGGATAGATATCTTCAATAGAAATATTGGTGTCATATTTCTTGTCTACTGCCTTACGTTTTATCCAGTTCATACAATACGAATGGAGTTAGTCCTGGGTGATGGTACGACAATTTTGTCGATTGATAGTGGCTAGAGGACGATACTTAGGTCTTTTTTGGAGTAATGTTTTCGATTCTTGGTCTTTAACAACATTCAGATTACCTCTAATAACATTTGAACAGGAACGAAAAAAATATATTTGAGTTACTTCAAAATATTGGCATAATGTTCTTAATGTTAATATTCAAAACATATTTACGCGTTGGCTTTTTGTAAAAATAGCAAATTGAAGAGAGTTCGTTCGGTATTATAAAACATCTGAAGGGATTTGCCTTGAATTGATATGCCAGCAATGTTGACGAAATCAAAGCTTTTATTAAAATATTAACGTTTTAGAAAATGCTTTTGTGATTTTAGTGGCGATCAATTTTGGAAAAAGTTTGGAATAACAGTAGGCCATTTTAATTTGAACTGTTTCATATTTTGGATTGCTGAACGAAATTTTATTACAATAGTGTGTAATTTAGTTATTCGAATTTAGCAATTGCTTGGTTCAGAGTTGACGACCTCATTGTTTTAGAAATTGAAATGAGGCTTGAAACCGTAGTATTGTTATTTCTATATTTTCGTTTATTACTATTTACTGTACGTCCATGAAACTATTATATTGTTAGAATGGTTGATATTCGATGTTTCTCCCATTTGCCTGACTTACAACGACTTTCACTTAAATGTTGTCGATCGTAATGACGTTTAACAGTACGTCAGTAGGTTTAACTTCTTGTGGAGTTGAAGTAAACGTAGAGGAACAAACAAACAAACAAAAACCTGGCCATATCAAAACAGCTTCCCGATTATGATTGATTGGTTTGTAAATCTATAAACCATTGTCAGAGCTTACACACTAAATATATCAATAAAATGAACCAAAAACATATTTTCACTGACCTAAAGTACTGTATGGTCTTAAATACGGAATTCACAATGTCAGTAAACCATAAAAGCTCAGTTAGAGACGCGGAATATTTGAAGATACTTCCAGCATTTTTATGTTATTTTATATTAACATTAATTAATTACTTTTTGATTAGAACAATTGCTTGTGTACCTTTCGATTTATTCAACTTGATGGAAATTTTGACCGATTTGAATAATCATTATCCTTTTGAGAAACTGGTTCCCGTAATAACTTAGGTAATAATCCGAACAGTAACAAAATTTAGAATAAAATTGAGGACTAAGATCTTACATCAAAGACTCCGTTTCCTTTAACTTGCTATACACAACTCTTTATTCCAGCATTAGAAATGGATTTATGCACACATGTTTATTTCATCTTTCGAAAAGTAATCTGAGATATTATTCTTATTCACCTTAGAATTTAGACACTTTTATAGGCAAATTTCAATAATAAAATATGATATTTACAATTAATTTGTTTTGTGCAAAATTCCTTCAAAAAAGAGAGGGTTATCATATGAGTAAATCTCCTCATCAGTATAGATTTGTCTTTTGTTTCCGGGTCATAAGTTTCACTTTTCCCTTTTCTCGTCAGCCCTGGAAATGAAGTATTATGACTACATCAGCGGATGTTTCATGAAAAGTAGAAGATGCTTACCCTACCAGTGCATCTGGTCCATGCTCCAGGGTTTTAGTGTATTACAGGTTGCTCATTTCCTCTTGTTTCGCTGTACGTGCTTTGTTGTTATTTCATGTTAATTGTTTTGCGTGTCTATATTCCATGTTTATTTTTCATCCTTGAAACATATTCGTATTAATACCGCTCGAATCTACGTTACCTTGATCTTTCTTTCTATTTCTAGTAATGCAGATTTCTGTTTAAATCAATGATAAGGGACAGGAGGAAAAAAAACTAGGCAAGAAATAAAAAAAATGTCTAAAATGACCTCTTACAGCGTCCGCAGCTTACTTAATTAACAAAACATTACAAAGTATATTAAACAAGCCTAAGAGTCTCTTGCAGTTATACAATTTGAATTGGAATAATATTATATATAGAATATAAGAACTTTATTTTTGACTATATTGAAAAAAAGATATCAAAACGTCATTGTTCCAAGTTTTGATAACCGTTTTATATAATGTGATTTACGGACATGACCGATTAAAAAAAGTTTATCTGATCAACGTAGCGTGCTTTCTTTGTCTGAAGTTCATTCACTTTATCCAGTTTAGTCATTATATACGCCTCTGAGTTTCTCAAAGTACTTATTATATATTTTGTGTGCCGTCATAGCATAAATAAATAATGTTTTAACAATGATGTCTTTGTTTTATTTTTCAGGGATCTTTTTATGGAATACTTGTGAATATGGAAGCGTAAACTATCAAAGCGCTACGTGTTATCAACTAAAGACACAAAAATGTCAGAGAACATACAGTTTTATGTTGTATTTGTGCTGTTAGGCATATTCAGTGTTATCGGAACACTTGGTAATACATTAGTCTTATATATTTATTCAAAGAAAAGAGACATAACAACCTCATCTTTATTTATCCTGACATTGGCCGGAACCGACTTTTTCACATGTCTAGTAATCATACCATTCAATATGATCGTCTTAAAACTAAACTACATTTTGATGTATGATTTTCCGTGCAAGCTTTATATGTTTCTCATCACTTGTAACGTTCCCTTTTCCGCTTTTGTGATGGTTGCCATAGCATTTGATAGATATTTTTGTATATGCCATCCATTCTTACATGTCATTACAATCCCCCGTGCTAAAATTATTGTTTTTGTAATGGGGATTATTGCTTGTTCGTTCGGTGTCATAACAGCTTTAAGCTGTGGCATTTTTCCTGGTCCGGACGCAGTAAACGTCACTGAAATGTTAAGCCTGAATAATACAGTGACAACAAGTTACCTCAATTATAACCAACAGACGACGTTGATGGACAATGTTACTTCCGTTGTAATGGCAACCCAAAATTCTTCTGACGGAAGCGGAAGTGCACAGATGGATATAATGCCTGGACAATGTGTCGAAGGTGTTTCCGGTTTGATTGAAGGTGACTTCGTGTATATATATCAAAAGATATATGCTTTATTTTACTTAATAGCGTTCCTTATTGTGCTAATTTTGTACGGATTAATATACCGCTCTATTCATATTCGTAGGGCATTGAAAGCAAAACGGAAAAGATCTAGTTTATACCCTCATGAATTTTCAGCTGTTGATACACAAATGACCGTCCTTAACAACGGTCATCCTATAGATGGAAAAGATAATCAAGGACAAAAAAAGTTTAGAAAGAAAGCTCTTGGGTTGAAGGAAAAAGTGTTCTATGCCAACATTCGAACAGCTGCCATGCTATTTATAGTGACTGTTGTATTTCTCATTGCATTTTTGCCCGCGTGGCTGATGGCCCATCTCTTAGTACCGTATAACATGATTGTATTTTACATGTACTTTATATATAATGTTGGAAACCCTATAATTTATGCTTTTATGAATACATCGTTTAGGGATGATTTACAGGGGCTATTAAAACGGGTTTGCAATAGAAAGTAACCAATCAGGAAATAGATTTAACTCGTTACATTACATGTATATGTAAAATGACTCGATTTTCTTTTTTTTTTGAATTTCAACTTGTTTTTTTTTAAATGGACATTAAGACACTATTTCATATAAAAAGCGTGAAAAGCCTTATTATACATTGTACACGAAATGTGTTAACCGTATTTTATAATTCTTCGAATTTACTTGTTAATTTAGAACATTTAGCAGATTATAGACATCTAATGCATCTTGAAGAAATAGCAATTTTGTCTCCGTGGTCATTACCAAAATCAATATTTGATACACTATCGAACAGATTTTAGTTCAGCTTACATTAATTGGATGAATGCGAGGATATGAACGTCGATGTGTTATATATTTGAAGAAACTTGTCTACCTTTTGACGAAAATATTATTATACTATTTGAAGATCCTAAGCGTTGTATAAAACAATGCAAGAAATATACTTCGTTACATAAAAAAATATCAATCATATGAATATTGCTAATTGCAATAAGGTGTAAACGTGATTCAAGGAGTAAACAATTTTTTCTAAACATGAAATATTTGAAGATTATTTTCATTTTGGAACTTATATAATGAATTTTTATCCTACATTCAAGTTATTTTTCCTATATTTTTCCACTATACATTAACCAATATTCATTAAAAAAACAAACTTGGGAATGTGATTAATTGCGAGAATGTTTCCATAAAATGGAAAGAAATTCTTAGGTTTAAATATATTTCTGCAATTCAAAAATTAATAAATGCGAAGTAGCACTTTGATCTTTTTATCTAAGAGTAATCAAGGTAACCAAGGTAATAGCGGTAATCAAAAGAATGCAACCCAGAGACAAAGACCGGACATGGAAAACAGACATACACAACAAAGAACATAAAGTAACTAAAATCATACATACAAAGTAACAAAAGCAAATGAGCAATTCGGACTCCACTAAAAACTGGGATGTTGTGTTTGTTTTCTAAACGTTGTGTTTGTTTTCGTGTTTATGTTGGACATTTAAAAGGGAAGAAATATAAAAAACAACACTTAATGTCTACATGTATGAATGACTGTATTTGTTTTAGCTTAAGTTTAATTTCCAAAAAAGACAAAAAAAAAGTAATTAATTAATAAATAAAGAAAAAAAGTTATATCTTTTCTTTGATATGTGCAGATATCAACAGTTAAAGATTCTTTAAATGGATAAATATATAAATATTGACAAATTTACATTGTTTCTGTTGTTGACTAGTATATATATGTGAACAGGTGATATATATTGTCGACTGTGTATAGTTAATGCTTGTAGAGTTTATTAGTTTGTTCTAATATTCGAAAAACACTGTTCAAACTGTCCGCCGTGGGGTTTGTACAGTGGCACACAATAAAAACAAGATACATGTACAAAGTAAGACCAACTAAAGTAATTGCGTCAATTGTGCATTGTTATATGTTACCCGCCTTTTCTGAGATCTGTCTTTGTCTGGCAATGAATTGAAAATATTTTTGGACATTTGTTATCAATTAACGAGTGTTGCTCTACACATCTTACTAGAATTATGTATTATGCCTTTATCATTAAATAATTTAGATGTTTGATTATCTCATTTCTGTACCTTAGGGAGGTAGAACTAGGGTAAGGGACATAACTCTTGAAATCAATGACATCTTGTATGATATTAAATTTTACCACAGCTTATCAAGCTTATATTTGAAACACGGTGAAATAAGTCCAAGTTACTTTGATGCTTACATGAGACTGGTGTAAAATGTTGAATACAAACGTGTCAATGATTTGTAAGAGTTGTGTCCCTTATCGTAGGTATCCTTAATGTTTAATTTATTGTTGTTGGATACAGTCATATATTTTATACAAGTAAGTCAAGACGGATACCTCACACATAACGAATTTTAGAATTTCAGGTTCTTGTTACAATTTTTCATGTAATTTAATGTCGATTAAGAAGTGGACAAAACAAGAGAGACAACAGATTATATTACGATGTATCCCGAGCATCGACCTAATTTCTGACTCTTGGTAATCAAAATCGATAAGATAAAAATGTTTATTAAGTCAAGTGCTTAACACTCAATATTTGTACAATTTAAATCAATTTATTTCCAAGTTATGTAGCTGTCAACACTATAATCATCGCTCCATCACGCGTAATTCTGACCTACATGATTGAATCTGATAAAATAAGTCTATCAAAGTTTTAGGCAACAGTAAAAACGTCAATAAAAGTAACTGTCGGTAAAAACCGAAAAACATATCAATGGTGGATTTTAAACTGTACTAACAAAAGGTATAATGCCCCTACATGTTTTAATCTAACTAGCTAATTTTACTTGTGTTGAAAGCATTTTACATAAAAAAAGTACGAAATATGTTCATGATAATGTCTTACGGATTAAACAATTACAATACATGTTTCATTTAGCTATTGGTATTTTCTTGTAAGGTATATATCGTTTAGACTTCCAATGAACTAAACCAGGGGTAAGCTGTGGAATCAATTGAAATTTTAGCATCTATATTAAAGAAAATATCAAACTTAATGCATTCTCGTGTAAAGGTTCACAATTTTCATCTCGGGCTGTATCAAAATAGACAAGATGACATGCCAAGATAATTGACTTGTAATAAAATCGAGGCTAATCCATCAATCTCTCGTGCTGCAACTAGCCAGTATTTTCTCTTGGACGTCAATTGCATAGCAATGTCTGTGACTTAAATGTCAGGGTTGAGAGAAGATACAAGGTGAACTCAACATCTCAATGATAGCTTTTCTCGCTTAACTGCTCTGTTTTGTTTACAGGCTTCTTTATATCTCTAATTGCAAACCAGACATATAGAATAATAGTTACTTTCGATTTTGATACTTACAATATCATGTGGAATATCACGTAGAGCGTGATAACGATATTACTTTATTGTAGGTCACTATCATTTTAGATATGAAATCGGTAATCCAATATTTTTTAATCATTTTAATGTACTTTCATCGAAACACAAATCTAGAAGTTAGACTACAAACAGTTAGTACGCGACGTAATTTTCATTCAAAACTCATTCAAAAACATTCAAAACATTAAAAAAGAAGATCTAATGACGACACAATCACTGTTTCGATATTTAAGAATATCGTTTCATGTACAAGAGATTGGGAAAAGTAAAGATTACCGCAAATAAATAAAACGTTATGAACTATGAGAAGATGAGCAATCATCTTAAAAAATAACAACACAAATAAAAAGCAAACAGTGACATATTTAAATACAAACAGACTGAAGGCCAGAGATACTAAATCTTAAAAAAAGCATAGACTATTAAACAGTATTAAGTACTAGTCCATATCAGAGTTGGAGACTACCAATGGTAAAGTAATTCATGGTGTAGAACAACCCATCGAACAAAGGATGTTTTTTCAGCCTATATATGCTATTTATCTATATAACGATAATGCTTTCTGTATTCAGTCTGTATTGTTTGAATAATCAGATACTCATCTTCCACTAAAATTAAACATGGTTTGTTGCTACCAGATTAAAGTCATCACTACAGAAATTTTATGGTCGTCATCATGAACTCGTGGATCGTTATGGTGTATCCATCTGCACCATGAAAACTGATTTATTCAGCGGGTCATAGTTTTCCTTTCCTCTTTTGTCTACCCTGGACTTGACTTTTTATGAGCAACTCGGCGGGTGTTTCTAGAAAGCAGAGGACGCTTACCCTACCGGTGCACCTGGTCCATGTTCCCAGTTTTAAGTAGAGTCCGAGTTGCTTATTTGCTTTTGTTACTTTTTATGTATGATTTTAGTTACTTTATGTTCTTTGTTGTGTATGTCTGTTTTCCATGTCTGGTCTTTGTCCCTGGATTACATTCTTTTGATTACCCTATAACCTTGGTTCCTTTGGTTATTCTTTAACAAGAGGAACTGGTTCGGACGTCGCCCAGTATAGAAAGGTTCGATCTGACACACTGTTGTCTTGTAAGACTGTGGTGTCTCCAGACAGGACTCTTAGCACGCTCACATCTGGTATGGAAAGTGCTCCGACCATTCCAACAAAAAGTACCCAATCACACGTTCAGTCTGCAGACCATCTATTCCACTACAAAAAATCTGACTACTTCAAAATAATCAAACCATGTTCCATCACTTTAAATGATATATTTGACTACAACGATGACGAACCACAATGTACTATAACAAAATGTGGTATTAAAGAGTAATCAAGGGAACCAAGGTTATAGCGGTAATCAAAAATTGCAAACCATGCAACATTCTTATAACCAAATCTCAGTTCTCTAGTTTCCATACAAAAAAACCTTCCGTACAAGAAGTCACGAGGACTTCAGTTGCAAATCAACAAACTTAATGTATGGATTAGAATGCAACTTATGCGGTCTAATATATGTCGGTGAAAGGCAGCAACTTTTTAACAAAAGAATGTGTGGTCGTCCTTCATAGATATCACCAAATTCCCGACCGGTTATCAACACTGTAATCAACAAGATCATTCAATCCTCTCTATGAAAATTCGTATTTTAGAAAAAAATTACCCTACCGGTGCACCTGGTCCACGCTCCCAGTTTTTAGTGGAGTCCGAGTTGCTCATTTACTTTTGTTACTTTGTATGTATAATTTTAGTTACTTTATGTTCTTTGTTGTGTGTGTCTGTTTCCATGTCTGGTCTTTGTCACTGGAATACATTCTTTTGATTACCGCTATAACCTTGGTTTCCTTTATTACTCTTTCTACCACACTCCTTTTACAAAACAAGTCCATACAAATAACGTTACATAGCTAGATCTGCAAAATGTACCACCACACCTCTTTCAAAACTTTTAACTTCTATACTTACAGCTGTCAAAGATCGTCTGCAGTCCTACCACAACACTTGTTACTTCCGTAGTTGTATTAATTCAATGTAAATCCTGAAAAAAATTCGAAAGATCTTTTGAAGACAATCAGTTCAAGACAATTATCGGAATGTAATAGCATTAAAACCTATAAATTTTCAACACTGTATACTTCTATTCTCCATACACAGTTAAAATGCCGACTAAAAAACATTATACAACGTTGTTTTTTCCAAAAAAAGATGGTACACCTAGATACAAATATATAGTTCTTGGTACAGATTCCTCATACTTTGTAAGAAGTAATTCCAAATCATCTTCTAAATATACAGAAGAAGATGTTCCAAATGCTGGAGGTTTTAATCGCTGACATATTTGTCCTGTGTGGTGAACGCTATTTTCACCAAACGGTTGGCATTCCAATGGGAACAAATTTTGGTCCTCTACTAGCTGACCTATTCCTTCATTCTGATGAGGCTGACTTTTTACCTGATCTGATCCGAGAGAAAGAATATCTTTAGCTACATCCTTTAATCTCAGTTTCCGCTATATATATGACATATTATCTTTAAACAATCCTTATTTTGGGGATTTGATACATCGCATCTACTCAAAAGAACTTGAGAAAAAAGATACTACAAGCACTGTCCCTCATATCTTGACCTGCACATAGAAATCGATGGCAAAGGAAAACTATTGACTAGACTTTACGACAAACGTGATGACTTTTCATTCAGAATTGTCAACTTTCCTTTCATCTGTGGCAACATCCCTTCAGCATCTGCGTATGGATTGTTCATATCTGAACTCATACATTGTGGTAGAGCATGTCGAAATAACGCAGACTTTTTGTATCGCGCTAGAACTCTAACAAATAGGCTACTGGAAGAGGGTTATGTTGCTACAAGATTGACGCAATCACTACAAACGTTTTATGGTCGTCATCATGATCAATACGGTGTATCTATCTGCGCCATGAAAACTGATTTGTTCAACGTGTCATAGTTGACTTTTTAAATTCAACTCGGCGGGTGTTTCTAGAAAAGCAGAGGACGCTCACCCTACCTGTGCATCTGGTCCATGCTCCCAGTTTTTAGTGGAGTCATAATTTACCTTTGTTACTTTGTATGTATAATTTTTGTTACTTTATGTTCTCTGTTGTGTATTTCTTTATTCCATGTCTGGTCTT
Organism: Perna viridis; assembly: GCA_037379345.1. Classification (NCBI taxonomy): domain Eukaryota; kingdom Metazoa; phylum Mollusca; class Bivalvia; order Mytilida; family Mytilidae; genus Perna; species Perna viridis. The sequence continues at coordinate 37,454,377 of CM074522.1, read as the reverse complement.
TGTCCCTGGATTACATTCTTTTGATTACCACTATAACATTGGTTCTCTTGATTACTTCTCTTGCAAAGTGCAAATTTCATGAAAAATCTATATATTTTTTGTTCTCGCAAAAGCAATCAATCAAATGAAAAACTTGAATTTTGAATTATTTTTAAATGAGACTGATTATGTGATCAGTTGCTGTTTCATTACAAGAAATTATACTGAATTTGTTGAGTTTTAGAATGCATTAATCCATCTTGTCTGATTTTTATATATAGAGACTGCTACTTAAATTAATGGAGAAATATTGACGACAATCAAACGCCGTTTAAAGGAAAAGACGATCTTTGCATTAAGTTAGGCTCTTATATAAAAGCCCACCCATGTAAACAAAAAATAAATAACCATTAATTCCAAAATGCCCTTTTGTAAAATCTATAAAATATATTTCAAAATCTTTGAAATATATGTGGATAGCCATGAAATAACCAAAACAATACATTTAACGTAACAAGAGCAACTCGGACTGAACTAAAAAAAATGGATCATGAACAGCTGGACCAGGTAGGGTAAGCGTCAAATTGGAACAATTAAAAATCACTCATGGTTGTCCCTTATTCCTGCGATATTGAAGGGTGGAACTGATGTGACACTCTCCCACATAATTATCCTGTCCCCGTTATATTTTCATCTTTATCTCACCTTGTCAACTAATATTTGATAAAATGACAACCTGCATAACGATTGTTGTAATTAATACAAATGTACTTTGTACTTAATACATGTAAATATATATTTTTTCCGAACAATGCAAGCTTTTGAAATGATATCATATAGTGCACCTTGAATCTGGTTGACGTATTTGTTATTTTTGAAATTTGACAAATGCGATCCATTCAATCTGTTTAACGTTTTTCGTTGTTTCTAATGTTTGAATGGCAGGCTACAAAGTGTCCATTTTTTTGTGATTATTTTTATACTCAAATTGTCATATCTACATGCTAGAACCAAGAATTAAAAAATGCAGCTTCCGGCCAAACATCAATAGTAGAGTAAGGAACACCAAAATGAGTTTGGAAAGGTCCCTCTTAGCTATAAAATCTAAATGAGCAAAACATGTCCTAAATATTGAACCGGAAGTTTGAGTAAACACGGGGCACTAGTGTTAGCAGTTTGATTTGACAATAATTACGTGCCAATGCATAATAAATGAACACGGGGCACTAGTCCTTACAGTGCTTCGGTCATAACTACGTGCCAATGCATAATAAATAAACACAGGGCACTAACGTTTAGTTTGCTTTGGCAATAAGTACATGCCAATGCATAACAAATAAACACGGGGCACTAGTGTTTGCAGTTTGTTTTGACAATAACTACGTGCCAATGTATACTTCTCTAACCAAGCATTTAATGGTTAACCATCTGTTTCTATATCATAAGTTTTGTCTCCAAATTCTATTTAGGGTCTTCTGCACTATGCATCAATTGAAATTCCAATGAGCCATAATAGATGTTGGCTCTTAAATAAAAATAGCGCAAGTAAGAGTAACCAAATTAAAGTGAGGGCCAATGCCCATTACTTTTATTGGTTTCTTTGTCCGAAGAGCCATCTATTTGGTCCGATTTATGTCTTATGCAGATCGTGAACGCTTAAAAATACTTATTGAGCATAGTCGTACAATAATATGAAAGAATCACTAAGAAGCAATATTTATTTACACAAGTTATCTTCAATTTCAAAATAAAGCAATTTATAGTAGTTTCTCTCAAACAAATACTAGTACAACATTTGTAGGAAAACCGGACACATATCGCACAATTTTAAGTGTTGAAATAACAAAATAATAATAAAATAACTGAAATATATAATGTGCTCATTCACTTTTGTTTTTGTTTCTTGTTTCTGTTTTATTATTGTCCTTAGATTATATTCCTTTGATGTCCGCTCGAATCTTGATTCTCTTGATTACCCTTTCAACAAAACAGTCAACAATTTCTGTATCAGGTCATGTTATTGGTTACACTCAAGAACTTGCTGATTTCATAATTTCATTTCGTCGACACAATCTTAGTGCTTCAATTGACACGCAACTGATCACAATAAGACAAAAGCATTCATCAATTGCGATATAATAATACATATCAGTTCCTATGCTTAATTACAGCATGTGTTATGAGTTAAATCAACATGAACTGAGCTTAATTTGACAAGTGCATTAATTTGAATCCACTGTAGTTTCGTTTTGGAAGAATCCATATATAATTTGCAATAACCGAATGTCAATCAGAAACAAGGTTTTTCTGAGTAAGAGGTCTGTAGGATTTATTTAATAATTTACAGAATTTTCAGCACCGATAATAATTACCTAAGATGAGTACCGAAGAGGATTTAAAAGTCTAGACGTATTCTTTATTGCCTGGTTAGTTAGGGATATATTGGATTATATATTCGCGGCATATTATATTTAGATGATAATAGAGTTTTTATCTGACAATCCTTGAGGTTTTAAATCTTAGTTGATAAAGACATACAGATAATTCATTGACAAACTGGTCAAAACCTCGATCAATTACACGTAAATCAGTAAATCACAAAAATAGCTGAACTAAGATGTCATTGTTTCTGTGCGTTCAACTTTCTACGGAGAAGCTGAAGCTGGCTCTGCACAATTGTAGTCGTGTATAATCATGTAACAAACCATACAAATGAACATAAAAGCATACAAAAAATAAATAAATAAATAAATAAAAATGTCTACACTGACTAATCTAGAATACTCTGGTGTAATCAGAGAACAAATCGATATTGTAGCCATCAGTTAACTGATGCGTATCTAAGGTCAGACGTGTTTGGCTGATTATTTAATTATTCTGACCTTGCATGTCTTGCATGAATTGTTCCTTAAATTAGTTCACCTAAACATGACAGACCATTTTTCCACTTCAACAGAAATATAATTGAGACATACTTTAGTTTCTAAAATAATTAATACTGTCAAAACTATCTCTGATATGAATAAAAGCAAATATTATATTGTTTGCTTAATAAGCATTGCAACATATGATCTACTTAAATCTTTGTCTACTTTGTCAATTATTTTTTACAAAAAGTGAACATCAAGAAAACATTGACAAGAATAACCTTTTAAAACCTTCACACTAAAGTCCTTTTATCCCATAAAGATATGGATATCTATCGATTTATTATCTAACTAAATTATTAACTATTACTATTAACTAAATTATCAGTAAATATATCAGTTATATATATTTGTAATTATGGTAAAATGGGTTTCGCAAGATTATCCAAAAACTGTCACTTAAAGGGTTGAATTTAAATTAAAAAGGCGTAAGCACACACACACATTCTGAAAAATGAAAGCCGATGCGATCTTTTATCAAGGTATCAAAATTTAACGCGTACTCGTAGTATTTTGTTTGTGTACTATTGAAAGAATAGTCATCTCGACAACAAAGTCGTGCTTTCGAATTTGAGTAAACAATAAAAAAAATATCATAAGCTTAGGGTGTCCAATTATTTTCTTTAGACCACTACATAATCTTTTTTTACAATCGGCTTCTAGAACAGGTTGATTTGTTACAAGATTATACTCATCAATACAAAAGTTTTAAAGTGGTCATCATAAACTCGAGGATCGTTTTTGTGTTTGCATTTGCTTCATGAAAACAGATATGTTCACCATGTCATAGTTTTTATTAAGTCTTCCTTCGTTTTATCCGGACGTGATATTTTATGAGTAACTCAGCGAGTTTTTCTGAAAAAATAAAAAAGAAGCATATCTTACCAATAAACCTCCAATTTTTATTGTCAGTTAAATCAAAGTTGCTCATTTACTTTCTTTGTAGGTGTTTTGGTTGTTTTATGTTTTTTTTGTTTTGTGAGTATTTCCTCTGTCTAATCATTATCCTTAGATGATATTTTATTTCATACAGCTCGAACACTGGTTCCTTTGATTTACCTATGAATAAAGTACAGAATGTCACTTTTTCTTCATTAATATCACATCGCTTCTGTGAAAGTATTACGCTTCGTGGGGCACCAATTTTCGAAACCACAAACAAGAACTCTCCACGAAACGGAGATTTCCATTGATGTGAATACTGAAAACCTCAAAAACACGAATTCAAGAATCCACGAACTAATGTTTTTTTTTTCTAATCCATGAATTAAAGTACTTTCACGGTAAATTGAAACTTTTGGTATGTAGAACATTTTGTAATAAAAACGATAATCTAAAATGGAAATAGAAAAAATAGAAACTTATTTATACATTCACGTGACATCGCATATGTGGTCTACGGGAAATATGCTAGTCTCCAGTGCGGGAGATAATGGGCTCGTTTCCCGGCCGAGTCACACCAAAGATTTTATATTGGAATAAGTCAAGGCATCTCCGCAAATCATGCTGTATTAAAGACAAACGGTGAGGAATGGTTAGCTTTGAGTCACAATAATGTGTCCGAGTCGGGTGGTATACCTGTTCAGCGAATGAAATCAATACATTTACCAGACAAACCGATACAACAACAGCGCAATAGTTTCTGAAACAAGGTTATGTTGCTACAAGTTTGAAGTTATCAATACAGAAATTTTATGGTCGTCATCATGAACTCGTGGATCGTTACTGTGTATCCATCTGTACCATAAAAACTGATCTGTTCAACGTGTCATAGCTTTCCTTTCCCTTTTCGTCTACCTCGAACGTGACTTTTTATGGGTGTTTCTAGAAAAGAAAAGGACACTTAACCTACTGGTGCAACTGTCCATGCTCCAAATGTTAGGGAGTTTGAGTTGCTCATTTACTTTTGTTACTTTGTATGTATTATTTGAGTTACTATATGTCCTTTCTTGTGTTTATCTTGTCTTTGTCCCTGGATTACATTCATTTTTTTTTTCGCTAGAATCTTGGTTGCCTTGATTACTCCATTGCATAATTCAATATACAAACAAAATACTCGAAAAATGTGCTTCACTTCTTAAGATAATGTGATGTTTGTTTAAAATGGTTCATTCAAAAGATATCAATATTGAATCTAAAGATTTCGTTTACATCACAAAGTAATTGAAAGTACAACAAGAAAAAATAAACAGTATGAACCAAGCATCTTTTTACCCTATGTTACCATGTCTTCGTTATTTTCGTGTGTGATAATAAATCGATTCAAGTTCCATTTAATTAAACTATGATTCCCTAGTACTAAACAACGTGTTTAACGACAACTTTATTCGTCTTCTTTTTAACTGATTGACAGGTTGTAGATAGTCTGGCTATCTTTTCATTGCAGCCTACATTTGTTCTGAATCTATGTCTCTGATCAAAACAAGTTGATTGGCCTGTCATCGATGTATTTTTTCCACAAAAATTCAGTTTAGTTTGAAATAGCTTTTGTTATAGTTCTTTAATAGTATAAACTTCAATGTGGTTTGACATTACATATTTGGCACTTTTAAACTTTACTTGAAGTATAGTTGAACAGTACATCGCCAGTAAAAGCTGTATAAAATTTAAAGAGTAATCAAGGGAACCAAGGTTATAACGGTTATCAAAGAGTAATCAAGGGAACCAAGGTTATAACGGTTATCAAAAAGAATGTAATCCAGGGACAAAGACAAGACATGGAAAACAGACATAAACAACAAAGAATATAAAGTAACTAAAATCATACATACAAAGTAAGAAAAGTAAATGAGCAACTCGGACTCCACTAAAAACTGGGAGCATGGACCAGGTGCACCGGTAGGGTAAGCGTGCTCTGTTGTCTAGAAGCACCTGCCGAGTTGCTCATAAAAAGTCAAGTCCGGGGTAGACAAACGAGGAAAGGAAAACTATGACACGTTGAATAAATCAGTTTTCATGGTGCTGATGGATACACCATAACGATCCAACGGCGTTTCTCTCCAATTCTTAAAAATGTTAACATTTTAACCTACCGGTCGATCTGGCCAACTCAAAGATTTAAGTGTGGAGTCCTGTTTGTCCATTCATTTTTGTTTCTTTGTACGTGTTATTTTTGTTATGTCATGTTTTGGTTGTGTTTGTCTGTTTTTCCTGTCTAATGTTTATCCTCGGAATACATTCTTTTGATTTCCTATCGAAATTTGGTACCTAGATTACTATTACAGCTACGCAATATTTTTTTATGCACATGCTTAACTTAATATGTTGTGTCATGTATGACAAAACAAAAAACAAATTAAAGGGAAACAAATCCAAAAATTATTTAACGTGATATTACACAATAATAATTAGGATCTTACTTGTCTTGTTGATATTTTAGTTGTCAATTGGAAATCGGCTATTGATCAGTTCGATCATTACATATGTTAGTACGTAATGAAGGTAGCAGTATTTAACAGTACAGGAGGTGACTTATATATGTCAATGAGTAATCAAGGTAACCAAGGTTATAGCGGTAGTAAAAAAAATATAATCCAGGGACAAAGACCAGACATGGAAAACAGTCATACACAACAAAGAACATAAAGTAACTAAAATCATACATACAAAGTAACAAAATCAAATAAGCAACTCGGACTCCACTGAAAATTGGGAGCATGGACCAGGTGCACAGGTAGTGTAAGCGTCCTCAGCTTTTCTAGAAACACCCGCAGAATTGCTCATAAAAAGTCAAGTCCAGGGTAGGCGAAAGAGGAAAGGAAAACTATGACACGTTGAACAAATCAGTTTTCATGGTGCAGATGGATGGTGTAACGATCCACGAGTTCATGATGACGACCATAAAACTTTTGTAGTGATGACTTCAATCTTGTAGCAACAGAAAACATGCAATGATTACTTTTACTTCTTTTCAAAATCAGTAGCAGACACTATAACGCGTTCTAGTTTGTCTCTGGATGGTTTCAAGCTGTTAGAAAATAGAAGTTTTTCAAGAGTTATTGTTTTTAATTTGCTTGATTTAGAAGAGTACGAGTGTATTATTTTCTCAGCATTACAGAACAGAACCATAGTAACGAAAAATACTGTATATGTGGACTTAAAAACATTGTTCGTTGGACTACATTGAACCATCTACCGTTGAAAGTACTTGGATTGGTACTTAAGGCAAAGTAAGAGTTCACATATTAAAACAGGATATCATGTAGAAGCTGAATTTTGTAATTTTTCAAAAAGTAAAAAATACAAGTAAAAAAAATATGAATAAAAACAAACAAAATAATATATATATCAACATGATAGAAGGCATGTATTTATATCAAAATACACGAAAATAGTTCAGACTGTTCTCCGAGAGAACTTTTCAGTAGCAGAACACTTAAACATATGGTAGGATTTATTTCATTTTTATTAAATTATAAATATGATGAATTACCAGCATAAATGGCGTTCAATTACACATTACACTGGTTCTTGCTCCAAGTTTTTAGTGGAGTCCGAGTTGCTCATTTGCTTTTGTTACTTTGTATGTATAATTTTAGTTACTTTATGTTCTTTGTCGTGTATGTCTGTTTTCTATGTCTGGTCTTTGTCCCTGGATTACATTCTTTTGATTACCGCTATAACCTTGGTTCCCTTGATTACTCAAGGAAACAATGATAGTAGCTACAATTTTATAAGGATCTACAATAAAATGTCATTTCACAATAATGTTTTGGTAGCTTGTATTTTATTTTGTTCTTAAACCAAGAACCATGAGACATCATACGGAGAACTGAATGATGATGTATTTATCTGTACCTTCAAACTTTACTCATAGTCTTATCTCACAGCAGCAAATTCCTGTTTATAAACAGTTTACCTATCACCATCTATCACAAAACAACAAACCACTTCAATGATATTGTCAATGTAATAAAATGACGGTCTCATTAATTTAGATCCTATTATTTTCTTTATAATTGTACAACAACTCGATGTAAAGATGATTTATACTAACAGTTACTTGTAAAAAAAAATGTCTGCGTTGCCTGTAGAGAAAGCGATGTAAAACTTTAAAGACAAACTGAATGTATTTCTAAAGGCGAACATCATTACTGAACTCAAAGTAATCTTCCGCAAAATGGAACGGAAAACGTAAATTTGTCTTTCGTCTTATAATGTATCAATTGTTTTATTATTCATTGGAGTTGATATTTGATTCATTTATCTGCTCGAGCCACCCTTATTTTTTATCGTATCTTCTGTCTACGATCAGTCTACATAGAGAGACTCTGTTTAATTGGAAAAAAGTGATCCATCATTTCGAATAGCTTTAAATGACAGTGGCTTTTATTCAATTTCGAATTAACTTTCTTTGACTTCCGTTTAAAAAAAAATGCAGCACAATTCATTTGCACACGGCCTATTGGGTGGATATCATCGCTGAATTAAGGAACAAGTGTTCAAGGCATAATCGTGGAGAGAATCGCCGACGTTTGTAGAAACACTAAGATGTCATTTATTGTATCATGCAAAATACTTGGAAGCACTGTACTTTATTTCACAAAACACTAGTAAGCCATGTCCTGTTTTATACAGAAAGTGTAAATCAAACACACAACTGGACAAAACACCCTCTATCAGAAAGATACAGACAAGGACAAATTAATTCATTAATTAGGGTTTGTTAGCTTTATAGTTCACAATTGGTTAACTACCCGGATAATTAACAACTGCTTACACTCTCACAAGTCAACCCCTGCTTAAATCTATATATGCTTCTATTAAATTTCCTATAGTTTTGTTAAGACGATTTTAAAGGTCCATGCTATAGAGTAATCATGGGAACCAAGGTTATAGCGGTAATCAAAAGATTAAGCCAGGGACAAAGACCAGACATGGAAAACAGACATACACAGCAAAGAACATAACGTAACTAAAATCATACAAACAAAATAACAAAAGCAAATGAACAACTCGGACTAAAAACTGGAAGCATGGACCAGGTGCACCGGTCGGGTAAGCGTCCTCTGCTTATCTAGAAACGCCCGCCGAGTTGCTAATAAAAGTCAAGTCCGCTGTAGTCGAAAGAGAGAAGGAAAACTACGACACGTTAAACAAATCAGTTTACATGGTGCAGATGGATACACCGTAACGATTCACGAGTTCATGGTGAGGACCATAAAAATTTTGTATCGATGTCTTCAATCTCGTAGCAACAAAACCGTGTTGCAGAAGCCTATTTGATAGAATACCAGCGCGATACAAAAAGTCTGGGTAGTTTCGGAAAGCTCTGGCATAACGTATGAGTTGTGATATAAAAACTGCCACAGACGAAAGGAAAGTTGACAATTCTGAATGAAGTCATCACGATTGTCGTAAAGTCTAGTCAATAGTTTTCCTGTACCATCGATTTTTAAGTGTAGGTCAAGATATGAGGCTGACTTTACAGTGTCTGTAGTATCCTTTATCTCAGGTTCTTAGATACGATGTATCAAATCCCCAAAATTAGGATTGTTTAAATATAATACGTCATCTATATAGCGGAAACTGAGATTAAAGGAACTAGCTAAACGATATTCTTTCTTTCGGATCAGATCAGCTTTAAAGTCAGCCTCATAAGAGTGAAGGAATAGTCAGCAAGTAGAGGAGCAGAATTTGTTCCCATTGGAATGCCGACCGTTTGGTGAAAGTAGCGTTCACCACACTTGACAAATATGTTGTCGATTAAAAATTCCAGCATTTTGTAAACATCTTCTTCTGTATATTTGAAGATGATTTGGAATCATTTCTTACAAAGTATGAGGAATCTCTACCAAGTACTATATATTTGTATCTATGTGTACCATATGTTATGAAAAAATCCAAAATGTATTAAGTCGGGATTTTAACTGAGTATGGAGAATACAAGTATCCAGTGTTGAAAAATCATAGGTTTAAATGCTATTATATTCTGACAATAGTCTTGATCTGATTGACTCAAAAAGATCTTTCTATTTTTTCAGGATCGACATTGAATTAATACCACTTCGGGAATATCAAGTCTTGTGGTAGGACTGCAGATCCTCTTTGACAGCTGTGAGTATAGAAGCTAAAAGTTTTAAAAGAGGTTTGGTGGTACATTTTGCAGATCCAGGTATGTAACTTTGTTTGTATGGATTCTTGTAGAGTTTGGGAATCCAGTACATAGACGGTAAACCACAATCATCATCTTTGGTATGAACTGATTACCAGTTAAAAAAGAAACATTCAAATGATAACTGGTCGTATCTCAGTAAAATATAATAGACGCTGAAAACATTAACAGATAACGTGACTGAATGACAATTGTGAAGTTTTATAATTACCAAAGCCGTCTTAGTACTCAATGACATGTCTGATGTAATCATGTCATTATATAGTTTGACTCTTTACTATAATTTTACGACACAAACGTAATTTGATATAATAAAAAGGAAACATTTTATTTAAACACTTTAACACGCTTGTCTTAATTTACGTTGATTTTCACAAAATGTAGCCTAAAGCCATGTAGACATGTCTTTATTTGAAAAATGATATTTTGTAAACTATATCAAAGCAGGCACATTTAATAAGACTGAATTATGTTTTTTTTTTTTCATTTTTTTTTCCTTTTCAACGAAGAAAGACACCGTAGGGCACAATAGGGCAAACACTTGATTACTTAGATGCAAATAATAATTCTTAGAAATACGTCTAACCTTGACAAACAAAACCATTAACTTTAAAACAAAAAGCAAGACTCCTTGAAAATGAAATTATTTTTATCAAAGTGATATATTATTAGAAGTAACATTGAATTTTTTTTTCAAATATGAACCTGGAATAATACAAGCGAAATGTTATCTTAACATGACTTACAACAAAGAAGGACGGAAAGAAATAAACCATATACCACATGTCTTGTGTATCCAACTGCATTAAATTTCTTTAAAAAAATGTGCAAACAAACTTATCTGGATTATTTTTTATTAAAACACGATTGTTAAGATTTATTGTTAAAAAAAAAATTGGATTGACTAATCTTTGTTGTAATATTAGAATAAACTTATTACATTTCTGTAGATTATTTACTGCTATTTACCATCCCTTGAACAGTGGATTATTCACGTGCAATGTTTATAATTTTAGAATCAAAAGTAGTAGTTCAAAATTTGGTTTTTAAAGATAATTTAAAGATATTTGAGGTTTTATTATTTGTTTCTTGGTCATTGATATTGATTTCTGTACGATTTGGAGGATGGATTGGAAACGATGTTCAATGTAAAAGACAAAAGCTACCCTGAGTAAAAAAATTAAAATCATCATGCAGGAATTTTATATAAGTAAGGTATTGTTTCGTACAAAATAAGTCTTGAGTACTATATCCTGTAACCATCTATTATGTTATTACTAATTTACCCTCCCTGGTAATATTAATCTTCTCAGCTCAGGAAGATTAATATGTTTCAGCAGGAACACTAATCCACAATTCCTATGAACCCTAATTTCCTTTGCTTAGGATTTCCAATCAACTATGCCTAGATAACATATTTTGTCAAAGAACCTTCTTTTTTCCAAACAAATTAACATTTCTGGCTATGAATCTTTCTTTAACATGATTATAACCCAACTTTGCCAAGGATTCTCAGTGTCAATATTCCAGGATACTCTAATCTATGATGTAACTGAATGTCACTATGTCAGAATACCCTAATCTATGATGTAAACGAATCTTTTCTACCTAGATTTCAACAACATTGTATAAGTACTCTAACCAAGCATAATGCAAAACCTGTATTCACTCACCTTTAGTAATATAAAAAATGAAGACGATGTTAAATGAATACGTAAACTGCTCAAATTTTACACTTTATTGTTAAGGTCTGCTAACAACATGAACCAGAGGAAATTTAGGGATTGGAGTGTCTTTAATGATTCTGTCTGTCGGAAATCCAATAAATAATTTCTGTACATTTTCAAAGATGTAAACGATAAACTATACATCGTGTTTAAATATTTTCTAAGTAGTAAAGTGGTATTAATTAGTATTTGGGAGGTGGACCAAAGTTAATAGCATTTTGTTATTTTGTTATTAACCTGCAAAGTTGGTCTACCTTTAACCTTTAATATCTTGAACATGCTTACTTCCTGTTCCTATTGTACACCTTTAAATCTTCTTTCACATTCTTGTTTGCTTTTTTAAGGAGTGCATAGTATACTAATTTTCAAGAAATAATTCGGTTTCTGGTTTGATAATTTTGTTGATAAGCGTTTTCGTAGTAAATTGATGAGCATGTTCAATATACCATTTCGCGAGGTTGGGCTTTTGGAAAACACAATCAGTTTACACCCAGAAGTGTATATTACATGTAAGCATATTCATCCACTATCCAACAATTAGCAAAAGGGATCTATTTGATTACAACATGTCCACATGTGAAAATATATTTGTTCATTGCAATTTGCATTTACTTGTAATGCCATAAATGTTTGATAAACTATTAGAATAAAAATTACATATTAGCAGACATAGCTAGCATATTTAGTGGTCCTAGCGTATTTAACTAATGTATACAAACGGTGACGTGGACTGAATAATGTGTTGTTGTGACACGCAATGAAGAGAACACTTAATACAGTAAAAGAATCATGAACAAGTCATGAAAAAAAAAATATTCACGTATATCGAAAAGAAACACGGTTTATTATTCAACAACGATTTTATCTGTCACTGCATGGCATATCTACATAGTTCTTGGCGTTACATTTGAAATAGCAAACTTAAATTTCTAGCTGTGGTAAAGTGTCTAATGAAAATCATAAACAAGTCAATAAAAAGAGACTTTGAATTGTAAATGATATAAAATAACTAGAAAAAATATGGTATTTTTCACCACTACTCATTTTATGAAATATATGAAACATGAATTTCATTTCGGCTATATCTGTAATATGTATATTACTATAGTTAAAAGTGATTTTCTCTTTAATGCAACAATATTCAGTTAATTAACAAAGGAATTGAAAGTAGATTTCAGATTATTCGAGTGGCATTCAAATTGTATTTTGTAGAGTTTAAAAGGCCTCCATTTCTTTTAATATTTTGTGATCTTTAACCTTTATTTCATAATAATCATGCTTACATCCATCTAATATCCTTCATTGAAGAACTTCAATATTTAATCTATGAACCTAATCAGAGCATAGCATGGTTAATAGCGGAAATTGTTTAGATATTGCCAATATACACCTCATTTTGAAGGTTTATAAGTGCTCCCTACCATTTTTTTAATCCATTCACAGCTTAATTACAGAATCTTTATTGACAAAGCAAAAATAACTAATTAGAGTTTCACTTCATCATGACTCATTATGAAAATTGAGTTGAGGAAGCAGGTTGAACATTGTCTTTATACTGCAATGTTAATTTTCAAACGTCGTCTATCTGTACTTTAATTTTACGGAACCAATTATATTGTCTACAAATAAAAAAAAAACAAAACAAAAAACAAAAAAGCAACAAAAAAACAGAAACAAAAACAAACAAACAAACAAACAAACAAAAAACAAAAATACAAAAATAAAACAAATCAACAAAAAATATATAACAAAGAAATAAACAGATAGAAAAAAAATCAAAACAAAAAACACAAAATAAACAATAAAAAAATACAACATGCTACATGTATCAATGTTTGGCAACGTTGATTTTTTTTTAATTCCTAGTACCAGACCATTTTATAAATAGAAAATTCCATATTTCAAACGAACATGCAATAAATAATATATATTGACACACATATACATATTTTCAAAGTGGTTACCTTCTTCTTATGATAAAACTAATAATTTAAATTCAATCTTAACTGATATCTGTAGCACTAAATGTCTTAGGGATCTTTACTACACAATATATATATATATATAATTTTGCCAAACGGAAGAATTTCGTTTAAAATCTTCAAGCGACAAAACATACTCAATCTGGGCATAATGTGTCTTATTTATTAAAGTTATAAAATAATCAAATTGTTATAGAGTCGACCAATTCTTACTGAGCAAAACAGTTGTTGACAGATATATTTGTCTTTATTTGTTTATTATATTTGATAAATGAAAGGAAGCCAATATGTATTTCTTTGTGGTGTTAAATATACAAACCCAGATGCACGAGTAAGAAAAAAAATACAATTATGAATATCCTATGTAGGGAATTGATTAATAATTATGTTTCAAGCATCTATATGTCCTCATAAAACTTTTAATAATAAATAACCATTAATAAGGTACCGAAGAACGCCGCACACACATACACACACACACACACACACACACACACACACATACCAGCAAGGAAATAAAGATATAAGAAAAGAGAATTAATAGAACCAACAAATTCATGACCAACAACAACGTTCACTCTGTTTTTTCTAAGGTATCGAATCTTGAGTTCACAATATAGAAAATGTAAATCTCGTGTCTAGCCTTCATTCATTGCTAGATTAAATGAACTAGTAATATCATTAACATTACTCGACCCGATAGCTATATTAATATACAGCTGAAAGGCCTATAAAAAGGCATAAGATACTGTCGATTTAACGACGTTGATGACATTACCCTATACATCATTTGTGCATTGGCCTTAAGGGAATGTTCCTATTAATCGCTTTGTTAAAGGACAACTGCTTTTCTATCAGGACTTAATAAATGGTTCAGATGAGAGAAGGAAAACCGATACAATCGCATTACTTAGAAATGTAAGCATCACTGAAACACTTAACTTAATAAATTGAAGCTATACCGAGATACATGTTCAAGTTAAACACTTATTTTTGAAACTTATATATGTATATATATACAAATAGCAGTCCTATGAGGATTTTGACGCTATACCATCTTTAGACATATTGAAATCGAACATGAACGGCCATGGTCAACATATGTTAATTGGAAACAAAACATACAAATTCACAGAAAGGTAACCAAAGCTTTAGGTCCATCCACATTCTGTAACTAGAGTCGATGCAAGACTACAAATTTTGATGCAAATTTGTAAAATTTATTCATCGTGCCATGATTTTCATTTTCTCTTTCTTCTACTCCGGACATGAAATTAAATAAACAAATTGGCGGCGGTTAAGAAGACGACACTTACATACTAATGCACCAAGTTCATGCTCCTAGTGTTGACCGTGTGTCTTACATACTAATGCACCAAGTTCATGCTCCTAGTGTTGACCGTGTGACTTACATACTAATGCACCAAGTTCATGCTCCTAGTGAAGACCGGGTGACTTACATACTAATGCACCAAGTTCATGCTCCTAGTGAAGACCGGGTGACTTACATACTAATGCACCAAGTCCATGCTCCTGGTGAAGACCGGGTGACTTACATACTAATGCACCAAGTCCATGCTCCTGGTGTTGACCGGGTGTCTTACATACTAATGCACCAAGCACCAAGTTCATGCTCCTGGTGTTGACCGGGTGTCTTACATACTAATGCACCAAGTCCATGCTCCTAGTGTTGACCGGGTGACTTACATACTAATGCACCAAGTCCATGCTCCTAGTGAAGACCGGGTGACTTACATACTAATGCACCAAGTCCATGCTCCTGGTGAAGACCGTGTGACTTACATACTAATGCACCAAGTTCATGCTCCTAGTGAAGACCGTGTGACTTACATACTAATGCACCAAGTTCATGCTCCTAGTGTTGACCGGGTGTCTTACATACTAATGCACCAAGTCCATGCTCCTAGTGTTGACCGGGTGTCTTACATACTAATGCACCAAGTTCATGCTCCTAGTGAAGACCGGGTGACTTACATACTAATGCACCAAGTTCATGCTCCTAGTGAAGACCGGGTGACTTACATACTAATGCACCAAGTCCATGCTCCTAGTGAAGACCGGGTGACTTACATACTAATGCACCAAGTTCATGCTCCTAGTGAAGACCGGGTGACTTACATACTAATGCACCAAGTCCATGCTCCTAGTGTTGACCGGGTGTCTTACATACTAATGCACCAAGTCCATGCTCCTAGTGAAGACCGGGTGACTTACATACTAATGCACCAAGTCCATGCTCCTAGTGTTGACCGGGTGTCTTACATACTAATGCACCAAGTTCATGCTCCTAGTGAAGACCGTGTGACTTACATACTAATGCACCAAGTTCATGCTCCTAGTGTTGACCGGGTGTCTTACATACCAATGCACCAAGTTCATGCTTCTAGTGAAGACCGGGTGTCTTACATACTAATGCACCAAGTTCATGCTCCTAGTGTTGACCGGGTGACTGACATACTAATGCACCAAGTCCATGCTCCTAGTGAAGACCGGTTGACTTACATACTAATGCACCAAGTTCATGCTCCTAGTGAAGACCGGTTCACTTACATACTAATGCACCAAGTCCATGCTCCTGGTGAAGACCGGGTGTCTTACATACTAATGCACCAAGTCCATGCTCCTAGTGAAGACCGGGTGACTTACATACTAATGCACCAAGTTCATGCTCCTAGTGAAGACCGGGTGACTTACATACTAATGCACCAAGTCCATGCTCCTAGTGAAGACCGGGTGACTTACATACTAATGCACCAAGTCCATGCTCCTGGTGAAGACCGTGTGACTTACATACTAATGCACCAAGTTCATGCTCCTAGTGAAGACCGTGTGACTTACATACTAATGCACCAAGTCCATGCTCCTAGTGTTGACCGGGTGTCTTACATACTAATGCACCAAGTCCATGCTCCTAGTGTTGACCGGGTGTCTTACATACTAATGCACCAAGTTCATGCTCCTAGTGAAGACCGTGTGACTTACATACTAATGCACCAAGTTCATGCTCCTAGTGTTGACCGGGTGTCTTACATACCAATGCACCAAGTTCATGCTTCTAGTGAAGACCGGGTGTCTTACATACTAATGCACCAAGTTCATGCTCCTAGTGTTGACCGGGTGACTGACATACTAATGCACCAAGTTCATGCTCCTAGTGAAGACCGGTTCACTTACATACTAATGCACCAAGTCCATGCTCCTGGTGAAGACCGGGTGTCTTACATACTAATGCACCAAGTCCATGCTCCTAGTGAAGACCGGGTGACTTACATACTAATGTACCAAGTTCATGCTCCTAGTGAAGACCGGGTGACTTACATACTAATGCACCAAGTCCATGCTCCTAGTGTTGACCGGGTGTCTTACATACTAATGCACCAAGTTCATGCTCCTAGTGAAGACCGTGTGACTTACATACTAATGCACCAAGTTCATGCTCCTAGTGTTGACCGGGTGTCTTACATACCAATGCACCAAGTTCATTCTCCTAGTGAAGACCGGGTGTCTTACATACTAATGCACCAAGTTCATGCTCCTAGTGTTGACCGGGTGACTGACATACTAATGCACCAAGTCCATGCTCCTAGTGAAGACCGGGTGACTTACATACTAATGCACCAAGTTCATGCTCCTAGTGAAGACCGGGTGACTTACATACTAATGCACCAAGTCCATGCTCCTGGTGAAGACCGGGTGACTTGCATAATAATGCACCAAGTCCATGCTCCTAGTATTTAGTGAAGACGGGGTTGATCATTTACTTTTACTTCATAGTACATTATACTTTTCTTGTTTAATTTCGTAGTAATGTGTGTCTTTTCCCTGTCAGTTCTTTATCCTTGGAATATATAAATATATAAGTCTAAAGGATTGTACAACGATACCGAAAAAGATGTTTACACACTATAATAAAGTATATAATGGGCAAAATTTTCAGTCAACAAATGACCTTCTTCAGTGCCTTAAATAAACTGAGTGTGTATGAAAGTAAATGGTCTGTGAACACAACTCACTACCTAATCAGGTGAATACCTGTGACGTATAAAAAATTTTTTTACCGACAGTAACAAAGATATTGAACATTGTGCTATAGACACACAGTATTCAAGATCAACACACAACGTGTGTCTATAGCACAATGTTCAAGATCTTTGTTACTGTCGGTAAAAAAAAATTATATATATATATATATATATATATATATATATATATATATATATATATATATATATATATATATATATATATATATATATATATATATAATCGTCTAAATAATACTCTTACGGGGTGATGGATCGTTAAAAACGATGCGAAACATAGCAATAAATAAAATAAACGTCTAAATATTTTTAACATCACCAGAAGATGGTAAAATTTAAATTGAATATTTCGGATAACAGATATAAAACTCATAAAACTATATATATATAATTTTGTTTAAATATGCTTGGAATATATATATGTACTTTTTTTAAATAACGCTCGAATCTTGGTTTCTTCTTTATTCTGTAGGATTCAAACCGATTCTATGCTCTGACGTCTATGGCAAAACAACTTGCTCTTAGTCCAACTCCGAACACATATAAACTAGGCTCAAATAAACAAGGTTAATATGAAGAGGATATTAATGTACACCGCTGCAAATTTTAATTAGTTTCAGACGCTGAAACTTCATTCCAAATATTAGCGATAGAATTATGACGTATGATGACTTGTAAGTCCAGAGGAAAGTAACAACGAAATTCAATTATACGTACAGAAGTCACGTAATTTGCTCTATGCCATCAACACTTTTCTTTTTCGTACTAATGAGTACAGTAAGGTGCTTATAAGATAGTAATTTCGAATTTCCGTTGCAATTATGTTGATTACCAATAAATGAATTGATCTCAATTTTCATTTTAATTTCTTATATAAGATTGTTCATATCACTTTGGTAAATATTTTCATTAAAATGCACCTAATAAACCTAATTCTGTCAAAACCTCATTATTTCTTACATTCTATTGAAAATTTTCTGAGCAAAATCATTGATGCAATGATCAAATATTGTTTCCTTCAAATAGAGAAAGCATTCTTTAGTGACATTTTATTGTCAGTTTGGTGGAGTTTTCACATATATATTTCTGGTTTCCTGTAATTCTTACAAAAAATCTTACACTTAAATATTGAACACATGATTATTTGGGATTATTAGCATTGGACACATTTAATATATTGACCCCAGTATAAACATTGGACACCTTTAATGTTTTGATAATCCAAATGTAAACATTGGACACCTTTAATGTTTTGATCCCAATATAAACATTGGACACCTTTAATGTTTTGATCCCAACAGAAACATTGGACAACTTTAATGTTTTGATAATCCCAATATAAACATTGGACACCTTTAATGTTTTGATCCCAATAGAAACATTGGACACCTTTAATGTTTTGATAATCCCAATATAAGCATTTGTCACCTTTAATGTTTTGATCCCAATATAAACATGAACTTTTAATGTTTTGGTAATCGCAATATAAACATGTTTTGATCGCAATATAAACATTGGACCCCTTTAATGGTATGATAGTCCCAATATAAACTTTGGACACCATTAATATTTTGATCCCAATATAAACATTGTACTCCTTTAATGTTTTAATTCCAATATAAAACATCTGAATTTTTGTACGTATTATTTTGATGATTTCACGTTCTTTGTTGTGTGCGTGAGTTTTCTTTGTTGTGTTGGTGTGTGTTTCTCTGTAGTGTGTGTATGTGTGTATTTTCTTTGTTGTGTGTGTTTCTCTGTTGTGTGTGTGCGTTTTCTTTGTTGTGTTTGTGTTTTCTTTGTTGTGTGTGAGTGTGTTTTCTTTGTTGTGTTGGTATGTGTTTCTCTGTTGTGTGTATGTGTTTTCTTTGTTGTGTGTGTGTTCTTTGTTGTGTGTTTGTGTGTTTTTTTTCTGTACAGTCTTTGACTCTGGATTACATTCTTTTGATTTTCCTTAATTCATTATACTAGCGTATTAACTAGTATTAATTTATGAAATATAATGATTTTAATCGCAACATAAGAAATGATACAATGTAATAAATATTCATATGTTAAAAAACTAAGAATTGAGTAGGAATAATAAATCTGAATTATAAAATGAGCTAGCCAGGAACTGAATCGATGGAAGAGTACGATACAACCCACTCTAACATTTTAATATCATTATGCTATTTTCTTGCAGTTCTATCATTATTCATCGTAAAATGCATGACTAACACCTCTTGGCGATTTCCCTTTCTTAACGCCACTAAAATCTGAAATGTATGACTTTGGATATGCAAAATTAACAAACATTTGTTAATTTGCTCCACAAACCTCAACCGATGATGAAAAAGCTATTCCATTCAATGTGATAAACAAAAAGGGGAGTCAGTCAACAAATCAAGTTTGCCCTTGAAAAACAAATTTAGAAGTGTATATGAACAAAATAACTACTTCAAGAAAAAAATTACACTCGGACAGAATCGATCTTCAAATGCAAATTAATGTTTACGTTTTCTACGGCTTCCAATATTCTATAGCCATATTTGATTAGTTGCTTACAGTTTAAGTATGTTTGTATTTCTAATTATAGTAGCAAAAGAGTTCAATAACGGAAAATCCGGTTAAGAAAGATCGACAAGATCGAACTCTGCATTATTCCCTATGGATACTGGACTATGAATGTCATGTACAAAGTTTACATTTTTCAATCTAATAAGAGATTCTCCACATGGGACACATATCACAAAAAAAACTATATTTAAATGCACACATTTTTATCAACTGTCTTTTAGCTCAATAAATTCTCTAGAGATGATGGTAGGCAGATGAAACCAGAAAGAGGACGAATTATGTATTGATGATTCAAAATAATCAAGCCTTTTACAGTTTCACGTCAACTAAGATGATTTATTCTCTGCATAATTCATCAATACTTCAAGATAAGCTATGATCAGATATACGTTTTGTTTTTGTCAAAATAAGAATCTAGTTAAGACCCTCACTCGATATTACTGGTTAAATCAGGTGAAATCAGGCCCTTAGTTATTGTAAAGTCAAAGGTTATATTCATATTGATCAACACTTATGAAGACTGCGTCCTCAATTACACACATATTATGATTAGAAAAGTCATTTTAATCCAATTAGCAAACTTAATTAAAATGTATACGTACTTTATTACTTGATTTTAATTTGACATAAAAGTAAGCATGCTCGGCGATCAGCGTTATGGATCTTTTTATTCTGCGAAAAAAACGGTAAAATGTAGTGAATAAAACCCATATTGTTTGAAGAGGTTCGTCGGACAATGTCGTTAGAAGTTATACATCAAATCCTAAGAGAAAAATATGCTTAAAATAATTTGACTGTAAGATCAGTGTTATATTGTTTACAACTGCGTGAGTAATTTTCACTTGTACATGTATTACACGTACATGTATTACATACCATGTGACGAATCAATAAATAAAACATAAACAATAACAACATCGAACATTTGTTAATTTGCACAAACACACAGATGAACCAATCGGTATACCGGCTCCTCAAGACTCGAGACTTCGTCGACATAGTAATCCCACATCGCCTGAACCTGATCAATCATTAAAGAAATCCTGTAGCATGCGTTTTCAAGGCTATATACCCGCTAGCCCAGTATATGTACAAACTAGTAGTCCCTTACAAAGCCAGCAATACTCGTCTCCGCCACCCATGGCTACAACCTATGCCTTACACCCTAGTGATATCACGAAAATTGTGATGCAGTTGAAAACTGCTCTTCACGAGGAACTACAAACTACCATAACGAATATTATAAAACAAGAGGTTGACATTGCTTTGAAAAACGCATTTCATACATATACTAAAGAAATCGATCTGTTAAGAAACGAGAACTTCAACTCTTCGAGATGATCTGGGCGCTCTCGAGCAATATGGCAGACGTGAACTAATGCGATTCAGTGGTATAAATGAAGACAAATCTAAACATACTACTGCAATTGTAACTAAAATCGTCAAACATTCGATACTGACTTTTCGACTGGTGACATCATTAGATCGCATATAGAGTGGAAAATCCGGTTAAGAAAGACTCTACCATCGAGGCAAATTATTGTCCGAGTAAAAGACCCGTTCACCAAAAAACACATTCTAAAAGCAAGCAAGGATCTAAAAGAAAACCCTGACTACAAAAATGTTCTTATATACGAAGACCTAACTAAATGCGAAGCCCCATTGCATATAAGGCTAGACAGCTAAAAAATGAAGGGTATGTCAAGCAATCTTGGATAGTAGACGGGAAGGTATTTCTCAAAGACAAAAACGACAGAATTTCCGTTGCAAGCAACCACTTTCAAATATTACATCATGGATAACTGCCAAGTAGCCTACCCGATTATCTTCCAACCTGTCACCCCACGTCAAGAACGTATAAACTAAACAGCTCCAAATGCAGAACGACTTACTGACACTGTGTCCTAACTTATTTTGACTTATTTTATAGTTTGTAGACACTACTAAATTCAGTGTTTACATTGTGTCTACTAGAGATAATCGGATAATTAACATACGTACCTAACGTTCTTACTCAACGAAAAAATCTTAGAAGAGTCAGTATTTTAAATTATTATTATCTCCCTTATCTCAAATTTTGTGATAAGAATCAAATTAGAAATACGATAAGTTTGCTATAAAGAAATTAAACAATTTGCTGTTTTGCCTTGTAAAAGTGAATTCTATGCGTATTTTCTTCCAATGGAAGTATATTCTTTTGTGTAAATCTCTGGACCCACCACCTGTTTGGATTATTATTCTTATAATTGTTGGCCTTGAAAGTAATGGATTTACAATTTATTTTAAAATGTTTGAGTCGTAGCTTATTTGACGAAATGTACAGCTGACGAAGCATTAAAATAAATGTAGATACAAGTTAATCTCATAAAAATGCATCGGGATAGTAAAGAAAAAGACTCCGGACAGATTCTTATACCAAATTAATTAAAAAGACAAGTGATTGTAATAAAAGGCAATTCGTGTCATCATAAAATCTATATACTATGATTTGAGGTTAAGACAATTCTTTGACATATGTATGTAAAATTGGTTTTCGCCAACTTAAATATCATACACGTGTTTTCTACGTCTGAGAACTGGTAGATAACATTGAAAGATACAATGATCTGTTAGCATTGAAAATGTAATATTACTCAGTCTCCGATTCAGACAAACAGATTCGTTACATTTGACTATAAAGGTTATTAACATCTATATATACTTCTTTTTGTGCATATGCATAAGCCCAAAGCTGAGAGGTGTTATTAGTGCATTGTCGTCCGCAGATTGATCTTCTTCCTTTTGAGAACACTGAACAACCTAACAGCAGTAGATGTTGCAACATACATAGTCAATAGGACCAAAATTAGTAATTTAAGCGATGCATATCTTTACTTCACCCGTAGCCAAGGGAGTTCATGAGTTTGTTAAGATCCCTCTTTGAAACAAATAAGCACTATTTTAGTCGTTTTTTTTTGTTTGATTATTGACTATTAAAGTCGATAGCACTTCGCGGTGCAAGGCGCGGGACTTGCTTCTCTAGTCGAGAAAACCCCCCTCTACAAACTCCTTCCTACAGTCCTGTTAACGTCCGTCGTCGTCTATAAATGTTTTCCTAAATCAATCTGTTGCGGACCGTGAAGACGAATCTGCTTAGGCCCAAAGTATGAAGGAGTAATTAAGGGAACAAAGGTTATAGTGGTAATCAAAGGAATGAAATCCAGGGACAAAGACCAGACATAGAAAACAGGCACACACAAAAAAGAACATAGAGTAACTAAAATCATACATACAAAGTAACATAAGCAAATGAGCAACTCGGAGTCCACTAAAAACTGGAATGATGGACCAGGTGCACCAGAAGGGTAGGGTAATAAAGTGATTACTGCATAGTGAAGTCAGTACGACAGCACGTTGACGTTTACATGACATACATATATAGTGAATAAATGCTACTTCCGCCAAAGTCGGATATGGCGTGCGTTTACAACGTGTTGTTGCATATTCATAGATGACATCTCACTTGAGTCTCCTTTTCTCTTGTTTCCCGACTTGTTACTTAATATTTGCTTAGCCAATGTGTACACACGCTTGCTGTGACGTAAATATTTTTGCACCACTGTTGTGGGTGAAGAAAAGTGAACATGTACATGTATGCCAACTGATATTTTAATCTCAAATTTTAATCCCTACTATACATTCACTCTAGTTGCTCATTTGTTTTTGTTACTTTGCATGTATGATTTTAGTTAGTTATGATTTCATGTTCTTTGTTGTGTGTGTGTGTATGTGCTTTCTATGTCTGTTCTTTGACCCTGGATTGCATTCTTTTGATTACCGCTATAACATTGGTTCATTTCATTATTCTTTCTCTAGTCCTTTTCTTGTAGACAGTGTAACTAAATACAAATAAAATATGAATAAAAGGTAAAAAGAAATTGATAAAGGTGAGCCTAAATTTCGGGCCTTACGGCCTTCGCACGGACAGAAGAGTAATAAAGACAAAACAAATAATAATTACGTAATTTCTAGACGTAGCCTAAACTTAATACATTCATTTTTATCGACAGGCGACAGTGCAAAGTTTGTCTGTATCTCAGTAATCGCGCAAAACTGATAAAAAATCAAAGTACTCATGTACTGAATCAGTTTATATCGACCGTTTGAATTTTTACTCCTAGGAGCACCCAAAGCGTTATTATCTTTCTGGCGCGATACAAAAAGTCTGCGTAGTTTCGGCAAGCTTTGGCATAACCTATGAGTTGTGATATGAACACTCCATACGCAGTTACCGAAGGGATGTTGCCACAGATGAAAGGAAAGTTGACAATTTTCAATGAAAAGTCATCACGTTTGTTGTAAAGTTTGGTTAATAGTTTTCCTTTACCATCGATTTCTAGGTGTAGGTCAAGATATGAGGCTGATTTCAAAGAGTCTGTAGTATCCTTTATCTCAAGTTCTTTGGGGCAGATGCGATGTATCAAATCCACGAAATTTGGATTGTTTAAAGATAATATGTCATCTATATAGCGGAAACTGAGATTAAATGATCTAGCTAAACGATATTCTTTCTTTCGGATCAGATAAGCTATATAGTCAGCCTCATAAGAGTGAAGGAAAAGGTCAGCCAGTAAAGGAGCACAATTTGTTTCCATTGGAATGCCGACCATTTGTTGAAAAACACGTCCACCACACTTGACAAATATATTGTCGATTAAAAATTTCAGCATTTTGTAAACATCTTCCTCTGTATATTTGGAAGATGATTTTGAATCATTTCTTACAAAGTATGAGGAATCTGTACCAAGAACTATATATTTGTACCATCTTTTTTTTTGGAAAAACAACGATATATAATGTTTTTAAGTCGGAATGTTAACTGAGTATGGGGAGTAGAACTATACAGTGTTGAAAAATCATAGGTTTTAATGTTATCATATTCAGATAATAGTCTTGAACTGATTGTCTCCAAAAGATCGTTCGAATTTTTCATGATCCACATTGAATTAATACCACTACGGTAGTAACAAGTATTGTGGTAGGACTGTAGACCCTCTTTGACAATTGTTAATTTAGTAATTAAAAGTTTTAAAAGAGGTTTGGTGGTACATTTTGGAGATACAGCTATGAAACGTTGTTTTTATGGATTGTTGTAGAGTTTAGGAATCCAGTACACAGATGGTCAATCACAATCATAGTCCTTGGTAGAGAGACCAAAAGAGGACAACACAGATTTATGGTTTTCCACAATCTCCTCTCCTATCACTGCTATTATTTTCTACGTCTACTTCTAATAATAAATAGAATTAACTTGTAACATGAAAACTATAAAGTATTCACAAACTGAATATAATTGGCTTAGTCAATGATACAATATAGTTATCTTATTTTTTTATTTATTTTATAACGGTTATTTCATTGATTTCATGACCATTTCAAAACGGGAAAAACATGACCTTTTCATAATGTAGGAAAACATTTGACTTTAAGACTTTAAGAGAATGGAACTTATAAAATTTACAAAAGGTGCCATACCGTAAAAAGAAGTCCGATTTGTGGTTATGCCTTGAACCATCTATGAGTGGGACTGCAAATGTGTATATCGGCTGAATGTCTTAAATTTGTAAATGACATATCAGTCATTTGTTTTGCATTGTACTCGGAATTAACACAATGTGCAATCTACATCGTAACTTTTTTGAAGAAAATAACGAAAGGGGAATAAATCGAATGTAAATTTGAGACTTGTAGCGTCAAGAAAGTTTGTATCCAGATCTAGAACTTGTATATTTCTGGACATTTCTATAACAAGAAAGATAACTGGAATGTATTTGTATTTTTGTTACTATTCACATTACGTCCGTACGTTAAGTTTGCTCTCCGATTATCTCTAATTGACAGTACCTTAAGTTGATTTCCCTTTGACAAGGTATTGAGTTGTGTTTACTCTTCAAGTGTTGTGAATGATTAACAGATAATTAAATACTGTTACATTACCTGATCTTAAACTACCCATTGTGTATGTATTATAACATCTACTGACCGTATCACCATTCACAAATGTATTTTAGTATGTAACGATTTATGACGATTAATATTCAAGTTGACAGTATTTGACAGTAGTATTTTCCACATTTAAATATATATATATATATATATATATATATATATATATATATATATATATATATATATATATATATATATATATATATATATATATATATTGTTGTAATTATGTAAGCTTTGAGGTCATCTTTAATTTTGCACTACACTTACAGCAGTGGAAGAATATATTGATATATTGTGTTAAATTGTAGTTGCATATTAATAGCGCGTGTTAGTTACATAATTTCTTTCAATTATTTTTCGGACTGTTAAATGTCTAATGGATCTTTTGTATTACAGTCATGATAAAAAGTGCATGTACATGTACATATAGATGTAATTGAATCAATTACGACTATAAATAGCCAAAGTGGACCTCTTCCATACTCAAACATGTACTCTCATTTCATCAATTTCTTTTTGAATGAATATATGTTACCTTTTGTGTGTGTATATTTTATGTTTATCGTATACCTACTGTTTTGTACTACTTTTTGAAGTGCATATCCCATTCCTAAACATTTTTATGAAAAACTATTTTGTGCATCAAAGCTGTTTGTGTATACGTGATTGGTTAGTTTTGAGTCAAGATCATGCTAAAATGATTAAAGTTATTAGCCACTCTCAGTATTACTTCCTCCTTGACCAATCAGGAGTAACATGATAGAAATTGATGAACATAGACAGAGAGTTGGCCTGTTTCATGTAAAGTTTCATGCACGCAGAAAACATGTTCTACCACTGATTGAATTATACTATATTTACATGCTATTACTTTCTATAAGATAGAAGGAAAGCCGTTAGTGTCGTCGTGTTGTTTTTCGCTCTTTTTGATATGTTCTTCTATTAAATCGTACTCGCTGTGTGTCGGAAAATACAAATGCGCGTATAAATCAAGTTTCTACTTCGGATTTCTATACATCGGTTCTGGTAGTACATCAGATGATTTAAGTATGTTTTAGACATTGTCTTCTCAAGTGTCATTTCTACACTTGAACATCCAAAGTCTGTATCCAAATATGATGACTGTGACATAGCCAAATACCAACCCTTCGGATGATTCCGTAAAGCTTCGAAATTTTCAAAACCCATTCCGTAGAGATAGAGGATCCCATAAAAGTGGAGGAGGCGTTATTGTATATGTTAATAATAATTTTCCATTCTACTAGACGAACGGGCTTAGAATCCGAACATCTGGAAGCTGTGTGGGTTCAGCTCAAAATTAAGGGGAAGAAGGTCATATATGGTAGTTTGTACTTACCGCCAAACTCTGGGCAAGATACGGGGAGTCTTGTCGATAACTTTATCGAGGCAGCGAGCGATGACGCAAGTATTGACCGGTATTACCGGTGATTTCAATGACAATCAACAAAACCCAAACCACTCGAAGCTCAATGATATTTTATCACGCCAACTAACATTTCTGAACATTGTTCTTCGACTATCGATACTATTTTGATTAACAACGTAAATTTTGTTCCTTACACAGCTGTAGGCCCTCCTCTATTGGACCAAGTCAGATATCATTGTCCTGTTGTCGGATTTCTGAATTGTGAGAAGAGTATCCATAAAACATCTCAGGAAAACGTTTGGTTATATAATCAAGGTGACTATTCAGAATACCGTAGGAAATTATCTCTCGTTGACTGGGATGTATTTTTTCGCAATAATGGCATCGACAAGACAAAACAAGACAACGATTGATATAACTGATTGTATTCAAGAAGCAGTTCAGGCAACAATACCTAGGCGGGTCGTAACTGTTCACAAGGACGAACCGCGATGACTTACTAGTAATATTTTCCGACGCATGCGACAGAAAAATAGGATCCATCAAAAACGGAGACGTACAAACAATCCTGGCGATTGGGAAAAGCTTCGTACAATTTGTAATGAAGTAAGAGATCTTATTCGTAAATCTCGAAGCGATTATCAAAATAAATTGATTACTAACTTATCTGAGGTCAAATCTTCGTCTCGTTCTTGGTAGAAGACATGCAATCATAACGGGCACGAAATCTTCCCACTCGGGTATTCCACCTTTAGTGAGAGATGATAACCTTATTTTCGACGAACTCGAAAAACCGAACATGTTCAACGAATATTTTGCTTCACAGTCTGCATTAGACGATACTAATGCAACTTTACCAGCTTACATTTTAACGGACCACGAAAACTTGACAACACCATGATAACCGTGCGCGACGTTAATGGTGTACAATCTATATTAAACACGCCAAAATCGTCCGGACCAGACTTGATAAATCCGCGTCTTCTAAAGGAAGCTGGTCACGAACTTCCTTACCCTTTATGTAAACTATTTAACCTATCTTTGACATTAGGAACTTTGCAATCTTCTTGAAAAGAGCAAACGTGACTCCGGTCAATTAGAAGGGATCACCAAGTGATGTAAAGAACTATAGACCTATTTCTTTATTATGTGTCATGTCAAAATGCATGGAACGTTGTGTTTATAAATATATGCACAACTTTTTTGTTAGACGATGCCATCATTACACCGTACCAGTCTGGCTTCACTCATGGCGACTCGGCGGGTAACCAATTGGTAAATATATCAAGTGAAATTGGGAGGGCACTTGACTGCGGGAAGGAGTTCAGGGTTGTTTTCTGTGATATCAGTAAATATTTATATCATATTTGGCACAAATGACTTAGTTTCAAAATTCAAAAATATGGCTGCTCGGGGGACAGAGAATTACTTTTCAGGCAAATGCCAATGTGTCGTATTAAACAGGTATAATTCAGACTGGGTGGATATGAATGCGGGTGTACCGCAAGGTTCTATTTGAGGACCCTTGCTCTTTATTTTATTTATAAATGACATCGTCGAGGAAATTAAAGCCGAACTGAGGCTTTTTGCGGATGACACTAGTATTTTTCTTATTGTTGATAATCTAGTATTGTCGACCGAATTGCTAAACTCTGATCTAGATGCTGTCCACAATTGGCCCAAAACTGGTTAGTTACGTTCAATTCCTAAAAATCCGAGGCTATGACGATTTCGCATAAAGTAATCAAATCTATCCATCAAGAACTCCAGATGAACACTGTGCCTATACAAGAAGTTGTCAATCATAAACATCTCAGCTTCACCATATCAAATAACGGGTTATGGCATGATCACATACATTCGACAAGGCATATCGCCGTTTAAACATCCTTAGAAAATACAGATTTTTGCTTGACAGGTTCTCAATAGAAACCATCTATATGTCCTACATACGACCGATGGTCGAATACGGAGATGTTATATGAGATAATAGCAATATAGGACATATAAAGAAAATCGAATCGGTTCAGCTGGAGACAGCTAGAATCGGGTGGCACAAAACTAACGTCTCTGCAGAAGCTCTACAAAGAGACTGGTTGGGAACGCTTAGCCACTAGATGTGAAGGGCATACAATAGTTCTATTCCATAAAATGGTTCATGGTATCGCACCATTATATTTACAAAATATGGTTCCTAGTCTTGTCGGCGACCGTCGCAATCTTAATACTTGTCAGGCTCATCTCATATCCGAACCTCGAGTAAGAACTCAGTTCTTCGCCGATTATTTTTTACCTTTCACTACGAAATCGTGGAATAATCTTCCTTCTGATATCCGTAACAGCGAGTCCCCTTATGTTTTTTTTTTAAACAAATCATGTAATTAAGAACACGAAGAAACGCCTGACATATTTTTACGTGGATGACCGCAAAGGACAGATTCTACACGCTTGACAATGTATTAACTGCTCCTCGCTCCGTTAACACCTACTCGATCGAAACCTGATCGATTCACCTGATTGCGCATGTGGAAATACTGAATCCACTTCCCATTCCTTACTCAGATGCAACTGTTATACTCAGCTTAGATTCGACACGTTTTCGTCTCTTCTCTTCAAGATTACTTTCGATGCATACACTGTACTTTTCACCTCTGGTGATCTTTCAGATGATCAAAACAAAATATTATTTTTACAAGTCCACAAGTATATCATTTACAGCACCCGGTTCACTTGATATGCACTTCAACTTCACACATTGTTTTAAAAAAAAATTAATATTATCTATATATTTAATACTGAATAATTATACTCGGCGTCACATAAATAACATACTGTTAAAATTTGAATAAAAATATTTTCTACGACTTTATTGAGACCTACCGTCGTTTAAATTGTCTTAAATGACTTGCTCATTCGTTTAGCCAAACGGCTTCTCCCTGAACAAGTCGCTTTTAGCTTAAATCATGCGTAACAAATCCTTACGGGAAAATCCCATACTAATATCCGCCATGTTGGTTTCTACGGGACGATTTGTTTACAAACGAAGTTCGTAAGTTCCCGTCGAACTCCGGTGACAATCGTCTGCTTGATTAACTTCTCGGTATTGTACGTTGTTCGCGTAAAATAAATCCGAGATATCCGAAATGACGCCGAAATGCATTCTGGGTTCTTCGGTTTTTGGACAAACCATTTAAACGTAAACAACATCTCCTAGCAACCCGATCACTGTAAACATGGCCGACTTTTTACAATGTAAATATTGGCACCTAGAATTAAAATCTGACCGGATTTTAACGATTCAATGTTTAGGGAGAAGCCGTTTGGCTAAACGAATGAGCAAGTCATTTAAGACAATTTAAACAAATTTAAAATGTCAATAAAGTCGTAGAAAATATTTTTATTCAAATTTTAACAGTATGTTATTTATGTGACGCCGACTATAAATTATGCAATTTTGTTATTATTAATTTTATTGTTTTTTTTTCTTTCGACAAGTTTTGTTCATTTTATATTGTTAAATTAGGTATCCTTTGTATTCCATACTACTTCAACACTATCCATTAACTTCTAGCAATTCATCATTTTATCACATTCCTACACAGAACATAAAACTATTAAAAGTATCAAAGATATTATATTTGTAATACTTTATATGGAGATGGATTAATATAAGCCTTGCCTTTTTTCTGATGCAGTGTATATCATTGTACTGCGTAAAATTCCAACAGAAATGTATTTGACTGAATGAATATGTTTAAACTAATTTGACATTATATCATCGGGCTATTTTTTTAATTCATTTAGCATTTATGATGAATTTATTTCAAATAAAGGTCATGTAAATCCCCATCTCACATTATAACCAGTGGTAATTTTATGCTGTTTTGTGTTCAAATATACTTCATTCAATCAATGTATTGGAAATGGGAAGTTTAGTACGCAACTAAATATGTGTCTTAGGATCATCTTATCAAAACAAATGACCACAAAATGACCGGCACGCGTTAGTTCAAACATTTGTATTTAGGAATGTGCATGATTTAAAACTTTGACCTGAATGTTTCACGATTCAGTGACACTTTATTAAAAATAAATTGCTACTGCTTCTATTTCTAATACATACAATGTAACAATCGAAAATCAATAACTTAATTCGGTTTTTAAAGTCATTCACGTGTATATAATTATTAAAAATTTTGTTGTTCTCCAAAAATTTGAAATTGGAAAAAAAATCCATAGCCCGCCCCCTCCCCCTGATAATCAAATGGTTTGTACCTTATCATATATGCAATTTTGTTTATTTGATATAACAATATCAACTATTTAGGATGTCTTTATGACATCTTAACTTTAGGCATGTCTGAGATAGCTTTGAGACACAACCTAACATTGCCATACCATGATCCTAACTCCATCCTAAAGTTGGTCTTAGGAAGTGATTTCTGACATATCTTAGGATAGCTTCGAGAACCCCACCCATGGTTTGACCCACCATTTATATCAGTGATGCCTAAATCACGTTAGGACCAATTCGATGGTCTGAGACTTTTCGGTGTTTTCTCTATATTGTCATTTGTTATATGGGATTTCCTTTTGACGACTCCTTTTGGCTAGTGCCTGGAGTTTATCAGTTCAGAAGTTTCGTTATTACACTTTATATGTTCAAGCATGAACTGTTCTATAAGTGGAAAAAAAAAATCACTCGATAAGAACACAAGACACATATACAAATTGAACAGATCGTTTTTTATCTTCTATGATAAGTGGTGATCTGTTTCTTCCGAAACATTACGTAGCGGTCTAAAATATATATATTAAATAAAAAGTGATCCATGTTGTATAAAACCTTCCATTTGCATTTAATTACTTTTTATTCAGAAAAAGACAGACACCCCAGATAAAATCTTTGTTTTTCATTCGGTCGTTGCACATTTGAGATAAAAAGTGTATGGATTTTTACATAATTTTGGCTTTTTGCAAGAGTTTTCATTCTTGAATTGTATGATAAATGTAGAAGTAGAATGTTTAGTTTTTTTTTTCAAAATACGGATCTGTATATACCAAGTACTTTTTTAAAGGGTTATTGTTCAATGACAAAATGATGGTCGTAGAAGTAGGTGACATTAAAGCGACTTGCAAATAGATGAAAAACAACATGACCTTTAGACTGACATATCTCAAACGGTACAGATGTTAGATTGTTTCATGTAAATACTTACATAAATGATAACGTAGTTGATGATTCATGTAATTGCAAAACTTTTTTATACCTTGGAGTCAATCTCTGTATGAATCAGGCAGTGTGTGAAAGAGTGATCAAAGGAACCAAGATTATAGCGGTAATCAAAAGAACGCAATCCAGGAACAAAGACCAGACATGGAAAACAGACATACACAACAAAGAACATAAAGTAACTAAAATCATATATACAAAGTAACAAAAGCAAATGAGCAACTAGGACTCCACTAAAAACTGGAGCATGATTATAAAAAAACCCACATTATTGGAAGTTTTAGTTGACTAGTTGCATCTGAGGGTGATATCATATTGTCAGGTGACTGGGATTTTAACTTGCATGTTTCTGGTTGTTCCTATTTTATCCTGTTACTTACAGAAACATACACTTAAAATATATTAAAACATAGAAAGAGTACAGTTAAGGCGTGATGTGTTACATTCTTTATATGGCCCACAGCATCGAAATTTAAAATTGTGATGAAAAAAAAAAGGTTTCAATATGAATTGTACTATATATTTTTTGTATTTAAAATACAAGGCATCAAAACCAATATTGTTATTAAAAGAAGACACAAAGAAACAGATGTCTGGGAAACTACTTCATACTATGAATGCGCCCCAGAAGCACCGTCCGGGTTGTTAATATGCTTTAGATCCTAAGTGAATTAAAGAGTAATCAAGGGAACCGAGATTCTACTTTAATCAAGAGAATGCAACCCAGGGACAAGGACCAGACATGGAAAACATACATTTATGAGCAACTCGGCGGGTATTTCTAGAAAAGCAGAGGACGCTTACCCTACCGGTGCACCTTGTCCATGCTCCCAGTTTTTAGTGGAGTCCGAGTTGCTCATTTACTTTTGTTACTTTGTATTTATGATTTTAGTTACTTTAAGTTCTTTGTTGTGTATGTCTGTTTTCCATGTCTGGTCTTGTCATGTCCCTGGATTACATTTTTTTGATTACCGCTATAACCTTGTTTCCCTTGATTACTCTTTTAAAAAAATGTTTGTTTGTTTTGTTTGTTTGTTGGGGTTTAACGTCCGAGCAGCAATATTTCAGCTATATTCAGACGATGAACATGAAGTGTATAATAAAATGAACATGAAATGCTGATGAAATGAAAAAGGGGTGGGACACAAGGACAATGGGGTTGACAAATTTTGATTGCCACTGGAAATTGGGAGAGGTGGGTAGGGTCGGGCAATTTAGCCTCCTGTGGCGGAGCCCTATGGTTCCTACTCCGGGAGAATACCACAGTAGGGTTATTTAAAGTGCGAGGAACGTGGCATCTTTCCCAACACGGTACACCACTATGGTTTGCGGTCAGGTTTTCCGTATTATAGCCTGACAACCCCAATATGTAACCCGCCAGGGGTACCCCATTCCACCACCTGGGGCACACATCCCAGTTGCTCTGTGGGCAGAGCGCCCTAGCCGCGGCTAGGGTTCTGAGCACTATTTAGTCGCCTTTTACGACAATCTCAGCGCAGCTGCAGGCCTATTCTTTTAACACCCGGACCTTCACGGGGCTTTAAAATATGTACACAAAAAATGTACACAATCCCCAACAAAGAAGGAATATTAATTAGAACGCTTCCCTTTTCCTGCTCGTTACCTTCCTTTTCATGACGTCCCTGGGAAGTGCTATAGAGAATGTATGTAATGAGCTGAATAAGTGAAAATTTGTTTTGTCCGTTCCTGTTACTTCGTTATTTTAAGTCTGTGGCGGCTCATTTTCGTTATAGTCTACTTGCATAATTTCAGGTGTACATATATACATGTATATTAAAACTCTTTATGATTTCATTTATCCTTTAGCGTACCTTGTACCCTATCTTTGATAGATATCGTATCGAAATAATGTCTTTTTTTCTTTCCAAAACTTCTGTAAAATCAATTGACAAAAAGTTTCGCTTTAAAAAAATCATTGTTGACTTTTGATTTATTTAGAACATTTAAGCTCTCCATTCAATTTCAAATGTAATTTACCGGACGCAAATATACACACATATTTATTAGTTCAATACATTATAAACTGAAACGTTTGGAAAGGTTTCATACCTTAAATATTTCAAAATGCATGTCTTATATGCTCACAAAATCTGTGAAAATTATCCTTATCATGTACATATATTGTCGTGCTATAAAAATATTTAAATTTTAATACACAGGCAAGGTAAACATGTATTTCATTCCAAAATATTTGTTAACTGTTACTTTGATATATTGCAGAAGTCTCCCATTCATGGTTTTATGTGGGAATGCATTAAATCGAAATATTGAGTATTTATTCTATGTATATCCTTGACCCAGAAATAATTTTAAAAATCGTAATATTTTCTTTTCATGCAATATTTGATTCAATCAAACATTGGTAGGTATCAACTCTAGATTGCGTCATCGCCCATTTTACAAAACAAATTAATACAATAACAACAGATATATATCCCATATATAATTGGTTTTCAGGTTACATGTATCAACAACACATAAAATACACCACCCTCATGTGTTATCATATTTTTGTAGGCATTTCAATACAATAAAAAAATATTTGAATCCCCCTCGTAATTTTTTTCTGGTAACAAGTATCAACAACATAAAATACACCACCCTCATTACTTTCTTTTATGTTAAACAGGAATGCCTCGATCCCTCATTTGTTTTTGATAAAATTGCTTGACAACCAAGAAATTAATCTGAAATGAACTGGGAAACGACAACTGTTTACATGGTATTAATGGTACTGTTTGTGCTTATAGGACTACATAGTATTGAAAAAAAAGGAGGTGCAACGTTTTAGTGTATGGATCCAGACACAGAGATTAGCTCCCTCTATCAAATATACAGAGTGAGTAGAATATAAGCATATATTGTGTTTATAGACTGTATTTCCCCTAAAAATGCAAACAAGGACTTTCTTTGCAGTTTATAACAATACATTGAAAACCAAAATATATAAAGATAAACTTTCAATTGTAATTACACTTACGAATGAGCCATCAAAAGTCTCAATTGGTTGATTTTGAGATAACACCTTTTGTCTCTTGAAAAGTAAAAAATAATTGAGGTTTTGCTATTATCTAGAAAATATCTTGAAATTCATAAAAATAAACTTTCAATGTAAGTTGATGAAATAAATATGAAAAGGCCTTCTCAAGTCTAAAATGCTTATAAAATGTAATAAAAATGGTGGTGCGGAATGGACAACAAAGAACTTGCATTGCATTGCATTTTCTTGGAATAAGGACATCAAAGCATCGATTGATTGATTTTGGGGGTTTAACGCCCGAGCAGCTGTATTTCAGCTATATTCATTCAGGCGATGAACATGAAATAGATGATAAAATGAACATGAAATGATGAAGATGATGAAATGGAAAACGGGATGGGACACAAGGATAAAAGGGTCGGCAAATTTTGATTGCCACAAGAAACAGGAAGGGATAGGTATAGGGTCGGGCAATTTAGCCTCTTGTGGCTGAGCGCAAAGGTTTGTACTCCTTTCCAATACAACAGCATGGTTCTTTAACGTGCGAGGAACGTGACACCTTTCACGTCCAATTCTATGGCATATAGGGAATGGTGAAAGGGAAATAAAAGGATGATACACGGTGTAAGTTGGTTGTTTATACCATTGAAGGAGTTTATCAGTAAATAGTATTTATGTTGTGATACACATAAAACGGCAACTGATACCAAATTCTCAAAAAAATCACGTAATGTAAATCAGGCTTTTCTTTCTTTTTAATATTTTTAATATTGTTGGCGACCTCTTTTTAGTTTTAACTTCATACGAGATAAACACGTATATGTACCTCTTACATATTATACAGGTGTGTTACTTGCTTGTACAACAACGGGAAGTTGACATGAAATGATCGGTTATATTTGAACATTACCCAGTTTCCGGAATCATGCACTGAGACTATATAGGTCATATACATTAGCACGCCCCAATATTAATGAATATTCATTGCCATTGCAGCTGCTTATTCTGGTCACTAAACTGTTTCCCTGGTTTGTTTGTTTGTTTGTTTGTTGGGGTTCAACGTCCGAGCAGCAATATTTCAGCTATATTCAGACGATGAACATGAAATTGATGATAAAATGAACATGAAAAGGATGATGAAATGAAAAAGGGATGGGACACAAGGACAATGGGGTTGACAAATTTTGATTGCCACTGGAAATAGGGAGAGGTGGGTAGGGTCGGGCAAATTAGGCCCTATGGTTCCTACTCCGGGAGAATACCACAGTAGGGATCTTTAACGTGCAAGGAACGTGGCATCTTTCCCAACACGGTGCACCACTATGGTCTGCGGTCACGTTTTCCGTATTATAGCCTGACAACCGCAGCATGTAACACGCCAGGGGTACCCCATTCCACCACCTGGGGCACACATCCCAGTTGCTCTGAGGGCAAAGCGCCCTAGCCCCCGGCTAGGGTTCTGAGCACTATTTAGTCGCCTTATACGACAATCTTAGCCCACTGCAGGCCTACTCTTTTAACACCCGGACCTGCACGGGGCGTTTTTCCTGGTCAATACCATAACCAACCCAGAGATCGCTACAACGTACCTTAAAAAAACATATCATACACGTGTCTATGCATGTTTTTACCTGTATTAGAGCAGAAAGTTTACATTAAAAGATAAAATGATCGGTTAGTATTTAATTTATGTAATATTACCCAGTTTAAGATTCAAACACAGGCATTCGTTACAATTGGTTATATAAAGGTCATATATATTATCAGAACACCGATATCTATTTACAGCCATTGCCCCTTGTTTAATCTTGTTCCTGATTAAACACAAGGCACTTTATATTTGCAAAACACTAAATTGCAAATCTTGCGCCGACTTTCTTTGACATGTTATGTGCAAACAATTGGATGCAGATTCGCATGAGATTTAATAAAATACATTAATGACTAAAACAAGAGATTTATTGTATCATTTTGGGATAGTTTTTGACGTTTTCAATCTTTTGTAGCTTTGAAATGAAATAACTTTGAAAATTCACTGATCAATTACAAATGTAAAACTATGAAATAGAAACAAAATATTCAGAAACTTTGACTATAAATATACTGCTTCAGAATATAAACTTAAAATGCTATATGAGCAGTACTTTTATCATCGTATATGAATAAATTATAAGAGAGTAATCAAGGGAACCAAGGTTATAACGGTAATCAAAGGAATGAAATCCAGGGACAAAGACCAGACATGGAAAACAGGCATACACACAAAAGAACATAGAGTAACTAAAATCATATATACAAAGTAACAAAAGCAAATGAGCAACTCGGACTCCACTAAAAACTGGAAGCAAGGACCAGTGCACCAGAAGGGTAGTGTAAGAAGGTGATTACTGCATAATGAAGTCAGTGCGACATGCACGTTGACGTTTACATGACATACATATATATATATAGTGAATAAATGCTACTTCCGCCAAAGACGTATAGGGCGTGCGTGTACAACGTTTTGTTGCATATTCATAGATGACATCTCACTTGAGTCTCCTTTTCTCTCGTTTTCCAGACTCGTTACTTAATGTTTGCTGAGCCGATGTTTTAATCGCTACTATACATTCGCTCTAGTTGCTCATTTGTTTTTGTTACTTTGCATGTATGATTTTAGTTACTTCATTATTCTCTCTCTAGTCCTTTTCTTGTAGACAGTGTAACTAAATACAAATAAAATATGAATAAAAGGTTAAAAGAAATTGATAAATGTGAGCCTAAATTTCGGGCCTTACGGCGTTCGCCAGGGCAAAAGAGTATTGAAGATAAAACAAATTATAATAACGTAATTTCTAGACGTAGCCTAAACTTAATACATTCATTTTCACCGACAGGCGACAGTGCAAATTTTGTCTGTATCTCAGTGATCGCGCAAAACTGAGAAAAAATCAAAGTACTCATGTACTGAATCAATTTATATCGTTCGTTTAAATTTTTACGCCTAGGAGCACCCAAAGCGTTATTATCTTTACACATGGCCGAAAAAGCCCATAAGAATGAATATTACAAAAAGCAATGTCACCAAATCTAGACCACAATTTAACATCATTCCCGAGATATGCATTACCGATTTTCCTATTCTATCATCAAAACATAGTTTCATTTTTATTTGTCATCCATTTCTGGGTTTCCGATGTCAAGAGGTTGTAACCGCACTAAAAAGATACGATACAGTGAGTGATACATGGAGATGTTTCGTGGCTATATGCTACCTTTCTTTACAACGTTTGGCCAAAAAAAAGGTGTGGCAAATGCTAGCTTGGAACCCCTTTCTCTATACAAGTTTCTTGATCGGAAGCACTGGCCCCTGTTTTGTATGTATTTGGATCCACTAGGACTTGCATGAAATATCTCAAAACAGCTTCAACATTCTTCTTCTTATTTCATTTCTGTGATTGATGAATATTTATAGCCTCGCAGATTTTTCATTTCTAGCTAAATATTAAATAATGTATTATGCGTCTAAAAATAAAGACAACATATCGACAGTGAACGACTAAACAGGTACTGATAAGATGTTAGATGTAGTGTAAGCGTCCTCTGCTTTTCTAGAAACATTCGACGAGTTGCTCATAAAAAGAAAACTATGACCCGTCGAATAAATCAGTTTTTCATTGTGCAGATGGATACACCATAACGATGCGCGGGTTCATGATGACGACCATAAAACTTCTGTAGTGATGACTTCAAGCTTGTAGCAACATAACCCTGTTCCAGAAGCCTATTTGTTAGAGTTCTTGCGCGATACAAAAAGTCTGCGTAGTTTCGGCAAGCTTTGGCATCACGTATGAGTTGTGATATGAACACTCTATATACAGGTGCTGAAGGGATGTTGCCACAGATGAAAGGAAAGTTGACAATTTTGAATGAAAAGTCATGACGTTTGTCCTAAAGTTTGGTCAATAGTTTTCCTTTACCATCGATTTCTAGGTGTAGGTCAAGATATGAGGCTGACTTCACAGTGTCTATAGTATCCTTTATCTCAAGTTCTTTCGGTCAGATGCGATGTATCAAATCCCCGA
Organism: Perna viridis; assembly: GCA_037379345.1. Lineage (NCBI taxonomy): Eukaryota > Metazoa > Mollusca > Bivalvia > Mytilida > Mytilidae > Perna > Perna viridis. The sequence continues at coordinate 37,414,349 of CM074522.1, read as the reverse complement.
AATTAGGATTGTTTAAAGATAATATGTCATCTATATAGCGGAAACTGAGATTAAAGGATCTAGCTAAACGATATTCGTTCTTTCGGATCAGATAAGCTATAAAGTCAGCCTCATAAGAGTGAAGGAAAAGGTCAGCAAGTAAAGGAGCACAATTTGTTTCCATTGGAATGCCGACCTTTTGTTGAAAAACACGTCCACCACACTTGACAAATATGTTATGGATTAAAAATTCCAGCATTTTGTAAACATCTTCCTCTGTATATTTGGAAGATGATTTCGAATTATTTCTTACAAAGTATGGGGAATCTCTAACAAGAACTATATATTTGTACCATTTTATTTGGAAAAACAACGATATATAATGTTGTTAAGTCGGAATTTAACTTGGTATGGGGAATAGAAGTATACAGTGTTGAAAAATCATAGGTTTCAATGCTATCATATTCAGATAATAGTCTTGAATTGATTGCCTCCAAAAGATCATTCGAATTTTTCATGATCCGCATTGAATTAATACCACTACGGGAGTAACAAGTATTGTGGTAGGACTGTAGACCCTCTTTGACAGTTGTGAGTATAGTAATTAAAAGTTTTAAAAGAGGTTTGGTGGTACATTTTTCAGATACAGCTATGAAACGTTGTTTGTATGGATTCTTGTGGAGTTTAAGAATCCAGTACATAGACGGTAAATCACAATCATCGTCCTTGGTAGAGAGACCAAAAGAGGACAACACAGATTTATGGTTTTCCACAATCTCCTCTCCTATCACTGCTATTATTTTCTACGTCTACTTCTAATAATAAATAGAATTAACTTGTAACATGAAAACTATAAAGTATGCACAAACTGAATATAATTGGCTTAGTCAATGATACAATATAGTTATCTTATTTTTTTTATATCTTATAACGGTTATTTCATTGATTTCATGACCATTTCAAAACGGGAAAAACATGACCATTTCATAATGTGGGAAAACATTTGACTTTAAGAGAATGGAACTTTGTGAAATTTAACAAAAGGTGCCATACCGTAAAAAGAAGTCCGATTTGTGGTTATGCCTTAAACCATCTATGAGTGGGACTGGAAAAGTGTATATCGGCTGAATTTTTTAAATTTGAAAATGATATATCAGTCATATGTTTTGCATACGATTGTACTCGGAATTAACGAAATGTGCAATCCACATCGTAACATATTTGAAGAAAGTAACGCAAGGGGAATAAATCGAATGTAAATTTGAGACTTGTAGCGTATCCAGATCTAGAACTTGTGTATTTCTGGACATTTCTATGAGAAGAAAGGTAACTGGAATGTATTTTTGTTACTATTCACATTACGTCCGTACGTTAAGTTTGCTATCCGATTATCTCTAATTGACAGTACCTTAAGTTGATTTCCCTTTGACAATGTATTGACTTGTGTTGTGTTTATTCTTCAAGTGTTGTGAATGATTTACAGATGATTAAATACTGGTTACATTATCTGATCTTAAACTACCCATTGTGTATGTATTATAACATCTACTGACCGTATCGCCAATCACAAATGTACTAAGTATGTAACGATTTATGACGATTAATATTCAAGTTGACAGTACTTTTACAGTTAGTAGTATTTTCCAAATTGAAAAAAAATATATTGTTGTAATTATGTAAGCTTTGAGGTCATCTTTAATTTTGCACTACATTTACAGTAGTAGGAGAATATATTGACATATTGTGTTAAATTGTAGTTGCATGTTAATAGCGCGTGTTAGTTACATAATTTCTTTCAATTATGTTTCGGACTGTTAAATGTCTAATGGATCTTTTGGATTACAGTCATGATCAAAAGTGCATGTACATGTACATATAGATGTAATTGAATCAACTACGACTATAAATAGCCAAAGTGGACCTCTTCCATACTCAAACATGTACTCTCATTTCATCAATTTCTTTTTGAAATGTATATATGTTTGTGTGTGTATATTTTATGTTCATCGTATACCTACTGTTTTCCATTATTTTTGTTCATCTCCATTTATTGCTTTTTGAAGTGCATATCCCATTCCTAAACATTTTTTATGGAAAAACTATTTTATGCATCAAAGCTGTTTGTGTATACGTGATTGGTTAGTTTTGAGTCAAGACCATGCTAACATGATTAACGTTATTAGCCACTCTCATTATTACTTCCTCCTTGACCAATCAGGAGTGACAAGATAGAAATTGAGGAATACAGACAGAGAGTTGGCCTGTTTCATGTAAAGTTTCAAGCACGCAGAAAACATGTTCTACCACTAATTGAATTATACTGTATTTTCATGCTATTACTTTGTAAAGATAGAAGGAAAGCCGTTAGTGTCGTCGTGTTGTTTTTCGCTCTTTTTGATATGCTCGATCTATTAAATCGTACTCGCTGCGTGTCGGAAAATACAAATGCGCGTATAAATCAAGTTTCAACTTCGGATTTCTATACATCGGTTTGTATCGGGTTCGTCCTATTTATAGTTTAATTACTACTCGTATTGGCAGGTACTTAACCAAACCCGGGACCTCCTCGGTTATCGATAATGATTCTGGTAGTACATCAGATGATTCAAGTATGTTTGAGACATTGTCGTCTCAAGTGTCATTTCTACACTTGAACATCCAAAGTCTGTATCCCAAACTTTGTGGAATATGATGACTGAGACATGGCCAAACACCAACCCTTCGGATGATTCCGTAAATCTTCGAAATTTTCAAAACCCATTTCGTAGAGATAGAGGACCCCATAAAAGTGGAGGAGGCTTTATTGTATATGTTAATAATAATTTCCATTCTACTAGACGAACGGACTTAGTATCCGAACATCTGGAAGCTGTGTGGGTTTAGCTCAAAATTAAGGGGAAGAAGGTCATATATGGTAGTTTGTACTTACCGCCAAACTCTGGGCAAGATACGGGGAGTCTTGTCGATAACGTTATCGAGGCAGCGAGCGATGACGCAAGTACTGACTACATTATACTTACCGATGATTTCAATGACAATCAACAAAACCCAAACCACTCGAAGCTCAATGATATTTTATCACGCCAACTAACTTTTCTGAATATTCTTCTTCGACTATCGATATTATTTTGACTAACAACGTAAATTTTGTTCCTTACACAGCTGTAGGCCCACCTCTATTGGACCAAGTCAGATATCATTGTCCTGTTGTTGGATTTCTGAATTGTGAGAAGGGTATCCATAAAACATCTCAGCAAAAATTTTGGTTATATAATCTCTCGTTGACTGGAATGTATTTGTTCGCAATAATGACATCGACAAGACAAGACAAGACAACGATTGATATAACTGATTGTATTCTAGAAGCGGTTCAGGCAACACTACCTAGCCGAGTCGTAACTGTTCGTAAGGATGAATTGCGATGGCTTACTAGTAATATTTTCCGACGCATGCCACAGAAAAATAGGATCCATCAAAAACCGAGACGTACAAACAATCCTGGCGATTGGGAAAAGCTTCGTACAATTTGTAACAGATCTTATTCGTAAATCTCGAAGTGATTATCAAAATAAATTGATTACTAACTTATCTGAGGTCAAATCTTCGTCTCGTTCTTGGTAGAAGACATGCAATCATAACGGGCACGAAATCTTCCCACTCGGGTATTCCACCTTTAGTGAGAGATGATAACCTTATTTTCGACGAACTCGAAAAACCAAACATGTTCAACGAATATTTTGCTTCACAGTCTGCATTAGACGATACTAATGCAACTTTACCAGCTTACATTTTAACGGACCACAAAAACTTGACAACATCAAAATAACCGTGCGCGACGTTAATGATGTACAATCTATATTAAACGCACCGAAAGCTTCCGGACCAGACTTGATAAATCCGCCTCTTCTAAAGAAAGAGCAGACGTGACTCCGGTCTATTAAAAGGGAGCACCAAGTGATGTAATGAACTATAGACCTATTTCTTTATTATGTGTCATGTCAAAATGCATGGAACGTTGTGTTTATAAATATATGCACAACTTTTTTGTTAGACGATGCTATCATTACACCGTACCAGTCTGGTTTCACTCATGGCGACTCGGCGGTTCACCAATTGGTAAATATGTCAAGTGAATTCGGGAGGGCACTTGACTGCGGGAAGGAGTTCAGGGTTATTTTCTGTGATATCAGTAAATCTTTTTATCATGTTTGGCACAAATGACATATTTTCAAAATTCAAAAATATGGCTTCTCGGGGGACAGAGAATTACTTGTCTGGCAAATGCCAATGTGTCGTATTAAACGGGTATAATTCAGACTGAGTGGATATGAATGCGGGTGTACCGCAAAGTTCTATTTTAGGACCCTTGCTCTTCATTTTATTTATAAATGACATCGTCGAGGAAATTAAAGCCGAACTGAGGCTTTTCGCGGATGACACTAGTATTTTTCTTATTGTTGATAATCCAGTATTGTCGACCGAATTGCTAAACTCTGATCTAGATGCTGTCCACAATTGGCCCAAAACTGGTTAGTTACGTTCAATTCCCAAAAAGCCGAGGCTATGACGATTTCGCGTAAAGTAATCAAAGAGTAATCAAGGGAACCAAGGCCACAGCGGCAACCAAAAGAACGCAATCCAGGGACAAAGACCAGACATGGAAAACAGACACACACAACAAAGAACACAAAGCAACCAAAATCATACATACAAAGTAACAAAAGTAAATGAGCAACTCGGACTCCACTAAAAACTGGGAGCATGGACCAGGTGTACCGGTAGGGTAAGCGTCCTCTCAAGCACTCCAGATGACCACTGTGGCTATACAAGAAGTTGTCAATCATAAACATCTAGGCTTCACCATATCAAATAACGGGTCATGGCATGATCACATACATTTTTGCTTGACAGGTTCTCACTAAAAACCATCTATATGTCCTACATACGACCGATGGTCGAATACGGAGATGTTGTGTGGGATAATAGCAATATGGGACATAAAAATAAAATCGAATCGGTTCAACTGGAGACAGCTAGAATCAGGTGGCACAAAACTAACGTCTCTGCAGAAGCTCTACAAAGAGACTGGTTGGGAATGCTTAGCCACTAGATGTGAAGGGCATAAATTAGTTCTATTCCATAAAATGATTCATGGTATCGCACCATTATATTTACAAAATATGGTTCCTAGTCTTGTCGGCGACCGTTGCAATCTAAATACTCGTCAGGCTCATCTCATATCCGAATTCAGTTCTTTGCCGATTATTTTTTTCCTTTCACTACGAAATCGTGGAATAATCTTCCTTTTGATATCCGTAACAGCGAGTCTCCTTACTTTTTTTTAAACAAACCATGTAATTAAGAACACGAAGAAACGTCTGAAATAGTTTACGCCGATGACCGCAAAGAACTACCCGTGCTGGTCCGGGTGTTGAAAGAATAGGCCTGCGGCAGCGCTAAGCTTGTCGTAAAAGGCGACTAAATAGTGCTCAGAACCCTAGCCGGGGGCTAGGGCGCTCTGCCCAAAGAGTAACTGGGATGTGTGCCCTAGGTGGTTGAATGGGGTACTACTGGCGTGTTACATGCTGGGGTTGTCAGGCTATAATACGGAAAACCTGACCGCAAACCATAGTGGTGCACCGTGTTGGGAAAGATGCCACGTTCCTCGCACGTTAAAGAACCATACTGTGGTATTCTCCCGGAGTAGGAACCATAGGGCTCCGCCACAGGAGGCTAAATTGCCCGACCCTAACCACCTCTCCCTATTTCCGGTGGCAATGAAAATTTGTGGACCCCATTGTCCTTGTGTCCCATCCCTTTTTCATTTCATCATTATTTCATGTTCATTTCATCATCAATTTCATGTTCATCGCCTGAATATAGCTGCAATATTGCCGCTCGGACGTTAAACCCAACAAACAAACAATTAAACCGCAAAGGACAGGTTCTACACGCTTACTCAAATACAACCGTTATACTCAGCTTAGATTCGACAGGTTTTCGTTTTTTCCCTTCCAGATTACTTTCGACGAATACACTCTACTTTTCTGCTCTGGTGATCTTTCAGATGATCAAAACAAAATATTATTTTTAAAATTCCACAAGTATATCATTTACAACGACCATTTCACTTGATATGCACTTCAACTTCACACATTGTTTTAAAAAAAAATATTATCTATATATTTAATACTGAATAATTAAATTATGCAATTTTGTTATTATTAACTTTATTGTTTTTTTTTTCTTTCTACAATTTTTGTTTATTTTATATTGTTAAATTAGGTATCCTCTGTATTCCATACTACTTCAACACTATCCATTAACTTCTAGCAATTCATCGTTTTATTAAATTCCTACACAGAGCATCAAACTATTAAAAGTATCAAAAATATTATATTTGTAATACTTTATATGGAGATGGATTAATATAAGCCTTGCTTGTTTCCATATCCAGTGTGTATTATTGTACTGTGTAAAATTCAAACAGAAATGTATTTGACTGAATGAATATGTTTAAACTAATTTGACATTATATCATCGGGCTATTTTTTTAATTCATTTAGCATTTATGATGAATTTATTTCAAATAAAGGTCATGTAAATCCCAATCTCACATTATAACCAGTGGCAATTTTATGCTGTTTTTGTGTTCAAATATACTTCATTCAATCAACGTAATGGAAACGGGAGCCCCGTGCAGGTCCGGGTGTTAAAAGAATAGGCCTGCAGCAGCGCTAAGCTTGTCGTATAAGGCGACTAAATAGTGCTCAGAAACCTAGCCGCGGCTAGGGCGCTCTGCCCGCAGAGCAACTGGGATGTATGCCCCAGGTGGTGGAATGGGGTACCCCTGGCGTGTTACATGCTGGGGTTGTCAGGCTATAATACGGAAAACCTAACCGCAAATCATAGTGGTGCACCGTGTTGGGAAAGATGCCACGTTCTTTGCACGTTCAAGAACCCTGCTGTGGTATTCGATAGGAGTAGGAATCTTTACGCTCCGCCACAGGAGGATAAATTGCCCGACCTTACCCATCCCCCCTTTTTCCAGTGGCAATCAAAACTTATCGACCCTATTATCCTTGTGTCCCATCCTTTCTTTTTCATTTCATGTACATTTTATCATCCTTTTCATGTTCATCGTCTGAATATAGCTGACATATTGCTGCTCGGACGTTAAACCCCAACAAACAATAAAGAAACGGGAAGTTTAGTACGCTATGAAAACCTGGGGTGGTTTCTCGAAGCTATCTTAGGGATAAGACGTGTCCTAAGACTATTTTAGGATTCGTCTCTATACTATATCGTGTTCTCGAAGCCATCATAATTTAAGACGAGTCGCAATTTATATCTTAACTTTAGGACAACTAAAAAGGTGTCTTAGGATCATCTTATCAAAAAAATTACCACAGAATGACCGGCACGCGTCAGTTCAAGCATTTGTTTTAGGAATGTGCATGATTTTAAACTTTGACCTGAATGTTTCACGATTCAGTGACACTTTATTAAAAATAAATTGCTACTGTTTCTATTTCTAATACATACATGTAACAATCGAAAATCAGTAACTTAATTCGGTTTTTAAAGTCATTAGTCATTCACGTGCATATAATTATTATAATTTTTGTTGTTCTCCAAAAATTTGAAACAAATATTTTTTGGGAAAAAAATCCATAGCCCGCCCCCACCCCAGATAATCAAATGGTTTGTACCTTATCGTATATGCAATTTTGTTTATTGATATAACAATATCAACTATTTAGGATGTCTTTATGACGTCTTAACTTTAGGCATGTCTGAGATAGCTTTGAGACACAACCTAACATTGCCATACGATGATCCTAACTCCAACCTAAAGTTGGTCTTAGGAAGTGACTTCGGGCATATCTTACGATAGCTTCGAGAACCCCACCCATGGTTTGACCCACCATTTATATCAGTGATGCCTAAACCACGTCAGGACCAATTCGATGGTCTGAGACTTTTCGGTGTTTTCTCTATATGGAATTTCCTTTTGACGACTCCTTTTGGAGTTTATCAGTTCAGAAGTTTCGTTATAACACTTTATATATTCAAGCCTGAACTGTTCTATAAGTGCAAAACAATCACTCGATAAGAACACAAGACACATATACAAATTGAACAGATCGTTTTTTATCTTCTATGATAAGTGGTGATCTGTTTTTTTCCGAAACATTAAGTAGCGGTCTAAAATATATTTTATAATTATAAAATATTTTAATTACTTCTTATTCAGAAAAAGACAGACACCCCAGATAAAATCTTTGTTTTTCATTCAGTCGTTGCACATTTGAGATAAAAAGTGTATGGATTTTTACATAATTTTGGCTCTTTGCAAGAGTTTTCATTCTTGAATTGTATGATAAATGTAGAAGTTGAATGTTCAGTTTTTTCCAGAAAACGGATCTGTATATAACAAGTACCTTTTAAAGGGTTATTGTTCAATGAAAAAATGATGGTCGTAGAAGTAGGTGACATTAAAGCGACTTGCCAATAGATGAAAAACAACATGACCTTTAGACTGACATATCTCAAACGGTACAGATGTTAGATTGTTTCATGTAAATACTTACATAAATGATAACGTAGTTAATGATTCATGTAATTGCAAAACTTTTATACTTTGGAGTCAATCTCTGTATGAATCAGGCAGTGTGTGAAAGAGTAATCATGGGAACCAAGAATATAGCGGTAATCAGAAGAACGCAATCCAGGAACAAAGACCAGACATGGAAAACAGACATACCCAACAAAGAACATAAACTAAAATCATATATACCAAGTAACAAAAGCAAATGAGCAACTCGGACCCCACTAAAAACTGGAGCATGGTTTAAAAACAAAACCACATTATTGGAAGTTTTAGTTGACTAGTTGCATCTGAGGGTGAAATCATATTGTCAGGTGCATGTTTCTGGTTGTTCCTATTTATCCTGTTACTTACAGAAACATACACTTAAAATATATTAAAACATAGAAAGAGTACAGTTAAGGGCGTGATGTGTTACATTCTTTACATGGCCCACAGCATCGAAATTTAAAATTTTGATGAAAAAAAAAAAGGTTTCAATATGAATTATACTATATATATTGTGTATTTAAAATACAAGGCATCAAAACCAATATTGTTACTAAAAGAAGACACAAAGAAACAAATGTCTTGGAAACCAATTCATACACTATGAATACGCCCCATAAGCACCGTCCGGGTTGTTAATATGCTTTAGATCCTAAGTGAATCAAGGGAACCAAGATTCTACTGTAATCAAAAGAATGCAACCCAGGGAGAAGGACCAGACATGGAAAACAGACATAAAGTAACAAAAAAAATACATACAAAACAACAAAAGGAAACTGAAAGCATGGACCAGGTGCATCGGTAGGGTAAGCGTCCTCTGCTTTTCTAGAAACACCCGCCGAGTTGCTCATAAAAAGTCAAGTCCGGGGTAGTCGAAAGAGTGAAGGAAAAGTGAATACATATTTTTAAGATTGGTTTTGGACATTAAATGTTGTGTAACAGGAATATATATTCTACATAATACGTAATTTCTTTTACATTTGAACGGTAAAGATACAAGATAACTACAAATAATACCACCCTACATGTTTACCTAATTTATGATTTATGTAATTAAAAAAAACAGTTCCCATACTAAACAAATATTTGTATCATATATAATTCAAAACAATTAAAGTAAAGTCTGTGGTGTGATAGATGTGTTAGATTATAGGACACCTCACAATCGCAGCAATGTACCTATTATTAGTAAGATATTTTGACATAAAATATTCTCCTGAAAAATTGTTATATACATGATACCTTTCGGTGGCCAGGTGATTCACCCACTTGGTCTTACTCTAGGCATTGGGTTATGATTCAGTACATTCCCCATTGCCCCAAATCTCATTTTTTACTGCTCAATATCCCGTTAAAGTTTGACATTTACCCTATTCTTTTGTCATGAGAAATTCTTGAAAACAATTTATTTCCGAATCTAGATATTACCACGCATTTGGCTCCAATGCTACTAATCAGAATTGTTTTCTTTCTGATACCTGAAACGGCAAATCAAAAGCTGGAACATTTATATGGGGTTGATATTGTTGGTTTTTAAATCAATTCAAGGTTAATTTTGGACATTCAATTTTGGTTTATTAGAAATCTGTTGAAACTTACTATCTTATATCCAGAACAAAACAGTGGTTGCACATAGTTTAAGCCATCATTCCTAATTTCAGTTGCCAAGCATCTGTCTCAATCAACATTCTCCCTTACGTAAAATAAAATAATCACTATTGTTATGTTCTATTTAATATGATTAAATGTATATCATTATCCAGATGCATAAGTGTTGCGCTGACTATAAAAAGTAAAAAGTAGACAAATAGTGTATCATATTCATATGGCAATTTAGTTAAGATAAGGTAAGGCAACATATTAGATTATTTTTTACTCCATTGATTTGTACCAATTGAGTGACTATTTCATACATTAAATACAGTTTAAACTAATTACAGAAGCAGCCAAAATAAAAATGTACCATTCGAAAAATCACGATGACTTACTTTCGTTCTTAGATATTATATAACACTGCCTGACCATTTAACAAAAATTACAGTTTAAAACTATATTCGGATTATTGGTTTTCTAGTCCATGTTATAAAAACATCAGTAATGAGTTATTCAGCGCATAAACTTTCCAGACACTACTTCCTTTTACATGAATATTTTAACTGCGACTTCTATGCAGTAAGACTTCATCAATACAAAATCTCGATTCTTTGAACATTATCAACTATCTGTTACTATGTTCAAAATGATATATTTATTTGCTTTTTTTTAATAGAAATTACAAAAATCTGCTGCATAATCAAAGTTCCAGACTTTAAAAACTTTCCAGTTTTAATTGTTAATATATACCGTAAAGGTAAGCCTAATTAAATTACACTTAAACTTTTTTTAGGAACAATGCTTTATTTATGTCATGTGCAATATTTTGATTTCCGAAATTACAATTTTACAAAGAACTAACTCTTTGGTCTTTTGTTTTCTAGACAAAAGAAGTACCAGAACATAAACAAATCGGAAAATGTTGTTTGATTATGACTAAATCAAGATGTCATGATAGCGCTTAGTGTTTATCATTGGAGAATTATTGCAAAAAAAAAATAAATACATACAATTAGAGGGAACCACGGTCCAATATTTAATGAAACTGATTAAGTACTAATTTTTGCAATTTGTTTTCGCACAATCGAGAAAATTAGTTCCATTAAATATATTCAAAATGAATATGTTCATTTGACACAAACCGCAGAAAATAGTAACCGAGAAAATTAATACGTTTAAAGTAATTCAAAACTCTGTTCATTATAAAAGAACAAAACCATTTGTTTCAATTTTAGTGTATTCTGTCACATGTTTGATTCCAGAGGATGAATATAATCATAACAATCACAGGTATTGCAATATGTTTGACTGTTGTAACAGCGACTAAAAACACATGCACAACTGACATCACTGGAACGACCCTCGAAGTACCACGAGAAACTACTGAACCTACTTTCATAACAGTTTGCACATTTTGTTGGTGTAATAAAGAAAGTGATACAGCTATGTGCAACAGCATTGATTGTCCTGAATGGTTTGGACATACCTGTCCGTACGGTCAATCATTTCATGACGTTCCTGGGAAGTGCTGTAGAGAATGTATGTAATTAATAGAAAATAAAAAAAAGTGTACAATTGTTTTATTCAGTATTTTTTTATGCTAAAGCAGTTAAGTTTTTTTTTTATATATTATTTTCCATACGATTTTTTTTTTAAAATGTACACAATCCTCAACAAAGAAGGAGTATTAATTATAACGCTTTCCTTCTCCTGGTCGTTTGTTCCTTTTCATGACGTCCCTGGGAAATGCTATAGAGAATGAATGTAATGAGCTGAATAAGTGAAAATGTGTTTTGTCCGTTCCTGTTACTTCGTTATTTTAAGTCAGCGGCGGTTCATTTTCATTATAGTCTACTTACATAATTTCAGGTGTACATGAACAAGTTACATTTGTACCATTAACTATCCATATCTACATTTTACATTTGGACTGTATTTTATGTGAGAAAGTACCTACCTCTATCTCGTTTATCATACTGCGTGCAAAGATAAACTTATGGAACATCAGTGTGCTATCCTAGAAAGAAAAGCCATGAATTCAGACCGTAAAGAAATATCATCTAGAGACAATCACATACAAAATGTATTATTCCAGCATTCAAAAATGGCCATTGCTCATACTGTTTTAGTCACATTTTTTACTCGATATGTTTTCCATCACTTGTAGAAGAATTACCATAGCTATACCAGTACATAAATAAAAATCATTTCTATAAATATGCAAACTATAAAGTTTGACTCTGCCACATTTGCCCAAAACATTGAAGATAAAAATTCAAACAAAAATCAAAGTACTGAAGTACTGAGTCAGCCTTCATAGTTTGCTGTTTACATTTCAAATCTTAAAAATGGATTGCATAATATTAAAATAGGGAAAGTAATTTTTAAACCTCTGTCTCGAAGGAGAGGGGGTTCACAGTTTTACCCTTGTCCGTGTTTCCGTTTACTTGTACCGCTTTTTATGTCACAGTTTTCTAAGCAACTATTTATCAGAGCGGCTTGAAATTTAAAAAAAAATTCTTCCCGTAGGTATGCCATTTGATGGTATCCATTTTCAAATAAATCGACAACAACTTCCTGTTTACCGTGGACTTTTTTTTGTTTACTTTATATTTTGAATGTTGAATTTTTTGTCTCACTTTTCTGAGCATATACTCATCACAGCGGTTTGAAATGTTAATATATTCTTCCTGTAGTTATGCCATTTAGTGGGCTCTCTTTTCGGAAATTCCTGTTTACCGAGGACTTTGCTTATTTTAACATTATTTTTTGCAAGTTGAAATTTTCGTCGCAATGTTTCGGCAACTACTCATCACAGTGGCTTGAGGTTTTAGAATAATATTTTTGTCCTTACGTGTATCACATGGTAGGATATATTGTCATATATATGTCATAAATCGGAAAAATCGACAACAACTTCCTGTTAATCAAGCACTTCATTTTTTTACTTCATGTTTTGAAATTTGACATTTTTGTCGCGCTTTTTCTGCAACTGCTCATCATGGTGGCTTGAAATTGTAACACATTTTTCTCGTAGTTAAGCTTTATACTGGGATATTTTGGGAAAATTCGGCAACAACTTCCTGTCTACCGAAGATTTTATTTTCCTTATACCGTGGTTGCAAGCGGAGGTATCACCAGTGAGCCATCGATCACATATTTCTTGTAAGAATTTTTTACTCTGTTAGACAAAGCTTTTGACAAAAGATGGGCTATAAACCGAGTAATCATGACATCTAGAAAAAAACAAATGGAAGAAAATTTGCCCACAACTTTTTAAAATTATCATAGGATTGAACCGAATATTTTTACATGCATGTCTATAGGGCTTTAAAATAAGGGTTCTCCAAAAGTCATATAAGTGCATTCTAGGCTTTTGTGGCTAAACAACTGTTGAATCCAGTCAAAGCATGTTAATTTCCATTTTTGCTGTCAAATTACCATCAATATGAATGAAATGACAATACAATCAGGCAAGAGCATCAACGCAGCAGCCTAACCAGTAGTATAGATATATTCTGAGTTATATCCGAGTACCCAAAGGCTGGATTCTGCCACCTCTACAATACTTAATACAATTAATAACAGAATCGCAATAAGGAACAGTCCAGAGAGACCCAATAGGGTATTCAAACAATTTCTATCTTTCAGTACTTTTGGATTCCATATACTCGATGGCTAAATCGGAGAAATAGCAAGACAGTCTGACAGAGAAAAGCAGTTCAATTTGCCTAACTTTTATGAAAATGCGATGGTTTAACTCCCAAAAATTCCAAAGAATTGTTTAAAGACACAATTCGGACGAAAACGTGGTTTTACTGTCCAAGTTCTTGTAGAAAAAAACTCCCCCGTCAACAAGACATATTTTCAAATAGAAGTATTGATTTTGCTTGCTGGTTAAATATATAAATAAACATATTGCACTTGCGAAGCAAACATTTTCATCCGGGTCGCCCCCCCCCTTTGTAATGTCCATGAATCACTTCTCCACCAAGTCTACAAAAATATTTAACAAAACTGATTACAAAAATGTCTTACTAGGTGTAATTTAAGAAATTCATCACATTTCTTGTTTGTTGAAACTGCGCGTTACTATGGTATAGAGATGTCAAATAGATAGTATGCTTTGTGCATAATGAAAAGTGTAGAGGATGTATTTCATTTTGTATTGAGTTGTTACGCCAGTATGTTTAGCCTTATCATTGTAGAAGCCCCTCCTTTTTAAAAATATAGTAAATGCAGATATTTCAAAATCACTGGAAAAGTCAAAGAGATGCGTAATTTATGTAGGTTCCTTTTCCATGCATGCGTTTATAGTCTGAACTTAATTACTTAATTTATGATTGTGTATCTTCATTTCTGACGTATATCATCTTCTGTTCTGTACGTTGTTAGAATACTGGGATGTGTACTGTTGCTTTTTGTACTGGTGAGCATGATTGCCTTACTTAACTTATACAGAAATTGATTTGAATTGATCTTTATAATGATTTAAAAAAAAAATCAAAATCTGCAGTTAAAATGTATACGTAATACTCAATTTTTTCTTTACTACGAGAAGATGACTACAGGTTTTAACAGCTCGATATTCCGTTTTAGGTACGAGGACACAATTAATTTCGTAGTGCATTTCAACAGACCCATCTTGACATATAAAAAAAATTCCTCCCCTTCAAACTAATTCAAACTTCACGAATATGGAAACATGTATAATAGCAGATTTCTGTAAGAGTGCCAGAAAAATTCACCATCATTTTTTATTTTTAGCAACTTTGCTTCGGACACCCCGTAGACATGAAAAGTGACCACTGCCAAATGTCCTAAATTTTTACCTTCTTTCATAGGGCAAAATCAAAACTTCTACATAAAATTACGGAATGAAAAAAAATTCCTTGTAAATTTGATCCTTGCCCTACATTTCTGCAGTTAATACTAAGCAATAAAGTTTATGGCCGCAAAGAAAAAAATCAGGAAGAAACACACTAAAAAAAAGGAACTATATATACAACGAAAAGTCAAGGGGAATTAATTGTGACCTCGTACCTATTACTGTTAATTAAGTACAATATATAAGGAAGTGGTCCGTTTAACTGGAGGCACTTCTAATATAGGTAATAAATACATCCCGTAACATGGCTTCATACGCGTTTCGTCTGACAGATTCAGAGATTTACAAAAAAGGAGCTGACATGGGGCCCTAAATTTACCCAAGAAATTTATGAAAATGATACATTCTATTCACTATTGTTGAAAATATGTTAAGCAACTATTTGTTTGATTATATTTTCTTATGCACAAATGTCACATTAAAAAATTATTTATAAGGGGAACAAGGACAGCCGCCATAAAACCTGGTTTAATCCTCGATTTCCAATGGCAATGCTTGTACCGAGTGGCAATGACCATTGCTATGGTTGCACACTTTCCGGTTTTACTTTGATAATACCATTTAAATGTTATGCGGACTTTCCATTTTGACTCTTATATAGAGTTTATCACTTCGATAACTTAGTAAATTACCATTCATTTGTTATGGACAAATATTCATTTTTGTCTCTCACCCTTTGTTTTACGGTAAAATTCTACACAAAGCACGGAAAGCTCGATATTCGCCCAATAAATTAACTAAACCTTTGAATGGGATATATGTTATGATATTCTTGTCAAATCTTTAAGGACGACATTTTTTTATATTAACATTCATTCGCTCCTAGAGTTTTTAAAATAAAAATTGGACCACTATATTTTAAAACAGTTTTTGGCATGGGTTGTGTCCTAATTGTATGACATATGATGCATCGTGGCTCTCAACCGCACATGGGAAGAATTGGAATTGATTTTACATATGATAGGGATATAACTTTTTGTAGGTTTAAACTTGTGGTATGAGGATTTCCTTGTCGTTAATTGAAGACCAAAAGGAGGTCTTGGGCTGATATTTTCATCCCAATGGGGTTGTTGTCTCTTTGACATATACCCATTCCTATTTTCGTTATACTTTTATCTGTGTTCACAGCTGAGGCGAAATGACAACACATGCACCTGAATATACACCGAATAAGTCCTGTGTAATGCTAATTCCTGAGCTGTAATTTATGGCATAATTAATTACAAGTCTATGGTACGGGTAAATTTAAATACATGCAGTACATGATATACAGTAGGGTAATAAATAGTCAGTACGGTGGTACTTTGACATGGTAAATGTACTAGACAACAAACTATCTGTGGACTTACATTCAACGTTTTACGGTTGTCAACAATACACACTGTAACTTTAGAAGAAAGTACATGTATTTATATATGTCAATAAATATTGCAGGAGACCAATGATTAAAATAATTGTGAACTAGGGTACAGATTTTGCCACAATAAATCGGACAATCTTTCTTTGCTCCTAACAGGAACTCTATAGTGCCAGTTTATTTTTTCAAATTTCGTAGTTGAATTGCCAAAAAATAAATGTAAATTTGCAATTCATTCGATATCATTATAATAATCAGTATCGAAATATTTAATTCAATATATCACGAAATATGAAAATATTTAAACATATGAACATGGCGAACATGGATCCTCCTCCTCCTTTTATGCAGACTTGAGACCGACGAGTTATCCTAGCGGAATCCATGTTCATTTGAAAGATATGTCAATACTAAATCCAATACAAGGTAAACCTATCTAAGTGTAGATTACATCTTTTAGGCATTTTTGGATATATTCTCAACTTCTATTTTATTTTCATATTTTTATGAAATATTTTATATCACTATCTTTTACAGGTAAACTGGCACAATTAGTGCCAGTCTTTTAAGCGCAATTCAACTACGGGGGAAATATGTTGGGACAATTAAACTAGTTTTTATCCAATTGGCGCAAAGGTTGAATCGTAAATGAACGCAATGTACACTTTCATTGAACTTCAATGTGTAGACACTTGGTAACCAATATGTACTGTACAAAATAGTATGTTCAGTGTACGCCATATATAGATTGTACATATAAATTCCACCGTAGTGTTTCGAAAAGTGGAACGGGTGAATCTTATTACACATATGTACAATACAGTTTAATGCATATCATATAAATTGTAGCTATAATCAGAGGTATGACGAACTTTGGAGCTTTAGTTTCCCTACATGTATGTAGGCGATTTTGAAATATTGCTAATAACTATATACAATTAAGGATTTTTGTTGTAATGTTGGAATATAGTAGTATACCTTTGTCATCATCTCATCTGTAAAAGCTTCTTGTACTTAACAGGAACGCACTTTTTTTATACTATATACACACGGATGATCAAAACCGTAAGGAAACGAACCTCTTCTACTGCAATATTGAACAGATAACTCCTGTGACCTGTTGAGTCACCTGTTCTGTGTGAGCCATAAAACAATTACCTCAGGGCGATTCTATTCGTCACCTGACCTGTGTAGTGTCGTATGTAAACTTAACCGGGATTTTGAAAGTGGGTTCTAAAAGGAGGGGTCTGGAAGAAAGGGGTGTGTCATAGTCTAATATTTCCTCATTTTCACCAAAAGTTTGCATGGAATTATCCACATTTATCCAATTATATCATTTGCAATACTTCTTTTTTGGATACAAAAACCAAAGGATTTTGATTTTTATATAAGTCATTGTATATAATTATATTTACTGAAAGGATCTGCTTACCAGTGAATGGGTTTTTTTTCTATTTAGTTTTTTTTTTATATAATATTACAAGTGCATTAAAACCGTACATGTAACAGGGAGTTATAATTATTTACAGATCTATGCGTGTAACTGTCACCAATGATTTTAGAGTCCATGCTTTAATTTACATTACAAAACCGAATTACTGCAGCCCTTGATAGACGTTCGCTTGCATGGAAGTTATTTTCTGATATGGTACCATCCTATGGACGAACGGAAATGCCAGCATCTTACGTTAGATCGGGGTATTAAAATGAACACGTGTTATGTCTAATTAAGACAAAGTCCCGAGAAAGTGCAGTCTCATTCGCTAGCCCAAGGATTTATATGTAGCATTTACCTAAATTTAACTCTTCCATTAGCCTATGAAATAACTTTTTGTACAACTATATACTACGTTACTGGAATGCATCTTATGCGTTTCTGCACAGAATTATACGAAAGGATAATTACAGAGAACACCTCGGGTATGTATTGTCAGTGGCGAAACGAGGTCGCGAAATCACGCATGACATAAGACGCTTTAGTATACGTTTCACTCCCCGCTATGACCTTGTCCCAGTAGCGAGATGATCCCCGTTTCGTATTAATTTTCCCATAGACTTCTGTAGTGAAGTGCATATTTTTAGGATTTTAAAAAAAAATATGTAAATTGATTCAATGAAACTTTCACTTATGTGGCATTTCTAAGGAAATGTAAAAAAAATAATTTCCCGCCCAGACCCCCTGCCGTAATTTTGCCTACACTTCAATTTGGACTCAGCTACGCGCCTGGAGTCCACGAAGATCGGACAGAAAAGTAGTCTCGAACTATATAAAACTCCAGAAAATCCAATTTGCACTGACTATTCCTGAAACACTCTCCTCCTTTCCACAGGTTGGGAACTACAGCTGTGGTGTTTACCCATTGTAATATTTATTGTATCCGACGAATCTTTTTTGAATTAGGTTCACTTTAATTGTAATATCCAATGATTAAAATTGCACTTACCGTGGTTAAGGAATTTATATTACAGGGACTTGTAACTCCTTACAAAGTCTATATAATGTACAAAAATGGCTGTTTTTTTTTCTCAAGGTAAACTTAAAGCCAGTTAGGTTTACATTTGACTTATTCATACTGGGGTAAGAGAAATTATTCAGGGTTATTTGTATATGAATTATGATATTAACAAATTGATGATGAAAGTTATGATGAACATACTGAAGAAGAGTGTGTTATCTTGGAATACTATTAAATTATAATGGAAAGTTTTGTTTAGCGAGAAAAAAGCTGACAAAACAAGTACAGAAAGGTTTAATTGCTCCTTACAGAAAAATCAGGAATATATCTATACCTATCAATTAACAGTTTAAATTGTTTGATCTATTGGTCAGTCCTATTTTGAAAAAGAATGATATTCCTATGGAAAAAAAAAAAAAAAATCCACCAAAAATTTTGTAAGAATTATTTTTCATTTCTGTCTACTCCCTGTGTATTAATCTTTCTCTCTTCACTCTGTCTTTCTTTCCTTTTTGGGTTGAATACTAATAAATGACACCAGGATGTTAATTGTCAATTTACTATCAATTGCTAATTCACAGGCAGGTTGTGTATGCTGTATCAGGATTTAAAAATGAATTATACAGGTAATATTAGTAACCTGTTTACATTAGGTAGGCAAAATACATTGTCTGGGCATTACAAGTACACCTTCTCTTTTAACCCCAGTCACTGGATTTTATCCAAAAATGAATATGAACCAAAAATACAAATGGTAAAAATGACAACCCATCCTGTCTTCCTGTTATTAATTTGTGATTATAAGGCCCTATGTACATGTACAGGAGTGTATTTTACTGCAGAACATAGATTTAAAATTGGGGTGATTTTTTAATGAAATCTTGATTTTCACAAATTCTACCTCCAAAATGTTTTTGCATGCTCTGCATTTTATTCTATTAACGTCTCCCTAGCCTGAAATTCTAGATCCGCCCCTGATATACAATATGTATAATAAGAAAGTACACTATACCACACAATCTGATTGTTTCATTGCTGCAGTTTTGATATTGATTTATTCTGTACATTGTGCTAGTTAGAATAATTTGATACAAAAATATTATAAAAAAACTGCTTATTATCAAACTTGATAATATATAGTAAGAATACAAGTAAAATTTTACCATTGAATTCTGACATGAAGTAGGGAATACATGAACCTGTGTTACATGTATTAGGAACACATACTAAGCAATAAATCCAGTGGGAGGATTCTGGGTATTGGACCCCACTGATGGTATGTTTTTTTTAATGTATGCTTATTTAGGAAAAAAATGAACACCCAACCCTTTTTACAAATTTCTGGATCTGCCAAGCATGTAGCTGCTTATCTGTAAAAGAAGAATTATAGTATTTGTAATCAATTAAACCTCATTTGAACACTAATTAAAAGAATTTGTCACAAGTTTTCAGGCAGTGGAATGGACTTACAATTTGTTTACTTGTAGTACAAAACGCACTACCTGACAATCCTGCAAAAAGTTATTTTTTTAAATAGAACATAAAATAAAATGCTGTGTGCAAAAAATGAAATGTGTTGAGTGACATTTGTTTTGTTTTGTTTTGTTTTGTTTTTTCTTGGGGGGGATGGTTCAATACCAATAGAAATTTTTCAACAGAACCATATTTAACTCAGTCTTTACACATATGGCTGGCATTTCAATATTAAAAAAATATATTGTTAGTAAATTGAAAAACTTTGTAATTCAATGAATGCAGTGTACAAACTAAATTCGTCTAATGATGATCATTCTAACAAGAAGCACACTTAAACTTCCAAAATAGTAGTTGAAAGGTTTGATTTTGTTTTTTCGTTTCACGGACTATCACAAAACGTCACGCAGGCTGTTTGAATAATAAAAAGTCATCTAATTAGCAAAACCCATTTTTTATAAAATTGGAAAGTTATGCTTTATGTAAAGATATAATATATGCGCTAGACCCAAAAAGGGAGATAATTAAACTGATTGGTTTTTAATGTGAAAACATTGTTAGCACAGCTCCTCCAAAACTACTCAAGTTATTTTGATAAACTTTTATGTGAAAAAATGCACCAATAGAGATTTAATGCAGTACTTTTAGCTTTGTATAATGTAGGGAACACCTGATATTACCAGATGACTATGAAGACATTGACCAACCTGATGATGGATTCGGTTTTGTATCCTGTAATGAGAGCAACATGTGGTAACTAGTAATTACAAGTATTCCAATATATGCATGGTAAAACATTACTTGCGCATGATTTTGAAAAGTTTTTTATGTAATCAGTTTACTTAAAATTGTTATTAATGTTGTGCACTCTGTTGGAGCACAAGAAGCATATTATATGTAATTAGTCTTTCAACTTACATGTAATTAGTCTTTCAACTTAGCACGTTAGGTTTTGTCTTTATACATGAATGAGTTCCGTATAAATCAGAATACATCAATAAATTATAAATACTTGTAAGAAACCTTTAAGAGTTGAAGACCTACAGATCATGCTTTGTGTACGTATTTAACTACAAATATAGAAAATATTTACATGTATGTATGTAATATTATAAATGCAAAAATAAACGAAATTTATACTACATACATATATCACATATATGTATGGTGAGGTTGAGTGAAGTAAGAATATATAGAGAGCACACTGACAGGGTTAAAAAAAAAACGCACAAAAAAAAACCACAAAGCCCCAAGAAATGCTGACAATGGCACACAGTGACCCTACAAAAAAACGCAGTTCTTTATCGTAGGCTGCAGTAGCCCTTACAACGTGGGTATAACACAATCGTTGGAAGGAATTTAATCCACTTTTTTCTGAGTACTTTGGCTGGCTGTTTTCCGAGCATAATGCCGTACAGTGACTCGTCATCGCACTCACTCAATTCGACATAGAGTTCAAGCGGAAGATTCTCGATAAGTAAGTCCCACCAAATACCAAGTAAAGGAAATGTAACAGTACAATCTATGCATGCATGAATCATTATATCATGAAAAATTCTGTTACATAATTTGCAACAAATTTGTACAGAATAAAAGAGATATATCCCTTTTCCAATAAATTCTATGTAATGTATTTCTCTTACACCGTTGTAGTTTATCATATCAAAACCAACATTCGGCTTTGATAAAGGATACATTTGCGGTATGAACGAGATGAACAAATTTTGAAAACAAAATTTGTCATGTGCCACCCACTGCCTAGTTTTTGTATGGGCTCACTTGATAATGTTCTAGTAACCTTCATATTTGATCGGTTGCTTAAAGTTTTGTGTCGGTCCATAAACTTTTTCATTCCATGAAATTGACGCTTTGCTTCTGACATATTGAAATGATTCCGACTGGGCTGCAGCAGATAGATGTTTGCCGCCAAACGAGATAACAAGCTACCCGTGTCTGTATATTTCTTATTGGTCAATTACCGATTAATGGATGTGGTCAATTCATGTCACAAATCATTTATAACACCGCCTTCCTCGTTAACCAAATAGACTTCTCGCCCTGCAATCTCAAAGTCTATTTGAATAACTCGTAAGATCGTGCAATAAATATAACTTAAACGGTGTTCCCGATCAGCCAAGTATATTTTTTGATTCGTTAACTCATGAATAATTTTCAATGAACAAAATACCGGGGAAAATGGCCCTTATCCTTTGTTTACTTTGCGCCATTATTTCACGAATGGTTTTTAGTTCTAACTTGCTTTAACTAGCTTATCCAGCGAAGTATCACTTTAAGAGACTTCGCTGTTTATTCTGCATAAATCGGACCAAAGTTCAGTATACAAGATGATATATTCAGATATTAGATACATTCCTTAAATACATGTAGCTGTCTTGTATTTTTATAGGGCTACCATAATCAATGATACATGTAATTCCCACAAACTTAGTAAAGAATACACGTGTGTCTTATAAATGTTGCATGACTGTTTACCAAGTCTGAGAGCAATACTTCAACAGTCATTGTTTTAGAAAAAAAGTTTTGGGACGGACGGACGACGCAGTCAGTATTGGGTTCGCTGTGACATCACGTGGCACCCTTGATTCTTAACTATGGCAACGTAACCGATAGAGCTTACAACCTTGCATCCCATTGGACAAAAGTAATGACAACTGTGAAATACAAGGTTTCAGTGCAGGCATTTGTGTCCGGAATATTTTCAATCAACAGCATTTTTTTTACTTTCATACATTAGTTTACTTGTTGAATCAATCAAATAATTCATTAAAATACGAAACATGTAGCATAATAATCTCACAGAGTTCACCAAACTAAAATCTAAATCGGATTTGGTATTTTAATAATAGACTGACAAGGCGAGAACATTCGTCGGCAACCCTTTAAAAGAAATAACTTGTTTCATGTGGTACTGACAGAAACATTGACATATGCCTTATGTCTAATCTGGAAACCTGAGTCAATAAACAAAGTATTTGAAATATCCAAATTACGATATCAGGTCCAGGGTACATGTACAAGCTGGATTACCTTATGTCGGACTATCGACTTGTCGGTCCAGAGAACAGTCGGCCGATTAAACTGTCTGACCAACGTGTTGCTGGACCATCGAGTTCAACAAGTAAGGTCATATGATTATCTAAAATTATAATTTGACGTCCTTTAAAAGGCTTTGAGACCATAATTTTGGTTGATTGTTGGATTGCTATATGAACAGTAAGCCACTTATTGGGTGTGGCTTTTGTGTGTGTTAATTACTTAAATTATGTAAAGAAACACATAACATTCCGCTGTTTATATCAACTGTTTTCGTTCATTTAATTAGCGTAAATGAACATCAAATTAATATTAATTTAATGAAAAAAATAGACGTTATATTTTAGAAAAGTTATATCATATTCCGTAAAAATCACTTGCATACGCACATGGTATAACCCGCCACGTGCGCCATCATGTAGGGAAACATTTCAGTCTAGGCATTGTACCTGTCCATGTTTCCATGTTATAATGCAAACAAATGCAATATCTAACATCATTCTACTTAATTCGCCCTTTCTTTCATTATAAATAATAATACAAAGCACAAAGTTCCACTACCGACCATTTCAACTGACATATTTAGCGTAAAGTGTACTGCCAAATATGGCGGGTCTAAGAGTAATCAAGGGAACCAAGGTTATAGCGGTAATCAAAAGAATGCTATCCAGGGACAAAGACCAGACATGGAAAACAAACATACACAACAAAGAACATAAAGTAACTAAAATCATACATAAAAAGTAACAAAAGCAAATGAGCATCTCGGACTCCACTAAAAACTGGGAGCATGGACCAGGTGCACCGGTAGGGTAAGCTTCTCTGCTTTTCTAGAAACACCCACCGAGTTGCTCATCAAAAAAGTCAAGTCCGGGGTAGACAAACGAGGAAAGGAAAACTAAAACCCGTTGAATAAATCAGTTTTCATGGTGCAGATGGATACACCATAACGATCCACGAGTTCATGATGACCATAAAACTTCTGTTCTGATGATTTCAATCTTGTAGCAACATAACCCTGTTGTTCAGAAAAAGTCAAGTCCAGGAGAGACGAAAGAGGAAAGGAAAACTATGACACGTTGAATTTAAGGTTCCCGTAATAAGTCACGAAAAGTACCATAATTGTCCCGTTAGAAAAATAAATCACGGAGGGATAAAATATCGGCATAAATGGTCAGCCCGTAGTAAAACAATGATAAAATGGGGTTTCCGTCATTTATATCTTAATTTGCGTTTATCTGAAAATTGACAAGACGTTTTGCAAACGATTTAATTGTTAATAAATGACAAATGATGACACAAACATAATTTTATGTTCCCGACGATTTTTTTCATCGAAGTTTCTGTAAGAAAAAATAGAAACATCTTGAATGTGTTGTCTCATTCATGCGTTTGTTCCTTGACTTACACTTTATGCATGATTTAGCAAACACTTTCCTGAATAGCATTTACCAAGTTGATCTTTTAATATTAAAAACCAATACAAAAATGGTTTACGCGGATTATTAATTACATTTGTAACATGTATTTATCTTCGTTTAAAAACAACCAATGCACGTATGTGACCGTTTTACGGATGTACGTATATATACGTTACACTTTATCAATTGTTACGTATATTATGTATGTGTCACCAAAAGTTTTACAAATAAACACGGATATCACAATTATCTCTGCCTCCTTTGTTCCTGTTGATCAATAATTAATCAATTACACTGACTTTAGTTTGCCAATTGCACCTTATTTTTTTATATTATACAGAAGCAGTTTAACTTTTGATTTATTCATTATGTCATTTAAATTTAGTAAATTCATTTAAGTAGATTATTGTATGATGTAGAATTATTTTAAAATCAACTACTTTAAAATTGTTAAATACAAAAGAAGTTATCGATTAGCTTTGAACAGCCGGTGATTTATATATGTAATGATAAACGTGATTTCATTGACCCTTGACGATCACGTGGCGAACACGTTATTTTTAGACCAAGGACTAAAATTATTTTATACAATATAAACAATAACGGGTCCGTGTAGTAATGAATGATGGGCGATCTAGCATTTGACACGGAAAAAAAGGATTTCGATTTAGAAAAGGTGTTAGATCTTTTACGGAAATGTAAAGAGGAAGACGATACAGTTCTACTGGAGTATTACATAAAAGCGTATAAGGAATTATGCAGGTAGGTACTATAATTAAAGAGTCCGTTCTATAAAAGAAAATGTTTGTTTTTTTCTATACAAGTGAACACCGTATTTCAAATGTTACCATCAACTCTCTGTCCGAAATCACTGACTCCTTGTCGGGTCTCTGTTTGGTTCTAATACATTATTGTTTCCCAAACAGTTCTTTAACACTAGGAACCGACTCCTAATCGGATGGATTTTGAAGGTATTCTTAAGAGTCTCCTTAATTTCTATTTGCCACACAATTAGGTACCATACAAGAATAAAAACGTGTTTAAAAATTGAAAATATAAACAAATCAATATATTGATATTTAAGCATATTTTTTTAAGTTGGTAAAATTAGGTTTAATTGAGAAAAGTTTATTAACACGTATTTGTAGGAGTGCATGTTAACAGATACTCGAGTACTCAACCTCGAGTACAATTTAAGTGTACATGTACTTTTTGTAAAGGTGTTTAAACACTGATTAACACCTACACGGCAACCGTAAAGTTTGTGATTAAATAAAATTCTTTAGTACACATGTACACATTTAATTTGATGTCCTATTTTTGATGATAATTATAAGAAGGCGATAACAACACGAGTCGTAAAAGCAACACCTAAATTATTTATCTCCCCTGGAATATATGATACAGATTGTTTCAGTTGGACTAACGATGATTTTGTTTGGCATGTCTCTCATTTTGTCAATTAACACACAAATAGTTTCTATGAAGACAAACATTTAATGTTTATGTTCTAATGTTTATTGCTCCAATGTTGTAGTGATTTGTTTGACGTCCATTAACATGTAGGAATATGTTACCATAGTTTAATTTGTATACCTAAAGCAATAACAAAAATCCCAACAAAATTCAGTATTCTTCATCAAACGTTTAAATTTTATCCGAGTAATCGAATGCTTGCGAGTATCAGGACAGAGTACACGAGTAATACATGTAAACTTTAGGAACACATGATTGTTGCATTCCCTACATAAGAATTATAATAACTATCAAATATCTTACTTCGCTTTCGTACATATTCATGTTTGACTCCCAAAGAACAGGAGGTTGCATGTACATGTGATTACACTATAGATAATGCATTACCAATGCAGCGGTTGTACATGCAGGCCCGATCCGGCTTCATTTTTCTGACATTCTATTGAAAAAATTCTGAGCAAAGCCAGTGATGCAGAGATAAAAAAAATGGTCTTTTCAAATAGAGAAAGTATCATTGTGTGGTCAGGAGTATCAGATCGGTGGGGTTTTAACATACATGCTTCTCCTTTTTCCTATTTTGCTTGGTTCTTACAAACACTTACACTTAAAAGCCAAAAAATATTCTGTGTCGGCCATCTTTTATTTCAAGACAGTACGTGACTTACTTGTCCGTCTGACTATTGAATGAAATTCATCAGTTATTAGTAATTTGGTTATTACTCTTCATTTTAAAGTTAGATTTTTTTAGTTATTGAGGATACTACTGTGTGTCTATCTCCCAAACAAACATGTGATAAGTGATATGTAAATACAATTTCATCTTGTCATTATATAAATAATCTGTTTTAGGTTCTTCCGCTTACAAGGTAGACTGTTCGGCTTTGTTGCCAGAGACTTGGAAGAGAAAATAGGAATTCTAGAAACATGGCGGCGCTGTGATACATGTGACAATTACAAATCAGTACAGTCTATGCTAAAATACGAAGTCGAATATGGACTTACTACTTTCCGGGGACGTGTACCGTCAGGTTCTAGGACATTACTGAGACTTCAAAGAGCTTTAGAATTTATTTTGCGATTCATAGACGAAATGAGTTCGTGCGATGATGGTGCGAGTAGCTCCGAAATAGCAAATAATGTGTATCAAAAAACTTTGGCTAACCACCATCCATGGTTAGTACAAAAAATGGCGCGTCTTGTGACACTTATGCTCCCTAGCAGAAAGGACCTTATAGAAACTATGTGTAAACAGGACTATAATGATGTTTTGATACTCATGCATGAAGTTACACAAACTGGTAACCCTATTTATGACATTACACAGAGACTGTATAAAAAGTATAGTCTTTTAAACTTAAAATAACCAACCAACCAAAGTGAACATTTTTTTTTAATCTAACATTTTAGTTTAAACATTTGTCAAAACCAACATTTTACCTTTGTTTTTTATTATTATTTATTAAAATCGGTTCATCAACCGTGTAGTCTTATTCTAAAGTATTTGAACGTTAACATACCATGGAATGATTAAGAACCTGCATGTACGTCTAACCTTTAATACAGGTTTTACAATTTAACGCCGCATTCTATATTTTTCTGACGCGGGAAGCGTTGATGTTAGCATGGTTGGTAAATTAATCTGAAATGAATAGAAAAATTAACAAATCTTGGGTCTGTAATTTGATACCGATTTGTATTGTGATGACTGTATTTACATTTGTCTGAACCAATTCCATCTTGTTTACGGAACTTACCGATTGTTTGCAACACGTTTTATTTGTATTATGCTTGTATTTGATTTTTTACCTTTTAATTAATACTCCAAATAAGAATCATGCAAAATCCGTTGTATGTGATACACCCCAAAAAAGGCTACACATTCATTCCAATCGATCTGCTTTAGGAGATAAATGACATTGAAAATCCAATGGTTTCTATTGTATTTTAGTGTAATTTACAGAGTTATCTCCCTTAATTTTGAATTCTACAGTACATTCTATATAATTTGTACCTCTTATGAACTTGGGTCATATGAAAAACCACTTGTTAATTTCTGTTTACTATAATGTTTTAAACAAAATATAAAAAAAAATCAATAAATATATGTAGGCTTTCCAACCATGAATCACATTTTGCATGATTCTGACCTGGAACGTTACTTAAATGTGGCTACCGAGTACTTTGTATATTTATGTTATTCATATGTAGTAGCTGTGAGACACTTGACAACCTCCAGCATTGCCGGGATTGACCGAGGATGACCGAGGATGTACCAATTGCAATATGTTTTGTAAGGAAAACCGGATGTCAATGAACCCCCACACGTTACTTGTTAAGTAGCATTTTTCATATGATATGTTTTATTTGCTGGAGGTCATGATATTTGCCGTCAGGTTCGAAGCTGATATAGCACACTGTGTAATAATGTATTGTCAACGGTGACTGTGACATAATCTTTTTTAATTGATGTCATTATGTAGGATGATAAATAAACCTGAGCCAAAAGATTCACTTCGTATCTATAAATTGTACTTTATGATCAAAACACTAGCCTGTCAAAATACTAGTATAACAAAATAATAACGTGTTTTTTTTTTAATAAAAAAATATACTTCTGTTAACCTGTCCTGTGTGTAATATTTTTTGTCATTCATTTGAAGACCCATTGATGGCCTTAAGCTGATATCTCGGTTTTGTTGTTGTCTCTCTGACATATTCACCACATACCCATTCTTGTTGTATTACAGTCGACATACCATGTTATAAAGCAACAACAACAAAGAAGCCTCAATTACTTTGTTATGTAAAACAAAGTAAAATCTAATAATAATAATAATAATAATAATAATAATAGCCTTTATTTAGACTGGATAACATAGCCCCACACCCAGTTCACAGAAGAACATTAATGTCTAACAGTTGTATGAACATAAATATCTTAAAGATGGAACCAAGATTCCAGCGGAAATCAAAAGAATGTAATCCGTGGACAAAAACTGGATACACCATAACGATTTATAAATGCATGATGACGGCCATAAAACTTCTAGATCTATAGTGATGACTTTAATATTGTAGCAACATTACCTGTTCCAGAAGCCTATACTTATAAGAAGTATAGCGCGTTACAAAAAGTATGCGTAGTTACGGTAAGCTCTGGCATAACGTATGAAGTGTGATATGAAAATTCCATACGCAGGTGCTGAGGGAATGTTTCCATAGATGGAAGAAAAGAGAGGCATGATTGTTGAGGGTTCTCTCTGATGAATCAGCACTCTTAAACACTAGGCTACTGACCTTATAACATCATTTTCTTGATTCCATGGAACTTAATTAAGTTTACTCGCTATTCAAATATCCCCCTCCCCACTACACAGAGTACTTAACTGTATGTACAGAACAATATAACTGCATCGCTGTTTGTAACGAGTGGTGTTCATACCTTATGATTGTGACACAATCTGCGTAGCGTATATTGTAGTGGAGTATTCCGTAAAAAATCAGAAAGCGGTTATAGGTCTGCGGTGAATATTGCGGTCTTCTAACGCCGCCACTTCTCTTGCATTACTCCTGTTCCAATAGCCTATGCTTGCAAGAAGTCTAGCGTGTTACAAAAGTCCATATGATATGATATGAAAACTCCATACGCAGGTGCTTAGGGAATGTTGTCACAGATGAAAGGAAAGTTGACAATGCGGAATGAAATGTCATCGCGTTTATCGTATAGTTTGGTCAATAGTTTTCCTTAACCATCGATATCTAAGTAGAGGTCAAAATATGAGACTGACTTTACGGTTCCTGTAGTATCCTTATCTCAAGTTCTTTTGGGGGTAGGTGCTATGTCTACTCCTTAAGCTGACTCATTTACATTTTTACGTCACAACACTTTTGAAGAAAGTAGTGCCACCATTTTATAACTTAGTTCAGTTTTATGAAATGGAAAGGGTGTAATACAAGAAAGGCATGATTCATGCACATAATTCATATTATATCCCTTAATAGAAGACGACAGAAGTTTTATGATCGTCACCGTAAACTCATGGATTGTTATGGTATATCCATCTGCGCCGTGAAAACTGATTTATTCATATTTTTCCTTTCCTGTTTGTCTACCCTGGACTTGACTTTTTTGGAGCAGCTCGGCGGGTGTTTCTAGAAAAGCAGAGTACGCTTACCCTACTGGTGCACCTGTCCATGCTCCCAGTTTTTAGTGGAGTCCGAGATGCTCATTTGCTTTTGTTACTTTGTTTGTATGATTTTAGTTACTTTATGTTCTTTGTTGTGTATGTCTGTTTTCCATGTCTGGTCTTTTCTTGGTTTCCTTGATTACTCTTAAAGTGTTACATGGTAAGGTCGGAACCATAACAGCTGCACAAGTTGTCATGGCAATGGTATCAGTTACATGCAATGTGCTATGTGATGACAGCCGTTTATTTAATTTATTTGTGATATCTTAGGACGATTCAGACATCCAAACAAATGAGTGACAAAAACCTAAGCTTTTTGACCCAGAAAGGTACTCGTGTAGGATACAAATTATAGATTCGTTGATAGGCGGTAAAACGGACTGTCTTGAAATTTATCATGAAGTCGATGAATGGAAGGGATGCATGCATGGTTGACCATTGTGGTCCATGGACTGTTTTATTGAATTACAAGCATAATTCTATCTGCGCCCGACATTACACAACATATAAAATTTGGTTGCTTGTACCAAGCCCACTCGTACATATATACTCATACATGCATGTTTTGTACTTATTGTACATATGAGAGTGATTGGATCTATTCATTGTTCCTCTTTTTGTAAAATGACTGAAATACATTCACTGTGTTGTTTATAGAAGTACACCCAGATGTATTGGCGATTTAATACTATATGTGTAACTAAGCCGCTTTATACGTAATTAAGTTTTAAAGTGTGTTCGATTACGGAAACGTAATAGTAAACAGAAATTAGCATGTAGTTTTTATATAACTCTTGTTCTTAGGAAATAAGAATTATGTAGAATGTACTGAATTCAAAATTAAGGGAGATAAGTCTGTTAAAAATATTAGATTTTCAATGTGGATTGTCTCCTAAGACCAGACAGATTGGAATAAATTATTATACATTTCATCATATAGACTTATAGAGCAACTGAATATCAAAAATAAAAATGTATGGCCTTTTTGGGGCTATCACATTTTACAGAATTTGCATGATTCTTACAATGACTGCTACTTAAGTATACATTTCACAGCTGATCTGTTATTGTCGTTTGTGATTTGTGCATGGACGTTCTCAAAAGGACGAGGATACTCTCAAATAAGCATTACAGTGGTGCGCTGAGCATGTATTGTTGCTATCACTATGGAACACTCCCGGGCGTTATAAATATTACACTATACTAGGTGGTTCTCAATTCATTTGAAGATGTAAAGGTGAAATTTCCGGGTGTGATTGACAATTCATCGCACAAACTATATAAAAAATAATATATATATATATATATATACACGTCTCAGAATGTGACGACACTATTCGCTACACTGCTCCGTCGGATCAAATTGATACAGGGAAGATTTGTAAATGTACAGAGAGGTCGGAAAAATTCCCAACGATGTTAAAACTGTCAAATTTGCGATGCAAATTTTTGGTCTTTCCCTCCGCGGGACTCGAACTAGTACCGCTGTGACATCTATGGCAACACCACCTGCACAAAGTCCAGCGCCCTAGACCACTCGACCAGCTAGGCTATTAAAATATAGCTTTCGCTGGCCGGGTCATTCCTCCTCGTAGGATCAATCTAGGGCTGTAAGTTAGTACACGATGTATGGTAGTACGAGGCAGTTCATTTAGATGTTATCATGTAGGATAGAGGATTAAAATCAAATAGGCTTCCCGGTTATCATTGATATAATAAAACACTTAACACTGTCATGAATGTAAACATATATAAAAAAAATACTTTAACGGAAACTGAATGATTGATACACATTACAGCATATCAAACCATAGTAAGGTACAATAATGTATGTTCAAAGTTTTTCCTGAATCAGCAGACATTTATCAATTATTTTGTAAGAAAATTGAAACCTTTTTTGAAATGGTGGGGTTCTGAATAAAATGAACTGATTTCTTCTGATGAATAAACGAGTAACTACATTCCCATTTCAAAATTTACATGTTTGTTGCTTATGTCTAAACCTCTATAGTGTCCTCCAATTTTACCCTTTTGTGAATGAGGCTGATACATACATCATATTTAGGTAGCAATGATGATTTCTTTACAACTGCACTACAGTATCACCAAAAGAAGATTCTCAATTTCTCATTGGATGGTAATAATAGTAAAAGCACATGTTATGTACTGCACACTTTGTAGTGATGATCTGATGATGATAGTGTTGCTCTTAAATATGTAAAAATCCTCCAAAAATGTTGCAGGAATTTCTTGCTGTATACCAGTAGTACCAGTAGGTATTCTGACCATAGAATCCCAGCCAATAGTGATACCTAAAAATAGTTAAGAAGTAAAAATGTGACAAGACTGGGCATGATTTTTAATAAAACAAATGCAAACAAACCACAAAAATGTGATGTCAAGGTCAGTGGTAATATAACCCTGGAGCATGTAGAAAGCTATGCATCTTGAAAATGCTTAACAACATTCCAATTATCAAAAACCTACCTTGAAAGATAAACACGTAACAACCTAGTGTAGACATGATTTTTGTATCTGGCTAACTAGTTACTATGAGAGTGATTGGTCAGTTATCGCCTCCAATAAAACTTATTCATGTATAAAGACAGAACTTAATGTGCTAAGTTGAAAAACCAACCAACTAATATTTTACAAGTTTAAGTGTGCTTTCTGTTAGAATGCTCGTTATGAAAGCTTCCTGTGTAATAGTTCAAAGCAAAACTGTTTCAGCCTATTTACAATGTCATCAAGATTATGTTAAAAATGCATACATGTGGATGAAGAAAAATTGTTCAATTATTTAAAATCAATGAGTATTGAATGTATAAGTACTTACTGTTACAGTAAATGTGTCAAACGATAATTGCCCATTTTAATTGGTCAATATTTTCTCTAAACATCTCTAAAAATGTGTAAGTGTTTCTCTTTTAAATACAAGTCCTCATTTAAAGGTCTGAAAAAAAAATAATAAAAATACATCTAGACAAATTTATTTTGTACACTGTATTCATTGAATTATTATGTTTTTCAATTTACTAACAATATATTTCAGTATTTGCACACAGCATATTTTATTTTAAAATCTATTTAAGAATTTAACTTTTTGCAGCACTGTCAGGTAGTGCCTATTTTGTACTACAAGTAAACAGATTGTAAATTAATGTTCAAATGAGGTTTAATTGATTACAAATACTATAATTCTTCTTTGACAGATAAGTAGCTACATGCTTGGCAGATCCAGAAATTTGTAAAAAGGGTTGGGTGTTCATTTTTTCTCTAAATAAGCATACATTTAAAAAAAAAAGTTCCAGCAATCGGAGTCCAATACCCAGAATCCTCCCACCGGATTTGTTGCTTAGTATGTGCTCCTAATACATGTACCCCAGGTTCATGTATTCCCTACTTCATGTCAGAGTTCAAAAGTAAAATTTTACTTGTATTCTTACTATGTATACAGTATGATAATAAGCAGTGTTTTATAACATATTTTGTATTAAATTATTCTAACATGCACAATGTACAGAATAAATCAATGTCAAAACTGCAGCAATAAGATTAGATTGTAGGGTACAGTATCCTTCCTACTGTATATCAGGGGCGGATCTAGAATATCAGGTTAGGGAGGAGTTAATAGAATACAATGCAGAGCAAGCAAAAATAATTTGGAGGTAGAATTTGTGAAAAATCAAGATTTATAAAAAGAAACACCCAAATATGTAATCTCTGTGTTGAAGAGACAAGGCTAACTCTACAGTACAATACACTCCTTTACATGTACATAGGGCTTTACAATCACAAATTAATAACAGGAGGACAAGATGGATTATCATTTTTACCATTTGTTTGTTTATATTTCATTTCTGGATGAAATGCAGTGATTGAGGTTAAAATAGAAGGTGTATTTGTAATGTACAATGAATTTTGCCTACTTAATGTATACAGGTTATTAATATTACCTGTATAATTTATTTGTAAATCCTGATACAGCTTACACAACATGCCTGTGAATTAGCAATTGATAGTAAATTGACAATTAACATCCTGTTGACATTTATTAGTTTGTATATACACTTCAAATTATTATTCAGCATAAAAAAGAAAGAAAGACTGAATGAAGACAGAAAGATTAATATAAAGAGAGTATATAGAAATGAAAAATAATTCTTACAAAATTTTTGGTGGATTGTTTTTTTTGTTTTTTTTTTTTCTACCATAGGAATATCATTCTTTTTCAAAATAGGACTGACCAATAGATCAAACAATTTAAATTGTTAATTGATAGGTATAGATATATTCCTGATTTTTCTGTAAGAAGCAATTAAACCTTTCTGTACTTGTTTTATCAGCTTTTTTCTCGCTAAACAAATCTTTCCATTATAATTTAATAGTATTCCAAGACAACACACTCTTCTTCAGTATGTTCATCATAACATTCATCATCATTTTTTTAATTTCATGATTTCAATAAAAATAACCCTGAATAATTTTTCTTACCCCAGTATGAATAAGTCAAATGTAAACCTAATTGGCTTGAATGAAAACCAGTCATTTTTGTACATTATATAGATTTTGTAATGAGTGACCAGTCCCTGTAATTTAAATTTCCTGACAACGGTAAGTGCAACTTTACTCATTGGATATTACAATTAAAGTGAACCTAATTCGAAAAAAAAAATCTTCGGATACAATAAATATTCCCTCTTCAAATAAAACACTATATTGTCAAAGTTTCTAATTTTATAATGGGTAAACACCGCACGAAAAGTTCAGCTGTAGTTCTCAACCTGTGGAAAGGAGGAGAGTGTTTCAGGATCAGAGTAGTCAGAACAAATTAGATTTTTTGGAGCAGTACATCTCCTAACTTACAGTATTCGGAACCTGACGTATGCATTCATTGCTGTGTTGAAATCGTTTGCTTCTGAACGACTGCAGCATCGACATTTATCTGGTCTCAGTATCGTATTAATTTTCCCATAGACTTCTATAGTGAAGTGCATATTTTTAGAATTTTTAAAAAAATATGTAAATTGATTCAATAAAACTTTCACTTATGTAACATTTCTAAGGACATGTGAAAAAATAATTTCCCGCAAAGAAAATAGGGTGAGTCCACGAAGATCGGACAGAAAAGTAGTCTCAAACTATAAATAGCCATTTTCCCTACTTTCACTTTCGTTTTGCACTCACCAAACCAACCTTTTCAGTGGAACATTTTTATGATATTATGTTAGATTTTCTTTGAAAAAAGTTCCTCATCTTACAGTGTGATGTTTGCTCTATTTTATAAGTCATTGTTCATATCTTTTGACAAAATATTAGTTTGTAGAGAGGCAAAAAGAAAATGCACTATATTTTTATAGCATCCATGTTTTGACGTACACCTGCTCAGGGATATGCAATACGATACTGGTACCTATTAGTAATAATCATTTCAATATAATCATAAAAGTTGTTGTTTTTCTGCTAGAGTATTCATTTTCATACTGAAAATTCAGAATATCATTGCCCTGCTATTAACATGAGTTTTCTATTAATTTTTTTATATAGATACCCTATTCCATGCATGAGACTAATATCTCAATGTTAGCCAGAAAATATTACTTTTGATAAAAAGCTGCTGCATTAGTCAAACTAAGCAAATTTGTGGTTTATTCTGACATGGTAGATACATGAGCTGTACTATGAGTTCCAAATCATTATTTAATCCCCACTTGTGAGTTCCATATATGGAAATATTAATATCCGAACCTCCTTTTTTGTCTTTAACTCAAGGGAGCCTCTTGTTTAAAGTAAAGTATAATGACCAGTACAACCAACTGTTTTAAACTATAGATATGGTCATTTCAATTATAATAAACCCAAAAAAAATTATACCAATATCATAGTTTTAAAAAAATATAGCTTTTCATATGCAGAAAATACAGATTTTCAGCCATTTTTGTACCCCAGGCAGATACAAATGGACCTCAATATGACAGGAAAAGGACTTTTTCTTTAAAACAGATAGCTATGATGCAAGAAAAATAGTTTATTGGTATAAATATTATAATAACAACTGTCTGCTTCAGATACTTTTTGAAAAAAATCAGTTTTTATATAAAAAAACACCTTTATTTTTCTTGCCGCATTAGAATCTGTCCATTTGAACCACTAAAAAAAGTCCACTAAAAAATTGGCTGTTGACTTTTGTGACATTTCTGTGTTTAAATCAACCACACAGTTCTATGGCAACTCATTTTAGCTATTTATTTGAAAGAAAAACAAAAAATAAAAAAAATATTCATTTTTTCATATATAAGAGGCAATGTATGGAAAATGACTATTTTCAAGTCCTAACCACATACTTAAAATGTGTTGTAACTTGAAAACTATCCTTTATGCAGGAGTATTACTTGCTTTAGGTTACATGAATATAGATATACTCATCATAAACAGTCAAGAGAATAATTTTATTAACTGATATTATACAAATTCATGAAAACAAAGTGCATTTCCAAATTTGGTAAAGATTAACCATAAATGCAAAAAACCAGAGCTACCATAAAAAATCAGGTTCAAAAGTTGGCTAATTCATCTTAAAAGTGTTACCTGCATTGGGGTACTACTTTTTCAGCTGGTAAAGACCACTTGCTGAATATCCAACTTTACTTGAAAAACTGGCTTACTAGGTCTCAGTATCGTATTAATTTTCCCATAGACTTCTATAGTGAAGTGCATATTTTTAGGATTTTTAAAAAAATATGTAAATTGATTCAATAAAACTTTCACTTATGTAACATTTCTAAGGACATGTGAAAAAATAATTTCCCGCAAAGAAAATAGGGTGAGTCCACGAAGATCGGACAGAAAAGTAGTCTCAAACTATAAATAGCCATTTTCCCTACTTTCACTTTCGTTTTGCACTCACCAAACCAACCTTTTCAGTGGAACATTTTTATGATATTATGTTAGATTTTCTTTGAAAAAAGTTCCTCATCTTACAGGATAGTATTGCATATCCCTGAGCAGGTGTACGTCAAAACATGGATGCTATAAAAATATAGTGCATTTTCTTTTTGCCTCTCTACAAACTAATATTTTGTCAAAAGATATGAACAATGACTTATAAAATAGAGCAAACATCACACTGTAAGATGAAGAACTTTTTTCAAAGAAAATCTAACATAATATCATAAAAATGTTCCACTGAAAAGGTTGGTTTGGTGAGTGCAAAACGAAAGTGAAAGTAGGGAAAATGGCTATTTATAGTTCGAGACTACTTTTCTGTCCGATCTTCGTGGACTCACCCTATTTTCTTTGCGGGAAATTATTTTTTCACATGTCCTTAGAAATGCTACATAAGTGAAAGTTTTATTGAATCAATTTACATATTTTTTTAAAAATTCTAAAAATATGCACTTCACTATAGAAGTCTATGGGAAAATTAATACGATACTGAGACCTAGTAAGCCAGTTTTTCAAGTAAAGTTGGATATTCAGCAAGTGGTCTTTACCAGCTGAAAAAGTAGTACCCCAATGCAGATAACACTTTTAAGGTGAATTAGCCAACATTTGAACCTGATTTTTTATGGTAGCTCTGGTTTTTTGCATTTATGGTTAATCTTTACCAAATTTGGAAATGCATTTTGTTTTCATGAATTTGTAGGATATCAGTGCAATAAAATTATTATCTTGACTATTTATGATGAGCATATCTATATTCAGGTAACCTAAAGCAAGTAATACTCCTGCATAAAGGATAGTTTTCAAGTTACAACACATTTTAAGTATGTGGTTAGGACTTGAAAATAGTCATTTTCCATACATTGCCTCTTATATATGAAAAAATGAATATTTTTTTTATTTTTTGTTTTTCTTTCAAATAAATAGCTAAAATGAGTTGCCATATAACTGTGTGGTTGATTTAAACACAGAAATGTCACAAAAGTCATCAGCCAATTTTTTAGTGGACTTTTTTTAGTGGTTCAAATGGACAGATTCTAATGCGGCAAGAAAAATAATGGTATTTTTTCATATAAAAACTGATTTTTTTTCAAAAAGTATCTAAAGCAGACAATTGTTATTATAATATTCATACCAGTAAACTATATTTCTTGCATCATAGCTATCTGTTTTAAAGAAAATGTCCTTTTCCTGTCATATTGAGGTCCATTTGTATCTGCCTGGGGTACCAAAATGGCTTAAAATCTGTATTTTCTGCATATGAAAAGCTATATTTTTTTCAAACTATGATATTGGTATAATTTTTTCTGGATTCATTATAATTGAAATGACCATATCTATAGTTTAAAACAGTTGGTTGTACCGGTCATTATACTTTA
Source organism: Perna viridis (assembly GCA_037379345.1). Taxonomy (NCBI): domain Eukaryota; kingdom Metazoa; phylum Mollusca; class Bivalvia; order Mytilida; family Mytilidae; genus Perna; species Perna viridis. The sequence goes on along the minus strand of CM074522.1, from coordinate 37,375,545 downwards.
CTTTAAACAAGAGGCTCCCTTGAGTTAAAGACAAAAAATGAGGTTCGGATATCAATATTTCCATATATGGAACTCACAAGTGGGGATTAAATAATGATTTGGAACTCATAGTACAGCTCATGTATCTACCATGTCAGAATAAACCACAAAGTTGCTTAGTTTGATTAATGCAGCAGCTTTTTATCAAAAGTAATATTTTCTGGCTAACATTGAGATATTAGTCTTATTCCTGGAAGAGGGTACCTATATAAGAATTGTAATAGAAAATTCATGTTTGTAGCAGGGCAATGATATTCTGAATTTTCAGTATGAAAATGAATGCTCTAGCAGAAAAACAACAACTTTTAGGATTATATTGAAATGTTTATTACTAATAGGTACCAGTATCGTATTGCATATCCCTGAGTGGGTGTACGTCAAAACATGGATGCTATAAAAATATAGTGCATTTTCTTTTTGCCTCTCTACAAACTAATATTTTGTCAAAAGATATGAACAATGACTTATAAAATAGAGCAAACATCACACTGTAAGATGAAGAACTTTTTTTAAAAGAAAATCTAACATAATATCATAAAAATGTTCCATTGAAAAGGTTGGTTTGGTGAGTGCAAAACGAAAGTGAAAGTAGGGAAAATGGCTATTTATAGTTCGAGACTACTTTTCTGTCCGATCTTCGTGGACTCACCCTATTTTCTTTGCGGGAAATTATTTTTTCACATGTCCTTAGAAATGTTACATAAGTGAAAGTTTTATTGAATCAATTTACATATTTTTTAAAAAATTCTAAAAATATGCACTTCACTATAGAAGTCTATGGGAAAATTAATACGATACTGAGACCGGTACCATCTCGCTAGTGGGACGAAGTCTTGGCGGGGAATGAAACGTATACTAAAGCGTCTTGTGTCGTGCGTGATTTCGCCACCTCGTTTCGCCACTGACAATACATATCCGAGGTTTTCTCTGTAACGCATATGAGCATTCCAGTAACGTAGTAAATAGTAGTACAAAACGTCATTTCAAAGGCTAACGAAAGAGTTTAATTTAGGTAAATGCTATAAATTCTTGGGCAAGTGATTGAAACTGCACTTTCTCGGGACTTTGTCTTAATTAAGCATAGTACATGTACATTTTAATACCCAGATCTAACTTAAGATGCTGGCATTTCCGTTCGTCCATATGATGGTACCCTATCAGAAAATAACTTCCATGCAAGCGAACGTCTATCAAGAGCTGCAGTAATTCGGTTTCGTAATGTAAATTAAAGTATGGGTTTTTATGGTCTACTCTAAAATCTTTGGTGACAGTTACACTCGTAGACCTGTAATTAATTACAACTCCCTGTTACAAGTACGGTTTTAATTCTCTATTAGAATTATAAAAAAAAACCTTAATAGAAAAAAAAACTCATTCCATAGTAAGCAGATCCTTTCAGTAAATGTAATTATATACAAGGACTTTTATAATAGCCTATCAAAATCCTTTGCTTGTTGTATCCAAAAAAGAGGTATTAAAATGATATTATTGAATAAACGTGGATAATTTCATGCAAACTTTTGGTGACTCCCACCCATTTTAGAAACCACTTTCAAAATCTCGGTTAAGTTTACATACGATACTACACAGGCCAGGTGACGAATAGAATCTCCCAGATGTAATTATAACAATTATAATTGTTTTATGGCTCACACTGAACAGATGACTCAACAGGTGACAGGAGTTACCTGTCCAATATTGCAGTAGAAGAGAATCGTTCCCCTTCGGTTTTGATCATCCGTGTGTATACAGTGTAAACTATGGATTTGAATGAAGTGTTCCTGTTACATACAAGAAGCTTTTACAGATGAGATGGAGAGAAAGGTAATTAATTAGGCCATACATTACAGGCAATTAGCCTTACACAGGACTCATTGGGTGTATATTCATGTGGCAGAGTGGAATTTAACCAGGAATTGACTGTGGATATAATTTTCATTTAATGGTACTCTTTCTATATATTTATGTATTGTATTTTATTTATTATATGATATATGATTTGAGATTAATAAACGAATGGTTTATATATTTATTAAAACTTACTCACATTTATATTAAAATGTATACATATTGTTACTTGTATCAGTGTAATTGATACTCATTTACTTTGACTGATGGATTTGCCTATCAGCTGATGAGCTATTTATAGAACTCTTTATTTCTCTTTTATTTATTGGTCAATTCAGGTCACATGTACTTTAAAATTCTCTTTGGGGTTTCCTTTGGAATGTGAGTATTATTCTCTTTGAGTTTGCTGAGCTGGATGGCAGACATATTGATTTCCTTGAGATTTTTATAACTTAGTCTATAATTTCTGACTAGTATTTCAACATAAATCTACTTTGGAAGTTTAGTTGTATTGCTGAGTTTCTGGAACTTGTATTTGAGGTTTGTTTCTATATTTCTAGCACTTTATCCCACTAAAATAACTTTGTCTTAACTGAGCAGCTAGTATGAGGTTGAATGTTTAGTTTGAATTTGAGAATGAATTTGCTGTATGAAAATGAACTGAATGAATGAGTAAAATCTATTTAAACCATTTAAAGAGACAAAATGATATAAAGGATTATAAATATTTAAAATAGTTAATAATTGAGCTATTAAACCAAAAGTTTCAAAAGAGACAAATCTTGAATGAATGTGATTTCTTATAAATAAATAGGATATAAATAATTGATTAAATGGTTAAATTTTAATATGTTAAATAATATTTTTATTTAATGATGTACTCAAAGTGTTTCGTGTTTGTAATGAATGTTATTATTGTTCCATGAACACATCAGTTATGAAACATATATTTGCTTCAGGTTTTGTATGTGTTATACTGTATTATACCAGACAGTTAACCTGACCTTTTCATCTATTTGAGAGGTAAGCAGTAAGTTGTGTTTTTATTATAATTTTTTTGTGTTAACATACCATTTGTGGCAATGTTTGGCAAACTTATGTTTTGCTGTTATTTTAAATTTTACATGTTGCATACAATTAATAGAGTATAAGAGATCTGTACAGAATACTATTATGTCAGAAGTTACAAAATTATATTGGTATGAAATTTATGTCAATCATGAATAATTATAATTCATACATGTAGACGCAAGATATATTGAGTCTTAGAGACAGACAAATACATGAAAACATAATCTATATTTTATTCTAACAATATTGTACAGGTTGACAGAATATGTTCTTTATTTAAAAAATAGAGTTATCTTTCTTTTCTCTGTACTTAAAGTATTTTATTGTATTACAGGGTCAATTAATTTATTTGTAACAGATTCCAATCTGCCTTATCAATAAAAGAACCCTAAATCATCCATGTGTATTTTGTGGACCCCAATATGGTTTCATTCAGATGCATGTGTTCCCATTTCGCTTCAGCTGTGAATTACAGATAAATATATAACGAGAATAACCATGGGGTATATGTCAAAGAAACACAAACTCCAATGGGATGAAAATGTCAGCCCAAGGTCATCTATTGGTCTTCAATTAACGACAAGGAAATCCTCATACCACAGGACACGTATACACGTAGATAGCCTCAAAAGTCATTATACATAGATACAGCTCCAGACAAGTTTAAAATACAACAAAAAATTATGTACCTGTAATATGTAAAATCAATTCCTATTCTTCCCATGCGCGGTTGAGAGCCAAGGTTCATCATAAGTCATAAAATAAGGGCACAACCCGTATCATGCCAAAATACTGTTTTAAAATATAGTGGTCCAATTTCTCTTTAATTCCTCCATGAGCGAATCAATGTCAATACCCAAAAAAATGCCATCCTTAAAGATTTCACAAGAATATCATAACATATATCCCTTACGGATAAGTCCCTTCAACGGTTTAGTTAACTTATTGGGTAAGTATCGAGTTTCCCGTGCTTTGTGTAGAATATTACCAAAAAAACAAAGAGTGAGAGACAAAAAAATGTAAAAATGTGTATTTGTCCATAACAAATGAATGGTAATTTACAAAGTTACCGAAGTGATAAACTTTATGTAAGTGTCAAAATGGAAAGTCCGCACAACATTTACATGGTATTATCAAAGTAAAAGCGGAATGTTTGCAACCATGGCAATGGCCATCATCACTCGGTACAGGCATTTCCATTGGAAATCGAGGATTAAACCAGGTTTTATGGCGGCTGTCCTTGGTCCCCTCATAAATTGATTTTTTAATGTGACATTTGTGCATAAAAATATAATCAAACAAATAGTTGCGTAACATATTTTCTACAATAGTGAATAGAATGTATCATTTTCATAATTTTCTTGGGTAAATTCATGGCTCCATGTCAGCTCCTTTGTTTGTAAATCACAGGATCGCTTTGAGTTTCACGTGTACATTTTAACTGCAGATTTTGATTTTTTAAATCATTATAAAGATCAATGTAAATCAATTTCTGTATAAGTTCAGTAAGGCAATCATGCTTACCAGTACAATCTTACAACAAACAGCAGTACATATCCAAGTGTTCTAACAACAGATCAGAAGATAATACACGTCAGAAATGCAAATACACAGTAAAATGGAGTCCATCATAAATTAAATAATTAAGTTCAGAGTATGAATGCAGGAAAAGGAATCTACATAAATTATGCATCTCCTTCAAATTTCCAGTGCTTTTAAAATATCTGCATGTACTATATTTCGAAAGAGGAGGGTTTCTAAAATAATAAGGCTAAACATATTTGCGTCAAAACTCAATTTAAAATGAAATTCATCCTCTGCACTTTCCATTTGGCATCTCTATACCACAGTTACGCCCAGGCTTCAACAACCAGGGAATGTGACGATATTCTCAGTTTACATCTAGATTGACATTTTTTGTAATAAGTCTGTTTTGTAAAATGTTTTTGCAGACTTAGTACACTTTCAACAACAAATTTGTGAAAATAACACTTAGGAGAGCCCTGTAAGGTTCCGTTTAGATCAAATATCAAGTATCAGTCAACATAAAATTCAGACACTGCCAATGAGGAAGTAATTCATGGTGGATAAAAAGTAATTCATGGTGAAGAAAAACCTGCCAAACAAACGATGATTATATGCAAAATTCATGCACAATCTACATACTTTTTCTCTAAAGCGAACAAACTAAGACTGGTTATTTAATCAGTAACTGTTTCTTAACAAGAAATAGAATTGAATTTGGTTGTTTTTTGACGTGCTGTTTGATTTTTAAAAAGCCTGCTACTTATAATTAAAATGCTAGGGGTGTGAAATGTGGTGCATTATAGAACGTTTCAAAAATAGAAACACATTATCATTCATTCAAGTGTATTCGATATTGTCGTTTATCAAAAAAATGAAGGAGTTGAAGGATCACTCAGTCATTGTGATCTTTACTACTACAAGTGGGGTTTCATGTACTGGACAACAAGAGCAGGTCTCACTTCCAGATAGTGTCTAATAAAACTGTGTAAACATGGCTTTTCAAACGGTATGGTCTAGGATTAGACCCCGCTTTTTTGTTGGAATATTTTTTTTCAATATTTTGGGCAAATGTGGCAGAGTCAAACTTTATAGTGTGCATATTTTAAGCAATAAAACCGTATAAGCAATGATCATTTCTGAATGCTGCAAAATACATTTTTTATGTGATTGTCTCTAGATATATCTTTACAGTCTGAATTTATGACTTGAACTTTACTTTCTAGGATGGCACACTGATGTTCCACAAGAATATCTGTGCACGCAGTAAGACAAACCAGATAGAGGTGGGTACTTTCTAAAATACAGTACAAATGCTGTTTTTTAAATGTAGATATGATTGGTGCAAATGTAACTTGTTTATGTTGTTAATCTTCTGTATTAAAAAATCAGAGAGGCTTTAAATTTGAAATTAACAATTTAGATATGATCATTTGAACCATAATAGATTCAGTGCTTCTAGACCCAAAGAAATGGCGGCGCAAGATTTGCAATTTAGTGTTGTGCAAATTTAAAGTGTCTTGTGTTCAAACTTCATTTGGAAGCTTATTCCATGACTAAGCCGCTCCATATCGCAGTGAATATAATCCAAACCGTATAAAATATAGACATCTAGCTAGTAAACCAAAATAATCAGTATACTGTATCATATAATATATTAGACATAATAATCATGTGAAGTAAATACAAGATGTACATGAAAATCCACTGTACTACAACTACAAGACATAATGGTCGTCATTTCATAATACCTATTTGAACTAACGGTGGGATACTCGATGAACATGCGTAGAGCATGCTCAAAATACACTTCCATTAGTGTTTGTAAAATTATTTTCTCTACCCAAGCCCTACCTCGCGAAAGTGTATATTTGAACATTGTCGTCAACTTAGAATAAAAGGGTCTCATTGGATTATCGACTTGAAGAAAGTCATCGTTCTGTTACCGTGGGTTTTATTTCAATACTTTTGTTGTCTAGACATTTTAGAGTTTACTAAAAAGGTGTGTTTACAATTATTGAAGACCGTTTGGTGATATCTATAAGTATAATGGATATACGATGGTGCATTTGTTGCGTTTCATCACATCTACTCCCCTCCGATTACGTGTTGGGATCTAATCGTTTTTATATGTAATGTAATCATTAGAATTGAATATTGCATTTTTGACGTTTCGTCGACATGCATTAGCGGTCGTGCATTTTTGGGTATGAAGCGAGTTTTTATACGTCGATCGAAACATTCTATTCTTATAATTCAAGACTTATCTTAATTTACAGTAAAGCGACCGGAACTTATCCTTTGTGCACAGGCAATATATATCTGTATATAGGGTAAAACTATTCACTGCACATACTTTCATCACGTTTTCGTCATGTTTTCAGTAGTAAAATGTTTCAATTTAATGAAGAATAAACCCGATGTTTGTTTTTTTTTTAATTTAGATGAGATTTTATATTCACCTATTACAACTATCATACGTTAACTGTTATATCGAGCTTGCCTACCCCGACATTAATGTACATTGATTTCAAATAGGTGTGTCAACTGTGGTTATCCCACGTTAAAATAGTTGAAAAAACTTACCAGAATTTTATGGACTCAGAATATGAATGTATTTCCAAAGTGCGAATTATACATGTATATTAAGTGACATATCTTAAATCATTTTGTTCCTAGGATATTACGAATTCAACAGCTTCTTAAAGACTTTCCTGACTAAACTCACGCTTAGGATCTTAATAGCAAACTTCCATGCGCGTATTTAGAATACATTGTATATCTAAGGCGGGTGATTCTAGAAAGCAGAGGCCGTTCACCCTACATGTAACACATTCTTCCAGTTTTAGTGGAGTCCGAGTTGCTCATTCACTTTTGTTATTTTTTGTTCCTTGCAGTGTGTATCTGTTGCTCCTGTCTAGTCACTGTTATTTGATTTCCGCTCGAATCTTGGTTTCCCTGGTTTCTTTTATAGAGTAGTTTTTCAAGTATTGAATGTTTAAGGAAAGCCTTTTCTCAACACCTCCGACAATGTATTTCCGTTTGTTGAAATTTTCATATTACAAAATGTATGTACACAAATTTCTAATACAACCCCACCTTTAGCACCTGCGCACTGTCTCTTTACTTCATTTAAAAACGTTTTCGCGATGATTGAATGGGTGCCCAAACAGCATTTCTACATTGGGCCAACGTTGGTTCAACGGAGTTATTTACGTTGGCCAACGTAGGGTACCAAATGTTGGCTAAACGTTGTGAGTGCAAAGAGAGCAAACATTGGGCCAACGGAGGCAAACAATAGTTGGGCCAAAGTTGACCCAATGTTGGCCCAACATAAGCCCTACGTTAACCCAACCATGTGGTCCGACGATTGTATTCCTTAAGAAATAAGAATAGAATATTATGTTTTGTTTTCTAGTTATGTCGCAGCCCCGTGCTGGTCCGGGTGTTAAAAGAATAGGCCTGCAGCAGCGCTAAGCTTGTCGTAAAAGACGACTAGTGCTCAGAACCCTCTGCCCACAGAGTAACTGGGATGTGTGCCCCAGGTGGTGGAATGGGGTACCCCTGGCGTGTTACAAGCTGGGATTGTCAGGCTATAATAAGGAAAACCTGACCGCAAACCATAGTGGTGCACCTTGTTGGGAAAGATGCCATGTTCCTCGCACGTTAAAGAACCCTACTGTGGTATTCTCCCGGAGTAGAAACCATAGGGCTCCGCCACAGGAGGCTAAATTACCCGAACCTACCCACCTGTTCCTATTTCCAGTGGCAATCAAAATTTGTCGACCCCATGGTCCTTGTGTCCCATCCCTTTTTCATTTCATCATGATTTCATGTTCATTTTATCATCAAGTTCATGTTCATAGTCTGAATATAGCTGAAATATTGCTGCTCGGACGTTAAACCCCAACAAACAAACATCTAGTTATGTCGCAGAGTGCTGATTCTATGCACTCCTTCGAAGTATAGGCGCTCCAATTTCCCCTTAGTGTATCAAATAAATACTTCACAGTTAGAATATATCGATGACAAGCTGATTATAGTTTACGGGATTAAAACAAGAAAATCTATTGACGTAGCGTATGGTATTGGTGTCATATTTGGGAACGTCGAAATCGGCAAAATTTCGACGTCTTTTTTGTATTGCGACGTACATCGTTCTATAATTGTTACATGTAAAAAGAAGTGTGCTTATTTATTTTTTTACATAAAATAACACACAGACATGTTTTATTTTTTAATTATCTGATTCGATATTAATTTCTGGTACGTTTTGGTCAAATGGAATGATTAGATTACATCCTGATATGGTAAATAGTTTGGCACCAACCATTTAAATATGATTTGAAGGAAATTTTATCCTCTGAGAAAATATTAGGAATTATGAAAACAAATTTCGTGATGCGCTAAAAAAATGTAAAGCATCCTCACTAAAACAGAAAGCCAGAAAACCTACACTCGGAAATCAAAATTGTGGAAACATATAAAGTGAATTTATTTCTTTCCTATTTGGTTTTATATCTCTAATGTAGAAGTATGTATATTTCCGAATACATGTACTTGTTTCGGAAGGTCTGTTACTAAACATAAAACATTGCTAAACATTTCGAGAAAACAAAACCTTGACAAAGTTCCCTCTTTGAGAAAATTTGAGAGCGAATGCTACCGTTTTTATTATACAACGATAACTTAGGTTGTGGTTGACGAATTGTTCTGATATGATTTTACCAACAACTAAGAATATTCCTATTTAATTTGGACTTTGCTGGCCTCTCGCTTTAAAAAAGGGGACCAAAAAGGGTAAAAATACGTGTTTTATTTAAACCCATGTAGATTGTTTTGTTTTTGTTTTTTTTTTCGATTTTAATCATTCTATTTTTGATGTGTTCTTTATTTAAGTCGGGTAAACAAATGTACAGCAGATTTTTATTTTTGACCGTTTTCAGGTTATAGGGGGTCAAAGTGTGGCAACACCTAAAAACATTTTCATAACTTTTTTTTTTGATTTTTTTTATTTCATTTGATTCTTCATTGGATTTCTCAGTAATAATCCTGCCTGCATTTGTCAATCAGATTTCGGATATCTCTTACGGTTTTCGAGTTATAAGGGGTCAAAAAGGCCAAAAAAAAAATCTTTTTTTGTTTTGGTCCGATTTAAAAAAAAAAATTAAAAATAATTTTGCAATATTTGTTCTACTTATTATATCTTTTAGCTAAAATAATTGTCAATAGGTAATTAAAACGATCATGGAATACGTTGATTTTACAATATTTCACTAGCGAATGTTCAAGCGCGTGTCTACACATTTCAAAATACTTTGATGCAGACACGCTGATCCCGATTTCACCGGATATCATTGCTTATGAACAGGCAGGAGTGCGCCCAAGGGTGGAGGTGCCTTCATTTCCTGTTTTTTTCAACATTATTTTCATTTTTTATCTACCCTAAGATACATGTTCAACCAAGTACCATTATTTTTAGAATATACTATCTGCAGCACATATACATGTAAAACTCAAAATTTCATAGTTATTAGTTCACTCAAAGCCAACGAAAAAACTTTTGATAAAGAGCGGGTAGCACGCAACGTGTAGAAAACGTCTGGAAAAAGACAACGTGACATGACAACATACGTTCGTATTTATCTATTATTAGAGAATGAACATGTTATGCTGAATAATTATACAGTCCTTTAAGCGGGAATATACTTTGGTAAAAATACTATTCGTTGTTATATTTTACAACCATAAGCAAGAAAGTGGCCAATGGCCAACATCGAAAAAAAAAAAAAGATTTGTGAAATAATTGTAATACGGACAAAAAGGCTTTTAACAAAAAAAAAAAAAAACAATTTATATATATTTTCATTGGGCTATGTAATAAATTGTCAATAAAAGTCTCGATTAAAAAAAAAAGCTGTTCGCATACATTCCAAAAAAAATGTCTAACATTTTGTTTTCAAATCGATTTCTTTCCATTTTGACAATGTCTACAACAAAGGGGAGACATTTGTGATATTGTATTACGCTTTGATCCTATCATTACGTCATGAACAATATCGTGTCGTCTGCAGCACAAACTGCTCTTTCCGAAAAAGTTCGTTTTTTTAAAATACGCCAAGAAACAACTTAGATATATTGGTGAGATGGGAAGCAAGCATTTCTTAATGTTACCCGCCCACATATGAAAATGGACGTTCTTGTGATCGAATAGTGCTTTCCTTCCACAATTAATGGTATCTTTCAAAGATTTATTATTATAATCCTAAAACAACAACCATTTTCGAACATTATAAGGGCGCTGGCCTTTGTGCAGGCGGTGTTGCCATAGATGTCACAGCGGTACGAGTTCGAGTCCCGCGGAAGGAACGACCAAAAATTTGCTTCCAAATTTGACAGTTCTAACATCATTGAGAATTTTTCAGACCCTCCTATAAGTTTACGTTATCTTTCCTGTATCAATTTGATCCAATGGAGCCGTGGAGTCGTCACATTCTGAGACGTTATATATATATATATATATATATATATGCGCCCTGGCCGTTTTGGGCGAATACGATATTTTCCGACGTTAGTAGAATTTGTTTGGTCGAAAATATTGATTAAGTTATGAGGCATTTTTTTAATATCGGAGGTTATATAGTGTCATTTTTTGCTGGTCAATCGATTGGTCAGTTGTATTTTAAGTTTAATTTGATGAAAAAAAAATTCTCCCGATCAAATTTCGCCCTTATTATATAATACTCAAGTGAAAAAAGTTGTTTTGAAACATGGATATGTTGGGGGAACCAGGAAAAGAGGTTCATTTTTAGGGCAAGTGTAATACATTATCAACAGCAGCATTTTCGTTGAGATTTTACCACCATTTCAATAAAGAAAGACATTTATTCAAAGGATTGAAGAGCAAAATTTTCTCATGAAAAATTCTACGATTATTTGGGACTTGAATGTTCCACAACAGAACCTCGAACGATAGCCACACCCATATGCGTTTTTTTTATCTGACTGTTATCCGAACATAAGTCATTCCAAACAGGTAACCATCCTTTTGCTATAAGGAATTTATCGGACCTTTTCATAATTGAGGATAATTAAGACCCGAGACGATTTGAATGTGTAATGGCAGTACAGGCAGGTAATCAAGTCAAGTAAACCTTATTTAAAGTCGATAAATCAAACAGGAAATATAAGCTCTGTACAACTTTTGAAATCGTCATAGTGTAATTTTTGCTGACTTACAAAATGTACACTGCTCTCGCAGATTCATCAGCGGTAAGACCTCACTAACCTACATTCAAAACAAGGACGTCCATTTTAAAAACATTTCAGGTCATTTTGTATTGGTCCAAATTTCCTCTGACACTGCAACCCTCTTCTTTTTATTTGGATATTGATATGTCGGGTTGGGGTCAGAATGATGTGCCATACAAAAAGTTGGAGAAACAGCGGTACCGCGGAGTACCGCCCTTCAACTGCTTGTATTTGTAACAACTTTCAAGAATCAAGTTGAAATTGTGCATGTCATATCTACCTAGTTTGATTCCAGGATCATTTTCCTGTATGCTGATACCAAATTTGCTACAAAAATTACCTTTTTTTTTTGAAGTTTTGATCATTTTCCATTTGAGACCCTGTTTTGTTGACATTTAAAATGTTTTAAAATTTTTGAACCGTAAAAGAGAGCATGTTACTTTTGGAACGGAAGGGTAGTACACACGTGATTTTTCTGTGGAATTTTGAAATATTCTGTTAGATTCCAGTCTTAAAAATCGTTTCTGCTCTGTTCCTTCCATAATGTAATTCTTGTAGTTAATTTGGTATTAGCATACAGGAAAATGATTCCAGAATCAAAGAGTAATCAAGGGAACCAAGGTTATATTGGTAATAAAAAGAATGTAATCTAGGGACAAAGACTAGATATGGAAAACAGACATTCACAACAAAGAACATAGAGCAGTGTGGAAAACAACCGCTCGCCAAATACGAGTAGATGTGTATTTTGGCGAGTTCTCATTTGCTTACACTCGTCAATTTGGCGACCATCAATTGATTGGCAAGGTCCAAGGAAAGTTAACCAGCCAACAGGTTACTTAGTAAAACATCCCTTAACATCATACATTATAAATATGTTCCCTTCATTTTAAGAAGTTTAGCTTGAATATTTCAAGTGAATTTTGGCATGATATGCACAATTTTATTGACTTGTAAAGCATTGTTTACGATCTGCCATTTTAATTTCTGGTAAATGGGATGCGCCAAAACCTAGGCGACGGTCCTGATCTCGTATTAGTATTTAAACGAAATTATCTTGGTAATTTAAGATTTGTTACCTTGCAAATTAGTTGTTTATTGCTAAAATAAAAATGAACAAGAAATGGAGTACTTATTTTGTTACTGTAAAGTACTTGAAAAACTTAAATGGGAGAGTATATTCGAAAATGGAAAAGTTTTTGATAAATTTAAAAACAAATGAAAAGATAGTTGCAGAAAGACAGGAGATAGTCAAATCCAAGAGAAGAAAGATGATAGTACAGAAAAAAAAAAAAAAATGTGGGTAGTTGAATTTATATTTGACTAGCAAGATCAATATTCCACTAGCCAGAATGGCAAGTTGGGGAAAAATGGTTTCTCACACTGATAGAGTAACTAAAATCATACATACTAAGTAACAAAAGCAAGTGAAAAACTCGGACTCCACTAAAAATTGGGAGCATGGACCAGGTGCACCGGTAGGGTAAGCGTCCTCTGCTTTTCTAGAAACACCTGCGGAGTTGCTCATAAAAAGTCAAGTCTGGGTAGACAAAAGAGGAAAGGAAAACTATGACCCGTTGAATAAATCAGTTTTCATGGTGCAGATGGATACACCATAACGATCCACGAACTAGGTAGGTGTGACATGCACAATTTCAACTTGAAAGTCATTGCAAGCGGTTGAAGGGCTGTACTCTGTGGTACCGCTGAATCTCCAATTTTTTGTATAACACATCGTTCTGACCCAACCCTACATATCAATATCCAAATGAAAAAGAGGAGAGTTGCAGGGTCAGAGGAAATATGGACTAATTTTGTATGTGGACCATATTAGCTAAAGGATTGATTTAGAGATAAGCCTCTTGGTGACCTGAGGCTAAGCCCTCCAATATGGATTATGGTTATCTTAATTTCCATTGCCTCTTTTTCTCTAGGCAATGTTAAAACGCAAGGGTGTTAAGATACTGATAGTGATAGGGATTTTTTGCTAAGGAGAAGAACGCTTCATTGATTTTCCAGATGTCAGAATGACAGGACAGTATTAAAGGGATGGCATTTTTTTTACAAGAAAACAATCGAATACCATCATACTTGCATTGATATGTTGTGGTTCATACACTACATGAAATTAATTTTCAAACTACATAGGTACCCTATGGAAAATGCATTACTAATAATTGCGCTCTTGTATCCTATAGAGAATGTGTACTATCACATTCACTTTTTTTCTTCATCACTGTTTTTTGGTGCTTAGCTTTCCTGCAAACTCTGTGGTGACTTTGATCATTCTTTTTTTTTTCAAAATTGATGCTTTTTGGGCTGATATTGAGAAATAGTTTTTTAAAAAGGCTATTTTAATGGGCAATGAGAAGGGATGCATTGAATGGATAGGGGCACGGAAGTCCAAGTCAGGTTATGGGGTCCTAGTAGTGAAATGGCCTGATCGAGAGGGCAAAAGGGAGACTGCACACAGGCTTTCCTACATGATAAGGCATAGGATCACAAGGGATGATTTTCAAAAATCTTTTAATGACAAAGAGTGCAGCCATATCTGCCATGAGAAACTGTGTGTCAAGCCAGACCACATAGCCATATAACAACATGAGTTTAACCAGGAGAGAATTCACTGCAAAAGTCAAGGCCTCTGCTCAAAATCACACAAACCATATTGTTTAATATTTCATTTTATTAATATAAAAACTATTTTCTAACAGAAATTCTCCTTTTCTTTTTTTTACACTGTAGGAATGGTCTGTGTGTTTGTTTCGAGAAGAAGGTTTCTGTTCTTTTTCACTTTTCAGTAGCGAGTTTTTCTCATACGCAATAATTTCACTTAATTTTTCATACAGTTTCAGTGATGTCACTAAGTTTTTAAGTAGCTGGCTAATTAGATAAAGTAGGTGGCGAACCCGCCCATTATGGCAGGGGGTCCGGGGGCCGCTCGCGGCCCCCATAAGCTCTGGGGTAAATGGTGCAATATCCTGCATTCTAGGGCTCTCCTGGGCCATTGTACAGGACAATAAGATTACAATTTTTATACAAGTTTCTGTTTGTTAAGCCTAAAAAATGTGATATTTTTTAAAAATTTTGAACAAATTGTTTATTATTGAAAAGTTCCCCATTGCATAGACCCTTCTTTTTTCCACTTAAGACAAGTGACAACAAAGTAATTATAAATAATTTGAGCTTTTAATTATTTTTTTTTCTAAATTGTTTTGCTAACTAGCATAATTAACCACTCCCATATTAATCTTTTCTCTCATTACACGCTTGAACCATCAATCGATCCAATCTTGTTGAAAATTTTGTTTTGACAAAAATGGCACTTGTCATACCCAATGACCTTGCTAGTATTTTATCGAATTAAAATAAGATATTAAATATCATCAATAATATGATTGTTAATTTATATCTACCATTGTCACTGTCTGTCTTTTTGGCCTTAGCTGGCCCTGGTGACAAAAAACTACAGATAGATGATTGTCCCTGTGTCACAGGCTTTGACCTTTTACGGCCCGACATGTTGCTTTTTGCTGACCGGAAACGAAGTATTTTTAGTTCAGTAAAAATAAGAAAGTCTATATTTAGAAACAGGGAAAAAACGCGGACTATTTATTTTAGCAACCGAACAATACATTAAAGTCACACCGATGCGTCATTCAAGTGCAATCTTTAATATTTGTGGATGAATATTGTCAGTATATTATATAAAGAGAGTCTTGAAGAATATTTCATGAATTTTATTTTTGTGGGGTACGAAAGTAGCCGGCGACGTTTGAAAGAGTAGGCGGCGATTTTTGCCGGCTGCTGGCTTCTAATGACATCCCTGAGTTTGTACAGTTTTTCACGTTTTTCACCTCTATATTTCTTGTATTCCATTGTTTGCTTATGCTGCTTTTGTAAAATGTCTAATTTCTGCACACTTTTTAGAGCCTGGTAAGCTGTACTCCCAACTGGAATGTCACAGTGTAAGGCACTTCACAACTCAAGGATGGATTCACCTGGACCAAGATTTACACTATGGATGGCTGAGTGTGCCCTTCCAGAATAGTTCTTTTTGTACATTACATTTGAAGGTAAGGAACGCCTTATGCTACGATTCACACCCTCGACAAAGTTAGTGTTCATATTAAGCCTGGTCTTCTCAAGTGCTTTTGGTCCGAGGCACTTATTTACTGCGATACGAATAAAATCCATGTTTTCATGGGTATGCATGATTTTGAATGTCTTTGGTAGTAGACTTCTCTTCTTGAGCCACTCACTCTTGCCACATACAAAAGAATGTTTCTTGCATAAGTCATGTTTTCCCATGTAGCACCGTATAACTGCATCAACTGTATGAGACATCTTTGATTTAACTCTTTTAAAATTTCCTCCGAATTGCTTAGTACATACAGCAACTTCAGAATTGCACCTTTCAGTTAAGTCTGTTGCAAAGTTATTCAGTAGCTTTTGGCGTTGCTTTTGTGTCCGTGCTGGCATGATTTTTAGGAGACTTTTGTCTTTTTCCACACTTTTCCGCATATTTTCCGACAAATGCCTGGTATCAATGAAATGCTGAGGCTCAGTTTTTGATTTTCCCTCCTCATACAAATCAACTGCAGCTCTGTAAGCTGAACTGTCTGGGTCAGTAACTAAATAGTCTACTTTTATGTTGTCTTTTAAAAGGTCTTCAAGGCACTCCCTGGCCCATGCATATTCATCACCAATGCTCTTCACCATTGGAATATTAGCACTGCATTCATCAGTACATTCAGACTGGAGTTGGCCTGAGTCAAAAATCAATATCTAGTGAAGAATGCTCTGAACAGAGCTTATTTTTGTCAACCAAATTAACAATTTTATGTTTTTTTGTTACATTTTCAGCTGATTAGCTTGTTGGAACGGTGTGCGTCCAATTCCTGGGTTGTGTCTGTTGCT
The DNA here is from genome assembly GCA_037379345.1 of Perna viridis. Taxonomy (NCBI): domain Eukaryota; kingdom Metazoa; phylum Mollusca; class Bivalvia; order Mytilida; family Mytilidae; genus Perna; species Perna viridis. The sequence continues at coordinate 37,358,892 of CM074522.1, read as the reverse complement.
GTACATGCCATCCATTTGAACACTAATACATCTTGGATTTTTCTTTCCTCGGAGGCGGTTTATTTCAACTAATTCTTCCCTTCTTCTTTTCATGTCTTTTTTTACAACTTGTACAATGTTTTTATATACTTTATTTGTCCTTCTTTGCAGGCTAGAGGCTGCTGGAGTTGAGATATTGCCACTTAGAAAGATTTTGCACAAGCTTGTAGGACAAATTGGAGTCTGACTCAGGCCAACTAGTACACCAGTTGTTAGTTTTGAGGGTTTTCTACCCGGTCTGCCGGTTTCAAGTTCCTCATACTGTGTATACATCTTCGAAAAGTATTTAAACGATGCGCAAATAAGTCGAAATCTTGATGAGAAACCTCTTTTTTCTTCTTTGTCCAAATCGTATAGTAAAATACCATCACAGTCTGGACTTTTCATCATATGCTCTCTAAATGCGCAATTCCACATGTTTTCTGACTTGTAAAGGCACAGCACTCTGTGGGAATCAGAATTCAACCTGAAAATAAGAGAAGAAACCATATTTTATGTCCTACTAACACTAAAGTTATTTCTATATTCAAATGCAATTTACAGTTATCTCCCCCTTAATTTTAATATTTTTTTTTTAATGGAGCATTTATGTACATTTGGCTGATATCTAGTTGATTTTTTCCTACTTTATAACTTAAATAAAGGTTAATTACTATACAAAGTGCATGAATTTGTGTTCTTGGAAATAAATTAGCAAGTTTTAAGGAAAAACTAAATAGTTTGAAAATTGTGCACATATGGCATATATTGTTTATTTTTTTTTTTTAATCTACATTAATAAACTGTTTGATTGTAAGTTAATTACGTTATTTATTATTACATGTCCTACCTTTTATTTTTTAGCTCCTTTCTTACATTTCCTAGCAGCAGGAACAGATTTAGATTTTGGTCGCAGTAACTTGGCCGCACAACTGGACCGCTCTGCCTTCTCCTCAGGATCAGTGTATGGATCATTAACAACCAGTTCATGAGTTTTCCTTGTAAGTCTAATGTATTTAGGTGTTTCTAAGTCACTTTTCACTGTTGAAAGTTTAGTCCTTGCTTTTTTGTGAGGTAAATTCCCAGATTTAAATGTGTATTTATTTCCTTTTTTGAATCCTGACATTTTATAAATTTGAAATGTTGACTCTGTTAATTTAGCATTGATAAGTGTTGATGTGCTCTGATGCAAGTTTATTTTATACACTTGTTTTGCAGTACAGGTTGATGTGAAAAGTTCAGTCTTTGCACTATTTATAGGATAAACAACAGGTGCTCCCCCTTCAAACATATAAAATTCTTCAAAGATGCCATTTGATGATCTCATGGCTCTTCTATAGTTATTATGATGACAAGCAAAATTTGTTGCTGTCATTCTGGTACCTCTTATCACCAACGATTAAAAATTACATGATAAAGTTAGAAAGTGGATCTTCATTTCACTTAATTTAGAAAGTTTTGGACCTTTTTTCCATTTTTTTTGTATTTTTACTATTAAAAGGGTAGATTCTACCCTTAATAAATTTAGATTTCAACTTGTACATGCATAAAAGGAGTATTGCTTAAAGTGTTGGAAAACATAAGTGAGAATAATTTCTAAGATATTTTAACAAGAAATTTTCCATTTTTAATTTTTGATTTTTGCTTTCTGTGGAAATTTTTCAGCACTGGCCGCAAACTCGCACTCCAACCTAAAAAGGGAATATCTCGACTAAACTTTAACGGATTTTCACCTAACTTGGTTTCTGTACTTGTGTTAAGATGTGCTTTATAAATGCGAACTTGAGTACTGATTCTTAACCGCTTCATGTTTTGATAGGATACAAATGCGCAATTATTTGTTTACATTCTACCGGGAACTTTTTTACTCCAACATGGTACTGAGTACTGAATACAAGGTGGTACCTGATTGGTTGGATATGGCTTGAAATTTATTTTCATTTCAAAACTTACCCATTTATGATTGATTTTATTTTGGTAATAATTAATAATTTGTTATAGGGTTGAAATGATTTCTCATAAATGAAATCTAGGTGCTTCATTTTTTTCCAGTGTATTTTCAAGAGTCCATAACAACTGAAATTTCGATCAACTTTTGCCGCATGACCATATACTTTTTTTTTAGGAACTGAAACCCATTTTCTGCTAATTTGTGTGGTTTTGTTGAAATTAATTTTCAAACTACATAGGTACCCTATGGAAAATGCATTACGAATAATTGTGCTCTTGTATCCTATTACAGTTCTCGATGGATGATGGGAATATTTTACACATATCATGTAACATAAACAAAATTCAGACACAGCTGACAGCTGCAAATAAGACAATGATTGCCTTTCCTATCTTGGAAAAGCTATGCTTTGATGTGGATAATACATTTGGAGTTATATTTTTTTCCCAGGCGAGGTAGGTTCTTGACAACAGCAACAGTGGAACAACGGAGATACACGTACCTGTACATACATCCATGTGTTTCCTGAAGTTTTTAAAAATCACATTCACTGTTTGAAATAAATGTAAGTAAAAAAAAATAGGAAAAGGCTTGAAAACTATCAGAAAAGATGAATTTATTTTTACAAAACGTAATCTTAACCTTATTATATAAATATTCATCCAATAACAGTAGAGGCTAAAAACCACTAATTCCACTTCCCATAGGCTTCTATGCTAATTTCACAATATTCAATGGCTTCTCTGGACTTTACCTTAACTTTAACCTGCAGAGGACTATATATCAGCATGATTCTACATATGCCAGCTCACAATCCTCTGAATGGCATGTGGGGTTAGCTGACTTGCAGTGCAGTACTGGTCACCGGAAGTGAAGTGTCTATAAATAGCATGGGAAATCCCAGTGTTTTCACAAGATAGGGGTATATTTAGAAATCATTATGGAGATTAGGCTTCACATCACAAGAAGCAAAATGCACCTATAAAATGTACAGAAATGTTTTTCCTTTCAGAAACTGTTTAAATTTTTTAAATGAGATGAGAACTTTTTTCACAGCACTATGAGGAACAGGGGTAATTTCTGCGTAGAACTATTTTTGCGTACGTTCCAAATGCTCATTGGTTGAATTGGTGGTCTGTAACCTAAATAGAGCAGTCTACATATGAAGATACATGTATATATATTAAATTAAACCTTGTTCAGACACATATTATGTGACAGGATAAATAGTAGTTATGCAAGGGAGAGTGTACATTTGTATTACTTGTACAGGGCACAATGACCAGTTTAGTTTATTTACATATATGTACAAATGTGTATTAATTCCTACATGTATCAATGAAAAATCATGTGGAGTAGATGTAAGATAGAAATAATGTCAATTGTTAATAAATAGACCAAGAATTAGTTTGCAATTCTAACTATTGCTTGTCTTCTCTGTTTGTCCAAACTTTAAAAGTTTTGGAGAATTTTATTATCCAACATAAAATGTATAGAAATGCCCATCATTTACAACTGGTAGTTACGATTTGGAAATTCCTACAGCCGATCACTAGGAAATCACAGCCATGCATTACTAATTTTAGTATGGGGCATTAATAGTTTTTCTTACCTTTAATAAGTGACAACTTTAAGTAAGAGTGATCTAATTCAATTACATGTAATTAGATTAGGAGATTTAAAGTTGTTGAAAGATGGTACTGGAACTGAGTATATTGAATTATTAGGTATGTTTAATCTTGTACTAGAGATTAATTATTATTTTCTTTTTTTTTTTTGGGGGGGGGGTGATTATTAGAAACAACACCATCATGATTTATTTTCATAAATATTTGATTCATCGAGATACAGACTTATTTCAAATTAAGGTGAAATCATATGTTTCAGTAATAGATATAAAGTTGGTTAAAAAAAGTATCAATGCAAAGCTTTTTCCATATTGGCCCTGTAATATGCCCTTTTTATTAATAGCCTCGGATGGCTGTAATGGCCATTATTAATACCTCGGGCATGTAACAGGGCCAATACAGAAAAAGCCATACATTAATACTATATTAACATGATGCCCTTATTGTTTGCCTTGTGCAGTCAAATATGGTAAGATGCCCTTATTGTTTGCCTTGTGCAGTCAAATATGGTAAATACATGTAGATTTGTGATATTAAATATCTGAAATCTACACATTTCATCTTCAGTGCTCTTAGTAATAACACAAATTGTATGTCTTTAAATGACATGAAATGTAAATACTTAATATGAGTTTGAATTAAAAAAAAATATGATAATATCTTGAAAACTATAATAGATAGAATGAAACTTTTGATTGACGAAATGATCCTCATGATATGCCCTAACAAAGTCTTCATGGAGTCATACTTGTCCAACACCATTTTGTTACAGTTATTGCCTTTGAAAGCAAAAATTTAAACAGATGAGGGATTTTGGCTCCTGGGAGCCTCTTGTTTATATGTTCCAGGCTCATCCAGTATTGAGTCATAAGTTGTAAAATCCTGATTGTAGAAACAATTCTTAACTTTTTCATTTTTTGTGTCTTTTGTTTATCATATTCATATTTCTCATTTTGTCTTTTCAGCTTGGTGACTGGATACAAATTTGTCGGAAGTGGCAAGATTCCCCTGGTCCATGATTAATCCTGCTTGCACTTGTAGTCAGACAGTAGTTTGAATTAATAGGAGCAGAACAGATCCTCAGGTGAGTGGATTCTTTTGGATCTGACTTTCCATAGCCTCGGTTTACAGCCTCACACTTAAGTGTCACTGTCCCAAAACGAGTCTTAACGAAGTTTGTCCGACCAAATCTAATGTTGATTATATTACACCCAAGTCTCTTATCATCCTCTGTCATGTACAAGCATTTTGCTTCCACATCTGGCATAAAGTCTTTGCCCCAGTGATCTTGCTCAGTACCTTTACATACATAGGAGTATGATTTGTACTTTTCTAAACAATGTCTTGTATAACACGCAATGATACTATCTGTTGCATAGCTAAATCTGTTTACAAGTTTGTTCATATCTCTTGCAAACTCCCTAAGACTAAGAGCGAAGTTGAACCCTTTGTGCAGCTGTTGCTTAAGTCAAAAGCAAATCGTTTTTTTTTTTAGCATTGTGCAATCTGTTTTAGTTACAAACTGTAGCATCATTTCATTAAATTTAGCATTGTCACAGTCTCGCATTTGTGATTTGGCTAAGTATCTGGTGTCGCGACGGTTCTCAGGTATGATAACTAAATTTTCTTCTTGTTTCCGGCTAAATCCTCTGAATGTATGACTATCACCATCTGTTGTTAATTGTCCAAATATAAATGGTCATTTAGCATATCACCCAGTATTTCAAAATACCTCTCTTCATTGCCTATTGTAGCACTCCATTTCATGTTGGCTGAACAGTTACCAGGATAGCCTGGGCACTCTGGATCTCGTCCAAGTGATCTTAGATTGCTTGCTGTCTTACAAAGTATGTTTGCATCATGAAACTATAAGTTTCTTCTTTACTGTTACATTTCTGCTAGTGAGCTTCTAGCTTGGGTAGAAGGCTGAAACTGTGTTGTTCTATGGTGACAAGAATTTTTTTGTATTGTGTGTCAGTTTCAGCTAGTATAGGTGTGTTTTCTGGGAACCCATATCTTCAAAGTGCCATTTTTAGCTCGCCTGGCCAAAGGCCATATGTGCTATTGCCATCACTTGGAGTCCGTCGTACTTGTCCGTCGTCGTTAAACAATTTTTCAAAACTCTTCTCCTCTCACACTACTTGACCAATTGGTACCAAACTTTGTATGAATATTCTTTGGGGTATCCTGCATAGAACTGAAGTGGGGATTTTTGATCCATCAAAAAAAAAGGCCTCCGTTACTAAAAATAGAACATAGGGGTCAGACAGTAGTTTTTTGCATATATCTCCAAAACTGTAGGTTTAGCTGATTTAAAAAATTTTCATTTTCATATGATAAGCCATGTTGGAGTTATTGCTCTTTTTCAATGTTTTTTCCTATTTTTAATGTTATTTCTTTAAAAAATCTTCTCCTTTGACACTGCTTGACCAATTGGTACCCAACTTCTAATGAGTGTTCTTTGGGGTATCCTGCATAGAACTGATGTGGGGATTTTTGATCCATAAAAAAAATGGTCCACGTTAATGAAAATAGAACAAAGGGGTTAGACAGTAGTTTTTCACATATATCTCCAAAACCATTAGGTTTAGCCAAATTCTTTCAAAATATGATACGATCCTTATTTGTAGGACTACAAAAGTCTTCAGGCATAAGAGTTGTTAGATGCCTCCCTATAAGAGTTATTGCCCTTGACAGGGGAAAATGACAGGTTTTTATTTTTTCAGTTTTCAGCCAATGTCTTGAAAACTATGATAGATTTTAACTTTCATTTGCTGAAATGATACTTATGATAAGTCCTATCAAAGTTTTCTTGAGTCAAAATTGTTGGGGAATTTCTTGTTTAATTTATTGCCCTTGAAAGGCAAAATTCAACCAGGTGAGCGATTCAGGCTCCTAGGAGCCTCTGGTTTTCAGTGACTTGGCCACTGTTGACCCTGATTTGATCAGACTACACACAGTCTGATGATAGAGTTGCCAGTGCCCTTGTTGACTTTATGGATTGGCGTATGGATTCAACTGGAAAAATTCCTCGCATAGTTTATATTTGCTGGTACAGTACTTCTAATAGCGTGATTAAGGGGCTCAACTTATATGTAGCAAGCATCACTTTATCTAGGCGGTAGTTTATAATTTGTTGTAAAACATGTTTGGACTTCTCATTTGATTCAATTTCAAAATTTCCCTGCTTTAAGTAAGCATTTTTTTCAATCCAAGTCTTAGATTTCTTAATTTTTGAACATGCAAATAAATAAAGTTAACATTTTGAATGGTTACCACAGGAACAGTTCACTATGATACTATGGCATCAGTAACATATGATAGTTTTGATAGAGCCCCATCAGGAATTTTGTAGTGTCATGTATTCTGCTTGTCACCTTGCTGCTATGTCAGAAGCAAACAGCCCATGGAGGTGTTTTTTTTGGGGGGTTTTCAAGCGAGCTGGCATTATATCACACACACTTGACAGATTTGTCACATACTTCCTATGGTTGGCTGACATGGGTCTTTTGTTGAGGTAATGTACTGGTTCAGTTGAAGTAAGACCTTTGTTGACCATGCTTTCTGCAGCATTATATACACTACTGTCTGGATCTGTGGTTACTTCATTAAGCTCAAACCCATCTGGCAGTTCTTGCCCAGGCTTGTTCATTTCCAATACTGTCTTGCATGTTAATTTAGTTTTTAGCTCACTTGGCCAAAGGCCATGTGAGCTTTTGCCATCACTTGGCGTCTGTCGTCCGTCCGTCCGTCGTCCGCCCGTCGTCCGTCCGTAAACTTTTACATTTCAATCTTCTTCTCTGAAACCACAGGGCCAAATAAAACCAAACTTGACACAAATGTTCACTGGTATGAGGGGATGAAAGTTTGTGATTTTGGTGCCGATCGGAAATTCAAGATGGCCGCCACCGAGGATCTTAGTTTAACATTGGACCCTATGGGAGAAACATGTAAAAATCTTCTTCTCGGAAACCACTTGACCAAATTAAACAAAACTTGACACAAATGTTCACTGATATGAGCGAATGAAAGTTTGTGATTTTGGTGCCAATCGGAAATTCAAAATGGCCGCCACCGAGGATCTTAGTTTAACATTGGACCCTATGGGAAAAACATGTAAACATCTTCTTCTCGGAAACCACTTGACCAAATTAAACAAAACTTGACACATTAAATGTTCACTGATATGAGGGGATGAAAGTTTGTGATTTTGGTGGCGATCAGAAATTCAAGATGGCCGCCACCGAGGATCTTAGTTTAACATTGGACCCTATGGGAAAAACATGTAAAAATCTTTTTCTCGGAAACCGCTTGACCAAATTAAACAAAACTTGACACAAATGTTCACTTTTATGAAGGGATGTAAGTTTGTGATTTTGGTGCCAATCGGAAATTCAAAATGGCCGCCACTGAGGATCTTACTTTAACATTGGACCCTATGAGAAAAACATGTAAAAATCTTTTTCTCGGAAATCGCTTGACCAAATGAAACAAAACTGGAAACAAATGATCGTTGGCATGAGGAGATGAAAGCTTGTGATTATTTTGCCATTCAAAATGGCTGCCACTGTGGATCTTAACTTAACCAAAGTTTCCGCTCGAGAAAATATACATCTAGAGGTCGCCACATGATCTTCAACAAGTGGGAAATTTCCTCCATGTAGCAAGCTCTAAATTGCCCCAATAAAAACAAAGTGGATAAATCAGTGAACACAATACTGAGGGGGGGCTGGAGGGGGTCTGATCCCGGAATCCCGACTTTATTTTTACTAAATCCCGAAATCCCGAACAACAAAGGAACTTAAAAACTGCTAAAATCCCGATTCCCAGTGGATTTATTTCCCGAAATCCCGGGCTTAATTCTCAGAAATCCCGAAATCCTGAGCTTAAAAACCTCTGATCCCAGCATCCCGAAAAAGGTCCGGCCCTTCCTCAATACTATATCAGTTTATCATTTATGGTAAGAAACTAAAATGTTTTAAAAAAAGACAACTACATGCCAGTGACTATATTTCCTGCCTTGGGACAGGCGCAAACAATATGCAGTGGGGTTAAACTAGTTTTGTTGGATCCAAACCCTCCCCCTCTATACGGTCAAAGGCTAAAATAAATACAAAGTTAGACACACAGTAAAAATCAACCTGAAATACATCCAATTCATTAGAAAAGTACCTCAACAAATATTAACAATAACATAGAAGACAAACAAATGAGGTATAAACAATGAATGCTCGCAGTTACTGAAAGCAAGCTCAGGACACAAATAAGGATGACAAATCTTCAAGCCTCCCAACACAAAAAATATCAGTTACAAAACTTCCAAAGGATTTAGAACTGCAACATCATAGACTATGTTGGTCTAGCAAGAAGTTGTGCAATGACTAAAATGCTAAAATATGAATGATTAAGTTATAATGTAATGATCTAATAAGAGTATCAATATTTTTTCCTACAAAGACAAGATTTAATGATCTGACAACAATGTCGAATTTATATCCTTTATGAATCAGTCTATTTAAATAATTCTTAAGATTTGATGGACATTGTTTGCATTTATGTGCCTTGTAAACTATATTTCCATACAAAACTGGATGTGAAATGCCTAGTTTAATAAGATTAGTTTTTTAGCAAAGTAATCATGTTGGAGGCTAAGAAACGTTGTGTTTTGCAGAAATTTCATGGATTCCGCAAAACAATGGCAATTTCTGCATTTTTAAAGGCCTGGTTCTGGATTTTAGTATGTTGGGGTTGCAAACTATGCATTATGTCCCCTTTCCAACCTGTCCCATGCAATAATTCCTGTTTACCAATGCTTTAAATTGCAAGAAAATCTTCATCTAAGGAAAATTCCTTGTAAATTTACGCAAAATTATATGAAATATTTAGCAAGTAATTAAACCAGATGAGCGATACAGGCTCACGTGAGCCTCTGGTTTACTGTATGCTTTTTCTTTTTTATGAGCACAGCTTTGATTTTTGATTTGTGGCTACAACATAATGTTTGAATGTTTCATTGTCAGTTACAGAGAAGTTAGACTGCGTTGCTAGTTGGAATGGCGTTTTTCCAATACCTTAATATATTCTGCTGATATAGATTCCATCGGCCTGGACATTTTTTGTCTTAGGATCCTAGCCATGTAGTCTTTTCACCCTTTTTACCTTTTCTCTCTGCATTTTCATGTCTTCATTTTTCTTTTCTGTTATTTTAGCCACTTAATTTGATCTATACTGCATACCTGATACAGATGGAGGGGGGATATTTGATGCCATACAAACTTGATGGTAACTTGATGTACCTATTGGTGTGTGTTGAAGACCCACTTGCCTGCCTATATTTACATGTATTTTGGCTGCACGACGACCGTGCTTGTTGCTTTCAACGTCTTCGTACAAGTTAAAGGTTTTTGATTTGTATTTGCACTTAGTACACTTTGCCACTTCTGTTCAAGCTGAATCCCATTTCTGTTCTTTCAATAAATCCTGTCTAAGTAACCTTTTTACTTCGGTGACATTTGTATGTGCTCCCTAAATACTTTATTCTACATGTCACTATTTGTTCCTATTGTTACAGTTCTATTTGTCTTTCTTTCAGATCTGTAGGCACAAATAAAAGTTTTTACTATAAATTTCCTTCTAATTCAATTTTAGAAAGGATTTATTTTTCATATAATCAATCAGTTGAAAAATGGTCTATTTAATTACCTCCCTTGTTTTCATTATTTTTTTTTATCATGCACCATTTACATCATATGCTCATATTTCTGTTTTCCATATCTACTTTTTATAGTAATTTCATAACTGTATTTCTTGACAGTGAATAAAAATAAAAGTTTTATGTAGGTTTCTCTTGTTTTTAAGGATTTCAAAAAAAAATGGGGGGGGGGGGGGGCTATTTTAATGTGTTCTACCATAGACATTTGAAAAACTCCAAAACTCTCTATTTTACATGTATTGAAAAACTTTCTTTTTTTACATGTATAAATATGGCTTTCATATATCAAAGTACTTCTGAATAACTTATTTAGTTAGATTAATGTAAAGATTTGTCTTGTGCAGTCTTAATTTTATTCTCAGCACATTTTCCACTTCAGTCTTAGCTGCCTGATTTGTACACAGCAACTGCACAGATGTCATGGAGACTGGAATTTCTGTTGAATGTTCGCTTGTTGGAGATTTAGTCACAAGATCATATTCATCCAGTGTTAGTTTCACAAAATTAGTCACTTGTATTTCATATACTTCAGAATTTGTATGTGTAAGCCCTTTATTGTGGGGTGTGTTTCCATTCCTAAACTTGTATTTTTTCAAGTGAACAGCATAGTGTCCCTTTTTTAAAATTTTGTCATGAAATTACATTGTAAAATTCTAGAAACAATATTTGATTATCATTACCAGATATTCTTGTGCCTTTTTTTTTGGTTAAGAGGTTTTCTTCAAGAAATCAACAGAATTTTTTTTAAATTGAAAAGTCAGGGGTTGAAAATTCCTAAAGCCCGATGCCCAGGACTAAAAAAAATGCACCTCGGGACTTGTCGTTTTTCAATGAAATAAGTCTGTCGGGCATGGCAGATCTAAAAAAAATAGAACTAATTTTTGAAAGATTTCGTTGTCATTATTTGGACCATGTTTCTTGATCTATTCCCTGACCTATAAATAGTAATAACTTTATTTTTAGAATGGGTATTTACTAGATCGATCTATTGATTAGTCATTCTCAAGTCTGAATCACACCTGCGCTTGATCAGACACATTTTTTGACATGCTACAAATTTTATTAATCAAGCGCTGGAATGATAAAGATCAAATTTTGTTGATAATTTTTTGAGGATAAGATCGTTGCTCAATTATAATTTCACGGTTAAAAAAAATGCAGAAATGGAAAGCTGATGACAAGGCATCAGATGTGGAGATGGAATCAATTGACACTGTGTCTTCTTCCCTGCAAACCTAGAATTATACATAAGAATATCAGATAACAAAATTGCATTTATATTGATCGGGACTTGACATAACATTGTTCGGGCTTAGTGTACAAAAGATGAAAAAGTCCGGGGCTCGGGTCTTCCCAAAAAAATGTTCAACCCCTGAAAGTTTTGCTGAATAATATAAAATTTACTCTGGCCACAAGTGGAGGCAAGATACTAAATAAAGCATAATATTTGGTCTTTGAATATAAAAATGAGTAATTTACTGAAAAATATTTAGGTTTGATGGAATTTGTTCCCTTATAGGTATAAAACCACTAAATATTCATGAGATCAACAAGCACTGCCCATTTTGGGGAGAAAAATTTGAGGTAAGGAAATGAGTGCCAGAACTTAGACCATTGAATAACACTGCTTGGTTTGAATTTTTTTCTTACAGTACTTTCATTTTTCTAGTAATTTTTATTTTTTTTTTTTCAAGAACTGAAATATTTTTTTTCACCAAAGATCTAAAGAATAGGGATGTCCTGTATAGAAACACAGTGCTGAAATACATTGTTTACAAACAAGCCATGTGAATTGCCAAAAAGTTCTGCACGACCATATAGTTTGACGGCGGCATAAGATGAAACTATATATCTTTTTATCTAAACAATATATGAAAAATCCAGGTTTTGAATGGTAAAAAAATATGGGTGTTGATTTTGTGATGGCTAAGCATAGAAAGTAATGGGAGTTTTTTTCCAGGATTTATACCTATAAAGGAGAATGTTTGGTAAGGACCCTTTTTTGCCTCTTAATTTGGGCTTTTTTGAAAATTTGATTATCTGATTTCTAAGTAATAGCAGTATAGTAAAATGGTGGCAAACACTGAATTTAAGATGTTTTTGACAAGATTTATGATTTTATTCCAGAAATAACAGTGTGCATTTATGAGACTTTTACAAAAACCTTGAACATTTCTGCAATTTTTACGGTGATTTTTGTGTGGAGCGGAAGTTGCCACACATCTGTTGACTCAAGATATTTTTACACGAGTTGTAACTGACAATTATACACAAAATATATGAAGCAAGAGATTCAACATGCATGTGGCCATTGTTCAAAGAGTAATAAACTACACAAAATTTGGTGTTTTCCAGCCTTTTTAACAGATTTTTCCAATCTCGGTCAAGTTTGAAGGGCTTATATGTTCAAATTATTACCATAAACCAATCAAATCAACTATAGAACACATTAAAGAGCTTGAGAAACAATATTAGAGTTTCTTCATGTAGACTTTGTTTTTGAGGCCAAATTTTGCCCTTAACAAACCAACTTCTTTGTCGGCTACAACCTTATTTCCCATGGAAGTTATAAAAAAAACTTGTAAGGTATTTCAAAACATATCACATTTACTCAAGATTTTTTTTAAAAATTTATCGCAAACTTTGCCTGTAGTAATAGGTACAAGTATTGTATTGATATTCTTGAGTGGGTCTACGTCAAAACATGGAGGCTAATAAAATAGTCAGAGTTCCTTTTATGTTTTTTTTTTTTTAAACAGCTGCATGTAATTTTTAACTTGAATTTTGGCCATATTTAAAGATGTATCCAAGTAGATAAAATGTGTGATTTTTATATACAGATTCAAAGACAGGAAAGAGGAGGTATGTCCAGTTGATAAGGAGTACTGCAGCACAACACCACCAAAGTGAAAGTAGAAAACATGTGCTTTTGACTTTAAGGTTTGACAGTTTCCCAATCTTTGTGGATTGGTCTAGGTTTTTTAAGTTAAAATCAAATTTCTTGAAACATTCTATATGCATGAAAGTTGTACATGTATCATAATTCAAGATATTGATCATTACAATATAATTACAAATTAACATATCAATGATATAATTGATACACACTTTTTATATAACATCATAAGCAACATAAAATTATGGATAAAATAATAATAAATCATCATGGATACGAGACTAACTAATTACCTCACTTATGTTACATTCCTTATGCATTTCTTCCTCTCTGATAATTTCAATAGAAGAATTTGTTTTTTCCTACCTACTGACCTAAGCTTTAAATCATTGGGTTGAGAAACAGCAAACAAACATATTTTTGTGTTTGGGCTGATATAGAATTTTTCTGTGTATGTGTGCACACTTACATTTGAAAGTAAAAATCACTCACCTAATGCATTTTTGCTATTCTTAATTGATATTTTTTCTAAAAATAATATATATTTTTGAGGATTTTGGTCACTTAATATCAAATTTATTCATGTTTGCCATGTTGTAGAACAATTTTAATGCAAATTTCTATTATGACGAATATTGTAGTTGTTGACAGGTCTGGAATATCTTCTTTTATCATACTTTAGTGATATTTCTTGCAGTAAACCATAAATTGTTCATGATTCAGTCTGAGGCCTAATTTGCATAGCATAATGCATAGAATTTCAAGTATTGTGGTATAATTTTGGCAAATTGTGTTTTATTTCATGTATTAAAAGTAATTATCTGTTTTTTATAGGATCAAGCAATCAATGATAGATGTCAGTTGCCAGGTTGTTTAGGTTAAACTGAACAACTGTGCCCTGCAGCAGCACCATAGGTTTATGTATTTGGAAACTGTTTGAAAATAACATTCTTAAGAGATTTTTGTAAGCATTTTTATTTGTTAGCATATAAAGCACAATCAAATTGTGTAGTTAAAATGTTGATTTTCTACTTTTCCAGAAAAAAGAACTGCATTTTAGTAAAAAATGTGTTTTTCATTGCTTAATTTACCTAGTAGGTTAGAAAGCAAGAGATGAATAAAATAAGTAAATTTTACAGTTTTGTTTATGTATTGGGGATATGTTTTTTATAAGAAATACACTTCTTTATCAAACTAATGATGAGAGAGTTCAAGGATTATAGTGGAAACTAAAAGAATGTAATTCAGAGACAAAGACAGGCATGGATAACTGACACACAACCAAGAATAAAAAATCACTGAAATATTATACAGCAGTCCCCCTTTCTAGGGCCCCTCATTTGAAAGACCACTCCTTTCTCCTGGCCATATTTCTCTTGCATTAACTCTTTTATATACTAATTAACCCCTTTTTGAAGGCCACCTTTTTTCGGCCAAAAATATCCTTTGTCCTCTCAAAAACAACCATGCTGTTGTTTATTGACAACTTTGATAACAATGATAAACCAGAAGTTTGAGACCGGATGTTCAATAGTTTGACCTGAAAGGTTAAAGTTACACTTCTGTGATTGCACAATTGGTAAACAAAGATGACATCTGTTAAAAAAAAATGAAAGTGTTGACACTCGAAAACAAAGTTAAAGTCATTAAATTAACTGAAAAGGGTCACAGTTTGAGGAAGCTGGCGGCAGATTTTAAGGTGTGTAAAATGCAAATTCAAAATATTATTTGGAAAAAGGAGAACATTTTGATTATGAAAACAGTCTGACATCAGTTCATTTTTCAAAGTAAATCTGATACAATGTACACGTTCAAGTTCTTTTAATGAATGCATCTTATTTTTAAATACATTGTTATATTTTAATGTGTCATACTTGCATTTTAAACAGATAATAAAAGGCATTTTAATATTCATAAAACATGTAACAGACATTATCTGGATTATACATAAAGGTCCTACAAAAGAAAAGCAAATCTGTTACATAAGGAACATTTTGTATATATTTTCAGCCATTTTGATTTTCAGATCAATTCCTTTATAGAGACCACCCCTTTTGTAAAGCCTCTTTTATGTTGCAAATGGGTTGTTCTCTCGAGAGTGGGACTACTGTACATGCAAGGTAAAACAGAAGTAAATAAGCATCTAAGACTCCACAAAAACTGGAAGCATAACCATAGTGCACTGATATGGTAAGCATCCTCTGTTTTTCTAGCAACACCCGCTCAGTTGCTCATAAAAAGTCAATTCAGGGAAGAAGAAAAAAGAAAGAAAAACTATTGGCATTTTGTACAAATAAGTATTCATTGTGCAGATGGATTCACTACAAGTTCATGACAGCCATAAGTAATATGGTTTTATTTTGTTCAGTTTTCATTATTTATGGATTGAACTGCATTGAATTTATTTCTTTTTTTCAGGAGGGAAAAAAGCTGTCTTCCTTGATGTGTTCAGTGATTGTAATATTCCCAGACAAGGGTCAAACTATAGTATTAGACCTTTGTAAATATTTATTTGTGTCATAAAATGGATGTATTTTTTGGAAAAAAAAACACTTTCCCTATTTGTTCACCCAGGGGAATGGAGGAAAAATAGCATTTATTTTCCGGCATTAGGTTGATCAGTCACGTACCCTGTTCAAATGAAAGGAAGAAGAACTTTGGAATAACAGATTGGTATACTGACACAGTTTGTAATGAGCATTTTTCTCTCAGATTTTTAAGGATAGAAGTTTAAAAAAAATAGGTTTATTTTATTTTAGAAAATACATAGAATATGAAATTTTGATAGATTGCATATTACAAATGAGTGTGGAAAAAAAAACTGCTGAACTTCTGGTACCTTTAAACTTCTGTATGAATGGCGATTCATGTCACAATAAGGATATTTCTATAACGATGCTTTTTAGCTCACTTGGGGTCCGTCGTCGTCGTGGACAAATTTTAAAATACCTTCTCCTCTGAAACTACTAAACTGACAGGTTTTAAACTTTGCATGATTATTCCTTAGGGTGTTTTGCACAAAATGATCGTTGGGATTTTTGATCATTGAAAAAACATGGCTGCTGTTACTGAAAATAGAACATAGGGGTCAGATTGCAGTTTTTTGCAAACAACTCAAAAATCGTTGCCTTTAGCAAATATCTGGCACAAATAAAATTGTTCAGCATCATGAGATGGACCTATGCCAAAATTTTCAAAATGATTGGTCAACTGATGTAGGAGTTACAGCCCCGGAAACAGATTTTTTTTTGGATTTTTTGCATGTGCAACTTTGAAAATCTATTCAAAATCTATTGGACAGAATTCAATGAAATTTGGCATTTATGTTTCTTAGGGTATTCCACACAAAATGGTTGTTGGAATTGTTGATTCATGAAAAAACATTGCCGCCGTTACTAAAAATAGAACATAGGTTCAGATGGCAATTTTTTGCAAATAACTCAAAAATCGTTGCCTTTAGCAAATTTCTGTCTTGGTAATATTGTTTAGCATTATGAGACAGACCTATGACCAAAATTTTCAAAACGATTGGTCATACGGCCCCTGAAACAGTTTTTTTTTATATTTTCGCATATGCAACTTTGAAAATCTTCCTCTCAAAATCCATTTTACAGAATTCAATGACAGTTAGCATACATGTTCCTTAGGGTATCCCACACAAATTGACCGTTCGGATTAAGACGGGTTTTTGAAAAAAAAAAAAAAAATTGTTGCCTTTAGCAAAATTCTGGTTCAGGCCATGAAAATGCTATGAAAAGCATTTCCTGCATTTGACAATTTAGTTGATTTTAACTTAGCCTGTCTCATTCCTCAAGTTTTTCAAATAAGGAAATGGTTAACCAGGTGAGCGATTCAGGCTCTCTTGAGCCTCTAGTTTCTTTTGTGATAGTTTTAACTACTTACTTGAATTAACATTAAATTAATTGGTAGTAGCATTTGTTTAAAGTATTACAACACTTTGAGGGAATGGGGTTATTTATATAATTTAAAGTATGTTTCTCGCAAGTATCATGATACTTGATAATTGTGTAATGATAATTGTTGAAAGTATTTGTATTCCACTTATTTTAAATAAATTGAAAAAATATATGTTGCCTTTCCCTTATCTTTTACCTTTACTTTTGAACAACACTTACCAAAATCCATCCACGTTTTTTTTTAAACCCTTAGCAAAGTTACCCTATTTTCAACAAAGAAATTTGAGCAAATTGACCAATAAGTGGTCAAATACCAATGGCAGTGTTTTCAGTTAGTCCTTCGATAGGCCTCAAAGTTATTTAACTCTAATGTCTTAAAGTGAATTAATTTGTCAATCCAAATTATTTGGCCATTTCTGTTACACTAAAAAATAACATCAGAAGGAGAAAGAAGACTTTGCCTTAATTGTAGTCATACACAAATCAAAGTAGTTCTATCCCTAGGTGGCACTAAAAAGTTCAGTTAAATATCACTAGAAAATAAACAACAAAAATCTTCTAGTAATTTTGTGTGAAGCGAAGAGCTGAGAAAAGAATTAATGGTAAAAATTTCAACCATTTAAATAACTAATTTTAGAATCTGATCATACATCGATTTCTAACTGTAGGTCAAGGTCTGTTGTATCCTTTATCTCAAAAATTTTTTTGTTTTTTTTTTTTTTTGGGGGGGGGGGGGCTGGGGCATAGATGCTATGTATCAAATATTAAATTAGGAATTTTAAAGATGATACGTCACTTATATAGTGGAAACTGAAATTAAAGGTTCTAGCTAAACGATATTCTTTCTTTCGAATCAGATCAGCTATAAAGTCGGCCTCATAAGAGTGATGAAATAGGTCAGCTAGTAGAAGAGCACAATTTGTTCCCACTGGAATGCCCACCATTTGTTGAAAAAGGCGTCCACCACAGTGGACATATATGTGTTAAACTTTCATGTACCAACTTAGAAGTACCTATACAAGGGAAACTCGTATTAAATTACGGAAATCAAATTGTCTACAGACTCCAACTACACACCTTTAACATAATACATCCAAATTTGTTTTGCAGTCGTATAAAAATGGTAAGTCTAAGTATTTCACTAACTGAAAAATGGACTTAATTATGTAAAAAAATAACCTTAATTTGTCTCCTTATCAACCAAAAAATAAGGCATGTGTAACATAATTCAGTAGGTAATCTTGAAATAATATTCAATTTCTTATTTTATGTAATATGAAGAGTAAATATTTGATACAAAATGGCTTGCTTAATGACTTAGACTGTTTTTGTTTGAAGGTTGTAGCTTATGACTATTCCTCAAATTCAAATCACTGTTTAAATCTAAGTGACGCGTAATGTCAAATATAGTTCACTTAACCTAGAAAACCTGGGAGGGAAAATGTTGTATACTAATCTAGCCATTCAAATATTGTGTTATTGTTTAAATCAGAAGGATACATCATGCGTCTGTTCTTAAGAAAGCGTTTTTTTTTTGTTTGTTTGTTTTTTTTTTTAAAGGCATATACCTAGAAAGTTGTGATATGTAATTAAAGCGGTGAAAAATTGAACAATATCAAGGATCTTGAATGGATACAAATGTTACCCTTCTATACATCCATTAAATCATTCATTTCCCTCACACCTTTTTCGAAACCTACACTTCACATGGTCATATTACTTGGAATCATACTTCCCTTACCAAAATATGCACATCACATCTGATGCAAACTGCACTCTTTGCTTTGTTATAGTCCGTGAAATAACACTTTCCGGTCAAAACCCATTCATGCTCATAACGTCTGATGCGGACCCTGCGCTTAAAATGGCCGTTTGTCCGAAAAACTACCCAAAACCAAAATATAGCCTGGTTATGTAATCTGATGCGAATTGTATGCTTGACATGTCCAAACTCTTTTAAACAGATGATTCGAAGCCTACTCTTCACATAGCCAATACTACTAACATTGCACTTTCCTTACCAAAGTATGCTCATCATATCAGATCCCAACTGTACCTTTAACATTGCCATAGTCCGTGAAATAGCACTTTCGAGTCGGAACTCATTCATGCTCATTACATCTGATGCGGACTGTAGTCTTAACATGGCCGTATGACAGAAATACCCAAACAATTGCATGCTTATCACATCATATAATAATTTTACATGGCCCAACTGTTTCAAAAATTTTATTCTTGCTAAAATCATACATGCTCATCACTAAAAATGCCAACCGTTTTCTTAATAAGGCCAAAGGACTTAAAATATAATTTTCCTAACAATTACGTACACGATCATCACATCTGACGGAAACCGTATCCCTGACATGCCCGTATGACAGAAAATCTACCCAAAAATGCATGCATATCACATCATATAAGAATTGAACGCCTAACATGGCCAAACTTTCAAATAACTTATTCCTGCTAAAATCATATATGCACATAACTTCAGATGTCGACCGTTTTCTTAATATGGCCAAAGTATTTGAAATATCATTTTCCTACCCAAAATCATTAATGCTCATCACAATTGATGCGTACAGTTCTCCTTTAAATAGCCATTATACAATTCCAAAGATAACAATACTGTGTGAAATATCCCTTTTGTACCTTAATTCTCCATACTAATCACATATGATGCGAACTGAACTCTTAACATGGTCATACTATCTGAAAAAGCACATTCTTACTAGAATCATACATGCTCATCACATCTGATTTGATATGTAACCTAAGTATGACCATGCTACTTCAAATAGCATTTTCCTACTTTGATCATACATGTTCATCACATCTGATTCGTAATGTATCTGTAATATGATTTTAATACTCGATATAACATTTTCCTGCCAATAACGTACAGGTTCATCACATCTGACGCAAACCGTACCCCTGACATCCACGTTAGACAGATAAAACTACCAAAAAATGCATGCTTATCACATCATATAAGAATTGTACGCCTGATATCGCCAAACTGTTTCAAATAACTTATTCCTGCTTAAATCATATATGCTCATAACGTAAGATACCAACATTTCCTTAATATGGCCAAAGTACTTGAAATATCATTTTCCTACCCAAAATCATTAATGCTCATGACAATTGATTCGTACTGTCCTCACTTAAATAGCCATTTTACAATTCCAAAGATAGCAATACTCTGTGAAATACCATTTTCGTACCTTAATTCTCCATACCAATCACATATGATGCGAACTGAACTTTTAACATGATCATACTATTTGAAATAGCTCATTCTTAGCAGAATCATACATGCACATCACATCTGATTTGATAATGTACCCTAAGTATGACCATTCTACGTGAAATAGCATTTTCCTACCTAAATCATACATGCTCATCACATCTGATTCATACAGTATTCTTTATATGACCTTATGACTCGAAATAACATTTTCCTACCAATAACGTACATGATGACCGCATGTGACGCAAACCGTACACCTGACATGCCCGTATGACAGAAAAAACTACCCACAAATGCATGCTTATCACATCATATAAGAATTGTACGCCTAACATGGCCAAACTGTTTCAAAAATTATTCCTGCTTAAATCATATATGCCGATAACTTAAGATACTAAACGTTTTCTTAATATGGCCAAAGTACTTGAAATATCATTTTCTTACCCAAAATCAATATTGCTCATGACAATTGATGCATACTGTTCTCCTTTAAATAGCGATTATACAATTCCAAAGATAAAATACTGTGGTATGAAATACCCTAAATGTGACCGTACTACTTTAAATAGCACTTTCCTACCAAAATCAAATATGCTCATCACATCTGATTCCTAATGTACTGTCCATATGACCTCACGACTCGAAATAACATTTTCCTACAAACAACTTACATGATCATTACATCTGACGGAAACGGTACCCCTGACATGTCTGTATAACAGACAAAGATAGCAATACTCTGTGAAATACCATTTTCGTACCTTAATTCTCCATACCAATAACATATGATGCGAACTGTACTCTTAACATGATCATACTACTTGAAATAGCACATTCGTACCAGAATCATACATGCTCATCAAATCTGATTTGATATGTGTCCTAAATTTAACCATGCTACTTCAAATAGCACTTTCCTACCTAGATCATACATGCTCATCATATCTAATTCGTACTGTATTCTTGATATTTCCTTACGACTCGAAATAACAATTTCCTGCCAATAACATACATGATCATCACATCTGACGGAAACGGTACCCCTGACATGCCCGTAAGACAGAAAAACTACCGAAAAATGCATGCTTATCACATCATAAAAGAATTATACGGCTATCATGGCCAAACTGTTTCAAATATTTGATTCCTGCTAAAATCATACGTGCCCATAATTTAAGACGCCAACCGTTTTCTTAACATGGTCAAAGTAGTTGAAATATCATTTTCCTTACCAAAATCAAAAATGCTCATGGTAATTGATGCGTAGAGATCTCACTAAAATAGCCATTTTACAATACCAAAGAGAGTTATACTGTGTAAAATGCAATTTTCGTACCTTAATTCTCTATACCAATCACATATGATGTGAACTGTACCCTTAACATGATCATACTACTTGAAATGGCACATTCTAACCAGAATAGAATAGGCTTATCACATCAGATTTGATATGTACCCTAAATATGACCATACTACTTCAAATAGCACTTTCCTACCTAGAACACACATGCTCATCATATCTGATTTATACTGTATTCTTAATATTACCTTACGACTCGAAATAACATTTTCCTATCAATAACGTACATGATCATGACATCTGACGGAAACCGAACCCCTGACATGTATGTATAACAGAAATCTTCACAAAAAATGTATGCTTATCATATCACAAAAGAATTGTATTCCTAACATGGCCAAACAGTTTCAAATAACTTATTCCTGCTGAAGTCATACATGCCCATAATTTAAGACGCCAACCGTTTTCTTAATATGACAAAAGTACTTTAAATATTATTTACCTACCCAAAATCAATAATGCTCATGACAATTGATGCGTACTGTTCTCACTTAAATAGCCATTATACAATTCCAAAGATAGCAATACTGTGTGAAATACCACTCTCGTACCTTAATTCTCCATACTAATCACATATGATGCGATCTGTACTGTTAACATGATCATACTGCTTCAAATAGTACATTCTTTCAAGAATAAAATAGGCTTATCACATCAGATTTGATATGTACCCTAAATATGACCATTCTACTTTAAATAGCATTTTCCTACTTAAATCATAAAGGGTCATCTTATCTGATTCGTACTATATTCTTAATATGACCTTACGACTCGAAATAACATTTTCCTACCAATAACGTACTTGATGACCGCATGTGACGCAAACCGTACCCCTGACATGCCCGTATGACAGAAAAACTACCCACAAATGCATGCTTATCACATCATATAAGAAGTCTACGCCTAACATGGCCAAACTGTTTCAAATAACTTATTCCCACTAAAATCATATAAGCCGATAATGTAAGATGCCAAACGTTTTCTTAATATGGCCAAAGTACTTGAAATATCATTTTCCTACCCAAAACCAATAATGCCCATGACAATTGATGCATACTCTTCTCACTTAAATAGCCATTATACAATTCCAAAGATAACAACACTTTGGTGTGAAATACCCTATATATGACCGTACTACTTGAAATAGCACTTTCCTGCCTAAATCATATATGCTCATCACATCTGATTCCTACTGTACTGTTCATATGACCTCACGACTCGAAATAATATTTTCCTACAAACAACCTTTATGATCATCACATCTGACCCAAACCGTACCCCTGACATGTCCGTAAGACAGAAAAACTACCCACAAATGCATGCTTATCACATCATATAAGAATTGTACGCCTAACATGGCCAAACTGTTTCAAATCACTTATTCCTTCTTTATCCATATATGCCCATAACTTAAGATGCCAAAGTTTTCTTAATATGGCTAAAGTACCTGAAATATAATTTTTCTACCCAAAATCATTAATGCTCATGACAATTGATGCGTACAGTTCTCCTTTAAATAGTCATTATACAATTCCAAAGATGGCAATACTCTGTGAAATACCATTCTCGTACCTTAATTCTCCATACCAATAACATATGATGTGAACTGTACTCTTAACACGATCATACTACTTGAAATAGCACATTCGTACCAGAATCATGCATGCTCATCAAATCTGACTTGATATGTATCCTAAATTGGACCATACTACTTCAAATAGCACTTTCCTACCTAAATCATACATGCTCATCATATATAATTCGTACTGTATTCTTAATATATCCTTACGACTCGAAATAAAATTTTACTGCCAATAACGTACATGATAGTCACTTCGGAGGGAAACCGTACCCCTAACATGCCCGTTTAACAGACAAACTACCCAAGAATGCATGCTTATCACATCATATAAGCATTGTACGCCTGACATCTCCAATCTGTTTGGAATAACTTATTCCTACTAAAATCATATATGCCCATAACTTAACATGCGAACGTTTCCTTAATATGGCCAAAGTACTTGAAATATCATTTTCCTACCTAAAATCATTAATGCTCATGACAATTGATACGTGCAGTTCTCCTTTAAATAGCCATTATACAATTCCAAAGATAACAATACTCTGTGAAATACCATTTTCGTACCTTAATTCTCAATACAAATCACATATGATGCGAAGTGAACTCTTAACATAATCATACTACTTGAAATAGCTCATTCTTAGCAGAATCAAATATACTTATCACATCTGATTTGATATGTAACCTAAATATGACCATACTACTTGTACTAGCACTTTCCTACTTCAATCACACATACTCATCACATCTGATTAGTAATTTATCTGTAATTAGATTTTACGACTTGATATAACATTTTCCTGCCAATAACGTACAGGATCATCACATCTGACGCAAACCGTACCCCTGACATGCACGTATGACAGAAAAACTACCCAAAAATGCATGCTTATCACATATAAAAAGTGTATGCCTAACATGGCCAAACTGTTTCAAATAACTTATTCCTACTAAAATCATATAAGCCGATAAATTAAGATGCCAAACGTTTTCTTAATACGGCCAAAGTGCTTGAAATATCATTTTCCCACCCAAAATCAATAATGCTCATCACAATTGATGCATACTGCTCTCACTTAAATAGCCATTATATAATTCCAAAGATACTAATACGGTGGGAAATACCAATTTCGTACCTTAATTCCCCATATCAATCACATATGATGCGAACTTAACTCTTAACATAATCATTCTACTTGAAATAGCTCATTCTTAGCAGAATCAAACATACTTATCAAATCTGATTTGATATGTATCCTATATTGGACCATACTACTTCAAATAGCACTTTCCTACCTAAATCATACATGCTCATCATATCTAATTCGTACTGTATTCTTAATATGACCTTACGACTCGAAATAAAATTTTACTGCCAATAACGTACATGATAGTCACTTCGGAGGGAAACCGTACCCCTGACATGCCCGTTTAACAGACAAACTATCCAAAAATACATGCTTATCACATCATATAAGCATTGTACGCCTGACATCTCCAAACTGCTTCAAATAACTTATTCCTGCTAAAATCATATAAACCCATAACTTAACATGCGAACGTTTCCTTAGTATAGCCAAAATACTTGAAATATCATTTTCCTACCCAAAATCATTAATGCTCATGACAATTGATACGTGCAGTTCTCCTTTAAATAGCCATTATACAATTCCAAAGATTACAATACTCTGTGAAATACAATTTTCCTACCTTAATTCTCCATATCAATCACATATGATGCGACCTGAACTCTTAACATTATCATACTACTTGAAATAGCTCATTCTTAGCAGAATCAAACATACTTATCAAATCTGATTTGATGTGTATCCTAAATTGGACCATACTACTTCAAATAGCACTTTCCTACCTAAATCATACATGCTCATCATATCTAATTCGTACTGTATTCTTAATATAACATTACGACTCGAAATAGAATTTTACTGCCAATAACGTACATGATAGTCACTTCGGAGGGAAACTGTACCCCTAACATGTCCGTTTAACAGACAAACTACCCAAGAATGCATGCTTACCACATCATATAAGCATTGTACGCCTGATATCTCCAAACTGCTTCGAAAAACTTATTCCTGCGAAAATCATATATGCCCATAACTTAACATGCGAACGTTTCCTTAATATGGCCAAAGTATTTGAAATATCATTTTCCTACCTAAAATCATTAATGCTCATGACAATTGATACGTGCAGTTCTCCTTTAAATAGCCATTATACAATTCCAAAGATAACAATACTCTGTGAAATACCATTTTCGTACCTTAATTCTCCATATCAATCACATATGATGCGAACTGAACTGTTAACATAATCATACTACTTGAAATAGCTCATTCTTAGCAGAATCAAACATACTTATCAAATCTGATTTGATATGTAACCTAAATATGACCATACTACTTGTACTAGCACTTTCCTACTTCAATCACACATACTCATCACATCTGATTAGTAATTTATCTGTAATTAGATTTTACGACTTGATATAACATTTTCCTGCCAATAACGTACAGGATCATCACATCTGACGCAAACCGTACCCCTGACATGCACGTATGACAGAAAAACTACCCACAAATGCATGCTTATCACATATAAAAAGTGTATGCCTAACATGGCCAAACTGTTTCAAATAACTTATTCCTACGAAAAACATATAAGCCGATAACTTAAGATGCCAAACGTTTTCTTAATACGGCCAAAGTGCTTGAAATATCATTTTCCTACCCAAAATCAATAATGCTCATCACAATTGATGCATACTGCTCTCACTAATAGCCATTATACAATTCCAAAGATACCAATACTGTGGGAAATACAAATTTCGTACCTTAATTCTCCATATCAATCACATATGATGCGAACTTAACTCTTAACATAATCATTCTACTTGAAATAGCTCATTCTTAGCAGAATCAAACATACTTATCAAATCTGATTTGATATGTATCCTATATTGGACCATACTACTTCAAATAGCACTTTCCTACCTAAATCATACATGCTCATAATATCTAATTCGTACTGTATTCTTAACATGACCTTACGACTCGAAATAAAATTTTACTGTCAATAACGTACATGATAGTCACTTCGGAGGGAAACCGTACCCCTACCATGCCCGTTTAACAGACAAACTATCCAAAAATGCATGCTTATCACATCATATAAGCATTGTACGCCTGACATCTCCAAACTGTTTCAAATAACTTATTCCTGCTAAAATCATACATGCCCATAACTTAACATGCGAACGTTTCCTTAATATAGCCAAAGTACTTGAAATATCATTTTCCTACCCAAAATCATTAATGCTCGTGACAATTGATACGTGCAGTTCTCCTTTAAATAGCCATTATACAATTCCAAAGATTACA
This sequence comes from Perna viridis, assembly GCA_037379345.1. NCBI lineage: Eukaryota > Metazoa > Mollusca > Bivalvia > Mytilida > Mytilidae > Perna > Perna viridis. Next base: position 37,332,174 of record CM074522.1, on the reverse strand, counting down.
ATACTCTGTGAAATACAATTTTCGTACCTTAATTCTCCATATCAATCACATATGATGCGAACTGAACTCTTAACATAATCATACTACTTGAAATAGCTCATTCTTAGCAAAATCAAACATACTGATCAAATCTGATTTGATGTGTATCCTAAATTGGACCATACTACTTCAAATAGCACTTTAATACCTAAATCATACATGCTCATCATATCTAATTCGTACTGAATTCTTAATATGACATTACGACTCGAAATAGAATTTTACTGCCAATAACGTACATGATAGTCACTTCCGAGGGAAACTGTACCCCTAACATGTCCGTTTAACAGACAAACTACCCAAGAATGCATGCTTACCACATCATATAAGCATTGTACGCCTGATATCTCCAAACCGCTTCGAAAAACTTATTCCTGCGAAAATCATATATGCCCATAACTTAACATGCGAACGTTTCCTTAATATGGCCAAAGTACTTGAAATATCATTTTCCTACCTAAAATCATTAATGCTCATGACAATTGATACGTGCAGTTCTCCTTTAAATAGCCATTATACAATTCCAAAGATAACAATACTCTGTGAAATACCATTTTCGTACCTTAATTCTCCATATCAATCACATATGATGCGAACTGAACTGTTAACATAATCATACTACTTGAAATAGCTCATTCTTAGCAGAATCAAACATACTTATCAAATCTGATTTGATATGTAACCTAAATATGACCATACTACTTGTACTAGCACTTTCCTACTTCAATCACACATACTCATCACATCTGATTAGTAATTTATCTGTAATTAGATTTTACGACTTGATATAACATTTTCCTGCCAATAACGTACAGGATCATCACATCTGACGCAAACCGTACCCCTGACATGCACGTATGACAGAAAAACTACCCACAAATGCATGCTTATCACATATAAAAAGTGTATGCCTAACATGGCCAAACTGTTTCAAATAACTTATTCCTACGAAAAACATATAAGCCGATAACTTAAGATGCCAAACGTTTTCTTAATACGGCCAAAGTGCTTGAAATATCATTTTCCTACCCAAAATCAATAATGCTCATCACAATTGATGCATACTGCTCTCACTAATAGCCATTATACAATTCCAAAGATACCAATACTGTGGGAAATACAAATTTCGTACCTTAATTCTCCATATCAATCACATATGATGCGAACTTAACTCTTAACATAATCATTCTGCTTGAAATAGCTCATTCTTAGCAGAATCAAACATACTTATCAAATCTGATTTGATATGTATCCTATATTGGACCATACTACTTCAAATAGCACTTTCCTACCTAAATCATACATGCTCATAATATCTAATTCGTACTGTATTCTTAACATGACCTTACGACTCGAAATAAAATTTTACTGTCAATAACGTACATGATAGTCACTTCGGAGGGAAACCGTACCCCTACCATGCCCGTTTAACAGACAAACTATCCAAAAATGCATGCTTATCACATCATATAAGCATTGTACGCCTGACATCTCCAAACTGTTTCAAATAACTTATTCCTGCTAAAATCATACATGCCCATAACTTAACATGCGAACGTTTCCTTAATATAGCCAAAGTACTTGAAATATCATTTTCCTACCCAAAATCATTAATGCTCGTGACAATTGATACGTGCAGTTCTCCTTTAAATAGCCATTATACAATTCCAAAGATTACAATACTCTGTGAAATACAATTTTCGTACCTTAATTCTCCATATCAATCACATATGATGCGAACTGAACTCTTAACATAATCATACTACTTGAAATAGCTCATTCTTAGCAAAATCAAACATACTGATCAAATCTGATTTGATGTGTATCCTAAATTGGACCATACTACTTCAAATAGCACTTTCCTACCTAAATCATACATGCTCATCATATCTAATTCGTACTGAATTCTTAATATGACATTACGACTCGAAATAGAATTTTACTGCCAATAACGTACATGATAGTCACTTCCGAGGGAAACTGTACCCCTAACATGTCCGTTTAACAGACAAACTACCCAAGAATGCATGCTTACCACATCATATAAGCATTGTACGCCTGATATCTCCAAACTGCTTCGAAAAACTTATTCCTGCGAAAATCATATATGCCCATAACTTAACATGCGAACGTTTCCTTAATATGGCCAAAGTACATGAAATATCATTTTCCTACCTAAAATCATTAATGCTCATGACAATTGATACGTGCAGTTCTCCTTTAAATAGCCATTATACAATTCCAAAGATAACAATACTCTGTGAAATACCATTTTCGTACCTTAATTCTCCATATCAATCACATATGATGCGAACTGAACTGTTAACATAATCATACTACTTGAAATAGCTCATTCTTAGCAGAATCAAACATACTTATCAAATCTGATTTGATATGTAACCTAAATATGACCATACTACTTGTACTAGCACTTTCCTACTTCAATCACACATACTCATCACATCTGATTAGTAATTTATCTGTAATTAGATTTTACGACTTGATATAACATTTTCCTGCCAATAACGTACAGGATCATCACATCTGACGCAAACCGTACCCCTGACATGCACGTATGACAGAAAAACTACCCACAAATGCATGCTTATCACATATAAAAAGTGTATGCCTAACATGGCCAAACTGTTTCAAATAACTTATTCCTACGAAAAACATATAAGCCGATAACTTAAGATGCCAAACGTTTTCTTAATACGGCCAAAGTGCTTGAAATATCATTTTCCTACCCAAAATCAATAATGCTCATCACAATTGATGCATACTGCTCTCACTAATAGCCATTATACAATTCCAAAGATACCAATACTGTGGGAAATACAAATTTCGTACCTTAATTCTCCATATCAATCACATATGATGCGAACTTAACTCTTAACATAATCATTCTGCTTGAAATAGCTCATTCTTAGCAGAATCAAACATACTTATCAAATCTGATTTGATATGTATCCTATATTGGACCATACTACTTCAAATAGCACTTTCCTACCTAAATCATACATGCTCATAATATCTAATTCGTACTGTATTCTTAACATGACCTTACGACTCGAAATAAAATTTTACTGTCAATAACGTACATGATAGTCACTTCGGAGGGAAACCGTACCCCTACCATGCCCGTTTAACAGACAAACTATCCAAAAATGCATGCTTATCACATCATATAAACATTGTACGCCTGACATCTCCAAACTGTTTCAAATAACTTATTCCTGCTAAAATCATACATGCCCATAACTTAACATGCGAACGTTTCCTTAATATAGCCAAAGTACTTGAAATATCATTTTCCTACCCAAAATCATTAATGCTCGTGACAATTGATACGTGCAGTTCTCCTTTAAATAGCCATTATACAATTCCAAAGATTACAATACTCTGTGAAATACAATTTTCGTACCTTAATTCTCCATATCAATCACATATGATGCGAACTGAACTCTTAACATAATCATACTACTTGAAATAGCTCATTCTTAGCAAAATCAAACATACTGATCAAATCTGATTTGATGTGTATCCTAAATTGGACCATACTACTTCAAATAGCACTTTCCTACCTAAATCATACATGCTCATCATATCTAATTCGTACTGAATTCTTAATATGACATTACGACTCGAAATAGAATTTTACTGCCAATAACGTACATGATAGTCACTTCCGAGGGAAACTGTACCCCTAACATGTCCGTTTAACAGACAAACTACCCAAGAATGCATGCTTACCACATCATATAAGCATTGTACGCCTGATATCTCCAAACTGCTTCGAAAAACTTATTCCTGCTAAAATCATATATGCCCATAACTTAACATGCGAACGTTTCCTTAATATGGCCAAAGTACTTGAAATATCATTTTCCTACCTAAAATCATTAATGCTCATGACAATTGATACGTGCAGTTCTCCTTTAAATAGCCATTATACAATTCCAAAGATAACAATACTCTGTGAAATATCATTTTCGTACCTTAATTCTCCATATCAATCACATATGATGCGAACTGAACTGTTAACATAATCATACTACTTGAAATAGCTCATTTTTAGCAGAATCAAACATACTTATCAAATCTATCAAATCTGATTTGATATGTAACCTAAATATGACCATACTACTTGTACTAGCACTTTCCGACTTCAATCACACATACTCATCACATCTGATTAGTAATTTATCTGTAATTAGATTTTACGACTTGATATAACATTTTCCTGCCAATAACGTACAGGTTCATCACATCTTACGCAAACCGTACCCCTGACATGCACGTATGACAGAAAAACTACCCACAAATGCATGCTTATCACATATAAAAAGTGTATGCCTAACATGGCCAAACTGTTTCAAATAACTTATTCCTACGAAAAACATATAAGCCGATAACTTAAGATGCCAAACGTTTTCTTAATACGGCCAAAGTGCTTGAAATATCATTTTCCTACCCAAAATCAATAATGCTCATCACAATTGATGCATACTGCTCTCACTAATAGCCATTATACAATTCCAAAGATACCAATACTGTGGAAAATACAAATTTCGTACCTTAATTCTCCATATCAATTACATATGATGCGAACTTAACTCTTAACATAATCATTCTACTTGAAATAGCTCATTCTTAGCAGAATCAAACATACTTATCAAATCTGATTTGATATGTATCCTATATTGGACCATACTACTTCAAAGAGCACTTTCCTACCTAAATCATACATGCTCATAATATCTAATTCGTACTGTATTCTTAACATGACCTTACGACTCGAAATAAAATTTTACTGTCAATAACGTACATGATAGTCACTTCGGAGGGAAACCGTACCCCTACCATGCCCGTTTAACAGACAAACTATCCAAAAATGCATGCTTATCACATCATATAAGCATTGTACGCCTGACATCTCCAAACTGTTTCAAATAACTTATTCCTGCTAAAATCATACATGCCCATAACTTAACATGCGAACGTTTCCTTAATATGGCCAAAGTACTTGAAATATCATTTTCCTACCCAAAATCATTAATGCTCGTGACAATTGATACGTGCAGTTCTCCTTTAAATAGCCATTATACAATTCCAAAGATTACAATACTCTGTGAAATACAATTTTCGTACCTTAATTCTCCATATCAATCACATATGATGCGAACTGAACTCTTAACATAATCATACTACTTGAAATAGCTCATTCTTAGCAAAATCAAACATACTGATCAAATCTGATTTGATGTGTATCCTAAATTGGACCATACTACTTCAAATAGCACTTTCCTACCTAAATCATACATGCTCATCATATCTAATTCGTACTGAATTCTTAATATGACATTACGACTCGAAATAGAATTTTACTGCCAATAACGTACATGATAGTCACTTCCGAGGGAAACTGTACCCCTAACATGTCCGTTTAACAGACAAACTACCCAAGAATGCATGCTTACCACATCATATAAGCATTGTACGCCTGATATCTCCAAACTGCTTCGAAAAACTTATTCCTGCGAAAATCATATATGCCCATAACTTAACATGCGAACGTTTCCTTAATATGGCCAAAGTACTTGAAATACCATTTTCCTACCTAAAATCATTAATGCTCATGACAATTGATACGTGCAGTTCTCCTTTAAATAGCCATTATACAATTCCAAAGATTACAATACTCTGTGAAATACCATTTTCGTACCTTAATTCTCCATATCAATCACATATGATGCGAACTGAACTCTTAACATAATCATACTACTTGAAATAGCTCATTCCTAGCAGAATCAAACATACTTATCAAATCTGATTTGATATGTAACCTAAATATGACCATACTACTTGTACTAGCACTTTCCTACTTCAATCACACATACTCATCACATCTGATTAGTAATTTATCTGTAATTAGATTTTACGACTTGATATAACATTTTCCTGCCAATAACGTACAGGATCATCACATCTGACGCAAACCGTACCCCTGACATGCACGTATGACAGAAAAACTACCCACAAATGCATGCTTATCACATATAAAAAGTGTATGCCTAACATGGCCAAACTGTTTCAAATAACTTATTCCTACGAAAAACATATAAGCCGATAACTTAAGATGCCAAACGTTTTCTTAATACGGCCAAAGTGCTTGAAATATCATTTTCCTACCCAAAATCAATAATGCTCATCACAATTGATGCATACTGCTCTCACTAATAGCCATTATACAATTCCAAAGATACCAATACTGTGGGAAATACAAATTTCGTACCTTAATTCTCCATATCAATCACATATGATGCGAACTTAACTCTTAACATAATCATTCTACTTGAAATAGCTCATTCTTAGCAGAATCAAACATACTTATCAAATCTGATTCGATATGTATCCTATATTGGACCATACTACTTCAAATAGCACTTTCCTACCTAAATCATACATGCTCATAATATCTAATTCGTACTGTATTCTTAACATGACCTTACGACTCGAAATAAAATTTTACTGTCAATAACGTACATGATAGTCACTTCGGAGGGAAACCGTACCCCTACCATGCCCGTTTAACAGACAAACTATCCAAAAATGCATGCTTATCACATCATATAAGCATTGTACGCCTGACATCTCCAAACTGTTTCAAATAACTTATTCCTGCTAAAATCATACATGCCCATAACTTAACATGCGAACGTTTCCTTAATATAGTCAAAGTACTTGAAATATCATTTTCCTACCCAAAATCATTAATGTTCGTGACAATTGATACGTGCAGTTCTCCTTTAAATAGCCATTATACAATTCCAAAGATTACAATACTCTGTGAAATACAATTTTCGTACCTTAATTCTCCATATCAATCACATATGATGCGAACTGAACTCTTAACATAATCATACTACTTGAAATAGCTCATTCTTAGCAAACTCAAACATACTGATCAAATCTGATTTGATGTGTATCCTAAATTGGACCATACTACTTCAAATAGCACTTTCCTACCTAAATCATACATGCTCATCATATCTAATTCGTACTGAATTCTTAATATGACATTACGACTCGAAATAGAATTTTATTGCCAATAACGTACATGATAGTCACTTCCGAGGGAAACTGTACCCCTAACATGTCCGTTTAACAGACAAACTACCCAAGAATGCATGCTTACCACATCATATAAGCATTGTACGCCTGATATCTCCAAACTGCTTCGAAAAACTTATTCCTGCTAAAATCATATATGCCCATAACTTAACATGCGAACGTTTCCTTAATATGGCCAAAGTACTTGAAATATCATTTTCCTACCTAAAATCATTAATGCTCATGACAATTGATACGTGCAGTTCTCCTTTAAATAGCCATTATACAATTCCAAAGATAACAATACTCTGTGAAATACCATTTTCGTACCTTAATTCTCCATATCAATCACATATGATGCGAACTGAACTCTTAACATAATCATACTACTTGAAATAGCTCATTCTTAGCCGAATCAAACATACTTATCAAATCTGATTTGATATGTAACCTAAATATGACCATACTACTTGTACTAGCACTTTCCTACTTCAATCACACATACTCATCACATCTGATTAGTAATTTATCTGTAATTAGATTTTACGACTTGATATAACATTTTCCTGCCAATAACGTACAGGATCATCACATCTGACGCAAACCGTACCCCTGACATGCACGTATGACAGAAAAACTACCCACAAATGCATGCTTATCACATATAAAAAGTGTATGCCTAACATGGCCAAACTGTTTCAAATAACTTATTCCTACGAAAAACATATAAGCCGATAACTTAAGATGCCAAACGTTTTCTTAATACGGCCAAAGTGCTTGAAATATCATTTTCCTACCCAAAATCAATAATGCTCATCACAATTGATGCATACTGCTCTCACTAATAGCCATTATACAATTCCAAAGATACCAATACTGTGGGAAATACAAATTTCGTACCTTAATTCTCCATATCAATCACATATGATGCGAACTTAACTCTTAACATAATCATTCTACTTGAAATAGCTCATTCTTAGCAGAATCAAACATACTTATCAAATCTGATTTGATATGTATCCTATATTGGACCATACTACTTCAAATAGCACTTTCCTACCTAAATCATACATGCTCATAATATCTAATTCGTACTGTATTCTTAACATGACCTTACGACTCGAAATAAAATTTTACTGTCAATAACGTACATGATAGTCACTTCGGAGGGAAACCGTACCCCCTACCATGCCCGTTTAACAGACAAACTATCCAAAAATGCATGCTTATCACATCATATAAGCATTGTACGCCTGACATCTCCAAACTGTTTCAAATAACTTATTCCTGCTAAAATCATACATGCCCATAACTTAACGTGCGAACGTTTCCTTAATATAGCCAAAGTACTTGAAATATCATTTTCCTACCCAAAATCATTAATGCTCATGACAATTGATACGTGCAGTTATCCTTTAAATAGCCATTATACAATTCCAAAGATTACAATACTCTGTGAAATACAATTTTCGTACCTTAATTCTCCATATCAATCACATATGATGCGAACTGAACTCTTAACATAATCATACTACTTGAAATAGCTCATTCTTAGCAAAATCAAACATACTGATCAAATCTGATTTGATGTGTATCCTAAATTGGACCATACTACTTCAAATAGCACTTTAATACCTAAATCATACATGCTCATAATATCTAATTCGTACTGAATTCTTAATATGACATTACGACTCGAAATAGAATTTTATTGCCAATAACGTACATGATAGACACTTCGGAGGGAAACTGTACCCCTAACATGTCCGTTTAACAGACAAACTACCCAAGAATGCATGCTTACCACATCATATAAGCATTGTACGCCTGATATCTCCAAACTGCTTCGAAAAACTTATTCCTGCTAAAATCATATATGCCCATAACTTAACATGCGAACGTTTCCTTAATATGGCCAAAGTACTTGAAATATCATTTTCCTACCTAAAATCATTAATGCTCATGACAATTGATACGTGCAGTTCTCCTTTAAATAGCCATTATACAATTCCAAAGATAACAATACTCTGTGAAATACCATTTTCGTACCTTAATTCTCCATATCAATCACATATGATGCGAACTGAACTCTTAACATAATCATACTACTTGAAATAGCTCATTCCTAGCAGAATCAAACATACTTATCAAATCTGATTTGATATGTAACCTAAATATGACCATACTACTTGTACTAGCACTTTCCTACTTCAATCACACATACTCATCACATCTGATTAGTAATTTATCTGTAATTAGATTTTACGACTTGATATAACATTTTCCTGCCAATAACGTACAGGATCATCACATCTGACGCAAACCGTACCCCTGACATGCACGTATGACAGAAAAACTACCCACAAATGCATGCTTATCACATATAAAAAGTGTATGCCTAACATGGCCAAACTGTTTCAAATAACTTATTCCTACGAAAAACATATAAGCCGATAACTTAAGATGCCAAACGTTTTCTTAATACGGCCAAAGTGCTTGAAATATCATTTTCCTACCCAAAATCAATAATGCTCATCACAATTGATGCATACTGCTCTCACTAATAGCCATTATACAATTCCAAAGATACCAATACTGTGGGAAATACAAATTTCGTACCTTAATTCTCCATATCAATCACATATGATGCGAACTTAACTCTTAACATAATCATTCTACTTGAAATAGCTCATTCTTAGCAGAATCAAACATACTTATCAAATCTGATTCGATATGTATCCTATATTGGACCATACTACTTCAAATAGCACTTTCCTACCTAAATCATACATGCTCATAATATCTAATTCGTACTGTATTCTTAACATGACCTTACGACTCGAAGTAAAATTTTACTGTCAATAACGTACATGATAGTCACTTCGGAGGGAAACCGTACCCCTACCATGCCCGTTTAACAGACAAACTATCCAAAAATGCATGCTTATCACATCATATAAGCATTGTACGCCTGACATCTCCAAACTGTTTCAAATAACTTATTCCTGCTAAAATCATACATGCCCATAACTTAACATGCGAACGTTTCCTTAATATAGCCAAAGTACTTGAAATATCATTTTCCTACCCAAAATCATTAATGCTCATGACAATTGATACGTGCAGTTCTCCTTTAAATAGCTATTATACAATTCCAAAGATTACAATACTCTGTGAAATACAATTTTCGTACCTTAATTCTCCATATCAATCACATATGATGCGAACTGAACTCTTAACATAATCATACTACTTGAAATAGCTCATTCTTAGCAAAATCAAACATACTGATCAAATCTGATTTGATGTGTATCCTAAATTGGACCATACTACTTCAAATAGCACTTTCCTACCTAAATCATACATGCTCATCATATCTAATTCGTACTGAATTCTTAATATGACATTACGACTCGAAGTAGAATTTTACTGCCAATAACGTACATGATAGTCACTTCGGAGGGAAACTGTACCCCTAACATGCCCGTTTAACAGACAAACTACCCAAGAATGCATGCTTACCACATCATATAAGCATTGTACGCCTGACATCTCCAAACTGCTTCGGAAAACTTATTCCTGCTAAAATCATATATGCCCATAACTTAACATGCGAACGTTTCCTTAATATAGCCAAAGTACTTGAAATATCATTTTCCTACCCAAAATCATTAATGCTCATGACAATTGATACGTGCAGTTCTCCTTTAAATAGCTATTATACAATTCCAAAGATACTAATACTGTGGGAAATACTAATTTCGTACCTTAATTCTCCATATCAATCACATATGATGCGAACTGAACTCTTAACATAATCATACTACTTGAAATAGCTCATTCTTAGCCGAATCAAACATACTTATCACATCTGATTTGATATGTAACCTAAATATGACCATACTACTTGTACTAGCACTTTCCTACTTCAATCACACATACTCATCACATCTGATTAGTAATTTATCTGTAATTAGATTTTACGACTTGATATAACATTTTCCTGCCAATAACGTACAGGATCATCACATCTGACGCAAACCGTACCCCTGACATGCACGTATGACAGAAAAACTACCCACAAATGCATGCTTATCACATATAAAAAGTGTATGCCTAACATGGCCAAACTGTTTCAAATAACTTATTCCTACGAAAAACATATAAGCCGATAACTTAAGATGCCAAACGTTTTCTTAATACGGCCAAAGTGCTTGAAATATCATTTTCCTACCCAAAATCAATAATGCTCATCACAATTGATGCATACTGCTCTCACTAATAGCCATTATACAATTCCAAAGATACCAATACTGTGGGAAATACAAATTTCGTACCTTAATTCTCCATATCAATCACATATGATGCGAACTTAACTCTTAACATAATCATTCTACTTGAAATAGCTCATTCTTAGCAGAATCAAACATACTTATCAAATCTGATTTGATATGTATCCTATATTGGACCATACTACTTCAAATAACACTTTCCTACCTAAATCATACATGCTCATAATATCTAATTCGTACTGTATTCTTAACATGACCTTACGACTCGAAGTAAAATTTTACTGTCAATAACGTACATGATAGTCACTTCGGAGGGAAACCGTACCCCTACCATGCCCGTTTAACAGACAAACTATCCAAAAATGCATGCTTATCACATCATATAAGCATTGTACGCCTGACATCTCCAAACTGTTTCAAATAACTTATTCCTGCTAAAATCATACATGCCCATAACTTAACATGCGAACGTTTCCTTAATATAGCCAAAGTACTTGAAATATCATTTTCCTACCCAAAATCATTAATGCTCATGACAATTGATACGTGCAGTTCTCCCTTAAATAGCTATTATACAATTCCAAAGATTACAATACTCTGTGAAATACAATTTTCGTACCTTAATTCTCCATATCAATCACATATGATGCGAACTGAACTCTTAACATAATCATACTACTTGAAATAGCTCATTCTTAGCAAAATCAAACATACTGATCAAATCTGATTTGATGTGTATCCTAAATTGGACCATACTACTTCAAATAGCACTTTCCTACCTAAATCATACATGCTCATCATATCTAATTCGTACTGAATTCTTAATATGACATTACGACTCGAAATAGAATTTTACTGCCAATAACGTACATGATAGTCACTTCCGAGGGAAACTGTACCCCTAACATGCCCGTTTAACAGACAAACTACCCAAGAATGCATGCTTACCACATCATATAAGCATTGTACGCCTGACATCTCCAAACTGCTTCGAAAAACTTATTCCTGCTAAAATCATATATGCCCATAACTTAACATGCGAACGTTTCCTTAATATGGCCAAAGTACATGAAATATCATTTTCCTACCTAAAATCATTAATGCTCATGACAATTGATACGTGCAGTTCTCCTTTAAATAGCCATTATACAATTCCAAAGATTACAATACTCTGTGAAATACAATTTTCGTACCTTAATTCTCCATATCAATCACATATGATGCGAACTGAACTCTTAACATAATCATACTACTTGAAATAGCTCATTCTTAGCAAAATCAAACATACTGATCAAATCTGATTTGATGTGTATCCTAAATTGGACCATACTACTTCAAATAGCACTTTCCTACCTAAATCATACATGCTCATCATATCTAATTCGTACTGAATTCTTAATATGACATTACGACTCGAAATAGAATTTTACTGCCAATAACGTACATGATAGTCACTTCGGAGGGAAACTGTACCCCTAACATGCCCGTTTAACAGACAAACTACCCAAGAATGCATGCTTACCACATCATATAAGCATTGTACGCCTGACATCTCCAAACTGCTTCGGAAAACTTATTCCTGCTAAAATCATATATGCCCATAACTTAACATGCGAACGTTTCCTTAATATAGCCAAAGTACTTGAAATATCATTTTCCTACCTAAAATCATTAATGCTCATGACAATTGATACGTGCAGTTCTCCTTTAAATAGCCATTATACAATTCCAAAGATAACAATACTCTGTGAAATACCATTTTCGTACCTTAATTCTCCATATCAATCACATATGATGCGAACTGAACTCTTAACATAATCATACTACTTGAAATAGCTCATTCCTAGCAGAATCAAACATACTTATCAAATCTGATTTGATATGTAACCTAAATATGACCATACTACTTGTACTAGCACTTTCCTACTTCAATCACACATACTCATCACATCTGATTAGTAATTTATCTGTAATTAGATTTTACGACTTGATATAACATTTTCCTGCCAATAACGTACAGGATCATCACATCTGACGCAAACCGTACCCCTGACATGCACGTATGACAGAAAAACTACCCACAAATGCATGCTTATCACATATAAAAAGTGTATGCCTAACATGGCCAAACTGTTTCAAATAACTTATTCCTACGAAAAACATATAAGCCGATAACTTAAGATGCCAAACGTTTTCTTAATACGGCCAAAGTGCTTGAAATATCATTTTCCTACCCAAAATCAATAATGCTCATCACAATTGATGCATACTGCTCTCACTAATAGCCATTATACAATTCCAAAGATACCAATACTGTGGGAAATACAAATTTCGTACCTTAATTCTCCATATCAATCACATATGATGCGAACTTAACTCTTAACATAATCATTCTACTTGAAATAGCTCATTCTTAGCAGAATCAAACATACTGATCAAATCTGATTTGATATGTATCCTATATTGGACCATACTACTTCAAATAGCACTTTCCTACCTAAATCATACATGCTCATAATATCTAATTCGTACTGTATTCTTGACATGACCTTACGACTCGAAATAAAATTTTACTGTCAATAACGTACATGATAGTCACTTCGGAGGGAAACCGTACCCCTACCATGCCCGTTTAACAGACAAACTATCCAAAAATGCATGCTTATCACATCATATAAGCATTGTACGCCTGACATCTCCAAACTGTTTCAAATAACTTATTCCTGCTAAAATCATACATGCCCATAACTTAACATGCGAACGTTTCCTTAATATAGTCAAAGTACTTGAAATATCATTTTCCTACCCAAAATCATTAATGCTCGTGACAATTGATACGTGCAGTTCTCCTTTAAATAGCCATTATACAATTCCAAAGATTACAATACTCTGTGAAATACAATTTTCGTACCTTAATTCTCCATATCAATCACATATGATGCGAACTGAACTCTTAACATAATCATACTACTTGAAATAGCTCATTCTTAGCAAAATCAAACATACTGATCAAATCTGATTTGATGTGTATCCTAAATTGGACCATACTACTTCAAATAGCACTTTCCTACCTAAATCATACATGCTCATCATATCTAATTCGTACTGAATTCTTAATATGACATTACGACTCGAAATAGAATTTTATTGCCAATAACGTACATGATAGTCACTTCCGAGGGAAACTGTACCCCTAACATGTCCGTTTAACAGACAAACTACCCAAGAATGCATGCTTACCACATCATATAAGCATTGTACGCCTGATATCTCCAAACTGCTTCGAAAAACTTATTCCTGCTAAAATCATATATGCCCATAACTTAACATGCGAACGTTTCCTTAATATGGCCAAAGTACTTGAAATATCATTTTCCTACCTAAAATCATTAATGCTCATGACAATTGATACGTGCAGTTCTCCTTTAAATAGCCATTATACAATTCCAAAGATAACAATACTCTGTGAAATACAATTTTCGTACCTTAATTCTCCATATCAATCACATATGATGCGAACTGAACTCTTAACATAATCATACTACTTGAAATAGCTCATTCCTAGCAGAATCAAACATACTTATCAAATCTGATTTGATATGTAACCTAAATATGACCATACTACTTGTACTAGCACTTTCCTACTTCAATCACACATACTCATCACATCTGATTAGTAATTTATCTGTAATTAGATTTTACGACTTGATATAACATTTTCCTGCCAATAACGTACAGGTTCATCACATCTGACGCAAACCGTACCCCTGACATGCACGTATGACAGAAAAACTACCCACAAATGCATGCTTATCACATATAAAAAGTGTATGCCTAACATGGCCAAACTGTTTCAAATAACTTATTCCTACGAAAAACATATAAGCCGATAACTTAAGATGCCAAACGTTTTCTTAATACGGCCAAAGTGCTTGAAATATCATTTTCCTACCCAAAATCAATAATGCTCATCACAATTGATGCATACTGCTCTCACTAATAGCCATTATACAATTCCAAAGATACCAATACTGTGGGAAATACAAATTTCGTACCTTAATTCTCCATATCAATCACATATGATGCGAACTTAACTCTTAACATAATCATTCTACTTGAAATAGCTCATTCTTAGCAGAATCAAACATACTTATCAAATCTGATTTGATATGTATCCTATATTGGACCATACTACTTCAAATAGCACTTTCCTACCTAAATCATACATGCTCATAATATCTAATTCGTACTGTATTCTTAACATGACCTTACGACTCGAAGTAAAATTTTACTGTCAATAACGTACATGATAGTCACTTCGGAGGGAAACCGTACCCCTACCATGCCCGTTTAACAGACAAACTATCCAAAAATGCATGCTTATCACATCATATAAGCATTGTACGCCTGACATCTCCAAACTGTTTCAAATAACTTATTCCTGCTAAAATCATACATGCCCATAACTTAACATGCGAACGTTTCCTTAATATAGCCAAAGTACTTGAAATATCATTTTCCTACCTAAAATCATTAATGCTCATGACAATTGATACGTGCAGTTCTCCTTTAAATAGCTATTATACAATTCCAAAGATTACAATACTCTGTGAAATACAATTTTCGTACCTTAATTCTCCATATCAATCACATATGATGCGAACTGAACTCTTAACATAATCATACTACTTGAAATAGCTCATTCTTAGCAAAATCAAACATACTGATCAAATCTGATTTGATGTGTATCCTAAATTGGACCATACTACTTCAAATAGCACTTTCCTACCTAAATCATACATGCTCATCATATCTAATTCGTACTGAATTCTTAATATGACATTACGACTCGAAATAGAATTTTATTGCCAATAACGTACATGATAGTCACTTCGGAGGGAAACTGTACCCCTAACATGTCCGTTTAACAGACAAACTACCCAAGAATGCATGCTTACCACATCATATAAGCATTGTACGCCTGATATCTCCAAACTGCTTCGAAAAACTTATTCCTGCTAAAATCATATATGCCCATAACTTAACATGCGAACGTTTCCTTAATATGGCCAAAGTACTTGAAATATCATTTTCCTACCTAAAATCATTAATGCTCATGACAATTGATACGTGCAGTTCTCCTTTAAATAGCCATTATACAATTCCAAAGATAACAATACTCTGTGAAATACAATTTTCGTACCTTAATTCTCCATATCAATCACATATGATGCGAACTGAACTCTTAACATAATCATACTACTTGAAATAGCTCATTCTTAGCCGAATCAAACATACTTATCACATCTGATTTGATATGTAACCTAAATATGACCATACTACTTGTACTAGCACTTTCCTACTTCACTCACACATACTCATCACATCTGATTAGTAATTTATCTGTAATTAGATTTTACGACTTGATATAACATTTTCCTGCCAATAACGTACAGGATCATCACATCTGACGCAAACCGTACCCCTGACATGCACGTATGACAGAAAAACTACCCACAAATGCATGCTTATCACATATAAAAAGTGTATGCCTAACATGGCCAAACTGTTTCAAATAACTTATTCCTACGAAAAACATATAAGCCGATAACTTAAGATGCCAAACGTTTTCTTAATACGGCCAAAGTGCTTGAAATATCATTTTCCTACCCAAAATCAATAATGCTCATCACAATTGATGCATACTGCTCTCACTTAAATAGCCATTATACAATTCCAAAGATACCAATACCGTGGGAAATACCATTTTCGTACCTTAATTCTCCATATCAATCACATATGATGCGAACTTAACTCTTAACATAATCATTCTACTTGAAATAGCTCATTCTTAGCAGAATCAAACATACTTATCAAATCTGATTTGATATGTATCCTATATTGGACCATACTACTTCAAATAACACTTTCCTACCTAAATCATACATGCTCATAATATCTAATTCGTACTGTATTCTTAACATGACCTTACGACTCGAAGTAAAATTTTACTGTCAATAACGTACATGATAGTCACTTCGGAGGGAAACCGTACCCCTACCATGCCCGTTTAACAGACAAACTATCCAAAAATGCATGCTTATCACATCATATAAGCATTGTACGCCTGACATCTCCAAACTGTTTCAAATAACTTATTCCTGCTAAAATCATACATGCCCATAACTTAACATGCGAACGTTTCCTTAATATAGCCAAAGTACTTGAAATATCATTTTCCTACCCAAAATCATTAATGCTCATGACAATTGATACGTGCAGTTCTCCTTTAAATAGCTATTATACAATTCCAAAGATTACAATACTCTGTGAAATACAATTTTCGTACCTTAATTCTCCATATCAATCACATATGATGCGAACTGAACTCTTAACATAATCATACTACTTGAAATAGCTCATTCTTAGCAAAATCAAACATACTGATCAAATCTGATTTGATGTGTATCCTAAATTGGACCATACTACTTCAAATAGCACTTTCCTACCTAAATCATACATGCTCATCATATCTAATTCGTACTGAATTCTTAATATGACATTACGACTCGAAATAGAATTTTACTGCCAATAACGTACATGATAGTCACTTCGGAGGGAAACTGTACCCCTAACATGCCCGTTTAACAGACAAACTACCCAAGAATGCATGCTTACCACATCATATAAGCATTGTACGCCTGACATCTCCAAACTGCTTCGGAAAACTTATTCCTGCTAAAATCATATATGCCCATAACTTAACATGCGAACATTTCCTTAATATAGCCAAAGTACTTGAAATATCATTTTCCTACCTAAAATCATTAATGCTCATGACAATTGATACGTGCAGTTCTCCTTTAAATAGCTATTATACAATTCCAAAGATACTAATACTGTGGGAAATACTAATTTCGTACCTTAATTCTCCATATCAATCACATATGATGCGAACTGAACTCTTAACATAATCATACTACTTGAAATAGCTCATTCTTAGCCGAATCAAACATACTTATCACATCTGATTTGATATGTAACCTAAATATGACCATACTACTTGTACTAGCACTTTCCTACTTCAATCACACATACTCATCACATCTGATTAGTAATTTATCTGTAATTAGATTTTACGACTTGATATAACATTTTCCTGCCAATAACGTACAGGATCATCACATCTGACGCAAACCGTATCCCTGACATGCACGTATGACAGAAAAACTACCCACAAATGCATGCTTATCACATATAAAAAGTGTATGCCTAACATGGCCAAACTGTTTCAAATAACTTATTCCTACGAAAAACATATAAGCCGATAACTTAAGATGCCAAACGTTTTCTTAATACGGCCAAAGTGCTTGAAATATCATTTTCCTACCCAAAATCAATAATGCTCATCACAATTGATGCATACTGCTCTCACTTAAATAGCCATTATACAATTCCAAAGATACCAATACCGTGGGAAATACCATTTTCGTACCTTAATTCTCCATATCAATCACATATGATGCGAACTTAACTCTTAACATAATCATTCTACTTGAAATAGCTCATTCTTAGCAGATTCAAACATACTTATCAAATTTGATTTGATATGTATCCTAAATTGGACCGTACTACTTCAAAGAGCACTTTCCTACCTAAATCATACATGCTCATCATATCTAATTCGTACTCTATTCTTAATATGACCTTACGACTCGAAATAAAATTTTACTGTCAATAACGTACATGATAGTCACTTCGGAGGGAAACCGTACCCCTAACATGCCCGTTTAACAGACAAACTATCCAAGAATGCATGCTTATCACATCATATAAGCATTGTACGCCTGACATCTCCAGACTGTTTCAAATAACTTATTCCTGCTAAAATCATATATGCCCATAACTTAACATGCGAACGTTTCCTTAATATGGCCAAAGTACTTGAAGTATCATTTTCCTACCCAAAATCATTAATGCTCATGACAATTGATGTATACTGTTCTCACTTAAATAGCCATTATACAATTCCAAAGATAACAATACTCTGTGAAATACCATTTTCGTACCTTAATTCTCCATTCAAATCACATATGATGCGAACTGAACTCTTAACATAATCATACTACTTGAAATAGCTCATTCTTAGCAGAATCAAACATACTTATCACATCTGATTTGATATGTAACCTAAATATGACCATACTACTTGTACTAGCACTTTCCTACTTCACTCACACATACTCATCACATCTGATTAGTAATTTATCTGTAATTAGATTTTACGACTTGATATAACATTTTCCTGCCAATAACGTACAGGATCATCACATCTGACGCAAACCGTACCCCTGACATGCATGTATGACAGAAAAACTACCCACAAATGCATGCTTATCACATATAAGAAGTGTTTGCTTAACATGGCCAAACTGTTTCAAATAACTTATTCCTACTAAAATCATATAAGCCGATAACTTAAGATGCAAAATGTTTTCTTAATACGGCCAAAATACTTGAAATATCATTTTCCTACCCAGAATCAATAATGCTCATCACAATTGATGCATACTGTTCTCACTTAAATAGCCATTATACAATTCCAAAGATACCAATACTGTGGGAAATACCAATTGCGTACCTTAATTCTCCATACCAATCAGATATGATGCGAACTGAACTCTTAACATGATCATACTACTTCAAATAGCTCATTCTTAACAGAATCATACATGCTGTTCACATCAGATTTGATATGTACCCTAAATATTACCATACTACTTCAAATAGCACTTCCCTACCTAAATTATACTTGCCTATTGCATCTGATTCGTACTGTATTCTTAATATGACCTTACGACTCGATATAACATTTTCCTACCAATAACGTACATGCCCATCACATCGGAAGGCAAGCGTACCCCTGACATGCGCGTTTGACAGAAAAACTACCCAAAAATGCATGCCCATCACCTCATATAGGAAGTGTACGCCTAACATGGCCAAGCGGTTTTATATAACTTATTCTTGCTAAAATTATACATGCCCATAACTTAAAATGCCAACTGTTTTTTAACATGGCCAAAGTACTTGAAAAATCATTTTCCTACCCAAAGTCATTAATGATCATGACAATTAATGCGTACTGTTCACCCCTCAATTCCAAAAATAATAATACTGTGTGAAATACCCTTTCCGTATCTTAATTTTCCATACCAATCATATATGATGCCAATAGAACTCTTAACATGATCATAGTACTTGAAACATCACGTTCTTACTGGAATCGTATATGCACATCACATATGATTTGATATGAAGCGTAAGTATGAAAATATTACTTGAAATAGCACTTTCCTACCTAAATCATACATGCTCATCACGTATGATTCGTACTTTAGTTTTGATATGACCTTTCGACTCGAAATAACATTTACCTACCAATAACGTATATGATCATCATATCTGACGCAAACCGTACCTCTGACATGCACGTATGAAGGAGATCTACCCAAAAATGGATGTTTATCATATCATCTAAGCATTGTTAGCCTAACATGGCCAAACTGTTTCAAATCACGTATTCCTGCTAAAATCATGCACGCCCATAACTTAAGATGCTGACCGTTTTCTTAATATGGCCTAAGTACTTGAAATATCATTTTCCTACTCAAAATCATTAATGCTCATGAGAATTGATGCGTTCTGTTTCCTTTAAATAACCATTATACAATTTGGTTGATTTTTGTGATTTTTCAAATGCTTCTCCTTTATGTAGGAAAAAATTACTTGTAATATATTCATCAGATTTGAAGGATATATAAAACCATCTAAGTGTGAACGAGTTCCATATTTTGGATTATTGTAGATGGCTGCCATTTAAAATGGCCGCCATCTAAATTAATATGCCCCACTGGAAAATAATGTAAATTTCATCTAAATTTTATAAAACGTGGTATATAGGCTTGACATTGTACATTGAATTTATTTTTTTTTGATTCTGTGATCATGTGTGGAACATGAGGGAACTTGTATGTGACTTGCTTTCAAGCACAACTTAAAACTTGTTTTATTTTATTTTTAGGGGGCTTTTGTTTCTTCTTTTTTGTTTTTATTTTTATTTTGTTTTGTCTTTTATGTGGATTTTTTGTGTTTTTTTTTGTGAGAAAATTGTGTGTGGGTCCTGGCTTTACTATTTATGTACCATTAGGTAAAATCCGTGGTAATGTAAATTTGACGCTCGATCTGCAAACTCCAGTAGATTGTTTTTGAATGGCACCTTGAGGTACAATGTCAAAGAAATATATACACTTTTAATAAAATTATTGATTGGATGTCTTGAAAATGCTTGTTTTGGTCTCTTATTCCTTACAGTTAAGTAACAACCCAAACCAAAACTTATCCCAGCTTTCCTTTTGTTTTAAACTTGTACATTGTAGAACAAATTTATCGTCCAGAAAACATGTTTCTACCAACACATACTGAATGATTAAACAACACATCAATTTCAATTTCATAAAGATCTTTATTTTTTTAAGTGATTTCTTCTGTGTGTAACTTTCTATTTCTTTACGTTTGTGTATTCTAAATTTTAGTGTTCCTGATGCTATCTTGTAAAAGGATTTCCCACCATTTCTACATTTGGTATCAATATTTATATCAGAAAATACTAGTTGTTTCCATTGCAAGTCATTTATAGGAAAACAATACAGAAACCCACGCTACAAAACTGTAAGTGAAATATCTTTTGCCTTTCTTTATGTATAGATTTTTTGTGAAAACATGTCTATTGCAGACCTATTCGATTTTTTTGATTAAATATGGTTTAAGTATATTATGCCATTTGGTGTATTGATTTCAACACGTCTGAGTACTAGATATCAACTTATATGACTTAATATATTAGACTGGCCGAGATGTAAAAGGAGGAAGTTTTAATTAAGGTATGGATGACAACAAACGAGTCCTTCCGTAAGTTAAGATATGAAACTACCTTACTCTACATTCAGTTTGTTTTTCTCTTTCAGAACTATTTGGTCATTTGGCCAGTATTTAATCCATAAATTGTGGAAAGTTACACCGGATATTACTCCCTGTAAGACTGAAATCAGGCTTTCAGTACTTCTTATGTTATATTTTAGATTTGTGGTATATACCGTACACGGACTTCGTCCCCTATCGATTGATATCTCTGATACATAACACGTAAACTACCACAACATGGGCTTTAAGTGGATTTTCATATAAAGGCGACGTAAGCAGGATAAGCTTAAATAAATCAGAGTGATCATTTTTTTTATTCTAAGAAAAAAATACACATATCAACTGAAGTGCGAATATTATGAAGAAGGCGAAAGTACATTGTGAACAGTTAACAAATTCAAAAACCATATTACATGTAGTAGCATATACTTCAATATATGTACATGTAATCTCTTATTACATTCCCGAAGTGGTTTTCAAATAACATTTCCATATAAACTCAACATAAGGAAAATGTTCACATGCTTTCATGACTAGTTAACATTTGCTTATGGAAATAAGACCTGCTATTAAACATGACTGCAGAAAAGATTTACAATATAGTCGTTCTATCCTTAGAACTTCGAGACAAGTCAGGCTTCGTCAGAAATCGTACGGAACAAAATATATATGAGTTTAAAACATAAAACATTATCATTATAATACTACAATTTAAATTGAACAATTGTGTAACTCATTTATTTTGTATATAAAAGTCTATATTTAGCTTTTAAGATATCCTGATATACTTGAACTAAGAATGATACAGATCGTTTGGTTATTTTAACAACTATTACTATGGACACTTTACCAGTACTAAAGGAAGACTTTGGTACCCCTTATCAGTTAATATTATTCTACAGTTACCCAGTTCCACGTGGAGTTTTAACAAATATCAGTATGAAACATTACTGGGTTGGAGCCACATGTATAAGTGACAGTAACTGGAGTCTTATAACTTCATTTGCAATTGTTATCGTACATGTACAACAGATCTGTTAAAAATGACAGGGTGTCAATAATTCTAGTGATTATTATTTATAAATGCAAATACAGGAAGATATTTTCAGATGTTAACATTTCCAACAATTTATATTTTCCTATTTCCAATTTCAGGAGCTTGACACTGAGTCCTTCAAAATGAAGTGCAGTATTTTATGACACTGAATGAGATTTAAGAATACATGGTAATTTGGATGCTACTGAAAAGCCCTTTGACTAAAAATAACATATCACAAAATAAAAGTGTCATTTGGTCTTACTGTAAAAAAAAATAGTACATATACATTAGGATCGCGTCTTTTTTATTGTGCAGATGTACACTTCTGTAAAACAGAAGACGAAGAAAAGAGAGGCTGCGATTCATCAGTTGGAAAGAACAAAACTGATCACAGATTTATTTAAAGACAAAACAATTTGAATATTTTCATTCTTCTTGTAAGAGTCAACTGTCAAATAATGGGAAAGTTGGTAAAACATATGAAGATAATAAGACTAGAATATTATTCTCTATATGAAAGGGAGATGGCAAGTAGGATCATTAGCTAAATGATCTTTGTGGATTTTTTTTTTATAACTTTTTGAAAAAAAAATGTAAATATTCAAAATCATTAAAACATCTGAGTTTATGATAACAAATCAAATATAAAACCAGTATAATTCCATATATCTAGTAAGTTGATAGAAGTAATGAAACTCTTATTTTCATCAGTAACAATACTTCATAAAAAATGTTGCAGTAGCGCTACAACCAAAATGAACTTAGTTTTTTCACGGAAAACTTGTTTTAGTTTAAATTATGAATTACTCCATCTTGAAAGCATGACAATTTACTCGTCGTTTGACTAATTACTTGTTGCATAATAGTTTCTTCGACAATAAGAGAAATTTGCTGTTTCAGAACTTAATTGCGGTGAAACAATGGCGTCTAGGTAAAGCAGGTCTCAAGTTTCACAGTGTTCATTAGATGATTGGAGAAATGTACAGTTACAAAAGACTTGAATGGACTTAAGATGACATGTTCCACTTGAACTGTACTGCTTACAATAACAATCATAAATGAACATCCCAATTTTAACAGTACTATAATATTCTTTACATTATATTCACCACATAATAGTTCATGTATTACAAAAATAAATAAATAAATGAAAAATGCAAGTTTTGTAAAGCACAGCAGTTACTATAATGTATGTGATGGTAGTACACGGGCTAAAAAGTTACATCACAGCTAATTTTACATTACAATTCTACATTTTTTTACACATTGTGATTGAAATAATGTATACAAATGCATTAATTTCAGAATTTCTGAAGAAAAAAAAAACTGTTCATATAATAATCATGGCATCAGAATAGGTAGGCAGAATGTATATTTTGTATATAAAAATACTTTTAGTAATGTTATCAATACTAATATAAAATCAAATACAATTTATTGCATCATAAACTGAATAACGTATTAAATTCATTTATCCACAATCATTAACAATATTACAATAATTACATATAGAGTTCTTGGAGTTCATGACTTTTCCAATATCATATACTTTGAGCAGTAAATCAAAGACTACAACGATTAAATTTCTGTTTAGTCCAAATATCCTTTTTTATTATTTCAAAACATCTTTCAACACTTATTTCTTTGTAAAGCAATCCAAAATGTTCAAAAGAAAATACATATCAACCAATATTCCATCAAAGAAACTTTTTCTGTTATAAATCAAATATAATACATGTATATAAAACAACTAACATGTAAATTACTCCACTGGTTTCTCTTAAATACTTTTATTAGAAATCGCAACCCAGGGCAAACAAATTCTGGATATAAACTTTCTCAGAACTTGGAGACAAGATAGGCTTCATGCACATTCACAAACATAAATTTCATAAAGGGACATATATCAATTGTATTCAATTATTAACTGTTCATTTCATCTTGTTTGTGGTTTGAAGAAAGATGGTCCTAAATCAAGTGCAAAATCTCTCAGAACCTGGTGACAAGTCTGGCTTTGTGCACATTCATAAACAGAAACAAAAAATAATACAAAATTCACAAAAGAACATACATCAATTGCATTGAATTAAAAACTGTTCCTTTCATCTTTTTTGTGGTTTGAAAAAAAAGATGATTCTGAATCACAGAACACAAACTTTCTCAGAACTTGGCGACAAGTCCGGCTTCGTGCATTTATAAATCTTCAATTATATTAGAAATTGTAGTTTACAATTATTGAGATATTATCTGATAAAGCAATATCAAGTTTTACTATCAAGCAGTTTTACTTATAGTGGATTTAAGATAAACCCCCTTAAAGAATCCTAAGCATGTTCGCCTCTATTTGTATTTTATAATTAAGTCAGTCAGATGGATTTTCGGATTGTGGTGCTACAGTGCCATCGTACGCTAACCAGGCAATGGACATTAATGTTGTGTCACAGACTAATCAACATGGCGTTCACTCCACAGCTACTGATGTTTCTAACACTAGAAAAGAAGTTTATGTCAATGTGTCGACCTCAAGCTCTATGACAAACATAACAAGAGGCTCCCAGGAGCTTGAATCTCTCTCCTGGTTAAATTTTGTCTTTCAATGGCAATACATTTATCACGAGGTTTACTAATAATTTTGGCCTACGATGACTTTGATGGAACTGATCATAAGGATCAATACAAGGCTTAACAGATGAAAATAACGAAAGGACCACAGGTAGATCTCATCATGCTGAACAGTTTTACCCGGTTATAATTTGGCTAATGGGTTTTGAGATATATTGAAAAACTACAGCTTGACCCCTGTTCTATTTTTAGTAACGGTGACAAAGTTTTTTGACGGATCAAAAATCTAAACAGAACTTTTGTGCAAGATACCCCAAGGAACATCAATACAAAGTTTGATTCCAATCGATCAAGTAGGGTAAGAGAGAAATTTTTTTAAAGAAATAACATTAAAAAAAATGAAAGAAAAAACGTCGAAAAAAGTGCAATAACTCCTAAATGGCTTGACAGATTAAAATGAAAATATATATGCAATATATAGTCTAACCCCTATGTTCTATTTTCATTACCGGCGGCCATGTTGTTTGACGGATCAACAATCTAAACACAACTTTTGTGAAAGATGCCCAAAGGAACATCTGTGCAGTTTCATATAATTCCGCTAAGTAGTTTCTGAGAAAGGAGAAGATTTTTTTAAAAAATTGTTAACGACCACGACGACGGACGACGGCGACGGACGCCAATTGATGGCAATAGCTCACATGGCCTTTGACCAGGCAATACATCGTCGGGTGAGATCGCGGTAGTGCCGCTGAATATATCAAGTGGGACAACACCTATAGTCAATGCACACGTCAACATGACATTGCATGTATAGAATAACATTTCTGAAAGTCTCCTGCATAGTACAATTCAATTATGTCAGCAGTCTTTACAAAAGTTGAAATCCAAATCAAACGATATTCAAGTTTTTCGTTTGCAAGTCAACATAAACAGAAGGAAGCAATTTTTGTTAACAATTTTGATTTCATATAAATATATATTAATGAATAAATGTAACAATAAAATTTATGTCGTATTATAGCAGATTCATTTAGCTTTCAATGCATGTTCATTTTGAGTAAATTAAGTACATGTACATACAGATAAATACAAAAGGAAAAACAAGAATATACAGATCTCAAGGTATCAAAAGTGTTTATGACAATCAACAGATTTTAATGTTTTGATGATGTTCATCTCAATCACTTTGGTATAATATGATATTTTAACACAGTAAGGAGTGCCAAGTTGTATATGAAAGCCAGTAAAACTAATATGTATACCATTTATCAATATTTCCAACATCCAGATCTAATGACATAAATCTTACTAACTTAAAAAATATGATGGATTGAACTACAAGAGTCAAATGTTGATAATCACTCAAAATATTCTTACATAAGTAACCTGACAAAATAGAATATATTAAATATAACAAGTTAGAAGACCATAACAAAATACGTATGAACTATAAGTCTTTATGGTACAGAATATAATCATTTTCTTCCGAGTTGCTCATTTACTTTTGTTACTTTGTATGTATGATTTTAGTTACTTTATATTCTTTGTTGTGTATGTCTGTTTTCCATGTCTGGTCTTTGTCCCTGGATTACGTTCTTTTGATTACCGCTATAACCTTGGTTCCCTTGATTACTCTTTATAAGTTAAGTTGTATAACTTAAAGAGTAAAAAAAAATACAAGTTACAAGCAAGTTAGAGCAATAAAGGATTCTTCAATAATATTTGTTTTTATTAATATACGGTGTATAAAAATCAATTGCACTTGGAGATAAGTACCTACATTGAATCATAATACTAAGAAAACAATATAATAAATTATGAATTAACACATCGTATGACATGACATAGCATTATAAAGATGTTCACTGCTCATGTCCAGTCATTTTTATGTCAGATTGTTGTACTCCTCTACCCATTTCATTGCATTGATATTTTTTACTTAGTGATCCCCACTTTTATTTTCATAATTTGATTAAACACATCTTAACATAATATTTCGACATTTTTTTTATGAAATTCTTGTTATTTCTTCTGCGTATAAAGCCTTTTAAGACAAAACCTATGGAAAATCATGTGAAATTTTCCAAGGCTTATGTTTCAAAAAGAAGCACACTGACCCATCATTTTTTTTCTACATTCTAGCATAAAAAGATCTTAACAGATTTTACAACCCTCTAAAATCCTTATAATCTTTAAACACAGCAGTGAATATCCTTAAGGAAAACAAAACAAATAGATTTTTTTCTCAGATTAGCTCTAATGTTCTATGTAAGCTGTAGGTTCATGACCTTGTAAAAGGGATTACTGGTAGTAATTTCTTATTAACGCATTAGGTTAACCATATGGCAATATTCCAAGTATTAAACAGGATCCAGCTTTTCAGAAGTACAAATACTCTTTCTGCAATTTAATTGTTGTAGACAAGCGATAAACTTATATTTTAAAAGTTTTCAAATTATCAAGTAAATGGAGCATTTTGGCACTTTTCAAGCTTTAAGACAAAGGAGGCACAACAGGAGAAGTTTTGTGCAGATGGGCTTCATTTCAACGGCCAGCTGTTATTACTCAGTACTGTTTCGATTTGTTACCTTGGTAAACTATGCAAGACATATTAATAGTTTATTATAGCAAGACTTATTTGCCTAGCCAATTTCAATTTTAAGTGCAATCACTTTACTTTTGTTTTTATAACAAGTTTAAAATTAAAAGTCTTTTTGTTTTTTTTAAGTAAAAGTATATGATACTCCAATTATTAGTTAAGTAGGACAAATTGGTATAATGTAAAACAGATTTCTACCAAGAGAGCTCTATAAATCACTCACTAAGCTAGCTAGATTTGTGTTGAAATTGGAACTGGTCTATTAAGAATCAGTTACAGATTACACAGCCAACCTAAGATTTTTATTTCCATTTTGAGATAAGGTACATGAAGAGTTATCGTTCTTTATTTCCTTTGATAAAGTTGATGTTAGTTTGAGATTAATGTATTAAAAACACAGATTGCAACTTTGCAATAAAATAAAACAAAATACTCCTACCCGTCTCTTTGAAATATATTTGTAGTTATTGATATATTAACTCAATCTAAAAAAGAGCCATTAAGCAAACAAAGACCATCCAGCTCTTGAATGGTATAAACTTGTCATTTACACCATTTACAATCTTCCCATTCCCAATTGTCCTTAAACCCACCCCGCCCCCATAGAAACCCCCCGCCCCCATAGAAACCCCCCACCCTCATGAAATCCCAATTGCATATTTCTTATCAGTTATTTTATTTTTCAACATTTAAATTATCATTTGTAATTTCATATTAATGAATACTTTCCCGTTCAATTTCTCTTCCTTTCCATTCAAATTCTCCACCCCCCTATATAAATACCCATCCCCAATCCGCATTCTCCATTCATCCATATGCCATTAAATGGGAAATTTTCTGTATTCTTTCAATATTTGAAATCACAAATCGATAGATTTCCAATGTACGCATACAATTACTGAAATTCTGTACACTTTGTACATTTACAAAATGGCTGACGGTAAGCTACATACCTATTGTGAAATCCTGTAGCTCGATTATTATTATTTAAAAAAAAATGTTCTAATTATAATAGCTTCTATCAAATTTGTCAATAAAAAACGCTGGTATTCTACATTCTTTATACTTTTTTTCGCTAAATCTACATAGCCATTTATAATTAAGGTATACATTTTTTTTTAAGTATTCCTTCTTTTCCGTTCAATATGCACAATATCCACTCCCCATCCATATTCTCCATTCATTCATATACAATAAAATGGGAAGAATTTTCTGTACTCTATCAACATTTGAAATAACAAATCGATGTGGCTGAATGTACAATTAAGACCAAAAAAAAAAGATTTTATGATACCACAACGAGGTTGAATTACATAAATGCATCTCGCAGCTATGACGATGATTTTGGACATATTAATGTCTATAATATGCTTCTACCGAATTATTTCTCTTCCCAGCTTTCTATGTAGGAGATAACTTATAAAATTACAATATGTCCAAAATGTTCAATAAGTTCGATTAAACATTAGATGTAAGATTCCAGAATTTTTAATTATTGAAAACATTGATAAAAGTTATCATAAATGGAAAACGCTTATATTCGGGCTGCAAGATTTCAGAACTGGTATGTAGCTTACTCTCAGCCATTTTGTACATGTACAAGGTGTACAGGATTTCGGCATCAACGAATATATTGATTTTGGACTAGAGAATACAGCACTTCATCAATGGAGTATACAAGAAAACACCTCTCTGAAGACAGTTAAATTGAATTATCATCCACCTGCAAGATATTTGAAGAATTGTGGTCCAAATCTAAGTTTATTAAAATGCTGTTTCGACGGGAGGAAAATATTGTATATGCCAATAATTTGAGCCTTCCTTCATTCCAATATATGTTCGATTGTATTAAGAATAATGTGTGTCGCAAATTAGACGATTTTTTTGCTATAGTAAGCATTTCATGCTATTTCATGTCGGAAGAGTCAGTGCTTGACTATATTTTAGCTATGATTCCACCGTCAGAAAAGAAGTTATACTTAAAAGCAATGCATACCTTAATTAAAAAATGGCTATGTAGGTTTAGTGAAAAAAGGTATACACTTTAACCTTTGTTCAATAAACAAACTAACCCTTATTATTTAAAGCAAACTTCAATATCATTGAACAGTAATGTCTCTAATAAGACAATATGAAGTAAGTTAACAAACAAAGCCTTCTTGATGGCTTATAAAAAAACTATTTTGAACCCACAATTAGGTATTAATTAATAAATGCATCCCGCTATTAAGATTAGGATGTTGAACATTTCAATGTCAATATTATAATCATATCGAAGCATTTCCCTTCCCAGCTATCTAGGTAAGAGGTAACTTACATTATGTTCAAAATGTTCAATGATTTCTTTACAACATTATGAAAAAAAATCTTTTTACTTTGTTGATTAGAAAAAATGTCTTCTGAATATTTTAATCTGCAGAGTTCATTATTGTTTTTTTCCAAAACTGAAGTATTCTTTGTGATCAGAATTAAATTGGTAACAAACAAAACCAAATGTATATCTCAAATAATCAATATGATCATTGAACAGAAAACTTTCGTTTATACCTAGGCAAAATCCGTGTGTTGTTCACAACTGGTGCAATGTGTGCCATCTTTCTGCTGTCTTGTGGAATAATGTAAATGGAGAATTTCTATCATTATCTGTCTATACGATACAACTATCTTTGTCGTTTAATCCATTATATTAAAGATCGGGAAGGACATTTTCCAGTCATTGAGAGGACGGCACACAAACAAATCCTATGATCATCGTGCATCCTAACATAAAATAAAATATGAAACAAACAGTGTCACACTTATTCACAATTGATCTTTGACGATATACACATATATATATATGAAATCCATATCTCTCAAACCTGTGCATTGGGGACAAAATCAGAATATTTAAAATTGCGTGTATGTATTTTAATGGTTTTAAATTGTGGAATGGATTGATATTCATTTTGACGAATCTGAGTTTTGTGAATACATAATTGTCAGGACATGTAATGTAGAATGTGTCGTGAAAAAGATATCACGCTTCGTAGAGACATTTATAATATCCCTGTTTACATTAACTGACATTTGTATGTAATGTGAAATTCGAATTATGATCTGACGATGCTAAAGTACATTATTGATTGTTTGATAAGAAGAAATGCTATATAGAAAAAAGCAGCCCTATTAGGGTATACAAGAACTTATGTTTTAGTGAATATTAGAAAGCAACGCCATTATGCAAATATTCTCTAGATTTCGCTCAGGACTTTAGGGAAACCTTTCCTAGAAATGTGCTAGAAACATAATTTTACAGTATATTTTAAATCAGGCCTTTATATAAAACAATAAGTATTCTTCTTTTTTTTTAGGATATAAATATAAGTTTCTATTAGCCATTTGTCCTATCTATTCAACATTGTACTTCAATTTACCTGTTTTTTTTAGCATAAAATGAAGTAGATAGCTATCCCAGTTGCTTCAGTTTCTTCATTTTCAATTCTTTTTTTTTCAACAAATGTTCCAAATAAACAGTGTCATTTTCCTCGACTCTGCAAACAAAAAGAATTCTGTTTATGGAAGACAAATATATAATATAAATTTCATAATTTGTATTCAACAACACAAGACAGGGATTTTTGTTGAAAAAATTTATATTTTTCAAAATCAAATTCTAACCTAAAATGGGTCATTTAGGCATCGGCCCCCATGATGAACTTTTTGAAAATTTTGATCTGATTTCGTTTTTCTAAATTCTCTTTCAAAAATTTACTTATATGAAATTTGATTTAAAAAAAAAAAAAAAACAGACAGTGATTTTCGTGCTGAGTAAGTGTTTCTATTTACAAATGATTTTCAAAATAAGACCAAAATATAAATTTAGGCTGAATAAAGCACCTCAGTGACCGTTTCGAAAAATGATAACATTCAATAGTGATTGAATTGATTAATTAATTCAGCAACGATGTTAGAATTGTAATACACAGATAGTGCTTTAATTGTACAAGTAATCAATCATTTTTTTTTTTGTGCGATGTACATTGTTAAAAGGTCTTTATGTTTGGTTCAATGTACAGGAGATTTTTTTTTACTTATACTTGGCATTCATGACGTTAAATTTAAATTGTAATTCGATTAATTACAATTGCAAAATATATGTAATTCATTTAATTAAATGTCCGAACTCATGTAATGGCAATAATAATTTGACTGAAATATTATTCATATATTAAGTTTTAATCAATTATTATCAACCCTTATTGACAGTTTTTTTTTCGATCGAAAATAAGGTGATTTGTAACTCATACATCCTTCGATTTTACATACTCGTACGAAACAATTTATTCTTTCTATTATGAATCTATTTTTGACGACCATACAGTTATGACATATTTCAGTCTGAAATGCGTAAATGTTCATCTTAAAAAGTCACTTTGAAATATGGCATTTTTCGCTAGATATAGAGGGCATTTTATCGATATAACTAATGTAGTAAGACAGCAAAAACAAATTTTATCTCATTGGATTTGCGATGCAATTAATGACAAGACGACGTCATTCAATAATTGTGAACAAACATTTGTTTAAAAACATTTTACCTCTATTCACAAGGCGTGATATAATGCAGACCGCAATCTTTCATGTCTATGAGATTTTATCCATGTGGTGACATGTCACTTCATTATAGAATTAAATAGTTACGCCTACAACTCTGAAATAGTTTTGTTCTTCATAGTCGTTTTATGGCATATTTATTTACATGGGTCAGATAGATAAAAGGCGCTTAACAATCTAAACCTCGTCTTGTTTGTACGCTTGTTCAAAAAAATCTAAGGACATTTTACAAAATATGAACCACATCTTTGTGTATCCTATCCATGAATAGATTTGTTTTTATCAATTAACGTGGATATTCGAGTCACACGATTGAAAGCAAATATTTAGAATTATGTATTTTCTACTTTATGTATCAAGTATTTGAAAACCCAAACTTCGACTAACTCAATTATATAGGAGATTTTGTTTTAACTGACGCACATTATTTTCATTCAAGTTTGTATCATCAATTAAATGGTTAAATTGAGATACACTAAATATTTCAAATGTCTTCTTTTCTGTACATTAATTATATATTAATGACGCCTCCTTTTTTATTGAAATGCCTAATACCTACAATTACTCCCCAACTTGTTAGGAGGGAGACATGCATTTTGGAGAAAAAAAATACAAACTAAATATTTTTACCGGTCATTATTTTTGCCATACAATCAACCATGTAAACGCGAAATTGGCAACGTCTAAGGACCGGATGTGCAGATTTTTTTCT
Organism: Perna viridis; assembly: GCA_037379345.1. Taxonomy (NCBI): domain Eukaryota; kingdom Metazoa; phylum Mollusca; class Bivalvia; order Mytilida; family Mytilidae; genus Perna; species Perna viridis. Next base: position 37,298,236 of record CM074522.1, on the reverse strand, counting down.
CCTAAACGAAGATTTTAGAGAATTAATGTGATAAAACTCAAGTTTTGGGATATTCCGACGAATAGGAGACATGGGAGCATGGACCAGGTGCACCGATAGGGTAAGCGGCCCCTGCTTTTCTAGAAACACCCACCGAGTTGCTCATAAAAAGTCAAGTCCGGGGTAGACAAACGAGGAAAGGCAAACCATGACCCGTTGAATAACTCAGTTTTCATGGTGCTGATGGATACATCATAACAATCCACGAGTTCATGATGACGACCATAAAACTTCTGTAGTGATGACTTCAATCTTGTAGCAATATAACCCTGTTCCAGAAGCCTATTTGTCAGACTTTTAGGGCGATACAAAAAGTCTGCGTAGTTTCGGCAAGCTCTGGCATAGCGTATGAGTTGTGATATGAACACTCCATACGTAGGAGCCGAAGGGATGTTGCCACAGATGAAAGGAAAGTTGACAATTCTGAATGAAAAGTAATCACATTTGTGGTAAAGTTTGGTCAATAATTTTCCTTTACCATCGATTTCGAAGTGTAGCTCAGGAAATTAGAGCTTTTCATAGAATTTTGATGGCAAGTCGAATGTTATTCTTGTAAATTAATTGATAATATACGTTTAATTTGCTCCTGGCATAATTACAAGCAATCACCATCTATACCCCCTACGTCACGTAAAGTCTACAACAATTCGTCAACGGAATATAATTTTTTCTTAAGCCCATTAATTGCTTCTGCAACACTTGCTGCGGCTATCACTGATGGTTTGTGCATAATAAATCCCATTTCAGTCAATTGCATACGTAAATGAATTTTTGAGCATGTCTTGTCTCGCAAATTAACTGCAATTGTCATTAAATTCAAAAAATGATCAGAAAATCAGTAGGTGTAACGGATAACAATCCCCAGTTCAGTGTTCTCAAAACTGATGATTCCATTGCATACATGTCTTTCAGGGTGAAATAATTTCCTGCACATGAAATAAGTTTTTGTGGTTTTATTGGATCTGTTTTCCCTAGTTTTGATGCAACAAGTAATCCAACAGCCCCCAAAAGTTGCAGTTGTGTCCGATCAATATCTATCAATGACATGTACCTATCAATATAATTCACTGCTAGAAGTGCTACATTATCCGTTGATTCTTCTTCTTCACATAATTCAATCATCCATTCGATTGTCAATTACGTACGTACGGTTTAATGTCTGTTTGAATAATTTGAAAATAGTTTTCTTTTGGACGATACCTGCCCTCTGTGGCAAACAAAGTTGTCAACACTTTTCTTCCGACAGATGCGATATTTCGTTGACATTGTACTGAACCGTTTGAAATTCAAAGGATTTAAAGTTGGTGCATACAGGGTTATCTAATTCAGATTCATAACATTCTAAATCCATTTTCTACATTATAGTTTATAAAAATAACATCAATAAAGTCTCGTCAGCTCACGAGGTGTGCCAGTTGCAAAACCAAAATAATCCAGCCCATATTTATAGTCTATTTCCAACATTTAGAATTATTATTGTGAACAATCAACAAATCAAGAGTGCATAAATGCACTCGTAAATATCGGATATTTCCTTGCTTTTATTATGATTATATCAAAACTTTCCTATCATTCTAGGTAAAGGTGAATCAAAATTAATTGTCCATCAAAAGGTACTGTATAAAATGATTTAACAAATAAAATTTAATTGGTCAAAAAGCCACTTAAAAGCGCTTTAACAGAAATCGTTCGACGTTCTCAAGGCAGCTAGCAATATAATCAGGACGCTCTTAATTATGCAAATATGATTAGCCTTACAGCTATTATCATTAAAGTAAATCATAATGTGATCTTAAAGTCAATAAGAAGCAACACTGGTGGTCCATTTATATCTTTTTGGTAACATATGGATGTTTATATCAAATCTCTTTTTATAAGTTTAAAACAAAGTGAGATGAGTATCAATTAATGTTTGAATTGATAGATTGAAAGGCCACAATTTTATCCATTTAAGATCTCTTGCAAAGTTCTATACCTCAACATTTTTATTACACATCACACCATTCCCTATCCCAGTTTTCTACATTGAAAAAGATTAAGTACATAAGCATAATGTACATTTCAAATTAATACAATAACACAATATTTGAGTAGTCAACACACCTCAGAGAGAGCAAAACGCCCTAGAGAAAAAAAAAGAAGTAAATATTGTTCACTGTAAAATATTATGTCATGAATACTATCTATGGATGTACCAGTATACAAAATGTCCCCTCCCCAGCTAGGTAAAGGAAACTGTACACATTAGATGTGATGTTTTCGGTGGGAAAGTGCTATTTCACATAGTATGACAATGTTATCAATAGTGTTCGAAATAGATGTGATGAGCATGCATGATTTAGGTACAAATGTATCAAATATAATGGGCATATATATATATAATAGGAGTGCTGCTGGCGTCTTTTGTGATGGGCATGTACAATTTTGTGATGAAAAGGCTGTTTCAAGTAGTATCGCTATGTTCAGAGTACAGTCTATTTCAGATGTGAAGAGGGTATATGTTTGATTTGGAAAGTGATACTGCAAATAGTACGGCCATATGAAGAGTACAATTCACATCAGATGGTTTCTTTTCAGAAGAAATTACTAGTCTCAGTAGTAAGCCAAATTATGCCAACATTCCGTATTATATGTGATGACTTCGTACTTGCCATTTCAAGTAGTATGGTCATGTTAAGTGTACAGTACAATCAGATGTAATGAGCATGTTTGATTTTGGTAGGAAAGTGCTTTTTCAAGTGGTATGGCTATATTAATAGTAAGGTTTGAATAACATATGATGGATATGTATGATTTTGGTTAGGAATTGCACTTTGAAGTAGTATGGCAATAGTTATAGTACAGTCCGCGTCAAATAAGATGAACATGTATATTTTGAGTAGGAAAATGCTATGATAGGTATTATGGCTATGCTAAAAATACGGTACAAATTTGATGTGGTGAGTGTAAATGTTTTGGGTAGGAAAGCGCTAGTTCAAATAGTACCGATATATTTTGAGCACATACGAAAAAGATGGAATCAACAAGTACACTTTTTGTATGAAAACCCGTTCTTACGTTGCCACTCAAGGTTTAGAGTACATAAGGTATGGTTCGCTATATCAAGAGGACGATACAAATCAGATATAAGAACATGTATGAATATGTATGAATTTAGTAGGAAAGTACTATTTTAGCTACCTGCCCATGTCAGCAGTAGAAGTCAGAGAAAATGTAATGACTATGAATATTTTGGGGTAGGAAAGGGCTATTTCAAGTTCTTTGGCTATATTGAGAGAGAAGTCGGCAACTGATGCGAGAATCACATATGTGTTTGGTAGTTAAGTGCTATCTCAAGTGATTTGGCCATATGGTGTGTACTGTCCACATCAGATGTGATTTTTTCGGTGGGAAAGTGCTATTTCACATAGTATGACAATGTTATCAATAGGGTTCGAAATAGATATGATGAGCATGTATGATTTAGGTACAAATGTATCAAATATAATGAGCATATATATTTATGTTGGAAAGTGCTGTTTGAAGAAGTTTGGCTATATATATTAGGAGTGCTGCTGGCGTCTTTTGTGATGGGCATGTACAATTTTGTGATGAAAATGCTGTTTCAAGTAGTATGGCTATGTTCAGAGTACAGTCTATTTCAGATGTGAAGAGGGTATATGTTTGATTTGGAAAGTGATACTGCAAGTAGTATGTCCATATGAAGAGTTCAATTCACATCAGATAGTTTCTTTTTAGTAGAAATTACTAGTCTCAGTAGTAAGCCAATTTATGCCATCACTCCGTATTACATGTGATGACTTCGTACGTGCCATTTCAAGTAGTATGGTCATGTTAAGTGTACAGTACAATCAGATGTAATGGGCATGTTTGATTTTGGTAGGAAAGTGCTTTTTCAAGTGGTATGGCTACATTAATAGTAGGGTTTGAATAACATATGATGGATATGTATGATTTTGGTTAGGAATTGCACTTTGAAGTAGTATGGCAATAGTTATAGTACAGTCCGCGTCAAATAAGATGAACATGTATATTTTGAGTAGGAAAATGCTATGATAGGTATTATGGCTATGCTAAAAATACGGTACAAATTTGATGTGGTGAGTGTAAATGTTTTGGGTAGGGAAGCGCTAGTTCAAATAGTACCGATATATTTTGAGCACATACGAAAAAGATGGAATCAACAAGTACACTTTTTGTATGAAAACCCGTTCTTACGTTGCCACTCAAGGTTTAGAGTACATTAGGTATGGTTCGCTATATCAAGAGGACGATACAAATCAGATATAAGAACATGTATGAATATGTATGAATTTAGTAGGAAAGTACTATTTTTAGCTACATGTCCATGTCAGCAGTAGAAGTCGGAGAAAATGTAATGACTATGAATATTTTGGGGTAGGAAAGTGCCATTCCTAGTTCTTTGGCTATATTGAGAGAGAAGTCGGCAACTGATGCGAGAATCACATATGTGTTTGGTAGTTAAGTTCTATCTCAAGTGATTTGGCCATATGGTGTGTACTGTCCACATCAGATGTGATGTTTTCGGTGGGAAAGTGCTATTTCACATAGTATGACAATGTTATCAATAAGAGTTTATTTCAAGTGATATGGTCATGTTAAATCAGATCGGATCGAATAAACAGCTTTAAACAGGGTTATAACTTTCTTTTTTGAATTGTTAGGTCGTGTTAAGTGGATGTTCGAATTAGATTTTACGAGCATGAATAATTTGGGTAGGGAAGTACTACTACAAGTAGTATAGCTATGTATAGAGTATATAATAAACATGTTGAATTGGATTAAATTAATATTTGAAGGAGAATGACTATGCTAAGAATGCGATTAGAATATGATGATATGGAAAGAAATGAGTTTTCAGTAGTATGGATGTGTTGAGCGATCGGTCATCATCAGATGTGATGTGATATTATGATTTTGGTAAGAAAGAGCTCTGTCAAGTAGTATGGCCATATTTAAAGTACAGCCCACATAAGATGAAATCAGGATGGATGTTTGAGTAGGAACGTGCTATTGTTATGTTAATAATACGGTATGAGCCTTATGTTTTGGGTTGAAAAGTGCTAGTTTACGGTAAAGCTATGATAAGAGAAGAGTTCAAATCAGTTTGATAAACATGAATGATTCTGAGTTAGAAAGCGCTGTTTCAAAGAGTGTTAACATGTCAGGAATATAGTTCACTTTACGTCAGATTTAATAATTATGCATGTTTTGAGTTTAAAAGTGCTATTGAAATATTTAGATTAAAGTTTTAATCTGATGCAATTATCATGTGTACAAAAACTTTATCTCACCAAGGAACGTGCTATTTAAAGTTGTTTGGCCATGTTAAGAGTAGGTTTTGAATCAGATGTAATAAGCAAGGATGCTTTGTGTAGGAAAGTGCCGCTTCAAGTAGTATGATCATGCTAAAAGTACGGTTAAAATCAGGTGATTGTTTGTGTAAACATGCTATATAATAAGGACGTGTAAAGAGTACAATACGCGACAGATGTGATAAGCATGTACATTAGGGGGTAGAAAGTTGCTTTGTCAATTAGTGTCGCTACATCAAGAGTATAGTCTGCATCAAACTTGATGAGCATATATGTTTTGGGTCGGATAGTTTTTGTTTAAGTGAAATTAACATGTTTAAAGTAATATTCGAATAAAATTTCATGAGCAGGAATAATTATGCGTATGAAACTGTTATTTTAAACGTAAGGCCATGTTAACAGTACCATATGCAATAATCATGCACATTAAGGGTATGGAATTGCTTTCCAAATAGAGTGACCATTTTAAGAGTAGCGTTTGAATCGGATCTGATGTAGGAAGGTCATATTTAAAGTATCAAATATGGTGAGCATGTATAATTTAGGTAGAAAAGCGACGTTCGTAAGTAGATTGGCCAAATTCAGAGTACATTCAATCAGATGTGATGAGCATTCATTTATTTGGTAGGAAAACGTATTTGCACATAATGTTGCCATATACCGTCATTATCAATTACCATTTATAATTTTGGGTAGGAAATGCTATTTCACGTGAAATGGCCATGTTTATAGTAGGTTTCCAATAAGATGCGATGAACGAATATTACTTGGGCAGGAAAGTACTATGAACATTTCAGAAGTACTATCTGTAGCAGTTATGATGAAAATGTATGTTTTGGATAGGCAATTTTTTTTCAAGTAGCATTGAATGTTGCGGATACAAACCGCCTCTGATAAAAAAAGCATGTTTGTTTTCAGTGGTATTATGTTGTTTTTTTTTTCATGTGGTATATGTATTTCATTGTAAAGAAAAAGGTTTTCAACATATGTCATAAGAATGCACGTTATTATGGTCATGTTAATTGTACGGTTTACAACAGCTGTGATGTTTTGGGTAAAAAGCGCACTTTCATGGTAAGAGCACGGTACAAATCGAGTGTGAAGAGCATGTATGATAGGTAAACGGTACTTCATGAAGTATAGCTATCTTAAGATTGATTGATTGATTGATAGATTTAATGTTGGAGTCTAACTACTGAGCAGCGACATTTTAGGTATATCCAGGCGATGAACATGAAATGAAGAATGGGACGGGACACAAGGATGATAGAGTCGGCAAAGTTTGATAGCCTCTGGAAATAGGGAGAGGAGGGTAGGGTTGGGCAATTCATCCTCCTGTGGCGGAGCGCAATAGTTCCTACTCCGATAGAATACCATAGAAGGGTTCTTTAACATGCGAGGAACAAGGCATTTTTTCAAACACGTTGCACCACTATTGTTTGTGGCCAGGTTTTCCGTATTATTGCCTGACGACTCCAGCATGTGGCATGCCTAGGGTACACCATTCCATCATTCGGGCACCACTTTAGACTTCATACAATTATGCCTTTTGAACAAAGGTATGTTGCTAACAAAATACTCCAATGTCAGATTATTTAAAAGTAAACATTTAATAGTATAAAGATGCTAACAATGTTCCGCGTTAGTGATCATAACTTGGAACTGGAACATGGTAGATATAAAAATATACACCGTTAAAAGAGAAGTTGACAAATATGCAAAGTTTTAAATGAGTTTTCAATTGCAAAATAAATGAGGGGTTAAGGGCAAATTAAAAAAAAAGTTTCGTCAGATAAATTCCCAGATTTTCGCCAACTTGACTCTTTTGATAAACCTATTCTTATTCTAAATTAAGATATGGGTGAATTACCCATTGTTGTAGATTTAATGAAGCAGTCTTTAGAAGTGTGAAAATGAGGTCCACATTGGTTAAGTGCATACGTATTTAATCATTTTTTATTTCATTTCTATGTTTCAATAGCTTAATATGATATAGTGTTTCTATTTATATTGTATTTGTTTCTTTACTTATCCCATAAGGGGTCAATAAAAATATTATAAATATTAACTAAATCAATAAAATGATGACTAAAACATACATTTTATTCAGTTATATGAAACGCTCTTTTGAATTCTGAACAAGTTTAATCTAATATTGGTCTGAATTGAAACTTGTAACATTAATATCACAGTGCAAGGCAAAATAAACTTCACTCCCCATAGTGCTTATTACCAGATACCCTCTTTTGTAACGTACTAGGTGTTTTACTAGTTTACAATTCGACCTTGATATGAATGATGAGTGATTTCATATCATTGCAAGCCTCGTTATTTTTTATTTGTGGAAGGAAATGGCTGTCAATCAACATTTAAGCTTTGCATTTCAGTTCAACAATGAACGTATGTGTTTGATTTACTACAACCCTAAATAATAGTTGACTGGTGTGTCGTAATTCATAGTTGTAGGTAGAATTTTACTATCTCGTTACTACCAATACGTTTGAGTTCAAAATTTGTCATTCATTCAATTGCTTGCTTTACTTGAGACTGTTAATCAAAACTTCTTATCTATTGCTTAGACATGAAAATCAGTTCAATATTTGGTCTAGTACACAAGTTACAGAAAAAATCATTTCGTAAAAAGGTTAACTGTTATTGACTCTTGAAACGCACACGAGGGCCGATTGCAGTGTAAGTTTTATAATTCAACAAGGACATCATAATTTGCAAGTATACTTGCAATCTTGGTCGGCCGAAGATTTAAACAAAACAGGCATAACGACATGTATATGCAAATGGTGTTTCAAAATGTGAAAACAAATACTATGTGTGTTAACAACAAGCGGGTTACGCAGGGTCTTGTACAAAACTTTGTATTGTACACTCAAGAAAACTACAATTTAATATTCATTGCAGGATGTTGCTACGATCAAATTTAAAATAAAAGGCAGGATTGAAATTATCAGACAATAAAAAGTCATAACAGTCATAAAATAAAGAAAGGCAGGACTGATTATTGTTAATATATATTTTTGCCTATATTTAAAAATTTATTCATTTAAGAGTCAACTTAACATGTAAGGTTGACTGTACGATTCATGAAAAATGGTATAATTTCTGTGTGCGAAATGTAATTTAGTAATCTGGTGAGAAGTATACGAAATATCGCATATTGTTCAAAAGTTTTACAATATTGTTTGATGTCAATGATTTGAACCGTTTCGTCTAACAACCACTTTCACATTGAAACAAAACATTTATTTTTATAGTTAAAGTAAAATCAAAATCAAGGCAGAAATGATATATTGAAAATGTAAATATAAACAAGCTTAATATCACCTCTGTTTTGTCCCTGATGTTGGGTTAATAAAAAGTAACACGGGTGGTTCGATTGATCGTAGCACAGTTCGTATGCTTGTACTACCTTATACAAAGATACATGTATTAAGATCCTTCAAAACATCATTAATAATTCTCTTAATGTTAGTGGTGCGTTTTGTTATATTAAATTGCATGATTTTATACTAAAACAAGCCGTCTGATATCTCACAAGCTGTCTTTGTCAATGGCACTTGTACATAGCTTTTTAGCAGATCGAATGCACTGACAAAATGTGCAATACCAATACTATCAGTGTGGTCGTCTTTTATAGGGAACGGATATGAGTTAAACTTTGAAAGAAAGTTAACCTCACAAAACACCCTAAAAATGCAAACGGTCTTTTAGGTTTAGGGAGCTTCATTCACTGGTACTTTGCCCAATAATATATTTTTATAGCATATATTAAATCTCTATTCTCACGACTTCCAGCTATAAAGAACAGCCAGTATAATGTTGCTGTTTTATAAAAACAACATCAACATTAAGGCAAGCAGCTATCTTAACAAAATCTGGCACACATGCATGTTTAAAAATTTCAAAGGTGGGTCTCATTCAAAATTGTAACACTTATAGTGCAGATGAGCTTTGCTATGTGCAAAAAAATAATTTCAAGTATCTAATCAAAATATGGTCTGTTGGGGAGCGTTCAGTCATCTGTCATCAGTAATTACATTAAGGTTGTATTTACAGAGACCAGTTATTCATTCCTTAAATTATAGTGTAGACATGTTGTGATTAGAATGACAAATGAAATGTCATCAAATACTTCAGCAAGTTTGTTTTTATGTGATGTTTTTTACAGGCAGGGTGTTAAATGTTAAATTCTAACCCATTGATTTCTGATTATATCAATGGAATACCACATAGTTAGTTTTTTAGTAAATGTCAAAAAGTTCAGTCAACAAGCGAAAAATTACGATTTCAATCATTTAAATAAAACGTTACAAATTCCATGATTAAAAATTTCATTGAAAATGTTAATATCCATCGAGTCCAATGTACTATTCAACACTTAATTCAAGGTACAAATGTATGTATATAAGTCTAGTATTTAAAGAATTAAAGCACTTTTATAAAATAGCTCCCCCCAAAAAAAAAAACAAAAAAAAAAAAAAAAAACACTGATGAGTCGATTAAATTAATTTGAGTGTAAGAAATCCAGCATTTAAGTACAAAGTCAAAAATGTTCTAAAAATACTACGAAAGTTCTGGACCAATTTACATCATTGTAATGCATCATTAAAGAGTCGCGAAAAACAGTACTTGTTTGGTTATAAAGTCTAGAAAAAATCATTTATTAAAATAATATATTTACAATATTACTATTTTTGTATTTAGCAATAATAATCAAACAAGTATAATAGTAGCTAAAACATATTCACCTTGAATGTAATAAACATATATAGCATTCTAACACCCCCTAAATACAAATCAAAATGCTATAAAGCTTATAATATTGTAAAACATTCTTTTTCAATATTAATTTCTACCTAAAATATGGAATTGGTTGGTTTAGAAGATCTGGCCTCTCCTTGCACAGGACAGCTCCAACATAAACGTCGCTTGCGTCTACAAAAAGTATGAAAACATTTTCTTAATCTGGAGATATTAAGACCGGAAAACTAGTCAACAGTGATTTTATATTTTCAACAGTTATCTGGCATTTGCCATTCGACCGAAAGATGGGATTCTCACTAAAACTAAGAAGTTGTGTTAAATGTTCAACGGCAGTAGCAAAATTAGAAAACAAATTTCTATAGAAATCAAACATGACCATATACCTCATTATTTGCGTTGGAGTAACGAACTGAACAATTGCTTCAACTTTAGCAATAAGGGTTAGACGTGTTCTTGACATCTGCACCATGAAAACTGATTTATTCAACGGGTCATAGTTTTCCTTTCCTCGTCTGTCCCGGACTTGGCTTTTTATGAGCAAGTAGGCAGGTGTTTCTAGAAAAGCAGAGGACGCTTACCCTACCGGTGCACCTGGTCCATGCTCCCAGTTTTTAGTGGAGTCCGAGTTGCTCATTTGCTTTTGTTACTTTACTTTGTATGTATGATTTTAGTTACTTTATGTTCTTTGTTGTGTATGTCTGTTTTCCATGTCGGGTCTTTGTCCCTGCATTACATTATTTTGATTACCGCTATAACCTTGGTTCCCTTGATTAATCCTTGACCTATAGTATGCATTAAGTAGTCAACTGTTGATTTTCAAACTTCGAGATTAACAGTGAGATTAGCAGTTGATAACTTATCAGAAGTTCCCTCTAAATATTTGATGGGATCAGACCACCTATAACCACACACAATTAATCATCAATATACATGGTAAACAAACTTACACACTGTGCATCAAACAGTCACATGTGACGTGCTATTAGTATCTAATATTTCCAACAGTCCAATGACCATAAAAGGGACGACAAAAGATTTTCTCAAACTAGTCAAAAAGGAAAAATAATAGTTGACCGACGAAGAACATAACATAGTTTTATCAGATGCTCTTGTTTCCGTTAAAAAGGTGATTTATTGTCATTAAACAGTCCTAGTTTATACCTCGCATCTTCCCATAAGAACCTGAGATAAAGAATACTACCGACACTGTTGATTCAGCCTTATATCTTGACTTACACGTACAAATCGATGGTAAAGGAAACTATTGACAAAGAATACGACAAACGCGATGACTTTTCTTTCCGTATTGTCAACTTTCTTTTCAATTTCAAACTTTCTTTGCAACATTTCTTCAGTATTTGCGTATAAAGTTCACAAATCACAAATCATAAGTCAGAGCTTGCCGTTCCTTCACTTTTTGTATCACTCTATAATTCTTACAGTTAGACTTTTGGAAACATGGTTACTGATGCTTCCAGATTGAAGTCATCACAACAAAGTACATGGTCGTCATCAGGTACTCGTGGATAGTTACTGTGTTATCTGCACCATAATAACCTATTTGTTGAACGTCTATTTTTTCTTTTTTTTCGTCGACCTCGGACTTGACTTTTTATGAGCAACCAAGTTGGTGTTTCTAGAAAAGCAGAGGATGCCCACCCTACCAGTACACCTGGTCAATGCTCACAGTTTTAATTGTAATCGATAACATTCTTTTGATTTCCGCTGGAATCCTGGTTCAGTTGATTACTCTTTCTATGCATTTAAACAGTAGAAACCGTATTTCAATTGATTACAGAAGAGCTCACTGAATGTGTATTAATCTGATACTTACAATGTTTTATACTAGCAGTTACTCAACCTTATGAAACCATAATTCAACTCAAAAAAGTATAATTTGAGGATTTCTTCCGCCAAAATCCTGAAACAAATGCGATATCTATATAATGCCATTCTATTCCAGAATTTATTGAAAGCGAAATTCATAATCATTCCGGTATAAGGTTTAGCACTGTGTTAACAAGATGAGTTTATGTTTAATATGTAGCTAAGAATGACATAGAGTAAAAAGAAACAATGATTAACCCGAAATGACTGAAAGGTAAGATAAATATGCAGTGACAAAGTACTTTTTGTTGATAACAACACCTTGATTCTGCACATTTAGAGCAAGTACATGTTTTTATATCAGTTTCTTCCAAAAAGGTATAGTGTGAATGCAACATTTTTTTTCAAAAGCACTAAACAATAATTTATTTACTACCCGTCATATGCTATCTTGAAATACAAATAAGGAATGTCGGATAACTTTTATAAAATAATGTATACAGAGGAAGATGTTTACAAAATGCTGGAATTTTTAATCGACAACATATTTGTCCAGTGTGGTGGACGTGTTTTTCAACAAACAGTCGGCATTCCAATGGGAACAAATTATGCTCCTTTTCTTGCTGACCTATTCCGTCAATCTTATGAGGCTGTCTGTATAGCTGATCTGATCAGAAAGAAAGAATATCGTTTGGCTAGATCCTTCAATCTCAGTTTCCACTATATAGATGACGTATTATCTTTAAACAATCCTAATTTCGGGGATTTGATACATCGCATCTACCCAAAAGTACTTGAGATAAAGGATACTACAAACACTGTGAAGTCAGCCTCATATCTTGACCTACACATAGAAATCGATGATAAAGGAAACCTATTGACCAAACTTTACGACAAACGTGATGACATTTCGTTCAGAATTGTCAACTTTCCTTTCATCTGTGGCAACATCCCTTCGGCTCCTGTGTATGGAGTGTTCAAATCTCAATTCATACGTTATGCCAGAGCTTGCCGAAACTACGCAGACTTTTTGTTTCGCGCTAGAACTCTAACAAATAGGCTTCTGGTACAGGGTTATGTTGCTGCAAGATTGAAGTTATCACTACAGAAGTTTTATGGTCGTCATCATGAACTCGTGAATCGTTATGGTGTATCCATCAGCACCAGGAGAACTAATTTATTTGACGGGTCATAGGCTTCTTTTCCTCGTCCGTCTACCCCGGACTTGACTTTTTATGAGCAACTCGGCGGGTGTTTCTAGAAAAGCTACTCTACCGGTGCACCTGGTCCATGCTCCCAGTTTTTAGTGGAGTCCGCGTTCCTCATTTACTTTTGTAACTTTGTATGTATGATTTTAGTTTCTTTATGTTCTTTGTTGTGTATGTCTGTTTTCCATGTCTGGTCTTTGTCCCTGGATTAAATTCTTTTGATTACCGCTATTACCTTGGTTCCCTTGTATACTCTTTCATAACGAATCGTTTGCTTTAGTAGAAAACAAAGAAAATAAAAAGTCAAAGAATTGTCCCTAACTCTTAGTAATAACACTTTCAAATAAACTCATATTTGCCCATGAAGAAAACATCTTTTTCGTTTTCTTATAAACTTACCATTATATAATGATATTATTACATCCAGTGCAAAACATTTTATGCATATATGTTGGCGATTCAGAACATCTCAAACTGTCATGAATATGCCTATTTTCTGTTCAATAACACATCAGAATAAAGGGCTTTGTAGTTGATTTCTGCTGTAGTGCAAAGGACGGATACTTACGTTTTAACACAAGGGTTGTTGAAATTTTAATGCTTATCTTTGTTTCGCCCAAAAGAGTCTATTTTGAAGAAAGATTTCGCCCAAGTCCTTAAAAAGATACTGGATATTCATATCATGCCTTCGCTTTCCGATTATGTTTTGAAAGAAATTATTGTATACACTGATAGAACTACCCGCTGTAAAATGATTTTTTGTACCTTAATAATATGGTAACGAAAGATGATTCTCCCTATGACATGATTTAAATTTAAAGTAAATACATGTATGCAATTAACCTTACGAAACTATGTTTCGCACAAAAGAGCACAGTTTTTGAGTATTTGTTTCGTCCAAGTCTTGAAAAAAATACAGGATATTTATATAATGCCGTTGTATTTAAGAATTTACTCAAATGAAAAATATACTAATTCTGATATAAAGTTGAGCATTGCATTAAAAATGAGTTTGTGTTTAATATCTAGCTAAGAATGAAATACAGTAGAAAGAGTCAATAATTAACACTAAAATGGTTGAAAAGTAAGATAAATATGCTGTGACAAAATAGTTTTTGTTTACAACATCGAGATTCTGTACATATAAAGCAAGTCCATGTTTTTTTTTAATTCAGTTTCTCTAAGAAAAAGGTATAGTGTGACTACAACATTTTATTTGAAAAACAAAAAAAAACAAAAAACAAAAAACAAAAAACAAAAAAAAACAAAACAAAAAAACACTAAACAGTGATTTAGTTCCTACCCGTCATATGCTATCTTGAAGTACAAATTGAGAATGTCGGATATTTTTTTATAAAAAAGTGTTTTCATTACGAATCCAAAGCTTTAATAAAAAACAAAAAGAAAATAAATAGTGGAAGAATTGTCCCTAACTCTTAGAAACTACTCTATCAAAGTAACTCATATTTGCCAATGTAAAAACAGTTTTTTCGTTCTCGTATAAATTTACCATTATATAATGATGTTATTACATACAGTGCAAAAATTGTTATGCATATATGTTGGCAATTCAGAACATCTCAAACTGTCATGAACACATAAGAATTCCTTAATAAAGTGCTTTGCAGTTAATTTCTGCTGTAGTGTAAAAGACGGATACTTACGTTTTAATACAAGGGTTGTTGAAGTTTTCATGCTCATCTTTGTTTCGCCCAAAAGAGTCTATTTTGAGGAACGATTTCGCCCAAGTCCTTAAAAAATGCTGGATATTCATATCATGCCTTGGCTTTGCCATACTTGTTTTGAGAGAAATTATCGTTTACAACGATAGAGCTGCCCGTTGTAAAATGATTTTGTTACCTTAATAATACGGTAACGAACGATGATAAGATTAAAATTCAAAGTAAATACATGTATGCAATTAACCTTCGAAACTATGTTTCGCCCAAAAGTGCACAGTTTGAGTATTTGTTTCGCCCAAGTCCGGAAAAAATGCTGGATATTCATATCATGCCTTGGCTTTGCCATACTTGTTTTGAGAGAAATTATCGTTTACAACGATAGAGCTGCCCGTTGTAAAATGATTTTGTTACCTTAATAATACGGTAACGAAAGATGATATGATTAAAATTTAAAGTAAATACATGTATGCAATTTACCTTCGAAACTATGTTTCGCCCAAAAGTGCACAGTTTGAGTATTTGTTTCGCCCAAGTCCGGAGAAAAAATACAGGATATTCATATCATGCCTTCGCTATCCGATGCCTGTTTTGAGAGAAATTTTGTATACACTGATAGAGCTGCCCGCTGTAAAATGATTTTTTTTACCTTAAAAATATGGTAACGAACGATGATTCTCCCTACGATATGATTAAAATTTAAAGTAAATACATGTATGCAATTAACCTTACGAAACTATGTTTCGCCCAAAAGAACACAGTTTGAGTATTTGTTTCGCCCAAGTCCTGAGAAAAAATACAGGATAATTTCATGATGCTATTGTATTGTAGAATTTTTTGAAATGAAAAATACACTAATTATGATATAAAACTGAGCATTGCATTAAAACATGAGTTTTCGTTTAATATCTAGCTAAGAATAACCTTTAGTAGAAAGAGACAATGATTAACCCTTCAATGGTTGAAAAGTAAGATAAATATGCATTGACAAAATACTTTTTGTGAACAAGAACATCGAGATTCTGCACATATAGAGTAAGTCCATGTTTTTTCTTTATATCAGTTTCTCTAAAGAAAAGGTATAGTGAGAATATAATATTCTATTTTCAAAAGCACTAAACAATGACTTATTTACTACCCGTCAGATGCTATCTTGAACTACAAATTAGGAATGTCGGATAACTTTTATAAAAATGCGTTTTCATTACGAATCCAGGGCTTTAATAAAAAGAAAATAAATAGTGCAAGAATTGTCCCTAACTCTTAGAAACTACTCTATCAAAGTAACTCATATTTGCCAATGTAAAAACAGTTTTTTCGTTTTCGTATAAACTTACCATTATATAATGATGTTATTACATACAGTGCAAAAATTTTATACATATATGTTGGCGATTCAGAACATCTCAAACTGTCATGAACACATAAGAATTCCTTAATTAAGTGTTTTGCAGTTAATTTCTGCTGTAGTGTAAAAGACGGATACTTACGTTTTAATACAAAGGTTGTTGAAAGTTTCATGCTCATCTTTGTTTCGCCCAAAAGAGTCTATTTTGAGGAAAGATTTCGCCCAAGTCCTTAATAAAATACAGGATATTTATATCATGCCTTCGATTTCCGATACTTATTTTGACAAAAATTATTGTATTTACTGATAGAGCTTCCCGCTGTAAATTGATTTTTTTCTTTGATCTTAAACAAGTAGAAATTATCATATTGTAACGAACGATGATTCTCCCTAAGATATAATTAAAATTTAAAGTATGCAATCAAGTTAAAATACTTTCATCGGCAATATTGAAATTCTATACATAGTGTATGCATTCTTGCTACTTTCATTTCAAAATTTACAAATTGTTTCGAAGCCAATAATCAATAATTACTTACTCATAACAGATGAAAGTTTGAATTCCTCATTACACACACATATCGGGATAATGTAAATAACAAGAAAATCTAATTATCTCTACGGCTAGTGATAATTCATTCCAACAAAGAAATTTAGCAATAGAATTTTCTTAAATTCTAACACATTCACTATTACATGCCCGGACAATTATTTATTCATCAACCTAATATCTTTCAGCATCCGTCAACAAATCAATTCATAACTTCTAGTACAAGATATACTTGAAAGTTAACGCCTATTGTTTTGTTATGAAACAACCTACAAAAACTAATGCACAGATATGGGATCTTCTAAGAGAAGTCACTCGGATCAAATAAATATTTTTTTTTATCATTACATGTATGTCATCTCCAAGAATCATGAGCTCGAACGAATCGATACAAAACCAACATTTTATTGATCAAACATATTGTTGTTAACGGGTTCGGCCATTCTAAACATCTCAAAATTTTATGAGAACGCAATGTTTTTGTGCATTAAAGCATTAGAAGTCATCTAAAATAATATATGCATTGCAGTTGATCTGTGCTGAATTGTGTATATGTATGATATTTATGCTTACAATTAAAAGCTGTTCAGATATATTGTAAAAATATGTTTCGCCCGAAAGAGCGTATTTTAAGGAGAGGATTCTCCTAACTCATGAAAATGATACAATATATTTTTTATAATTTCATGAAAACGCAATGTTTTTGTGCATTCAAGCATTAGATACCGTCTTTAAATTTATTGCAGTTGAGTTTGACGAATGTGTAATATTAGGATACTTATAGTTTAAAACTCACAGTTCACTGGGAAGATTGTTCTATAAAGTAGCAGCTGCCTTGTCGAACCTACGATCACCGTGCGATTTCGTTTTCACTCTTGGCGTTTCAAGTGTCACAGATTTCTGGGAGCGTAGTGATCTTGATGGGCGGTATAGACTCAGAAGCTTTTGAAGATATGCTGGAGCTATACCATGCACATGATGCAGTGCTATAAAAAAGCATAAGATCAGTATGTATTGACATCGGAATTCAACAGGTAACCAGTGTAGGTCAATTAAACCAAGTGCTATTAGGTTATATTTTCTGCGCCGTAATATCAATTTGGCGGTAGCATTCTGAACTCTTTGAAGCTTGTTCAAGCTACTAGATTTCACGCCATATATAAGGGAGTTGCCGTATTCCAATCTCGATGTTAGAGTTTTGCAAGCACTGTCCGTAATGTAACAACGAATTCGGTCAATCTTTGCCCAAGTGTATCCGATAGGCTAAGAAAACATACAATGAACTCTGGACCCAAAAACAGGTCCCTGCAGAACGCCAAAGTTTAATTTGATCGAATTGGGTTGGATGGCTTCCTCGGATACTTGTTGAGTCCTTCTTTGTAAATACGAGAGAAACCATGAAAGAGCAGAATTTGCCGTAACGTCGTAATGTGCACGTAATAATCATGGGTTAATCATTGTTTCTTTTTTACTGTACGTCATCCTCAGCTAGATATTGAACATAAACTCATGTTGTTAATGCAATGCGAAACTTTATATCAGAATTAATATACTTTACATATCAGTAAATTCTGGAATACAACGGCATGATATAAACATCCTGCATTTATTTCTCAGGATAAGGGCGAAATAAATCCTCAAATTCTGCTATTTTAGTCGAAACATAGTTTCGCAGGGTTTTGTATCTGTTAGAATATGAGTTTATTGATCTATTCTATCACTGGCATTTTTAACACAGTAATGTTATGTTTTGAATTTTTATTTTTTAATGGAAACATTTTTTATTGTTTTTAATTCTTTTTATTTCATTCAAATGATAAATATATATATATTTTCTAGATATTTTTACTTTAGCTATAATTTTTAGATTCAGTAATTCATTCTTATCTTGGTTGAGCTTTAACAGCTTGCTCGTCATGCATGAGCTGATGTCCTCAACATAAGCTTCAATTCGTGTGGATATTTCGGACCAGTTGTCAATTGGTTCAATTACTAAATATATCTGCGAATCATTAGCGTAACAATGATAAAGCATGTCATGTTGTCTGAAAATTTGTATCTAATATTTTTATACTATTTAAATAATGTTTTAATAATTAATTATGCTTTAATTACATAATTTATAATTATGTTTTGTTTTTGTTCGTCTTTTTTTACTTTACAAATTTCTATATCTTAGATACATAATTACTGTTCTGAAAAATATTTCTCTTTTCACATTCTTTTGTATAATTGTAGGTGTTGATTACTACATACTTTGTATTGTATATCATTTGTATGCCGTAAAGCGCTTAGAGTAAATGCAGTTTAGATTGGCGCTATATAAATATTGTAAATAATAACTAAAAAAAATGGTGTTGTCATCACCAAGCTAATAGCTTAGACGAATGATTTATTTAGTATGCCTTAGAAGAAAACCCGATAATAAACAAGAAAAGTCTGATACATTTGATTACAAAGAAATAATTATATCAGTACGAATTTGTGGATAATAATGCATTACAAAACATTATTTATCCTACTTATTTCTCCATTGCATACCTCATAATTCGTTGACTTGAATTTTATATTTTTTCTGGCACAAAAGGAAGTGTAATCAAGAGAATCAAGATTCTAGCAGAAAACAAAAGAATATATACCAGGGACAAAAGCAGACATCAGTAACTGACACACACAACGAAGGACATGCAATAACCAAAATAATACTTTACCCTTAATGAAATGTTTTATTACAAATACTGCAACGACTAATGCAAGTGTAGCCTAGGTTATAGAATTTAATAAATCATAAATCGAAAAAAATAAAAATATGATAAAATTGTGTTTGCCATTGTTCAAATTGATATTATACTTGATATATTTGTGGAAAACGAATGCTTTATTCATTATACCTATCTGATCAGTATTGCATTTTATTATTCATCAAATTAAAAAGAAATAATAAGTTTGGAATGCAATAACGCGACAGATTTTTATTCTAACAAAAAAAAACTTAATTAAACACAAATGCCCATTTACATGTGTATAGGGAGCAGCAGAAGATTTGACATTCTTTCAATCAAACTTGTGAAGGATCGTTGTCTGATACGAAGTTATCTAAAGAAGAAGTATATACTTCCCCGGGTTGTATCAACCCTAGTATTATAAATCGTTTGTTGTATTTCTTATAAGTTACAAGTAATGATAATGCGACAGTAAACGACGCCTACATGATTCAGAAATGCCTCAGTAAATCTGCTTGTAACGACACCGAGTCACGATCTCAAGTTTTTTTTCTCCGTGGTTATTGAGTAAAGTGAGAATTTTCCTACTAAACAATGGACTCCTACAAAGCCCACAATGTAGCAATTGGTTGAATATTGCAGTTTATTTATACACCTGTCATCTCCGGTAGCCTTGATAGAGAATAATATTAATTTTCTAAGATATCTTTATCTTATATGACCGTAGTTGTTAATATTTTGACAAACATTTCTCTTTAATTACTTCTTCACATATCGACTGTACACGCTATGCAGTTTGACGACTAAATTGCTTAATGACATTCCTTTCATTATTAATTATTTCAACATTTCTTTCTGTATCTATTTGAAAGTGTAACATATCTATGACATAACATCTTGTTGTCAGAAAACAAGGACAAAAAGCAAATTATGTGTAAACAAAACACGTCAATATTTTATAAATTTGGTTTAACTAGGTCAACATAGTACATTATTATAGAAAGTTTTGTTATTGATTTCTATTTCTCATTGTCCCTTACTCTCAGAAACTACTCTATCAAAGTAACTCATATTTGCCAATGTAAAAAACAGCTTTTTCGTTTTCCTATATACTTACCATTATATAATGATGTTATTTCATACAGTGCAAAAAAAATTATACATATATGTTGGCAATTCAAAACATCTCAAACTGTTATGAATACATAAGAATTCCTAAATAAAGGGCTTTGCAGTTGATTTCTGCTGTAGTGTAAAAGACGGATACTTATTATTATTATTTTTATTCTTTAATTCAGTTTCTCTAAGAAAAAGGTATAGTTTGACTACAAAATTTTATTTTCAAAAGCAATAAGCATTGATTTATTTACTACCCGTCAAATGCCATCTTCTACTAAAAAGTAGGAATGTCAGATAATTTTTATAAAGAAAGTGTTTTCATTAGGGCTTTAGTGGGGAAAAAAAGAGAATAAATAGTCGAAGAATTGTCCCTAACTCTTAGCAATTACTCTATCAAATAAACTCATATTTGCCAATGTAAAAAAAACAAAAAACAGCTTTGTCGTTATCTTATAAACTTACCATTACTTAATGATGTTATTTCATAACATCACAAAAATTTTTACACATATATGTTGGCGATTCAGAACATCTCGAACTGTCATGAACACATAAAAATTCCTTAAGAAAGTGGTTTGCAGTTGTTTTCTGTTGTAATGTAAAAGACGGATACTTACGTTTTAATACAAGGGTTGTTGAAATTTCCATGCTTATCTTTGTTTCGCCTAAAGAGTCTATTTTGAGAAAAGATTTCGCCCAAGTCCTTAAAAAATAGAGGATATTCATATTATGCCTTCGCTTTCCGATACTTGTTTTGAGAGAAATTATTGTATACACTGATAGAGCAGCCCTCTGTAAAATGTTTTTTTTTATGATTAAAATTTAAAGTAAATACATGTATGCAATTTAATAAAATTACTTCGTTCGGCAAAATTGATATTCTGTACATAGTGTATACATTCTTGCTACTTTCATCTCAAAATTTACAAAATGTTTTCGAAGCCAAAAAACAATAATTACTTATTCATAACAGATGAAAGTTTGGATTTCTCATTTAACACACATAACGGGATAATGTAAATAAATAGAAAGTCTAATTATCTCTACGGCTTGTGATAATTCATTCCTACAAAAAAAAATAGCAATAGAATTATCTTAAATTTTAACACATTCATCAACCTTATATCTGTCAACATCCGTCAACAAATCAATTCATAACTTCTAGTACAAGATTTACAAGAAAGTTAGCGCCGATTGTTTTATTATGAAAACTACAAAAACTGATGCAAAGATATGGGATCATTTAAGAGCATTCATTCTGATCAAACAAAACATATTTTTATTAATGTCACCTCTGAGAATTATTAACTTGAACGTAACATTATTAAAATACAAAAAACAACAATTTAGTGATCATTTATTGATCAAACATATTGTCGCTAACGATATCGACTATACTAAAAATTACAATATTTCATGAGATCGCCATGTTTCTTTGCATTTAAGTATTAAAAGTCATTTAAAATAACAATTGCATTGCAGTTTATTTGTCCTGAATGTGTAAATGTATGAAACTTATGCTTACATTTAAAAGCTGTTCAGATATATTGTAAAAATATGTTTCACCCAAACGAGCGTATTGTGAGGAAAGGATTCGCCTGAATCCTGAAGAAGATACAATGTAATTTTAAAATCTCATTAATACGCAATGTGTTTGTGCAACTAAGCATTATATACCTTCTTAAAATTTATTGCTTTTGGGTTTAACGAATATATAATATTAGGATACTTACAGTTTCATATTCTAACAGATACGATACAATACATTGCGTAACTATGTTTCACCCAAAAGAGCATAGTTTGAGTATTTGTTTCGCCCGAGTCCTGAGAAAAAATAGAGGATATTTTCATAATGCCGTTGTATTCAAGAATTTACTGAAAAGAAAAATATACTAATTCTGATATAAAGTTTAGCATTGCATTAACAACATACGTTTATGTTTAATATCAAGCTAAGATTACATACATTAAAAAGAAACAATGATTAACCCTAAAATGATTGAAAGTTAAGATATATATGCAGTGACAAAATACGTTTCTTTTGAAAACGACATCTTAATTCTGCACATTTAGAGCAAGTACATGTTTTTATATCAGTTCGTCGCAAAAAGGAATAGTGCGAATGCAACATTTTCGTTTTCAAAAGCACTAAATAATAATTTATTTAATACCGGTCAGATGCTATCTTGAAATACAAATAGGGAATGTCGCATAACTTTTATGAAATAATGTATTCATTACAAATCCAGGGCTTTAGTAGAAAAAAAATGAATAGTCAAAGATTGTCCCTAACTCTTAGCAATAACACTTTCAAATAAACTCATATTTGCCAATGTAAAAAACAGCTTTTTCGTTTTCGTATAAACTTACCATTATATAATGATGCTTTTACATACATTGCAAAGATTATTATATATATATTGGCGATTCAGAACATCTCAAACTTTCATGAAAACACCATGTTTGGTTCGGTTCAATAACGAATTCCTTAATAAAGTGCTTTGCAGTTGATTTCTGCTGTAGTGTAAAAGACGAATACTTACGCTTTAATACACGCGATTTTGAAATTTTCATCCTCAACTTTGTTTCGCCCAAAAGAGTCTATTTTGAGGACAGATTTCGCCTAAGTCCTAAAAAGTACAGTATATTCATATAATGCCTTCGCTTTCCGATACTTACTTCGAGAGAAATTATTGAATACACTGATAGAGCTGGTGTTAAATGAACTTTTTCTTCGATTTTATCATGTGGTTAAGAAAAATGATTCTCCCTAAGATATAAGTAAAATTTAAAGTAAATCAATAAAATTAAAATACTTTCTTCGCCAATATTGAACTTCTATACATAGTGTTTACGTTCTTGGTACTTTCATTTTAAAATGAAGCAAGTAATCAATAATTACTTTATCATAACAGATGAAAGATTGACTTTCTCATTACACATTAATTTCGGATAATGTAAATAAAAGGAAATACTAAATATCTTTATTGCTCGTGATAATTCATTCCTACAAAGAAAGTTAGTAATAGAATGATCTTAATTTCTAACACATTCACCATTACATGTCCGGACAATTATGTATTCATTACCCTCATTTCTGTCAATATTCGTCAACATATCAATTCATTACTTCTAGAGCAAGATATAAGTCAAAGTTAACGCCAATTGTTTTATGAAGAAAACCACAAAAAAACTAATGCACAGATATGAAATCTTTTCACAGAATTCATTCAGATCAAACGTAGTATAGATTTTTTATAACTACAGTTGATTTCTGCTGAATTGTGTAAATGTAAGATAATTATGCTTACATTTAAAAGTTTGATTTTCTCATCACATAAAAATGTCGGATAATGTAAAGAAAAGGAAATACTAAATATAGCTGCGGCTCATGATAATTTATTCCTACATAGAAAATTAGTAATAGAATGATCTTAATTTCTTTCTCATTCACCATTACATGCCCGGGCAATCATGTATTCATCGAACTCATATCTCTCAACATCCGTCAACAAATCAATGCATAACTTCTAGTACAAGATATACTTTAAAGCTTACGCCTATTGATTTATTATGAAAATCACAACATCTAATGCACAGGTATGGGATCTTTTAAGAAAGTCACTCGGATCAAACAAATATTTTTTTATCACTACATGTATGTCATCTCCAAGAATCATGACCTCGAACGCATCAATATTAAGATACAAACCCAACATTTTATTGATCAAAAACATATTGTCGTTAACGGTTTCAGCCATTCTAAACATCTGAAAATTTTATGAGAACGCAATGTTTCTGTGCATTAAAGCATTAAGTTATCTAAAATAATATGTGCATTGCAGTTAATCTGTGCTGAATTGTGTATATGTATGATACTTATGCTTACATTTAAAAGCTGTTCAGATATATTGTAAAAAAATATGTTTCACCCGAAAAAGCGTATTTTGAGGAGAGGATTCTCCTAACTCATGAAAATGATACAATATATTTTTTTTTATAATTTCATGAAAACGCAATGTTTTTGTGCAATCAAGCATTAGATATCGTCTTTAAATTTATTGCAGTTGAGTTTAACGAATGTGTAATAATAGAATACTGACGGTTTTAAACTCGCAGTTTACTGGGAAGATTATTCCATAAAGTGGCAGCTGCCTTGTCGAACCTACGATCACCGTACGATTTCGTTTTCACTCTTGACGTTTCACGTGTCACAGAGTTCTGGGAGCGTAGTGATCTTGATGGGCAATATAGAGTCAGAAGCTTTTGGAGATATGCTGGAGCTATACCATGCAGTGCTATAAAGCATAAAAGCATAAGATAAGTTCGTATTTTCATTGGAATTCAACAGATAACCAGTGTAGGTCAGTTAAACCAAGTGCTATATGGTCATATTTCCTGCGCCGTGACATCAATCTGGTGGTAGCATTTTGAACTCTTTAAAGCTTGTCGTATTGTGCATGTAATAATTATGGGTTAATAATTGTTACCTTTTTACTGTATGCCATTCTTAGCTAGATATTAAACATAAACTCATGTTGCTAATGCAATGCTAAACCTTATATCAGAATTAATATACTTTACATATCAGTAAATTTTGGAACACAACGGCATGATATAAACATCCTGCTTTTTTTTTCAGGATTAGGGCGAAATAAATCTTCACATTGTGCTCTTTTAGTCAAAACATCTGTTTGTTTGTTGGGGTTTAACGTCCGAGCAGCAATATTTCAGCTATATTCAGACAATGAACATGAAATGGATGATAAAATGAACATGAAATGAAAAAAAAAGGATGGGTCACAAGGATAATAGGGTTGATTGCCACTGGAAAAAGAGGGGATGGTGAAGGTCGGGCAATTTAGTCTCCTGTGGCGGAGCGCAAAGGTTCCTACTCCTTTCGAATACCACAACAGGGTTCTTTAACGTGCGAAGAACGTGGCATCTTTCCCAACACGGTGCACCACTATGGTTTGCGGTCAGGTTTTCCGTATTATAGCCTGACAACCCCAGCATGTAACACGCCAGGGGTATCCCATTCCACCACCTGGGGCACACATCCCAGTTGCTCTGTGGGCAGAGCGCCTAGCCCCCGGCTAGGTTTCTGAGCACTATTTAGTCGCCTTATACGACAAGCTTAGCGCTGCTGCAGGCCTATGTTTTCAACACCCGGACCTGCACGGGGCTTTAGTCAAAACATAGTTTTGCAGGGGTTTGTATCTGTTACAATATGATTTTATTGATCTATTTTATCATTGGTATTTTTAACACAGTAATTTTATGTTTCGGAGTTTTATTTCATTTAAATGGAAATATTTGTTTTTATTGTTTTTAATTCTTCTTATTTCATTGAAATGATCAAAATATCTATTTTCTAGATATTTTTACTTTTGCTATAATTTTTAGATTCAGTAATACATTATTATCTTGGTTGAGCTTTAACAGATTGCTAGTCATCCATGAGCTGATGTCCTCAACATAAGCTTCAAGTCGTGTAGATATTTCGAACCAGTTGTTAATTGGTTCAATTACTAAATATATCTGCGAATCATTAGCGTAACAATGATAAAGTATGTCATGTCGTCTAAAAATTTCTATTTTTATACTATTTAAATAATGTTTTAATACTTAATTATCCTTTAATTACATAGTTTGTAATTTTTTTTTTTTTTTTTTTTTTTTTTTGTTCGTCTTTTCTTTTGTGGTTTTACACATTTCTATATCTAAGATACATAATTACTGTTCTGAAAAATATTTCTCCTTTCATTTTCTTTTGTATAATTTTAGGTGTTGATTACTAGATACTTTGTATTGTGTATCATTTATATGCTGTAAAGCGCTTAGAATAAATGCAGTTTAGATTGGCGCTATACAAATATTGTAAATAATAATATTTTAAAAAATCAGAACAAACAAAAATGATTCTTTCATATTAATGTTGTCATCACTAAGCCAATAGCTTAGACGAATGATTTATTAAGTATGCCTTACAAGAAAACTCGAATAATAAACAAGAAAAGTCTGATACATTGATAATAATGCATTACAAAACATGATCAGGGAATTTATCCTACTTATTTCTCCATTACATTCCTAACGATTATCAATCAACATCATAATTCGTTGACTTGAATTTGATATTTTTCTGGTTCAAAAGGAAGTGTGATCAAGAGAACCAAGATTCCAGCAGAAAACAAAAGAATGTATACCAGGGACAAAAGCAGACATCAGTAACAGACACAAACAACGAAGGACATGCAATAACCAAAATAATACTTAACCCTTAACGAAATGTTTTATTACATATACTGCAACGACTAATGTATGTTTAGCCTTGGTTATAGAATTTTATCATTCATAAATCGAAAAAACGATCTTATAAAATTGTGTTTGCCATTGTTCAAATTGATATCATACTTGATATATTTGTGGAAAGCGAATGCTTTATTGATTATACATATCTGATCAGTATCACATTTTATTATTCATCAAATCAAAAAAAGAATTAAAGAAGTTTGGAATGCAATAAGTGCAAGATTTTTATTCCAACAAAAAAAACTTAATTAAATACAAATGCCCATTTACATTTATATTGGGAACGGCAGAAGATTTGAAATTCTTTCAATCAAACTTGTGAAGGATCGTTGTCTGATACGTAGTTATCTAAAGTAGAGGCATATACATCCCCGGGTTGTATCAACCCTAGTATTATGAATCGTTTGTTGTATCTCTTATACGTTACCAGTAATGGTAATGCGACAGTAAACGAAGCCCCTGTGATTCATAAATACCTCAATAAATCTGCTTGTAACGACACCGCGTCATCGATCTCAAGTTTTTTTTTTCTCCGTGGTTATTGAGTAAAGTGAGAATTTTCCTACTAAACAATGGACTCCTACAAAGCCCGCAATGTAGCAATTGGTTGAATATTTCAGTTTATTTATACACCTGTCATCTCCGGTAGCCTTGATAGAGAATAATATTAATTTTCTAAGATATCTTTATCTTATATGACAGAAGTAGCTAATATTTTGACAAACATTTCTCTTCAATTACTTCTTCACATATCAAAACGCTATGCAGTTTGATGATTAAACTGTTTAATGACATTCCTTTCGTTATTGATTATTTCAACATTTCTTTCTGTATCTATTAGAAGGTGTAACATATCTATGACATAACATCTTGTTGTCAGAAAACAAGGACAAAAAGCAAATTATGTGTAAACAAAACACGTCAATATTTTATAAATTTTGTTTAACTAGGTCAACATAGTACATTATAGTAAATTTTGTTATTAATTTCTATGTCCAAATAAGGACTAAACGTCATTTGTCTGTTAGATATTTCCAACCAATCAAATTGTGTTGTAATCCGATATACGCACCAAAAAGTATATGTTACATTTTGAAACTTTATGTGTTTAATAAAATGTTATTGTTTTTGTGTTTATTTGGAAAAAAACATTACCAAAATGTGATTCTGTATTTTACATCGGTTAACAACTGTCTCTACAATATATATATATAAAATAAGAAAGAAATTAATGAATTTGTAAAGTTCGCTCAACGACGATTATTCACGTATTGACGATATAGGCAGGTATGCAGATGAAAGGGCATTAAATCGAAACGCGTGACTAAATCAGTTTCAGGTTAAGATATGTTATAAATTGGCACACTGGGTACTCACATGCAAAAGGAAAAGGCATAAAAACATGTAAAAGAACTTAAATTACACACTTGAAAATAAGGGCGACACCACTTTTTTCGCCTAAATCAAAGTTTCGCCTAAAGTCATATATTTTGAGTAAAATTTTTCTCCCAAAACGGCAAAGGCGCAAATATATATATATATATATATATATATATATATATATATATATGTGTGTGTGTGTGTGTGTGTGTGCGTGTGTGTGTGTGTGTGTGTGTACTTTTTGCTGCATTAACGTTGGCCCAACTTAGTATCGCAGTTTAGATGCAACACAATATTTGCTTCATACGTCCGGATTTTCTTCTTTGTTTTACTACATATATTATCGCACAAAGAATAAAATTAAGCCTGCTTTAATATATTTGTTACCGAAATTGTTTCGACTTTGGTTCAATGTTAGTTCAATGTTGGCTCACTGCTGGCTCTGGGTAGGAGAAATCTAGAATATTATGCAAATAATATGATCATGGTTTTGATTTACAAATTGAAATTTAACAATACTCTAAAGTATAAATAGCTTCTAAAACAAGTTATTAAAGAGAAACATAAAAATGCAATGGTTATTCTGAATGAAGTAGGATTAACGCTGGGCCAACATTGGGACAACGTAGACCCTTTCTATGATATGAAAGTATTCCAGTTTCAAAACGTCGTGTTTAACCATTAGATTGTCTAGTTGAAACCATTTTGGTAAAAATAAATCAAGAAGAAATGTAACATTGGGCCAGCGTCGTCTTGCCGACGCCAACTTAAAGCCAACGAACCAACCATCAGCCAACGTTGGCTCATTGGAGGCATTGTTGTCTGGGTGAGAGTTTATTTAATTGAAATAAATTACATAAGTACACTCATTTAACACATACGATGACATAAATATGCAAATTTAATCCAAATTCCATGCGGGGGGGGGGTGTTAAACGGAACTGGCAGCATTTTGTCTGCGCCTAGGGAATATTAGAATAAAATAATTCCTTCCGGGGTAGATGTGTACACATTTTAACATGGGTTTGCCATTTATATTTTCATTTAACACCTGGCTGTCCTCGGTATTAAATAATCGAATATAAATGCGTATTCATATTAAAATGAGTACAAATATATCCCCTCCATGAATTATTTCTTAAATATATAAAATTCCCATTCTATGGTATATTGGAAATGGAAAATGGGATACTGTATAGGGTGGGCGGAGATTTTGAATAGGGAGGATGAAGAATTAAATCTTTAAAGTATCAATTTATATGACAAATACTATAAGTGGTTATTTTAACGGTGATTTATTTTTTGCTATATTCACGGTCAAATTTGGAACACAAAAATTAAATCACACGAAATATTTATGAAGATATAATAGAGTTATTCATCTTTGTCTTATTCATTGGTCTGTTTGTCTGCCGCAAAAAATTACATTACGCAAAAGAACTCACCTAGTCTTTGAAGGAAAACACGACATTTTCCACACGCGAAAAGACCCCCTCCCGTCCCCCCAAAAAAAAAATAATACGGTATATCAAATGTAATTGAAAATAAAATTTTGAATGTTGAAGTATTTGATGCAGTGGGGATTATATAGGGAATGGGATTCTTCTTAGTGGAATCGGGTATAGTAGTATAGTATATATGGTAGAAATAAATACAATGTAGTATATACATTTTTTTTTGAAATTTTTGTAATTGAAAGTATATTTCTTTCTCTAGAGACATGACTTTAGCATGCGTCATTACATGTGTTATTCGATCATTTTGTAAATTCAATCATCTCTCAGTACCGTAATAACAATTGTTTATAAACGAGAAATATTAAATGATTAACCCTAAAAGAAAAATTATTCATCCCAAAGGAGTAAACCAGGGGAAATATATAGATAACACTAGGAACACAGAAGGAATGGTAATCACCTGATGTAGGACTCGAACGGTAATAAAAAGGGTATTGGGAGAGCGATTAGTCTGGGAAGATAAACACACACAGAAAAAACTTTTAATAACATAAATAATATGCTAACAGAAACAAAAGGTAAAATCTACCAAGACCTGGGAGTATGGGCTAGTTGAGCCAGTTGTGTAAGCGTCTGTAAAAAAAAAACCTATAACACACAAAAGGACAAAACACTACACACAGACAAACAAACAACATTTTATAAGTTTGAATAAATACCAGGGGATAAACTAGGATGTTTATGAAGATCGAACAATTTCAGTTAATATAGGTTTGATGTATAAACATCACTAAATACCTGACCGTTTTATGTACACAACGTGAAAACTTAGGACTGTCATTTTCTTAAAAAAAAAACATTGAAAGAAAGAGGATTGGTAGGATGGAGCAGTAGCCTTTCCTTTCGATTACTAGGCAGGCCTATATGTCTTATCTAACAAAGCTACGAAAACTTATGAAATATTGATATTGTTTTTTATAAAAACATTCAACATTCGAATTTTTAAAATAAATTGTTCAATTACATAAATTGACAACTTCTTTATTCATGAACCAGTACATAGGACAAAAATACGTTTGTGTGAGTTTTACGTAAACATTGATTCCAATGACTATCACATAAACAAAATTCACCTGTGTATAACTTACGCAACTCTAACCAGATTATCATTATCTATCGACATTCATAGCAGTTTTTTTTATCGCTTAAAATTTAATGAAAAAGACATTTAGTCAAACTCAATACATGTATTTAGATGCACATTGCATTCAAATTCTATATAATCTGAAAAATGATTAAAATATAAAAGTGGTTTACTGTGATCTCTTTATGATTTTTAAAACATCTTAATTTCGGTATATTAAGACTTATGTTAAAAACAACCTTTATGAACATGACACACATGAGGAATTAATACTTTGCTCTAAAGTTTATTATATAATTGCATAAAACAAAGAATTATAATAAATACATTTTGGGTAAATGCTGTAATTTGAGGACACGCTCCGTTTTTCTTTTCTTTTCTTGATCTAAACAAGCACCTGCCCAAAAATACAATTTGTTGTCTGACAATGTAATCGTTAAAGTCAGTGTAAACAATACTGATGAAATTAATAAAACAATTATAAAAGTTACATGTATATAATACCTGAAACTACATGTACATGTACATGCTTTTTTATGATGTACGAATTTATTACTTATCAGGATGTTATCCAGTGTGAACGCCCACAACTAAGGTTATTTCTAAATAGACATAATTTTTATGACTGTCATTCCTTCACCGCCATATTTTGTTGCGTTTTTTTTTTTTACAGTTTCTTGTTCTATAATTTATGAGGCTGTTCAACATTCTTCCCAAAATAAACATAAATGATAATAAATTTCATAAGCTACACAATATCAATTGCCTTATTTTCATGACTTGTCATGTATACTGTTGTTTATATGCTTCGATTATTTTTTTACATATACATATTTATTCTATTTCAATCTTACTTCACCCTACTTTTTTAACCTTCAATGTACTTATCTTGTTTTTAATTTCATGTCAAATTGCTCGCATGACAAACGCCTGTCTATAATATGGGAATATAGCTTACATACCAATACTTTTTAGCTATAATTTAAATTGAAGTCAACAAAACTGAACATATATTCAACAAAATGCGTGAAGGTTGTTTTTGTGACGAACAATTAAATCAACAAGAAGACTTAGAGCTACCTACACTGGGCAATGATAATAAATCCGCTTATTCTCTTAGTGGGTTTCAGAAAAGTGAATATCAAACCAACGAAATTGAATTATCAAAAATAACAAGTCTTCCGGTCCATAGTGTTAAAGAAGATGAGAACTTTAAATGTTCGAAGGGAAATAAGAGAATGTCAACATGTGTTGGAATGATTAATGTTGGCTTTGAAGATCAAAATGACAACTCAGAAAAAGACACGAATGACAAGTCGGTAACAGTAGAAGACGACTCTAGCAGGTTGATCTATAAGGTCAGCGAAAAACCTCCTTTACAGTCTTCTATATTCTTCGCATTTCAAGTAAGTGTTATTGTTCATCTTCAAGAACGAACAAAAACAAACAAAAAACGAAAACAAAACAAAAACAAAAAAACAAACAAAAAAAAAACAAACAAACAAACAAACAAATCCAAAATAAAATTAAAAAAACACACATGCATATGTCAACTATTTGCTTTTTTAACGAATGATTTCGAACGAAAGAGCATTAAAACCTATGATTTTTCAACTATTTAAACTTATATACCCGATACTCAAAAATATCATACATCGTTGTTACTCCAAAAAGACGGGACATCTAAATCCAGATATCTAGTACTTGACAGAGATACTTCAAAAAACGATTTCAAATTATCTTCCAATATACCGAAGAAAATGTTTTTAAAATGCTGGAATTTTGTATCGACAAGATATTTGTCCAGTGACTCGTTTTTCAACGAACGGTCGGTATACAACTATTCGATGACCTATCCTAAAGTCGTATGAAGCTGACTTTATATCTAATCTAATCCAAAGAAAGGGACATCGTTTAGCCAGATCCTTTGATCTCATTTTCCACTATATAGACGACGTATTATGGTTAAACAATTCTAGTTTCGGGGACTTTATACATCCATCGTATCTACTAAAGATAAAGGATACTACAAGCACCGTGAACCCAGCTGATATCTTGACTTACACGTAGCAATGGAAACTATTGACCAAATTATACAACAAACCCGATGACATTTCGTACTCTCAACTATCTTTTCTTGTGTGGTCTTTAGCACCTGCATATGGAGTTTTCATATTACAATCATACGTTGTGCCAGAGCTTGCGACAACTACGCAGACCTTTTGTATTGCACTAAACCACTTACTATTAGGTCTGTGAAATAGGATTTGTTGCTACAAAATTAAAGTCATTACTACAGAATTTTTATGGTCGTTATCATGAACTCTTGAATCGATATGGTGTATCCGTCTGAAAATCAGGACCGAATTGTTCAACATGTCAGTTTCCCTTCTTTCATCTACACCGGACTTGCCTTTATATGAGCTGCTCGGTGTTCTAGAAAAGCAGATGACGGTTACCCTACCAGTGCTCTTGTCCGCGCTGACAGTTTTTAGTGTAGTCCAAGTGGCTCGTTTACTTTTTTTGCTTTGCACATATTAATTTTGTTATTTTATGTTCTTTGTTGTGTGTGTCTGATTTCCTGTCTTGCCTTTAGTCTGGATAACATTCTTTTGATTTCCACTAGGATCTTGGATACCTTAATCACTCTTTCATTATATTTTTAATGATTTTTTCAGATGTATCATTTGAAATTGATGGTAAAACGTTCGCGTAATATAATCAACTACAAGTAACAAGTTGCCCATAGTATATTTTATTCAGTTATTATATAAATTCACACACGAGTTTGAACGATTGAGTCTATTTGCTGTTCATTTATATCGGCTTCATTTTGAAAAAAAATACAGTTCATACGTATCGTATTGTTAAATGGGATATATAAAAGAAAAGAACATATCTGTCAAATCTGTTTATTTATCAAATAGGATTGCAAATTTTAGTTCATGTGTCAGCAGCAATAGAATCAAATACAAAGTAAGATCGAACTGAAAAAAAATTATAAACAGAACCAACTAGTAAATATATTCTAGTTTTATAAACTACCAGTATGTTGTCAATCACTTGATAAAATTCATATTAAATGGGTCAGCGTCATGGTACACGATAAACATCAATTAAAAATATATAAATATATAGTACACAATTTTGAGGGGTACTGATCATGAGACAATCATCGTAGCAGTCATTGACAATTTAGTATTACCCCATAAAAAAAGGCAGACACTGTCCATGCAGAGGTGATTCAGAGTGTAGAAAAAAAATCAAAGTCCTGTATTATTAAACCTATGATTTTAAATGTCTATTTAGAAAATCGATTTAAAAGAAAATTAATACACGAAGATTCTCTTTATTTTGATGACACCTATATTGTGAGTATTTTTTCTTCTTTATTAGCCAATTAAATTTGAAAAAATGAAAACTTCCACTTACGATAAAGATGTTATCTATTTATAACCAAAGGACATTGATACATACAAATAACGTCGTCCTTAACCTATTGTACTATCTGATAACATGATAACATGTACCCCAAAAAAACTAAATAAGGTAATGTGTACATTTAATATCCAGGATCATTTAATTTTTACGACACCTAAACCTTGTTTAAGGATATTCACGCTTCGGTCGATTCATATTTAGTGGAGATTTGACCTTTAAATCACGAACGGTACTACACAGTGAAACGATATTAGTTATAAACTGAATATTTGGAAATGGTACTGCTGATGTCATTATATATATATATATATATATATATATATATATATATATATATATATATATATATATATATATATATATATATATACATAAGGTCTGAAAAATTCCCAACGATGTTAGAACTGTCAGAATTTGCAAAGCCATTTGTTGGTCGTTCTCTCCGCATACTGTAACTCGTACCGCTGTGACAT
Source organism: Perna viridis (assembly GCA_037379345.1). Classification (NCBI taxonomy): domain Eukaryota; kingdom Metazoa; phylum Mollusca; class Bivalvia; order Mytilida; family Mytilidae; genus Perna; species Perna viridis. The sequence continues at coordinate 37,263,418 of CM074522.1, read as the reverse complement.
CAATGGCAACACCGCCTACACTAAATTCAGCACCCTAGACCACTCGGCCAGCTAGGCAATATAAAAATATAGCTTTCGCTGGGCGGGTCATTCTTCTGATGCATGGTAGTACGGGCGAGGGCGCTGGATATAGTGCAGGCGTTGTTGCCATAGATGTCACAGCGGTACGAGTTCGAGTCCCGCGTGAGGAACGACCAAAATTTGCATTGTAAAAGAATGGGTCATATTCTTGAATGAAGCTACTAAAAGTTTGAGATTGATATCCTGACTCAAGAAAACATTTGACTTTACAAAATGTCAAATAAGGCAAACAACCTCTGATTGTCCGCGATACTTGTTCTTTTTTACCGCAATTGTAACAGCTCGAGTGTCTTATATCCTGGATCCTTTCCTTTTTCTTACAAAAATAAAATGTAATAATCGCGGCAAAGAGATTATTTAACGAAAATGAATATGATGAGTATGTCAAAGAGACAATAACCCTACTGGATGCAAAATGCCAGCTCAAGGCCACCCTTGCTATTAATTGAAGCAGGGGTCGCGCTGGGCTTCGCCAATGTCGCAGATATTCTCTCTAATTAAACAATTGTGTTGACACCTGGTCACAGTTAATTGACCATGACCAATATACGACTGAAGACAATTAAAGGTAATTAGACCAGATGACCATGACTGACAATATCCTCATGGGAGGTGTCAATCAAATGTAAATATATTATTGAGCCAATCAAGACTCTCATCATTTGGTCGAAGGTAAACGCAATTACGGCCATGTGCTCGTGGCTACATACAAGCTTCAAAGCCTTGTTTAACCATGTGATACATTCAGAAACAGGCTTACCTAATAGCAGAATCAATTTAACCCAATTAACAATGATTATCCCATCAGGCAGTGCCTAAACACTTCGAAATGAAGAAGTTATACTAAAAAAAAAAATGAATGACATTTGTTTACACTTTTGCCATGTGACTTTTTTGGCGGGAAAATCGGTAAACAAATAGAATAGGGATTCCCAAAATCTAATTTAGGAAATACAATTTAGATATCAAGATAATTAAGCAGGGACACAATTAATGGTCTATGTTACAAAATGATAGAAATCACTTGTAAAAAAGAATCAAGTTTGTTAAAAACATAAAAAAAAAATATCAAATTATATTGTAAGATAAATTGGACAATAAAGGATAAAGGTGAATATGTTTTAAAAGCAGGTAATATATGTATATGAGAATAGTAATAGAAAGTCCTTGATAGAAATAAAACACTTGTATCTGGAGTAGTACATTATTATATAGCATATAAAATGTAACAGACTGGAGCTTAAAACTTGCTTTATACATGCATCAAGAATGAATTTTGGGTACATATATGTCAAGAATGGAAAGGTTATTTTGATAAATTGACGACGATAATTCATCAGTGGACTTAATACTGTCATATTTAAAAAATATATATAATTTTTTTTGGCACCCTTTGGCTCTAATTGGCGACACAATATGGCTGCTGGCGATTTTTCTGGCGACAGAATTTTGGAAGCCAGAGCAGCCCCTGATTGAAGATGGCTATTTTTACCCTAATCTATGCTATCTTTGTTTACTCTGAACTTGACTTTTTTATGTGAAATTCGGCTGTTTCTTGAAAAACAGTAGACGCTTACCCTACCGACGCGCATGGTCATTTCTACCAGTTTTTAATGGGGTTCGAGTTGGTCATTTACTTTTGTTACTTATTATATAATATGTTTGTTATTGTTTTTTTTTTTTTTTTTTTTTTGTTCTTCGTTGTGTATGTCTGTTTTCCATGTTTGGCCTTTGCCCCTTAATTACACATTCTTATGATTTCCGGTAGAATCTTGGTTCCCTTGATTACTCTTTTATGCGTTGTGTTTTGTTGGATTTATTTTTGTTGCCCGGTATTGCTTTAGCAAAGAATTTTACATAATTTCTGATTAATTATTTGTTATATCATAGAATTTATTTTCTTTTCCCAAGGCCTGCTATAATATTTCTTCTTACTTGCAGTGTCTAAATGTTTTATTTTCTTTCATTTCTGTGTAATTTGGTTTTTATATGATGAAAAGTTGTTTGATTTATAAAGCCATTTATAAAATAGGAATTATTTTTTGTTAAAGAACATGCTTCTTGCCTTACCGTGGAATATTTCCACCGCTATATTGGTAGCGGAAGTGACATGTGCCAGAGATGATCAAGAGTTGAAAGCTACTCTATTATCAACAACCATATTTATGAGTGGATTAACAACATTCGTCCAAGTCACATTTGGTGTAAGGTAAATATGATTTAAAGTTAACATTTCAAGTATTGTCGCCCCCCCTCCCATTCATAGTCATCAAAACCTCAAATTTAGATTTTGATTCTCACCCCCCAAAAAGCCCCATTTTTATGTAAACGGAGCATTCTGGAGGTTTAGTGGGAAAGCCGGTAACCATGGCAACAACAACTTTCACATGGATTTGAAATCCCCACATTTAAATTCGGTAAGCGATGTACACATTAGAAACAAAATTTCACCCAAATCTGAGGCTTTCGAAATTTTGGCGGGAAAATCAATTGTAATGGCAACGGGCAACATGTCGTTTCCGTTTTGTTTTGCATAATATTGGTCGTAATAAAAAATTTTCCGCTCTTCCAATTTTCAAATTCCGAGAAGCCTAGGTGTCCAAGATATTGCAATGTCTTTTATTTTACCTTTTCTTCATTTGGCAGTTTTTTTTAAACGGCCGCCTTTTGGAGACTTGAAAACTTAAGATAGAAGTTGAAGATGACGAAATAATGATATGAGATTATTGCATGAACGCGGGGGAATATTATCCCGAGTTGAATTCTATATTGGACGAGTTTACGAATGCACTATATATTCTACGATGGGTGGTATTTCCAAGTATTCATGCAGTAACAGTCCTTTTATTGTACGGCAACATAATTAATTCTAGTTTAAAATTTAAACTTTTGTCACGGATAACGACACAATTTTCAATTATATTTGCACTAGTGCAATATGGCAATTTATTGCGAGCTGACGTTGCATTGCTTTCTATAGGGAAATCATATTGATATACAATAACATTGATTATTTAGTGAAAATTACAGTGTTGCAAAATTCAAGACCCTTTAACGGGTAAATTTTGTACCTTATGTTGCACAGGAAATATAGTGTGCTAGATGTGGCTTCCTACTAAGATAGTTTTTTGCGTTGAGTACTTCTTATTACATGTTATGTTCAGGTTTAGCTGTGCCTAAATTGCTAAGTTCACTGCAGTAATTTATTTGGCACTTCTTAGCTGCAGCAATGAAGTTCACTTGACATAAAGAAGAGCTACAGGAGAGCAAGCAAAATGAGCTAGGTCCTTTACCTCACGATGCTATGTTCTCAATTTCAGTTTTATTCACACTACCATCATGTTAGGGCGTTGCAATTACACAGAGACATTCAGTTGTTGTTTATTTGGAATCTAAAAGTAAATTGTGTGTGTGTGTGTGTGTGTGTGTGTGTCACAGGTTGTTTTCAATATCTTTAGTTTCTTATATGTGTAATCTATTTTATTCTTTTTACTACATTGTGATGTCGATCGTCTTTGTTTCCAAATTAACTAGATTTGAATATGACTGTCAGAATTTTGCCATTATTAACGCTTCAGTAATTTTATACCGATATTTTATGCACGTTTGAACGGTTAACATCATACCAAAATGTGCAATTGATTTTTTTCATTTTTATATTTGTAATTCAATTATTCCTGATTTATGTTTTGTATTTTTCTTTTTTAAGTTTATAAAGTAAATATCCCGTAAACAATTATTTTAACAGGCATTTTGTCACAAATTTCCTCTTTTGTCAAAATACGGTAGGTATACATTTGATTATTTTGATAGGACAAAAGTCATGATCTATATCGGAAAACTATAGAGTTATATATTTTACTGATACGTGACACAAAACTGTTAACATTATGTGTATGTCATATGATTTTGAACGAAGAATGAAACAAAAACAAACAAATAAAATCAACACAAGACAAAAAACAACAAAATAACAAGACAATTTGACCCTACAGTTGTCATTATTTTTTGGGGGAGGGGGTATTTGGCAAATGTATATATCGGTAAAACAATCATATTATGTGTTTGTAACGTTATAAAATATTAATTCAATCCGATTCATTCTTCAGAATGCCCGTGTATCAGGGACCTGCCACTGGATATATAGTTCCTCTTGTTGCTTTAACCGCCCTTGATGAATGGAAATGTGTTTATGGAGCAGACAATTCTAACACTACACATATAGGTAAAACCTGAGCCTTGACTGAATATAAAAGCTTTTTATACCATAACAGTTTAAATGATTACATATTTACAAACAGATACCTCCTTTCATTTATATTAAGGTATATTGTAACAAATACGAGCAAGTGTTTGACTTCAAAATCTAAACAAAAAACAGCATAACAAAATGATAAGCAATGCCTAAAATAGGATTTTTTTACGTTCTTTTATTTTCTATTACAGTCTGTATAATTCATTTTACCTTTTATAATTTGATTGACATCCAAAATTGGTGCGGTTTAGCATTTCTGTCGGCAAAAATTTATAGCCGAAAAGCTTCTTCAAATTTTCTGTGTCTTTAACTACAGTTATGGATATCAGATTTACTCTCAGTGAAATACACTGCATTATAAGCATTCAAATACATTGTTGATAAAAAGACACTTTTTCGTAAATATGAATGGCAATGATACTTGATATTTGACTTGTGTATTCTTTCAAAAGATAATTCAACACATAAAAACTCCAGTCATAACGAACTGACAAGTCATAGAGCAGATGTAATACTGCCGAGATTAAGAATGGTAAGTAATAAAACAACTTGCATTTATTTTTAATGGGGTGTAGTATGTGAGATGATATTAAAGTAACATGAAGTGTTTCTCGTCCAAAATTTAAGTTCATGGGAATACATGATAGTACTAGTAGTCCTACAATTCAAGACAAATTCCTTATTTTATATACAGGCTTATATTCAGCAACATTTTTCAGTTTACAGGTATGCGCACCAATGTTTTCATGTCATCATTTACTTAGTGAATGTTGTAATGTCATTTGTTTCCCTATTAAAAGTTTGCTTGCTTACCGAAAGTTGCCATGTCCTTTTATTTATTCCTCAATTCGGCAGATGTGTCTAGAAAAGCAAAGGACGCTTACTCTACCGGTGCACCTGGTCCATGCTCCCAGTATTTAGTGTTAGTCCGAATAGTTCATTTACGTTTGTTACTTTGTATGTATTGCTTTAATTGCTTTATGTTCTTTGTTGTACTTGTCTGTTTTTCATGTCCGGTCTCTGTACCTGGATAACATTCTTTTGATTTCCGCTAGAATCTTGGTTCCCTTGATTACTTTCTCAAATGTTAGCATGTCCTTGTTTGTGCAGACCGTACGTATTCAATTCGTTTTTTTTTGCTCACCGAATGTTCTCATATCCGTCCTTTGCTCAACGAATGTCATTTTCTTTTAATGCTCGATGAACGTACTAATGTTGTTGTAAATTTTTCTTTCTACTTACCAAAATTATTATATTTTGTTATTCTTCAACAATAGTTGTTATGTCCTTTTGCTTCTCACATTCAAATATTTTCATATCCTTATTTTGCAGGCCGAATCGTGTCAAATCCTGTTTTGTTTATCGAATGTACAAATTTTTGTTCATTCACCAACTGTTCTCATGTCCTTTTTTCACTGAATGTTGTCATGTTCTTAAATTGCTCGATGCAAGTTGCATTGTCTTTTTTTAGTCACTGAATATTGTCATGTTTTTTTTCTACTAACCAATATGGTATGATAATCTGTTATTGCTTTATACAAATTGTCGTGTCCTCACTGAATATTATTATTTCCATTGTTAATCGAATGATACACGTGTATAATGTCCTTCTTGGCTTACAAAATGTTGTCATATGTCTAAATATAGTCATAAGGCCATATTAGCCTTGATGTCGTATTTTGGTATGTATATGAGAACCGGGCTTTTACTGAAATTTCACATTATTTGTTACCTCTAATAACGGTTTCTACCCGCCAATTAATTCTACTGCACTAATTATCATTCTGCATAGAAACAATGTACATTAACTTTTTTTTTATTTAGCTTGCTATTGAGAAACTCACTTTCCTAGGTAAAATTCCAGAATGTTTCAGATGCAAGGTCCATTGATTGTTGCTGGTTGTTTGCATGCTCTTGTCGGACTTACGGGCACTGTGGGCAAATTGATGACATTTATTGGTCCAATCACGATTATTCCTACAGTTCTGTTGATAATTCTAGCGATTTATGAGGTTTTTGGCGACTTTTGTGCAATTCACTGGGGGATATCGGGCATGTGAGTCAACTTATTGTTGTAGTAGCTTATAATTTATTACTTTTTGTTTCTTGCAATTGTGCAGATATATTTGAAAAAAGTAAATTCAATTTTTTTTCATGATACATTTTAAATGTTGATCGTGATGATGGCGAATTCATATACAAACTTACGCTTTTCCTGTCTTCTGTGGAATCATAAGGATAAAAAAATATATGATTTAAAGTTGTACATAAAATTTACAAATTTCACTATATTACACTTACGTGTGAAGGAGTAACCTCCAATCAACAAAATTAGAACGATGCAGTTTTAAAAGTAAAATTATAGTCTGGACGAACTTAAAACCGAACATATCGAAATTAAATAAATTGATAATTACCTGTTAATTTATTTTCAGCACATTTTCAATCTCGTTGATTTTATGTCTGTACCTGGCCGGAAGAAACATACCAATCTTAGTCTGGACAAGAGAGAATGGATTCCATGTTATCAGATACCCTTTACAACAAGTGTTATCGGTATATAACTTAAGTACCATTCTTTGTTGTGTATGTCTGTTTTCCATGTCTGGTCTTTGTCCCTGGATTACATTCGTTTGATTATCGCTATAACCTTGGTTCCCTTGATTACTTTATGTAAAGACTTGGATATTCTAAAAAAAAAAGTATTTCATTGGCCACACCCACATTTTTCCTGATTCTGAGACAGAGAAGAACTTACTGTTACTTTGTAAGTTTTTTTTTCTATTTAAACAGTAATCAAATTTTCGTTATAATAGTCAATATGAAAGGTAATAAATACCGAACTGATAAAATCTAGACAGTAGTCAAACGGAAAGGGAAAATCCGTATATCTAATGGTAATATCAGGATAAAAACAAGAAAGTTACAACATATTAGTTTAAAGGACACTCAATACTACTTTTAAATGGTGATTTACCCCGACCAATGCAACTAAAAGTACCCATTCACTCGTCCAGTCTGCAGACCATCTATTCCAGTACAAAATTCTGACTATTTCAAAATTATTAAACCATGTTCCATCACTTTTAATGCTATATTTGACTACAATGATGACGAACCACATTGTACCATATTAAAATGTGGTATTAACACCGCAAAGCATGCAACATTCTTATAACTGACTCTTACTTACCCAGTTCCCTTACAAACAAAATTTCCATACAAGAAGTCACGATGACTTAAGTTGCAAATAAACAAACTTAATATATGAATTGGAGTTATGTGGTTTAGTATATGTCTGAGAAACGCAAGAACGATTAAACAAGAGAATGTGCGATCATCGTTCGGGAATTAACACCACCAAACTCCCGAAGTTTATCAACACTTTCATCAACAAGATCATTCGATACTGTCTATGAAAGTTCGTATTTTAGAAAAAAATTAGCATCCTACGAACAATTCCGTTCTAAGTAAACACTATCGTAGGGAAAGAGAGGAGTACTGGATACACAGACTCGGTACTGCAATATCTTACGGATGCAATGGTAACATCAAAAGTATAGGAAACCTTTCAAGCCAATATAAGAATAGCACAAATGTGATAAATTTATTTGACAAAAATCGAAGACGGGAAAAGAGTCATGGCCAACGCCCCTATACGTTACCTAAGTTACATGATGTCTCCATAGATGGTCTCCTTCCTTCCATACAAAACCTCTTGGACTTCATCACATTAGAACCAAACCTTATTCTATAACTCTCACTCTACTACACTCCCTTTACAAATCAAGTCTTGACACTCCTGTTTCTGACCCCACCTCATCAATATACAGACTTGTTGGATGTTAGTTTTCACAGAATCTTTAAACCAGTTTGTGTGAAAAGTCATGAAGGAAAACGATCATTTCTTCCACTACCGTTTGTCAACAAAGGTATGAATGCAATTAATTTGGCTAACATCCTACCTCACAGAAAACGTTACCAACAAACTCCACCCATATTTCAAAGACAAATCCATACCAATTATTTCATATTCCTATACTTCACCCATTGCATCCAAATTTTCAAGCATAAAAAGCTATTGCAGATCCTCGAGATTGAGGACTTCAAGGCTAAACCACCTGACTGTTCTTGCAAAAACTCTCCATATGGTCCATCTGGTCACGTCGTTACGGGAGATTTAACCATCCTTGAAAACGAATCTCTGCGTAATATCCTTTCCAAAGGTCCCAAGTACCGTGAACCTTAAAATTTTAACTTTAAAGTTATTATGGATGCCGATCGGTTTTTCAAATACCCCGATGTAGCAAAAACATTGTCCATTATATATGACAAATATGTTGTCGTACCAGCAGACAAAGCCCAAAATAACATTGTTTTTGTCTTCAAAACGTTTTACTTCCAATGTTATTATCAGAGGTAGACATAGAAAATAATAGCAGTGATAAGACCTATACTGCTACCACACTCTACCACAAAGAAGAGATTGTGGAAAACCATTAATATGTGCTATCCTCTTTTGGTCTCTCTAACAAAGGACGATGTTCGTGATTTACCATCTAAGTACCGGATTACCAAACTCCACAAAAATCCATGAAAACAACGTTTCATAGCTGGATCTGCAAAATGTATCAACAAACCTCTTTCAAAACTTTTAATTTCTATATTCACAACTATCAAAGAGGGTCTGCAGTCCTGCCACACCTGCTACTCCCGTAGTGGTATTTATTCAATATTGATCATGAAAAATTCGAAAGATATTTTGGAGACAATCAGTTCAAGACTATTATCTGAGTATAAAGCAGTAAAACCTATGATTTTTCAACATTGTATACTTCTATTCCCCATACTCAGCTGATCTGATCCCAAAGAAGGAATATCGTTTTCTATTACTTTTTATGAGCAACTCGGCATGTGCTTCTAGTAAAGCAGAGGACGCTTACCCTACCGGTGCACCTGGTCCATACTCCCAGTTTTAGTGGAATCCGAGTTGCTCATTTGCTTTTTTTACTTTGTATGTATGATTTTAGTTACTTTGTATTCTTTGTTGTGTGTGTCTGTTTTCGATGTCTGGTCGTTGTCCCTGGATTACATTCTTTTAATTACCGCTATTACCTTGGTTCTCTTGATTACTCTTACTAAGTTGCTTGTTTTTTTTTTCTTTGTTTGTGTGTTTTAATGCTTAAATTTTATGATGTGGCAATATTTTATCCAATCGTATTTTCCTATTGTGTTTAGTATTTTCACTTTTGTAACAAACATAATCATCCATTACATTTCATTAATGACTACCGGAGTAGCAAATCAATAGCCGGATATATTTCCTTTAGTGATGCTCAGACATGAAACACTCAACCTATTACTATGCAACACTCTACTTATTACTATGCGAAAAACTATTCCTTGAAAACAATAATTATAAATTCATAATGTGTTTCTCTTCTAGATGCTAATCACAATACTGATAGGATGGGGAGTAGCTGGGATATTTACAATGACGGGCGTCATTACTGATGACAAAACCAAACTACAATACCAAGCAAGGACGGATGCAAAGACACATGCCATAGACACAACACCGTGGTTTTATGTTCCTTACCCAGGTAAACACCCAAATGTGCCACGTGTGATAATGATATCATAATGAAAATAAAATGGCGTATAATTATCATTGAAATCTGTTATGTAATACCAAAATACCAATCATATGTAATATCGATTAAGAACATATACTTTTCATTTTTTTTATATTCATATGATAATCATATGATTTTTAACGTATGATTATCACATGATTATTATCATATTGTAAATCATTTGATTATTATGTGATTGTCATATGTTAAACATTGCAGGCTAAATAACAAGATATTATTAAAGTATTTTCAATAACAAACAATGATAATATTGTATCGTCAATAACAAACGTAGATCATCGAAATGTCAAATTTTCATTTATCGCACCATTGCATCAAAAAACCAATAAACAGCAATAAATTAGTAACTTTTAATATTCAATCACTATAAAATATATTGATCTGTGATATGTTGATGTAAGTCAACTAATCCCCGTTATCGATTGATAGCCATACAATATATGGGGTTCACTATGGGGTTCACAATTATTTAAACACCGGGCAATTGTACCCACTGGGGTCACTGTAGACAACAAACAAAAGGGGGTCAAAAACTGATTTTACAATTTTTACAATTTTACAATTATTTTGGGGAAATTGCACAATTGTGGTTCTTTTTTTAACTTTTCATTCCGACACTTTTTAACTGAAACATTGTTTATCATATACAACTGAATATATGTATACTTCTATGTTGCAATTCAAATGATTCTCATGTGTCTTATTTTTTACCTAACATCCTCATAAATAAATACTTTTGATGTAGTACAGAAAATGCATTTTCATTACTAATGTATCGTGTTTGGTTTTAAATCCCATCCAGATATATCACATAATGTGACGTCATAATTTACGACTAAGTTTGCATTTACGACTCATTACGAACAGGACTGCAGAGCTATATAGAATATATATTACTGGCTTCTTAAAATGAATTTTTATAGAAAATATAGTGGACAGTTTATTTATGTTTTTGATACTGTCGATAACGTAGTGGACCTTAAACTTGGTTTCAATTCCATATGTGTCTGTCCTTTCGGAATCCTTCTGCATTTACCAGTGACTGTCATAATGTCTCCACGTGTTGTCCCTGAGTTTTATATGTTATTTTCTTGATACTATGCAAACTAAGTAACATTGAAAATAATAGGTCTATGACATCAACTCCTTTTAGAGGCTGTCCATGTAAACATCAGGCAGATCCAATGGTATGGATGACACAGGGTAAATTTTATCCCACTGAATTTTCGTTCCGATGAAATGTATACATCATATGTATGTCAAACATTATAAAGTATGTTTTAAATTCAAAATGCTTTAAAATTTCCATAGAAAAACTAAAACAATTTTGGTCAATTAACGAGTAATCCCCATTCTTAATGAATTTCAATGCTTTCTATGCAGTTTACATCTCTTTAACTGTTGAGGTTCACAAAAACGGCTCTTAATTTTTAGAAAGGATGCATTTGTGCTATGAAACGGGTGTAAATATTTTGAAAACAAAATTTTTTTTTGTGCCACCCACTGCCTGGTTTTCGCATGGATTTGAATACTTTTATGTTTGTTTTTTATTTTTTTTATTTTTTTTTCATTTACAGGACAGTTTGGTAAAATAGATTTTGACACAGGGATACTGGTTGCATTTATGCCTGCAACGTTTACATGTATAGTTGGTTCTATAGGTGACTATTACGTCTGCGCAAGGATGGCTCGTATTCCTCCTCCACCTGTTCACACAATTAATCGTGGCATCGGTATTGAAGGAGTAATGATTGCATTTTCAGGAACATTCGGAACTGGCCATGGAACAACGTCTCTAAGTAGCCATATTGGAGCTATCGGAATAACACGTGTTAGTTTAGAGTATTTTAGAAATTGTTTTTGACTTAAATGTTAAGTTTCGTTCATAAATATAACATAGAGTATATTGTTTCCTGGAAACAAAAATAAATAATAATAATAAATAAATAAAAACTTTTGGTACCCTGTACAATACTTGGTCATTTGATTTTCGTTTATGAACCAAGCTTATGTTCTGTTGTTTATTAACAGTTATTCACTGTATGAATGGGAGAACCCTGGAATAAAAAAAAAAACATTCTGTGGATAGTACATTTTCTGATATTAGTTATTCAACAATTTTGACCAATTATTTGTCAAGTTAACTATACACAGAATAATAACTTCATATGTTAAAAAAACAAAAACCAAAACATAAGAAAACAAATGTTTGTCATATTTTACATCATTATCTGTATTTTATTAGACTAATGAATGCACAAAGTTTGTTTTTGTATGATTTTAAAAAATATATGACTTCATGTTTTTTTATACCCACACTTATCGCGGCCCCTAATAGATGGATTGATTTCAAATTAAGTGTGTGTCTTTTTTTAAGACAGGGCTTATGTTGTTAGCAATTTATACTTCTAAATGATATTAATTTCCGGTTTTGTGGAACTTTTTCATTTTTTATTATTTAAAATGATAGGGAAAATGTTCGTTACGAAAACCTTGGATCCCAACTAATCTTTGATTTAATGTGTTGATTTATACAGTTTATAAAGTTATTTTAATCCTATCCGATATGAACTTCATGTACGGGTTGGGATATGCATAAAAAAGCATTTAACTTCATGCCTAGTTTGTGCACAACATTAATTATTCATTGGTGCTAAACAAATGATTAAACCCACATAAAACGTGTGTTTCAATGTTTGTGGTATAATATGTATTGAAATTGCGTTTCCTTTACATCATAAACTTCTCTTCATTAATGTAATAAATATGCAACTTTATGTCAATCAGTTGTTTATTTTTTTTTCAAGGTTGCTAGCCGATTTGTCTTCCAGCTATTTGCTGTATTTTTGATATTTTCAGCCATTGTTGGCAAAGTTGCAGCTGTCTTTGTGACGATTCCGTACCCTGTTTTAGGTGGTGCTCAAATAATAAGTCTGGGCATGTTCATAGGATTAATTATGTCTAATATGCAGTACATTGACATGCAGTCATCAAGAAACTTAGCGATAATCGGGATTTCTGTAATTATTGGGTTGATGATCCCGAACTGGGCAAAAAACAACTCGAGAGATTTGGAAACAGGTAAATAAGTTATGAACTTCGATTTCTAATAATTATTAACATAACAAAAGCATGTTTTATATAGAATATTGTAAAAGTCTGTTTTACCTTTGGGTAATCACGTTTTGACACAATCGGAGTTGATTAATGAATAAGTATGTAAAAAAAAGAAAAAGAAGAAGGAACAATCATACAAACAATAAAAAAAAAACATAAAAAAGTAAAAAAAAAAATACGACTATACCCATCTACAACAATTGGTTAAATGTTAATTTTTATAGTTCAAAATTTGTGACTTACAATGTGCATGTTTTACATACACGTTGCTATTCAAAGACTATATTTTGTTTCCGAATATATATGCTTGTAGGATACAAAGAAATAGACGGACTCATCAAAACACTTTTGGCCCACCCGAATTTTACCGGTGGTGTACTGGCATGCTTCCTTGACAACACAGTACCAGGTGCGATGCTTATTGAACAAACATTTTGAATTGTTCAACACTTTGTAAATAATTTATATAACTAAGCAGGCTCCCCACAGCAGTAGAAGTTCGTTCTGCTGCATATATGCCTATGGAAATATTTAGGGAAACTAGATAAAGCTTGACAATTAGAAAAGGTCGTGTAAAATCATCCACTTTCTCCTTATTTGCAATTTCGGTGAGTGATGTCTGCACTGTCCTGATTTTGTATGAGACTCAAGAACTGTATATATACACTCTACATTCCTTTCACATTGTTTTCGGAGTATGCATAACTGTATCTCAACAAAAATTCGGAGTGGTCCATAGAAAAGTAAACTAATTTACGTTCTTTGGTCATGTTTCCTGGTTTACGTTTAGCTTATTTACTTTATGTGTATGCTGTTTTTGTTCGGTTTCCTGTGTTGTGTCTATTGGTGTCTCAGGAATCTTTCCTTAAAATTTGTCAGTTGACCTTTTGATGTTGTTTTATAATACCTCTGCTTTTAGGTGATCAGTGTGCTAAATTTTCTCCTGGAGAACGGGATTGAAACTTTTGAAGAAACACTTTTTCAACAGGTCATTGGCATTACAATGGGCGTTAATTGTGCCCATTTCTTAGCCAATCTATTTCTTCTTCTATGTGAATCAGGAATGCTTCAAAAAGACTAAAAGGTTAAATAAGTTAGATTTCATTTTCACATTTCGATTAATAAACGATATGTTTTCTGCTCATTTATCCACTAGAAATTAAGCTTTCAAATTTTAACTTTCAAATTTTAGCGTTCAGATGTTATACAGTGTAGCATGAGGCCATAACAAAACATATATACATATAAATGACGAATCAAACAATTCAAGTATTATGAACATGTCATAATTAAAATAGATTAGCCATATTTCTAATAAATTTATGCACATTATTTAACAGCTTGGTATTACACAATGAGAATAAACTTTCCATTTTATTTAGTACTGGTGGGTTCTAATAGTAATTTGGTAGATTGTTTTTCTCAATTGAACTATACGTTCATCAGTCCACTTAAGAAGGTAGACCTACGGTAAGGGACATAACTCTGACAAACCATACGAAGGTTTGTATTCAGCAATTTTCACCAATCTCATGTTACAATCAAAGTACTTGACTGATTTCATACTGTGTCAAATGAAAGCTTGATATGCTTTGGTGAAATTGAATATAATCAAACATATTATTGATTTCAAGATTTATATCCCGTACCCTAGGTCTACATCCATAAATGAAATATAAATTTCACCGCAGATTCTATAACGATGAAAAGTACAAATTCTTTGGACTCTCGGCATGTTATTCCATCGCCCAGATTCATTTGGAAGCTTAATGTTAATATAGTCTCCTCGGCGTCATTATCAGACCTTCACCACTCGATTTTGACGACAGCCGTCATTTTAGTACAACAGTGCAAATATGCATATGTCAAAGGAGACGATTTTGATTTTAGAATTAGAATATTCTTTTCCTTGTGCGGAACCAGTTTCCATGTCATGGTGTTCATGTTACTCAATAGATCTTGTAGATTGTAGATTTTTATAATTTCAATAGAATGATTTTCTGTATTTTTAACTTGTTTGTTATTACTCCAAGCGCCTTTCCTGAAAAGTTCTAAACTTATTTATTGATTTGTTTTGTTTTTTAGTTTGGTAATTGTTTTTACTCCATATCACTTGATTTCACTTAATTCGAGATGTATTCAGTTACTTTTATGTTCTTTAATCAATTTGTCGTATCAGTTGTACTGTTTTGACTACTGATGTTACCTATTTTCCCTGGTTATTATTTTATGGTGCCTGTTTGTGTTGAAATATATTGGAAATAATAAACTGTAATTCAAGTGGGAGTTTGGCGTGTTATAAAACTTGCTTTGTCGGGTCTATAGCGGTGGCTTCCGGTTTGTACTCCAATTTTACCATTTTGTTATATGGACTTTCTGTTTGACTATTTCTTCTGAATATTGTCTGGATTCATCAGTTCAGTAATTTTGTTTTTACTCTTCATTTAATTTTATATTTTGATAAAATATTAAGAAAAAAATGCGACACGTGGTGAAGTCTCTACTTAGAAGAAACGTGACTTTATTTGCATACTCGATGAATTTTATATCTTTCTCGCAATGTTAATTTGTATTTTTGATAGTGGATTGTTTATTGTTTTGATCGAATGATTTTATATGTATATAAGTCAGCTTGAGCAAATCGCTTATTTAAAATAAATGGAGTTACTTCATTTGACAATTTGAATGATATTTTATCGTTATTTAAGGGTGAAATTAAGAAAAAAAATGATAGAAGTTAAAACAGTATAGAATATTCGAGTACCAAAAGTTTTGTTTCCCACAAGCCGTTTTATTTTTTTTTTGCATCATGACTAATCTCGGATACATTAATGTTTAAGGAACGCAGAAAGAGAGAGGTCTAACAGTTCGGAGTACCGATTCAGCAAAGGCAAAACTAGAACCAGACATTAACTTTGAAGAAGGTCCTGAAGTCTACGATATACCAGCATTGACTAAAAGACTTGAAAATATAAAACTATTTAATTATGTGCCTTTCTTACCAACGCACGGGAGATATAAAAAAAAAAACAAAAAATAAACCGTCCTGAATAATGTAAATATCTGTCCTAACGAAACATATTTCAATTTGTTTTTTTAAATACTTTATCAGAATAAGTAGGATCTATTCATTTTTTAACAACGGAGAAAAACGTGTTAAATCTGACTTATCCAAATGTAAAAGTAAAGTAGTATCTGCACAATTACTGCAACTTTAGACGAAACCGTTAACAGTTTCCTTTTAATATATAGATTTGTTAATCAGTTATTAAACCCACAAATTGAAACACTCATTTACTTTGGGATAATTTTACTATCATCTGCATTTCTTTGCACCTTAAATTTGATTTATAAAACTTCTTTTATAAAGCTTCATATCGTTAATACGACTACCAAGACCGGTATTTATCATCTGATAACATTTCTGCAATGAAAAGCAAAGAAGAGGACAAATGTGAAGCTGAATGGCATGGTTTTGACTATTTAGGATAAATGGCTTTGTTCCATGCTATGTTTGTTGTTGTATTTACGATATTTCAGAACATGTCAATACATTACAACATGCACAAAACTTTTTGAATTAAATAAATAACATCTGAGGGGATGATGTTCGATTAATATTAGAACAAGCTACCGGTCACGCGAACAGTAATATTTGTGAAATTGCATGGGCAAACATGATAATATCGATTTTCATTCAGGTAATGATGACTTTTTTTCTGTAGGTAGTTTTGCAAATGTCTTGTGTTCCTGTATGCCATGTTCTATTTTATAACGTTATAAAAACCACGCAGGTCATACGATTTTTTATGTCCTAGTTATTTCTTTTTATTCCACTGGCAATATATCAGATCAGATAGGTGTATTACATACATAGCATTGAAATTTCTTGAAAAAGGTAGATAACTCTTTATTTTGTACAAAATTTTGTTGTTTTGTTAGACTTTAAAATCATTTTCTGAGTCATCCATTGTTGATTTAAAATATGTTTGTATTATTCGAGAAACATATAGTATAAACATTACATTGGAACAAAAAATGCGGTCGGATAGTATTTACCATGTATCACCTCTTAAGCACTGTGGAATCTACAGGGACACCTCTTAATGATTGTTTGTTTAGTGTTGTATCCCTTTATGCATTGTCGTTATAAGATTTTGTTTTCATTAATGATGCGCATTTTTTTCTCATTTTTAGCCAAAGATGTAATACTTCTAATACTCATACGGTATTATTATCATACTGTTTATTAACATTAATATGAATTAATATGTTCCTGCCAAAAACAATGTTATCAAATAAAAAAAATACCAGTTTTATATTTTGTTAATTTCGATATGCTGTACACGTGTTTGAATGAGTAACCACTCATCAGCATCATTAAAATCAAATATGTAATTTTGATTTGTAAGAGTAATCAAGGTAACCAAGGTTATAGCGGTAATTAAAAGAATGCAATCCAGGGACAAAGACCAGACATGGAAAACAGACATACACAACAAAGAACAAAAAGTAACTAAAATCATACATACAAAGTAACAAAAGTAAATAAGCTACTCGGACTCCACTAAAAACTGGGGGCATGGACCAGGTGCACCGGTAGGGTAAGCGTCCTCTGCTTTTCTAGAAACACCCGCCGAGTTGCTAATAAAAGTCAAGTCCGGGGTAGACAAACGAGGATAGGAAAACTTTGACCCGTTGAATAAATCAGTTTTCATGGTGCTGATGGATACACCATAACGATCCACGAGTTCATGATGACGACCATAAAACTTCTGTAGTGATGACTTCAATCTTGTAGCAACATAACCCTGTTCCTGAAGCCTATTTGTTAGAGTTCTAGCGCGATACAAAAAGTCTGCATAGTTTCGGCAAGCTCTGGCATAACGTAAGATTATAATTAAAATATCAGTTATATACAAGAAGTACTCAAAACCAAAACAATCGAAAGGGAAGCCAAAGCCATCAACAAGAGGTTCTACCATATGCAATGCAAGGAATGAAGCCTCAGTGTTTTACATATTTTTAAATTTGGAATACTGCAAATTTCATAAATAGGGTAGATAAAATATAATTTAAAGTATCGGTTTTCACTACTTGTTTTACCGGATTTGCTTTTTGCTCTGCTGAAACTTTGAGCAGCATATTAGTTAACATTTCATCGAAATGGACGAGGTTAAATGCGTTTGACATTTCGTTTTGAACATTTCTTAGTGTTTTCATATTAGGGCGGTTATTTTGTTCAACGAAAACTATTTCATGAACATTTGATCTCCATATTGTTTTCTTTATTATAGATGTACCCTACCTAATGTTAAGCAAATGTATCATCAAATGAATTCACAAGTTGATTAACTAAGCAAACAATAACAAATAAAATAAACCGCTACAATCGTGTTTCCGTTGTTTACTCTAGCAAACATTGAAATTTAATTTCGTTATTGTATCTTTATGTAAATGAGCAGGTAATAAAATTGAATAATTTATTCGTTGACCTTTTGATTTTGACTGCACTGTAGTAACATTATTTACCCTTGAGAGTCAGGGTTGAGTTCGTCTTTCTTGACAAAAATGAAAACGAAGAAAGCCAAGACCTATACACGATCCTATTAGTAATGTAGTGCTTGTATTTACACTGAAAGAATGTACAATTTAATTCGATGAGGATATCTTTATGGTGATACATGAAAATTCCCTTAATTTCCACATCAGTGCATTTAAACGGGTCCATGACATGCTTAAAGGAAATAAAAAAAACATAGATACAGTGTTTTATCGTGGGGATCTAACTTTTTAAAGGTTAACTGAACATCTATAAGTACTAATGAACATACAGTAATTAAATGAAGATACGTCTATGGACAACAAGAAACAATAAACATACAACAGAGAGAGAACATATTAACACATACATCAAACAATGAGAAACATAAACAAACATTTGTTTGGTTGATATATATTTTGGTAATTTCTCGGGCTGCATTGCATCAAATTATAATATGGAAAGTCAATCAATGTATTTGTATTTCAGTGATAAATCTCTTTGCTTTGCAATAAACCATGGTATCATGAAACAAGCTTTACAGTTTTCTTTGAGGTCATTTAGCTCACCTTAATTTTTCATGTAATTAAAATGATTTTTTGAAACGAAACTTAAGATTGTCTTTACTATTTCATTTTTATAAGTTCTTGTCTAGTCTGGGACATCATGAGTACCTGAATTGATAACCCTAAACAGAGTACAAGAGTTCGCGTCTACAACGATTCATCAAATTTAGATTCAAAGTTGTAAGGTATAAAAGAAGATTTGTGATGTGTGGTTAAGATAGAAATGACAACAAGGGGATACCTCTAAATCTGTATTACTAAAGACGAATTATCCAAGGTATTAGCGACTAATATAGTGCCATCTGGTTTCAGGTTAAACACCTTACAAAGAACAGATTTTGAATTTGAAGAAACCAACATCCGTAAAAATGATATGATGTAGAAATACGTCTCCTAACATTAGAATATCAAAAATGCTTCTATAACATTGTATATTTCTTATACAATATGTAAGTTTCAGTTCCTGTGTCTCCGAATCTTAAAATATATATATAAAGAGACTGAACATGGTGATTACATTGTATTTCAAAGAAACAACCACCCCAATGAGATGAAAATTGTCAGTTCAAGGCCAACCACTGATCTTCAGTGAATGACGAGAAAACCCTTACACCAGAGGGTACGCTGCAGCTGGCCTAATAAAACAACATTATACATAGGTACAGCGACATAGATGCCTCTTTTTACCCAAGCTTTTTTTACTTTTATACTAAGCTTATTAGTTCTTTACGATGAAAGTTGATAAAAAGAGTACAAATTTCTGTAGGAAAAATCGTAGCCAGCTTAACTTACAATCTCTTATGAATGTCATCCAAAAGACAATCTACAAACAATTAAAAACAATTGTTTAACAAAACTAGTGGACATTTAGTTTATATTATTCAAATGTTGTAAATGTTTCATCAATTGGTAAGTAGTTCTCAATAATCAAAACTCAACTCTTGTTGTTATAACAACAAACGCACTTACCACATCCCTTGTAAAACGAACGTTTGTCGAACGTATGTTCCATTAGCATCCTGACACAATGACTCTTCTGGATATCCACAGTCTTTCTTTTTCTTGTTTCCTCCGAATTGAAATGGTAATATTTCCATGGATCTCCATGGATCTGTATAAGACACGAACAGAACAATCATTGAATAGGTGCCTGATAACATTTAAAATTGATATCCTCGCCTCGATGAATAGCATACAAAGTATATAAAATACTACAAAAATGTATATCTTATAAATATATAAACCTAAAACTTGTCCCGTACATGCATTTGTAAGGCCTTTCGACAGAACAAGATATCACAGGCTTTGATTGAAACTGTTGCTACTTTTTTTTCAACACCATAACCAAGCTTTGTTAATGTACACAGAGGTCGTACATGATAATACGGTTATTTATTCTTCTTCTTTTAAGTATGAATAATTGAATTCAAAGGTTTGTGATCTGAAGTTTTCAACCACGGTGCTTTCACTAAATGCACTACATCTCATAGACAAAACACATTTAAATATAAAACCTAAAACTTGAGAGTTTACAAAAACTAAAGCACTTGCAAAATGAACTCCAAGACAAAATGCTTCGAGTGAGTTAATTTGTAATTGAGTAAAGACAATTGTGCCAAGCTCGGTGGATTATCAAGACGTTTAGACGTGAACATACTAATAAGTCATGATTCTTTCTTGTCTCATTTGTGAGATAAAACCATTTTTGTGGCCAAATTGTATGGCAACAGCAAAATCTATTGAGTAGTGATTCCAACAAAGGTTGACCATACCAATTACCTTGCAGTCTTTTCTTAAGAGTATCCTTCACTACAAATAAATCTTCAAGTTTAAATCAAAGACGCGATATTAAAAAATCAACTGTAAAATGTATACTACAAAGGCTTCATATTTCGGTATATTGCCACAAGGAAATGGGAATGTTAACAATTAGAATCTTCTCCTTTGTCATAAAGGTTCGATTTCAAATGCCCTGGTTTATCTAAATAACGTTCAATTGTTAGCAATGTCAACATAGCTTTGAATTATCCTTATTTAGTACGGACGACAAAGATCATATTCGATATCGATCACTTGTCTAGACATAGCTTTAAACAATCTTTTGTTAGTATCGACGACAAAGACCATATTCGATATCGATCACTTGTGTAGACATAGCTTTAAACAATATTTGGTAGTATCGACGACATTGATCATATTTGATATCGTTCACCAGTGTCGACATAGCTTCAAACAATCATTACTTTGTGTCGACGAAATTGACCATATTCGACAACGATCACTTACGTCGACATAGCCTTAGACGATCGTCAGTACGATCAAGACCATATCAGACTAACCAGATTTTAATAGAAGACTAATTTCATATATTTAGCCGATTATCTTTCTAAAAAATTAATATTTTTACACTTAAAAAGTGAAAGTTAATTTAATTTGCAATGTCTTTTTTCTTAATATTAAAATTTTATATATGTTTTTGTATGTTTTGTTCTGCTCTCTTCATTTGTATTATGTCTTCACGTTCAGACCATGTAATCGCATTTTAAAGAATCGGCATTGCCCTATTGTAGACGCTCCTGTAATGTTTGCTAATATTTCATAGGCCAAATTTCTCAACAGGAACAAATATTCGATTTCATTACCACACCACCCCCCTACCCCGTGAAAGATATACTTGATGATAACGCTTCACAACAATAGTACATGTTGACATTCAAAATTAATCTTTTACCTGGTACAGATTGTTTAATTACTAAACTATTATACATGGAATTAAGAATTACGTTTATATCATCCGTTAGAGCACAAGTACTTTCCTTCTGGGCAAAACTTGCAGTTTTACATTGTGGATCGTTTGCACATTTCATTGTGCATTCAATTGTAGATTCAACTTTATGTGTATTCTAGATATGCAAGATTATTTTCCACAGCTATAGAAGTTATGTCTTTATTTTTATGTCTTTAAGAAGCATTAGCAATTAAAACTTTACAGGTGGAATATTCATGTCTGCATAATTAATGATATATAGCTAATGGAAAGAAATAAATTGTTGTCACAAAAATGCAACAGTTTTTTTTTTACATATTAAAGTTTTGCACAATGTTTAATCAATATTTCGGATGAAATATTTGTCTAGCTAATCTTCTACAACAAAATAATGGAAATTTTAATTTTTGTCCTAAATGACATTAAATATCCTTTTTATTATAGTTATTATGCATAGTACCGGGATATATTAATGTTCCAAATTGTGTATTCAACTCAAAAATAAACTAAGCACCAGCTGGTCATCACAACCCCTCTGACACTATTGTACAGAATTTCAAAAAAACTGCATAGGTAGTATGAAAAGCTTAAGTAGCTGAACGTATTGCCGTGAAAATTTGATCCCTTAGTTTTGTTGGAGTTATGCATTCTTTGATATTCCTGAATCAGCATGTAAATGCCTAATCTAACATTCTGAACAAAATTCCCAGAATACACTTCTCCTCTAAACTTGTAGAGGTGAGGAGCCATGAAATTAGACATTTCTCAAATTATATAAACACTTTTAAATGACGAAGATACAAAAAAGCAAACCCTAACTTTGTATGAGAAGCTCCGAAAATGTGACTTTTTGCCAGCCTGAAATCAGGATCTCAGTGCTGCCAAACTATGACTTTATTTCGCGCTATATACAGATATGAGGACTGAAAATTATAATTAGTATTTCAAACAACGGCGTGGGAGGTCAGGACATCATATTTCCAATACATAAAAACATGTAAAAAGGTGTAAAACTGCATTTCTCAAATTATATTAATGCAACTGGTGGTCGACAAAAATGAATTTGTCAACGCGGACAGACAGACAAAAGCCGTTTAAATTGGCATCAAATATTAATTCTGCTGAAGAGGGGTGGAGTATGTGCGACCATTTAGATCTTTTATATCGAAAAGTTTATCAAGAGTAAAAGAGAATCGGATACGGAGAGGAATTTAATTATTTTTGTTGTATAATAACAATTATAAGTGTTAGTTAGAACTGACGAAACTAATCTGTCATGGTTTAATCTCAAATTTCATATTTGTATATTAAAACTGTTTAACCCTGGAGTATTGGTTTTAAATGCCTGAAAATCTTTTAAATATTTCATTTCATTACGTGAGCCGCGATTTATTCGAGTTCATTCCTATTCAACTCTTATCAACGATATTAGTTACAGGTACTGTTTACCTTCCATTAACAAGGTTAGCATCAAAATAATTGTTGGGCGTTTGCCAGTTTATGGAAAGGTAGGTAGATATTATTTTTCGGTTATGGGGGAGCAAATATTTTTTTATCAATATGTTTCTTATACATAATGTACATGTCAGATTCTTTCTCAAGTGAAAAGTCTGTATTAACCTTAGTTTCATATGTGTACTGTTACATGTTCGTTATAATAACTCTTAAGTAGTTTTCTGTGTATTTGTTTTAAGTACACCTCCGTCTAAGAATTGGGCAAATAGGTGTGCATGGCACATGAAGGAAAAAAACGCATAGATTTTATTGAAATAACCAATTAATTATACCTGATAACCACTAGGAATTGCCATCAAAGTGGAAAAGTAAAATTTGCTTTTTGAAGATATTGATAGGTCAAATTTAGTTAAAATGCACTATGGAAAAATGGCGGGAAAATTTTTCCACACTCTTCCCCTATATAAGCAGTCTAAAATGTCTGTCACAGACGCTTCAGGATAAACTTAAATAACTTTTTGGCTGTTATATAGATGTACTGAATACATTTTAGTCAAACTAACTGAATTAGGGAAAATGATCTGCCACCGGTTGCTTGATTCTTATACAAAATGGTACTTAACTCTTCTTACTGCATATAAATAGTAGTTCATTTGTATGTACCTTATTTTAAGCGATCGCTGTTTTATGCTAATGGTTTGTTGTGTTCGTATATTGTTTAAGTTTCTCAATATATGACGTAAAGTCTTATATTCATTTTTGCTAAAATATTGAGGAAAGAAACATGTATGTGCAATGTGATATGCAAGTATGGTAAGTAGATTATTTATTCATTGTTAATTACACTGTAGCAGTGCTAAATGCTCATTTTTGAATGAAAAAACACCAAATCAATCTTCCACGAATAGCATTTACGTTATGACATATGTTTAAATGAATTAGAAACCAGGCACGCCAAGTAGAAAACGAGACTAGAATCTTTAATATAAAAACATTTTCAGTCATGTCAATGGAAGAATGTTATTTTTTTTTTTTGTTATTATTTTTATTTTATTTGGAGGGGGGACTTATTTTGTTTTTAAAATTCATTGTTTGGGAAAATGTTTTGTTATAGGGTTGTAAGTCTCAATTTAGTTTCATTTTCCTTACCGGAATTTTCGAAGTAGAACTTATTGAAATCCGAAGACCGATTTACATTTTATTGTTTACTTCGGGGATTTCAGAGCGCTACTTTATATAGAAAAATAGGACTATTTATTTCCTTGCATTAGATTGACCAATCGTGTACTCTATTCAGATGAAGGAAGTAAAACTTTGAAAGGACAGGTTACAATTTAGTATGCCGACAAAGCTGATGATTTTCTCTCTCAGATTATAAAAGGATCATATTACAAATGAGTTGCGGAACCAAAAAATACAAAACCTCCGGTACTTTCAAACTTTTGATGGTAGTTGAAAAAAAGATGGTCAACCTCTATTTCCGTGGTGATTTTTCGATCTCTGAATGAAAGTACTACAATAAAAATGGTTTTTGAGTCGTAATTATAATTATAAATTACTGAACGAGTAATCAAGAGAACCCAGGTTATAGCAGTAATCAAAAGAATGTAATCCAGGGACAAATGCCAGACACCGAAAAAAGTCATACATAACCAAGAACATAAAGTAACTAAAATTATACATAGTAACAAAATCAAATGAGCAACTCGGACTGCACTAAAATCTGGGAGTATGGAACAAGTGCACCGGTAGGGTAAGCGACCTCTGCTTTTCTTGGAACACCCGCCGCGTTGCTAATAGAAAATTCAAGTCCGTGTTAGATGAAAGAGGAAAAGAAAACCATGACACGTTGAAAAAATCAGTTTTCATGGCCAGATTGATACACCGTAACGATCCACGAGTTCGTGATGACGACCATACAATTTCTGTAATGATGACTTCAATCTTGTAGCAATATAATCCTGTTCCAGAAGCCGATTTGTCCAAATTCCAGCTCGATACAAAAAGTCTGCGTAGTTTCGGGAAGCCCTGGCATAACGTGAGGTGTGATATGAATACTCCATACGCAGGTGCTGAAGGGACAGATGCCAGATGAAAAAAAGTTGACATTTCTGAATGAAAAGTCATCACGTTTGTAGTAAAGTTTGGTCTGTACCATCGATTTTTAAGTGTAGGTTAAGATATGAGACTGACTTCACAATGTCTGTAGTATTCTTTATCTCAAGTTCTTTGGTGTAGATGCGATGAATGAAATCCCTTAAGTTAGGATTGTTTAAAGACAATAGGTTATCTATATAGCGGAAACTGGATTAAAGGATCTAGCAAAACGATGTCGGAACAGATCAACTATAAAGTCAGCCCCATAATAGTGAAGGAATAGGCCAGCAAGTAGAGGAATGCCGATCGTTTGTTGAAAAACACACCCACTACACTGGACAAATATGTTGTCAATTAAAAGTTTCATCTTTTTTTATATTTGGAAGATGATTTGGAATTATTTCTTACAAAGTATGAGGAATCTCTATCAAGAACTATATATTTCTATCTAGGTGTACCATCGTTTTTTGGAAAAACAACGATGTGTAATGTTTTTAAGTCGAGATTTTAACTGAGTATGGGGAATAGAGCTATACATTGTTGAAAAATCATAGGTTTTAATGCTATTATATTCTGATAACTATCCTGAACTGATTGTCTCCAAAAGATCTTTCGAATTTTTCAGGATCCACATTGAATTAATACCACTACGGGAGTAACAAGTGTTGTGTTGAGACTGCAGACTCTCTTTGACAGCTGTGGGTGTAGAAGTTAAAAGTTTTGAAAGTATAGTAGACAATGTATTTGCTACATCGGGGTCTTTGAAAACTGATGCAGCATTGGCACTCATTGAAATACTTAAAACTTTCATTCGTTTCAAAATTAAAGACACCACGGCCTTTTACCACTCTGTCAGAGAATTAATGTCTTCTTGTTCATGTCCTTTTCGGCAAAAGACTCTCTATTTTTGCTGATAATACCAAATATAGACCGTTAAGATGCCCTATTCAAAGCGGGAAATATATTTGCATTTAAAAATTTCTCCAGACGTACTTGATATTCGGCTAAAAGTCGTAAAACTTTTTTTCAATTCTTGTCAATTCTTGTCAAAGCAAACTGATCTCGAATCTAGTATAAATACCATGGATTTCCTACCATTGTGAAATATGGAAATATTGCGTATCACCTTTCAAAGCACGGTATGTAACATGTTGCAGTGAAATTGGATGTTGACATAGAACATGTGGAAAAAAAATTATGCTTTTTAAAAGCCAATATAAACACATTCGAAATGAATATTTGCTTTTCTGTAAATAAAAATTGTTGCTTGAAAGAGTATCCAAGGGGACCATGATGCGAGCACAAAATTCAACGAATATGATCTACGGAGAAAACCTAGACTGGACAAAGAGACAAACACAACATAGAACATGAAATAACCAAAGTAACACGTACACAGAAACACAAGTACATGAATAAATAGGACTCCACTGATAACTGGAACGTGGACCAGGTGCACCGGTAGGGTAAGCTTCCTTTGCTTTCTAGAAACACCTGCCGATTACTGCAAAGTCGAGGGTAGAAAGTCGAAAGAGCACTATGACACAATGAATTAATCGGTTTTCATGGTGAGATGGATACACCGTATCGATACACGAGTTCATGATAAAGAACACACTTTTTGTAGTGATTACATCAAGCTTGATTGTTAGACGTTTAGCACGGTACTGAAAAAAGTCCCCGAAATTACGACAACCCCTGGCATAACGTATGAGTTATGATATGTAACACAGGTGCTGCAGTTATGTTGTAACAGATGAACGGAAATATAAAAATACGAAATGAGAAGACATCGGGTTTATCGTTTATCGTGTTTTTTGTCAATAGTTTTCCTTTACCGTTGATCTCAAAGTGTCGGTCAAGAGGCTGTCCTCATAATGACAGTAGTGTCAGCAGTGTTCTTTATCTTATCTAAAGTACTTTGGGGAAGAATAACTTGAGATAAAGTTTGTTTGGTTAGAAGATTCTATTTGAATAATTATGGCGACTTCTTAATAAGAATTTATGAAAATAGCATAGTTTCACTAGAAAGGTTTACTATAAACCTTTTTTTAATTTCGATTTGCGATTCCAACTTTAGCAAGCTCCCATAATAGTCTTTTGCAGAATAAAAGTACCGGTATCATAATAAACACCAAACTATGGAAAACTTTGAATGGGGGCAATTAAAAATAATACTGCATGGTACCAATATTGAAAATATATATATATTCATAATTTGTGTGTTCTCATATTCTAACAAAATGATGGTTCTGTCTTAGAATATAACACCAATATCTGTGTTATGCAAACTTGAATATAATAAAATGTTGGCTATCAT
Source organism: Perna viridis (assembly GCA_037379345.1). Taxonomy (NCBI): domain Eukaryota; kingdom Metazoa; phylum Mollusca; class Bivalvia; order Mytilida; family Mytilidae; genus Perna; species Perna viridis. The sequence continues at coordinate 37,235,561 of CM074522.1, read as the reverse complement.
GAAAACACAAATGTTTAAGCTGTGCTCAAAATACATATTTTATTGGCAAAACGACTTTCCTCAATACAATTCACAGCGTTTAATGATGCAACCGTTTTAAGACCTTGCATCATGTGAAACACGTGAACATGAATGAGACGTTTCACGTCCCGTCTTGCTAGGTATCGTATGGAGGATAATGTACGCAGCGTGCAAACTGTGGCGTACTAGCGGTCTGTCTGAAATTGCCAAAATCAATTCCGCAAAATGTTAATATACATGTAGGTACTTGGAGCACAACTTAGTATCCGCTGACTTATTTGCCTTACAATCGCCAAAATTAACGCCTGACACAGTACCTGCTATACAGGAATCCAGTTTATAATAAAGTGTCGTGTCACGCGTAGACAAAAAAGGATGAAAAACTATTACCAGATGAACAAATCGGTTGCCATGGTGCAGTTTCATACATCTTAGCGGGGAGGGTACATATGTAGTCTATTTTAGATATTATACATTGGAACGGAACAAGGTATGCGTGCCTTAAAGCGTTTCCAATCAATTTGTTGTTATAGAGAATTTGAAGTATCGGACAAAAAATAAAGTATTTATTTCAAGACCATACAATTTGTGAGAATATATTATTTATTACTTTAATAATGTTCAAAGAATGAAGAGAAGCATTTAACTTAAACCTTTAGCAGAGGACGCTTACCCTACCGGTATATGCAAATGCTTTTTAATCACCACTGGTATAGTCACGCCGCAATGGAAGAGGGAGGTTTAGCACGCTAGATTTAACCTACCATTTCGTCTGAAAAGCCTATACTAAGTCAGGATCATTGCGGTAGCTGCTGCAGTGCTGTAATATCTACTTTGCCATATTTATTTTGGTATTGTTCCTGCATGTACAAACAAAACAAACCTATAATTTGAAGTACGACAAAGTAAACTTGCAATTAACTAGCTAGATCTCCAGTAAATTAAAGGAATATTCAATGATGTTTTCAAAGTAAAACTATTCTATGTATTGATTTTTAATACACTGTTTTTTCATTAGAGTTTCGTTTCATTTACATTTCCTATTTTCCTTTAAATACTACACGTACACGTTTGTTAGTCTAAATCTGTAGCTGCCTACATTACATGTTTGTCCAAAAATAATTCGAACTTCTTGTTTTCAAACCTCAATTTTTCTGAATCCTAAGTATCCGCGTACAGGTAACTAAATAAAAAAAATGATTAGATATTTATTTTAAATGAAAATCATCGTATATTTCCATTTCACTAAAATAACCCTTTACAGGTATAGATCATTTGTGCCTTTCACCCATATTGTGACGACTTGAATTATTTTCTCCTTGGTGACTGGAGCTCCTACAAAAAAAGAGAGGGAAAAATACAACGTTCGGAAATACATCCAGACAAGTTCTTGAGAATTCCAGACACGAATTTAATGATATTCAGTTGGACATAACACATATTGATTGAGGATTGAGGGTGGTATACATGCACTAGATCATCATACTCATATATTGTTCCTTCGTGTATAGATATAGTATCAAAGCAGTCATTCGTCGAGTCTACTCTACATAGGTATACATTTGTACAAAAAAATTGCGCAAATCATCTTGAGGGGTAATGACTGTAACATACTTAAACTGAATTCCACGAATTTATAGACAGATACCAGTAAACGAGATATGAACTACATGTTTATGTCATAAAATAAACAAGGGAACCAGGGTTATAGCGGTAATCAAGAGCATAAGTTCAGTTAAGCAATAGTTAATGACTTTCAATCATTAGTAGCTAACATTTTAATTGATATTCAATACTTTGAAATATGGTTCCGCACATTGCCTGAGTAATGTTAAAATTATGTGTAGCTTTTCAAATGTTTTACACAGAAATGACACATTTTGAAATACATTTTTATTCTTTTTTTTATTCTGGTTATAAAATATGATATAAGAAAAATTGTTAAAATAAACTATAAGAAAAATAAATAAGCTAAGACAAAATGGGCGACAATAAAGATTTAAAAGTTTCTCCCCTTCCATAATCCAAGCGATATGCAGTTCTTCGTAACCGAACGAACGGCAAGTATGATATTAAAACTCGTTTTTCAGTTGTATAAATGAAAGGCCCAATTTGATAAGGAATTACATTTATCTTGATTATAATTTCAATGAAATCGAAATGAGTTAAACCTAAGTTTAAGCATTATTTCTACCGTAATTGCAGTCATTCCACAGAACAAAACAAGGATCCATATCGGTACGTCCGTTTGTTCGTCAATTTAGGGAAGTCTATTTTTAACTTTGTGTACATTTATGTCATTGGTTCATATTCAAATGATTTCGTTATATTCTGTTAATTAACCCGTCGAGTGTTTCAACAAAAGCAGATGCAGCCTACCTTTCCGATACACATGGTACGCTTACCCTTACAATGATGCAGGTCCGAGTTTCTACTGTTTGATGGAATCCGCGTTACTCATTTAAATTTGTTTCTAAGTGGCTGTAGTTTTTGTTATTTCATGTTCGTTGATGTGTATATCATTTGTTTAGTTATTCAATATTATGTACTTTTTCATTATCGTTCGAATCCTAGTGTCCTTAATTTATTTAGATCAAAATGTCTATAGGTATCAGTACCAATTAGCAAATTATTATTTGATCAAATAAGAGCGCCATGGTGGCTTGCATCTTTATATTGATTAGGCTTAAAATATCTAAAATATTAGAGTATTTGTACCAAAACATTATCTGATCAAATTTCACATTTATCTAGCAGAAACTAAAAATCAAAGGGACAAGGAGCAACCGAGATTAAAATACAATTTTGAAGATGAACATTGAAAGAATATAGTGATATATTATATTCTAAATAGTGACGCACGATCAACAGAAAAAAAATATCATGCAACATGTTTGTCACTAAAAATGATAATCGAAAATTTAAATGTGTTTCCATCTAAACATTGTGCAGGGCATAGTAAAATATTAATTTGATATATTATATAAACATATCCTAGATGCATTCGATAGACTCTTTAAATAATGCCTTCTGTAATCATTTTCCTTTGATCGCTGTTTAACTGGAATTTTAAGTTTTGAAGTTAGTATCTATATTGTTGGGCATTCTGAAATATTTTTGTATATGCATGAACAACTTACCATCGATATCTATGTGATTCTTAGTTGGAGCAGTACTAGATAGGATACTATTACCACATTACAATGGTTTTAGTTTACAATATGTTTTTAATGGTGCATGTGTAAGCCCTTCAAATTAAACTTTTTCTTTCTTTCTAGTAGACAAACTAAAGGAAATAAAAAATTATTTTAAGCACAAAACCTAACAGCCGTTCCCCGAACAAAAAAATCAACAACCGAAAGAATACAATAAAACTATCGTCAAGGTACTTGTATTTGGTGTGTTGCTTTAAGTGATATACGACTACCAGTAGTTGCAGGAGACGGTTCAATTACTCTTTATTTGATGTCAATTTTTAAATTTAAATGGATGGATAATATCAATGAACGTTATGGCGTGGGACTTTCAAATTGGTTACTTTATTGTTTAGATTTACCTTTTTTCATAATACATTTTAAATGACAGTTTTTTGTTATTCAGGGTTCGATTAAGAGCTGGTTTTCATTGTAAGTATTCGTTTGATCCAAAATTATTAGTTATCATTCATCAAATCTTTTCTCAGTAGTTTTTGTGAGTCTTTTTAGGAAAACATTTTCAAAGTGATAATTTTATTTTATTTACGAAACTTTATCAATATTGAATGAATCGTCTGAGTGATATATGTTATTGTAGCATATCGACTTTCGATTTAGCAAATGTAAGAATTTTACGGTTGAGGTATCTGTAACATGTCTTATTTCGTTTAGTTTCGAACGATATTTGTCTTGGAAAAATGAAAAATGTTCGGCTCATGGTATTGGCATTACTTCTCATTAGTGTTAGATCTGAGATTTGTCCCTTGACAAAATCGAATCACGAATGTATGGACATAGAATCATACATATGCACAGAACAGAACCGTACAAATGTACCACAGATTACCAACAAAGACACAGCATGTTTGTAAGTAAAAACAATTATCAACAATATATATTGTACATTGATCTTAAAAAAAAACACGAACAAACATTATGCTTATGGAACCAACCCTGCATTATAATTTTGACAATGAAGTCGAATACATCCAGGTAATCAGCAATATACTAATGATGACACAAGTTTACACACACAACAATGCACATCATACAAATGATAAATAAATCAAATTTCTACTATATGTATATAAAGGCACTAATGCAACATTTGCATTTTTACGTTAATTTGTTCGCATGTGTTTGAATGGACTTTATATGTCAGTATATAAATACTATATATAGTTTCAACTGATCTCTCCGACCATGAACTTTTATTATTGTCCTATTTCGCATTTAGAAATACCAAGTGCTCTTTGTAAAGAAAACCTCTTGTTAAATTATACCCTGCCTTTATACGTCCATCTTAGAATATGAAATTGAGGTCTGGGATAATAATCTGGTATCACTTACTCTAACATATTGAAAAAAACTGCAACTAAAAGTGGCCAGAATGGTAACAGGTGTTCTAATATTTTAAAATGTAGCACTTTATACGAATAAACAGGCAGGAAAATGTCTGAAAGGCGAAATAAGAGAAAATTACAAATGTTTTACAAAATACAAAAAAAAACATTCTCCGTGAACTTAACCCCCTCTTGTTCAGAGTTTAATCTAGTTACGATTTTCAGCGATTTCCTAAACTACCATCTACGCAGAATTCATATTATAGCTGATCCTGTGTGTAGTTTCCGTTACATGACACAAAAATATTTTAAATATGAGAATAATTATAGATCTATTGAAATATATTATGACATTGTATTTTATTGTTAATTTAATAGGGATTTTAGTTCGAACCAACTTCGACAACTTCAACATGACGAATTTAAAGATTTGCCAAACCTTAAACACGTGTAAGTGCAATTAAAATAGGATATTGCCAAACTTGTCATTCAATATGATTTACAGATGCGATCACTTCTAACCTTTCTTCGATTCTGTCAAGATTCGCTGTCATAGAAGTTCCAAACTGTCAGAAACTGTTCTGTCCCGCGACACACCTTGTCAGGATCTGTCAGGGCTCTGGACAAGCTCTGTCATAATATGTCATGGTTCCTGATATTATCCTATCAGGAACTGTTCTAGGTAGAACAGATAAGTGGATGGGAAAAGTTCCTGACAGATACTAACAGTCACTAGTTCGAGAATTCTTCTCTGACTAAATAACAAACAGTACATGTACAAAACTGTACAGGATTCCGAAAAAACGGCGAAGCACCCGAATCCCGATTCGTGCGACGGGAAGAAAGTCTTGCTATCTTTGAACAAGGACTAAATCCTTGGTTTGAATTTCTTTTTTTTCTTCAATTTTTGACCTGACATTTATGTATGTCGTACCTGCTACGCCTCTGAGTTTAAATAAAAAAAAAGTTATGGAAATTAAAAAGTGCTTGCACCAATATATCGTGCAAAAATATAATATTTTTTAAGACTTTGACTCAAATATATGTATAGCAGCAACCCACATGATTGTTCTATGGAAAACAATGCATTTTAGTTATTAACTTTAGACCCTATGGAAACTTAAAGTTTGCATTTTTAAGAATATTTACTAAAATTTATGTTCCTCATGATAGCTATATTGAAATAATTAGCATTTTACTCAATAGTTTTATACCATCATAAAAATAAAACTGCTAGCACTCATACATTTTGCAGAATTTTTAGAATTTTTACTTAAATACAGGTGTCACAGTCACTAATATGAAACTAATGTTTATAGTTTCTTCCTTTTCTACATATACGACCATTCAGGTAAATTGGAAGAGTTCAAAATCATATTGGTTGCTAAAAATTCGCCGTGATCGACGAAAATTGGAACATAAACAACCATCGAGTGATCATGGGATGATGATCACGACGAGCTCCGACTATAACTATATAATTGGAAATTCAATTGGTTCCCTTGATTACTCTTCCATCAATTTTGTAATCATTTCATAATCGGATTTGCTCATTTGCATTAGTCGCACGGTTTCCATCATTAATCGCGGACTTCCTGTTCTAAATTACGTCACACAAAATTTAGTGTCAGGAACTGTCCATGGGTATGACAGTTTAGAACAGCTTTACGTATTTTCTTTGTCACGACCAGGACAATATCTGGCAGGATCTGTCAGGGAATAGTGCAAAATGTGTCCTGACCCGGGACTGCTTCTATCAGACCCTGTCAGGATTTGTCAAGATTTCTGTTCTAACTACTGTCGTAGAACAGTTTTCCTGACATATTCTGATAAAATTTCAGAGAGGTTAAAAGTGATCGCAACTGTATCTACAGAAGTTTGATTCCTCGTTTTCTATTTCTGTTAATAAAAGATTTGTTTTCAAACGAAATGTTTACATCTTCACCATTCGTTGAAATGTGGGCACGATTTAACAAAATATGACTAAAGACACAAATGTATGTAAACTGTTTCCTTTTAAGTTACATACTTAGTGTGTCGGATTATTATAGCATTAACTTTAATTCTTGGATTAGACGTATATTTTCTGAATAAGCAGGAAAAGCGATTTTGATTTATAGTTAAAAGCTTTGTTGTCCTCAAAAAATGTATTTATAAATAGTTCATTATAAGCTTGGCACTAAAGCAAAGTTTATACAATTAAATGTATCATCTACAGCGTATAACTTGTCTCGTCTCTCGCTTCGCATGGGTAAATTTGCATCACATTCCTGGCATTTTATTGCAAAACCCTAATTGTATTCCTTGCATGGCAAAACCTTTATCCCATTCGTCCTTTCAAAATGTACACAGGCATTATACACCATGCAGTTCACTACGCTCCAAACTTTTTTGTAATTTGTTTAAGGAGGAGACCTAGGGTAAGGGACATAACTCTTGAAATCAGTGATATGTTTGTATCATATTCAATTTCACCAAAATTAAAAAAAAAATAAACTAAATGTGAAAAGGAAACAAGACATACAGAGGCAAAACATTTCTGACTTTGGTTTAAAGTACTTGTCGTGATCATACCCCCCTTTTTTTTAAAATATGGCCACTGTGGGAAAAAATTACACAATCACTCCAATAACTGAAATAAAATAAAAGCATACACCTTGAATGATTTATTTTACCATACTAAATTTACAATACTTTTGCTATTGAGGCACTTAGGCCAAAGGATATTATTTTAATGTATGATGTTGTTAAAAAAGCATTGCAAAGTTAATTATTGCGATTTAATGATAAGTCCATAAACATCGCAATAATTTTGGAATTAACATTTAATACATGTATCCTTATTTGTTTTTTAATTGTGGACATGGGAACACAAAAACGATCAAAGAGTCTATAATACTTTTTTAGCGTTGTAAAATAATCTTACTTTATTTATTTTCAATTTTTTTTTAACATAGCGCTTCAAATTAGAACAAAATATTAAATAGGATCTACATTTATCATGTTTTTTTTTTCTAAATTGGGTAGATATGTCAGGAACAATCAACTTGAAGAATTATCATATGACTTGTTTATATATAACCGGGCACTCATTACTGTGTAAGTATTCAATATTGTACAAGTTAATATTGAGTTTGACGGTCGTATGTTTAAAGTATCAATCTCTGTAAGAATCAGGCACCGGGTAAAACATAGAATGAAATTACCAACCACTTTGATAATTTGACTATCAGGTCCATTAGAATCAAGAAACAAACACAAGATTTTTTATTTTGTAAAATGAGTCATATTTTTAGTGAATTGCACTGTTAACGAACATATATCAGTTGCAGATTATCCGCTAACAAACAATATATTCTTTTATACTGATGAAAAATAAATTCCAAAAATATCCAGTTGCAATAATTTTGGTAGAAAATGAGACGTCAAGTTTGTATAATATTAGATCTATTTTTATCTAAAAAGTACAATATCATAATGACTTTAAGACAGAAAATGTGCTCTGTAGCTGCTTCCAAATTGAAATAAAAGTGAATTTAAGAGTTATTGGGCATGCGTACATTACTTTTAACTGATATTTGAAAATTCGGCTACTTAATATCGCATATTGACGAAGTATGACAAAGGTGATTTATTCCGTTTTATTCACTTCATGTTTTAATGGATAAATTGAACTTCATTTTGGTCAAAATACCAGTTTTACTAACGAAAAAAAAACGACCACTAGTGACCGTGCAATACAATTTCTGCCTTTAAAACAATTTCATCAATTTTTATCCTATCAATTATTTGAAATGATGTGTTTCTGTTTGAAAATGATCTAGGCTGTGTATCTGGATTTTTCTCTTCAAACAAAATTCATTAATTTCTTTTTCACAAAATATCATTGAAGGCAGATTTATGACTTCTGCCAGTTCCGAAACTAATACGAAGGTGTTTTTAACAAGATTTCAGGACGTATCAACTTGTTTTGAATGCCCTTTGATAGATTTGACTGTGTCGACAAATTAGCGTAACAATGAAGCTAAAAAGATACCTATTGTACTCAATCATTTATTGTTTGTTACTGACACCGTCCCAAGTTTAGGGCAAGGTGAAACACTCAGAAACATGTTTAAACCTTGCCACATATCTTATATGCCTGTCCCAAGCCAGGAACCTGAGGTCATGTCGTTGTTATTTTTTATGCTCATTCTAATTCGTTTTACGTTTTTTTCCCCCAAAAGTAGGTCGATTTTCGTTTTTTCATGCATGGTTTCACTTCATTTGTTTTTGGACCTTTTACAGCTTACTGTATGGGTTTTACACATCATTGAAGATATTGTGGTGACTTGTAGTAGCTCAATTGATGGGTTTTTGTGGATCCACTTTCTCATCGGTATTCATATCACTTCTCGATTATTTTTATATTTGATAAAAAAGTATCCCTTAATTGTTTTTTAAAGTTTTAATATTGACCAGTGGTGCCGTAATCATTTCGTGTTTCGATTTCTTTCTGATTTGCATTAGATTATTAAAGAACTAATGTTATCTGAGTCAATCGTTGAACGTTGTTTTAATCCAATTCAACGTTAACAGACAATTAACAATGGCAGTTACGCTATTTGATTCTTGATACCGACAACGTAATTAGAAAAGAGGATTGTTCAATGGGATTATAAAAGCATTATAATAGGAAAAGCAATGACACAATGAGATTATGAAAATGGCTCAATATATTAAAATATTTCCCCCTTTTTTTCGAAGAACAGAATATTTATTATTCCCTAGTACCATCGGTCAGATTTTGGCGTTTCCTCGAGCAATAGCGGGCGCCTCGAGGGAATGAATTTACTGTCCCCTTCATGGCAATTCAACAAATTGTACAATATAACCGTGAATTTAGAATTGTTGATATTTTTTTCATGTTGATATACAATTATTTTTATATATTATAGATCTTTTCAAGGAAACAGACTTGCTTCAATTCCTCCAAATTTGTTTAAGAAAAACCGGATATTACAATATGTGTAAGTATCATATCATAGAAAGAGTAATCAAGGGAACCCAGGTTATAGCGGTAATCAAAATAATATAGTCCAGGGACAAAGACCAGACATGGAAAACACACATACACAGCAAAAAAAAAACATAAGGTAACTAAAATCATACAAACAAAGTAACAAAAGCAAATGAGCAACTCGGACTCCACTAAAAACTGGAAGCATGGACCAAGTGCACCGGTAGGGTTTTTCTAGTAACACCCGCCGAGTTGCTCGTAAAAAGTCAAGTCCAGGGTACACAAACGAGGAAAGGAAAATGTTTAAACTTATTCAAATGTTAGTCTGTGGATTGTCCAATTCCTAATTCACATCAGTACATCGACATTATATTTTGCTTTAATATGTGCTTGAGTGTTTACTCTACAGAAATTTTTCCCACAACAAACTTACATCGGTGCCATACATACTGTTCGATTCCCAGGACTATTTGGAGTCAATGTAAGTTATATTTTTCATACAATTACGACATAATACGAATTTATAATATTCCTGAATATACTATATGCTTATTTCCATTCTTTCTAAAGTAAATTTCAACACGTCACATTGACTGCCTCGATGATTCGTAGTTGCATGCTCGCCTTGCTCGCGGGATACTCTTCCTGGCTTAGTCGTACTGAAGACTGTAAAATAGTAGTCAGTTATCACTGCTTCTTCACCAAGCTTGCAGAAATAAGGAGATATAGCGTTTTGGTTGTCTAAGATAGGGCTTAAAATAATGTATCATGCATTGTAGTTGGGGAAAATACCTTCACTCCTGGAATTTTGGAACTTGTAACTATTACAATTAATAGTTACAATTAAACCTGTACATTTAAATTTATTGATTTTCACATTTTGTTCTCATCAGACGCAACTCGGAAATATGTATACAAGCAAGGAGTGTATCTCTGGTACAAGTATTGTTATATTCCAATTGCATAAGTTTGATACGCTCCTGATTAATCACTTGTTTTATTAAGGTTTCGTAATAATGGTTCCTCATGGTACAAACGGGTATGCGAAAAAAATATATTTTACCGACCATTCCGAAAAAAAAACCAAACAAAAAAAAAACAAATTGCGATACCAGAAAAAACTTTCATTTGCGACCTAGCACATGTGTATTGTGCAATTATGTCAGGTTCATTTCGAATTCCGTAAAATAAAAGAAATGCTTGTTTCAATTAAAGTCCTACACCTTCTTGTTAATCGCAAGTCTACATCGTATAACGGGTCGCCAAACCCTGTATAGATAAAAAAAGGCATTACGCTATCTCTAGGTCATAAGTAAATCTACCTTGCTCGTTTATAAGTAAGTCCCAGCGTCAAACAAAGTACGATACAAAGAGTGACAGTACTTTAGTTGTACCTTCCTTACAGTCCAACGGTCCAAAAAGGGTGTGGTGTGTTAAATAGCAGAATTATCATGGAAAAGGAATTTCATGCTTAATGAAGCTGACAGAAAACGAAAGGAATTTAATTCTCTTACTTGGAAATTGTAACCGTACACAGGTTAATGGATCACCCAAAATCATTTTTTTCTTTCTGTTCAAACGATCTTCATTTAAAGATCAGTTAATGTTTCTTCTTAATATTTAAACGATCTTCAGTTAAGGTCAGTTAATGTTTCAGATCATGTAAGTATTAAATAAGGTCAGCCTAGTCATTATCAAATTTTGATTATTTTCATAAAGGGCATTGCCAAACACAGCTTGATGCAAAATAATGTCACACAAATATTCATTTATGCATAATGAGACAAATTTATATGATGATCACAGTTAGATACTGGTAGAATCCATGATAAACGCAGCTACATAATAAAAAAAGAGAGTTAGACATTTCGTAAGGCATTCTAAGAAAGGATCTATTTCAACTCTGAAGGATATGTATGATTTATTATACTTGCAAGCTAAATCGTTAGCCACACTTGCTCATTCATGTCAAGTTATGACATACAATATATTGACATATTTCATATTTCGGTATGAATATTTTATCTGCAGGAATCATGATATGCAATAGAAGTCATGGTGTCTACATATTAATGAATGCTTTCCTAATATACCCATTTGAAACAATCAATTAACAGTTCAATTTTCTAGTTTACAAAGAGAAAGTTGCTTGAGGCTGACATCTTTGTTCTAGAAGTAAAACATATGCTTTGAGTTGCTTCAATTTTACATCAATATCATTTTAAACTTGGATATCAGGAGTCATTAAAAATTCTAGTGTCTAAAAACCTTTTTTTCTATATGGATAACCGTCATTTACCCAGGTCTACTACCTTAAAGGGACTCATTTCACATTTAGGTTAGGGGATAATTTATTCTAAGTACTTTCATTTCCTCATACTTTAAACCTTCAAAAACAAAAAACAAAAACAAAACAAAATAAAAAACAAAACAAAACAAAACAAAACAAATCAAAACAAAACAAATTAATTTGAGGTTTCATTTGGTTTTATTTCGGAATCAACAAATGAGCTAAAATAGTTAATATATTGATGGCAATACCGGGACATAAAGTTGAGTTATATTGAGTAAGGGAAACATCGAAAGATAAGTACCGAAAAATAAAACAATAGTATTCAGATTTAAATTGAACGATTCATTTAACGATGAATTGTTGAAGCAATAATTAAGTGCTATTCTATATAAGAATCAGGCGGGGAATCGATCATTGTGAAAAGAAAAACACGTTTTTTCCACATTGATCCATATCCATGCTCCCGGTTTTAAGTGGAGACCGAGTTGCTCATTTGCTTGTGTTACCTTGTATGCATTATTTTAGTTACTTTATGTTCTTTGTTGTGTATGTCTGTTTTCCATGTCTGGACTTTGTCCCTGGATTACATTCTTTTGATATATTGGTTCCCTTCATTACTCTTTCCATGAAATCTTATTCAAAATATTATTTTTATTATAGACATTGCATTTGAAGAATACATTATATAAAATGCTTTGCAATTTCATCCTTAAATGGAGATAACTTATTTCCCTTTCATTTCATTGTAACCTTTAACTTGCTTTTCTGTGTCCAAAGACAGTGCTACTGTAATAAAACAAGGTATGTTAACAAGTTTGCCAGTGTCCCAATTGCCCGGAAAGGAACATGTGTGGCCCCTTGCATGACATGAAATCTCACATTTGATATGAGAATTGTTTATTGGTGTTTAGAATGTTAAGTAGAACATTTAGCATGTTCAATTACATTAGTAAGCATATCATGTTGTAATGATTGAAAATATGATGTCCAGAGTAATGAAATCTGCAAATTGTACATTGAATATGCCAACATTAGACACTGTTTTGTTTTTCAATTTATCTTTACCGACCTCAACTCCGATCAAAGTAATATATAGAAATCACAAACCATCTTTGGTCAAGTTGGCGGAAACATTCAAAAATTCAAGAAAAAATTCCAGCAGTGTCTTATGTTGGCATATTTGATTAAGAAATGATTCACGGAAATTTTATCATTGTCCTACCACGGGCTGGACATTTATGTCGCATTGTTTTCCTCGAGCAATAAATGGTGGTTAAATAACGGCATAAATGGCTATCCCGTGGTAAACAATGATAAAATGCAGTTTCCGTGATTTATTTCGATTCTAATATGCCTAATTTCTTCATATATTTGGACAGAGGCAGCCTTTGTCTTGCACGAAATGTTGGTCATATGTTCATCACTTTTTTTTACCATGGCTGTGGTCTAAAGTGTATTGAGGCACATCATATTCGATTGTGCATTTCATTTTTCTTTATCAATTATAATACTGACAAATTAAAAATAATGTTTTCAAATTTTTAAAAATTCAAATTGGTTTTTAATTCAATGCATTTATCATATCAATAAATACTTTGAAAAACATTTCCCTATATCCCTATCCTCCCCATTCAAAATCCCCACCCCATTTACCATAAAATGGGACGTTTTCCCGAAACAAGTGCTGTACAGTTCATGTAATCATATACACGTAATGATGAAGGTACCGAGTTTAGAACTATCCAAAATTTTTGTTGAAAAATTGTATTAATTTTGTGCAATATTTTGGCATAATGAGCAAATGATATCCTGGAATCTATTTTACCAAATCATTGGATCGAACCCTTCCTATTATATAATTGATATCTTGTACACCGGACGACTTTTTATGAGCAAATTTGTGGGTGTTTCTTAAAAAAAGAGGAGGCTTAATCCACCGATGCACCTCGTCCATGGAGTCTTAATTGCTCATTTACTTTTGTTACTTTGAATGGTTATTTTATGTTCTTAGTTGTGTGTGTCTCTTATCCATGTCTGGTCTTTATCCCTAAATCTTTTGTTTTCCCATATAATCTTTCTTTTTTTTTTATCTTTTATTTGTTATTTGTTATTTTGTTATTTTTTAATTTTTCTTTTTTTTTTTTTTTTTTTGCTAATGAATTCAAATAGCTCATTAGAATTATAACAGCATTCTAACCGCAACATACTTTGTATGTATGGTTTTAGTCACTGTATGTTCTTTGTTTGTATGTCTTTTTTCCATGTCGGGTCTTTGTCCCTGGATTACATTCTTTTGATTACCGCTATAACCTTGGTTCCCTTGATTACTCTTTAATAAATCATAAACTATTTGTTTACATTATTGATTTTTGGTGTTATTTTTTTAGCAAGATTCGCCCTTTTTTATTTTATTTAGCCAAAACGTTACAGAAAATAGCGCGTTAAAACTATTTATACAATGTTTTACCCGATATTTTAAATGAATATTGATTTTAATTGGGTCTGCTGAAGCGGTCAAAATATTTGTATAACGATAAAAATGGCTGACCTACTCGTTGACAATGAACATGATGAAGATGTTTCATTGTAACTAACTGATTTTTTCTCTCCTAAATTAGCTTATTTTGATACCTAATGTACCAAGGTTATAAATCTCCTAGGTAAATCCAAAATCTTGATGAACGAAATATTTTAATTGAGGTAGGACTTTGTAAAGCGTTCAATATGGGTCAACTAATAGCTTGAAATACAAAACAGTTACCTTTTAAGTATCGATTGGATGAAAAAACATATATTTGTTGAATACAAGTTGTATTTTCGTACATGTTATATCATGCTCAAAACTGCGTACATGTTATAATTTGTATTACCCAAGAAATACATGTTACAACATGTACAAAGTTAGTCTATGCATATTATAACATGTACAAACAATTTGCAAAGATCATTTCAAGGAAAAACCATATATTTACAAAACACATGCATGATTGATTTACATTTGTAATTATTGATGCGTGTCGTTGAAATAGGACACTTGCAACCTCACTTTCATTTTTTTTCTGCACTTACAACTTTCATTCTTACTAAGTATTTTACACTTGCAATATAGGTGTCATTAACTCGATGATAACTTACTTACAATCTCTCTCACATTGCATTCATTCATAGAAACATCAAACACTCTAAGTGTAGAATTAGGGAGACCTTAAAACTATTTTCGACCCTTTTCCCACCGTTCCACCTAACTCATATGACCCATGTTCATTTATTTCAAGTACACAAACTCTTATATTTCTAACCTCAAACATTAAAACAGTAATTAATTTTGAAAAATAACAAATAAATAAAATCAATTAATAAAATGAGTATGCGATTATTTCGTTCCAGATACTTTAGTGGTAACAAAGTCACAAAGATATCGTTTCAAATGATAGTAACTTCTACTTTACACCAGTATTTGTAAGTAGCTACTGTTGTCATGATCAAATCGAAGTCTGGTTCGGTTGACAGTGCTTTCGGATATTAAGGTATCTTTCGCGCCTATCAAATGCCATTAGACCGAACATTTTTGCCATTTTCTTTGGTTTAAAACGTTTTATTTGTTTTGTTGTGGGTTTTGTTTTGTTTTTTTTTTCGTATCTAATTCTTTTTACAGCTTTTAAATGCACATTTTTGTTCACTTATCTTATTATTCTTTTCGTACGTAGACACGAACATAAACCTGTTAGGGAGAATCTACTAAGTTTATGGTTTATTAGAGTAATCAAGGGAACCAAAGTTATAGCGGTAATCAAACAAATGTAATCCAGGGACAAAGACCAGACATGGAAAAGAGGCATACACAACAAAGAACATAAAGTACCTAAAATCATACATACAAAGTAACAATAGCAAATGAGCAACTCGGACTCCACTATAAACTGGGAGCATAGACCAGGTGCACCCGTAGGGTAAGCGTCCTCTGCTTTTCTAGAAACACCCGCCGAGTTGCTCATAAAAAGTCAAGTCCGGGGTAGACAAACGAGGAAAGGAAAACTATGATCCGTTGAATAAATCAATTTCATGGTGCAGATGGATATACCATAACAATCCACGAGTTCATGATGACGACCATAAAACTTCTATAGTGATGACTTCAATCTTGTAGCAACATAATCCTGTTCCAGGAGCCTATTTGTTAGGGGTCTAGTGCGATACAAAAAGTTTGCGTAGTTTCTGGCATGACGTATGAGTTGTGATATGAACATTCCATACGCAGGTGCTGAAGGGATGTTGCCACAGATGAAAGGAAAGTTGACAATTCTGAATGAAGTCATCACGTTTGTCGTAAAGTTTGGTCAATAGTTTTCCTTTACCATCGATTTCTAAGTGTAGCTCAAGATATGAGGCTGACTTCACAGTGTCTGTTGTATCCTTTATCTCAAGTTCTTTTGGGTATATGCGATGTATCAAATCCCCGAAATTAGGATTGTTTAAAGATAATACGTCATTTATATAGCGGAAACTGAGATTGAAGGATCTAGCCAAACGATATGTTTTCTTTCTGATCAGATCAGCTATAAATTCAGCCTCATAAGAGTGAAGGAATAGATCAGCAAGTAAAGGATCACAATTTGTTCCCATTGGAATGCCGACCGTTTGTTGAAAAACATGTCCAATATACTGGACACATATGTTGTCGATTAAATATCTGGCTTTTGTAAACATCTTCCTTTATATATTTAGAAGATGATTTGGAATTATTCCTTACAAAGTATGAGGAATCTCTACCAAGAACTATGTAGATAGTAGAAAAAAATCTGACGACGGATTAATTGGGTAACGAATTAGGAGATGATTGTTTTGTTTATCGGTTAAAAAAATTTCAAAGCGTCAGTGGTAGAATGGTTGAACGTGAATACATGGAACAAAGACAATATATAAATATTTAGAGACGCCATATTGCCGATGACAAATTTTCAAAACTCTGAGGTTATCTGCATTATAGTGTTACAAATATTTTGTCGAAATAACTTTAAAAAATCTCAAGACGTGCATGTGATAAAATTTGTATCAGTAAATGGTTGAATCGACGTCCTGAAATTTATGAAGTTATCCAATGAAATTCTATTTAATAACAAATGTTGCATTTTAATGGGTATTGTTTTGGGAAATAGGAATTTAAAAAAAGTTATTATAATAAAATCGTATGTTTCAAAATTAAATAATAAGATTGGGCTTCTATAGGGAATGGAGATGACGGCAATAGGCATTTACGGATGATATGAAGTGTAAGTCAGACATTTGTAACATTCAAGGGCTGTATATCAACCCTAGAGGGCACCTGGTTGATGCTTCCAGTTTTCAGAGTACGCATGGCTTATTCACTTTTCATTTTCTATAGATAATGCCATGTAGTATTGTTCGTCCTATCTAGACGTTGTCCTTTGATTATATTGTTTTGATCACTTTACATATAAAAAGAATGCTACACAGAACTACAAGAGGATACACCTAGATATAGTTTCGGCTCGTGTCTTTTTGTGAATCGACCCATTACATGCATATTCTTGTTTGATAATAATGCTTAAATACTATTATAAGATTGTTAGAAGCCAATGTGCGACAAAAATGATAAAAAAATATATAATGCACATTGAAAAATGTCTTAAGCGATTCCCTGAAAAACCAAAAATCTCTTAAAACCGTATTTTTTTCCTGTCATTCTTTAAAAAGTTTAAAAAATTCATGAATCCAAACAGATGTCTATCGTCCAAAAGAAGTTCAGTTAAGTTCAAGTCAATGTACATTTAATGATGTTTTGATTTCCAAGTTAAACACTGTACATTATTATCAAATGTTTTAATTTTTCAACTACAGTATATTTCTTGTATTCCTTATACATATAAACCTCAGCAAATATCACTGACGTTGTTTATACGTCATATCATATTTAGATTATAGGCAATAGAAACTATTTTCTGAAACTGCATTTATTAGATTGCTTGTTGTTAGTGGAGTCCGAGATGCTCATTTACATTTGTAATTTTGAATGTATTATTTTGGTTTATTTATATTCTTTGCTGTGTTTATCATGTCTGGTCTTTGTCCCCGGATGACCTTCTTTTGCAGACATTGTATCCCGTGTCATGACTGTACCTGCCTAGATGGACATTTAAATAAACAGATAGGAGATTCTGTACTCACTAGTTCTATCACAACAGCTTTACAAACGATTGAGGTCAATGATTATGGGTGTTATGGCTTCTTCAATCATTTGAATACAGTTTCTTGTTTATTGGAAGCAGGACACATTATTATTAATTGCACAGGTATGCGAATTTTCACATTGTGCTTTTTTTAAATGTCACGTACACTAACTCTGTACGTGAAAACTAGTTATAACATTCAAAGTCAAATAAATTGCAGGCATTGACAAAAGCAGTGGAAGTGTATGGTGAAATAAATACTAAATACTTTATCAGTTCACGTGTAGCCTATTGTTACGTTATTGTATCAGTCTTTTATAAAATACGTTTGTATTCTGGACATATCCTTCTCCAATCAAATACGTTAGAAGCAATGACTCTGAAAGTGCTAATTTCATATAAAATATATGTATTTTTATTTTCAAAGTCCAACTACAAGGTGATAAACTAAATTTGCTTATTTGTTTTCTTACTCTTTCTGCAACAAATATTGGGTACCAGTCCATATAAATTCAGAGACTGCCTACGCTAAAGATGTCCGAAGTTTACAAAACCTCTACAAGCCAACGATGTTTTGTTCATATTCTTTGATATTTTTATGTTTTATTTATATTTTATTTGTATTCAGTTCCATTTTATCTTTTAAACATGGCAATTGTTCACTTACTAATTATTCTTATGATATTTTTATTTAGTAATTTTTGTTTTGAGATCTGCATTTGTTTTGAAAACAATAAATGTATCTTCCACTAAAATCAACCAAATCAAACCTAATCAAGAGAGGTAACTCTTGCAAGTCGATAATGTATACACGACTTATACAACTTTTATCTCAAAGGCGCAACAACCAAATGACAATTAAGACCGGTTTTGTGGTCTATATATATGTATATCCATTACTGAATGAGAAATAAATTTGTATTTGGTGGGTTTTTAATATGCATGAATCTCTATTTTTGTAAAGGCTGCTACTTAACATGAATTTGATTAGTTTAACAAGCATGTTCTACATCCCCTCTGATATTAATATAAACGACTAATTTAGTATAGTTGTGACTAAAAAGCCAGGCAGATAGTGATTCATCATATCTCTTCATAATCAATGAAACTGTTCAAATACATTTCCTATGTTCATTTCCTTTTATCTGATACATATATTTTTTGCTGTTTAATAAAAAGCTTCTGCCTGGTTTTTTTGCATAGCTGTACTTAAAACGGGAAACTAAAGTCTGTAAAAACGAGCAAATAGGAAAATTTTGTTAAAGATCATTTTGAACAAAAACACCTAAATGTAACGGGCTACACAAAGTCCATGTACAGTCCATAACCCGATCCATACAACTATTTGAAGAATCGATGACCGCTGACTAAATAAACGTTGACCAAATGGTAACGAGTAACCGGTGACCGATTAGATGTTAAACGATCGCAATTATAGTTGCACGAATCGGTTCAGGTACTATATACATTACTGTTAAACCTTTTTAAACTCAACCCTGAAAAGCCATCTCCTAAAATGGGTTTAGTTAGGAATATTAAACTAGTTCTTGTGCATCTTGAAACGCTGTAAAATTCTGCAAATATTCGTGGTAGAGTCGATTCAATGAAGAAACCTTTCCAATGTAACAAAATATCAAATGCTATTGAAACAGTCCCCCTATTGTTTCAATACTGTACAATGAAAACAACGTCTGAACATTTTAATTGGTTTGATTTTTAAGGCACTAGTCACTTCAGACAGTTTTTCGGATTATTTATTTCATTCAGTTTAGACCGAATTCAATGTACAAGAAATTGTCATTTCGAGTAGAGTGTACAAGTTATTCATGAATATTATGATGACTATTTTTTTCTTGTTTTGATAAAGGGGAAAAAGGACTAATATACAATCACTTTGCTGAGGACGGATTACAATGTCTCTGCTCCTATAAAGAAAGCACAACAGAAGATTGTTCAGGTAAATAATATAAGTGCTAATTATGTTTTTTTTATCTGAAATGAGGGTCCATCAGTGTTTGCTAATTAAATCTTTTGTAGTTTAAATATATTTTATCGATCCATTTAGTATTACCTTCAAACGTTGTTTGCTTAGGACTAATGTCTTATTTGATTATTTATTGCCACTAATGTTGTAATGAAGTGGGAATCAACATCTGGGTTCTTACAACCGTTTTAATTTAAATCAGAGTCTGAGATCTGTCAAATTAGAAACCAAATAAAAAAAATACATTTATTTACACCACAACCACAAGACAAATAAATAAACACAAGGCAAAAACACACGTACGACCATTCTCAACTTACACTTCACTCACACACCATCACAACAGTACACCACAAAAAGACACAAAGCAGACTAAATAAATACACTTAATTAAAATATAAGAATTTAAATAAATAAATATCAAGTTTATATCTAGTTTATATCACAGTCGATATCAATGTTCAAAATATCACAATTCTGTTTAGCTCATCATGACAGTATTATTTTGAATTAAGTATATTATTCGATTCATTACTACAAACGGACTAGTATATATAACAATAATATCCCAAAAGGCTTGTAAATATTATGACAGTTTAAAACTATAACCACTCTCCATTTCAACCACAAGTTTTATCAAACTGAACACATTGATAGTTGTAATTCTTGTAATTCCAAATAATTTCCATATAGCACAGCTGTAATGAGCTCTATTTAAATGTATATTCCAACTTATAGCTGTACATAATAAATGGATACAAAGGCCAACTCTAACCATAGTCCCCTGTGAAAGGAACAAAAAGGTCTGAGAACCGAAACTATCTACACAATGAAAACCGCCAATAATACAAATTTGACAACCGTATGCTCCATATTTACAAAACTGACAAACCGAAAATCAACCATATTCCACGCGAAATTCTCAAATACAAAAAATGAATGGGGTTGGATCACCTTGAAATAATATTTTACCTGGGAGTTCATATCACTCTGGTGAGCATGACACCCACTGAATATATGCTATGTCAATATCATTCCTGATGTGGAAATGCACATCTCTGGCAATATTTCCTCCAAACTTCCAACCTAAATACTCATAATCATCTGCCTTCAACAACTGTCCAGGTGCAAATTGATCAGGTTCACCACCTGACTACCTGGCAGATCTAAAAATATCTAGTGGAACAGGTTTTCTACTAGTCGCCTTTTCAATATCCTTCACACTCTATATAAATAGATCTTGACATTAACCTATCCAAAGAAGCATAACTCAAATTTGTTTCATACATGTTGATAGGAAATATTGCATTATTTCATATAAGATTCTTACTAAACTTTAACAGTCAAGATCTGCCAACCAAACTTCCAGAACAAAATTTGGTGTTAAATTTAAGGAATTAAGTACGGTTTATAGTCAAACATATTAAACATATTATGTGAAAGAATGAATTACTTAAGGAGGTAGACCTAGATTAAGGGACGTAACTCTTGAAATCAGTGATATGTTTGTATCATATTCAATTTCAGCAAAGCCTATGAAGCTTCCATTTGAAACAGAATGAATTCAGTCAAAGTTACTTATGTGAGATTGGTATAAAATGCTGAATACAAACATTCCAATGATTTGTAAAAGTTGTGTCCCTTACCCTAAATCTATCGCTTTATTGACTATTTTTGAATGATTCATAGGTAAAGCTACAATTAATGATAATTTTGTATTTTCTAGTTAAAATTTCAGATTTAGACTATTCGCCAGCAAAACCGATAATTTTTCTGGTAACCATATCAAAATATATCACCAATATAAATACCGATAGCCGTGGAGAAACGGTCAACATAAGCACTGGTAGCCATGGAGAGACGATATTGATCAATTCTTTCAACATTTATGACGATGCAATTTCAACAAATTCTTTCAACATTTATGACGATGCAATATCAACAAATTCTTCCAACATACATTATTACAATGAACAAGGAGTGAAGCCTAATATAATCGGAATAATTTTAACAATTCTTTCAGCCGTGTTGGGAACAATTTTTGGTGGAACTACAATAGTAACGGTTATTCAACACTTCAAAAAGAGAGTTCAAGTCGTGATCAAATTATACCAGGTACGTTTGTTAAGGGACTATGCATGTATACAACAATGACTAATATTGTTATATTTCATTAGGTTTAGTGGTTAGTAAATTATGAACAAGAGGCAAAGATAATAAAGCTCAGGTATAGTAAAACCTATCCTGAACCTTGATAAATCGAACACTTGTCTTAACGGAAAAAAATCAAAAGTCCACAAAGGGTTCAGGTTATTCAGGTTTAACTGTATTAAATAAAATAAAAAAACATACTATCATTAATAAGTGTCGCTAAGGAACATATACTCTCGCAGGGTATGTTTTAAACATCGATCCTTGAATCAGAAACTATTGACTGCAATAATTATCTGTTATGATTATTTTTATCGGTTCACAACCATTATGTAACAAATAATTTTATGCGATTTTTTGTATATTCATGTCAGTCTCAATTTTACAATACTGAATTCATCAAGGAGCAACTTAACGAGGTAGAACCTAGGGTAAGAGACACAACTCTTACAAATCATTGGAATGAGTGTATTCAACATTTTACATCAATCTCTAGTTAGCATCAAAGCAACTTGGATGAATTTTATTCTATTGCAAAGGAAAGGTTGAAAGACTTTGGTGAAAATGAATATGTTACAAACATATCACGAATTTCAAGAGTTGTGTCCCGTACCCTTGGTCTTAATCCTTAAGACATATGAAATCAAAAAGACTCATCATCTGTGTTTTACGGAACCATATCTAATACCTATAATAACTATGTTTGTAAGACAAAATTACGATATATACAAATATGTACATTGTACATGTAAAATTAGCTCCTCTATTATGGGAGATTCTGTACATAAATGAAAAACTACTATTTTGAGAAGAATCACATTGTTTATTCCCAAAAGCAACACATGTCATAGCATATGAATAGTTATTCACTTGACACGTAGTGTTAAACTAACATGTTACATCTAACATTTATTTACGTGGTTTGTATCTGATTATTTTCAGGAAGAGTTACAGGATGATAAAACTTGCGAAATAGTTGATCAGGAGATTGAAAGTTTATCTATTTTAAATGGGATGGATGCGTTACATTTTATGAACAGCAGGCTGGGTGCTAACATTCCGCCATACGACCATAGCATACTCCATGAAGTCGACTGGATCTAAATGCAATTAAACATGACTAATCTAAAAAACATTTTTGACTGTTTCCAAAAATCAAGTTTCTGCGAAAGTTTGTATAATTACAAACTCAGTTTTGATAATGAAAATTAACGTTGTTCATTAACAACTTATATGAATTTGCATTTCACATTTTATGTTTCAATCTAGTATATGAATTAAAAAAAATATTAAAATTGAACCGCTATAAACTATCGGAAGCAGTGGTCGGCATATCTTACATGCTTTTCTTTTGCAAATATATTTTTACAGCACAACTACATTTTTTATACATGAAATCAATTGTGCAGATCATACTATTTGGTGTAACAATATAGAATGTGTAAATGTAGGAATGTCTAATTAAGACTGACCACCAAAATCAAACAACGGAGAACAGATATTACAACATAAAACAACTAATCCGTAGGCAGAAAACAAATAGCATGTGTCGTACTATATCCGTGAGTAATCTAAGATGTTTTCGAAGGGTGAGCAGCCCTTGCAAAAAAAGCAATGTTGTTCGTTGGAGTTCAAAGCGGGTGAGAGAAAAGAAATTTATAACAGATGGAAGTCGAGCAGGCAGTTTTTAATGGAGTCTGAGTTGCTCATTTACTTTTTTTACATTGTATGTATTATTTTAGTTATTTTATGCTTTATGTTCTTCGTAGTGTTTGTCTGGTATTTGTCCCTGTATTCCCTTCTTTTGATTTCCACTGGCGTCTTTGTTCCTTTGATTACTCTTTCAATTAGTTAAAAATAGAACTCAACATCCGTAGGTCAGGTAATGTTGACGATCGTTCAATTTAAAGATATGATTTTAATCTCTAGGCGACATATCCTACAGAAAAACGTTTAATTTGAAAGAGTAATCAAGGGAACCAAGGTTATAGCGGTAATCAAAAGAATGTAATCCAGGGACAAAGACCAGACATGGAAAACAGACATACACAACAAAAAACATAAAGTAACTAAAATCATACATACAAAGTAACAAAAGTAAATGAGCAACTCAGACTCCACTAAAAACTGGGAGCATGGACCAGGTGCACCGGTAGGGTAAGCGTCCTCTGCATTTCTAGAAACACCCACCGAGTTGCTCATAAAAAGTCAAGTCCTATATATCTTTCTTATCACTCTAGCAGTGATCAGACCTATACTGCTACCACACACTCCAAAGAAGAGATTGTGGAAAACCATAAATCTGTGCTATCCTCTTTTGGTCTCTCTACCAAGGACGCTGATTGCGATTTACCGTATATGTACTGGATTCCTAAACTCCATTAGAATCCATACAAACAATGTTATATATCTGGATCTGCAAAATGTACTACCAAACCTCTTTTAAAACTTTTAACTTCTATACTCACAACTGTCAAAGAGGGTCTGCAGTCCTACCACGACATTTGTTACTCCAGTAGTGGTACTAATTCAGTGTAGATCCTGAAAAATTCGGCAGATCATTTGGAGACAATCAGTTCGACTATTATCTGAATATAATAGCATTGAAACGTTTGATTTTCCAACATTGTATACTTCAATTCACGAATACTCAATTAATATCCTGACTTAAAAACATTATACATCTTTTTTCCAAGAAAGATGGTACACCTAGATACAAATATATAGTTCTTGGTAGAGATTGCTCATACTTTGTTAGAAATAATGCCATCTGTGCCATGAAAACTGATTTGTTCAACGTGTCATAGTTTTCCTTTCCTCTTTCGTTTACCCTTGACTTGACTTTTTTATGAGCAACTCAGCGGGTGTTTCTAGAAAAGCAGAGCAGAGGACGCTTACCGGACCGGTGCACCTGATCCGTGCTCCAAGTTTTTAGTGGAGTTCGAGTTGCTCATTTGCTTGTGTTGCTTTGTGCGTATTATTTTAGTTACTTTTTGTTTTTGTCGTATATGATTCCATATCTGGTCTTTGTCCCTGGATTGCATTTTTTTGATTACGACTACAACCTCCGTTCTCCAGATTACTCTTACTCACACTTGAGTCCCTGGAATATTATTACAAAAAACGGGGTTGTTCGCAATGGAGAACGTTTGTAACAGTATTAAAGAGTAATCAAGGGAACCAAGGTTATAGCGGTAATCAAAAGAATGTAATCCAGGGACAAAGACCAGACATGGAAAACAGACATACACAACAAAGAACATAAAGTAACTAAAATCATACATACAAAGTAAAAAAAAGTAAATGAGCGACTCGGACTCCACTAAAAACTGGGAGCATGGACCAGGTGCAACGGTAGGGTAAGCGTCCTCTGCTTTTCTAGAAACACCCGCCGAGTTGCTCATAAAAAGTCAAGTCCGGGGTAGACAAACGAGGAAAGGAAAACTATGATTCGTTGAATAAATCAGTTTTCATGTTGCTGATGGATACACCATAACGATCCACGAGTTCATGATGACGACCATAAAACTTCTGTAGTGATGACTTCAATCTTGTAGCAACAAAACCCAGTTCCAGAAGCCTATTTGTTAGAGTTCTAGCGCGATACAAAAAGTCTGCGTAGTTTCGGCAAGCTCTGGCATGACGTATGAGTTGTGATATGAACACTCAATACACAGGGGCCGAAGGGATGTTGCCACAGATGAAAGGAAATGAATGAAAAGTCACGTTTGTCATAAAGTTTTGTCAATAGTTTTCCTTTACCATCGATTTCTAAGTGTAGGTCAAGATATGAGGTTGACTTCACAGTGTATGTTTTATCCTTCATTGCAAGTTCTTTTGGGTAGATGCGATGTATCAAATCCCCGAAATTAGGATTGTTTCAAGATAATACGTCATCTATATAGCGGAAACTGAGATTGAAGGATCTAGCCAAACGATATGTTTTCTTTCTGATCAGATCAGCTATAAATTCAGCCTCATAAGAGTGAAGAAATAGGGCAGCAAGTAAAGGAGCACAATTTGTGCCCATTGGAATGCCGACCATTTGTTGAAAAACACGTCCACCACACTGGACAAATATGTTGTCGATTAAAAATTCCAGCATTTTGTAAACATCTTCATCTCTATATTTAGAAGATGATTTGGAATTATTTCTTACAAAGTATGAGGAATCTCTATCAAGAACTATATATTTGTATCTAGGTGTACCATCTTTTTCGGAAAAACAACGATGTGTAATGGTTTTGAGTCGGGATTTTAACTGGGTATGGGGAATAGAAGTATACAGTGTTGAAAAATCATAGGTTTTAATGCTATTATATTCAGATGATAGTTTTGAACTGATTGTCTCCAAAGGATCTTTCGAATGTTTAAGATCCACATTGAATTAATACCACTACAGGAGTAGCAAGTGTTGTGGTAGGACTGCAGACCCTCTTTGACAGTTTACAAATAGGGTATAAAAATATAACCAATTTTCACAGGTTCAAAAAGCAATTTCTTCCATAGTTGTTTTTTTTATTATAATTCAATCGTAAAAAAACAAAAGTATCGATGCATAAAACATACTGAGAAATTCATCATCGTTCACATTCGTTGCAAAAATTGTGGAATGTTGAACTTAATCTGCACCATCGACGAAAGTTGTTGAAAACGAACACCTGAACCGATGGCGGAACAATTTTACAGAAATGTATTTTGTATTGAAATTGGAAAGAAAGATTTTAGGAAGACGGATTAGAGAATTTCCTGTATAACGTTCGTATATCTGATGTCGCAAGAAATCATAGGATAATTTAGCATTGCTGTTCCTGTTTGTATCAAGTTGATGATTGGGCGTTGTGGGAAACTGTTGTACGTGAATGAGGCATCTAGTAAGTATATTATATTAAAAACACAATTTGAATCTAAGTCTTGTGCTAAGAATATATAGCATGCATGTTCTCCTGTTCACAAAAGTGTTCACAAAGTCATTCTTTGTCTTAAAATTTCTGGTGTTTTTCTTTGGAGAACTCAATTTGACTGAAGCAACTTTTTGTAAAATTGTAGTCGACAAAATGTATAATTATCAATATTGAACGGTTAGTGTCATGTAATTGGTTCCACAAAATAAATATTTGAGATTTTCTAAAAAGAATTATGTGTAGAAGCTATTTTGAATGAACAAATGGTGGAAACAAAAACTGTGAAGCTGATGCTATTATATTCATACTTATTATCGTGAAACATGCAAGAAATCTTTGATAAAAACATTTTGATAAAACAAATTTTATCATTTGGCAACATAACTATACATTAGGAGGTACACAATGGCATCGCATAAATGATCTTTAAACTTCATTCGAAGGTTTCGGAGGAAGTGTGGATTAAAACTGAGGACGGACGAATGGACGGACATCATATGCATGATGTGTACCTCGCATTTTTCAAGCGGGGATGAATGAAAAAAAAACATCGAAACGCTTTTTTAAAACTTTTTTCAAATAAACTTTTAATATTGTAAAAACGTGAGAATATATATGTGTTGGCAGTACATACACGCACTTACAGTTATTGCGTGATCTACTGATATCATACATCATTTATGTATCTTATGTATCTTCTGTACTGATCTAAGTACAGATATTACCGACTTCGATCGGTGGCAGTTTATTACTGTCAGTTTTTATTGCAATAAACCGGCATCAATTAACTGAAATTGAAGCGGGAATCAAGCACGATATTAAATCTGATTCAAAGCACCATTTTAACAGAAATGCCTGTTCAAAATCAAGATTTTAGTGGTTTTTTTTTTCGAATTTGTTGTTGTTTGGCCTGCCAATGCCATTTTTTTATGTATTTTCTATATATTGACTACTTCTTTTATATTGCCTATATCATGTGCATAATTTGACTGTCAACTCAGTGATTTTGTAATAAGCCTTCATAGATTTGGCAAAAAACACAAAGAACAAAGAGAAGGAAACTGATGTATGGTCGTAATCATGAACTCGTGGATGGTTATGATGTATCCATCAGCAACATTAAAACTGATTTATTCAACGGGTCATAGTTTTCCTTTCCTCGTTTGTCTACCCCGGACTTGACTTTTCATGAGCAACTCAGCGGGTGTTTCTAGAAAAGCAGAGGACTCTTACAATACCGGTGCACCTGGTCCATGCTCCCAGGAGTCCGAGTTGCTCATTTACTTTTTTTACTTTGTATGTATGATTTTAGTTACTTTATGTTCTTTGTTGTGTATGTCTATTTTCCATGTCTGGTCTTTGTCCCTGGATTACATTCTTTTGATTACCGCTATAACCTTTGTTCCCTTGATTACTCTTAGTCATATATTTTATTATATATGGTCTCTTTTATGTACATAATGTGCATTCCGTGAATAATAGATGCACTTTATAATGGTTAAACAGCCTTTTGACAAGTCTAATGGGACCTAGGCTTTCCAAGTTGTATTGCCAATGTCACCTGCGTGGATGATGTCTAACTCATGTAGTGTTTTTTTTTTCTGATTAGGCACGTTTAAAACTATCTTCCAACTCGTTCAAAGGGGCCAATAACTCCACCATGGCTTAAACGGAAATTTGAAAACGGATAGATCTCATCATCCTGAACACTTATAACTAGTCAGAATTTTGCTAAACATAACATTCCTGTGCTATATTGGAAGAACATTCTGTCTGAACCCTATGTTCTATTAGTAACGGCGGCCATGTTTTCGACGAATCACAAATCCCCACCCCAAGGATCATTACAAGCAAGTTTGGTTTTAACTGGTCAAGTAGTGTCAGAGGAGAATAGTTTTGGAAAATTGTAAAAGACGACTGACGACAATTGCAAGGCCAGGTGAGCTAAATAAAACTGCATCATTGTCACTATTTGTTCCTTTGGACACAGTTTAAGATCACTACTTCAACTGTTATAAGTTAAAAATTTCTTCATAATTGATAGAAGATCTACACGGGACCAAACGGACAATTTATCTGTTGTAACTCATGGGTAAAAGGCAAACAATTGCGTGAGTAGTATTAATTTTTTGGAAAATATAGTTTAAATAATAAATTAATTGTATTTTGGTACCTTTAATCAAGGTTCTAATAGAAATCATGTTAAGTATACCACATATAGCGTAAGCAGGAAAGCAGAACAACGTTCTGATTTCTTTGTTGATCACTTACCGAATCAGCAGAGTAAATATTAGTTGACAGATATCAATACCAAATAATCAGTGTTTTATTACAAGAACCATGGGTTAGAAATCCAAAACAGTTAATTTTTTTTTAAATACAAAACGCGCTTGATCGAAAAGACAACCACCACTACGCATGATGTCGTAACAAAGGGAGAACACACGACTTATGCCTAGGAAATTTGTTCAACAAATAATGTGTAGCCAGTTTAGTTGTACACGTATGAAATGTGGAATATGGTAATATGAAACTACAGCGACTCTTAAACGAGTATAACTATTCTTTTTTTACACAAAGATTCGAATGATACAATTTTCGGTGAATTATAACAACTTCAACATGAGTAGAAATAAATGCTAGAATGGTATATAATTGTTTTTGTTTTAATGACAGTCAAAGATTTTAACTTAGTGCTTCAATGTGTTTACTATATGTACATCATTCTAAGCCAGGAAACGAAACAGATCGACATGGACTGATGGGATCGAAAGTATCTAAGATTCATTTGGAGTTTCCTCTGCATATTCTAAAATGCAACGCAGAACTTTAAGAAACTTATGTAAAGTACGATTCCATATCAAATTCT
This sequence comes from Perna viridis, assembly GCA_037379345.1. Lineage (NCBI taxonomy): Eukaryota > Metazoa > Mollusca > Bivalvia > Mytilida > Mytilidae > Perna > Perna viridis. Next base: position 37,205,615 of record CM074522.1, on the reverse strand, counting down.
GACACTGCCTATAACACAAGTGATTCATGGTCTACAAAAACCCAGAGGCCCTTGGGAGCAGTATTTTTTTTAATCACACAAAATATCATTAACTCATTTTGTAAGACTTGTTTGCTTGCTATTTAATGCTGTTTATACTATGCCCAGTTTTTCGTGTATCTCCTTCTCTAACAGGGCTAGAAACAATATAAATTCTAAAAATAGAACTTTTTTTTTAAATCCCAATGCATAGAAAATGTTTCCGTGCCCGGAAGTTTCTTGGAATTTTCCCCACCTATTCCCATATTTGCAAGCTAGAAAACGGTACATATTCCAATGGCACATATAGACACCTTATATATATAGGAAGTGCCACTACCCCAGTGTACAGACTTTGTACATATGCAATCAAAAAGGGAAATTGAATAATGTTTATGGTTGACATATAAGACCCAGCAACTGATGCTATATGTTTTGTTCATTTATGGTTCATTTGTATGGTTTAAGTCACCTCCTTCTTTATTTTATTTTTTTTATTTTTTTTTTTTTATTTTATTTTTTTTTTTTTTGTGGGGGGTTGGGTTTTTTGTACAATAAATAGTTTCGATAAGCACTGCAATAAGCTTGATTTTAGAATATTAGCAGTTAACTTCAAAAGTAGACCTCTTTCACCCCCGACCGGGACATGTATACGTGTTCATATATATGTTTATTTAAAAATAAGAGCGCAAACAAATATTGGAGGTTCTACATTACCAGAATACAATGATTTTCATGATGAATATTAAGTATTTACTAATGCTGCGAGGGTGGTTTTCCTTCTTTTTGAAAAGGAGTTTTCGAGAGAGAGAAAAAATAAGGCTAATATTTTTTTTTTTGTATTTCTGTCTTAAATATTTCCATGATGTGATGTTTTCTTCATCAATGCAATGTCCTTATTCTCCTTCATCAATTGGGATAGCTTTTGGCTGTTTGTCCTTTTTTTCCATTTTCAAAACTATTACTTCGTCAACTAATATATGATTTGTTATTGCATATGATTAATAGTTTTTGTAGTTGTTATCCTTCGTTACCAGAATAAACAATATATTTCCATATGATAAAAATAAATAGAAGATTTGGACTTTCTTTCCTTTTATTGAGATTCAATTGGACGTTTTTTTTAAACTTTATTAAAGAGAAGACAACATTACAAACTTCCTCCTTTAAAATAGGAAGATGATTTTAGATAGTTAGAACGAATAACGGGTCATACACAGAAATTGCTACGTTGAATAATACACCATCAGGTAACCACAACTAGAAATCCGACAGACCTTAATCGTATTCAACGATATGGGGTCCATACTGAAGTTGCGTAGCAAACATTTAGTGGCTGTGATTTTAGATGTTTAGATTTAAGTGTGTAACCCGACGACAAACCAAAATATATATAATGTTTCTGTAATACATATACGTTGTATTGTTTGTTCGTTTTGTTTTTGTGTTTGTTTTGTGTTTTTTTTTTTCTTTTTCTGTGGGGTATATAAATGTTGGGAATTTAGGTCCTTAAAAATATTTATTTTTTTATTTTAAATCACTGATTTTTTTTTTTGGGGGGGGAGTAAGAAAAAAATGACATGCTTGTTTCACAGGGAGTAAAGTTGATGATTTTAATTGATAAAAATGCTCTTACAGGGTTTTGGATAAAAAGGCTCTAAAAAGATTAAAATAGCCATAAAATAGGCTCTAAAAGGAAAATAGATCAATAAAGCTCTAAAAGAGACATGGATCAATAAGGCTCTCAAATGACATGATCAATAAGGCTCTAAAATGACATTCATCAATAAGGTTCTTACATGACATGATCAATGCGGCTCTAAAATAACATGGATCAATAAGGCTATAAAACGGACATGATCAATAAGGCTCTAAAACCGACATGGATCAATAAGGCTCTTAAATGACATGATCAATAAGGCTCTAAAACGGACATGGATCAATAAGGCTCTTAAATGACATGATCAATAAGGCTCTAAAACGGACATGGATCAATAAGGCTCTAAAATGACATAGATCAATAAGGCTATAAAATGACATAGATCAATAAGGCTCTAAAATGACATAGATCAATAAGGCTATAAAATGACATAGATCAATAAGGCTCTAAAATGACATAGATCAATAAGGCTCTAAAATGACATGATCAATAAGGCTCTAACATGACATGATCAATAAGGCTCTAAAATGACATAGATCAATAAGGCTCTAAAATGACATAGATCAATAAGGCTCTTAAATGACATAGATCAATAAGGCTCTAAAATGACATAGATCAATAAGGCTATAAAATGACATAGATCAATAAGGCTCTAAAATGACAAAGATCAATAAGGCTCTAAAATGACATAGATCAATAAGGCTCTAAAATGACATGGTCAATAAGGCTCTAAAATGACATAGATCAATAAGGCTATAAAATGACATAGATCAATAGGGCTATAAAATGACATAGATCAATAAGGCTATAAAATGAATTGGATCAATAAGGCTATAAAATGAATTGGATCAATGAGGCTCTAAAATGAATTGGATCAATGAGGCTCTAAAATGACATGGATCAATAGGGATCTTAAAGGGACACAGATCAATAAGGCTCATACATGACATGATCAATTAGGCTCTAAAATAATATTAATCAATGAGGCTCTAAAATGACATGGATCAATAGGGCTCTTACATGACATGATCAATTAGGCTCTAAAATGACATGGATCAATAAGCCTCTAAAAGGACCATAGATCAAAGGCCCTAAAAGGTTCATATAATTAATGGCTCTGAAAAGGATATGGGTGAAAAGGGCAGACCTAGTTAAATATATCTCAAACTACTGTATCCACTTCTCTTGAGGACTTCCTTATTTTTTGGGGGGCGGGGGATTGTGTTTTTGTTTCTTTTAAATCATGCTTTCATTTGTTATGAAACGAAACACCTGCCTATGTGTGTTAACAGTATTCATGAAAAACTGATAACACTTACTACCACAGGTGACAATTAATGGTTATTTCATTAAACCTAATTATTTATTTAATTGATCAACAGTGGTCAGAGAGGAATAACTCCGAAAAGGGAATACTTAGTACTCTACAGTAAAATGAGTTAGTCTCTAGAGGTTTTGAAGTTTAACGCAGTAAAATAATAGTAACGTATAGATTGATTTAATGCTTCAAATGGGAACATTTAGCGATATACACCTTTCGCTGGGGAGTAAAAATTAATAAGGTGTCTAAGATTGCAAACAATGAGGTTTTTTTTATAATCACAATATTCAGATTAATAAATCTTTTCTCTGCAGTGTGCTCATGATATAAACAATATTTAAAAAGGACATCAACTTACTTAGAGTTTTTCGTAGTTGAATCCAAAGAAATTAGATGTTATAAACGGCAATAGAAAATAGAAAAAAAAATGAAAAAAAATCACAACAAAAAGTTAAAACATGTTAATTTGGTCGTATTAACGTCCTAGTAGCGTTTGATGCTAAAATCACATCACCTGCTTAACCCAGCAAACTTAAGGAATATACTGCCGGGCAAGACAAAAATGAAATGTCTTGATTTTGGTGAATTTTTTTCAAAATAAAGATAATAGGCAATAATCAACTAATTGCTTATTTAAAGCAGAGCACGCTTACCCTACCAATGCACCTGGTCCATGTACCAGTATTTTGTATAGGCCGAGTTGATCATTACTTTTGGTTATTTTGTGTTCTTTGTTGTTTGTGTCTTTTTCCCTGTCTGGTATTTGTCCCTAAGATACATTCTTTTTCTTAATTCCCGCTGAATTTAAGAATTTTATAAAATTACTTTAGGAAGCGTGATATTTATGTCAAAATAATCTTATTTTATTAAAATCCAATATGCTTGTATGTCTATTGCTTAACCGTAAAGCAGTTTCCAAAAAAATCGTCGTTAATGACGATTACCGAACTTGAGTATTTCAACAATTTTTTTTCAAGAAAAATTCAAATATTTCATGAATTTTTGCATTCGTTGTTTTTATATCAGCACAACTCTTTGCAATAGGATATTTTACAAATCGCAAATAATTTAAATGTAAGGTTTGACCGAACCACTAAGCGTACCATGTTATTTTCAAGTGAGCACGCACCACAGGCATTGAGGTTTTTTTTTTAAATTAGACCGCGAAAAAATATAACAGTCATTCCTTATAATTTAATTTAAAAAGATATCAACATTAAAGGCGTAAGTCAACACAAAAGGTTGATGACATCATAGTTACATTCTGAAACTTAGGCTTTGAGTTGATGGACAAAATTTGTCATCCAATCAGAAATCATGCTACATCTGAAATTAAATTATTCCACAATACCTGATTGACATCCAATCATAATTAGCCATGAAAGCAGAGTGTTATCCTTTATTATCATCTTGTGAAACGTTATCTCCTCTAGAAAATTAACTTAAGGCATATATTCCATCAAGGCTTCCAATCAAATAAATAAATCCGTATTATTACATGTATATCGATCGTTTTGCATTACAAAATATATCTTTATCCTTAAATTTAACTCACTTGTCATCTGATATGTCAGAGAAGTTTACACCATGGGATTGAATACAACACCAATTTGTTAGGTTGTGATACAAAAAGTTCTGCACAATTTAGTTTAAATCTCATTTGGTAAGATTTATCTTATTTTGTTAAACCTTTGGTATTTTATAAACCGGGAAAATTTTTTTCGGTTTACAGTATGTTCAGGGTATTGCTGTGGGTCCCATCCTCGGTGCAATATCCTTCTGTTTGATTTACACTTAGGAAAATGCTCCCCATTCAGTAAGTTAAGTTCTACTTCAGAAATTCTTATGATGATCTAACATGGGGCAATCACATCACACATGCAAATATGTTTATTGATTGATTTCTACATCTTATGGTTGTAAAATATAGCCCTAAAATTAATGAAAAACAATTGGTGTGTGACCACGAATCAAATTGGTAAAAGTTAAAATTTTCCCCTTCTCTAGGCTATATTCCCTCGTATGCTTATCTTTTAATATCTGGTTTGTTCGCTTCACTTGGTGTTGACATGGCAAGTGGTTTTCCGTTGGCTTTATTCAAAACAACATTGAATGGTATAACATGTAAATATATAAAAACTGGGGAGGGGTAATTATTGATAGAGTAATAATAATCTTTCTTTGTTAAATTTGTGTATTATTCGTATATCCTTTGTTTGCTTTTTTATCATTATATTTGTGTGATTTTTTTTTCGGGGGGGGGGGGGGTTTTTTTGGTTTGTTTTGTTTTGTTTTTGGTTTTGGTTTTGTTTTCTTTGTTTTTGTTTTTCTTTCTCAGTACTTGTGTGAAAGCGTGATTGATTTTGTAACTCAGTTTGAAAACTAAATTAGATGTCTCACGTTGTTGTGACCTTTAAATGACCAGAGATCCCATGCCTTATCACAACCTATTTCAATACGCCTAATATAGTTCGTGGAAAGTGAAACTGAAAGTAGGGAAAACGATAAACATAACAGCGTATACACTATACGTACTAGCAAAAATAAGAAAATATGCAGATTATAAAAAAGGCAAACCAATATAGTTTTTACAGACAAACAGAAGCTGTGATTGTAGCTTAACTTTAAATATATTACTGAATGATTATAATATCAATTGTTGGCTGATTTAGAAAGTTTGGGCCTTAAATGCAGCTCCACAGTTGGATTTTAATTGACTTTTATAACATACATATTTTCCCATTTTTCTCAACTTTCTTAATTGAGAATTATATCTCAATGGATGAAAAAACTATTGACACGTCCCTATTCAGTTAAATTCAGAGCTACTTTTCTCATGTATATTTTAAAATTAATTTATAAGAGTTGGCAATGATAAAAATTTTCCATATGCATATTTTGTTTATTGCACTTCGCGCAAACAATATGCACATGGAAAACTTATGTTATTTTTTCAATAGACGCAATTTTTTATAATTGCCAATTCTTAAATAACATTGGGTTACCCACGGTCCCCTATTGAAATAAATATATTGATATAACCATGGAAGTATAATATCCAGACTATATGTCATACTTCCATGATATAGTATTGGTTTGCCTTTTTTATAATCTGCATATTTTCTTATTTTTGCTAGTACGCATAGTGTATACGCTGTTATGTTTATCGTTTTCCCTACTTTCAGTTTCACTTTCCACGAACTATATTAGGCGTATTGAAATAGGTTGTGATAAGGTCGGCACTATTTCCAAGTGTACGGCTCGTGTTGATGCACAAGTAAAAAGACATATGTAGGCTTTAGATCTTGAATTGTCTAGGTTTCAGACGTACAGTGGTCATGCAAAATCAACTCCAGTCACCGTAAATGGTATATTAGCTCGTAGACGGTCGTATAGAAGCGGTGGTGGATCTGGCTTTGGATATGATCAGCCCGTTAATTTTCGGCATTTCACACAATTGCGAATAATGATCTTCACACATTGACGAATCTTTGGTATCCAATATGACTGACAGATGTGGGTTACCGTCGAATTTACGCCTCTATGTAAATGATGTTTGTGTGCATCCTGTATAATTAACTCTTGTAGATTACAGAAACGAATACTTTGTGGATTCATTAAGAGTGGAATTTAACAACCCCTAAACTACTATACCACGACGAACATGAGTAATCAAAATAGCATTGTATTAATGCCGCGGTGAGGATCAATCTCGACCTAGTGTCCAAGCACTTGCTGTTTCTATATAAAAATCAGTCTACCATTGTCTTTATTTATAATATTAGATACAATCTGTTCACAATTTAAGTATTTATCTATATATACACCAAGATATTTGACCAAATCTGTAGAGTCAACAACATGATTGTAACATTTCACTCTGAAATTTGAAACATTACTAACCTTTCTAGGAGGACGAAAAAGCATACATTCTGTTTTACCTAGATGTAAAGAAAGTTTGTTATCTATAAGCTAGTCAGAACATTTTTCTAAAATCTTTCCTAATTTATCCGAAATGACATCAGTGATTTTGTGCGTAAATAATAAATCAATTTACAGTCATCATCTATGCTTATAGACATATCATTAACATATCTTAAAAACAATAAAGGCCCCAATATACTGCCTTGGGGCACTCCACATGTAATACCCATTGGATCTGACATAACATTATTTATAGAAACAAATTGTATACGTTCAGTAAGATATGATCTAAACCAATCAATAGACTGTACACCAATAATGTTAGTCTGTTAATTAATTAGTTCTCTTCTTTACGATGTTTTCATTAGTCGGAAGTTCTTGGTAATCGTTTCTCCATGGCAGTTTTGCACAGTTTTGGGTTCCATTGAAAGTAACTCCGGTCTCCTGATATTGTGTATGAAGGTCATTCTGGTAAGATGTAATTTCTTTGTTTGACACCCCCATTGACTCCAAATTCCAAAAACGCTAAAAAATCATTTTCCTCGACCTTGTGATTGATTAGAATGTTCATCATTGTGGTGTTTGATGATCTATTTGACTATTTAAAGACCCTGAGAGTAAGTAGTATTTGATTTAATTGCTGTTGGACCTTTTTCTCGTACAGTTCTATTTTGTAATATTTCCCAGTAGTAGTCGGCTCCAATAAGTAAATTCAATTCGAACTTCTGGTCTGCTGACATGGGATGGGCGAGTTTCAGATTGCGTAAGTATGATAATTTTGAGGCTTCAACATGAGCAACATTAGTAAGCGGGGCTGCTATCCTTGGAACGATAAGCACTTCTATCGGTAATGCATTTTCAGTTTCAAGTTCAAAGATAGTTTTGTCCATGTGTCTTATGTTTCGGTTATTTTTGCGGAACGTAGATAGGTTGATTGCGTCGTAGTTTTTTTTTGGTTTAATTTCGAGATGTGAGGCTAATTACTCGGAAATGAATGATTTCTGGGACCCTTCATCTAACTGAATGTTAGCTGTGGCACTGTTTTGATAGTACCAGGCCGGGGCGATTGCTGTCTTCAACAAAAATTCTGTTGTAGTGTTAGCGGCCGATGTATTTAACGCTGACAAAGATTCAGTATTGACTGCATTAACAGTGGTGGGTATATTTTGTTGAACGCGTGTAGGCTGGTCATCTGGCTTATTGGCTTGGTTACAAAGATTTGTGCGATGTTTCTTGTCTCTACATTTGTATTTTGAACGACACTCTTATGCTTTGTGTGAACCTAAGCAGTTGAAACAAAGATGTTTTCTCTTGGCAGTTGCATAACGGTTGTTGATACCGATAACTTCAGTGCAATTTACAGATGCGTGGTTTTTATCACAGTACACGCACATTTTTACGGTGGTTGAAGGATTAACACTCCTATTGTGACTTACTTGTGCTCTGTTTCTGTGTTTGTCCCTCGGTGTCTCTCTTGTAATAAAGGATACAGTTTGTGACAATTCATCTGTGTTAGTCAAGTGTCCTGCTTTCAGTGCGCGTACTTCTTTTCCAATAGCATGGCGAAGCATGTCAATGGTCCAGGCGTTTGCATCGTAATCGCTTGTCATTCTTGTTCTCATCTCTGTTGGTAATTTTCGGAATATAATAGTCGAAAGAACGGACCCGAACGTTGCTTGATTCTGACCGAGAGACTCGAGATCTCTGATATTAGATTTAATATTGTCATTGAAAGAACGAAGGCTAAGGACAGACATCGTGGTAAATCTACGAGTTTCTGCTTATCTTATGTGCATTAATAATCAGACACTGTTGACTAAATCTTTCCTTGAGTAGTGTGATTGCTTGTTCGTAATTTGCATGTGTAAGTGATAGGCCCGAAATGCAACTACCTGCCTCTCTGCGTTGCTGTGCTTTCAAATATTTAAAGCGTTGAACATTTGTCAATGACGGATTAGTATGAACAGTGGATTCATATGATTACTAAGAGGTTTGCCAAAGGAGTACGTCGCCAGAAAACGTAGGCAAGTCTAATTTTGGAAGCTTGTGATAGAAGCAGTGTGAGGAAATTGTTTCAATATCTGATTGATTCACGCTTTCATGTTCTGTCTGTGAACTTGGTATATTTGACGCTTCATTGGTGTGCTGGCTAGTATTGTGATTCAATCTATGTGAGGTGGATGCCGTAGCATTTTGTATTGTACTAGAAGAAGCGAATTCACTCACCGATTCCTTGGACAGGCTTGTTTTCAACTCCAATTCAACTTCTTGGTAACGGCTAATTGGAATATCTATGTGTTGATGGAATTCGTCAGCATCCAAAATCTCCTGCTCAATATTTTCCACATTCATGGAATCTAAAATGTCACTGTCAAGTTTTTGTAACAGTCCCTGTTTCAATGTAAGATTTTGAATTGTGCTCTGTACCTCCCATTTGTTTATAGATCCATCCTCAATTTTCATGGTTATCTTGTTAATTAATCTGTTTACCGCACTTCTCTGACTACCTCTCACTGCCTTTAACTTCTCCATCCTGGTCACGGCACCAATGTCATAAAGGTAAATTTCAGGGTTAATACTTCGTTGGTAAGTAAATAGCAAAAAGCAATCGTGTTCGTTCACTGTATTCAAGTTGTTGATATGATGTTAGAGAAGTTGACTTAAACAATACAGGTGCGTTATAAGGAAAAACTTAGGAACGTCACTGACGTGTTTCAACTATGATTTTTAACAGACATACAAGGGCTTTATTATTAACAATTTTAGAAGTATAGAAGTATTTAAAGCCATAGCTCTGATCCGTCTGATCTGCAGTGAAGAAACCCTAGCTTTGATGATTCCTGGTTCCTGGTATGAGCTATTATAATCCTCATATACGAAACGATGTGCTTTTTCTTGCAATTCTTTTCTGTTCAAAAGTGCCAAGGCAAAGGACAAAAATTAAAATTAATCAGAACAAAAGTATAAAATATAGTTAGTTTACTTAAACGATCCAAATAAGAGTCTAGTCTTTTGAATACATTTAGTTGCTGAGATGTCTTCCTGTAGATACATTGTAACACTGATATGATCGTCAAAATTTAACTAATAGTCAATCACTATTACTAATAGTTTCACCCATTTTTCGCAAGTGAGGACGGAATTTTGATTTTTGATGGAGGAATTTTTTCTCAAATGTCTTTATCCCTACTGAAAGAACTTAAAATTTATCAGGATTTGCCTGAATTTTATTAAACCGAAATTATGCAACCAATAAAAATTTCAGACTCAGATTCAAGATAAGAGATTAATTTATGTCATTTATTAAAACGTTAAACAATAATGGCTTAGATGAAGACTTGAGGCACACCTTTTTAACCTACGGAAACAAGCATAAAGATATAACGTAGGGTTACACATGGTCCTCTATAGGAACATACATATCGATGTAATATTGGTTAACCCATGGTCCCCTATTGGAACAAGCATATGTAAATAACATTGGGTTACCCATGATTCCCTATAGGAGCAAACATCTATATCTATATATATATATATATAACATCGGGTTACCAATGGGCCCCTATATGGAAATACATGTGCATACATGTAGAACATTGGGTTGCTTATGGTCCATTATAGCAATTAATTCGAACAATCATATATAAATAATATTGGGTAACCTATGGTTCCATACAGGAACATATAAATATATATAACATTGGGTTTCCCATGATCCCCTATTAAACAAACATTTACATATACAATTGGGTTACCCATGGGCACCTTTATAAAAGCATATTTATAAATAACATTCGGTTACACATAGTCCCCTACAGGAACACGTAATCAATGGAACCAAGTTTATAGCGGTAATCAAAACAATGTAATCCAGGGACAAAGACCAGACATGGAAAACAGACAAACACAACAAAGAACATATGTAACTAAAATCATACATACAAGGTAACAAAATCAAATGAGCAACTCGGACGCCACTAAAAACTGGGAGCATGGACCAGGTGCATCGGTAGAGTGAGCATCCTCTGCTTTTCTGGAAACACCCGCCGAGTTGCTCATCAAAAAACAAAGTCCGGGGTAGTCGAACGAGGAAAGGAAAACTATGAGAAACACTAAAAGTTCTCGACTAAGTGTCTACGGAAAGGGTTGAAGATCCATCAAATAGTTCAATTAAATTTCAAAGGTCCAAATTAAATTTCAAATGTCCTAGGTCAGATATTAAGGATAATGATCTGGGAACTAAACCAATTTAAAACCTAGAAATATTTTAATAACAAGTTTTTAGAATTTGATGACATATTACACTTTTCCGATTAAAGCGTTCGTGCATCGTTTATCGTGCGTTTACACATCGTTTTTGAGTTCGTTTAAACGCACGATGAACGCACGGTAGAAGCGTTCGTTTAAACGCACGATAGGATCGTTCGTTTAAACACATGATACGAGCGTCTCTTGAAACGCACGATAGAAGCATACGTTTATTTTTGTACTTTGATTATTTTCGGATTCAATTGTTATTTTTATATCATTTGCTGTTATTAATTTATATATTTTCATTGATTCAGTTTTCTTTGTTAACATTTTTTTTTCATTATTCGTCTATCTAGCGTTTAAAAGCACGATAGGAGTGTTTGTTTACACGCACGATAAAAGCGTTCGTTTATCGTGCGTTTGGTGAGCGTTTAGCGTGCGTTTAGGTATCGTGCGTGCGGGAAACCTAAACGTCTCAAGGAGTGTACTACTTAATGGTCAATATGCATTTTGCTATTTTTTCCTCAAATATAGAAGAATAATGAAGACAAGTGATGATTGTGATCTAAAGGATCATGAAGGACTTTCAACACCGGCTATCTCAGTGATCCCAAAACCGTCTTGAAAACTCAAAATTTGGATTTAGCATGCCATTTTTACCTCTGAAACCAAATTCCAATTGAAAAATGTCGAAAAATATTGAGCTTGTTACTAGAAATTGAACATAGGTGTCAAAATACAGTTTTTTTTTTACATATAACCTAAAGAGGCCGTTGATTTGTGGTCATTGTTTTTTCCACCAAGCACGCGATATTTTCGGAAATTGATTGAGTAGTTCGAAGTCAGAATGAGGTGTCCGATTGAGATGGCATGCCTCCTGTGGACTATTGCTTCTGATAGCTAGCAAGAACCAGCGTTTCCGATCAGTAACAAGCAAGGCATGTGCGATTGATCACGCATTCAGTAATAGAGATACAATGAAATGCAGTTGATTCGTAAAAAAAAGAAACCAAGAGCCCGAAGGGCGAGTGATTTCTTTTTAGGAATCAATAGCATTTCATTGTTTTTGTTACTTAAACTATTGTTTTGACGTTTCCAAATTAATCTGTTTTGACTTCAAATAAGTTCTTTTGTGTAACTCAAGTGAGCTAAATTCGTTTCGGGTATATATTGGGTATTTACAACAATACTGTATTCATTCATTCATTTAATGACGTTTTGAGTGGAACGATGACCTACAGCAGCTTTGATCCATAGCAAGAGGTCGATAGGTGAACAGTTGATGACACGGAGTTCTGATGACATGTCCTGACCAAAGAGCCAGATCGTTAATTAGACTTTTTTTCAAGTGTTCGATCTGCATTTCTATCATAATATTGTTTTCCATTGAACAAGCTAAAAGGTTTGTCTCCGTTTCTTTCTATCTTTGAAAAAAAATATAATTTATGCATATGTGGTCCTTAAAAGTAGCTATCGTATTATACAACATAAATTGCATGTACTCTTTTTGACGTGTATTTCTATTTACAAATATGACAAACTAAAAACGGTTTGTGTAGTAGCCAGGCATGTGAAAACAGGAGAGTGCTTGTCAGATCTTCAAGTTTTTTACTTTCATGTTTCAAACTTTTCCCATTTTGTCGGACTTTCTCAAAGACTTCATTTTATGCATATTTTAAATTATTATTTTCGTTAGGTATTTATTTGTGGATGAGTGTATTGTGCCTTTGTCATATGAAAGTATTATAGTATTACGTTATAAGTGTGGTCGGCCGGTTGTTCCCCCGTTTATAGGGATTCGAAAGGTTTTATGGAAATAGTATACGCAAAGTCTAAAAGTTGTCTTGATAAAAGGAACGCTACCATTCTTTCTTTACCTTTTTTTTTCCTTAGCAGTTTGATTTTTAAAGTCCAAAACGGGAGACAAATAGCTGAGGCATTTTGTAGCAGTTTTTTCGTATTTAAAACAATATTATATTTTCTCTCGAAAAAGTCATTAATTTAAGTTTACCTTTTTATGATTAAATTAACTATATTTATTGTATTCGGTTTTTTTTCTTGGATTTCAGTTCAGCACGCTGGTCGGTAGAAAAATGCTTCGGGTAACTGCAATTAACGCCCAAGTAACAAAAATTTCTATCTAAACGATTTCTTCCGACCAACAGCTGCAACGCACATACATGTACATTGCACTATGAAGCAAGCGAAGTGCACAATTAAACGACAGTTCGTGATAAACAAACTGGCCAAAGGACTAGCGGAAACCCAACTTAGTTTCACGGATATACATTCAGAAGTACTTTAATGAATTACTGAACTTGTTCGTTAGTTATTTTTGGACCAATGGTAATTAATGGCGTACTGATAAATCGAACAACGACTTACACTTTCCAAAAACTACTCACTGAGTTGTTTTTGAAAAGTTTTCTCTATTGTCCAACGTTGATTCGTAAACAGATTTCACTGTTATAACAATAGGTTGACGTCACAACAATGGTTTAACTTCCCATAATACATGAAATATCTGTCATAAGACGTAATACTATAATCAACCCATCGAATGGGCGTAAAACTACAGTCAACCAATCAAATGGACGTGATACATTAAAACATTAAAACATCAAATGTGCCACAATTAATTATAAAATGAATAATCCCAGTATGCATTTGAATGCAACGAAACTTCTATCCACCACTGTGTTAAAACAACACAGTTTCTTGAAGTTCAATGCATGATGACCTTGTACATCGTTAGCGTTCAAGTTATTGATAAGGACTACCAATATACCAAATTTGATAAGTATAATTATAGAACGGTTTTAAGACGGAACATGTTTCAGTTTCATATGACCTTAACCTTTGACCTAAATACCGGCTTTAACCGAGTTTGGTCATTCTAGAATGTATACGATGATAGTAATGGGAGGACAGTAAACCCTTCGTAAATATGTTGGCGATAGTAGTGGGCGGACAGTAAACCGTTCGTAACTTGTTGGTGATAGTAATAGATGGATAGTAAACCCTTCGTAACTTTGTCGGTGATAGTAATGGGCGGACGGTAAACCCTTCGTAACTTCGACATCTCTGTCATCTTAAAACAATGATCTCTTTCCTCTAGTTTCTGATTCTCTTCGTACACATGTATTCTAATCTTGTCCTTAATTCTAACTGAATGCGCATAAATTTTGTGTTTACTTTACAGATGTTTATTCTCAATTTACTCATTAATGCTAACTAAACCATCCATCACAGAATCAAGTGCAACTTTAAAGGTTTTCTTTCGTCATTTTTTATCCTCAGTCTGCCACTCCCTGGTCGGTATTTTGTTAAGATGAGCCTGCTGTTTCTGAATTATTGATTCTCTGAATTTTGGTTTGGATTTACTTCCAGTGAAGTTCAAGCTCCTCAAGATTATCATTTTCAACCATGTCTGGTAAAATAACTTCCTATCTCTTATTGGTTTACACAGGCCAAATTATCTCACATGATTTTCACCAGAATTGAGCAAATGAAGAGTTCACGTGAAATTCAGGTGAATCGAGCCTTCACGTGAATTGTTCAAATGCAAGTTGTATAAAGTGAATTTCATCAGAAAATTACGTTAATTTCAAGTGAAGTTCACATGAATTTCAGGTGAAACTCGATTAACATGAACTTCACATGAAAAATATTGTCTGACGTGTGTAGTTCGTACTATTGTGTATGAGGTGTTTAGGAATTAATTTCCTTGGTAGAAATATCATTGTCGGAAGTTTTATCAATCCGCTTTGTCAATTTTCAATATTTATATTATTCCAAATATCCAACAAAGTCCCAGTCTTAGAATCTGTCCAGCCAATGCTCCGCGGCCTTTCTCTTTTTCTCTGGGTATACATACATACATACATCTCTATGTCATTATTGAAATTGATAAATGGAAAAGGTCAATTTGTCAAGTTCTTTTAAAAGTAAAATCTCCGCGGAACGACACCACGAGCTGCTACTGATTGGAAAAGTTCAGTTGATCAAGTTTTTTTTAAATAAGAATTTCCCCGGTATGATGCCAGGAGCTGACGGTGACACTAATGATTCAGATATTAACAAATTTTCAATAATATAGGTCGCTTAAACTAAATCAAACACCCGAGTACTCATTTAAGTACCATTCTATGTTAGAATGGCAAATGGGCGGAAAAAAACATCTTTATTATCAATTTGGTCTTTTATACCTAAAATACATTCACTACATCAAGAAAACAACCGAAAAGCTACTTGAATTTGTTTTGCAGCATCTATGACATAGATAATTTTTACTGATTATGTAGGGAAAAGTACAAGAAAATTTTCCCGCCATTTTTCCATTGTGCATTTCAACTAAATTTAACCTATCAATATCTTAAAAAAGATAAACATTACAAACACTTTGGTGGTTATTTCTGGTGGTTATTTCTGGTGCTTATCAGGTATAAATACTTGGTTAATGCAATAAAATCTCGGCGTCTTTTTTTCTTCGTATGCCACACCTTATACAAAGTTTGCCTGATTCTCAGAGTAAGAAGTACTTAAATATTTATATCTGGTCCTAAGGTGATATAAATTTACACATAGCATATATTTGCACTTGCATGCAGTATTTACACACCACTGTATATTTACATACGACGTCGTGTGTAAATATACATACGCATGTACATGTAAATATGAAATTGTGCATGTAAATGGGACAGAAATCCAAATCTTGTTGGTCAACTGAGTTATAATGTCATTGAAATACGCTGAAAATGAACATTTCAAGCGCAATTAACTCTGTCAAAAACTTCATTTTTATATATTCTATTGAAAACATTCTGAGCAAATCCAGCGATGCAGAGATCAAATAATAGTCTTTTCAAGTACTAGAAAAAAACCATCTCTGAGTGAAAGTATACGGTCAGATCGGTGTAGTTTGACATGTATGTTTTTTTTCCCAATTTTTCCTGATTTTTACAAGCACTTATACACTTAAGAATTACTCACTGTAATTTTTTTTCATGTTTGGTCATCATCATCTTCTTGTGATGGTTGTTGATAATGATTGAATTTTCGTATAATTGACCTACTCCTGACGGATGAACGACCATTCATTGAAGCAACCATAGTTGGATTGTCATTCATATTTAACACGGTGTTCAGTTGAAAGGCTTGTGAGCCAACCATCTCCATGCGTAACATGAGTATAACCAATAAAAGGATCCTTGCTCTGAAATATATATTTACACGAATGTTTGACAAAATTTCATATGCCTTTCAAATGTGCTTTTACCATGCGGGCACGAGTTAAACATTGATGTTTCAGTCTACAATGTGTAGCTATCGGGTCACATTACCATTTGAAATTGGATTTTGAACTTCCTATGTTACAGTAATTGCTGATAGAGTTTACACCTTGGCGCATGTGTACATATAAAAAATACCGAACTTTGCAGTATTGTTACATATAAAATGACTGATTTTTTTTTATAATTCAGCCATTATGTTGAGTTAAGGAGGTAAATAAAGGATAAGAGACATAACTCTTGAAATCAGTGATATGTTTGTATCATATTCATTTTTACCAAAGTCTTTCAAGCTATTATTTGACACAGAAAGAAATCAATCTAAGTAACTTTGAAGATTGATATTAAATGCATGCCGAATACAAACATTCCAATGATTTGTAAATGAGTTGTGTCCCTTACCTTATGTCTACTACCTTAAGCAAGTTGGGTAATATCAACACACTACATGTAGTTGGTCTAACATTTGGGCTCCTGTGTGCATAACTGAAGCAATAAATAAATACTGCCTGACTTGATAGAAAAAAAAGTACGATAGACACAGGTATGTCTGACAGTAAAGTACAACTGTAACAGTTACAGTTCTTACTCTTTACTTAAATCAAAATGTGAAATGTTGTATTAAATAATAATCCGTGTTTATTGCGTATGTGGTAATATGAATAATGAATTCGTGAATTAGCTCCTCAATACTTTTTGCCCCTGATGTACATTTATGTAGGTCGTAAAGCCGAAAATTTGGGCTAATATTTTTTCAATATATTTACGTTTTATTCCTATTTTATTTGCATTTAGTTCCTTTTTACCTTTTAATCGTGGTTATTGTTCACTAATTCATTTTACATATTTACGTTTAATTTGAGTCACATCACAGCATGCATGTATATTGTTGACACTTAATATGAATGTGGATTCGACACTTGAGAAATAGGGCATAGCAATTGTGACATTGGGGAATATGGGCGAATTGGGTATAGGAAATTTGGCAATAGGGATAGACTGATCGGATATGCGAATCTGACAATTTGATTAGACCGGTCGGATATGGGGATATGACAGTTTGGATTAGGCCTATCGGATATGAGGAATGCGGAGATGGCGATTAAGCCGATTGTGTATGGGTAATATGACAATGGGAATTATGCCGATCGGGTATGGGAGATGTGGCAATGGGAAATGGGAAGGTTGGATAATTAATCCCCAATTACATTTTTTTTATTCTTCGAACTTCTTCTTTCTATATGATAAAATATATCATCATGTAACCCAACGTTGGTATAAGGAAAGTTCCGGTGACACTTAGGGTTTTTGGGTAAAATGAAAAAATGTACCCCTACCACAATGAAAAATTGCTTAAAGTGACATTATTTCCCATATCAAAATCCAAGAGTATTTTATAGTTTTTCATGGTTTATTTGTGTAGAAAATTATACTATATATCGAATGATACAAAATTTGAGACATTTTAGATCAAAATTTCGTAATGGGAGGTATAAAGGTATATCATGAACTTAATGAGTGAGGGGGGCACGGTGGACTATCCCAGCCCATGGACTATAAGAAATAAAATTTACTCGCAGCTGTTCTGATTACCTATTTATACTAGAGTTAGGTGTCATAAGTGTTGTCAGATATTCTTCTTTCCAGGAATAAATAGTGAGAAAAATGTACTAAAACAAATACACAACATAACAAAACAAAAACAAACAAAACAAAGTAAAACGAAAACAAAAACTAAACAAAACGAAAACGAAGGAAACAAAGCAAACACACACAAAAAAAATGTTTGAAATCTCTCTAGATACAAAAAGCAGATATTTTATTTGATCCACCATGATAGTTGGAGTGCTTAATGTCCATGACTGCTCGATTTAATTTTATAGCTATTGATCTATACTAGATTTCTTCGTTACCGTATGTTGATATTTACCCAAACGTGAAAAAAATAGATTGAACATCAAAGTTAATGTTTACCCCAAATGTTTACCCAAAATGATTGTCCTCCCTCTTATTCAAGACATAAAATATGCAAAGTTTGTTCTCTTAAATTTCTAAGACTCAATTAATCTTAACAAAAGTCGAGATTAAGAAAACTTGCTTATAACCTATAAAATAGTGGAAATGTATTTTTTGATGTTACGGAACATATGCCAAACGTAAGCAAATGTAATAACATGTCGCATTTGGTATACGTATACAGGTACATGTCACCACGGGCTACGTGAAAACAGTAACACGTGGAACGGAGCTGTGACATATTATGTACGAGTGTGTGACAGTGAACTTGAACCTATTTGCATACCTGTTTTAAGACTCCGACCTTCATGGCACTACATGCGAAGCATGCGTTTACATGTTACAGTGCATGTTAGGGATACAAGCGAAGCACTTTGACGAGTTCGGGCGTTCGAAGCTCTGCCCTCAGTAGAATACTGTCGATATTATACATATAGTATCTAGATTCAGCCGCCCCTTCCTTTTACCCGCTCGCCTGTATATAAACCTTTATCATGCATATTAAAGAACATTAATTTGTTATTTTTGAAGAGTTGTTGTATAAAAATTAAATGTATAAAGCAGATCTTTTAAAATCTTTGCAATGTTTACAAATCCTTTGCATTTTTAGTTGTACATTAGAGGAGTGCAGTGTTTAGATATACATTAGAAGAGTGAAGTGTTTAGATGTAAATTAGAGAAGTGCAGCTTTTAGATTTAAATTAGAGGAGTGCAGTGTTCAGTTGTACATTTGAGGAGTGCAGTGTTCAATTGTACATTAGAGGAGTGCAGTGTTCAGTGGTAGATTAGAGGAGTGCAATTTTTAGATGTACATTAGAGGAGTGCAGTTTTTAGATGTACATTAGAGGAGTGCAGTGTTTAGATGTACATTAGAGGAGTGCAGTGTTTAGTGGTACATCAGAGGAGTGCAATGTTTAGATGTACATTTGGGAATGCAGTGTTTAGATGTACATTAGAGGAGTGAAGTGTTTAGATGTAAATTAGAGAAGTGCAGCTTTTAGATCTAAATTCGAAGAGTGCAGTGTTTAGATGTACATAAGAGGAGTGCAGTGTTCAGTGGTACATTAAAGGAGTGCAGTTTTTAGATGTACATTCATTTAGAGGAATGCAGTGTTTAGTTGAACATAAGAGGAGTGTAGTGTTCAGATGTACATTAGAAGAGTGCAGTGTTCAGTGGTACATTAGAGGAGTGCCGTTTTTAGATGTACATTAGAGGAGTGCAGTTTTTAGATGTACATTAAAGGAGTGTAGTGTTTAGTTGTACATTAGAGGAGTGCAGTGTTTAGTGGTACATTAGAGGAGTGCAGTGTTTAGATGTACATTAAAGGAGTGCAGTTTTTAGATGTACATTAGAGGAGCGCAGTGTTTAGATGTACATTAAAGGAGTGCAGTGTTTAGCTGTACATTAGAGGAGTGCAGTGTTTAGTTGAACATTAAAGGAGTGCAGTGTGTGATTAGCGTCAGTTGAAGAAAGAATTGAATTAGAATAAATAATTTCTCCTGGGTTTTTGCCTTATTTATATTACTCCAGCAGTGCTAGAGGTTGTCTGGCAAGCTATTTTCTGACTTGGAGCCATCCTTACATTGTACCTCTAGCATCTGACAGTGAAAGCCACTGCAAATGTGAATTATCTAAACATGTGTTTTAGAATATTTTAAGTCTTTTATTTACGCGTAAAAGAAGTTTGACCTACCGAAAATCAAGTTATCAAAATCCTATTTTTTTTTTTTATTTTTTGTTAGATACCTAGAAAACATTCGTAATGAAGACATTTATCAAAGTGACCAGCCATTTAGAATAAGATCACTAATTTTACGGAAAACAATATTTTTTTGACAAAACGAACTTAAAGTTGGTAAAGCAATTGGTTGGCTAATTCAAAAGGTTGGTTTCACAAATTTTTAAATCTGTAATTTCATCAACCGGAATTACACATTCAAAAAGCTTAAAACCAAATGTGAAGTTATTTTAAACTGCTCTTACAAAGGGTTTCCAGGATTGTTGGAGTTTCTAAGCAGGTAAGTCATTTGTATTTCGCTTCAGTTTATTCACCTTCTCCCGTGTTATGGTAAAGAAACTGTATGACATATTTTAGATGGCAAATGTTTTACCACAATTCTGCCGATTTCAAAGAACGTCGAAACGAGCGGTATGCAATATGGCGCTCGCAAGTAAGAGGTTGGGGTATGGAGAAACGGAATTCCAACCTCTTACGTTAAAGGAGTTCATTTCTGTAGGACTGTCATTACGGGTTTATCCGCTATTATATTTCCCCTCTCAAAATACTTTGGATTTTTAGCGGATTTTCGTCTAAGTCATTCATTCAGGACGACAACATCGTACGTACTGAACGGTTCGGTTAAATGTTAAATGGTTTTACTTTAAGTTACCAAGCGTTTTAATTGGAATTAACTGTATGTTGTATGTTACATGTATAATAAATAATACATCAAAGCGGCGTTGTCAAGCGGTTACATTTTGTATCGTAATGTCACATTTATTCCCTTTGCAGATTTATAATTACCTATGAAGGTTATAAGCCGTTGTTTGCGTGATGCACAATGATGAGGGATTGTTACCAGGAAAGTGTGAAATATGATCATAAATTTTGCTATTCGCATTATTCATATACAGTATGTGAGTTTAACTATATATATAAATTATATACGTTCGGTTGAGTCTGGCGAATAAGAACATAAAGTTTTAGGAAATTACATCAGTGATCACTCTTCCTTCTAAATTAGAGGGTGGGGGTCTTTGTGTAAACTTATTCTGTTCTAGTTCTAACTCCCTAGACGTATAAACAACAAAGCAATCATTCCATTTTAGTATGTATATATGTATGTATTAACTTTGTTTAAGTCATTATATGTTAATTGATTTCGTTATTTTATACATGTACCCACTTGTTCATGTAACAGGAAAGGGGTAAACAAATAACTTAAAAGCTCATCATATTATGAGATTCTAATCAGTTTGGATAACAGTATGTCATTGAAATGAATGAACCATGGTAAAAATAATATTATAATATGATACAGGTGTAACCAAGAAGAGGACCAGGTTGAATTAATATATTGATATATAAAAAAATCTTGTCGCTTTTTTCCTCTATTTATTTTTGACATCTTGATGGGTTTTGCCACTCAATGACGCTTCTTGACACATTTTCTTACTAACTAGTGAGACCGGTATCACATATTCGTACTTCGGACTTTCTGGTTAATGTTTGTTTGCTTGTTGGGGTTTAACGTCCGAGCAGCAATATTTCAGCTATATTCAGACGATGAACATGAAATTGATGATAAAATGAAATGAAAAAAAAAGGATGGGCCACAAGGATAATAGGGTCGACAAATTTTGATTGCCACTAGAAAAAGGGGGGTGGGTAAGGTCGGGCAATTTAGCCTCCTGTGGTGATCTGATTGATTGATTGATTGTTTGTTAGTTTGTTTGTTGGGGTTTAACGTCCGAGCAGCAATATTTCAGCTATATTCAGACGATGAACATGAAATTGATGATAAAATGAACATGAAATGATGATGAAATGAAAAAGGGATGGGACACAAGGACAATGGGGTCCACAAATTTTGATTGCCACTGGAAATCGGGAGAGGTGGGTAGGGTCGGACAATTTAGCCTCCTGTGGCGGAGCCCTATGGTTCCTACTACGGGAGAATACCACAGTAGGGTTCTTTAACGTGCGAGGAACGTGGCATCTTTCCCAACACGGTGCACCACTATGGTTTGGGGTCAGGTTTTCCGTATTAAAGACTGATAACCCCAGCATGTAACACGCCAGGGGTATCCCATTCCACCACCTGGGGCACACACCCCAGTTGCTCTGTGGGCAGAGCGCCCTAGCCCCCGGCTAGGATTCTGAGCACTATTTAGTCGCCTTTTACGACAAGCTTAGCGCTGCTGCAGGCCTATTCTTTTAACACCCGGACCTGCACGGGGCGACTTTCTGGTTAAAGCCAGAAAGGTCAACTTCAACTTTTATGGCATGTCAGAAACGAAAAAATAATCTGACTTTAAAAAGTAATAAAACCATATCAAGGACGAGTTTTGGTAATTATAAGCTACGGGTCTCAATTTCTGCCCAGTTCCAGGTCCTGTAAATGAAACCATCCTGACCAAGGAACTTGACAACTTCGCCTGAAGTTTGAAAATCAAAGAGTACTTTGGCTCAAAAGAGAGTGAGGGGCAAAATGAGAGTGATTCACAAGATGAAGACAACTATCGGTTAATAAAGAAAAGTGAGTGGGTCCCTGAACAGAGCAAAAATTAAACTTTATTGATAATGTAAAATCTGACTTAATAAGAAATGTAAGGGTCAACGTAGAGAGTCGCGATAATTTAACAATAGGGGAATGTGCTGCACTTCAAGGTCTAAGGACCAATGACAATATCATTATAAATCCTGCAGACAAAGGCAGCGCTGTAGTGATCATGGACAAATCCGCCTACATTAATGAGGCCGAGCGTCAACTTAAAGACGACCGTTTTTATATCAAATTAACAACAGACCCCACTCAATCCTTTGCGGACGAAATGAAAACTGAGTTAAACAAAATGTACGAAAATAACCACATTGACATTAAAACTTTTGAATATCTCAAACCTGAAAAACCTGGTCGATTCTACCTACTCCCCAAAATTCACAAAGTCAACAACCAAGGTATACCTAAAGTCTCTGCTAACGGCCATCCAACAGAGAAAATTTCGGAATTCGTGGACTTTCATCTACGCTCACATGTTGAAAAACTTCCATAATTTATAAAAGATACGACTGATTATTTACATAAGATGCAGGCTCTGAATCTCCTTCCAACAAACACCACTCTGGTCAATATGGACGTCACATCTCTCTATACCAACATTCCTCACTCTGATGTTATCGAGGCCTGTAGAGAAGTATAGGACTCTCGGGAGGTCAAAGTTCCACCTACTGACTGCCTAGTCACTTTATTCACAATGGTTTTAAAAAGAACAATTTTACTTTTAATGGAGACCATTATTTACAAATAAATGGCACAGCTATGGGTACCAAAATGGCTCCGTCTTATTCCAACGTTTTCATGGGAAAATTTGAAAAAGAACTATTTGAATCCTCTATAGAAAAAACCTGGTATAGGTTTATTGACGACATGGATATGAAATGGACACATGACGAACAAGAACTAAACAATTTTATCGCACGTGCCACCAGTCAACAAACAAACTGACACATATCAATATCTTATGCCTAAGAGCTGTCATCCATTTCACCTGACTAAGAGTATACCATTTAGTCAAGCTCTTAGGCTAAGGCGCATTTTCTCAAATGACGAATCCTTAAAAAACGTCTAGGTCAAATGAAGAACAATTTAAGAAGAAGGTGATGTAGATACAAGACCATCAAAGAAGGGTTCCAACAAAATCACAATATCCCAAGAAGTAGTCTGTTACAGTACAAGGCAAAGAAAGAATGTAAAAGAACCCCTTGTGTTCTAACATACCACCCCTTGCCTAAAAAACAGCCACAATACCATTCGTGAGCACTGGGCTCTGTCTAGAGAAAATCAACATTATCCAAAGTCTTTCCTGAATCACGTATGATTGCTTTCAGACAGCCAGACAGTTTGCGTAGTCTGCTTGTGAGGGCTGAAATATCTACGCCCCACTTGACTCAAGGCGAGAGTCGCTCCTGTGGTGACAAAGGGTGTAAATGTTGCAATCAAATGGACCACTCGTCATCATTCACCAGCACAGTCACGGGGAAACGCTACAAAATATTTTGTAACGTGCACTGCAGGAGTACTAATGTAATATATTTGCTCCAATGTCCCATCTGTGGCCTTCAATATGTTGATGAATCTAAACAGCCTTTTTCACAAGCGCTTGAATGGACACAGGAGCGACCTAACAAAAAAGCCTTTACTCCCAGTGAGTCAACACTTCAGATTACCAAACCACTGCCTCGGTGATTTCAACAAAATGAAAATCTTCATCGTGGAACAAAACACGATCTGGAGCTATCTACAGAGAGTGAAGCGGGAGAAATTATGGATAAAAGAACTCCGTGTTTTACACCCACATGGAATTAACAAAAATCATTAAGTTCTTACTATTTTGTATAGTTTCTTATTACAGTGTTCGTAAATATTTTTATTTTCTAGTTCAGTGTTCAAGATCAACACATAACGTGTGTATACAACACAATGTTCAAGATCTTTATTGACTGTCAATAAAATTTTATACGTCACAGGTATTCACCTGATTAGGTAGTGAGTTGTGTTCACAGACCATTTACTTTCATGCATACTCAGTTTATTTAAGGCACTGAAGAAGGTCATTAGTTGACCGAAAATTTCGCTCGGGAGCGTTTATGGTTGTATTATCAACTAGGTTCTGTATACTCATGGCAAGAAAAAACATCAATATCCGGTTTGTACCTGCATTTTCAGGAGCTGAAAAACAGCATAATGGCAGCTTCATTTGCGTATACTTGTGTATGTGCGATTGAGCGCAAAACCAGTCTCGGAAAATATTTGCTAGTTTCGATAATTAAATACAAATCGAATCATAGTTTTTCCAAGATAGGGTTGGCCTTATAGTTTGCAGTATGGCTCCCCGGTGTTTACGAAAATCATCAATAATACCCATAATTCTCGGGTCATAAAAATTGAAACGAACCAAAACGAAACGAAAATAATAAATAAATGAAAGAATTGAAACGAAACAATTCGATAAAATGAATCAAATCGTAATCAAAACATAATTAAATGAAACAAAATGCAGCGAAACTAAATACAATAAAAGAAATCTTTTAAGACGTTTCACAAATTTTAAGAACCATATTGTTAACCAGTGCCGGACAATTCAACCCATAGACATTTCGGATCACGAAAATCAATAATACTTTATGAATGCCGGACATTTCGGTCAATAGACATATCAGACCATGACAATTAGTATAATGCATTAGGGCAAATATATATCATTACAAAATTGGCTGTTTTATCATGAACAAATTGCAAATACTTACTAGAATTTGAAGTATATGCATAACTATTATCTGTTGTAGTGCTGATCTTTGTTTATTGACGGATTTGTTGTAACATTTACTTTAATCTGTATACTCATGTTTCATATTAATTATGTCTGAGATTAACTAATAAAAAAAATCTTGAAACTTGATCTCAGAAATTCCTGAAAAGGTTTAATATGTGACGTTACAAACGTTGCATGTTTGATCTCACCCGCGAGTGAGACAAGGAAATCTCACATGGCTTAACATGGAAAGGTTGGGTCCAGAAGGATTAAAAAAGGGGGATTTCCAGGCTATAATTGGATCATTTTACCCAAAATATGCACGAAAGAAATTTTTTCCAGCAAAATGGGAGAGTTCTGGCCTCTTGATCCGCCACCGTGTCTTGTGATTTACACGTTCGTACATACGGTAAATAAATAAAAAACCTTTTAGTGATTTTCGGTGCAATCACTTATATTTTTGTATTGGAGAAAGCCCTTCTTCTTTTTTTTTGGCCATGGTGGTTTTCATTTGTTGTTTTTTTTTTACATATTCATCAATTATAAAATTGTAAAAAAAATAAACGGGCGCACAATGTACCATGTACCTTAGAGTTTCTGAATAGTACTAAGTTCTTCACACGCTGGAGAAGTATTTAAAATCACTTTGTCAAATTATCTTGTCGAGTCGTCACCTTTTCTACCGCTCGGCGGTTTCATTATAACGTGGTCGTCTTACGTGCAAGAGGTCATGGGTTCGATGACCGGCCGAGTCACATAAATGTACATACATGTACAACCATAGAGGTTAAAACCTGATAGACATTGCTTCTCGGCCAATCATGCAGTATATATATATAGTGGCGGATCCAGCGTTGAGTGCAGGGGATTGGCGCCCCTTTTTTATTGGAAAATTTGTCATTTTCATGTGTAAAATTGCGAAAAATTGGCAATTATTAATGTCCTATCACCCCCTCTTTTTCTTAGGAACGTCGGCTGGCACACCTCTTTTTCAAAGAGTAATCAAGGGAACCAAGGTTATAGCGGTAATCAAAAGAATGTAATCCAGGGACAAAGACCAGACATGGAAAACAGACATACACAACAAAGAACATAAAGTAACTAAAATCATACATACAAAGTAACAAAAGTAAATGAGCAACTCGGACTCCACTAAAAACTGGGAGTAGGTGCACCGGTATGGTAAGCGTCCTCTGCTTTTCTAGAAACACCGCCGAGTTTCTCATAAAAAGTCAAGTCCGGAGTAGACAAACGAGGAAAGGAAAACTATGACCCGTTGAATAAATCAGTTTTCATGGTGCTGATGAATACATCATAACGATCCACGAGTTCATGATGACGACCATACAACTTCAAAGTGTATGGACCCAGCCCTGATATTGGAGATTGAGTTGGCACTATTTGGCTTATCAACGGATTCACACCAATTTGTCCGAGTGGGGACAAATACCTCTAACTGCAGGTTTTTGTTTCAGAAATTAATTTGCAAAAGCTAAAATGTCGCCTTGTTAAAAAAAAAACTCTTTTTAAAATGAAGTACAATGTCGTGATTCGTTTTAATTTAGATAATTAACAGCTACAGCCGATGAGGGACTACACAGAAGAACCCAGCACAATAACAAAAGATGCCATACAGAGAGAAAATGAAGAGTGTCGTCAAACGTGTATAGACAACCAGAATGATATATTAAAAAGAAACAGATATACATGTATGTTGAGCTTCAAGAAGCTGTTTTTTTACCAGAATTTCCCAAGCGGCAGTATCAATTGGGCTTTCCACTGTCGATAGGTCCCAATGATGGGAACATTAGGAACCTTGCACATTACTACTTTCTATTTACGAAGCTATTCATTAGCGTGAAAATGATGTTCGTGGAAATATGAAATCTAGTTAATAGCTTAAACGAACGATAAACGCACACGAACTTCAGATAATATTTGTTTTCCTTACCCAACCCTACCCCCTGGCTTCGCGGGTAGGTAGCAGTGGGTAGGCAAAACATGTTTTTTTCCAAAAGAAAGTTCATGAAAACCATGAACAAATTAGTGAAGTAGAACATTTTAATAAAGAAAAAAAAAATGACATAAAAATTAAATGCTAAAACATAATAATGGCTTAAATAACAAATAATAAACAATTATCTACTTCAAAGGAACTATTCTACTCAGCGTCTAAATTAACGATCAACTCCACCGATTGGTTGCATTCTATTGATATATATATTTGAAGAAATAAAAATTTACAATGAGACCCCCTTAATGTGATCTTAAGACAAATCTTTATGTATAAAAATGATGACTCTTACCATTGCTATACATATTAATAAAAATATGAGATGTGGTATGATTGCCAATAATACAGTCATCCTCCAAATACTAAGCAACGAACAATTAATCAAACTTCTACAGGTACCATATGGTCTTTAATGATTGGCAAAACCCTAACCAAATAAAATGTTGTATTCGGATTTATTTCTTGAAGTATATTTGGTAATTGAAATAGTCCCTGTTTAATGAATACAATAATGTGTCTCATATACTAGTACATGTATAGTGTCGTATTAGTGATTCATATATTATAGGACGAGGAAGCCTAATAGTAAGTCGATACTTAGATTTTGCAAGGAGTAATAAGTTCAAAGTCATGTTCGTGTATACATACATTTATTAAGTAGCAGTCTTTATTTTACTAAGAGGCTCCACGTGGAGCATAGTAGTACAAAATAAATATATATACAATTATGAACAATGTTGAACATAATGAATGAACAGGAAGGTAATATCATTTGAATAAAGACATCACTATCTTAATAAATTTGGCAAGGCCTATTATAGTAAATTTATCTTTACAATTCATTACTTCCCTATAGCTAACAGTATTTGGACTGTCAGTTATGTGTTTTTGGCAAGAATTTACATCGTTCTTGAATAAAATAAGTACATTTGAACAGATAATGAAATTCATCACCTAATTCTTGTCTCTTACAAAGATTACATATTCGTTCAGATTTATCAATGGCTTTAAACCTGCCAGTTTCAATTGGCAATTTATGACTACTACATCTGAGTCGACATAAGTTATACGATAAATCTTGTGGTAATACAATCAAATAATTTTCAAAACCAAAAGTTGTCTTGTACATCCTATAATTAGAACATTTCGAGGAATTATAGATTGGGTATAATATTGACACTTTGCAAGAGTTACCTTTCCTGATTCCGTTTAATTTGGTTGATTTTACTAGAGATCAATGTATCCTCTCAAAAGTACCGGTCTTAACACAGAAACGACTACGCATTTTTACTTAAAAGTAGTGCGTTTGTAGACCAAACCAAATCTTAATTTGTTCAGTGGGTTTATCTACACCATGAATTACCTCTACATTTGTACGTAAGCCAGTGTCTGAATTTTATATGAACTGGTACATACACTGCCACATGAATCTGCACACATTTTCCTTATTTGTGTACAAAAGCGAAAATAAATAACACGAATACAGCCTACTGAAGTTATACATACAATCACGACAGTTGAAAAATAAATGCAAGCCCCTTCGTATTACACACTACAAGTTGATTTCTAAGTTTATCAAAGTGGATAGCCTTCGGTCTGTCTAAGCCATCCTGGGATGTCAGGATCTCTTTGTGGAGCTGTCCATCCGAAGACAGAATGATGACGTTGTTTGACTGATATCCTGCAACGTAAAGGTTTGAGTTTGAATCAATGGTGATACCGCGTGGCTGTTTTAGCTCTTTGGGCTTCGTGAATTTCCACTGTTTAGTTCCATTATGGTCAAAGCAGGTAATAGTATTACTCCGAAAGTCCGACAAATATGTATAAGTTTTGTCTGATGTAAGGTGTGTGTTCCAGTCTTCGAAACATTCTCCGATTTGAGAAGTTATTGGTGAAACAGTTCCAGTTTGTGTGTTCACTACCTCAAGTTTGGACCTTCCTGAACAGAACATAACCGACTGATCGTGAGTGGTGGCTCCATAACACCAAGTTTCTGTACTAATTGATCGAACGAATTTTAGTTTGTAAACTTCGTATATTTCAATGCTACATCCCAAGATCCCTGTTGTAACCGCCACCAAGTTTTCATCCAAGTTTACTACATCGAACACAGACTTATTACCTAACCTAGCCTTATACTTATTTCCATTTTGAACCTTTATCATTTGGCCCTTGTGTGAGTCTAGTATGTCTGTAAATAGTACAGAGCCATCTTTAAGGGATGTACAACCAATGATTTCGTTTACCGAGCCCAGTTTGATTGTATCCTTTAAAGACAATTTCATATTGCGGATGTCGATGGTTTGGAAAGCTGTAATCTGAGCTCCTAGTATGACTGTCATCTGTAGAGACAACCGAGGAGAATGTTCAATCTTGGTAACTATTTCACCAAAAGTCTTTATATTTTTTTCGAAATTTGTAATTAGCTCATTAAACTTGCAATCTAAAGATGTGTGTTTGAGATCGACTAATTCGTACACATTTTTAATTTCATTTTCGAGTTTTTGTATTGAACTACCTAGCTCTCTCTTACAAATGAAATTGTAGGGACTTGAATTTATGTTTCTAACCCAATGCACGCTATTCTTTAATTCAGCTAATTTCAACTCCTTTTCTTGAAACGTTTTCAGTGTGTTACCAATTTTTGTCGACGCCCTATTTGTACAAGTCTCAAGTTCGTCTTTAGCCAAAGCTTCTATCTTGTCTAAATGTTCGTTGAGTAATTGTCGCTGCAGTGAGATATTCCTTAATATAGTTTGTTTTTGTTCCGACAGTGACTCCATATTACTCTTTCGGTCCGCAATTGCTGCTTTTGTGTTATTGTCTAATTCGGAGAGTGTCTTATTGATATCGTCAAATGTCGGGTATGAATCCGCTTCACCTATCAAGTCTTGTAACATTTTAACATTATCAGTACATTTACCATGAATGGTCGTTGCGCATCTCTTGCAGCAGACAACATCGTGCGATTGGCAGAAAAACTCTAAAATTTCACCGTGTTTTTCACAATACTGATTTATATTCCGTACAAAAGGAGGTAACAGGAGATAATCTTCGATATGTATTAGTTGATGATCTCTTAATATCTTCAACAGTTTGTGATGTTCTTTGCAGTCGCTGCATAAAGCTTCGTCGCACACTATGCAAAAGACAGTAGAAGGTTTCGTCAGATGTCTTAATGTGCAGGGACTGCAATTATTGAAACTTGTATTGCTTGCCATTAGCTTATCTGAAAATGTCGAACATACCAATATACAATATACAACATATCCAAGATATGGCCATACATGTAACACTATTCAATTTATGTAAAATATATTATGCTTTCTATTACTGAACAAAAAAACCATGGTAGCATCAATTTAATATTGAATTTGCAAACAATATACCCCAGGTTAATTATGCCCCCGGTTAATTATACCCCAAGTTAATTATATTTCAAGAACAGAGCACCAGCTACATAAATAAATACCGTCTTGTCCGTACCAAATGGCGAATCCATGGGGGTCTCTCACCTCTTATGAATTTGCACAAATCAAAATAGCGCATTTTGTGTGTAAATGCGTGCATGAAAAACGTGATTGTCAAAGATCTTTTTTGTGGGGGTGGGGTAGGGCTCAGTGTTCCCCCCTTAGGTGATTCTCTGGATCTGCCGCTGGTTCCTCTGCGCTTCCTTATCCCCGAAATAATAATTCTTTACAATTATGGTAGCTGGGTACATGTGATAGCATAGTACAAGAGATGTAGATCTAGGCCCACGGTCGAGGTTGGTATCTCTTTTAAGTGTTCAATAAAGCATTTAATCAAAAAGTCAAGCGTGCAATATGGGTGTGCCACAGTCAAAAATACATTGTTTAAATTGTGTAAAAATAGACAATTTTTATATCGAAGGGAACAAACCAAAGCTAATAAGCTCGACTAAAGTTAATGTATTATTAGTAATTCGAAGCAAAGGTAAATTTGTATCTATAATGCAAATTTTGTCTGCATAAATCTTATCAAAGATAACAAATCCAATTGCATAATAAATAGACCATATGTTGTGGAGTTCATCAAGTAAAGGACCAAAAGACAGTTGAACTAGAATTAACAGAGCTGAAGATGCGGTGAGGCAGAAAAAAGGACTACGAAACATTGCGCATTCACCCAATGCTTTATGTGTGTAGGACGTCTTATTGTTGAAGCAAATGTTCGACCAAAGTATTGTAACCTTGATGTAAAACATTGACATAAATATATCAGATGAGGTATGATTGTTAACGAATAACAGTGAACATAAAAAAAGCAATGACAACCACTGGACCACAGTTTCCTGGCTTGGGAAAGGCACATAAAGTGTGCGGTGGGTTTAAACATGTTAGTGAGCGCTCATCCCTCGCTTTAACCATGGACAATGGTAACAAATTTAACTACATTGTATAAAAATCGATTGAATTCGGATTTAACACATGAGACAATACATTGCAAAGAATACAAAAGACAATAAGCTGTATCTACTCGCTTTGAAACCCAGCGAACCGCGCCGAAAGCACCCACTGAGACAACCGCTTTAACAAACGCAAGTGTAAAGTGATGATTTCTAATAATATTTCCGACTCTAAACCAAACAAATGGATATCTTACTATAAATTTGAGCATTTTAATAATCTGCAAATGATTTGTAATAAATAAACTGAATTTTTCTCACACTATTATTTGTTGCATATACGTACATGTAAAACAGAAATGTGTGATTTAAGGTAATACAGGAATGTATTCTATATGCGGCCTTGTTGTTCATTTTGATTGGATTGTATTTTGACATGAACCTGATTTTGGCACGATACTAAGATATACGCTAACATACCCTTAATGGATATTGTGAATATGTCAAAGAGACAACAACCCCACCGGGATGAAAATGTCAGCTCAAGGCCATTCGTGGGTCTTCAATGAACGACGAAGAAACCCTAAAAACACTGGGCAGGCTGACGCTGGCGCTAAAAACAATATTATACACAGATATTGCGAAATAGTTGCCTCTATATTCTCCAGCAACATAAAAGAAAGTGGGGAGTGTAACAGGAAGTGGAAACGAAACAAGACATACAGAGGCCAGATATCTCTGACTTTGGACAGGTGCAAAATGCGGCGGGGTCAAAGTACTTTGCCGTGATCATAAAACACCCCCCTCCCACACACACACCCTTTGATAACTAGCCATTGTTCAATGCGAATACCTATGATTCAATCGTTCTCAACAAGTTATGTGCTCGCCTCCTACCAATTACAACCAGGAAGTTTAAAAATGACTTTAGTTTTTAGGGTAGATACTAATACCGAAAAGTGAAAAGCACATTTTACAGGTGTAGATAGTTAATCAAATGTTACTAGATTCAAATCAAACAAATTTAGATTTCAACCTGTAATTTATATTAACACGCAATTAACCATAATTCAACTAATCATTTTTCTTCTTTTCCGCATGTTCCTGGCTTGCAATATATCATGAATGATTTCGTAACAGAAAAAAACTTGGTGAAATAAAATTATCTTAAATTTGCATGTTTTTTTTTTAATTACTTTCTTGTTCTTTATGTTATTATAAGCATTCCTTGCTACGTTGGTTGCTTTCAAAGACCCTTTTACAATATAATATTAGTGACTACACACCCGTAGGCAAAGGGTAAGGTTCTTTGGGTTCTCAAGAACCCTCTTAAAAACGAAGCACTATCAAAATCGAAGTTTTGTTTAATTTGTGACTATTAAAGTCGACAGCATTTCGCGGTGCGAGTTGCGGGACTCGCTCCGCGAGCCTAAAGAACCCCCTCTACAAATTCCTGCCTATGGACCTGCGTCATTCAATATAAAATACACTTTAAATGAGTACATGCATGCATACTAAGTCGTATCAAACATCAAGTAATAGCATATTCATCGAGAATAAAATTATTGTCGATCTTTTACATAACATCCACAATCCGGGGATAAAAGTAAGACTCAAATAACAAACACAATGAATGACTCAAATTAACGAATTAAAAATTGGTTTTGGATCAGGTACATCGGTATTGTAAGCGTCCTCTTCTTTTCTTTTATAAATTTACTCCAAGTATAAAACAAAATATCACTTAAGTATTTAGTAATGTTTTAAGACAAAACTTGGCTTGAAACATCAAAATAATCAATAAGCTGGTGGTGTATTGCCCTTTCAGAACAATTAGGCGATACCGGTAGAATGCTAACAGATCTGTAGTTTCTTGTACCTGTAGAT
This sequence comes from Perna viridis, assembly GCA_037379345.1. Classification (NCBI taxonomy): domain Eukaryota; kingdom Metazoa; phylum Mollusca; class Bivalvia; order Mytilida; family Mytilidae; genus Perna; species Perna viridis. The sequence goes on along the minus strand of CM074522.1, from coordinate 37,171,828 downwards.
GACTATTCTTTATGTAAGTTTCCTTCAGATGATTAGGAAACTCCGATTTATTGATCATAACAACTGTAAGTTTATCAATAGGTTTCATAATTAGAGGTTTTGGCTATTTCACTATTTGACTATTTCACTATTTCACTATTTTTACTGATACGTACACCATCAAAGTCAGTTGCTTTGTTCACATTCAACGTATTAATGGGTTTTTCTACAAATTCATCATTAATTTCATTAAAAATAAATTACCTTCAACATTGCAACTCTCCCTTAATTGACGACTCATCGTTCGAGATTTGTCATATATATTACTAGAATATATATGTGACTATATATTGAGAATAATAAATGCCAAAATCTATACCGCATGTCGTATCGACCACGAGGTACCAATATCAGGTCCGAGAGGCTGATATCGGTCGTGTGGGGATACAACATACGATACGGATTTTGCCATGTATTATTTTTTTATATTATATATAATATATCATATATATAATATATAATTATCATATATTTCAAAAGGTCCAGAGAAAATATATTTTGTCAAATCAAGTATTCCTGTTTGTGAGATCGATGACAAGTTCATGTACTCTGATGACTTCGCTATATATGTCACAGCATTATTAATTGTAGGTTCATTAACCTGATCGGATGAAAGGAAGTAGAATGTTGAAAGGACAGATTGGTATACTGACAAAGTTTGTAATGTTCACGATATTTCTCTCTCAGATTATAGGATTACAGTTAATATCACTTTATTTTTTTATGCTTAAAAATTATACATAGTTTATGAAATTGTAATAAGACTGTATATTACAACTGCAATATTTTGCAAAACTGCCGCTATCTTCAAATTGTTGATGGTGGTCAAAAAAAAAAGGTCAACCCCCAATGTAATTTTTTTTAGATCTCTGAAAGCAATGGATTTTGAGTCCTACAACATATAGTTTTAATTAGAAATTAGATAAAAACTTGAAAAGGTTAGTATTGTCGGCTATGGGAACATACATATTACCGTAAATCCCTTAACAGAATATTTGCCGAACTGCAAGTTCCGAACAGCGTCTGACGTTAAAAATCTAGAGGTTACAGCCAGCCCTCTCAGAAAATGCAAGAATCTGGCATAGTCGGGAACAAATAGAATGATTTATGCGACGTTATCCGATTGTCCGAGATTTTCGAAACGCTTGTCTGCAGCGGTTAGTAAGAGAGGAATAAACGTCTGTCGCTGTTTGGAGCTTGGCTGTACCGATGTGAATTGTTGATAGTCCCTTATTTATTATTATTTTCACACTTATGATTTAAAAATTCATTTTGTGTTACTTCAAGAGTCGTCTGCTCCTGATAGTAAAACCCGATAGACGCCGGATAATAATGAACGAGGAATTCTCAAAGGGGTACTATACGGGTTATGCGATATAGGGTAAATGATACATGTACGGGTCGTGATACAGATCATTGAAAAGAACCTACTTCGTGATACTAAAAAAAAACTTAATTTAGTACTTAATAACTAAGTTTCGGAATACTCCGATACAATTGTATTTTTAGTTTTGTAAGGGTCCTACTAAAAAGCGTCCGGAAGCGCCCGAGGAGTTTGAAAAAAGTACCCGGGAAATACATATCTTGAAAATGATATGACTTGTTATTGTTGAAAATATCCCTGCCTGGCTTTAATGGAAGAGGAATATATTACACGGTGGATGCATAACAAAAATACACCTTATTCCGGTCGGCTAAAAAACGTGGTTAACAGGTAAGGAATTTGGTGAACACTTTTTCAACATTGATATAAATTATAATTCATGCCTTACCGAAAGCAAAAAAATTAATAAAACAATTTGAAAGTACTTCCAGTCCCAATATAAATTCTTCGACACATATCATGCTGTACCGTAATGAGACAAAGTACTTCCTGCCCCAATATAGACTTAGTTGTATACACTACTCCTCGTCATGTAAAACCGTAGTTAACAGGTAAATGGCGGCTTGGAAATGATATGTTGTCTTATGAAGAAATGAAAAAATGATTGTAATGAAACAGGGTAGTTCCAGCTCAACGGAATTTGCAAGAGGTTGGAACACCTATTGATTGAAATTTTTTTTATTGCAAACAGAAGTGCAAAATCTGATGTCTCAGTATGGACGTTCTTCATGACAATGTAATATATTTACGGATCCGACCCCAGTAGTGACTGTCCTTTTACAGTTCCGACCCAACTAGTGACTGCCCTTTTATTTATTTGCTTCGCATTTCCATAACCTGGCAGCCTGGGTAATGTTTTCGTTCCATAAGTCTCTCTCAAATATAACCCCTGGTCACCAGTGACGTCTTCTGTCTTGATTGGCTGAGCAGATATGACGTTATTTTTTTATTATTATTTTCATACGTTCTCATATTCAAATTTAAATAAGAAACATTAAAGATTTCATTCATATTATTTGTATATCATCTTTCGATACAAATGCACAATAATAAAGTTAATTTAGATAATTTTTTATATGTTTTCATTGAAACGGCAATGTACTCATATATTGTGCATATCCATCGGTGGTGACCTGAGTCTATATTTTTAGCGATCCTAGGGTCGCTTATGATATTGACCAGGAAACCATATTACTCATTTCCAGTGCCAGAAATATCTGGTGGTCTGCTCCATTGCAAGTAATGGGAAGGAATCGTAACTCTAACAAGACGCATGGTTGCGTTATCTTTACTACGACCTTACTTCAATTCACGTATTACATTTCGTCCTGGGAATAATGTTCTAGATTATTCATATTTTAGAAAAAGGAAGAAAACCATATATTTTCCAGTTTTTACTGTTATAAAGCTAGAGTATTGTCTATTATGACGCTGTTGAAATATCGTGTTTAAATTAATCAGATATGCACCTACATGTATGTACAATTTATCTAAAGTTTTCCCCATCTACTGAAGCCAAGGAGAGTACTTTGCAATTTGAAATCTACTTCGCAATAATGAGATGTAGATTTAATGTATTTAAAGATATTTATTTTTTGGACTAACACAACATAAACGTAAAGGATATTTCAACTATGCGTTGCAAAAAGGAACTACGTGTATATACATTTGGTTTCTTTATTTGGTAAGTAGCGTTAAAGCTAACTACGCGTATATACAATACAGATATTTCTACGGGTCTATTCCTATTATGATATAAACATGCACTGAGCATCTTAGATATATAATGGGACTTAACTAACTGAATAGCCTGAATGTTTTGGAACTTTTTATGAGTACATTCACTCTTTTATACTTCGGAAGATACCTTGGATTAAGTGTTGGAAATTGTATTGGAACTATTGATACCTAGTGAACAGATCATCTGAATTTTTGTGAACTCTAAGCTGGACAGCGGAATTTTGACAGATTAAGAAAGTTTCCTGACTGTAAAGTGTTAATTGTAGAAATTAAACTTCAATATTAATTATTAAGATTTATTAAAGTTATTGAAATTGTAACTTTTTGATTGAACCTTTCCCCGACCTTGACTTTATGAGAACTACACTGCGTTAGATTGTTGAGAGTCTATGCATTTCCTGAGAGTTAAGTACTTCATACCTCCCACCCTTGGACTCTTGGTTCCCGCCCGTTATCTTCCGGCATCCGATCCCTTAACTACTGATGCCAGCCCCACTTACTCCTGGATTCCCGTCTCAGGGGCGGATCCAGTCACCGGGGTTTCTCAGAAAAAAAACGGGGGTGTTTGGAAATTATTTGCCGTTTTTTGTCAATTTTACAGATGAACAAGACAAATTTTCCAATAAAAAGGTGAGGTTCTAACCCCCTACACCCTCTGGATCCACCACTGCGTCTATCCGTACTCCTTAATCCCTGTTCCCGCCCCTGTAACTCCCGAGTTCCCGACCCCCCAGTCCACCCCTTCAAAGGAGTTCGGTATAGTTTTTAAATAACCATCTGTCTCTAACACATTGTATTGAAAAATATCAAGTGATGTAGAAACCAGTTAGGAGTTTTGACTTACACAGACTTCGTAAACTGACATAAATTAGTGTAACAATGACGATAGCAAACTGGAAATGAAATGGACATGAAATGGGTACAAAAAGGAGCCGTCGTAGACCATTTCGAGTAGTACAGTGGAGATCACTTCTAACCTCTCTTTAGTTCTGTATGAATATAACAGGAAAACTGCTCTATGACAGCAGATAGAACAGAAATCCTAAGAGAAGTTGTCTTTGGTCGTGACACACTTTTTCCTATTCCTGACAGATCATGACCTAAACTTTATGTTGGATGACTTTAGTAAAGCAAAAGTTGAAATTTGGCATTAGCTTTTTGAAGTTTTTGAACTACAAGATTACAGATATGTACCGTTGACGGTCATTTGACGATTCCTGAGAAATTGAGACTGTTGCCAGGGCTACTGTGACAATGGTCTATAGCCCATTAAGTGTCATTCCCTGTAAGAATCAGGCAGTCGGTGAAACATGGCATAAAAAAAACATTATTTTGATAGTTTAATTTGACTATTTGCACCACCAGAATCAAGGAAAACAGACAAGTTTGTTCATATCATACTGTACCATTGGGTTACTATTTCATCGAAGTGCCCTGAAAATGATCATTTCAAGGGCAGATAACTCTGTCAAAAATCTCATTTTCTAACATTCCTTTGCAAAATTTCTGAGCAAAACTAGTGATTCCAAGATCAAATAATGGTATTTTGAAATTTAGAAAGCATCATTGAGTGATATTACATTGTCAGATTGGTGGGGTTTTGACATACATGTTTCTGATTTTTCCAATTTTGCCTGATTCTTACGATGACTTACACATAATAATAGAAAATATATCAAACGATCAAAGATTCAATATTGACGCTTCAATATTTGTTGTCCAGTTCACTTTTAATCATACGAGTAATGTTTTACTGCTTACCGAATGAATTTGAATTGATTTGGACACACAAATTAAATATTACCATGTACGGTGGTTTTTTTGTTGTGTTTCGGTGTGTATGGTCTGTAGTTTCCTGTAAACTTGACCCCTTTGGGAACAACTGCATAGTGTTGAAGAGTATATCCATAGGCATAACTGACATATGCAACTAGTTCAACACAGGGTATGTTCGATAATACAAACATTATTAGTATTTGCTTTCTCTTTCTCTGTTTCAGCATGAAACCAAGTACCAACTAAAAACTTACATTTCTAAATGCAAGCTGTTATAATTCAGTTAATCGTATCTTATAGTATCGAATCAAAATTCATCAGGACTATTGTAAGTCATGTGAAAGTCACCCATGGGCGAGATAAATCACGCACTGTTTGTCTCGTGACAATGAAATATGTTATGACGTTTCGTAGGGCGTTTTCAAGTTGAAAACATTTCACAAAAAGAATTTTATTAGTAATAAAAACAATTAAACTTCACTAAACAGACATACTTGGTAGAGCCAATTTAGAGATCTGGAATACTTAATCCTTGGTGTTTACGATCATATCATTATCTCGCAATCCATAGATTCCTAAAAAAAATGCTCAAATTCAAAATCATCGTCCACAATATTATAGTCCGGATTCCTTTCTATGTTAGAATTTGATGACGGTTTCCTTCGTTCGTATTTGTTCTAGGTATTATAATCTTTGGTTTTCGCTTTAACCGTTTGACTTGGTTTGATAAAATATTAAACTGTGGGAATAAACAGCAATAAGAAATCCACTGTTTTGGGACCTATCTTCATCAAAACTTTACGAGGAAGCAGCTGCGTATCTAATTTATAGTTTGTACAAAATTGTTTCTGAATTGAATGCAAACCCTTTGAGGACTGCGACAAATCTAAATTATCATATGACACTTATCTACAGAAAATGACGAGATTGTAGGGAAACAAGGTTTTCTTGATAGAAGATATGCTGTCCCATCTCTGATAAATCCATGGGATTAATATATTTAAACGAAGTCTTCACGTGTATACATTCACCTTGGATTGACATATCACAGCGAAGTTAGGTGTGGCTAGTTCTATTATTTTTACACGGGATAAATTACAAGGTATATTTTTCATGTGTATAGGTCTGGCTATAAAACATGTCAAAACATACCAAACTATACTATGAAAAACGCACAATTTAAAGAAGTAAAGTAAGTCTGTGTTTTCTGTTAGACATAAAAATAATATATATTTTTAATGAATTTAGAAATTATAAGTGTTGTATATGTTTATATACAAAAACATATTTCCCTTTTGGTCATTAATATAAGTTTCATTGTGTTTCCAATTATATTTGTCTTGTAGTCATTCTATCAATGGAGGCTTATTTGTTCTGTCTCTTTTTCGTTACATGTTTGCCTAATTGAGTGGAAACACTCCTGAAGTAGTCAATAAATCGTTTGTTTGCCTTTTTTAGTGGAAACACTCCTGAAGTAGTCAATAAATCGTTTTTGTTGTTATTAAGGTTATTAAGGAAGAAGTATTGAACTAAAAAAATAATAAAACAAATCAAGTTACAATTACATTTTTTTTTTACAAATCTTGGCATGATTCTACACTGATATCATGTTGATGCTGCATGCAAAGTACTGCAAATTTAACAAGTTTGCAAAGTAAAATCAAATTGAATATAATCTGATACATTAACAAAAGAACAATAAAAAACCCCAAAAAAATGAATGTAACGCATTAATTTCTACATACCATTTATTGAAGTCAAAATTATTCAGTTCTTGAAATAGTAAAAACTACATTTTACACGGATTACCTGAACACCATTTATTCGTTTGAACAAAGAGTAATCAAGGGAACCAAGGTTATAGCGGTAATCAAAAGAATGTAATCCAGGGACCAAGACACGTTATCGCATAATCACCCGGTGAAAGCATATTACGTGAAACATTTCATAACCTTATTTTTACCTACAATGTCACTTAGATAAGGCAGGTGCTTGGTTTTTCAGAGGTTCAAACACATTGAAATGTCTTCTTATATGTCTGGTTTACACACGTTCCTAGTATAAACAAGAGTTTGGTTTAAATAGGTTATCTGTACAAATTGAATTCACGGAATGAGTACAAGCCCCATTTTACCATACTATTTCTATCTTGTTTGTATTTCTGTCATATCTCACGTTGCACTATCTGTAGACCAATTTGACATTTAACATACCCAAACCCCTGGGGAATTGTCTCAGAGCGTCTTCACTTACACCTAATCACAAACAATTAACCTTCCGCTGACTTAGACAATCATGTTCGTTACAATTCAGTGCGGTGGAAGATAATTGATCTTAGAAGTAGGCATGATATTGTCGCTGGTAGGCTTCTATAGCTTTATATAGTAAAAACTGAATCTCTTTCGTAGAATTTTTTCGGCTTAGACAGGTGTTCGAATAATCCAGGTTCCAAATAAATATACAATGATATGAAGGGACTTCAAAAAATGGTTTTGTTAAGACAGGTTTCCTTGCCTGATCTTTTAATGCATTGCTGCACATATTTACATATTTGTTTTCTTTCTAAATACGATAGATTTAAGCATGATACTACTGTGGTCAGTCTAACCTTAATATGGTCTATTGGTGAATCGGTCTAAAATGAGTGTAGGCAAGGAAAAATATACGTCAAACAAATAATTTAGATATTTAAAAATACACCAGCTAAATGTATTTCTTATGGTTCATTTAAGGTCAAGATCTCGGATGCAAATTTACGTGCATAAGAATGTTAAAATATTTAATAAGTCAAAATATTATGAAAGAAAACGTTCTGGTAAATGTTTATTCTTTATATACTTTACAATGCATTTCTTGACTTTCGCAAAAAATGAATTATTATAAATGCAGATACATTTTTTTAAATACACAGGAAAGGAAATAAAGTATTAAATTTTAAATATTTGTAAAATGTTCCTCTGACATCTTATAGGGTCTTCATAATCTTAGTTTCTTAAGGAATATTTGAAGTAAAATAAATGAGCAGGGGTTCACATCCTTAACCCGAAAATACATAGCAAAGTTTATTTTGCCAAGAAATATGCATTTGCCTTGCATGTAAATTAATTCAATATCACATGAAAGAATTCAGCCCGAAAACGAAATATCAAGTATTTCAGGTAAAAAGGGAATATGTTGAGAAATATTATTGTATACAAAAGCGTTTCGGAAAGTTCAGAAATTATGACTATTTTAGGTATGTATGTATGTATGCGTGCAAGATCTGACTCGGGAAGAGCCCTTATCATCAAATTAATTGTTTTCTTATTTTTCCAAAAAACATCAAACAGACTGTTAGTTACTTTGAAAATATCACATAACACAAATAACACAATTACCGATTTGTTTAGTTGTTGACCCTATTTCTCTATTTTGTAATTACGTTGTAAGCCGACATTTCAGCGTGATATTCACCATAACGAACACCCTTGTGGATCTTTCTTCGAGCGTCTTTACTCAAATCAAATCACAAACAATTAACCTGTTGCGTCTAAGACGATTGCCAACGACATTAAGATTCAGAACAGTACAAAATAATTAATCCTCCGAAGGAGATGAATTGTTGATGTACCAAGAATTCTTCAGTGATGAGTCTCCATTTGGTAACCAAATTTTAAATTTTCATTTATAGTTTGTATAGGGCATATGTGAGATGATTTGATTGAAGAAGGTTGGGTAAGATACTTATCGTTAGTTAAAATTAATACTATAAAGCAAATCTTAAAAAACATAAACAATATTATTGCCCTGCTAATGAAATTACTGTCGTCTATTCATTAGAGTCTAATTTCTGATGAATACTAATACAGTGGAATACATTTATGATCCTTTCTTGTTTAATCATAGAGTAAACTTTTGGAAACGAGCAGCTCTTAAAACATCTGGACTATTATAATGCCACAATTACAAGATAAACGTATAAAAATAACAAGTACATTTGTAAAAAACTAACGAGTTAATGTGTAAATTAAGTCGTTTGGTGTATAGAATTATTGCATGAATATTGGTTAATATTTACCCGCGCAGATATCATTTTGCACGAGCGTTCGAGTGCAATATGGTACTCTGCGAATAGACAAACTCATACAATATCCCTTTTATATTACAGTAATAAATTCTCTAGTGTTCCTGAAGTATTTTTTTAGTTGAGGTGTGATTTTAACAAATTGTTCTATTATTGCAATAGGTCCGATATAAGCACACTTTGATTGTAGTTTCCATTGGCAGTGTTTTTACAGTTTGCAGAATGTAATGCCCTCCTATTTAGATGCACGATAAATTGTTTTTTGCATGGAAAAATATGTATCACATGCTGTATCAAACTCGGTCAATATCAGTCCTCTGGTGGGAACTCCTTGTTCATAGAAGCATAGATACCACAGAATGATACAACATGTAAAATAGATTTTGACACATAGTAGTAACTCAGTTTTTACATAAATATCTACTTTTGTGTTAATGACAATATTGACACTGTCACTTTTCATAAAAAAAATAATTACACATATTCGTATTCATTTTTATATGTATATCTATCTTTTCTGAAATCACATAATGATATTTACGCTCAATTAAAAAAATAATATTTGATTTTATTTATAACGTAAACAAACCATAGTTAAGATCTAATTCAAGCTGTTTTTCTCACGGTCTTTGTTTTTACTTGTAATGTTCAGAGATTATTTCACGCCTATGTTCATTAGGGTCTAAACGCATCAAGTGCTAAAAATAATGAAAAGGAATTAATATAAACCACAATTCTATACAAATCATACTCAGTTGACGTTAAATTGATTGCATTCATTTATGCTATCATTTCTGTGTCTTATAAGAAATTCAATATTCTAATATTCTTACAAGATCAAACAATCAATTGACTCTTCTATGGTAAAGACAAAAAAAAAGATATGTATTTGACAGCTAAAACGAATTTACCGAGTAAATTATATTTGTAGACTTTAAAAGCATACAATCAAAAGGTAGAAGACATGTGTAAACTAATTATAACAGACTGAATAAAAACAATAATAGCACAATGAACATGGTATGTTATAGAAAAGAAGCCGTAAATAACACCCCAAAATTATTTTTTATTATGAAATCAAGCAAGAAATTTGACATTTTGTATGGTGTCATAAAGGTTGGTGTATTGATGATTATCAGTGACACAAACTTATAATGAAACTGGTGATTAAGACGAGACTGTAATATAATTTGCCATATAATTACTTCCTGGAATTTATTTCTAAATTGTTCATCAACAGCTATAAAATCTGCGAAATTAATACACATTATCAAATTTTACCAAAACATAGCAAATAGAAATCACACTATATTTCCGAAATGAAAGAGTAAAATAAAAATTATCGTACTTTTGAGATTAAAAGTTATTATGAGAAACCCATGCAATAGAAAATCTCTCGAGATGTGTTTTGATTAAGAAAGTCTTTTCTACTAAATTTAATTCGATTAATTCAATGTGGTTTGGCAGCAAATTTAAGTTATCACTACAAAAGTGTAAAAGTTGTCATCGTGAGCTCATTGATCGTTATAATTATCCGTAAGAATAAATGAGAACCGGTCTGTTATTCTAGAAATAGCAAGGACGTTTACCGTACCGGTTCACCTGATCCATGCTACCTATTTGTATTAGAATCCGGGTTGATTTTTTACTTTCGTATTTATGTGCGTGTTCTTATGGTTATTTTACATCTCTTGTTGTATATACAGTTTCTTTGTCGAGACGTTATTCGTGGATTATGTTCCTGTTTAGCATTCGAATCTTGCTCTCCTCCAACGGATATCCTTGATTTATTTCGTTTCAGAAAGAAATCATAAGCATATATGCTAGAATTTTAGTAATATTTTGGAATATTTCATATAAAAGCATTCTAGATCTGTAAAGATCACAAACTCTGTAGATATAAAGCATATACTAGCATTACGTTTTTAGTTTTCATTTATGTCAATCAAACAATGATCTTTAGAGATTATTTCGTAAAGGTGTGCTATGGTTAAATCTACTTTTAAGGGGAATGATTTTTTTCAATTTAGTATTGCCATTTGAGCTTTAGATGTAGAAATATAAGTTTGGCTATACGTAAAACAGAACAAAACTATAGAAACGAGAAATAAAAATCAGGAAAACAAATACAATATAGATTTATTACGAAAAGTGATTACTCAACATAGAATAGAAAATGCACTCATACTAATGTTGCACAGTTCTATATATCTGCTGATCATTGTTTTAAGGAGTAACTTTTCATCAGCAATTAAAAAATCAAATACTTCGGATGATCTAAATCCCAAACTTTATTGTGCATAAGAAGTACTGAAAACCGAAACTGTGGAAACAGAAAACCAAAGCCAGCACCGAAAAGTTCTACACAGTTGTTTACATATAATGAAATCTCAATGGTTTATCACTTCCTTATGTACATATACACAGATATATATATGTGTTGCTGTGTTTCATATGATTCAATTACAGTTCGTTTATCCTTAGATTTAACTTTGAACGTGATATAACAGATCACAAGAATCGCGTCAATAGTTTTGCCACTATCAAAATATATAATCCAATAAACTGCCGTAAAATACAGATTGTAAGTTATCTCTTAACAACAAATAACAAAGACGTAGGAAGTCAATGTATGGTTTTATCCATCAGACTGTCAAATACTTGCAGCTTTTTGTATCTTAATTTCGTTTCATTTGATGTTCGTTTATAGAGCGCATTTTTAATCATGATATGTTTGGTTACTGAATAACTTCCTTTTTTGTTGCTGCAATGACGTCAGAACACCGATCATACTTTACGTTAGTACTTTATCATAGTGATTTCTATCGTAATTTTCTAATTAATATGCTGGCCAATGACGATTTATTTCTATCAAAAATATTTATAATCGCAGTTTTACCTGAGTAGACTAAAATGTAAAGAAACGGTAAACCCGTCAAAAACAGCCAATTTTCAAGTCCCTATTTTGGTAAACCAAACACCTGTCTAAAATTGGTTCGGTTTCGACAGGTTTCAATCTATGCTTTAACTTATTTTTAAAGTTTCGAACACTTCATATTGTTGGTAGAAGATCATGTCAGAAAACTGGAAATTATCATTCTAAAATCAAAGTGATCAAGATAAAACCTAGGGTTAGGATTTTTATGATCACGGAACAAAGACTAGACCAGCAACATAGACAAAACACAATAAAACAAACCCAAATCAACATAACCATACACAAAGAAAATGAAGAATAACAAATACTTCAGGTGAACATGGTCATGGAAAATATGTTCTGGATTTAGCCCGTTTTTGTGCAAAATTGATAAATATAACTTCAGACACTTTCTGAATTTCACGAATATTTCTGAAAAAAATATTATTACTCCTACATTTCAGTTTTACGGGAAATTACACCGGAGATCTTAATTTCTTCCAAGTCGCATAACTTAACCTTTATGGAACTACTTAAGGAAGTAGACCAAGGGTAAGGAACACAACCCCTTCAAATCATTGGAACGTTTGTATTCAGCATTTTATATCAATCTCATGTAGACATACAAAAAGCTTGGACGGATTTCATTCTTTTTCCAAGGAAAACTTGAAAGCCTTTGGTGAAATTGAATATGATACAAACATATCACTGATTTCAAGAGTTATGTCCCTAACCCTAAGTTTACCTCCTTCAAGGGATGTATCTTTTTCTATAAACGTTGAATACAGTGAAACCTGTCTAAATCTTTTTGGTCACAGATGTGTTATGTGAAAGCAAATGTCATGTTTACCTTAGTTAAAAATACATTTAAACCGATATAGGGGACTAAAAGAGTGTCTGGTTTATTCAGGTTTTTACTGTATATAGGAATATTATAAGTTGTGAAGTGGCTCAGTAAGGATGCTCGCTGGTCATAGCAAGCCATTTTTGTCAACTTTTCACTGGTTTTATCCCTTTTATAGATTAATATTTTTGTCCAGTGTCATTTTTAACTTCTCTGGTTTTATGCATTTCATAGCATTAATACTTTTGCAAGTGACACCCACTTTTCTGTTCATAATTTTATTAAACACATCTTAACATGTTGTTTGTGAAGATTTAATAAACTTTGTTACTTTTTCGATGGTTTTAATAGATAAAATCTACAAAAACAAAACCAATGGCAGATCTAGAGAAATCCTTATCCTTCCATATTTTCAATGTTGTATCTCAAAAATGAGCACACTGACCAATCGTTTTTGGGATGCTGACTACAGTGTGAATGACATGAAAATAACTGTCCTTTCGGAAATTTGGTCAGGTGCAAATCAGCGAAAGTTTCTAGAATAACGGACCAGTTTTCTTGGGACTGCCCTTCTCTTCGAAATGAATGTCTAAACTCGCATTTTGTTATGGTCGTAGCACGGTTTGCAAATATATTTAACACCATACACTTTAAAGTTCATAATTTACATTTTGAACTTGGCGTGTCTTCATTTCAACGATCAAGATCAATTTAAAGGGCACCTTACAGTCTGAGTTGACACTGATTTCTGACATTGAGTACTCTTTACCCTTGATGACGGCCGTTATCCCAAAGACTTTCTACAGTTTAAGTAGCAGTCTTTGTAAGACTCATACAAATTCTATAAAATGTGATACACCTCAAAAAAGGCTACATATTTTTATTTTTGATATGAAGTTGATTTCTGGGTCTATATTATGAAATCTGTAATTATTCATTCAAACCTGCCTGCTCTTAGGAGATAATCAATATTGAAAATCTAACAGATCTATTGTATTTGAGTGTCATTTACAGAGTTATCTCCATTAGTTTTGAAATATACAGTGCATTCTATATAATTTTTATCTCCTAAGAGAATGGGTTATATGAAAAACCGAATATTAATTTTTGTTTACTATGGCATTTCAAACAAAACATCAAAAATAAAAATATAGAGGCTTTTCACCCGTGAATCGCATTTTGCATGATTCTTAGCTAGAGTACTACTGAATACGTCTTATTTAATTCACATTTACTGTATTTACCTTTAGAATTAATATACAGAGAATCAAATTGTAATATATTTCACGAATCAAAACTTTTACCTTATTATCCGTACAGTATTAATAGACTATCAATCTTTCTCGAGACAAGGGAGGATCTCGCGTGACGTCTTTGAGCTGACCTTTCCTTCTTGTATCTATTTATTAAATCAGAAGCAGTTTTAAAAGATACAATTTTCATCTTAGAATATTCTATATACAAATTTGCATAAATCAGGCAATTGTAGATCCGCAGTGAATTGTCAATTTGCATATATTAGACGTTCTCAGTTGATGTATCTTTTATTAAAATGGATATGCATTTTCTTTGTTGTTAGTCATAATACCTCCCGTTTGAATTTTTCTCATCTGTATGACTGTGTTTGAGAAAAAAAGATACAGATTCAATCACATGTGTGTGAAAACTTTTGTAAACCCTAAGTTAAAGTTAGACCTTTCTGCACTTAAAAGTTCAAAAATGACAAAAAAATGATGGATATTCTCTTACAACATACTTTACGTTTACAAAAAAGTAGTTTATTTAACGTTATTCACATCAATATTATTATCTGTTGCTATTTATGATGGAATAAAATAAAACAAAATCACAACGAGAGGCGACCATACAATAACAAGGGCAAGGATGGTAACAATCAATCCAATGTAAACATCTATGGTGTATCCATCTGCACCATGAAAACTGATTTATTCAACGTGTCATAGTTTTCCTTTCCTCGTTTTTCTACCCGGGATTTGACTTTTTATGAGCAATTCGGCTTACCCTACCGGCGTACCTGGTCCATGCTCCCAGTTTTTAGTGGAGTCCGAGTTGCTCATTTGCTTTTGTTACTTTGTATGTATGATTTTAGTTACTTTATGTTCTTTGTTGTGTATGTCTGTTTTCCATGTCTGGTCTTTATCCCCGGATTGCATTCTTGAAATTACCGCTATAACCTTGGTTCCCTTCATTACTTATCTACATTTTGAAAAAAAATAAAAACATAAATGACATCAGACTGCTTTTGATCTTATATACATATGTGTATTGAGTATGTAGATTGTCTCTGATTCTGATTTAGCATCTGTTCTGGTAAATATTTTGTCGACATCCTCATCATTAAACTCAAGGATTATTGTTTATAATTTGTGTATACTTTAGACTATTAATTTTATTAATATTGAGACAAATTTTAGCAGAGTGATGGTACAATTCTTCCACTTAAATGTCCTAGAATTTGTTCAATCATTCATCAATGTGTTTGGCTCATTAGAAAGCTAAAATGCTTTAAAAACATTTTTGAAATGTACGAAAAATATCCATTACATTTGAAATGGATGCAAATAAAAGAAAATCCACATTTTTAAGGTCATTAACGCCACTGTAAAACTCAGAATTATGCACTTGGAATAAAAAGATATGTTGAATACATCGATACCTAAAACAAGAGTGCCCGAAAATTTTTAAGATAAGACACTATACAAAAGTGACCATAGCTGGTAAAAAGGAAGTAAATCCGAAATACCATTTATTCCCTTTTTTACAATTATACAACAGCTGTATTCCCAAAACCAAAACTAAGCGCCTGAATTGTGCAGATAAGTTGGATACATCACTGTTTAAATTATAAATTTGAGGATTACAGTGTTCTCGTGTACTGAATGAGCTCTTGGAATTTCTATAACAACTCGTTCAAGAGAAAAAAGTTATTCTTTATTTTGCGATGTAGAAAATCAAACTATCTATCAAATGATATCATTTTCAGACGTTTTCGTAGTGCAGCAACCTATATAGTAGAATTTTTAGGGCTTTTTAGGAAAAAATTGAAAATTCAATACTGAAGCGTTAATACTTTAAGGGTTTTGACATGGAAATATATGTCATTTAAGCAATTTATAGTGGGGTTGGTACATATAGTGCATGATATAGTACTATTGGAAAACTGAAACATTGGACTGCCTAATGATACATATATTTCTGATTCAACGAGTAAAAAAGTGGCCAAGAAATACAGAATATATCCTAGCATATATAGAAATGCCTTTTAAAATCAGTTTGAAATCTAAGCATTATGTTAAATTGTACGTGCAAGAGTTAGCAAGGGAACCAAGATTCTCGTGGAAATAAAAAAAACGTAATCCAGGGATAAAGACCAGACATGGAAAACATAAAAACACGACAAAGATCATAAAGCAACAAAAATAATACACACAAAGTAACAAAAGTAAATGAGCAACTCGGACTCCACTAAACGCTGGGAGCATGGAACAGGTACACCAGTAGGGTAAGCATCCAACTTTCACATGATACATTACGTTTTTGCACACTTTGTCATTGGCTCGTTCGCACTTTAGATTTTGTACAAAATTTGCGCACACTCATTTCAGACTTTGTACACAGGTTATCAGTTTTTCATCTGTACACGTTACAAGAGCTTTCAACAACAGTTAAACAATATTTCACACCAGCATTCCTAATGTCTGGGACTTCATAGTGAAAAACATAATCGTTTTAAGACAAATAATTATTTGAAATTGACAAGTCCTTCACAATAAATTAGTCTTGAACAAAAAAGACAAAATTGTTAATATTTGGTTAATTCGGTCGCAGTTCAAGAATGTTGCCAAAGAGCTGAAAGAGTAATCAAGGCATCCCCCTGTTTTCAGATAATGACGAATTCTCTTTCAAATTAAAGAACATTGTAAAAACCGCTGTTGTCTTATTTCCATGAAAAGAACTTTGTATTGCAAAACGTAAGAATAGAAAACAAATATTTGCACACAAAACAAATTCTTTGATCTCCCCGTAAAGGTGTACACACACGTATTCGTCTATCATATTGCAGAACATTCTAAGTCTTCATAATTCTCGACATAACGGCATAGTGAGGTCGTTGTACCTAAAATGTGGATAATTTCTTTCTAGTTCTACACCATGCGTCTTACAAACATATGTTATTGTGCCAAGTAACTGGGCTAACTGAGTACAAAGTCAGGTTTTTTTTATTCCTTTGCGTGATAATTAGTGCCGTAATGGGGCAGACCGGAAATTTGGCCGGGGATATTTTGGTATAATTTAAAGCACTTTAATCTAGCCAGAATTTTAAATATTTGTGATTTAATATTAAATTAATACTGTCATCAAGTGATAATTAACGTCCCTTTACATACAACTACCCATTGTTATACTACTTGGAGAAAACTACTAAGAGAATAATTATGACAATTACACCATTTGTGGCAATTAATTTGAAAACGAAACAGCATTATGCTACATCGAACACGTGGTGTTGCTTCAATTTTTAAAAAAGCAGATGGACTATGAAGGCCATTATTTATTTATATTAGTTATATTGCATATTTGTTAGTATGAGCAAGACCATTCGTAAGTGACGTATGCAGACACACCTCAGCTGTCCAACATTCAATATCTCCGACGACCCAGAATAAATATTATGTAAAAATGATCACATCTTCAATAAAAATAAATATGGTATGAAAATCCATGAAAATGAATCATGAATAGAACTAAGTAAGACGCGCATTTGTTATTAAACTGACAGTCATAAGAAGCGCATAAAGTGTGATATTCTTTATATAGCACATCGGTCTGACCAAAACCCGATATATTGACACTCAATGAAAAAAGGAATGTTGTAGGATCAGAATGTATAATACCAAATAGGTTACATATTGTTTCCAAAGTTTTAATTGGGAGAAAATGGGAAGTTACTTCTTCAACCCAAGTTTACCTCGAAATCATTAGTTTTAATGTCCTGGTATCACAAATAACTCATAAGTTCTCACATCACGAGCAATTTAAATCAACCCATTAACTCTGCGAAAAGTTAAAAAAAAATTCAAAAAGGAAGGTTATAAAATTCAACTGAAGGGAAATCCTGTATTCTAATATTGTCTTTCGATGACATCACAGAAAAAGACACACACACACACACACACACACACAAAAGAAAAGTATAATGAGAATGCATCGATTGAAACGGTATAGAACACATTATCATAAGTAAATTACCAGGAAAAAATGCAACATATGTTTTTCATATGTTTTGAAAACACCTGAAAAACATATGTTTTTCAAATGTTTAGGACCACCATGAAAAGCATATGAAAAACTTACTAAGTAATTCATGCCATGTATATGCTTTCAATAGAATGTGTATGGTTTTCAAATGATTTTCGAGCAAATGATTCCATGTGTTTTATAAAAGCACAATAACATATCTTTACTATACTGGTCCTAAACATATGTTTGCATGGGTTTAAAAGCATATTCAAACATATGGTGCATTTTTTTTTCTGTGTTAATACTATTTACAAACAGAAGATACATGACTCCAACATAAAATCAAGTATCTATTAATGTGATGTCTAAATTCGAAGGCTCAAGTCAGAAAATAAAGCAACAACGCGGGAACATATACGTTAAGAAAATACAAAAGATAAGGAGGTAGACCTAGGGTAAGGGACATAACTGATGAAGTCAGTGATATGCTTGTATTATATTCAATTTTACCAATGCCTCTCAAGCTTTTGTTTGAAGCAGAATAAAAATAAAATGAATTCAAGTTAATAAGATGCTTACATAAGATTGATGTAAAATGCTGAATAGAAACGTTCCAATGATTTTTAAGAGCGGTGTCCCATACCCTAGGTCTACCGTCTTAAATCAAAAGATTTTTTCATGTTAATCTAATTGCCAGCACGGAAAGAGAAATCGTCATGGAACATTTATACATATTGTTCTGTTCTTTTCAATGTTGCTTAAATCATGCTTAAGAGATTAATTTCGATTCTCCACATAGGAGAAATCAATCAATGTACATTCCTTCCTTAGAAAGAAAAAAGTATTTCAATGAAATACTCTGAAACCTATGAATCAGAGAAATTTCCATAAAACTGACAATATAATATTCAATAGATACAAATGAACGAAATTAATTACAACCCTTCCCCAAGAAAAGTAATTCACTGGGTCTGGGTTCAAAAAGAAGCATTAACAGGTCCAACGAAGAATAAAAGATTTATTGTATAAGGTTAAAGTTTTCTAAATGAATTTTCTGTCAGCCTATCGAGTAGTGATGTAACACTTGTCGATGATGTTTTTTCGTAAGATTTTTTTTTCAATTAAGGCTAGTCATTATCCTACGTTATTCATCAGTAGAATTATGCAAGATACGCTTTATCTAAGATTGGGAGTTGTTTTATATAAACATCTTCCAGAATTTTTTAAGAAATGCGAAAACATATCAATCAAGAAAGTTAAAATGGGATTAAGATTTGAGGAATGAGTGTAGTGTAGGAATTGGGAAAATGAAGAAAAAAAAGATTCATATGCAATTTGAGAATGATTTTAACACCTGGAGAAGGTTTTTTGATTAAATAGTTTGAATGACTTTCCCCATCAATTAAATAGTAGTCTTTTTAAGAATCCGTTAAATGATGTTGTATTGTTGTTAATAATTCGTTTTAAAATTCTATATGATGAAATGCATAATACTTCTTTTTCAAATCTGTGAGCTGTTATAATTCACATTGAAAATCCAACATTTTCTTTTGTATTTTAGTGTCATTTACAGAGTTATCTCCCCTTAATTTTGAATTCTACAGTACATTCTATACATTTTTCATCTTCTTAGAACAAGGGTAATATGAAAAGCCACATTAACATTTTTGTTTACTATAACATTTCAAACAAATTATCGAAAATAAAAATACGTAGGCTTTCCATTCCAGCCACGTATCACATTATACATGATTCTTATCTGGAGTGCTACCTAATTTTTATAGTTAAACCTTCAGATTATGTCGAATACTAAAGTTATAAGCAGTCAGGTAATCCAAACGTGTAAATACATATACATACAAAACCAATTATTCAATCATTGAAAGTTTCGACAACATGTACATGTGTTTCAATGTGTTACTTTTTCATTAGCAGCATTAGAATCAAATCTGAAGGAGTTCAACATCCAAAAATAAATTGAACACGAGAAGTAAACAAAATAAAAAAAAATGAAAGCAAAATTACGTAGCTAGAAGTTTCATTAATTAATTACAACATCAGTGTTTAAGGTCATTATGAAAATTATTGGAAATAATTTATGATATTAACCGGATCAGACAAGTCTGACTATAAGGTTGGTGGATACCCTTTAGGCCCTTTTGCCCACTACCAATGGCATCGACCCAAAGATTGGTGTATACAAACTTATCACTCATATTCATATTGCGAATTCCTGTATTTTGTATACTTGTCTCGAGATGTAACCTCTCGTCAGCAATATTAGAACCAATCAATTGAGGGGTTGAAGAATACACTTTGGTCATTCAGACGTTTTGAGTATGTGGCATGCATGAGATGGTTTTAAATACGCATGTTTTAAAACAAGAAATATGTCTGTCCTGGCAACGAGAATGACCCGTTCATCTTACACAATAGTAAATGTCAATTAAGACAGAAGTACATGAACTTCACCCGATGCTGTCCATCCTTCTAACATGTCATTTTAGGTGCATAAACTGTTAAGTATCACTTCTGAAATTAGGATTACTTGATATACATGGCATGTGGTTTGAAACTCACCAAAAATAGTTTAAGAATAATTTATTATAGAAAACGAATAACAAAACAAAACAAAGCAAAACAAAAAAACAAAACAAAAAACTATTGCTTAGGATTAAACTGTCTCGGTGGATTTTTTCCTTAATAGATTAGACATGTAGGCCATGTCAAAATGTCAGTCTTCACACCAACTTGTTTTGTAAGTGCAATGGATATTAGATTTCATGAAATCGACCTATTTTTACTTGCTGTAGAATTCATTCTTCTTATGAAGACAATAATGCGTTCATACCGTATACCGGTTGATTTTTGCAGTTTCCAAATTTTGCGACTTGCTTTATGAATAGGGCTATTAAATTTTTGTTATCTTTATTTTTGCTTTCATAGATGCGGTGTATGGGAGATTACTGTAAACTACAGGGGTATTTCTTGTATTACCTTGGCGATTTCTACAATAAAAGTATGGAAAACCAAAGCAAGTGCTACCAGTAAAGCCCGTTTCTATCAAATTAGATGCATAGGACGTATGCGACCATATATTACTGAAATGCCTGTAAAAACGTTGGGGGTTTGTTAGTTACTTCTGGGATCGACAATGGAAACGCATCACTATATAGCGTATACAAAACTTAAATAGCGAAGCTGCAGTGTCTTCAAAACACGACAGCAAGACTTGTTACAAGACAAAGAAGCCTGATCATATCATACCTGTTCTTGTAATTCTTCATTGGTTACCAAAACAGTGTCGCCGTCAGTATTAAATTTTAGTTTATATAGTCAAATCATTTCATAGAACAGCACCAGCAATACCTCCAAGAAGTGATTTTTATCTATAGACCCTCTTGATATTTACATTTAGATAATGGTAAACTTCTGCAAGTCCCAAAAGTCACCAACTTGCGGTGAGAGGCAATTTGATAAATCAGCAGCAACCCTATAGAACAATCTAACTTTTGAACAACGCAATGTAAAATTGCTAGGTTTAAAATGGAGCTTTAAACTCACTTGATTAAATGCTTTTTTTAGACATTAACTTAATTTTTATTTTTTTTTAAATTCTCGCTCTTGAATGGACTTTCCTAATCAAAAGATATATTTACTTTGACTGAAAAGGTCAACATTAGTATATGCTTTCAAATTCCCAAATTTCATGTTTCGCTCCTCATGTCAATAAATAAAAACCTTTCTATGATTTAGAGTTTTCTCTCTTTGTCTAGGAGACTATTAATATGGGGTAGGCATTGCCTAAATCAGCGAGCACTGTGAGCTTTACCATTCGTGTACCATCAGTGCGAGACTCGTAAAAATAATAAAGGGCATTACACAGAAGGGGGGATCAACCGGGATGAAAATTTTTGCTTCGCAAGTGCTAAATCAATATTTCTATTTGAAAATCTGTCTTGTTTATTAATGGGGGAGTTTTTTTAATAAATGAATAACTTGAACATATTTTTTCCCAAAAAATTCCAACCCCATACCCCCATTCCGCTCTCAAAATGGTCAATAACTTTAGAGCACTTCGCAATACTGTACATTTTGTATCCCTTAAGGGCATTTCTAGCAATATCCATTTCAGTTTTGACCTGTCAGATCAATCTGTACAAATACCGGACATATTACAGTTCGCCACGGATGGTGGGAATATTTTACACATATCATGTGGCGAAAACAAAATGCAGGCGACAGCTGCAAATTCCAAACAAGAAAATGATTGCCTTTCCTATCTTGGAAAAGCTATGCTTCGATTTTGATAATAAATCGGAATTATATTTTTTTCAAGGCAGGTTAGGTTCTTGACAACAGCAACAGTGGAACAGCGGAGATACACGTACGTACACATCCACGTGTTACCCCAAGTTTTTATAAACATAACATTCACTTCTTTAAATAAGTAAAAAAAAATAGAAAAAAACTTTAAAACTATCAGAAAAGATGAATTTATTTTTACTGAAACGTAATCTTAACCTATATTTTTTTATTTGTTTGATTGAAGGAAAGGATGAATTTTCTCCGTAAGGACAGTCACTTTTTTGTTACTTGCGGGACATGACTTTTTTGGTTAGTTTATTCGGGAACCTTAAAGGAAATTTAGACACATGACGCTATTATAATTCATCATCATTAAGTAGTCGCTAAAAGGGGAATATCGCAGTTATGTGCGTTACTGCAAAACTTAAAATACTTAACAGCCTTTAAAGTCAGGATAAGGGTGTTCGTAATTGTTCAGTGATACAATTACCATATAAAAAATTAAAGAATAAGATTCGATGTTATAGATCGATTGTATGGAAGTCTATTTCTGTCATCGTGATAAATAAAAGTCGCGAAAAATTATCTCTAAAAGTCGTGATAATTTGGGTATTTTGTCGACATAAATGACAATTTTTATGGAAGTCTATTTCTGTCATCGTGATAAATAAATGTCGAGAAAAATTATCTCGAAAAGTCGTGATAATTTGGTATTTTCTCGACATAAATGACAATTTTATCTCAGAAAGTCACGATAATTTTCCGCAATAGGTAAGATAATTATGTCGACCGTTCGATATAATTACATGAATTATCGCGACTTTAAATTTTCATTGTTTCATCTCTATTTTTTTTAACTTAAGTTATTGTACATTAATATGACAAATCGACTTAAATAATCGCACTTGTTTTACTGCACGTTTCTTGTGGACAAAAATACGTCGATTTGGCGTCGCTATTTCTTTCCTTGGAATGTCATTAACATGATTTAAAAAATATGTCAATATATATTTTTTTTCACTTATTTATAAACTTGATTAAGCGACTTGAAACGTTGATCATTACATATTGACATATTTAAGGCAACTTTTATGAAATAAGACGTTTATCTGTATGTAGACTTGTCCACTTGTTTGTCACATATCAATTACGGCATGTATTTTGGTTCAAATCATATGAAGTAGATGATATTAAAAAATGATTTATTTTAATCAGATGAACAACTCGGTTAAATAATTTGACAGTCTGTGAGAGAAAATGGCTGCTGAAAATGGAAGTGCTACTTGTCAATGATTCGAGTTTACCTATACGTTTTGTTATAGACATTATTTCACGTATCAATTATCGTAAATTCGATCCGTCTTGTTCATACCCCTACTGTTGGCGAATTAGCCAATTGAATGTGAAATTCTGCTATTATTCGGGTAATACTTTGGTCATATTTACCTTTGTTGATATTCTTAATTTCTTCCTTAGAAAATTAGTTAACATAATTTTTTCCCATCAGCTTTTCTTTTTATCAAATATGTCTTTAATTAAATTGTTCACGTACGGAAGCGTATAGGTATCATTTTTTGTTGTTATCAAAGTCGACATTTCGTATCAAAATTATGGCGAAATACCGATTATACCTCGATATAAAAATAAATTGTCGATAAAACAATCGTTTAATATAAAATGTTGATTTTTAAATATCGACAAAAATTATCAACAATAAGATATTGACTTCCATATATCAATATAATTTTAACATACGACAAGAAAACTTGAAAATGACGAATTATATCACAGGATGTTGATATATTTAAATCGTTTAATTGAAATATATAACAACAAAAAATGATACCTATACGCTTCCGTAGCCGTCGGTTCCCTTAAAGTCGCGATAATTCATGTAATTATATCGAACGGTCGACATAGTTATCTTAACTATTGCAAAAAAAATTATCGTGACTTTTTGAGATAAAATTGTCATGTATGTCGACAAAATACCCAAATTATCACGACTTTTCGAGATAATTTTTCGCGACATTTATTTATCACGACGACAGAAATAGACTTCCATAGCTTTCAAATTCCTTTGTTGATTATATGATGAATGTTTTGTTTTTTGCATTTTATATTTAACTGTGATGATTAATACTTTTTCAAATGTGTTCTAAACCATTCCGTCGTTTAACGGCATAGAAGAAAGCATGGTTACTGCACCATAAACAGACGAAAATAACAACCCCATCTAAAATACGAAAAAAAATCCATAAAACACTTCTAAAAATTATGTCAACTTTGTTCAAACAGACTGACGTTTTCTTACTAAACAAGTCTCTTATCCACAGTGGTTTGCCAGGGAACAATTATTTAAATTTATCTGCAGACCAAGAACCAAAGATAGTTCAAATCCTACCTTTAAACCACACAACTGAATCATTTCAATTCGAGATCTTGGTGTGACAATCAAACAATTGTAACAAATTTTCTGCGCTTCGATAATTATGTTCACTTATGCTCCAACTGAGACAACGGAATACCGTATGGCGGGTTGTTTTGGCGGAAGTAATGTTTGGCAACAGTTACTATGAATAAAAAAAGTAAACGAAAAATTGTGTTTCTCTTCTTTTTTTTTTTTTTTTTTTTTATTTTTGGAGGATGTTAAGTGGTGCACCAAATACTTAAGCGCAAAAAAAATTATTTTGCTGAAATAATTTTGCCGTTTTTTGTTTTACAGACATCTAAAATACGCCACAATTTGCACTCCGCAAAACATATCCGCTATGCGGTATATATGAAGGGTAATAATAAAATTTGCGAACTGAATAATAAAAAAAAATGGAACGGAGGTCCGTATAAAAACAGGCCATATCGATTTAGGTTTAACTAGAAAGGTTTGAAACCATCGCATGAATAAATATAACTACAATAGGGGTGACTTGGGGGCCCCTTGATGATAAGTATAGGGCCTTTTCTGTATATACAGGGTCCTTTTCTGTATATATTTATAGGGTACATATTTTATAGGGTCAATATTTTTGTACATATAAATGTGGTGTTTATAGGGTCCATATCTGTGTTCATATACATATGAAGTTTATAGGGTCCATGTTTGTACAAACTTGTAATTACACAACAAATTGAAATATTACCAGCTCATACTGTGAAAATATGTATCTAATCTACATATAAATATATAAATTATGTAGGATGATAAACTTTGAAAAGATAATACGCACTTACGCTGTGAAATAAGATACATAGGAAAGTATGTTATGTTTATGGGAATTATAAATTTTAACGTTTATAGGGTCCTTAATATCACATTAAAATTCTTACACAATAGTTATCTATATGAATACACCAATCAAAAATAATCCACGATATTTCAGAGTATATAAGAATGATCATTATTTGATAAAACTTCAAATTGGTTTTTGAAAACATTACAGATTTGTACATTTATCAGGAAAAAAAACATCCAAAATGGATTTCAACGGAACAGATATGACAACATGGCAAAAAACGTTATATAAGTCTACAGATGTATTGAGGAAGAAAATGAAGTCTAAAAAGATAATACCATTACTGGCAGAAAAACATTGTATAACCAATGGTGATAAAGAAAGAATGCAGAATATGACAGAGGAAAAATCCATAACAACAGAGATGATTATGAAACTGAAGGCGGCACTTATCAAAACAGGTCAGTCAGAATTGATACAATACATTATCGAAAAGACTGATGACAAAGAAGAAGAAATCTTAAAATCCTATTACGGTTCATGTTTTATCCATTTGCAAGACGACACATTTGTAGCTGCAAAGGAAACCGTAAGCAGATATACATACATATCAGAAACTATCAAATGAAGAATGAAGAAAGAATACCTACAAAACAAGGAGTAGGTCTTACATGCTCCAGATGGTTGATATTGGAAAGCAAGCGAGGAGAGATAGACAACATTTTTCAACAATTGTTAAATGGAGAACTCGACCAAGAGGAATGGATAATGCATTTGGGTGGTGGTATATACATAACCATAAATCCAAAATTCCCGCACATTGACATTAGACAGTTTTGGAAACCTCCCAATTCAGACAAACTGGTGGCAACAAGAAAAGGCATTTCACTGAACAAGTTTAAGTGGGATCGATTATGTGATGTTATGGATGTTATCCGAGAATTCCTACCAGAATTGGAAAAAGCATCAATCTGTTTTGAATCCCATCCAAACGACACAGAACAATCAAAATGCAGTGAATGCTACCCATTCGATCAAAACGAAGACGAAGACTATGAGGAAACATATCAAATCAGTCCTAATCAAGAAGATTTCAGGATAATGTCTCACATTTTATAATTAACAACAACAACAAAAATCATTTATTTATCTGATTTAAAAAATAAAATATGTGTTCATGTATTTCTATGTATTCGATTGGTGTATTTATATTGTTGATTGAATAAAGAATATTATGAACTTTGTTGTTCTTTTTATATCCCATTTAATCTATCAATGGTATTTACTATAAAATAAAAACAGTAGTTAAGCGAGGTCCATTTCACAGTACAGAACCATAGAGAGAGGTACTACAAAAAAAAAAAACAAATAAAAAAAACAAATCGGATTCATATAGATCAATATCAAAATGACAGATGAAAAAAAAAGAGGAATATGTAAAGACATTATGGACAGATCCAAAACGACCATCATCGTTCTCTAGTGCTGACAAAGTGTACAAAGAAATAAAAAAAGAAGGAAAATATGAATTAAGTAAAAAACAAGTTGAAGATATCTTAAAAGAAATAGAAACCTATTCGGTACAAAGACCTGCGAGAAGGAATTTTAAACGGAATAGGGTCATAGTTAGTTCCATGGGAGAACAAATGGACGGTGACCTCGCATCTATGGAAAATGTTTCTAAATATAATTCAGGAACCAAATTTCTGTTAGTGTTAATCGACGTATTTTCACGTTTTCTAATCATCAGACCTTTAAAGGACGAAAAAAGTTCATCTGTAATAAATGCACTTAGATACATTTTTACAAAAGGTAATGTAGAAAAACCGAAAACGATTCGATTTGACCAAGGAGGTGAATTTAAAGGAGAGGTACGCAAATACTTACAAAAAGAACACATTCACGTTTTTTACACACAGAATAGTCAAATCAAGGCTAACTATGCCGAACGTGTAATTAAAACTATTAAACAAAAGATTTATGCATTTTTCATGGAAAAGCAAACATACCGATACATAGACGTATTGCAAGACTTAGTCAAGAGTTACAACAATACACCGCATTCCTCCATAGGAGGTGCTACACCATCTTCAGTAACGAAAGGAAACGAAGATGAAATAAGATAACTACAATACATTTCGAGAAATACTAAAACAAAGAGCAGACACGGATCAAAAGTAATGAAGCAAAAGAAGAGAAAGAAAACGCCTTTTAAGTTCAAAATCGGCGATATCGTAAGAATATCGCACTTAAAGAAAACATTCGAGAAAGGCTATGTGGAGAATTGGACATTAGAGTATTTCAAAATACATAAAAAATCAACAAGACATATATCAATTAGTCGACATGATGGATGATTCTATCAAAGGAACATTTTATAGATACGAATTACAAACACTAAAACCGAAAGATACCAATACATACAAGATAGAAAATATCGTGAGGATGAGAAAAAATAAGACAACCAATAGTGACGAAGTATTAGTAAAATGGCTTGGATGGCCATCTAAATTTGACTCGTGGGTTTCAAAACAGAGTGTACAAAACATTTAAAAGGAGACTCATCATTCATAGCATATCATTTCAACAGAAAGATGAGTTTGAGAATGGTGTTTTCGTCATCGGACGGATTAAAATTATTCCCAGAGAATACTCCGGATGATTTCAAAATAAACCTAAACAGAACGGTAAATTTGGATGGATATTGGGTAGTTTCTTTAACGGAACTTAGCATTGTAGATTTTAAAGCACAGCATGGGAAAAAAGAACTATATGTGTACTGTGATATATGCGGTGAAAGTTTTACCGGTGAATCGGAGCAACCACTTCTACGGAGAATTTATTTAGAAAATGACAATGTAATTTTTGACAATCCTTATTATCTACCGATTCAAAGTGACGAAATATCTCAGTTACATGTGTATATAAAGGACAGTGTTGGAAATAAAGCTTCATTTATAAAAAACAAAGTGACGCTTACACTTCACTTTAAAAAGTTTCCATTTGTTATCTAAAAAAAAGTATGAACAGTCAAACTTATGTCACGAACCCTGTATTATGGGAAACCTTTTACAAAACCATGGATAAAAACTCATTCAATCCTAACAGACGCAAGCTTAGAAAAAAACTACAAAGTGGTGGTGGATTATACAGACGATTTAAAGGATCTTACTTAATTCCAGTGAATAATAATGCTTCAGACACAGAACAAAAAACTATACAAACCAAACAGGTGGCACCAGTTGAGGCGGACGTAAACAGGGCAAAATCAGAATTCGAAAATGATATTAAGAGACCTCATGTAAAACTATTAAAAAGTATAAAAGGACGAAAAAGGAGAAAACTCGGCAGAAAGAAAAAAAACGTTTAAAAGGGACACATCGTCTAGGAAAACTAAAACAAAAAAGACGAGAAAGAGAAAGCGAAAAGCTAACTCAATCGAAACTGCTTGGGACAAACCTCAGAAGAAAAAAAAGACATAATCATGTCATTTTTAAGCGAAGAAAACAAAACAATTGGTCAACCAACAGAATTATCCATTTTTGATTCACCTCCTAATCAAGTAGCAATAGAGAAGACTTTTTATACAGAAGAGCGACCCATATCAAAATTGATAAACGAATCTACACCCATTGAAATTGTGATCTCCGGTGCAGGAAAAGATTATAGATTATATCGATCTTCAAAAATCCCGACTCTGTGTTAAAATGCAGATACTTAAAGCGGATGGGTCTGCTCTAGCAAGGAATGAAAAAACTGGTATCATCAATTTACCTTTACAAAGAATGTTTTCACACGTGGATGTATATATGAATAATAAGCTTGTATCGGTCAATGCAAATAACTATCCATGGAAAGCTTACATGAAAGTCATCTTATCATCGGGTAGCGATGAACAGGACTCACAACTTCAATCTCAGCTGTATATGAAAGATGACGATCCTATGGATTCACTTACTTTGAATTCGGGTTACGTTAACAGATATGAATATACAAAAGAATCAAGAATATTTGATCTGGAAGGAAATTTACTGGAGGATTCACTTTTATTGGACAAGTATCTCATAAACGGTGTTGACATTTACATGAAGTTATTTCGATCCTCAACCCCATTTATGTTGATGTCGGGAGAAACTTCACCTAGTTATAAACTAAAGATTCTAGACGTATTTTATAGAACATGCAGATGCAAACCAGACCCCGGAGTTATCCTAAATCACAGAAATATGTTGAAAGACACAACGGCAAAATATGTCATAAATAGAAGGTACGTTACGCAGAACGTTATTCAGAAAGGTGTCACAGAATTTTACTGGAACTCAATATTTCCGAAAGCTCTTCCCGATAAAGTGGTATTTTGATTAGTTTCTCAGAGGGCCGTGAATGGAGATTATACGGTGAACCCCTTTAACTTTCAACATTTCAACTTAGAGGCAGTAACGATGAAAATTAATGGAGTCGATATTTATGGATCACCGATGAAACTAGACTTTGGTACAAACAGAAATTATTCCGAGGATTTCGTCCGGTTATTCGAAATATGCGAAAAATGGAACAAAGACAGTGGTCTCAATATCCCTAGGAAAGATTATGGGGCTGGCTATACTCTCATTGGTTTCACATTGAATACTGGCGATTTCCAAGAGGAATTTCTAAATCTCGTGAGAAACGGTAATGCCAGACTAGAGATGCGATTTAAGAGTGCAACGACAGAAACTATAAATTGCGTGTGCTACTATCAATCACAGGCAGTTTTAACCTGTGACGAAGCGAGAGACATTAAAATAATAGAACCATGAATTCCATACAATTACACACTCTGCTAAAAAAACAATGCATGTTTGCAACGTTATAGAGCGAAAATAGATATCACGGCTATAAACGATCTACCGTTTCATATAAAAGGACAATTTCCACAGATCTTCATTATTAACACCGACCCTTATCCTAATCCAGGAAAACATTGGTTAAGCGTCCTCTTTTTGAACAATCATCGAGCAGAATATTTCGATAGTCTAGGAGATACACCTGATTTCTATAGATACAGTTTGCAAGACTTTATCAAGAGGAATAGTAAAACATGTACAGTACTGAAAAGACAGATTCAACCTGACAAATCGAATCTTTGTGGATTATACGTTGTATATTTTGTTCTTATGAGACTCTGTTATCATATACCAATACTTAAACTATATGATTCATTTAGTAGGATATTAAAAGAAAACGATCGAATAATTATGTCTTTTTTCAATGGTATTTTTTTTGAAAAAAAAAATAAAATAAAAAGTTTTCAGTTAGTCTATGTCTTTAATATAAATCATGTGTTATATGCAGAGTTAATCTAGTTGATAACTGTATGTGGAAGAGAGAACATGGACGAAACCGTCCTTCTTCCATTTCTATCACCTACAACAATCCAAATATGTGGACCAACGCAAAGTGGAAAAACTATGTTCACAAAAAAATTGATAGAAAATGCCTCGCATATGTTCACAGATCCCCAAGAAAAAATTATGTATGTGTATTCAGAATACCAGAAGCTTTTTGATGAAATGCAACATATTCCACATCTTATATTTCACGAAGGACTACCGGACAAACAACAAATAGAGGAGTTTACGGAAAACACGAGTTCGAGCTTGATCATTTTGGATGACGTTATAAATCAAGTGGTTAACAGTCCAGAAAAACTCAAACTTTTTACTGTCACAAGTCACCATAAAGGGTGTAGTGTAATACTCGTATCCCAAAATTTATATAGTCCCGGAAGATATGCCAAGACCATTTCCTTGAATTGCGCTAATTTTATTCTGTTTCGTAATCCAAGGGATATGAGACAAATTTCAACGTTTGCCTCACAGATTTTACCGGGTATGACAAAGTATTTTTTGGATAGCTTTTCTAAAGCTACGAAACAAAAGTACGGGTACTTGTTGATAGATTTATCACCACAGAGAGACGACAACAGATATATGTTAGGAACAAATATTTTTCGCGGCGACTATTGTGTTGTTTATCAACCAATATAAAAATGATTGTAACATTTGACGATTGTCATTTAGATCGCAGCATCAAGAGTAGACGCATGCGAATAAATAAAAACTTTATCAAATTTATTTACGAAGCAACATCAAAGCAAAGGAAGCATATATTATCGCACGTGACCAAAGATCAAATTGATTTAATATCAGAGATTGCCTTGAATATCATTAAGGGAATATTTCCGAATAAAGTCACCTACATTAAAGCTTTGGAACCATATAAATCGTTGCTTGTGCGATTAAGTTAAAAAAAAAAACTTTTGCAAATAAGAAAAAACTCTTACTTCGTTATCCGCAGAT
Organism: Perna viridis; assembly: GCA_037379345.1. Classification (NCBI taxonomy): domain Eukaryota; kingdom Metazoa; phylum Mollusca; class Bivalvia; order Mytilida; family Mytilidae; genus Perna; species Perna viridis. The sequence continues at coordinate 37,139,921 of CM074522.1, read as the reverse complement.
TTTACCACGTATCGTAAAACCTGTATCAGAACATATTTAGAAATCATGGCTAAAGAAATGATACTTCTATCTAAGAGACAATTTGACGATTTGTCGAGACAAGTTGACAAATCGAATCTGGACCAAGTAGAAAACGGCAGAAATGACGTTAAAGGATCGGTCGAAACAAATACCACATTATCCGATGCATCTGACATGAACAGAACTTTTATTGAAAATTGTACACAAACGGGCAAAGGTTTCGTGTTTCATCAACAAGAAAGCGGAGACTCTGTTGAACCACCCGTATTCCAGCAAGGAAGAAACGCCAGAGCAATAGGACAATTCCAATTGTGTCACGGAAAAAACAAAAAAAACAAACATTAACTAGTTACAATATTGATTTTTATTACAAAAGAGAATGATTACAAAATGGTTACATTCCTGATTGTACTTTCAATAAAGAATGATTAATAAATGTTTAGTTTTTTTTCCAGTCACAGTAACCAAAAGGTAAAGTCCGAAGGTCTTGAAGAAGGCGTCTTTTTGTGTAGACCATTTTGAATTCCTTTTCTTCTATTCTGTTGTAGAGTTTTCGCTTTCTACTGAGTCTAGAAATCTTCCGTGTGTTCACTAAAGTAATGGATTCTTTGGTCTTATTGACAACTATGTCTTTCATGGCATCAAAGTTGATGAGCTTAGAGTTCGAGGCACTTTCCAGAGAAAATTCACGGACCTTACAAATCTTCTTCCCCGATAAGGTTTTATACGCATATGATTTTGGTCCACTTGAAATAAAATGCGTGATGTGAGAATCTTCAGGTTGAATTTCATTTGTAAGTTGTCCTAAGTAGTTTCCTGCGGGTAGAGTGTTGGTAATCGTTTTATTAATATCCACGAACACTATACTATCGGTATCAACATACAACGCATTTTGACCGGTTAATACCAACAAAACGTATAGTTTAAATCTTGCCCAGCAGGTGGTAAACGATGCAATGGAAATGTTTGTCTTAAAATCTGCAGGAAGAAATTGTGAATCAGCTAAGTATTCCAGTTGTAATATATCGTCACTAACGATATGAAAGTCTCTTACATCTTTCCTCGGATCAGTTAAATGTTGGAAAAACTTGTCAATTTCATGTTCGTAAATAAACATGGACTGCTTCATGTTCAATCTTTGGCCGAATTTTCCCCAGAAAGAGTTGAGACATATTTTGGCAAGAGAACGTAAGCCAGAATTTTTTTTTATCTCATCATAGTCTAAGTGGATGCCTTCCATCTTAGCATAATTTGCAATGTACTCCATTTTGTCATCAACCGTTACACATTCGTTAGGAAAACCTGAAGCTTGCTGTTTAAGTTTGAGAAAGAGATTAACGTAATCCGCAAAAAGTCCTCCCTTTCCTGTTGTCTTGTCGTACATGGTAGTTTCTTTAAAATGATAAACCTCGTATATTTTAATTATCGAATATCCTTGTGATAACGCCATGTCTATCTCTGGAGTACACCATGTACCAATCAACATTCTATCACGATCCGGACAGATACACCTTTCTGTGTTTTCATTTTCTGCCCATTTTCTACATAAGGCAAACTTTAATTTTCCATTTGACAAAAAAGGTAAAACTGGGTGGTACAAACGTCGCGGGGGTAAAATCTTGATTTTAGCGATTCCAAAATAAGATGACATATCTTGGAAATCGGATGTGATAATCGTTGGATGGCCAATTGGATACTTGCAGTATTTGTTGACATAGGGATACAAACTTGTATAATCATAATATTCGATTGTTTCACCGGGTTCTGTGACTTCATGATATAATTTTATAGCATTTGTCCGTCCTCCGAAAAAAAAACTATCCCTAGGATGCAATCGTTTCGTTAAATCTAAACCTGTGACAAACTGGTACATTTTGTTGTTTGACCTCATCTAATTTCTAAATTCATGCTCCCAGATACAGACATATCGGTATCCCATCGCTTTCAATTCTTTTTCCTTTTTCTTTGTTGTATAGTATAGTTCACTCATAGAATGTTTAGTCACAGGATGTTTCGTCTTGGTTCTATCGGTAGGAAAACATTCCGGACATCCGTGATATACACACCCTAAAACAAAAACATCAATAATTAAATATATAAGACTGACACTTAAAAAATTAAAAAAAATGTAATAATGATACAATCCACAGAACTGGACTTTTTCTTTTACCCGTCCCCCTGTTCCTTATAAAAAAAACCATATATGTTTATAAGCTTTACAAGCTTATAATAAGTTTTATAAGCTTATATGCTTATAAGCTGATAAACTTATAAAGCTTATATGCTTATAAGCTTATAAACTTATCAAGCTTATATGCTTATAATCTTATAAACTTATAAAGCTTATATGCCGCCGCCGCCGCTACTAGATTTTTTTTCCTAAAGTAAGACTTGACATTTAATAAGTATCCTACCTAAGAACTCGTACGCCGTTTTTGTGTCCTTGTGGTATCCGTCTAGTCGGTAAGGTCCTTCTCTGTATTCTTGCCCGTTCAAGGCATGGACGATATCTAACTGTTGTCCTTTCATTCTACTCTGTTCCATGATCCATTCAAGCCATTGTATCGATGACTTGCTGAAGGAATCAGTCACGTAACCTTCCGATGGTACGGCGGCAATGTCCGACCGATCGAATATCGTTTGACCGATGTGATAGTCGTCTTCCACAGATTGTTTTGGAATCCATTCGTCTCCCGATGGTAACTGTAAATGTAGTTCTCCGTTGATGTTTTTCGAAGGACAAGTGAACGATCTATCGTTTCGACTATCCTTGAGAACAGTTTTGTATACTTCCTTTAGGTACAGATTCCTGAAAACGCTCTGACAGACGGAAGCAATAGTGACGTAATCGAACGGATCTATACCTCTCGCACTACCCGTATCTCCACTCGAACTCTCTCTGGACGTCACTTGTAGCATGAGACGTCGAAATTTCATTGCACCGCGGCGCAATATTCGAACGTCCTCTACCGTATACCTGTATAATTCTTCTTGAAAATCGAATCGATCGTTCTTCTTCGTTTCGTACCATTCCATGAAGGTTTTGAGGTTTTTCTCCGACATTGTGTCCGTACCGTAATAACATGGAGCAGGCCAATCAACATCTCTGCATTCAAATCGCGACGGATTTGAAAACAAATGAGGGAAATATCCTTTTTGAAGTTCTTTGATTTCTAAACACTCCGGAATTTTCGAAAGCTTCATTTGTAGAAAATTTAAACTATCTATGAACGTCAAGTCCAAACCGTGTGCAATGTGCATGTACATAATTTTCGAACCGTTGTAGAGTATCTTGTTTGGTTTGACTCCATGATGATCGATCAAAGCATTCAGAATGGGGTAGTTATCGAACCCTTTGGCATTGTGTGCCATGAAAACCGTATTTTTGTAATACGGTGTCATGATGTGAGAACGGAACTGAGACGGTACACTGGTACTGCTGAAAATTCTCTGTCTGAATCCACACGTTAGTGGACATGGCATCACTGGTTCTTTCTCCTTGAATATCCTACATTTTTCACAACGACTGCCACATGTTGAACATCGTGATTGAGGACTGACTTCGTCATCTTCCTCGTTAGCACCGCATTTTTCACAAGTCGATTGTAGGACTGCATAAAATTCTTTGTGTACGTATAAACCACACGTAGTCTCGCTGCAGTTTCTACATATCCGACACTTAGTACATCTGAGGCCGACGGTACATTTATCTTTACAAGGATTATTTGGTATATATCCTTGTTGACATTCAAATACGTAGTCCGTCTGCTGGTACGTCTCGAAATCGAAGAAGAAAAACTTGCGCGGAATGGTACGTGGTTTAGTGTCAGGTACGCGCTGATAACAGAAGTGTTGGTTTGTTTGAAATTGGTGCCAAATTTGGCATCTCCATTCTCTACAGGTGTGCAGTTCCGGTTTTCTTTTCGATCTGTCAAGGACTTTCCGGCACTTCTTACATTGATACCATTTTTCACACATAGATTTGCTGATCTCCCTTCCTTTCTTGTCTGTTTTCTCCACATGTCTGTCGTAACAAGCTTGGCTGCGACACTCTCGATAACAAAAGATACAAGACATTGAATCTGTCCCAACGACACACTTGTTGCTTGCACATATGTCACATGAGGTCTCGCATGAATGTCGGCCTTTATTTTTGTACGCAATCAGACATTTTTCACAAAAAAAAAATAATCAAATACTCCGCTTATTTTGGCTATCCCATCAAAGTGTTCTTCACCGTTTTCTAATACACTCAAATAAATATATAAGTTTCTACGTCCTTCCACATTTGAAACGCGGCAGAATTTATTGCATAATTTCGCAGACAATACTTGTATATTAACCTCTAATAAATCCTCAAATGGTTTTATATCGGCAATATTTAGAGTTCTATTTCTCGGGACACCAGCTGCCTCACATAGTGTTTCTGCCATTTTCTTTCGATGTCGATTGTTCGTGGTTTTTTTCATATTCCGTAAGTAACTGGAAGTCATAGCTTTATGTTTGATCACTTTCAGTGTAGTATTCATTTCTGAAGGATCATTTTTGGTCATGACATTCCAACGATCTAATGTGACAACTTGACAAAATTTGATAAACGTCCTACCTATGGCCGTGGGTAGACACAAGTGATCTCCATTGTTTTCCACTCTCAGAAAGGAACGTTTCCTGGCGATTGAACTATCGTTTCCAGTCAATCTGGTGACGTGCACTGTTTTTCCATTCCCCTTAGGTACACTAATGTTACCAACAACTACTGTCATTTGATCATCTATGGGTAAATTTTCATTACTGTTGAGATATCCTTCGATCGACTGCATGACTCTCTCCGCATTGATGTTTTACCATTTGTCCAGTGGGGCGGCAACCATTGAATGGTAAATCTCTGGATGATTAATGATAATTCGTCCCAAATCTCCGCCTTCCTCTTTAACTTCTTCGATGACGTCTTTAAACATTGTGTTGATTTCTTTCATTAGGTCTTTGATTTTATGATTTTTCCATCCTTGACGAAACTTAAGTTTGTAAGTGGTTTCTTTTGCTTTATTTTTGGCAAACGTTTTTTGATTAGTCTGTTGCAATGTGTAAGGTAAGATGTCGTCTGCTCCCTTTCCATGTTGTATATATTTCAATCGGTTACCACTATCGTTAGATCTCACGTACGGGATGAGATTCCCTTTTACGTCTTCCGGCTCTTTTTTAACTGTATTATCGTCAAAGGTAATCGATCGTGTCTCGATTTTGGATAACCGCAAATCTAATGGTGATGATGTGTTGACTTCTGAATTTAAATGTAAATGGTGATCAATTGTTGACTGTGCATATTGGTCAGTTCTTTGATACAAGACAGTTTCCCGTCGTCGTGAAATTCGTAGATCTAATGGATTGTCCGTGTTTACGTCTGATGTTTCGTGAAATGATCGCAAATCTAATGGACTGGTGGATTTTTCAGATGTTTCGCAAAGTCTATGTGTGTGTTCCTTTAGCTCTGTAGAAGAATCGAATGATAGATTGCATTTGTGGCAAATAAGAAGTTCATTTCTTCTCTGCAATACAACATCATGGTGAAGAATTCTATTGTCTATTGCCCATTCCGTTAACACGTCTGGATCTGTTATTGTGTTGATGATGTTAACACTAAATTGGTTCAGTCTCTCGCGTACCACAGGATGGTCGGACATTCCGTTTTCCTCTGCCCATTTAATAACCTTATCGACGGAGTCTATGCCGTTCAATATGTCTTTAAGAGAAGGATATTTCTTGTACATTTTTGTTTTGTTGAATAATGGAAAATTGTTATTACACTTCTTTTTATCACAAAAAATAAAATGGCTCCCTCTGATGGTAGTGACGTCATTACCCTATCAAATATTCAACTTTTGAATTTTCAATCGCTTACGCAATTGCTGTTGAAATGAAAACCCTCTTATTGGTTGGTGTTTGATATTATCAAACCACCTTCTATTGTCATCTACTTACGTAATGAAGCTCTTATTGGTCGTTATTTTATACTATTAATTCTTCTATTGTCAAGCTACCTACGCAATTTCTTTAAAGATGAACCTCTTATTGATCGTTTTTCTTTTCTATTAAATCTTCTATTATCTGGCTACCTACGCTATTTCTTTCAGAATGAACCTCTTATTGTTCGGTATTTTATACTATTAAAACCTCATTTGTCTAACCACCTACGCAAGGTGTATTTCAAATTTTAATATCTTATTGGTCAGTGTTTGATACTTAAAAATCCCCTTTTGTCTTCTACCTACGCATATTGTTAAAATTGACACCACATCATAAATATATATATATTATTCTCAGTTTTCAAAATTTACCATCCTATATAAATAATAGGTTTTCTGTATTCATATGCAGATTTTGAAATATTTGGAATATTTGAAATAACCTGGTAATCTTTCGATTGGTTGTGCAATTACAAAGTCTGTATAGAAATGGACCCTATAAACATTCTATGTGTATGGACAATAGTGGAAATAACGATTTTTTTTAATTTACAAACTACATATTTTTAGCAGCCATATTTTGTTTTCGAGTATTACATACCAGGAATTAAAGATGGGATTAAAACAATTTCTTAACAGGACATGGAAAACGTATAAATGCAATACTGATTTTTGCTGTGACAACGTTAAAGAGTTGAGAGGGTTTAGAGACATTTCGTATGTTCGATACGAAAACATATGTAACAGAATCTTAAAACAGACGCAAAAAGTTACCCCGGACTTATGAAAACCGTAAAAATATATTTTTAAGTAAAACAATAAAATGCTTTGACGCAGTTAGTAACTTATTTTATGTAGATGGACAAAAAATATGTAACAAGGTAAAAATAAAATATGTTTGTGAATTCTGAATAAATGCACATCTCCTTTTAATACACTTATATTGTACAACACTAGGATTACACGCGTACATTGTGAATGTATTACGGACATTCCAATAATTTAGATAGTACTCAAACTACCGATATTTTGCGATAGCATTTTTACGTTTCATGTTCATTTGTATTCAGTAGGTTGCCTCGCGCTTTTCTTTAATGGATTCGCGTAAAAGAACAACAGCACGGCTATACACGATAATTCTTTGCCGCTTTTATGGATAGCCTTTACTTTCGACGTCATAGGTGTCTTACGGAATAATTGCGATGCGCTGCGATATGCGTGTAAACAATATTTGGTTTGGTCTTTATACATCTCCATAATTTTGGCACTAAGTGTTGTCAGTGTTTTGATTTAACATGATTGTGGCACTTAGTGCTGTCAATGCTTTGATTTAACATGATTGTGGCAGTTAGTGCTGTCAGTGCTTTGATTTAACATGATTACGGCACTTAGTACTGTCAGTACTTTGATTTAACACAATCAATTTTATTAACTCCCCTTTTCTCAGTCACATGATTCCTTTCCCTTTTTTCGCACAGTTTCGACAGGAAATGGAAAAAAAATGAAGCTCTTGATAATTGTTTTAGTTGTATGCATATGCAGTGTAACAGGAAAAGTAACATCTATTGTAGAGAAATGCCAATACGGGAAAGGGTCGTCGATTATCGGGAATTGCTTGTGTGAATATGGAAATGAAATTTTCACACTGGACAACACCCATGGAGTTGCTCAATTCGAAATGACGGGGAAATGTCTGTGTATTGCAGTGTACACTGAGGCCTACTTTAAACCTACAATGACTCCAACTGTATTCTGTATGAATGAAAGAATTCCATGCAACGATGGTTATTGCGAAAATCCCACGCGATTTTTCCCTATTAGAATAACAAATCTAAGATGTCATAAGAGCAGGCCACAGCAAGCTCCAAAAACAGCGACAGACATTCGTACCTCTTTTTCTGACGATGTCTATGTCGTCATGCTCAGCCATTGTAAGACGTCGCCGCTTAGCGTCCACAAATGGTTGCGGACTGCAAAGGTAAGATGCGGTTAAATCGGCGATAATACGGTTGTCGATGAAATTATAAATAATAAACTACGTTATAAATATTCGTCTATCGAAATGGGGATGTGAAAAAAAAATATTCCTTATATGCATTTGCTAAATCATTGAAAAGTGGCGAAAATGTGTCCCCCATGTCATTAAAAGTATGCAATTTCTTACCAACTTCAAGCTTAATTATGTAATTAAAATAAATCAGAGAAAGTATTATTCTTGATCATGCATGTTTGTCAAGTAGTTAACTTTCAAAAAATATATTTTGAAAACCCGTAAAATCGCCAAGGTCTTCAGCTGTATGTAAAATGTCCGTCTATTGTGGCGAAAATGCTTCCCCCACTCTAGTATGATCATTTTTTTTTGTTGTTTACAAACAGCCCAATCTATTACACATGATTCATCCACCTGGACGACTCAAACTCATCTTTCTGTTGAAATGATATGCTATGAATGATGAGTCTCCTTTTAAATGTTTTGTACACTCTGTTTTGAAACCCACGAGTCAAATTTAGATGGCCATCCAAGCCATTTAACTAATACTTCGTCACTATTGGTTGTTTTATTTTTTCTCATCCTCACGATCTTTTCTATCTTGTATGTATTGGTATCTTTCGGTTTTAGTTTTTGTAATTCGTATCTATAAAATGTTCCTTTGATAGGATCATCCATCATGTCGACTAATTGATATATGTCTTGTTGATTTTTTATTAGTCTCTTATGTATTTTGAAATACTCTAATGTCCAATTCTCCACATAGCCTTTCTCGAATGTTTTCTTTAAGTGCGATATTCTTACGATATCGCCGATTTTGAACTTAAAAGGCGTTTTCTTTCTCTTCTTTTGCTTCATTACTTTTGATCCGTGTCTGCTCTTTGTTTTAGTATTTCTCGAAATGTATTGTAGGTATCTTATTTCATCTTCGTTTCCTTTCGTTACTGAAGATGGTGTAGCACCTCCTAGCGAGGAATGCGGTGTATTGTTGTAACTCTTGACTAAGTCTTGCAATACGTCTATGTATCGGTATGTTTGCTTTTCCATGAAAAATGCATAAATCTTTTGTTTAATAGTTTTAATTACACGTTCGGCATAGTTAGCCTTGATTTGACTATTCTGTGTGTAAAAAACGTGAATGTGTTCTTTTTGTAAGTATTTGCGTACCTCTCCTTTAAATTTACCTCCTTGGTCAAATCGAATCGTTTTCGGTTTTTCTACATTACTTTTTGTAAAAATGTATCTAAGTGCATTCATTACAGATGAACTTATTTATCCTTTAAAGGTCTGATGATTAGAAAACGTGAAAATACGTCGATTAACACTAACAGAAATTTGGTTCCTGAATTATATTTAGAAACATTTTCCATAGATGTGAGGTCACCGTCCATTTGTTCTCCCATTGAACTAACTATGACCTTATTCCGTTTAAAATTCTTTCTCGCAGGTCTTTGTACCGAATAGGTTTCTGTTTCTTTTAAGATATCTTCAACTTGTTTTTTACTTAATTCATATTTTTCTTCTTTTTTTATTTCTTTGTACACTTTGTCAGCACTAGAGAACGATGATGGTCGTTTTGGATCTGTCCATAATGTCTTTACATATTCCCCTTTTTTTTCATCTGTCATTTTGATATTGATCTATATGAATCCGATTTTTTTTTATTTGTTTTTTTTTTTGTAGTACCTCTCTCTATGGTTCTGTACTGTGAAATGGACCTCACTTAACTATTGTTTTTATTTTATAGTAAATACCATTGATAGATTAAATGGGATATAAAAAGAACAACAAAGTTCATAATATTCTTTATTCAATCAACAGTATAAATACACCAATCGAATACATAGAAATACATGAACACATATTTTATTTTTTAAATCAGATAAATAAATGATTTTTGTTGTTGTTGTTAATTATGAAATGTGAGACATTATCCTGAAATCTCCTTCTTGATTAGGACTGATTTGATATGTTTCCTCATAGTCTTCGTCTTCGTTTTGATCGAATGGGTAGCATTCACTGCATTTTGATTGTTCTGTGTCGTTTGGATGGGATTCAAAACAGATTGATGCTTTTTCCAATTCTGGTAGGAATTCTCGGATAACATCCATAACATCACATAATCGATCCCACTTAAACTTGTTTAGTGAAATGCCTTTTCTTGTTGGCACCGGTTTGTCTGAATTGGGAGGTTTCCAAAACTGTCTAATGTCAATGTGCGGGAATTTTTGATTTATGGTTATGTATATACCACCACCCAAATGCATTATCCATTCCTCTTGGTCGAGTTCTCCATTTAACGATTATTGAAAAATGTTGTCTATCTCTCCTCGCTTGCTTTCCAATATCAACCATCTGGAGTATGTAAGACCTACTCCTTGTTTTGTAGGTATTCTTTCTTTATTCTTCATTTGATAGTTTCTGATATGTATGTATATCTGCTTAGGGTTTCCTTTGCAGCTACAAATGTCTCGTCATGCAAATGGATAAAACATGAACCGTAATAGGATTTTAAGATTTCTTCTTCTTTGTCATCAGTCTTTTCGATAATGTATTATATCAATTCGGACTGACCTGTTTTGATAAGTGCCACTTTCAGTTGTTGGAGGGGATTGAAATTCAGTTTCATCAGTGTCGTAATCATCTCTGTTGTTATGGATTTTTCCTCTGTCATATTCTGCATTCTTTCTTTATCACCATTGGTTATACAATGTTTTTCTGCCAGTAATGGTATTATCTTTTTAGACTTCATTTTCTTCCTCAATTCATCTGTAGACTTATTTTGGATGTTTTTTTCCTGATAAATGTACAAATCTGTAATGTTTTCAAAAACCAATTTGAAGTTTTATCAAATAATGATCATTCTTATATACTCTGAAATATCGTGGATTATTTTTGATTGGTGTATTCATATAGATAACTATTGTGTAAGAATTTTAATGTGATATTAAGGACCCTATAAACGTTAAAATTTATAATTCCCATAAACATAACATACATTCCTATGTATCTTATTTCATACGCGTAAATGCGTATTATCTTTTCAAAGTTTATCATCCTACATAATATATATATTTATATGTAGATTAGATACATATTTTCACAGTATGAGCTGGTAATATTTCAATTTGTTGTGTAATTACAAGTATGTACAGACATGGACCCTATAAACTTCATATGTATATGAACACAGATATGGACCATATAAACACCACATTTATATGTACAAAAATATTGACCCTATAAAATATGTACCCTATAAATATATACAGAAAAGGACCCTGTATATACAGAAAAGACCCTATACTTATCATCAAGGGGGCCCCCAAGTCACCCCTATTGTAGTAATATATGTTAAAATATTCAAAAATTATATGTATGCATCAGTGAGTATCAATGGCAGCTGTGTACGTTGCAACTGGTTTTCGCTTTACTTATATGGTGAAACATTACTTACTAATGCTTACAGGTAACATAATGTTTGAAAATGTCAATCAGAAGGGTATATACTTTGTTGTAAAGATTTGCTGAAGAAAATTTGAAGAGAAACTGCCAATTTTTGAGGTGAGATCTTTAACATTTATTGTGATACAAAGTTAAGTTTATTTTTAACTAGGTCAGAAAAAACAAGATCGAGCAATTTCATTATTTGATTAATCCCACTAGTCATTCTTTCGAAATAGATTCAGATAAAAGTTATTTCAGAATGCAAATGATTCCAAATGGTACCAGTCCGTATTGTGGCGACGTGAGCATTCCCCTACACTCTCACGGAAACAAAATAAAACACTCTACCAACCAGCAAAAAAAAACCGTCATAATACATTTTATGACTAATTTTGTCAGGTCCAGATGCTTTATTAGCATCTAAAATTTGTATGACATCAATAATCTCCTGTTCGCTTACTACGATATCACTGATTCAAGTTTTGGTTTTCAACCGGAAGTCAAGAAGATGAACATCATGTTCATATAAGTTTGAAATTGAACTGAAATAACTATTCAATAGTTCGCACTTATCATTATCATCATTTGCTATTTCATCAATACCAGAATCTTTTATTATATTACGAAGAGGTGGAATACTGCTGTTTGCTTTACTGAACCTTAATAGACTTTTCAGGATATTCCATAAGGTTTTAGAGTTAGGAGAATTTATTTTCTAGAAGTATATTATCTAGTAGTCTGTTGTTCTATTATTATGCAGGATGTCGCACAGTTTGTGCTCATTTATCTAATAAACCGCACTGCTACGATGCGATGCGTATTTTGTGTGACTTTTAAAAAGTAATTTGAATTTCATTTATAGTCAGATTGGTAAAATGAAATTTAGGCAATTTTCCTTTTTTCTCTCTCGTCTACCCAGGACTTGACTTTATGAGCAACTCGGCGGATGTTTCTAGAAAAGCAGAGGACGCTTACCCTTCCGGTGCACCTGGTCCACGCTCCCAGTTGGTAGTGGAGCCCCGAGTTGCTCATTTACTTTTGTTACTTTGTATGTATTATTTTAGTTACTTTGTTGTGTTTGTCTGTTTTCCACATCTGGTCTTCGTCCCTGGATTACATTCTTTTGATTTCCGCTAGAATCTTTGTTCCCTTGATTACTCTTACAAAAACAACAGAACAAAGATAGTGATCTAATATATTTTATTTCGACCCATTCACTTTAATACAGACCTCATATTGCCAACTGATTCTTGTGTGAGATTACAAAGTCAAACAATCTATATTTATTGATTCAGTATTATGATTTTTTTCTTTAAACGGCACAATGTTCAACCTTGTGTTTTTACCTAACGAAAATCTGTGAAAAAGTTTTACAAAGTATATTGAGGCTTAACGCCTTTGTTTTAGAGACAAACTTAATTTATAGAATTGTTACAACCCTCGCAATTTCACCAACTTATTCGTCATGACACCAAGGTGTTAGAAATAATGGACCGTGCGACTTTTTGACGGCCAAACTTAACATTTAGAATGAACAAATGCGTTACTATGACACTTATTATAGGTCGTTCAACGTTAAGTTGCTTTCCATGACGATACGTACATGATTATTACTCGTTCTTCTTATTAAAAGCCTTAAAGCAACAACACAAAATAAAATATTTTGTTGAACATTTTGGTTATGTGTAAAGAAAAGTAAGCGTATCTTGAGGTGTTACCGTTTAAATATCAACAATTGTTAATCAACAAAAACCAGCATTTCGATCAATTCCGTTTGCGGTAATATTAATAGGATAATTAATTGGAAAGAGTGAATAAGCAAAATATGATCACGAGTGCCGAAGAACGCCTAGATTTAACGAGTGTGCGGAATTAGTTCCGCCCACGAGTTAAATCCTCGAGCGTTTTTGGCACGAGTGATCATATTTTGCTTATTTCTGATAACCAATTGATTATCGTATTTATTATAGGTTTTCTCCATTATTCATTGCTATTTTCAACATAATTGTTTTAATTTTGTGAACGGCGGATTGATATTTATGTTGCGACGTTTTGGCGGAGGAAAGTGAGAGAGCGAAATTACCGCATTTATTTCACGTGTGAATTATCAAAAATGTTTGCAATGGGAACATTCGGTAAATCACAGCTATCTATATGATAATTCTTAGTATTCTTGTTATGATTTTTAAGTGAATAAAATCTCGAAAAATTTTGTAACATCTGTAGCAAATTTTTCATCCGAATCGATCGATTTCACTTCAAACAAACATATTGCCTATTAGTTTCTTCTAATCATATATATTTATCCATTTGATATTTTATGCCTTTAAAAATGAAATCGTTAATTTCCTCGCATGCATATGTTACATCTATTTGATAATGAAAAAAAATGAAAAATGGCTGATCTAGTAATTTACAATGAAGACCGAATTTACGATAATAAAACAAGAGGTGGACGTCGTCCACAAACCTTCAAATACAAAACGTTATCTCTCCTAGATCTAATGGTTTACAATAAAATCATTCTGATGGTTAAATAGCTGTCTTTGTAAGAATCATTCTGATGGTTAAGTAGCTGTCTTTGTAAGAATCATTCAAAATAAAAAAAGGCTACATTAAGTTGTTTTATGGATCTATATTGTGCAATGTGTACTTATTCATTCAAATGTGTCTGCTATTATGAGATAATCAACATTGAAAATCCAATAGATTCTATTGTATTTGAGTGTCATTTACAGAGTTATCTCCCTTAATTCTGAAATATAGAGTGCATTCTATTGAAGTTTTATCTCCTAAGAGCACGAATGTTAATTTCTGTTTACCATGGCATTACAAATAAGATATCAAAAATAAAAGTATGTAGGCCTTTCAGCCATAAATCACTTTTTGCATGATCCTTAGATGGAGTGCTACTTAAAATCGAAGATAATATGAAAGTGTACATGAATTACCGATAAAATGTTTCCTATCATTCATATTCTGGTGTATTGTTGACATTTATTGAGCAACTCGGTGAATGTTTCTAGAAAAGTAGAGAACTCTTAGCTTACCGGTGCACCTGGCCCATGCTTCCAGTTTTCAGTGGTCTGAGTTGATCATTTCCTTTTGTTATTTTTTGTACATCATATTTTGGTTATTTCATGTTCCTTGGTGGATGTTTGCCCTGTCAAGTCATTCTTAAATGGAGTATATTCTTTTGATTACAGATTGCGAAGTTAACTTACATTAGTGTACAAAAAACTATTAAAATTAAAATTATAAAAAAAGATGTCCTTGATTACTCTTTCGGGTCTCTATCAATCAGTCCTAGAACAAGTTCCATTTGTTCCTTTGTCACAGTCTGACTTAAGCCGCAGTTGTAGACATTGTAGCTGTTTCTGGAATTGTTGATCACGTAGCGACGGTGGAATACGGATATCGTTTTACATGGCTGTATTTATATCTGTTATGCCTGTATGAGTGGCGGATCATGTCACAATAGGGATATTTCGGCGTTCTTTCAAGTAGTATTGGCTAACTCTTCAAAAGTATCGGCTTATTTTCTAAAGGGAAGCTGATGGAAATATATGAATGCATAAATAAAGTATCGGCTTATTTTGGAAAAGTATCCCGAACTGTCAACCAATCAAATCCCCGTTTAAATAAGGTTAAACGTGCTTGAAAGTAATGGATAAGAAGTTACCGAAATGTGATAATGGGTAATTCTGATTCGAGCTTAGTGCATCCTCCGAAACCAATAGTAACTTTTGATTTTCTTCATTCTAATCGATAGACAAGCTACTGACACAAAATAAACGTATCAATCAATATCATAATATATATGTAACAGCACTTCATTTGAGGGCTGATCAATCAAACACACTAAGGCTCAGAGCTTTTATTCACAAGACGGCAGGATAATTTTCAGTATTTTTCCGGAGAAAAAGCCCTATAAAAATAAGTACAATCATAAGATTTCTGGTCACCATATGTCAAATATCTAATTAATATATATCTATTAATAACTGCAGGGGATATTATAGGGAAAGGGGAAGGAAACAGAGAAATATGCCGCAAGAAAATGGCGATTATTTCCTCTCGGAAAAGCTCTGGGTTCTTTAAAAATGCCCGATAAATATATAAAGTAACGATGTGTTCTTGCTTACGAGATGTTCATTTCATTGGCTGTAAACTTAGCCGAAACATAACGAATATTGTAATTAGTCACGTGCATAACAGCTTTGTTTTTTAGGTTAAACCTCTAGATTCGGCATGATTTATATAATGATTTACAAATAATATTCAAACCGTAGACATTTATTTGAAAATTTAAACAAAGCAAGTACATATGCAGAGGGGGTCAAGTTTTTTTTCTGTAAGTGGAAAAGTGGGGTTCAGATTTTGTTATAACTTCAAAGAGGGGGGGGTCGTTTGTTTCCACATGGATTTCAAGGGGGATCCAAATTTTTAGTTAAGCAGAGCATTACACCAGTCGAATGAAAACATATTTTACCACCATTAAATATTTTATTTCATTGTCACCTGCATGATATATGGTAAATTAAGTTCACACATCAACATAACCATCAGGGCCTAAAACATTTACAGTTATTAAATCAAATTGGTCCGACTTATCTGCTGACGATTCAATTTCCTTACCAATATCTTGAATCTCAAGAGCTGTGTCTGATGCTGCTTGATTTTGATCAGACTTTTCCAAAGTATCTAGTTTTGGAATTGATTACTTATTTTTTTTATTGTAAGAATTCTTTAACATCTTAACTGTTTCTGCTTCAAAGAGTAATCAAGAGAACCAAGGTTATAACGGTAATAAGAAGAATGTTATCCAGGGACAAATACCAGACATGCAAAAGATGAAGTAGCTAAAATCAGATATACAAAGTAACAAAAGCAAATGAGCAACTTTGACTCCACTAAAACTTTGGAGTATTGACCAGGTGCGCCAGTAGGGTAAGCGTCCTCTGCTTTTCTAGAAACACCTGTCGAGTTCCGCATAAAAAGTCAAGTCCGGGTAGACGAAAGAGGAAAGGTAAACTATGACACGTTGAACAAATCAGTTTTCATGGCGCAGATGGATTCACCGTAGCGATCCACAATTTCATGATGACGACCTTAACATAAAACTTCTGTAGTGATGACTTCAATATTGTAGCAACATAAACCTTTTCCAGAAGTTTATTTGTTAGAATTTTAGTGCGATACAAAAACTCTGCGTAGTTTCGCCAAGCATAATGTAGTAGTTGTTATATGAAAACTCCATACGCTTGTTTAATAGAGGGGGTATCACATTTATAAAAAAATTGTTTTAAGGGGGGATAAGAAAATATCATGGGGGTCAAGAAAATTTTATTTGATTTCAAAATGACCAGTCCCCCCTCCCATGTAAATAATGATAAATTCCTGTATCCATTTGAATCGTAAGGGGAAAAAAGAGGGCTATAGAGTCAAATTTTGTGTCCTGGATCTTTTTATGTAATATTCAAACCAGAACCTATATTTTTTCGCCTATTGCATCTTTGTATTTATATAAAATCATATATCATTGTCATGCCTTTTTATTTCAAATGTGATCCTAGCCCCAACCCCCACTCATAAAAATCAATATGGTTACTCGGAGGCGTATTCAGGGGGGCGTGGCGGGCGTGCGCCCCCTCTAAAATTTGCAAAGCATGGGTTGTCATGGGTAGAGTTAGGCGGTTTTAAGTTGAAACTTTAAATTTCTCGCTAATTTTACCACAAAAGATATCTACATTGCACCCACTCTATAATATTTCAAAAATTTAACCTCAAAATTTGTGTCACCTCGCTCCGCTCGGCAGAATTTTTACTGTGAGCCCCTATCTAAAATCCTGGATCCGTCCCTGTTACTCCTACAACGTAAGAGGTTGGAATTCTGTTCCTCTGCACCAAGTCAGAAAATAGCTTGCCAGACAACCTCTATCATTGCTGGAGTACAACATGGTTTGCTGCTTAATCATTGTATTGCTTTTTTTATATATTTCTTTATTGCTTTTATGGAGAATATTGCAATAGTTTCAAAACAGGCAACTTGTTTCATATTTAACGGTTAAAGCAAAATTTGAGGAAAGTTTTACAGGTTAGTGAACAGGGACGGCTCCACTTTGAAAAGGAGGGGTGCAAGCCAGTGTGATGGTGATGCTAAGATATTATTTACCATGTTTTGTCAATTTCACACATGAAAGAAGGGGTGTCAACCCCTTCTGATCATTGAACAGGTATTTCCAGCACAGTTGACTAAAAAGTATCATTTGATAAAATGTCCTATTAAACAGGTGCATCATGAGCTTATGGTATGATTATCCTCACCTCAACATCCCTCTTAACTTGTGAACAAAAAAAAATCACAATTTATCAGCCTGTAGAGTTTATACAAGGAAACCATGAATTCAGATCAATTCAATGTAAAAGACACATTATAATGAATTAGCCAAACAGTTGTTACAAAAAATTACTTGTTTGAGAAGCAGTGAAAGATTTAAGACTCATTAGTCATAAGTAGAAAACTTAAATACATGTACCATTTATATTGCCAATGAGACAGTCGTTCAACAAATACCAAGCAAGTAACGATTAATCTTCTGCAAGTGAAATCACCATATGGTCATTAATATGGGCAAACCACATACCATTAGGCAATCTATAAAAAAGGCCCCAAAACAAATATAGTAAAACTATTCACAAAAGACCATAATCAATCTAATCTACAGAAAACAATGAAGTAATTTTTTAGCTCAGTTGGGTAATTCATTATAATGTGTTTTTAATGGTATGACATGCCAACAAGCAACTGTTGATTCTGTTAGGTTGCACTATAAAACCGCCTCAAAATGTCATAATAGTAGAGTAGTATAAAGCAGGATCATTTCATACAGTAAAACATTCTTGTCCTGAAATTCAAGAAATAATTGCAATAGGCATTGAAACCACTACCAACCAATGAAAAAAAAACAAGAAGTTCCACGGGTAAATATAATAGAATATAAACATTCACAGACATTAAACATTTTGAAAAAGAAGGATTTATTGTTGAATGTTGAGCTAATCATAATCATTCCATGTACTTGTACCTATAATTTACATTGAATTAATCTGAATTCATGGTTTTCTTGTATAAACTCTACAAGACTGGTAAATTGTGATTTTTTTGTTCACAAGTTAAGAGAAATGTTGAGGTGAGGATAATCATTCCATAAGCTCATGATGCACCTGTTTAATAGGACATCTAATCGAATGATACTTATTATTCAACTGTGCTGGTAATACCTGTTCATTGATCAGAGGGGGTTGGAACCCCTCCTTTTTACCAGAAAATTAGTCATTTTCACGTGTCAAATTGACAAACCATAGTAATAATGTCTTAGCATTACCATTCCATTTGCTTGCACCCCTCCTTTTCAAAGTGTCTGGAGCCGTCCCTGTTCACTAACCTGTAAATAGCTTTCATCATATTTTGCTTTAACCGTTTAGCATGAAACAAGTTGCCTGTTTTGAAACAATTTTAATATTCTCCATAAAAGCAATAAAGAAATACATAAAAAAAGCAATACAATGCTTGGGTAGCAAACCATGTTGTACTCCAGCAATGATAGAGGTTGTCTGGCAAGCTATTTTCTGACTTGGTGTAGAGGAACAGAATTCCAATCTCTTACGTTGTAGGTAACAGGGACGGATCCAGGATTTTAGATAGGGGCGCACAGTACAAATTCTGCCGAGGGGAGCGAGGTGACATATATTTTGAGGTTAAATTTTTGAAAAGTCATAGAGTGGGTGCAATGTAGATATCTTTTGTGGTAAAATTAGCGAGAAATTTAAAGTTTCAACTTAAAACCGCCTAAATCTACCCATGACAAACCATGCTTTGCAAATTTTAGAGGGGGCGCACGCCCGCCACGCCCCCTGGATACGCCTTCGAGTAACCATATTGATTTTTATGAGTGGGGGTTGGGGCTAGGATCACATTTGAAATAGAAAGGCAGGACAATGATATATGATTTTATATAAATACAAAGATGCAATAGGCACAAAAAAAAATAGATTCTGGTTTGAATATTACATAAAAAGATCCAGGGCACAAAATTTGACTATATAACCCCTTTTTTTCCCTTACGATTCGCATGGATGTAGAAATTTATCATTATTTACCTGGGAGGGGGGACTGGTCATTTTGAAATCATATAAAAAATTTTTGACCCCCCATGATATTTTCTTATCCCCCTTAAAAACATTTTTTTTTTTCAAAATGTGATAACCCCTCTATTAAACATGCGTATGGAGTTTTCATATAACAACTCCTACATTATTCCAGTGCTTGCCGAAAGTAAGCAGAGTTTTTGTATCGCGTTAGAATTCTAACAAATAAACTTCTGGAAAAGGTTTATGTCGCTACAATATTGAAGTCATCACTACAGAAGTTTTATGTTATGGTCGTCATCATGAAATCGTGGATCGCTACGGTGAATCCGTCTGCGCCATGAAAACTGATTTGTTCAACGTGTCATAGTTTTCCTTTCCTCTTTCGTCTACCCCGGATTTGCCTTTTTATGAGCAACTCGGCGGGTGTTTCTAGAAAAGCAGAGGACGCTTACTCTACTGGCGCACCTGGTCAATGCTCCAAGTTTTTAGCGGAGTCATAGTTGCTCAATTGCTTTTGTTAATTTTTATTTTTAATTTTTACAAAATTTCACATTTTTTGTACGTCTGTTTTCCATGTCTGGTCTTTGTCCCTGGATAAAATTTTTCTTATTACCGTTATAACCGTAGTTCCCTTGATTACACTTTGAAGCAAAAGCAGTTTAGATGTTAAAGAATTCTTACAATAAAAAAGTCGTCTTCATTTCCAAAACTAGATACTTTGGAAAAGTCTTATCAAAATCAAGCAGAATCGGACACAGCTCTTGAGATTCAAGATATTGGTAAGGAAATTGAATCGTCAGCAGATAAGTCGGACCAATTTGATTTAATAACTGTAAATGTTTTAGGTCCTGATGGTTATGTTGATGTGTGAACTTAATTTTACTAGAGATCGTGCATGTGACAATGAAATAAAATGTTTAATGGTGGTAAAATATGTTTTAATTTGACTGATATAATGCTCTGCTTAACTAAAAATTTGGATCCCTCTTGAAATCCTTGTGCAAAAACATGACCCCACTCTCTTTGAAGTTATAAAAAACACTGAACCCCCTTTTTCCACTTGCAGAAAAAAATTGACCCCCTGCATATATGTACTTGCTTTGTATAAATTTTCAAATAAAATGGTTTGAATATTATTTGCAAATTATTATATAAAGCATTCCGAATCTAGAGGTTTAACCTAAAAAAACAAAGCTGTGATGCATGTGGCTAATTACAATATTCGTTATGTTTCGGCTAAGTTTACAGCCAATGAAATGAATATCTCGTTAACGAGAACACATCGTTACTTTATATATTTATCGGGCATTTTTAAAGAACCCAAAGCTTTTCCGAGAAGAAATAATCGCCATTTTCTTGCGGCATATTTCTCTGTTTTCTTCCCCTTTCCCTATGATATCCCCTGTAATTAGTTGAAATGAAAACAGTGTGTATGCTTACATGTTCTATACGTTAATAACTCTTCGTAACTTGTACATTGTCTACGTGTATGAAATATTATTAAAATATGTATAAAATACTGATTGGAAGCTACTTCATTTACAATCACGATTGAAATGCAAAAACTCCGCAATATCAGTACGAAACCAAAAGTTATACTACATACAATATTAGACAAGGGTCAATATTATAGCAAAACAAAATGACAAAAAAATAGCTAAAACCATAGCAACCTAGCTTACCTTGCATTAAGGGGCAAAAAGCTAAATTCGTCTTAGGGTACCTGTCTAATTATACCTGCATAACAAGATAATTGGTTGTGAGTAAACGAAACCTTTAAACCACCGTAACAATTGATTTGTACTCATTCAGTTAAAAAACACGTTGACCACAATTACACAAATGTTATTATAAGACTCTGAACTTTTAAACTATTTACCACATGGTTACATACTCATTCATTCGCCAACTTATTTATAGCCTATTTAAAACCGCAAATACCCTAGTTATGCAAAAATAGTATGTTTAAGCTGAAAACTATGTTTAAGACAAAGAAAACAAAGGAAACTAACCTGTATTTATAAAATAGTTATCCACCAAAGACATTAGTTTCAGCGTGAAATATATCTCAATCAAGTGTTCACATTTGATGGCCAGAATAAGAGTGCGTGTTAGAGAATGAATAATAAGATTTTACAGTAAAAAAAAACCGAGAACCAATAGATATACAAAAAAATGTGCGACTAACCCAACCATGAAAAATACTACAGAATATAACAGTGAAACCAATATCAACAGAACTGAATAAAATGTATTCTGTCAACTGTCGTAAATCGTCAAGTAAAAATGAACACTTGTCAAATTCAATACATATAACACTATCTTTATTTCATACAGACAAACTAAACACAAACACATTATACATATACAATTTAAGCAATACGCAATTCATAATACAAATAATAAAATAACAGGCTACCACACATATCTAAAGAAATATGATATAAACCACGGGGTTCACTTATCACGGAACACGTTTGTGATTTGTTTACTTTAAAAGAAGTTATCTTCAAGTCAAATTTGGGACGCACATAAACAATAGCTATAGCTAGGCACATATTAAAGCAGGTGTTATTAGGTTGCTAAGTGTCCCCATTTGGTTCCATTGACAAAGCCCCCCACAAACAACTTGCAGGGATTGAAGGGGTATATGTAGAAAAAAGAATGGGAAATATTCGTAAAATTGTCTTATAACATTTCTACGGTCATTATCGTTGGCTTAATCATGCGTGTGAGATTCCTCTCATATCTTTTAGATTATGGCAATATAAGGTGTATGAATTTGAGAAACCCCAGATGTACAAACATGTACAAGCATGATATGTCAAACCTTTATTTACGAAGAGGCCGACTTGCCATTGAAATTGCACTAGACCATGGCCACAAGCCAGCATAAACCCCTTCCCTTAGAGAGATTTTTGTAGACACATATAGCATTCGTTATTTATGATTATATGTTCAATTTGTTGTTGATAGTTCCTTATTTGTTTACTTTACTGTAGGTTATTACGACAACTATTTAGCCAAATGCGTGAAACATATCAATTTATATACTTGATATGACGGTGATAAAAAGCAATTAAAAAACTCAAATACAATTATTTGCATAGAAGAAAAAAATAAACAAAATCATCAACAACCTGAAACAAAATAAGATAAAAAAAAAAAAAACACCAAAACAGAGATATATATATCTTTTGCATATTTGTTGCAAAAAACAATGTTGTATTAGAATATATTTTTTCAATATAATATTTTTCTCGTATTTGATAATTAATAGATTAATTGTGGTAGCTTGATATCTTGGTGTTCTTTCTATGTATAAGTATGGACAGTGCCCCTTATGGAGTTCTGCGAATCAATCATGCGTAACTTACATCTTGGTACCTCTATTGACATGTTCCTTCCGCCATCGGCTACAATCGTTAAATTTCTCTCCATTTCTGTGCAAGTATTGTAGGATGGGAAAAGAATTGTATCATTTAAAGTTATGGCACAACAATGTTTTTCGATTCCGCAACTTCATAAATCTTCTGTTGTATCTTCTCCCTTAAAATTTACTTTAGTTTTTTTCACAGTTGTCACAGGAACTCTCTGGATTGCCGTCTTACTCCAGGCATACTGTGCTAACCATTTTGTGCGACACACAAGTTTGATCAATGTTCGATAGCTTCAAACGTCTTTGTAAGACAGTTATAACCAGCTCCATAGGGTCGAGTCTTCTGGTATCTGTCTTCCTTTATCGGAGGAAATTTATGTTGATCAACCTTGGCTTTGGTCGTTACCAGGAAATAAGGCTTCTCATATGAGAAAAAATAAGTGTTTTGAAATGAATTGAAAATTTTACGATATCATCTTTTATAACTTTATTTGAGTATCTTGCACTTTATATCCTTGTTTTTAGGTCCAGCCCTTCAATTTTGTTTTCATGTCGTTTTCTGCTATAAATGCGTGTAAATTCCATTCCGCATATACGACAGGAATACGATGGAATGTCGTGGAAAATTCTGTGGTGATGGATAAAATTGTTTGTTTTCAAAGGTATCTCGGCATACCTCATATAGGAATGACATTTCTGAAAAAGAAAGCAGGGTGATCTCCCTTTTTAATATTACAAACACAAGTATAAGTATACCAACCGTCATAAAAACGTTTTGGTTCGATAATCACTTTTACTAAATGATGAAACTTATTTATATTCATAGAATTGCATCGGGTGTACACTACTTATATGTCTAAAAGGACACTAAACCGAAACACTTAACTGGACGGTAAAAAAGATTATTAGAGATAAAAAAAATATGTGCTATAACGTAAAGATGCTTTTATATTTCATTTAGTTATTCAAAAGGGAAAAAAAATGCTATGTTTTGTTTCAGACACGATTATATCAATCACCATATCTACGAGGTTAATGACCGATGTTTGCCGAAGCAGGTGTTCCAAAGATAGATTTATCGTGTAATATATTATATGACTTAAAATATCTGAAATAACAAAAAAGAAACAATAGTGGCATAATTGATCGAACTTTACCTAAAAGGGCCCCTGGTTGCAGGTAAGCAAGCTTACTTCGAGGTTTGGGTTCAACACAAACCAACACTACCTTTTCTCTTCTGGAAGTCTGCAAGAGAATGACGATTTCGAAAATGACCGGAGTGTTTACCCTCCCCGCGACCGCACGCGATTAGATCTCAAACGTTTGAATGTCATTGGTCGCAATTAACACATTTGAATTTCATTGGTCGCAATTAAAATCATTTGAATCCATAGGGCGACGCTAATTAGGAGGCGGATCCCATCTTGAAATCGTCCGCGTCGGACTAATACACTTTAGCAAGGGGTGGAAAGGGTCAAAGTTCAAAGGGTCGGTGGTCCACTTCCGATTATGGATGCCCAGATGTGTCTTGGAATAACAGCGAGGACGTAGGACAATGAAATCGTAAATAAAATAGATATAAATATGTATATCTAGTTGTATAGTACAACTACACTAAAGAAAAGCAAAAGGGACTCCTTACAAAAGTGGGGGGTTACAAAACCCGTTAGCGATAGCATATCAAGCACAAACACTTTCTCAAGCGTTTACCTTGTAGAGCCTCAAAACACGGGTCAAAGTTTGAATGTAAGTGACTTGAAAACATACTATAGCAGGAAAAAGTCCAAAATCCTTATACAAAAAACAAAAGACGAACATTAAACGGTCATACTAGCCTCAAATTAAAGCCAAAAAGGGTCGTAGGAAATGTAAACCTTGAAAGGTTTACCCGGTACAGCCTCATAAAAATGAAAAGGTAGGATCCATCTCTTATAGGTGATGAATAAGTCGACTATAAAAATCAAACTATAATAAAAATGAAAGGCAATACACCATTCAAAAGCTCTTAACATTCCGATTGCAAACATCAATTGTAAAGCTTACGATAGTCAGTATAATCTTTAGACGTTAGTCAAAATAGAAACATTAATTCAAACTGAATACAAAAAATATCAAAACAAAAGTAATAAAAACAATGATAAAAATTTATGTTTTAGTGGTAAACATTGCAACACGTCCTTACACCTGTAATTTATTCATAAAGCACAATAAAAAAGGTTGCAAATCAATATATGGGCTATTGAAATCACCAGTAAAATGTGAAGTTCCAAACACCTGTCTAAACCGTGAGACATCTATTCAAATTGCACAATCCATTGAACACAAAGAAATTCAAATCAAAATTTAAAATCTAATCAAAGTGCCTATTCAATTCTTACACAAAGACAATGAAATTACAAATAATTTCCAAAAAAATAATTAAAAAGTAATTAACGTTAATGAAAATGTAGAATTTAAAAATATAAACAAAGAAAGGTAACTCTTGTCATAATACGCCTCCCCCTTTTTTATATTTACGTGTTTACATCATACCATATAATGACACTAATTGGGACACTTAATGATGATACCTATGGAGGTCGTTTCCCCCTCCTAACTTTTAAGGCCCCCTTCTTACATCAAAAGGTCCCAATGTTCCTTTATCGGTCATGGGTCCCTTATCTAAGTTCACTTCCGGTCACACCCAAAGTCCACTTCCGGTCCTTGACCACCGGATGTGACGTCATGCGCTTGCGCATTGGAATGCTCCCCCTGCTCCCACCGAAAAATAATAACCCAAACGTGCATCTATACTACTCCTATAGCAGGTATTGGTGTTTGTTAAATATATTTTTAGTCTAAATCATTTGCTGTAGTCTAAATGTAACACTGATGTCGAATATGCGTATTGATTTTTTTTTCTGTATTATTGTTCGGTTGCACGACTCGATATGAAATATTTAAGCGGTAACACGGACACGTTACTTACAATCATATTGAAAATTAAAAAAATATTTGACGAAAAGGGCAAAAAAACAAAAAATGTTGCCTCCATTGTTCAGAAAAAAAAACAAAGGAAGAACACGTTTTCTTTATGATTTTTTCGAAGTTTGCCGAAACTACGCAAACGTTTTGTACCGTGCTTGACTTCTTACAATAACCCTTCTGGAATATGATTATAATGCGAAAGTCATCACTTCAGAAGTTTAATGGCCTTCATCATGAACTCATGGAAAAAAAAACCTTGTTGACCCTCTGTATAGAATTTCCGAGACCCCCAATTTTTACTTTTTCATTATCAATACAAATGACTTGATTAATTTGCTGTAAAGTATGACAAATTTCAATATAAACTAAACAACTGCCGAAAATGTAAAAATTTTATGGAATGTGTAAATGTAATAGTTGAACTTACTTAAAACTTATATTACTTTTTACCAGCGTTTCTGCTTCTTGACGGTAGGACAAAAAATTATAATATGTCTAAATGTTTTCTTGCAGTGAAAAACCTACCCCTACCCAAAACATGAAGCAGATTACAATGTGTACCCCTTTAGATTCAATAAGTTAAATTAAGTAAAAGCGAGCTGAAAATTGAGACAAAACATAAGTTTAAATGTACATTTTAACGGTATAATAACATAAAAAAAACACACTTTTGAAATTCAAAAAGTAATATTTTTCAAATTTTGTGATTTTTTTTTTTTTTTTTTTTTTTGATATTTCACTCCAAAATACATATTGAGAGTAAAAGGAATAAAACAGCGTTTTTCCTGCTGAGTCATTATAACGACGTATACAACAACATTTCCACACAACATTTTAAATTGTTGTGCATCTACTTGCAGTCATTACATGAATTCATTTGAAACTTCGGCTTAACGGTAGGACTAAACATTATAATATGTCTAAATGTCTTCTTACAGTGAAAAAACCATCATTTTGGATATTGGTTTCCACAGACTCTTTAAACCAGTTTGTGTGAAAAGTCAAGATAAGGAAAAACGATAATTTCTTCCACTACCGTTTGACAACAAAGGTATAGATGCAATTAATTTTGGCTAACATCCTCCATCACAAAAACGTTACCAACAAAATACCAAGACAAATCCATACCAATTATTTCATATTCCTATACTTTACCCATTGCATTCATAGTTTTCTTTTCCTCGTTTGTCTACCCCGGACTTGACTTTTTTTAGCAACTCGGCGGGTGTTTTTAGAAAAGCAGAGGACGCTTACTCTACCGATGCACCTGGTCTTTGCTCCCAGGTTTTAGTGGAGTCCGAGTTGCTCATTTACTTTTGTTACTTTGTATGTATGATTTTAGTTACTTTATGTTCTTTGTTGTGTATCTCTGGTCTTTGTCCCTGGATTAAATTATTTTGATTACCGCTATAACCTTGGTTCTCTTAATTACTCATCCAAAATGTTCAATTATAAACGTCTATTGCAGAACCTCTAGATTGAGGACTTCAAGGCTAAACTACCTGACTGTTCTTGCAAAAACTCTCCATTCAAATATGGTCCTTCTGGTCACGTCGTTACGGGAGATTTAACCATCATCGAAAACGAATCTCTGCGTAATACCCTTTCTAAAGGTCCCAAGTACAGTGAATGACGCTCCATAAATTGGAATTATAACTTTAAAGTTCTTATGGATGCCGTCGAAGACTATGCAAGAAAATGGAAGAAACGAGAACAAAAACACATTAATTCTCTGTCAGAGTGGTTAAAAGCCGTGAGGTCCTTATTTTTGAAACGAATGAAAGTTTTAAGTATGTCAATGAATGCCAAGGCTACATCGGTTTTCAAAGACCCCGATGTAGCAAAAACATTGTCTAGTATACATGACAAATATGTTGTTGTACCGGACAAACCCCAAAACAACAATGTTTGTGCCTGCAAAACGTTTAACATCCAAGGTTTATTATCAGAAGTAGACGTAGTAAATAATAGCAGTCATAAGACCTATACTGCTACCACACTCTCGATAAATCTGTACTATCCTCTTTTGGTCTCTCTACCAGGGACGATGATTGTGATTTACCGTCTATGTACTGGATTCCTAAACTCCACAAGAATCCATACAAACATTTCATAGCTGGATCTGCAAAATTTACCACCGAACCTCTTTCAAAACTTTTAACTTTTGTACTCACAGCTGTCAAGGAGGGTCTGCTGTCCTACATTTGGAGACAATCAGTTCAAGACTATTATCTGAATAAAATAGCATTAAAACCTATGATTTTTCAACATTGTATACTTCTATTCCACATACGCATATGTCAAAGACCGGGGGCAGACTTTGCTTAAAGGCATGAAGGAACGGTGTACATATGTAATACTGTCGTTTTTTTCTAAACCGAAAAAACGATATAAATTGGTTATGTTTAAGGAATGCGTTTCTATGACAAGGAACACAATTCTAGCTTTAAGTCAAAAGGAAACCTGTTCATCGTTTGATTTAGTGCAACAATACAGTAACTATACAGATAACGGTTCGATAACGATGTTTCTTTTCTTTTTGTGCTATTAGACAAACTGTTCAAAACGAATAATTAAATCTTTCTAAAAAAAAAAAACAAAAACAAACAAAAAACAGAAACTGTAAGTATGCAGTGACTGAAAGAATATGTGTGGCGACTTTGGAAACGTGAAATCACTACGTTTTTTTTTTATTATTGTACAAAGTTACAAAATAAAATGAGCAATTGTGGGCATGGACCAGATGCACCGGTAGGGTAAGCGTCCTCTGCTTTTCTAGAAATAACCGACGACTTGCTCATAAAAAGTTAAATTCGGGGTAGACAAAAAAGGAAAGATATGACACGTAAAACACAAATCGCTAGACTTCTTACAATCGGGCTTCTGGAACAAGGTTATATTGCTACAACATTAAAGTTATTACTACAGACGTTTTTGGTCGTCATCATGAAAACGTGGATCGTAACGATGTATCCATCTGCACTATAAAAACCGATTTGTTCAACCTGTTATTTCCACTTTGGTCCGGCCGAACATAACTGTTAATTCAGGGGATGTTTGGAAAATAAGTTCTTGCTCCGCGTTTTTAGTTGAGACCGAGTTGACTCCTTTACTGTTGTTCCTTTGTACACATTTGTTAAATTATTTTATATTATATTTTTTTGTTATGTGTCTGTTTTTCCTGTCTGGTCTTTGTCCTTGAATTACCTTAAATTACATTATTTTGATTGGTTTGGTTCCCTTGATTACTCTTTTTAAATCTGTATTGTCAAATATCCGTTCTTAGGTGTAGACGTCCACTTGTCAACATTAAATGGAGTTTAAAAATCCAAATTGGTTCGATTTGCTCGTGCATGTATCTGTAACAATGTTTCGGATCTTAACAAAATAAATCTTTATATAGCCGAGAAATAACTATATCAAGATTTTTAATATCACAAACTCGTTAAAACTTTAATTTCTTTAATCGATACAAGGAACTCATTCTCAAGTACAGATTTACCTGTAAACGATTAATACATGCGGGCATCTCTCCCCCTTTATTTTACAGTAGTATTCTGCACAAAGCACGGAAAGCTTAATACTCCCCCAATAAGGTTACTAAATCTTTGAAAAGGTTCATTTGTAAGAGGAATAGTTTTGATATTTTTGTTAAATCGTTAAAGATGACAATTTTTGGTATTGATATTCATAGTTCATATGGTCTTCACGTAGATATTAAATCACAATATTTAAAAGCAGTTTTCTGCATGTCATAGGTTATGTCCTGATTGTATGACTTATGATACACCGTTGTTCTCAACTCGGTAAGGGAAGAATTAGGATTCATATTACATACAATGAGGACATAATTCTTTGTAGGTTTACACTGGTCTGTAGCTAGAATGTCATGTCAGTTAAACACTAGTAGTCTTTTGCTTGTACCTTTGTGTAACGTATAATCAATTTCTTTATTTCTGTTCCAACAAAGAACTCAGACATTTTTTAACTGATTTTAAGGTGTATGTAATTATGTAATATTTTTCCACAGCAGATTTTGAAGGGGAGGGTTCTGATCATGCCAAAATACTTTCAAACCAACGCAATTTTTGCACTTACCCAAAGTCAGGAATGTTTTATCTTTATATGACTAGTTTCGTTTGCACTTTCAGGACCTTGTCATAATATTAAAATGATGAAAAGACCGATGTGAAATATATTGTTATATTTGTTTGCAACTCGAAACAAACAATGTAATCAAATTATACACTACCTCAATAAAAGCCGATTATAGTACAAATTACAGAACTATTGATAACTTTTTCGCATGGATTTCAGATATAATGAGTTTCAAAATCATCTTAAAGACCGTGGATATAGATATCAAACCAAAGTAAAGATATCATTTGAACGCTATGGCAAATATAAACTGATCAGTCATCAATTATCTTTTTTCCACTTTTTTTGTTAGACAGGTCTGCGGTTAACGAAGGTTTACAATACATCTAATCTGAGATTTAAGCAGGTTTAGACCGAAAAATGACTGATCCGGAGAACTGTCTAAACCGAACCCTGAATAAATACATTTAATCCGAGATAAAGATACTTTAAAGAAACCTCTGGTATTTATCAGTTTCTGTATTTTTAGGTTTGGTTTACACAGGTTTCACAGCCTTCAAATAACAATAGAGTTTGATATGTTCATAAAACTTTATCTTTAAACATTTCTTACAGAATTTGTGATATAAATGACACATATGGTAAAATTACAGACAATTGATCTTTTTTTATAATTTAATAATGTTCTTCCAGTGGGTAAAAATTTTCTGCAAAAATTAGAGACATATATAGACAGACTGCAATAGGTACCGTCTACCTTAAAATGACACGATCCAATACAAATAATAATACAGTGAAACCTGTCTAAAACGAATCCAGAATAATCCGGATTCCTGTTTAAACTAGACACTTTTTGAAGTCCCTCCGTATCAATTTGAATGTATTTTTAACCTTTGTAAATAGAACTCCTTTCTAAACCGGTGTATTTAAAGTCCGAAAGAGATTAGATTTCACAGTAATTGTAGTGGTTTGTAAAAAAATAAAATATACCTAAAATTTGAAATTAGAATTGAAATTGCTTAAGATAAAATATATATATAAAAAATGCCGTCGGTGAAATTTATTAAATACCAACACATTCACGAAGTTAATGCCAATACCATCTTAACATACAATTCGATCGCAAAAACATCTACGATTGATAACATGTTGTGCCTGTGGAGATCGTCAGTCTTTTTTTTATCATGTAAGAAATTTAATTATGAGGGAATAACTTTAATCAGGCTGTCAAACTACCGTTTTTTTTTATCAAGTAAGTGAATACTGTAAAATTTTTACGGTAATTGTTTTCCTACCTTTCCTCTTAGAAATCTGATATAGATTTTATTCAGCTAATTTACATATTTAATTTGTCATGCATATGTGATGTAAATTAACATATGTTTTGTATACATGTATCAGTATGACTGCCTGTGTGGGGGTCAATGTATGTATCACACCACAAAACGGTCTGTAAAAATTATCATTTTGACATGGGAGTAATTTTGTCAATTGACTTGTTCAAGGATTTTCAATTACTCAAATAAATAACATCTACTTCTATAGTGTCAATTCTCAAAACAGAAAATATTGTGTCGTGCTTTTTATTAGTAGATTAACTGGTCTTATACGAACTTTGGAAATAAGACCAAAACAAGATTGTTGAGTTTTTCTTCAAATGAATTGCGAGATTTTAACTATGGCTCGATCGTTGAAAACGTCTGAAATATGTAAGTATTCGATACGAGATTCTACTTTTGACAATCTTGAAACAAGGCATACTTTAAAATAAAGACAAGTTTCATACCCGTATAGAATGGGTATATGTTGAACATCCATCACATGTGAAGTGAATTAAAAGAAACAGTATCAATGCCAATTTATATCTTAAAAAAGAGCTTTAACGGCCAGATATTTGCATGTCTAATCGATTTAGTGATATGAGTTACACATAAGCACAACGCATACCAAAATTGATATAAGCATATGTTTCCAAAATATATGATATAGATATTTTTTTGTTTGTCCCGGTCATTTTGAAAAAATATTCAGGGTTAGCTTCGGAGATTCAATAGGCCAACGTCCATATCAAGAAATCAGTTTCAATTAATAGCACTGTGTCCATGCATTACAGTAATAGTCTCTACCGAGATTTATAACTACAGTGTACGCTGTTTTTATGAAGATTGATTGATGTGTCATTCGACAAAATACCCATAAGTCCTTATCAACGATTATCTTAAATTGACAAAATGGTGTAAGTAAAAACAAATTTTCATGCCACTGTTAATCATATATATTTTTTTTTGTATCATCGAATGATTAATCAAAGGGTAAATGTTTTGCTATCTTACTTCATAGCAAAATGATTTAGATTTTACTCAGTCATATTCATGCACGTGAACATATATGTTTGCATCCATGTATTTGTGCGCCTTCGTGTGTGGTGTGGGAATACGGAGCCTTGTCTGTATCACGCAACATCAAAGAATGTGAATACTGTTTTTACATGTGACTGATTTTGTTGATATCTTCAAAAATGTCTATGCATACAGTGTAGTACCAACAACATCGACATATATCACAATTTTGGATAACATTATGTCACGGCAATTACTCAAATTCAACGGTCTACCAAGTTCCATTTTTTTATTAGTAGATTAAAATCTGGCCTTCTCAACAGACTCCACTACAAAAACTGGGAGCATGGACCAGTTTCATCTGTAGGGTAAACGTCCCCACATTTTTTTTCTGATTTTTGATTTTATCACTGCATCTCTGGAATTGACCAGAAAATTTTTAACCGAATGTCAGAAAAAAAGGTTTTCGACAGTTATCAGTCCTCGAAATGTTCATTTTCAGTGCATTTCAAAAAAGTTATAACTCGGAAATTAAAATGATATTCAAAACTTAATTTGTTTTCCTTGATTCCAATGGTACTTTCAGTCATATAAAACTTTCAAAATAGTTTTTTTGTATACCATGTTCCACTCACTGCCTGATACTTACAGACACTGACACTTAAATACAACGCAGTATTATACTTTTTGTTTTTCAGGTGACGACTTTAAAGAGAATGAGGAACCTTACAACATTTCGTTTAATCAACCTTGCAATTCTTCTGATCATAATACAGAAAAACAGCCTTTTTCGCGAAATTATTCTATTTGATATTGGCATACCTAGACTGATTCATTTCATATGGATTGACAAACATTTGAACGGTTCCGTAGGTATACCACATTACGATAGAAATAACATTGAAGAATGGAAGGCAATGAATCCTGATTTTGAAATTATTATCTGGAATACAGAATTAGTTAATGAAAGGTTTCCTGAGGTTGCAAAAATATTGAAAACTTTGCCAAGTGTCGCGTGGGTTTCAGATTTATTGAGATATAAAATTATGTATGAATATGGCGGTTTATATATTGATACAGATATCAGACCAATAAAGCCAGTTCACGAACTGTTACAACGTTATAAAAAATCTGGGTTTCTTGTATGTGAAAGACCGAGAACAAATGTTGTAGATATGACAGAACAATGTAAATACATATGCAATGCTGTCATGTTCTCTAAACCTAAAAACATTGTCATGTTGGCTATGTTTGACGACGGTATTTCTAAAACTAGAAAAGCAATTCTAGATTTCAGCACAAACAAAACATCTTCTTTAACTTATAAAGCTAATATCTATGGACCAGGACTTGTAACTGGCATTTTAAAGCGCAACCAATACGCTACTGTGACAATATTAGGTTCGGTTACTTTTTTCCCATGCGATTGGACAGCACGCTCAAAATGCTTATATGAACACTTTAAAGACCAAAAGAACACGTATGCAATGCACGAATGGAAGAAAAGATGGTGAATTAGAAAACAAAAAATCGTTGTTAGTAATTCACATTGCTTAGAATAAATTGTGCTGCACTTGCATGTTGTTTCAATAAGTTTTTTTTTTTCTAAATGATTGTGTATTGTTTAATGATAATTAGACTTATTTCGATCGAAAACTGAAATCAAATGATCTCGCCGAACGATATTCCTACATTTGGATCAGTTAACCGCATAAGAGTGTTGGAATAGTACAGCGAGTAGCGAAGTACAATTTGTTCCCATTGGAATGCCGACCGTTTGTTGAAGACGTGTCTACCGCACTGGACAAATATGTTGTAAACACATTTCTGATTGGATAAAAAAAATTCCATCATCATATGGACCAAATGTATCAATGTGACTATGATGTCACCAACCTTGTAAATGATTTATTCGTGGAATTATAATAGTAAAATTAAATTATAAGTAATGAATGTCATACTGTTCCGGTATATTTGAAATAACATCAATACCCCTGGTGCACACTTGAAACAAACTGTTACACAGGTTATTTAGTGTGCACCATGTGATTGAGGTATTTCTTCATGGACGGAATAGTATAACAATTATATTCCGTTGACAACAGTAGTATAACAGTTGTATTCCTTTGACGACAGAAGTATAACAGTTTTATTCATTTGACGACAGAAGTATAACAGTTATATTCCTTTGACGACGGAGGTATAACAGTAATATTCCTTTGACGACAGAAGTATAACAGTTAAATTCCTTTGACGACAGAAGTATAACAGTTATATTCCTTTGACGACAGAAGTATAACAGTTATATTCATTTAACGACAGAAGTACAACAGTTATATTCCTTTGACAACAGAAGTATAACAGTTATATTCCTTTGACGACTTTTACAACGTTGTTTGTACTGCGTTATCAGTTTATAATATAGATTGTAGTGATTTACTGATTAGTCCCTGTGTAAAAAAAATAGATAATTCTCACTGTAAAATACATTCGGTAATTTCGATCTCAGACTTTCTCCCGCCAAATATGAACATGAATATGAATTCGTAGATCACAAAATTAAAATTTATGTTGAAAAATAAAACAAGAAGACCTAAAGATTTAAAGGGAGCGCGGAACAAGTTGCGCTCTCTCATTAAATCTGGGCGTTTTAATTTATAATCCTTATTATTATTCATCTAAATAATTATCCGATACTATGTATTTTCCTTTATGTTTATTCGCATTGAAGCACCCATCCTCTTACGACATTTTTGTTTAAAACAAAATTTATTTAGCCGGTAGGAAAGAGTTTTGTATACAATCATTTGACACTCATGTTATTTCACTGACTTGATGGAGTTAAGCAATGGCAAGCCGTTGTTGAATTTATTTCTCATTCATTAACTATGCATCAACATGTTAATTAATATTTATCAACATGTGTATAATTTAATTATTGATATCAATAAATGACAGAATTATAACATGTTGATAAAATTAGTTAACATGTTGAATCATTTACTGATATCAATGAATTGAATGAATTAATACCATATTAATAAATATTTATGAATATATTCTTAAAACATACATGCTTTTTAAAACGCAAACTTTATAACAATATCAAACTTGTTTGTGATCATAACTATACCATCTATTGATAAGCTCTTTATTACAACATGTAAATGATTCACCTATTTATTGAAATCAATAATTAATTATTATATGTGAATAAATATTCATTAACGTATGAAAAATAAAATTTAGAAAACTGAAGTTTGAATGCTTTACATAAAATGACGGTTAAACACACTATGTACGTAGTTGATCAGGCATACAGTGACAGTATTCTCTTGAAGGATTTGCATTGATGTTGACTTCTTTATCTTTTACAAAATATTAGGCGTGCTTTGTTTCTCGTCTTTCTTGAAGTGTTGTCCAGTTCTAACATATGGTTGACTTACTTATCGTACTTAACATTTTTTGGGTGGAATTTCATCATGCACTTAGATTTCCAGTCGGCCAACTTATCTAGTTTTTCTTCAACGTGTTGTTATCGGCAAAAAAAACGTGTTGCATAATGTTGTTGGTAATCATGTGCTCCGTTAATTTACACCAGATGCATGTAAGTGATATTGATCTGTAGTTGATGGGTTCAAACTTTTGACCTTTCTTGAAAACCGGACATGCATCAGCTGATTTTTATTTCGATGGTACTTCCCTAGTTTCATATAATATTTTTAATATGAGTAGAAGTATCGGTGCAATTTCATCTGATAGTGCCTTGAGGATCCTGGGTGAGATATTATCAGAACCTGCAGCTTTGTTTCGATTTAGTCTAAGGGCAGATTTTTCATTTCTTCCAGAGTAATTTGGGTATCGGGTGCTGTTTCCAAGTATCTAGACATGGCACATCTTTCTTTAAATTGAGATTCGGTTAGGTCCTCTTTCCCAGAGAAGACTTGTTGGAACTTGAGTCCAGGATATTCAACTTTCTCTGCTGGGTCATCATAAAGTAAGCCAGCTGAGTGTTGGTATACTACTCCCATCAGATCTCTTATGCTCGATGTAGGTCCAAATCCGTTTAATACAGTTTGTATCTCTTTCAGTAGAATTGTTTGGTGTGACAATGTCTTAAATGAATTTCCAATAAACCTTTCTGATCTCTCTTTGGGTTTTGCTTTTAAAATCTTTGTATGTGCTGCTGTCTCTTTGGAGGTTCAAAATGTCAACGCCCAATTCATGACATTGACAATGAAGTAACGTTACAAGGAATAACATAGCAGATTTGAATCTCTACCTAGATTATATCTTCGTGGTACATTTTTCCTGCAGCGTTTTGATTTTACAAGAGTAATCAAGGGAACCAAGGTTATAGCGGTAATCAAAAGACTGTAATCCAGGGACAAAGACCAGACATGGAAAAGAGACACACACAACCAAGAACACAAAGCAACCAAAATCACACTTACAAAGTAACAAAAGCAAATAAGCAACTCGGATCCACTAAAAACTAGGAGCATGGACCAGGTGCACCGGTAGGGTAAGCGTCCTCTGCTTTTCTAGAAACACCCG
The DNA here is from genome assembly GCA_037379345.1 of Perna viridis. NCBI lineage: Eukaryota > Metazoa > Mollusca > Bivalvia > Mytilida > Mytilidae > Perna > Perna viridis. Next base: position 37,103,006 of record CM074522.1, on the reverse strand, counting down.
CCGAGTTGTTCATAAAAAGTCAAGTCCGGGGTAGACAAACGAGGGAAGGAAAACTATGACCCGTTGAATAAATCAGTTTTCATGGTGCTGATGGATACACCATAACGATCCACGAGTTCATGATAACGACCATAAAACTTCTGTAGTGATGACTTTAATCTTGCAGCAACATAACCCTGTTCCAGAAGCCTATTTGTTAGATTTCTAGCGCGATACAAAAAGTCTGCGTAGTTTCGGCAAGCTCTGGCATAACGTATGAGTTGTGATATGAACACTCCATACGCAAGAGCCGAAGGGATGTTGCCACAGATGAAAGGAAAGTTGACAATTCTGAATGAAAAGTCATCACGTTTGTCGTAAAGTGTGGTCAATAGTTTTCCTTTACTATCGATTTCTAACCATCTTTTTTGGAAAAACAACGATGTATAATGTTTTAAGTCGGGACTTCAACCGAGCATGGGGAATAGAAGTAGAAGTATACAGTGTTGAAAAATCATAGGTTTTAATGCTATTATATTCAGACAATAGTCTTGAACTGATTGTCTCCAAAAGATCTTTCGAATTTTTCAGGATCCACATTGAATTAATACCACTACGGGAGTAACAAGTGTTGTGGTAGGACTGTAGACCCTCTTTGACAGTTGTGAGTATAGAAGTTAAAAGTTTTGAAAGAGGTTTGGTGGTACATTTTGCAGATCCAGCTATGAAACGTTGTTTGTATGGATTCTTGTGAAGTTTAGGTATGAACATTGATTGATGTACTTAACACCAACACATGCCTTGTTATCGAATTTCTAATTATTAAGGAAAAAGTAGAATCATATTCTCCATCCACTCTTAATCGTAAAATTGTTTTTATCTAACTTCAAGTCTGTCTACTAGGTTGTTGTTTGATACTCTTTTTCAGAAAGTACCATCCCCTAAAAAGTGGGGGGAAGCAAAAATTAGTACATTGCAAATCATCAATACATTTACTGTATTCTCAAGAACCATAATTTGAATTCCCTTTTCCATCAAGATAATTGAATACAAACAGAGACAGAACTACTAAACTAAATACCCGAATGACTTACAGGGGGCATTTCATAAAATCAAATAATGCTAAGTATACAATGGGCAACAAATTACATAACACCTAGCATTCATGGGTAAAAAATCACACATGAAATACTGTTTGCAAGATCACAAAATAACTTACACCCCTACCGCACCCCCTGAAAGTATAAACATATAATCGGTAAGTTAAATTATCACCTTTTGGAATCTTCCAATACTAAGTATCTACATTTGACATTTAACCATGTTAATATCATCCAAATTCATTCATGGGTTTAGCAGGAGTTTCGTTAGCAATAGATAAAGAACGGATATGGCGAAAGAGTAACATATGCACCAGCGTATAACTTAAATTTAAAATAATAAATATAACTTTTTTCCTTCATACAAATCTACATATCATATCCAACATTCTTATGAATATTCATCCATATACCTTCTGTAGCTTAGGACGATAGTTGTTTCCAGGTTTAAAGTGATAATCTCTGTAAGAATCAGGAAATGGGTAAAATATGACCATTCACAACATTTTGAAAGTTTTATTTTACTATTGGCACGATCAGAATCAAGGAAAAAGACAAGATTTTCCATTTCATGTTGGTTAACGGAGTTATTTCATTGAAATGAACTAAAAATGAATATAAAACTGGCTGATAATGGTTAAAATCCTCATTTTTCTAACATTCTATTGAAAGCATTTTGGCCCCAGCACCATAAATCATGAAAAATGACTAAAGTCTGAGAAAATTGTGACGTTATTGATTTCTTTGATTGGAACTACTATAGAAGTTAAGAACTCAGACTTAAAGAGTTGTGGAGCTGGAGTGGAACTACTATAGAAGTTAAGAACTTAAAGAGTTGTGGCACTGGAGTGGAACAACTATAGAAGTTAAGAACTCAGATTTAAAGAGTTGTGGCACTGGAGTGGAACTACTATAGAAGTTAAGAACTCAGACTTAAAGAGTTGTGGAACTACTATAGAAGTTAAGAACTCAGACTTAAAGAGTTGTGACACTGGAGTGGAACTACTATAGAAGTTAAGAACTTAAAGAGTTGTGGCACTGGAGTGGAACAACTATAGAAGTTAAGAACTCAGACTTAAAGAGTTGTGGCACTGGAGTGGAACTACTATAGAAGTTAAGAACTCAGACTTAAAGAGTTGTGGAACTACTATAGAAGTTAAGAACTCAGACTTAAAGAGTTGTGACACTGGAGTGGAACTACTATAGAAGTTAAGAACTCAGACTTAAAGAGTTGTGGCACTGGAGTGGAACTACTATAGAAGTTAAGAACTGAAACTTAAAGAGTTGTGGAATTATTATAGAAGTTAAGGACTCAGACTTAAAGAGTTGTGACACTGGAGTGGAACTACTATAGAAGTTAAGAACTCAGACTCAAGTATTTCTTAAAGAGTTGTGACACTGGAGTGGAACTACTATATATGTTAAGAACTCAGACATAAGTATTTCTTAAAGAGTTGTGGCACTGGAGTCTAAATCCAGCGATACAGAGATCAAATAATATTTTCAAATAGAGGAAGCATCCTTTAGTGAAATTCTACTGTCAGATCAGTGGGGTTTTTTCATGCATGTTTCTGATTTTTCTCATTTTGCCTGATTCTTACAAATACTTACACTTAACATGTAAAACCCTAAAGTTGGATTTTCTCCCTTCATTATTCTTTCATGCACATCTACATATGATACCCAAATTTCCTATGAAATGTCGTCAGATATAAAGACAAGATGATTTCTATACACCCTTCCAAAATTTGTTTGCGGTGGGGGGGGGAATAAAATCATATTATACAGCAAACATTAGTACTTTATTCATATATACATTACATTTGCAACTGCTCTCTCATCAATGAACAAAACCATATAAATCAACAACACAAAATTAATCTTCTTAATAAAAATATACATGATATATATATATATACACAACAAATCGTAATCAATAATAGGAAAATCTACTAAGAGACAATTTCAAATGATCTGGATAATAACAGTAAGCAATCCAGCTAAAGCACATGATACAAATCCTCTTTTCTGAAATTAGTTTACCATTACTATAAAACTTAATATCAGGAAACAATGAAAATATGAAAAGGGAGGTTTATTTCTTAAAAATAAACAATATCAAAGTATGTGCGATTAATAGAATCTATCTAAGCCTTGAATCATTCATGTGTCCATCATTTCCAAATCTAAGCAAACAGTACAATACATATTTTAATATGACATAAAATTATATGATTTATCTACTTTTGTTTCCTAGTGTTTGTTTCATATTTTTCCTATAAAATAAAGTTAAAGAATTTTAACAATGCATGTTTACAATACAAGTTGTCAAACAGTCAGAGTTGCTTAGGAAATCCTTTCAATCTGTTTTTAAAGCTTGCACAATTTTTATATTGTACAGAAATGTACATGTTTTGTGTACAGTACCTGAACTGATTTTTTCAACTATAATTGCTATCCATCATTGATCCATCACACCAATCCTTTAAACCAGTGATTGTTCCCTTCGAACATCGCATGACCGCTGATTGAATTACTTCAGTTTGCCATTTTTATAGATAATACTTTGGAAATTATAAAATTTAGATATCAATACATTTCTTTTTCTTTTACATTTCCCTTTTTAATAAAGTACAAAATGGGGATTTAATCTGTTTAATTCAAGGAGATTTTAATATGGCACCGCATTGGATTAGTTCCAACGATAACTCTGAAATTACAATGAACAAATCACTTGTAACTTTGTAAGATGAAACTATGATCAGAACAGTCTCAGCTTTATAAAACCTCCGGCAATCATTCACTTATTAGTCATCGACCTGTCAAACAGTTGCGTTAATCAGTTCAAAAACTGTATATACCAAAACAAATCAAGCAGGGACAGAATTTATGTAGGATGGAAAAGAGCGATTTAAATTACCAGACAAAATTAAAGAAACCCCCCCCCCCCCAATATTATCTAATGGATGTGTTACAAAACCAGATGATAAAGGTCACATCCAAACAATATTTTAAACACATTCAAGTGTCAGGCAGTTTGCGATACATCTTAACTTTCAGCAGAACCTTCTATACTGAAATCAACAAAAACGTAAATGCAAACACTAGTCTGCCTATTCATTAAAACATGATTTTGCACTTATATATTTTCTCCACACTACCAAAATGGACACCAGCCAATGTAACACTGGCATAAGTTTTCATGAGAAGTGGCCTGTTTGATCAATAATTCAACTTGAGTTGCCACGTCAATGGGTTCTTCTGTTGGGAATCTTTTCCAGTCAATTTATCTCTCACCCTTTGAACTATTTGTATAGCTTTCTTATTTAAGACTTCAGAAGTTGGATTATCTCCCCCTGCTGGATTTGCTGGTCCTGCAGGAACAGACTTTTTAGCAGTACCAGTCTGGGCAATATCTTCCAGAATATCTACAGATTGATCCTGACTACCAGCATAGGAACCAGAATGGGCAGCTTTAGTCTTTGTTTTTACAGTAGCTGAAAGTGAGTTAAGAGAAGTCATTAATGTCAAAGAAATAAGCAAAACAATGAAGGCGCGTTAACAAACTATAAATCATGATAAAAAATAATATGAGAAAGGCCTGAAGTACGCTAGCAAAGCATTTAGTACATTTCCTTTTAAATAAAATGGATTTCAAGTCATCTACAGTGGAAGTACTATTGTTCGTGGGGTATCAATTTCCGTGGTTTTCGTGGGTAGGCCAAACCAAGAAATTCGCTTCCCAACAAAAAGGAAATTTTCATAGATGTGTTTACTGAAAACCTCAAAACCACAAATTCAAGAATCCACAAACTTGTGTTTCTTCCCTAATCCACAAAAATTGGTATCCACGAATGAAAGTACTTTCACAGTACCATTTTTGTTAAATTTGATATAGGGATAATTCATAATACATGTATGTATGTATTCGTAATTTTATCAGTCAAACAGTTTCAGGAACTTCGAAGAATTCCTTGTTTTACCATAAACAAACATACTTTTTTTTAAATCTGCAAGGAGTTCCGATCAAATAAAGTCCATGGATCTGTGAGGTGTACGAATTATAGCTACTCTGATATTTTGCAATTTAGAAATACACTGAAAACTGCTTAAACCAAACACTGAATTCATATCAATGTCAATACATTTTTAAAAGTGGTTAACTTTAGACAGGATAGACTGGTTTCACTGTACAAAAAAACTCTAGAAGAAAATGTGTAACAATGCTCTGATTAATCTGACTGCTATGAAAAGTGAGTGTCTACACAATTAAAGACCTTCATCAAACTTGCACAACCATTGCTAATTTATTTTGCTGTCCACTAATTTCCCCTCAATTGACTTTTCTTTGTATGACCCTCTCGGCCAGCAATAATGAAAACCTGGTCATTATGCTGAGGCATGGTCAATGTTTATCTTGGTGATTATACCTTCATGAGTTGACTCGTTTATCTCATGTTAAGTATGGCACCATTATCAATATCGTCCCACGCACCTAAAATACCCGTGCCCCATTTACCCCCTCTCAGCACCCCTATTGACCTTCTTCATAATTCCAAAAACCCTGATGAAATTTTAATAATCAACTATCTTTACATGTAATAAGCATTGCAATACAATTGTAACTTCTCATTTCCTTTGAGAACTAGGTGTATTTAGGACAAGTTTATAGTACTTGATGACAACCCCTATTTTTTATCGTATTCCATGGAAATGACCCCTAAAACCCTGAACTTTGTGAAATTTAAACATTTGTAAAATGGAGATATTCATAATCTGTACAGATAATTTGCAGTCATAATTCGTATAATACGGAGAACCCATAAAGTAAACACCTCTGATATTTTAAAAATTTAACAAATCTGCTATTTGTCTAGCACATTATGCACTCCACCTGTGCCCCTCTATTTTCAGACCTACCTAGAACATTATTTCAGCAATACCTATTAAATGTACCATGCCAGCTATTCATGAAATCTGATTGGTCAATTAAGATATGATACCAACCCCAAATATCAAAACTGAACTTAATCTGTATTTCATGGTCCACAGCATTGTATTGGAATTAATAACAGTTTTGTTTTGTGGCATTTTTAACATCAATGTAACAGACAAATTGGCTAAAAAATGTAAAATTAATCCTTATGTAGCTCTATTGTAACTAAATGATCAGGGTTACAAAAGAATTAAAAACATTTCAGTTTCTGAAAACCAATAAAAATCACTTACTACATTTGTATCCCTGCTGTTGCTAGAACTAGTTTAAGTGAGAGCTATTTAACTACAGCACATTACATGTTTATTGCTGGATGAAAACCTAGTTATTTTAATTTAAATTGGCCTCGACTTACTGTCCATGAGCCTCCAGTTCAACAAGGGGTCATAAACAAATGCCTCCAATACCGCCATTAGACTGTCTTTATGTTCCCGTAAAACTTCCATGACACTTTCACATGTCATACGGTAGTTACCATCAATTCCTGTCACCTATGTAAGAAAAATTTAACTAATTTACAATAGAAAACTTGCAGGAAGGGTGAACATGAATAAAGTCATTCAGAATGGATTAGGCCACTTTATCTATTCAAGACGGTGGCGAGGTTGAGTTGGTATAGGTAAACATCATTTAAAAAATACTAATAAACTACCTTATTTCTTTAACAACAAAAAAACTGTAAGTTATGCTTACTTAATGGATAAACCTCCACTTCCAATGTTGGAAAGTGACAAAGTTCATGTTTAGCTATGCAAGAAAGAAGAGGAGGGCACATCTGTAATAATAATTAATAATGATTGTGTTAAAGTGTCATTACATTCCATTTAGTAGAAGTTACAGATAAGAGGAAGGTACTCCTCTGAGTAACAAAAGTTAGGTCAGACGTATGAAAGTATCACCTGTATCACTATATACCACCAGTTCATCAAATGGTCATATATGGTGATATGACAGATACCCAACTTCAGAAAGGTAAAGATCTTATAGTCTACTACAGCGACATTTTTAGCAGAGGAGATCATGATGTTGGTTGTACTAACCAAGTAAAACACAGGATAGATCTTCTCGATGAACAACCATTCAAGCAGAGATACCGAAGCATACCATTATTCATGTACGATGAGGTGCGTACCCATCTTAGGCAGTTATTGGACATTGGAATTATTCGGCATTCACGGTCACCCTTTGCTTCGAATGTGGTTTTGGTACAGAAGAAGAATGGATCCCTCAGAATGTGTGTGGATTATAGACAGCTTAATCAGCAGACGAAGAGAGATAATTATGCTTTACCACGTATAGAGGAGTTACTTAACTGCTGCTCTGGAAGTAAGTTTTTTCTGTGATTGACACGAAGTCCGGATACCATCAAGTGGAGATACTCGAGGAACACAAGGAGAGGACCGCCTTCTCAGTTGGACCCCTTGGTTTTTATGAGTTCAACAGGATGCCGTTCGCACTGACTAATGCGCCAGCAACTTACAAACGCCTTATGGAGAACTGCTTGGCCGATTACAACTTCAAGATCTGTTGCATTTTTATCAACGACATCATAGTTTATGGTAGAAGATATGAGGAACATCTAGAAAACGTCAGACTGATCTTTCAACGCATCAGAGACGCCAACTTGAAACTAGCACCTACCAAATGTGAATTCTTCAAGAGGAATGTTAAGTACGTAGGCCATGTTGTATCAGAGTATGGAGTGGAAATCGACCCAGCGAAGACAGAGAAGGTAGAGGAATGGCCCAAACCAACAACACCGGAGGACGTACGTAGATTTCTAGGGTTTGTAGGGTATTTCAGAAGATTCATCAAAGACTTTAGTAAGATCAGCAGGCCTTTAACAGATATGACACTAAAAGAAAGACTCAGCACAGCACCAATTCTAGGATATGCTGACAGTTCCCTTCATTATGAGTTACATACAGATGCTTCAGGAGACGCACTTGGCGCAGTCCTTTACCAACAACAAGGAGAACAGCTTAGAGTCATCAGCTATGCCAGTCGTGGAATCAACAAAGCGGAAAAGAACTACCCACCACACAAAAGAGAGTTCCTGGCATTGAAATGGGCAATTAGCGACAAATTCAGAGATTACTTGTATGGCAAGAAGTTCACAGTCCTGACTGACAACAATCCGTTAACCTATGTCCTTACCACTGCTAAGTTGGATGCCACTGGACACCGTTGGCTTGCTTCGCTTGCAGCATTTGACTTTGACATCAAGTACCGCCCTGGAAGAAACAATGCAGATGCTGATGCCATGAGTCGTCTACCAACGATAAACAACGAATCGGTGCAGGCAATATGCAACTCCGTGATTCCAAAGTCCTATGTGGAGAGTATGTCACTTACACCGGATGTTATACTAGATGATGAAGATCCTACTGGATTGGAGACTGGAAATATCATCGACTGGGTGAAAGTACAACAACAAGATCCAGACATTAGGACTATTATGGAACATCTTAAGAGAAACTCTAAACCATCCAGCAAACAGATTGGAACTAATTTGCGTAGGAAACAGTTCAGTCACTTACGCCTCTTTGATGGAGTTTTGTACCGGTCAACAACAACAGAGGATGGGACTAGGAATCAGCTAGTATTGCCAACTATTCATGTGCCAACTGTTCTTGAGACTTTGCATAATGATTATGGTCACCCTGGAAAAGATCGCACTACATCTTTAGTAAGAGATAGGTTTTATTGGCCTGGGATGCACAAGGATATTGTGGAATGGATTGAGAAATGTGGAAGGTGTGTACGGAGGAAATCGCTGACCAATCAGCGAGCACCTCTAGTGAACATTACCACTACATCACCATTGGAATTGGTTTGTATGGATATTTGACCTTAGACAGATCAAAGGGAGGACATCAACACATATTGGTGATCACAGATCATTTTACCAGATTTGCTGTGGCAGTACCAACGAGAAACCAGCTTGCTAAAACCACCGCTGACGCTTTTTACAACCAATTCATAGTCCATTATGGCTTACCAAACCGGATACACAGTGACCAGGGAGCCAACTTTGAGAACCAGATCATGAAGGAGTTGTGTACCATCACCGGCATGAAGAAATCACGCACCACCAGTTATCATGCGATGGGAAACGGAATGACGGAGAGGTTTAATCGTACTCTTCTGGACATGCTTGGTTCACTCGAGGAGGAAAAGAAAATCAACTGGAAGGCACATGTTGGACCAATGGTGCATTATTACAACTGTACTCGACATGAAAGCACTGGACAAACACCTTGTCTTTTGATGTTTGGCAGAAATCCAAGAATTCCAGTTGACGCAGTGTTTGGACTTAAAGAGAATGAGAAAGAACCATCATCAAAATTTATCCAGGAATTGCGGGAACGAATAGCAGAGGCACATCGACTAGCACAGGCTGCTGCAGAGAAAGCTAGAGAGAAGCAGAAGGACAATTATGATATTAAAGTTAGAAGAGGAACAGTGAAAGAAGGTGACAGAGTGTTGGTGAAAGTAGTTGCGTTTGAGGGAAAACATAAACTTGCTGACCGATGGGAGCATGACCCATATGTGGTGATTACTCATGAGAATGAGGACATTCCAGTTTGTTTTGGTGAGGAAGGAGAATGGGGAAGGAAGAACCAGGACTGTTCATCGCAACTTACTTTTACCTATTGGAATACTTCGAGACAGACCAACACCTGCACCACGGAAAGCAACACCTGCAAGATTGATACCTGCCAAAGAACCGGACCAGACCAAACATGATGAAACAGAGGATGTTGCATCAGATGAAGAGTTAGTATGGGTTCATCTTGTCATTGGGGAAAAGGAACAGAGCAACAGTGGTTTAGTCATTGCTGATGTGGATTCTGTTCAGAGACCTGATGAGGAGTCAACAGAGACTGGAGGGGACGACCATCAATCGGAAGATATCATCATTGTCAACGATAGCCAGTCTGATGTTGAGGATAACAGAAGCGCTTCAACAGACCAAGAGGAGACTACTCAGGAAATCAACCATTCTGGTAGTGATAGTTCTCCGGATACAGATGCAGAAGATACACCGGTTTTGAGACGTTCCACCAGAGAACGGAGGCCACCAGAAAGATTTAGATCTGGTGAGTACCTTATGACCAAGTCTGCGATAGGAAAACCACAAAGTGACTGGGAAAAGAGAGTTAAGTTCATTACAACTCTAGCTTCTGATTCTAGTTTACTAAAGGATTTGCACACAGAGGCAGGGCGTTCAATTCTCAAGATATTGGAGACACATACCTCACCTTAGTACATTAATGAAGTGCCGAGACGTCATTTACCGGCCCGGGGGAGTATGTGGCAGAGTGGAATTTAACCAGGAATTGACTGTGGATATAATATTCATTTAATGTTACTCTTTCTATATAGTTATGTATTGTATGGCTGTGATGACTATCTTGTTTTCTGATCAGCAAGAATTGAATGCATTTTTTTCGTATAGTTTTATAGGCGTGTTAAAGTGTTGACCGAAGCACATTTTCATCATGACGCGCTATTCAATGAACCGTAAATAGAGAATAAAACGAACGAGAGAACATTTTTTTGCTTTCTCGGAACACTAACAATGGTCGCTTTTGTCCCCTTAGCTCCCCATCCAACTACTAACGTTACAGCGACACAACTCAAACTTGATTCTTAAAGTTTCGTTAAGTCTAAACGACGGAAAAGATGATCTGTTTGCTATCCTGGCTGAGTGATAAAGGACTCACAAACATCTATATACAGTTTTACATATATATGCCTTCGGTGTATGTGCAACATTAACTCTAAATTCTACGGATACATTCGGAAGTTCTGGAAAGTTTCTTGTGTAAAATTATTGTTACATCGCTCTGTAATCCAAGCTTGAACCTAAATTTTGTATCTTTAAATAGAGAAATACAAACGAATTTATATTAAATGTATTTATTACTCAATCTATGTAAATACACTATGTTGGCATTAATTAAGCTCTATGTGTGAACACATAGCAAGCATATATTAAAGTAAAAAATATTTCTATAGCCTTTTCCATATTTCTTGGAAGAAGAGTGTCTTGCGGCGGCTGATTTGTGAGAAACCAAATAAATTCCAAAAAGTCGTCACTGCAACCTCTTACCGGCATATCATCTGAACAATCCCTGCTAAGAGTATCTATAGATTAGATTGTAAATTACATGGAAGAGCAAACGAATAATCTGCACAGTTATACATCTGTGGTTGATAGTAAAGTACATTTGGAATGCCCGCAGGCGTTCCTTCCAGTCTTCTTTGTGGTCTTATTCGGTGAGTATTCCAAATATCCATAATTGTCTGTAATTGAGATTGTATGAGGGGAAGAAAACAAAAACGAACACATTTTATATGGAGTGGGTTGCTAGGAGAAAAACCACCAGCATCACGCATATCCTTCAATGTATTTTTCCAGAAATTGGTAACGATTTCTGAAAGATTTCTCCACAGTCGTTCAATTCTTTGGTTTGCAGTAGATCTTCCAAATAAAAAGCTTCGAAATCCAGACATGTCATCGTCGTGATGATTAAATGTCAACGCCATCTGTAGATCTCTAATCAATACATCCTCGGTACCATGATCGGAACGTATTGCACGCGGCAAACACCTCCTTTCTTTGATAAATTCTAAAAAAATACTTTGCAATATACCTTGGATTGTTATTAGAAGGTCCAGCGTGTAGCCATAATATTTTGCGGGAAAATTCATCAATAGTTCCATGAATTGCAATTCCAAACGGTTTTAATTTGTCATAATCGTCTATGTGTACAAGAAAATTTGGTCCTCTGTTGAAGTCAGTCCTCCTTTGTAATAGATGTCTTGTTCTTAAATTAACACCTTCTCCATCTATCATTCGCAACAACTGCCTCACGGTTTCCTGACTGACAGAGAGGTGGTGGCGTGTATTTAAAAGTCTCCATAAAAACCTATATCCAAGATTTATATGACCTTCTCTCCGGACTTCATATATTTCTGAGCGACTAATACGAGATCGCTACTATTTTGTCGTCGTCTCAATCCGTTTCGTCGTTTAATTCTCTCAACCGTTGAAGCGCTTGCTGATATACCATGACGGATCATTAAGAAACCACAGATTTTCGAGGTCGTGAACGAATTGCTAAAATAGTAACTAACTAGTTCTTCAATATCTCCCTTGTCACCTGGATATGGTATCATGGCTCTTACATCGTATAAAAATGCTAAGAAAAGCAACCTGTAATTAGAAAGTTAAAATCATGAATAAAATGTTTCGATCGTATTGTGTCACAATAGGGACAGGCAAACTTCCCCAATGTATGGAATCCGTATTAGTAGCCGGCCGTTTGGATTTAGGCACGGACCATTTGATTTTCCGGGGGGGGGGGTATTTGTATGCGGGTCAGAAAATTGTTTTCGCCCGCTTCGCGGTCAGATTACTTTTTCTCTTTTATGGTTACTGCGAGAAAATTTCCTTGGAAAATTTAATCAAATGGTCCGTGTCTTATCTAACAGACAACATAAAAATAATCCGTGAAATCATTTGTAACTGTAATTACTCGCAAAATTTACTCCAATATCCAGACGCCCGGCTATCAATGTAGATTCCATACAGTGTAACCTACATGTAGCTAAAAGCTTCGATTATTCTTCACATGAAAAGCATGACGAGCTCCACTAACAAATTAAGGTAGAAATATATTTGAACTAATATTAACCTTTAAAACTTCAATATTTTTTCGTTATTGGTTTTTATCTTGAAAACAGCTGATCAATGTTAATTATTAGAGTATAAAGCGCTCAACTAAGATTGAAAGAAAACGATCTAATATTTTTGAACGAGTTGTGGTCCTGGAAATGTTCTGAATTTCCCGGGCTTTTTTGGCTTTTAATAAACTCTACCTTCCTACTAAGTTAAAGAAAAAAAATTTCTGTAGGAGTTATGACCCCTGAAATATTGTTTTGTATACATACTTCATTTTCTCTTTAATTAAGGGCATGGTTTCCCAGGCAGTGATTTTGTTACTTTTAAAGTTTCCCTTCCTTGAAATTAGAACATTTATAAGTACCTTTTGGCTTAATTGGGAACAACTACATAAATGTTCAGTTTTCCTTTTTAAACAAAGCCCCTCCCCCCTCCCCCCTATAGGATTTAGGTAAAACGTTGTGCCGATAATTTTAAGTAACTCTGAATAATTTTGAAATAATTTTGCTACCTAGGAAAAATGCATGTATTCAGGGGTAAACAGTAGGTAACAAAATCACTGCCAGGTGAGCGATTCCGGCTTTCAAACATGGAAAAGATAAGTCAAATATTTAACAGTCATCAATCTGTTTCATTTTAACGGACAACAACTGCAACCATGATCACCATTTATTTATAAATTAAAACTCCAGAAGGATCAACCAAGGGAAGGGTTACCAAGGTTTTTCTGTTTTTTTTTTGGGGGGGGGTTTTTTTGTTTGTTTTGTTTTTTTTTTTAAATCACACTTATATTATACATGATTATGCTTGATGTAACATACATGACCAAAAAAAAAAAAAAAAACTGCAGCAAATGATAAAAAAGATATAAGTCTGAGAAAGATCGTTGATTGTTTTTCCGGTATAATCGATCCCATTGAGCTAAAGAGCATAAAAAAGTCCTGTGTAAACCATAATGGGTCAGACCACTATTTATAGTTCATTGATAATTGCGATGCACGAAATGTTGCTTGCGCCACATGAAATATGATATGGCAGTAGTCAAAACCAGGGGATCGAAATAAAAATGAATGAAGAAAAACATAAGAATTCACAATGAACGGGGTACAATCTATGTTAAATTAAGCATAGAAATCTTAAAAGAAATCCATCCCCTTAGACTGCCATGCTTCTAGCTGAAATAATCACGTGGTGTGTGTAGAAACATTTTCCGACCGATATCAATTTGAAAAAGTCGGAAAGAAAAGAAATTAACCAAACAAGTCAACAAATACAAGTCGACTTGTTTCATACGCTTCTTATTTCAACGGAACAAGAGCACTTTAGACAAGTTGATTTGGCCTGTTCCAACGCAACAAGTCAACTTAAAAAAAGGCGAAATGTCCACATAGTAACTGAACAAGTAAACATCATTAAGTTTACTTCTTCATTGTTTGTACAAATGCAACAGCACAAGTACACTTGCGACATGTAGACTAGTTCAAAAAATGTCGTCATGTTCACATTTTACAAAAAGGAAAGTAAAGAAAATAAGTAAACAAGTGAACAAATTTAAGTCGATAAGTTGAAATTTAATGCATCGTTCCTACTTTTTTATGTTTACTTGATAACAAAACAACTCGGCAACTCGTGACTAATATACGCTTCCATTGGTCAAATTGTTCATCTTGTGGTATATCGTCATGTTGAAATCAACATGTCGGAATAATAAAGCAAGTAGACATTGTAAATTCAATTTTTGCTTTATCATTCCGACATGTTGATTTCAACATGACAATTTATCATCATATATATACAAGTTGACATAATAAATAAACAAGTTGAATTCAACATGTCGACATCTTACTAACTTGTCATTACATTAATATTAGCAAGTCGACATTGGAATTCATTTTTTTCTACATCATTCCGACATGTTATCATTTACATAGTGATTCGATTCCAGCTTATAACCCACAATATAACTTATCATTCTGACTTATTTGCCACAAAGTATCCTTACAAGGGGTGTACCATATGCGTTTCCATAGTTTTAATTAACATCTTGGGTATTTTTCGAAACTAAATGATTGCTTAATATTGTTTTCATTGTTGATAACCAAGGTCATATCATGCCAAGAACATTTGCCAGACAAAAACTATATTAAAAAGCATAATTCTTGTTTTAAATCCAAACGTTCTCTACAAACAATATATAAGGTAACAGATAATGAAATAAGTTAACAAACTAAAGACGATTGGACAACAGAATATGCAATAAAACTATTTCAATCTAATAGCGGGCATTAAAATATTCTAAGGATATTGACTAGAGAGGAAAAATAGACACACACAACAAAGGACAATAACACATACACATAAACAAAAAATAAATAAGCAACCAGTACTCAACAAAGACCTGGGGCTTGAAACGAATGGATAAGCGTCCTTTGCTTGTTTAGAAACACCAACCAATTTTATGTCCGGGATCGATGAAGGAGCAAAGTAAATTAAATTTTGACACGATGAACACATCAAAGTAACTTTACTTCCGTTTTGTTTTGTTTGTTATTTTTATTATAAGCTATACGCCATTATTGTCAGCATGGCATGATCTATCGCTGTTGATTTATTTTAGCATGAAACAAAAACATTCGTAAAAAAGAAGAAATCTTTTCACACACAAGGTTAAAATAAATCCGCTGATTACTCAAGACCACATTACTATAATATGGTATTATAGTTGATGCTGGCGTTGTTTCACTTTCATGTTTCTGTACTTTGATAGAAAACAGAAACAATTTTACTAGTACGAGTAGCTTCGTTTAAAAGACTAACTTTTTTTCAAAAAGTGCATCCACAAAAGCCCAAGAAAACTCAGAGACATCAAAAATATTTGACCAAATTGTGAAAACACGAAACAAAGACGTTCTAGGTACACAATGGATGTGTCAGAATTAAATACAATAACGTAATAGAAAAACCGAACATAGGAATACAAACATACACAATACTAAAGCACGTGCTACATAATCTCCAACAAAAATCTAGGAGTGACATCATTTTATTCTGCTATACCACCATTTTGAGTAAAATTGAGTAACAACTGGTTGTCGTCAAATTTGATGTAATATCAATCATATAAAATGTCAAATATGTTTTTTATGGTAATTGTAAACAGTTTCAGAAAGACATGATGTTTGTACTGCTATCAAGTTTAATCACGGAGATGCATGTATAAAATACACGTCAGTTCTTTATCACAAATATGTCATAAATAACAATATTACAATGCATGTAATATAAATAATATAGAAATCAAATTAATAGCATGCTACTTTATATTTGATTTATTGTATTAATATAAGTAGAAGGGTAATAAAAGGCTCTTATTAGCCTGAAATTATTTATCAAGTGTTACATGTGTTTATTGTGAGTTTTCAGACTTAATTTACAACTGAGAAGGAAAAAAAATATAAGAACTTAAGAATTGTATGAGGTGAGGAGTCAGCAAAAATTATCATTATATGAGGAGATTTTTAATTATTTATTCAATTTCGGAACCTTCTTAATTATTAATGGACCTCAAAAACTTCATTTCGGGAGCTCCTTAAATATTTCGTGACCCCCAAAATTCAATGATTTTATGACTTCTCTTATGGATCCACTCCATTCTGATTTTGTTTTGTTGTCTCGCTCTTTCAGTTCTGTGTAATTAGTTGTGAATTCCAATTGATACTGCTCACAGTAACAAAACTGTTTCAATGGAATATGCCTCTTGAATATTACAAACTTCATATTTATCTTTACACTATTACCAATATCCTGAGAGAATCTTTTTTTTTTCGAATATTACATCATCCTCTAAAATTTTAATCAAGTATTCTGTTGAACGTAATGAAATCAAATATAGTTTCAGCTATATTTGTATAGATTTAACAAATATATATGTGCTATTTCAATCATGTCTTGTACTTTGATGTGAAGGTCTGTTTTAGATGTCTACTGGCCATGGTTTTCATTATCATATTCTTATCATGTCCGTTAGCATCCTTATTTCCTTGACATTTTCTTATCTCCTTTTTATAGGTAGTCAGATTATTACTTCTTGTTTTGTTATTTTTGTGCTTTAATTGCTTTCGTTTTAAATCATCAACTTAAAAGCTATTAAATATACCTATTACATGTCAACGATTAAGTTACCTCGGACTTGATTTTTATTAGCATAGTTCCTTGATTACTCTTCCACGTACGGCCTTTGTCCTTTAGATTCCATACTTTTGATTAACGCAAGAATCATGGTTCCCTTGATTACTCCTTATTACAAAATATAATTTATTAATAAATATGTATCCATCTTATCATTTACTTGGTATTATTATTTTCGTTTATTTAGCTCTAGCTGGTGATCTTTGAGCGTAACAAGTTAAACACAAATACAAAGGACTTATTATGTTATTGATGGCGTAACAACAACTCATTGTTTATAAACCACTGTAAATAACATTCATAAATAGTTTTACCAAGAACACTTATACATTACAGGAGCACTTACTATCTACCGGTACTTGACCAACATTAACAGCGATGTTAATCATACCATAAGATTTTTTAAAATTTGTTGGTAAATAAACTGGTTTTTAAGTCAGTGTTGATTGGAAGAATGCCAAAATTAAAAAGGCATATGAAATAATAGAAAAGGACCTGTTCTCGTGTATATTAACCATTTAAGGTTCTTTTATGAATATGTCATTGAAACGAACCTTTTCAATGCATTTAAGATGAATCAAGGGAACTAAGGTTTTATTGATAATCAAAAGCATGTAATCCAGGGACAAAGACAAGACATGGAAGAGTAATCAAGGGAACCAAGGTTATAGCGGTAATAAAAAAAGAATGCACTCCAAGGGACAAAGACCAGACATGGAAAACAAACAAACACAACAAATAACATAAAGTAAATAAAATCATACATACAAAGTAACAAAATCAAATTTGAACTCTACTAAAAACTTGGAGCATGGACCAGGTGCACCGATAGGGTAAGCGTCCTCTGCTTTTCTAGAAACATCCGCCGAGTTGCTCATAAAAAGTCATTTCGGCGTAGACAAACGAGAAAGGGAAAACTATGACTCGTTGAATAAATCAGTTTTCATGGTGCAGATGGATACACCATAACGATCCACGAGTTCATGATGACGACCATAAAACTAGTAGTGATGATTTCAATTTTGTAGCAACATGACCCTGTTCCAGAAGCCTATTTGTTAGAGTTCTACCGCGATACAAAAAGTCTGCGTAGCTTCGCATAACGTATGAGTTGTGATATGAACACTCCATACGCAGATGCTGAAGGGATGTTGCCACAGATGAAAGGAAAGTTGATAATTTTGAATGCAAAGTCATGACGTTTGTCGTAAAGTTTGTCAATAGTTTTCCTTCACCATCGATTTCCAACTGTAGGTCAAGATATGAGTGTGACCTTGCAGTGACTGTTGTATCCTTTATCTCAAGTTCTTTGTGGTAGATGCGATGTATCAAATCCCCGAAATTAGGATTGTTTAAAGATAATACGTCATCTATATAACGGGAAACTGAGATTAAAGGATCTATCCAAACGATATTCTTTAATGACATTAATATATGACAGTTTGTTTTTAATAGTGACTTTATCACGATTCATATCAGTTGAGCCCGCTAGAGCATATTTCTTGTATCAAGTGAGTTTGCCGATCCTAGCTTTATCAGCAAGTACGCTTCAAAGGAATTTCGCTCAAACTGCCGATATTAGATATTACTTACCACGTCCGCTTGATAAAGAAGTAATATTTTCATCATGTATGGCTGATTCGAGACAATATGACATTTGTTTAAGTACCCGTTTCGGTGGTCTAAGGGTAGCGTTGTCGCCTCAATGTTGGGTGGGATGGGGTGGTCTTGGGTTCGATCCAAGGTATAGTCACACCTAAAACGTAGATAGTCACTATTTCACCACCAAGCACGCGGTATTTAATTGGCTTAGAATGCGATGATTATTGTTGCTCAGAGTACGAACGTATCTGGTTGGGGTGAGATGCCTACCTGCGAGCTTTTGCTTCTGTGAGTTAGCACAATAAAGAACCGGCTCGATGTTTTCGACTTGTACATAGAAGGGCCACCCGTTTGACTGGACAATCGTTCTCGTCCTGAAATGCCTGAAATATTTGCCATAGGACGCTACACAATAATCAAACCATCAACCAATCATTTGTTCAAATAGACAAATAGCTACTAAATAAGATACGTTCATTTCGAAATGATAATGCTATATACCTACAATATAATAAAATACATTTAAGAAGAAATAAATCAAATTAACAGGGGTCGAAATCATTTTGTTGAACAACATAATGCCGGTAAACAACTTTAAATAGTACAAGACCATAACACAAACACTTCAATAACAATGGGCACTCTATTTCTTCCGGTTTTTAACAAACGTTGAACGTGCATTGTTTTAGACGACGTGACTAAATAGATGTTGCGTTCTTTAAATAAATGACACAATCTTCAAGGTCAGTTTTAGAAGAAGAGAACAAAATGAAAACAGAGCTAAATGAGTATTCAAGATAACCAAGATTTGAGTGGAATTGAAATCAAAAGAATACAACCAAAATATAAACACTACACAGCGAAAACCGACACTTTCAATAAAGAATATGAAAGAACTGAAATAGAAAGTACAAAGAAATAAATTATATTAGCAACTCGGATTCCAATAAAACTAGGTGTGAAAATAAGGTAAGCGTCCTTTGCTTTTTTAGGAACCAGCCGATTTGCGCAGAAAATGTCAAGTCCGTGGAGGTAGGTTTTGGAAATATTATTTTGACATTTTTTTGTCAGTGACGTGTTGATTGAGTTCTAGTAGATACATGTAATAGAAAGTTATAGAAAAGTGTTTTCTATACTGTCCCTTGTCCCAGTTGTTTGTGGATCAAAAGTCGTATTGGCAACACCGTAGCCTAATACAACTATTCGAAAATCAATCAAGTTTCTCTGACGTCAGTATTCAGGGCCAATAAAAAGTTCAACAATAATAACTATACATCCTTCTATTACATGTGGTAAGAAAACAAATCACACTTTTGTATTTAAACAGATGGTACCAGAAGTAAAAGTCCATATTTAAAAAAGGACCACCTATTTTAATAAATTTTCAATTTTAATGGACTGTTCCGTTT
Source organism: Perna viridis (assembly GCA_037379345.1). Classification (NCBI taxonomy): domain Eukaryota; kingdom Metazoa; phylum Mollusca; class Bivalvia; order Mytilida; family Mytilidae; genus Perna; species Perna viridis. The sequence goes on along the minus strand of CM074522.1, from coordinate 37,083,038 downwards.
TGTGTTGAATAGGCAATTTGATAGATTGTTACACAACTGGTCGATAATAACATTGTAAAAATGCTGCCCTTGTTATATATCATCCCGATATACTTATCCCGGCTGAAGGAACGAATTAAACATAGGGCTGAAAAAAGCAATATTTGAACACCAGGAATGAAATATTTTTATGTTAGTGGGACTCAGTAGAGGGATGATAAAATGTTTTCTGCACCCTTAAGATGTAGTTGCAGAACAGTGTTTTTATCGCATACGCAACAATTTTACATATGATTCATTTTCTTTCTGTTTTCCTTTACTGATATTTTGTATATGCTGTTATTTTCCGACTTCGCAAACAATATCTTATAAGTCGTTGATTATTCTCTACGTCTTTATGCACGTTCATCCATTCACTTTTTCTTGTCAGCCTGGTCGCTAAACAACTCCAGGCATTTCAAAAGAATATGGTACACAAACTGAGAATGCAGTAATGTTAAATGAGCGACAACTATCCTTACTGAAAAAAATGATTGAATTTCCAGTACTGGAAAAATAAGTTGGAAAAAAATTGAATTTTGCAGCATTTCAAAACAGCTTAAAATGACAGAAACCTTGTGTCATCAACTAGTCCAATTAATACATTACATTTGCAAGAGCTGTAGATGTTAGATAAGCAAGGTAAATTTTCATGTTGAAATGCCCAATGTTGAATGATTAAATGTCCTATATTGGATGGTTGAAATGTACTCCAGGGACGAAGACCAGTCATGGAAAACAGACAAAGAAAAGTAAATTAGCAACTCCGACTCCACTAAAAGCTGGGAGCATAGACCAGTTGCATCGGTAAGGTTAGCTTCCTCTGCATTTCTAAAGTCAAGTCCGGGGTAGACGAAAGAGCAAAGGAAAACTATTTAAAAACAAAATTTGTCATGTGCCACCCACTGCCTGGATTTTGTCTGGACACTTTTTTAAAACAGATGTGAAATTATAAAAAGATGTCATACTCCAAAATCATTTCATTTTTTGATAAAAAAGCATTAATTGAAATGATTTTTTAAAACCAAATACTTAAGCTACTTACAAACAGAACCTGAATTACACAATGTTACTATTATATACAGAACATTCAAAATTAGTCAAATTAGTAAAACACAAGGTCATGTGTTACAGATATTTCAATATAAAAATATCTACACCTCTTGTTTGAACAAGGGCTTTAACTTACATTCAGTAAGAACATTGCACTGGTAACATCGTTTAAGGTATGGCAATTATTTAATTAATTAATTAAAACAATAATTTTTACCGTCATTTGGTAATGTTGAACCTATTTGGACGTTTTTTTAAATTTTTTGTTAAGTTCCGCATCCTTTTTGACGATCCACCAACAGGTTACAGTGATTGTTGACTTCTATTTAGGCGAATGTATATAAATTTACTGGCAGATTCAAGTTTTTTCTTCTCAAAACAAGATTATTTCGTACAATTTTGCAATCATTAGCACAGCCATATCGGAGGGAAATTTGTGCTATTACACATACAGATCTATTGTACATAATAAAAACATCAAACACGGAATTTTCTTTTTCTAGTCTGTTCTTCCAGATAAATGTTACTAAAGCTACGGTTGTAATAACTGCGGCCTAACCATCAAAAGTCTAGTATTTTAGGATTTATCATACTGTTCAAACTCGAAGAATTTAAGATATATCTTGCCTATCATATCATGTCTACCAAGATCGACATATAATTTATTTTTTCAAATGTTTATAAACAAAGTAAATAACTTTTTACAATGCCTTTTACGATTATATATTTAATCTTATCATGCATATGGTGTCTTTAGAGTTATTCTCATATCTTTTTTACAACGAACTCATTATTATTATTATTATTATTATTATTATTATTATTATTATTATTATCAATTATATTCTGTTGAAAATAATATAACACTTAATATTTAATTGTTTTGATTTCTTTATTTTCCAGAATGAAGGTAATAATATTTCTGGTGGTACTTTGTATAGTAACATACCGCAAATCCTGGGGAGGACGACGGACCAGTTTCAGTGTACGGCCAAGAATCCAAACCAGTGTAAGACGGAGACCCTACCACGTATCAAGAATTCTTGAAAGACCAAGAACAACTAATGGTAGACGACAATGTGTAAGACGAATACATTGTTGTTGGGATCCAACAAACAACCAATGTAGTTGCCAATCTGGAAGCAGACGTTTGTGGAGAGGTATTGACAAAATATCAACATGGAAGTGTATTCACCACCTTATTACCCGATTTGTGTGGCCCTATATAATATGAAATGCGTATAAATGTCAACGAGTTTAATTTAGAATTGCCTTAAATTTAACATAAGGCAGGTCCGTTAGTAGTGAGTAGTCTTTGTTTGATTGGCTGTTATACGAACTGCGTAAATATATCGGTGGTTTCATTGAAAAAGTAAACGGGATATAAGTTCTCTGCTTAAGACATTAAACACAACATTTTTCATAAAAATGTTTACATTTAAATAGGTAAAAGTGTCAATTAATGACGGATTTACGGAAAGTGCGACCTTTTTTAAACTTTATTGTTATAGTTTTATTAAATGAACTCCTGTTAAAGGCAATGTTGTTTGAAATAATGTCAAAATTACCAAAAAAAAAACACAAAAAAAACACAAAAAAGGCAAAAAAAAATGGAAATAACATAAAGTGACCTGTCCTTTTGTACATGTACCGTTTAGAAATATTTCTTTGATTTTTGTGAATATGTTATTTTTAACTAAACCTTCCAACACATTTAATAAAAAGCTACCGATCTTTTACAAGAATGTAACCCGAACATTTCTTATACCGACAATTAGGACCCATGGCCTTTCTAAAGATGCACAGAAAATGAGGAATTAAATTCAATATTTATGTATATATGCATTGGCATTGTTCTTTTATGCTCCATGTGAGCTTTCTTTAAATGTAATAAACTAATTTGATTTTAATTTTATTGTAAATGAACTTAACCTATTACATATAATGTACGCAATGGTTCCATTTAATAGAACTTAGGTTTAATCACCGTAGCGATCCACGACTTCATGATGACGACCATGAAACTTCTGTAGTAATGACTTCAATCTTGTAGCAATATAATCCTGTTTCAGAAGCCTATTTGTTAGTATTATAGCGCGATACAAAGATGCGTAGTTTCCGCAAGCTCTGGCATAAAGTATGAGTTGTGATATGAACACTCCATACGCATGAGCTGAAAGGATGTTGCAACAGATGAAAGGAATGTTGGCAATATTCTGAATGAAAAATCATCGCGTTTGTTGTAAAGTTTGGTCAATAGTTTTCTTTACCTTCGATTTCTAAGTGTGGGTCAAGATATGAGGCCGATCTCACAGAGTCTGTAGTATCCTTAATCGTAAGTTCTGAATGATATAGCCTCTTAGGGAAGTGCTCACCATTCAACAAGACTGAAAACGCCTAGCTTCCAGAACGCCTTGTATAAGAAGCACTGAATTTCAAACTAACTTACTGGTATCATTATTACGAGCCACCTCCTCTAGAAAATTCAACCATTCCCTAGCTAGAAAATTTATTGTTTCGGAACAACCCAGTAGCTTGTAACTACCCTAAAGCTTCTTGAAGAGGCTTCCTTTAAAACCGCAAGCTTCAATAAGAGGAACTACTAAGCTGAAGGTTTTTCAAACATTTCGACTTCCCAAGTAATTATTGACTTTGTTTAAGATTAACAATATCGTTTCGAATCTTATCCTCGCGCTAGTCTTCCAGCCAATTTAACCCACATTTCGATAATTTGCCTCTGTGTATACCAAAAGTGTAGACGTTATCCAGAAGACTCAACAATTGGACAATCGTCTATAATAGCCGCTATGGTAAAGAAATGACTTACACTGATGTTTTCGATGTTTTCATCATTGAAAAAAAAAAAAGATGTCATATGATGAAGCAAAAAGGCGATTCCATGTAATAGTCTGCAAACATGCTTCATTGGTTATTGACGCGATGACTTTGTCAACGACATGTGTTTTCTTCATGGTAAATAATTATCAGTTCATGTATCTGAATGAACTGCATGCTTAAGACTCTTTAACATCTGCATTGGTATATGTTCATGTTTCTTATAGCGATGTTCACATATGTAAAATATATATTGGTATACTACCAAAGCATTTTCATTGCAGTATATGATAAAAACTCGATCGTTCATTGCAAATTGTATTTTTTAAGGTTTAAAAGTCAATACAAAAGGATGAATGACAGTTTTGACCATCACATGTCCTAGATATTACTGACCAAGTTCCCTTAGTTACAGGAATGATTATTTACACATACATGTATATATAGGTTTAGTGTAATTAATTTTTTGAGTTAAGCATCTGGAGTAATACGTTTAAATGTAGTTCGCAGTTATGACGTCACATTGTTTTCTGCTTTTTCGTGTGTATCATATGGCATTTATTGATTTACGACTGACAAAGAAAGTATTGTCTCCTTCATATATTGCTGGTTCGAGACAATATGACCGCTTCGGTGGTCTACGGGTAGCGTTGTCGCCTGTAGTTGGGTTGGTTCGGGTGGTGGTTTTTGGTTCAATCCCCGTCATAATCTCATACAAGACATATATAATTACTGTTTCTCCTACAAACACGTGATATTTAATTTGGATAGAGTGATGACTGGTTACATGTAGGTCAGAGTAAGGAAAAAAAAAACGTGTCCGAGTGGGGTTGGATACCTACTTATGGGCGGCGTTTGCTTCTGTAAGGTCACACAATAAAGATCCGGCTCGGTGTCTCGGACTAGTACAGAGAAGGGCCGCCTCTTTAACCAGTCAATCGTCCTCGTCCAGAAAAGCATACATTATTTGGTATAAGATGTTATTATTCGTTAAATAGACAAACAAGTAGTAAAAAAGATACAGTCATCTCGAAATGATAATAATATATACCCACAATACACCAAAATATCACATTTTTCAAAGAAATAAAACAAACTAACAGAGGACGAAATTATAACAACATAACGTCAGCAAACAACTATTAATAGTAAAAAACGTGGCTATAACAAGATCAGTTATATAACAATATCACTCTATTTCTTCCGGTAATTAACACAAATTGAACGTGCATTGTTTTAGAAGACGTGACTAAATATATGTTGCGTTTTTTTAAATAAAAAAAAACCCATCTTCAGGGTCAGTTTTAGAAACGAAAAAATGTAAAGCAAAGCTGTCCGTTGAAATGTCAAGCAGATCCTACGATATGAGTGGCACATGCTAAATTTTATTTCTGGTTCCAATGTAATAAATATACCATATGAATGTCAAAAAGTATAAAGTTTGTTTTGAATCAACAATGGATGGCTCAGACAATGATTTCAAAGTTCCCTTACAAAGCGAATGAATTTTGCTCAACTTAAAGAATTATCTTCCTTTATTTAATGAACTTCAATGATATTTATATAATTCTTTTATCATTAATCGTTGCAATAAATCCAAAACCAACATTCAACTTTACGAAGGGATGTATTTATGATATGAAATGGGTGAAAATGTTTTAAAAACAAAATTTGTCATGTGCCGCCCACTGCCTCGATTTTGCCTGAACTCTCTTAAAAAAATGTAAAATCATACAAAGATGTGATACTCCGAAATCATTCTATTTTTTTATCAAGAAACAATAGTTGAATGGGAATTGTTTCCAATACACTTTATGAACATACCCTTACTTACACAATTTTACTATTGTACATAATATTGAAAATAAGTCAAGTATAACAAGGTCATGTGATATAGATATTTCAATATAAAAAAGACCAAAATCTTTTGTGTGACTGAGGGCTTTACTTGCACTCAGTTGGAATGTTTCTCAGACAACAAGGTTTTAATGTATGGTATTTTAATAAACAAAATGAAACAAACGGTAAAGTTTCATCTCTATTAATTTTTCACACTACAATTACTGTATATCTTTAGCACTTTGATACTACTATGCAAATGCATGTCTTTTTCAGCGACAGATTTTTTTTCTTGTTAGTTATCATTAATACTCAATAAAAATTAACATTTTATGGAGAGATGATCTGTCAAAACCTTATTTTTTTAGTATTTTAAACAAAATGATAAAATCTTGTGATGAAGAGACCAAATACCGGTCATTTTATTCTAAAAAAAACTATTTGAGCAAAACTGTATCATCCTATTGTTGCTTTTTTGCATCCACTTCATCGATTGGTCTCAATGTTCCTCTTTAGTAGGAGGACTGCCACATACCTAATACAAATTTCAAGTGCATCATTTACTTTTCACTCATATATATTTTTTCGTTGGCAAAGTCTGACTTCCTTTTCTCAAAACAAGCATTTTGCGTAAAATCTTGCAATTAGCACAGCCATAATACAGGGAAATCTTTGCTATAACACATACAGTTCTATTGTATACAATTATAACAGCAAAGAGTAATCAAGTGAACCAAGGTTATAACGGTAATCAAAAGAATGTAAACTAGGGATAAATACCAGACATGGAAAACAGACATGCACAACAAAGAACATAAAGTAACTAAAATCATACACACCAAGTAACAAAAGCAAATGATCAACTCGGACTCCACTAAAAATGTATATTGATAATATTCTAAAATATAAAAATAATATAGATAAAAGAGTTTAATTTGAAAATAATGGAAAAGTTATGCATTATAATTTAAATACTATTATTATTATTTTTTGGAGTAAAATGTGAATTTAAATACAATTTTAAAGTGCATGAATATAATATATATATATATGTGTGTGTGTGTGTGTGTGTGTGTGTGTGTGTGTGTGTGTTTTCAAGTCATGTGAATATCTTTTATCTGCCAGTGCATGTTGTATATGTTGCCTTGTATGGAGAGGATATATATAGGCCTTGCCTGCTATCCAATCCGATTCAATTTATTTATTGAATAAAATATGTTTAAATAATAAAATCAGAGCTGACAAAAATTATCAAACTAAGTTGTTTTTTAATAATGTTTCTTCGGGAGCGTTAAAATGTTTCACCGTCATCATATTATATTTAATGTGATCATGGTGTCTTTTAAGAGCTTTATTTATATGTTTTACAACTAACTGTTGTTGTTGTATTTGTTATTATAGCATGCATTACATGTGTAAGATTATCAGTATCAATATTATTATACAGAATATAATATTAAACTTACCAAACAAAATATTATTGTTTTGATTTCTTTCGTTTTCAGAATGAAGTTAGTAATCCTTCTGGTAGTCCATTGTATGGTGACATACTGCAAATCCTATCGTCAAAATAACCAATGGGGCGGAAGACGGAATTCCAATTCCGGAGCAAAAACTGTTGGAAAAGCTATGGGAAAAACCATCAAGGATCTAGCAAGTGGAAGTTCTTCCCAAAGTTTATTTAACACAAAGAACAATCTTTATCATTTTGCTTTTTTTTTTTTTTTTTGTTATATTATGTATTTCAATAATTAATATTTTGCAACACAGAATTGATAATTGCTCAGGTCTGAATAGAACGAAATTAGAGGTCGTAATATATACAATACAACATATAATAAATGATATTTTAGGTCTATCATTATATAATTTATTTTCATAAGTACAACGTTTTCAAACTGTATAAAAAATTGTCCATCATCTCCAAGACCATATTTTGTATTTGACAGTGACGTTACAACCTTGTTGTTAACTTGTTAAATGTTGATTCTGAAATTAAATGATAAGGTGTTACTGTTCTATTTTAATGTCTAATGGAAATAACCTCAATGGCCTTGGTGCACACTTGAAAATCAACTGCTACGTAGGTTATTTAATGTGCACCACGTTTGATTGAGGTTATTTCTTTATAGACCGAAAATGTATAACAGTCATCCTTTAATTTTTTTTTAACATTTGATGGAATCGTTCTAAATTAAAAAACGTTTTAACTATAATATGAGGACTTTTTTTACTGTCATTCAACATTTTTTATTTTAATTTTTTCACTACAGACTCATTTATAGCGATTTTTTTATATATATAGAATTCCTGAAATATATCCGGAAATCCAATTTGATAATTTGACATCCTCGTGTTTTAGAGATAATCTAATGTAAAATAGTAATCAATGGAACCATGATTCGAGCAAGATTCTATCAGAAATCAACAGTGTAATGCAGGGACAAAGACCAGATGTGGAAAACACCACAGGCGCTAATGTCAAAGATTTGATTTTATTCTTTTACCCAAAAAATCGGAAATTCATCAGCAAGTTTCGACAAACATTTGGCAAATTTTCGCAATTTTGACCCTCACCTGAAATTCATATATTTACCATACTAACAAGGCCAGAAACTTCTTTTGTACTAAAAACACAATATTTGTTGCTTGAACGGAAACCCCTCAATTACAACATTTCAATATCATTTGTTGAGTCAATGTTGATCTCTATCGCTTCCTTCTAATAAGATCTTACTTCTCATTTCAATTTTGCCTGCGTTACATATTTCGGCGATCGTAATTAGAGATGTTGTTCGCAAATCGATATTTTTTTTATCAGGACGGACGCTTTTGTACTTATTCAACGGAGTTATTTTTACCAGCAATCTGAGGAGTTCGTTATTGTTTTCCTATCAAAAAATGCCCGATGACTTACGATAATTTGGTGAAAACGACCTAGTAAACAACGAAGCTAAGTACACTTGTGAGATATATTTCAACGCCATTGACAAAGATCAGATAATTGCCTACGATTTAATTTTACAAGGCCATTTAAAAAAGGTAAATGAATGTCTCTAGATATTAGGGGGAACCAGATTTTATTTTGTCGCTCTTTTCCCCACTTGCATCAGCTATTTTGCGCCGATGTTTTTATCTTTCGGTTTCCAAAGTCAAATTTATTAGCCAGTTTAATTTGTTCGTAACCGTTCTATATTTTACCTGTACTGCTCATCAAAACGGAACACCTCGGAATGGGGAAATTAACTCCCCTTGATTTACACTGCGCTTTAGATGCAGCTTTCGTCCTGATTAAAAATTTGTCTGGATTCAAAAATACAAACACGATTATTGATTACATAACTGTCTATTTGGGAAAATATTAATGTTGATAGGCGAGTATGGACATGAAGAGGATTATTTATCTCGACAAATCAAAGGAATGTTTTAAAACAGGATAAGTTTCAAGCTTTGTTAGATATGAGTTTTGAGAGAGGGTAAATATTGCGAAAAGTTGCCTAATTTGCATCTGCACTTGCTAAACGATGAATTTTCGATTTTTTTCCTGGAGATTCTGGACCAAAGTGCCTGTGACACACACACAAAAGAACATAAACTAACAAAAAGTACATACAAAGTAACAAAAGTAAACGGGCAACTAGGACTGCACTTAAAACTTGGGGACCAGGTGCACCGCTAGTGTTAGTATCCTCTGCTTTTCTAGAAACACCCACCAGGTTACTCAAACATAGTCAAGTCCAGGACAGACGAATGAAGAAAGAAAAACACACGTTGAACAAGTCAGTTTTCATGGTGCAGATGGATACACCGTAACAATCCACGAGTTCATGGTGAATATGGATACAAATTAACGACCCAGGAGTTTGTTAGGACGCCCATAAAACTTCAGTTGTGATGACTTCAATCATAAAGTTTTAATTGTAAGACGTCATGTGCAATACAAATTATCTGCGTAGTAATGGCAAGCAGTTGCATAAGTAAGAGTTGTGATATGAAAACTTCATACGCATGTGTTTAAGGGATGTTGCCACAGAGGAAAAGAAAGTTGACAAAAAAGAATGTATAGCTATCGCGTTTGTTGTATAGTTTGGTCAATAGTTTTTAATAGTTTCCTGTACATAAAATGAATATATTCCAAAGATTAAGCCGAGAAAATGGAAATAAACATACACATCAAAGAACATGAAAGTACCAAACACTTAAACCACATAATGGGCATACCATGACTTTCGCAACGTTACTTTTGCACACCGTATTAGGAATAAGTCAAATGAAAAAACTCACAGTAGGTCATGTTGTGCAAATTATACGAGGTTGTTGTTTGGATTTATGGAGAAACAAATTGGATTTTCAATCACAAAGTACACGGTACTGGAGAGGAAAAAGGGTATGGTAAAAATAGGGTGCATGATAACTGATCAACAAATTACAATTGCAATGAATGGGAAGGAGGTGGAAGTTGATCTGGTCCAAGAATACTTCGAGTATTATGTACAAAATCATGTTATTCACAGAATCCTTCACAGAAAGAAAATGAGAAGGGAAAAGGAGTATGCGAGAAGAAGACACAAAATAACTACTATTATGATGGAAATCCACTTCTTTTGGTAAAATACAACAGGTCCCAGATTAAAAATATCACTTCAACCAATCAGCTTTTGCATGAAACCTTCATTGAATTACAGTGGGTATGTTTCAGTATAAGACCCAGGACGGGGCAATGAACCATATATCAAGATAATCAATGAACTGTTTCCAGGCAAAAAAAAGAAAGGTAATGAGTGGCACATAACACATTTGCTTTCTAAAATGTTTTACCCATTTAATATCACAAATGCATTATTTTTCAAAGTTGAATCAACTGCAACAGTAAAGAAAAATAAACTATATAGAAAGCATTAAAATTCGTTGAACAAAGGGGGATAACTTTTTGAGTTAAGCACAATTTTGTTGATTTGTTAAAGAACTTAAATCATTTTCTTTCCATACATTGTCGGTTTCCAACAAACGTTTTACTTCTTGACATGCGTATGATATATACATTACATTTCAACAAGAATATTTCGTGGGATGAAATTTACTCTGTGCAACTCATATTATACAATCTGCCCGATTTTTACATGGGCAGCCTGTTAGATACTTGCGTTGCCTCCTCAAACAACTGTTCTTATTTTCATTTCCTTAGATCTTTTATATATTGTTTTGATTGGTTATAGTGTAAACATTCTAACTGGTATGATTTCTACCGTAGAACGTTACCAATTTTTGAAAGTTTTGATATTAACAGTAGCCAACTTTCATTTGCACTTTTATTTTTTTTAATACAGTTTATATGAGGCCTAATGACGGATTTCCAATCAAAAGGTATTTGCGATTAAAAAATGTATGAATCACTAATTATAAGCTTCTGCCTGGTATTAAGGCAGAGCAGTATTTAACACTTTCTCCAAGACCCCTTTGTACTACATATAAAATTAAAAAAAAAACATCAGATACTTATCATCATATCGTTTCTTCTGGTTCAATTTGGACAAGATAATCATACAACAAATTTATATACCAATTGTGTTCTAAAATTAGTTCAAAATGGTGTAAGCATTACGATCATTCATAAATATTATTGTCACCAAAAGAATATCATGTGGTTGTTTGTTTACTCAAATTTGCTACATACATATTTCAGAAAACAAAATTGTTACTCCCGATTCTGGCATCAATTCGGATTTGGTTTTGTTTAATCAATCCTGCTGAGTTCAACAATTTTATAGGTAATACATAAAGAGTCGTTTAAAACGTCTAAAATTCATTTGTACTTTTAAATTAAATACAAAACAACAACAACAACAACAACAACTATCTATATCAACTATAAATAATAAAAATTTTGGTGCTTCAAAGAATAACTTCTTATCACCAGCACTGAACCAAACACCAAGGAAATTCGGGATTAAAATTTAAATTGTATGCAAGAAGTACTCAAAACAAAAACAATATCGATGTCGAAATAGGAAGAAAAATCTTGCACTGTCCCGTTTTACAAGTGTATGTAAAAGATGATACATGATTCTATCCCTATGTTGAATACCTATACAAATGCGTAAGCGAGGTTTCATTTGTTTCACATGATATTGTCATTATCAAAATCGAAAATAACTTTTATATAGTCGTCGACTGTATAGGCAGAAACTGTTCTGTAATGGTTATTCGTTGGTCCGTTGTAGACTTACTTGATTGTGACTAAGCAGTACTTGCAAGTGGACCGTTTTTCTTCGAATGAGTCGACGATAACCGTAATGTATTTGTAGTTGATCATTACGTTGTCGATTGACAGAACTGTAACTCTGATGAAACTGTACGTAAGTCATCATATGAATAGGCTGTAACTGAACAGAACTGTAAGTGGTCCGTCATTCGTCGAATTAGAAGGCATTAACTGTTCTGTATTTGTAGCTGGTACGTACGTTGTCGCTTCACTGGACTGTAAGTGTTCTGTACATGAAAGTAGTCCGTCAGTCGTCGACTGAGTAGGCGGTAACTCTTCTGTAATTGTAATTGGTTCGTACGTTGTCGACTCACTGGACTGTAATTGTGCTGTACGTATAAGTAGTCCGTAAGTCATGGGATAAGTAAAAAACTGTTCTGTTATAGGTTCGAACGTTGTCAACTCACTTTCACTTAACTGTAAATGTGCTGTTCGTGTAAGCAGTCTGCCAGTCTTCGGCTGAGTAGACTGTAACTTCTCTGTAATTGTATTCGGTCTGGGCATTTTCGACTCACTAGACGGTAACTGTGCTGTGCGTGTAAGTAGTTCATCAGACGTCGACTGAGTAGTCATTAACTGTTCTCTAATTGAAATTGGTCCGTTCGATGTTGAGAATCTCAAATTTGTCGTCTCGGTGTGTTGATCTATTTCTTTGCCAAAAAAGGAAAACAGAACATCTATATGTATACATTATGAAGTTTGGTATATTGATATCGTGCATCAAAAGGTAATTTCTTATCAAAAATAATTCAATATAACAGGATTAGGTATGATGTTTATATCAAAGAGACAAAACCACATCGGGATGAAAATGTCAGCTGAGTACAACTCATTGGTCTTCAATGAATGACGAGGAAATCCTCATACCAAAGGGTAGGCTGCATCATGCCCCAAAACATTATACACACGTTCAAGCAACATAAAACAATAACTTAAAGGTGTACAGAGGCTAGAAATTCTTGACTTGGGACTGGCGCAAAAAAAATGCGGCGGTGTAAAAGAACCCTCCCACTTTAAAATCTGGCCATTGTGGAAAAAAATTAACTGTTTCAAGTAGATGATTTTTTTAACCGTAGAGCTGACATCAGCGCCATTTGTACACTAAAGTCGATTCTGTATTTTAATTTAAAAAATCATGTAATGATATATAATTTATATTCACTGTTCCAACGCACGATTAAATATTCAATGTTTTAACATGAAAGGTTACTTATTAAAATTATTTCGATAATTTACAAATATCAGGGCATTGTGTAACACTGATGTCGAATATGCATATTGATTTTTTTCTGTATTATTGTTCGGTTGCACGACTCGATATGAAATATTTAAGCGGTAACACGGACACGTTACTTACAATCAAAATTTAAAAATATTTGACGAAAAGGGCAAAAAACAAAAAATGTTGCCTCCATTGTTCAGAAAAAACAAAGGAAGAACACGCTTTCTTTATGATTTTTTCGAAGTTTGCCGAAACTACGCAAACGTTTTGTACCGTGCTTGACTTCTTACAATAACCCTTCTGGAATATGATTATATTGCGAAAGTCATCACTTCAGAAGTTTAATGGCTTTCATCATGAACTCATGGAAAAAAGACCTTGTTGACCCTCTGTATAGAATTTCCGAGACCCCCAATTTTTACTTTTTCATTATCAATACAAATGACTTGATTAATTTGCTGTAAAGTATGACAAATTTCAATTTAAACTAAACAACTGCCGAAAATGTAAAAATTTTATGGAATGTGTATCGTTAAATGTAATAGTTGAACTTACTTAAAACTTAAATTACTTTTTACCAGCGTTTCTGCTTGACGGTAGGACAAAAAATTATAATATGTCTAAATGTTTTCTTGCAGTGAAAAACCTACCCCTACCCAAAACATAAAGCAGATTACAATGTGTACCCCTTTAGATTCAATAAGTTGAATTAAGTAAAAGCGAGCTGAAAATTGAGACAAAACTAAATTTAAATGTACAGTTTAACGGTATAATAACATCAAAAGAGCACACTTTTGAAATTTAAAAAGTAATATTTTTCAAATTTTGTGAAGTTCGACTTAACGAAATCAATGAAGTTCGAGCAGCAGAAAGGGGAGATAACCATGGACGAGAATGACAAAATAAGTACAACTAGATCCAACTAGTACAACTGTCTAAATGTCTTCTGACAGTGAAAAAACCATCATTTTGGATATTGGTTTCCACAGACTCTTTAAACCAGTTTGTGTGAAAAGTCAAGATAAGGAAAAACGATAATTTCTTCCACTACCGTTTGACAACAAAGGTATAGATGCAATTAATTTTGGCTAACATCCTCCATCACAAAAACGTTACCAACAAAATACCAAGACAAATCCGTACCAATTATTTCATATTCCTGTACTTTACCCATTGCATTCATAGTTTTCTTTTCCTCGTTTGTCTACCCCGGACTTGACTTTTTTTAGCAACTCGGCGGGTGTTTCTAGAAAAGCAGAGGACGCTTACTCTACCGATGCACCTGGTCTTTGCTCCCAGGTTTTAGTGGAGTCCGAGTTGCTCATTTACTTTTGTTACTTTGTATGTATGATTTTAGTTACTTTATGTTCTTTGTTGTGTATGTCTGTTTTCCATGTCTGGTCTTTGTCCCTGTATTACATTCTTTTGATTACCGCTATAACCTTGGTTCCCTTGATTACTCTTTAACTAGTAGAATAAACGTTCTGACAGTTATAGCCTGCTCTAATGAAACAGTTCTTGTAGACCTGGACCTACTGACAGTCCAGGTAGAGGCGGCTTGTTTCAGTTTTAGCAGAGCTGGCTCTCGTACAGTGGGTTGTTCAAGAGTCGGCTCTCATAGAAAGTTCAGAAAAACTGTGTATAAAATTGTTCTTTAACACTTAGAATTTTCATAGAACAGGCGTTTCTGGAAGTCTGTCTACGAAGTTAGTACATACCACACCTGTGTATCTTAATTTCGATATAGGATGTCGTTATTACGATACGAAATAGTCTTAAGCGGTTTCCGTACAAATATAATCCTAGATTTATTCTCGAATGTTAGTCCCCTTATTACATATTGGAACATTAGGAACATTATATCATAGTGATTGGTTGTTCTGATTTAATTTACATGTTAAAAAAACATGTCTTGCTAAGTGTTCCTTCAATAAACTATTGTTAAACATTGATATTATTCATTTTAAATAGGGCTTAAAGTCTTTTTAAATAAGCGAGATTACACAATGTGCCCTTTTCGTACAGTGCCCCTTTTTTACAAAAAAAGTACCATGCCCCTTTTAAGTTCTTGCTAAAACACCATTGTAAAAAATAATATTCTATGTACATGTAGTTATACAATTTTCAAGTATCAGTGATAGCAAAGATAAAAACTTGAAATGTATCCTTCAGATCACACATTTCAAATGTGCAAGTCGTGTTGGTTGAATAGTCTTCAATGTAATCTTTAATAAATGCAGATACTGTCTCCCTGCATCATTTTTCAAGGTGTCCGTACCTCCTCAGAATGTCGATAAAACATATATAATCATCTAAACCTGCTTCGATCGTAAAATCAAGCAAGCTGCTGCTCCGATATCCACATGGGATGAATCGAACCGAAATAAGTCTTAATTTTCTTTACAGTTGCCTGATCGTGTGAAACCAGAACAATAAATTACTTACACGTTGCATCAAATGACTGTTTTATCATTATCATTATTCAATATTCAATAAAAATTGTTTTTATTTTTCAAATAATTAGAAACTCAAAGCGTAGTCTGCTATCGCAACTGTATGGGATATTCACACGTATCCGTCACATGTCAACGTATCTGAGGTCGAAATGTAGCCGCTTTGTGAAAAATTATATGGTTTAGAAAATGCAAAAGTGAATTGGCATGCGCTTGTCGATTTATTTGATTTATGCTTCATTTCAAAGAGCATATATTAATTTTTTCTAAAGACTGCTGCGGGAAGTTATTTATCGGTAGCGTTTGTTTTAGTTGACATACAAGAAAACGCAAACACATCTCATATCAAGCAAGGTACGGTACGAGCCATTTATGAATTTACATGTTCATTTTTCAGACTTCCTGCAGCACATTTTGAAAATTAACATATTCATTGACATTCATTGCAAAACAAATTACAATTTTGTCATCTTCCCACTGCACTTTTGACATTGATGTGGTTCAAACATGGCTTGATTAACCAACCAGGTGCTTCTTATTGCTCATTTTGATATTGTATGATTTTTTGTTGTGTTTGGGAAGTTTTACTTTTTGAAATTATATACTTAAAATATAAACATCGACAACATTTCACGTCCTAAGATGAGTTTAAAAGCAGCTCGTTTTCTCCATGATACAAATTTGACAATGTATGACATATTTCTCCTAAACACACCCGCGTTTTCAATTTTCTACACTTGAATTTCTGTCACAATGGACCTGTTTGTGTGACATATGTGGATACAAAAATAATTATACTTTGATCAACATTGATATATTTTATGTAGTGTTATATAAGAACTCAATCGTTATGCCAGAGCTTGCCGAAACTACGCAGACTTTTTGTATCGCGCTAGAATTCTAACAAATAGGCTTCTAGAACAGGGTTATGTTGCTACAAGATTGAAGTCATCAATACAGAAGTTTTATGATTACCGCTATAATTTTGGTTCCCTTGATTACTCTTTCTATAGTTTTAGGCATTTCTATCATGCATTGAACCATCAAACTGGTTTTATCTCGCATGGTAACAACGACACTTTGATTCCAAGATATATATAGATATATTTGTTTTAATATGCTGGAAGGTTTTGTTTTTGTGTTGTTTTTGTTTTATTTTTGTTTTTTTTTTAAATTGTTTGGTGTGTTTCTATTTTTTTTGCCTAGTCGTTATCTGGACCAGGTGCACCGGTAGGGTAAGCGTCCTCTGCTTTTCTAGAAACACCCGCCGAGTTGCTCATAAAAAGTCAAGTCCGAGGTAGACAAACGAGGGAAGGAAAACTATGACCAGTTGAATAAATCAGTTTTCATGGTGCTGATGGATACACCATAACGATCCACGAGTTCATGATAACGACCATAAAACTTCTGTAGTGATGACTTCAATCTTGTAGCAACATAACCCAATTCCAGAAGCCTATTTGTTAGAGTTCTAGCGCGATACAAAAAGTCTGCGTAGTTTCGGCAAGCTCTGGCATAACGTATGAGTTGTGATATGAACATTCCATACGCAGGAGCCGAAGGGATGTTGCCATTAAAGGGACAAATATTTTTTTGTCTTTTATAACTAAATATAAATACTTCGGAGATAAAGATACATATCAATTAAAATGTACAGAGTACACATTGTTCTTTTGGGTCATCAATTTTGAATGCACTGCATGTGGCGATAAAATATAGGTAGGTGAATATGGTGAGAAAATCATAAAACGTATTTTCCTAATGGTCTTTTTATTTTACTACATTCTTCATTTACTTGAGTGTTTGTCCTTTTCACAAAAAAATCGTAAGTGTTTTAAAAGTAGTCGGAAATTATGACGTCATAGTTGTTCAAAGTATTACAACGTCATAATTTTCGACTAATTTTACACTTACGACTTTTTGTGAAAAGGACAGATATTGTTTTATGTCAATCCAAATTAATCTTTTTTGAAGTAGTTTATTTGTTGCTGTAAGGTTTCGTTATTGAAGATTTATTTTTTCAAACATTTTGTTAACTTACATTTATATTTTTATAGTGACCATTTTTATTAGCATTTCTTTCAAACTCAGTCTACATTTGCAATTTGAAATGAAACTTATAAACTGTAATAAGAAAGTTAAACATCTATAATGAAAAGTCAATATGCGTGAAATACAAGATTATAAACTTATTTAAATAATGTTGATTTGCCAAATACAAAAATTTTTTTAGTAGTCATTTATCGAAATTCATCAAATACAGACGAGTCCATGTTGATCTTTTTTCAAGGTTTTGTGCCAAAGATTCTATACATATTTGGCTTTTAAATGAGACTTATCAACTTGAAAAAAATGGACATATTGTGTTGAATATTAAGATAAATGTTTTTAAAAGAAATATAACTCTATTATGTCTTTCAACCTATTTAACATGCTATACTTTACCGCTTCATTATGTTCATTCAGCTTTGATATCCTTAATAGACAAAACCTACTTTGTTCACTTTAGTTGATATGAATGTTTGTCTCTGACACATCTGTATTCAATTACCAAACACAAATACTTTTTGTCCCTTGAAGTCTATTGTTACTACTCATGCCTGTAAATAATGCCTGCAGCACGAATTCTTTATACAAAAACGTTTAGATTAATTGTGGGGGGTCATGGAATCACATTCACTCCAAATTAAGTAAATGATGCAAACGAAAATAGGCTACTATGAAAGGAAACATAAATAATTGATTTTCGTTTAAAGGTGTCTATTCTTCAATGTAATAATGGCAAATGGTGTCTTACACATTATTTTATAGGATAATTACTTGGAAAGAATGTATAATAAAAGGAATTGACGAATGCCTAGGTTTGCGGAACTGTTTCCGCATAAGAATTGTATATTCAAACATTCTCGGCACTACATATAATATGTTTATTACTCGTGATACCATAAAATCATCAAATGGGCACGGTTTATCTATATGGCATATTTACTACTTTAATAAAGGGTATACGATGTTGTTTTTTTTTTTTTTTTTCGTTTCACCATATCTGTTCCTTTTCTATATTTCATTGCTGACAATATATATGATGATTGTAGTAAATTCAAGGGTACAACAAATCAGCTGAACAAATGATTCAATAAGTTACATTAATAACATTAATATATTGTAATAAATATTTTCCTATTCAAATCAATAGAAAACAAAGCATGCAATATATCCCGGTATTTGCACGCAAACTTTCATTCGTATCCGGAAAAATTCAGACACGTTCCGAATACGTTTTTAAATTTATTGCACTGTTGTTGTCTGCTAAAACAAATGGCTGAACCTGATATTAACAGGTTGTTAAAAATGTGGAATTTGAAGAAATACCACAAGTGGAGGCAAATAATGCTGATTAAATGTTGAAAGACAAGGAGTCTAAGACTTTCAATTTTACTACAATTTATCAAACATTCATAAATTCATATTGCACTAGTTCATATTTTTATTATGCATCATATTTGAACTAGTGCAATAGAACACATATAACGTTGTAAAATGCATTACATCCAACACATTAGTATAATGTTAACTGAAATATTTATTAGCTAATAACTTAATGTAAACATCTTTCCCTTTAACTTTGCCCCCATAAAAAAATCCCTAAATTATAATCTCCGAAGTTCCCAGTTTCTTAACGTTCCCCCGATTTTCTTGGCTCAAATTTTCAAAAATAGTTTGTATTTTGTTTGGACCCAGTTTGTAAATAGTCGTTATTCTATAACTTCTTGTTTGTAAATAAAATTTTGAAAAATGGTTTTTATGCTTTTATTTCTTCGAAACATTGTTACAAATTGAAGACAAAACTGGTACGGGTGTAGATTAAGAGGCAGGTGTACTTTGCTAGAACAGTTGCAAGACTTGTGGTGGTAAAGTCTATCACGCACGGCCAACAGATGATGATAACAATAATAGTGGTGCAGACCAAGGACTTCAGATTTTGAGTTTAATGCCGAGTGAAGGGAGTCGATGAAGTAGTGGGAGAGGGAATTTTGTAAAAAAAAATCAAAACAAAATGGTAACAAAAATGATTTCCCGCAATTGTAGCAGGTTGAACGTCCGCTAAGTCTCTTACTATATAACGGGATCTTTATATAGATGTGCTAATTTGCGCGTCTTTCCATATTTGCAGTAGTCTACAAAGACGTAGGCTTTAGAGACAAAGTTTTGTGAATAATTTGCTTTTCTCCCCAGTCATTCCCAACTTGCTTGTTACCTGCAGGACCTGGCTTTAGGGTTGTATATTGAACAAATCTTTGGTTTAATGATGTTTCATATCTATATAAAAAAAAGCATTATGTGATATAAGTTTTCCCTGGTCGTTTCATTTCCACCCTGTTCTCGTTAGCCCCATGCCATTTCCATCCTGTTCTGAATTGTAAAAAGAGTACTATGGTTTTAATTATTATGTAAACATATTAGCTTATAATTTCTTTCATCTCTCCCAATAATGTTACCTAATTAAAAAGTATTTTTAATTGGTACTATAAAATTGACATTGATTAAAGACTGTTTATTAATTGTTTATTAAAACTTGAATAATGCACCATAATGTACAATCTTTATTGCATTGATAGGGGCAAATCGACCCAGCACGAATCAACTCAGGATGAACATTTACGGGGGCGAAACGACTCGTTACCTCATTGTACAAGTGGAAAACAATACTATCATACATTTCAATTTTCTGTGTTTCATTATTTTTGTTCTATTTGTAATCGTATTGATTGATATACAGCATTTTCATATGTGTAAACCTTGTCAGATGTAAAAGTCAATTTACATGACACTGATCCTTGTAAGTGCAGTTCTGATGCTGACAAATGAAGGCATCTATCAATGTTATAATTCTAAGTCATACACAAGCTCATGTATTTTACACCTGAAGGAATTGTTTATCTTAAATCCTTGTTTAACTTTCAGGATGAAGGCTGTGAAATGTAGAATAAGTTCGGGAGATGATTTATTGACACCAGCTAGAAGGAGCACATACTACAAATGCCAGCATCATTAATGAGTTTTGTACATTTTTTTCACATTTTCCCCTTGTTACAAGTATGAAATCTAAGAATTTAAAAAAAAACGGTAAAATATCCGATTTTCTTTAATACAGCTTCTTGAGAAGTTTGGGATACATGTTCATTTGTAACACCTACTTTCTCTAAATAAAAGTGTAAAGACAATAAAAGGCTATCTTTTCAGCTCAAATGACAATTTTTGATACATGAATAGATGTGAGTCATTGATTGAAACACTTTTTTATTTGATAATTTAGGGTATGAAACGCTATCAGTTGCATGATGATCTGGTGAAGAATATCGTTTTCTCCCCAACCGCAATGCGGAAGGGGATATATAAATACTGGTGTCCATATGTACGTCCGTCAGTCACACTATTAATTCGTATGCCTTTCCTCGAATCTTAATGCAAATTTACTTTGAATTCGTGTTCACAAATTGCACACATATTTTCACTTTTCATAACGTTCTATGTCTAATTTTTTCAACCTGAAATACAAAACTCTTTAAGTTAGTGTTTTGATAAAGTATACCATAAACAACGCTTAATTAAATGCCAATATACATGTATGTCAGTCCTTTTATTCCAAATACGACATTTAAGATTTCATTTTATATTGTTACTTCGTCTGCCAATATTTATTGATAATATATTGTGACACCAACTGACTGGTGTAAATCTTGTTTCACAAAAATTGCCCGAACAAATCAGGATAATATATATTAATTCTTGTAAAATAAATGTTTCAGCATAAATGTATCAAACATTTTCTCCTTTTTATATTCATTAAAAGACCACTTTAACATATTCCTTATTTTAACTATTTCCCTTTTATTTTAGAAAATGTTTAAGTAGCAGTCTTTGTGTGAGATACCTCTTAACTTTTGGCAGAACTTTCGAACTGAAATCAACTTAAACATTTTGATGGATAACTGCAACTACTGGTCTGTCTATTCATTATAAAACATGATTTTGCACTTTAATGTTATCTCCACAGTACCGGTCAATGTAATACTGGCATATGGACATTTTGAACTGGAAATAGATGGAATCGCATCTGTCAAAAAATACCTCATTTCTTACAAATGAATATATTTTAGCCCCCAGCATTATTGAATTACAATATTTTCATACTCCCAGACCAATGAAAATGTTTTCGCAATTTACCATGAATAATAAGAATGGATACTC
Organism: Perna viridis; assembly: GCA_037379345.1. NCBI lineage: Eukaryota > Metazoa > Mollusca > Bivalvia > Mytilida > Mytilidae > Perna > Perna viridis. Next base: position 37,061,104 of record CM074522.1, on the reverse strand, counting down.
TTCATATAAAAAATTCAATATTTTCTTTTTGAGACAAATTAGATAATATCACATTAGCTACAATAGCTAAATAAATTCAAAATTGAGTAAATTTTACCGATGCTTTTTGAAATTCTAATGTTTTTATTCTCACTGAACATGAGAAATGTGTTCCCTTGAGCCATGTACAACAACTATGGACATATTTCACATAAAACCTACTTTTTTTTCATATTCAGAGGAAATACATTATTTCTTAAAAATTGAATACATTTTTCCCTACCTTAAATAAATTTTAAACTTTGTTTGGTTGTAGAGGTTTTCAAATATATTTATATAGACTGTAGATGAAATTAGCTCAATACAAGAAGTATCGTTTTTCATTGTTCATTAGATTTGATGTAGTTGATTTTAGTGTGCAATAAACGTTAAAGTAATTAGTATAGACCTGAATACAGAAATGTTGTTGTTACCTAAGAATATAGCAATGTTCCCAGTGTAATAAATTTCAACAATTCACGCTGCGAAATAAATTCAATAATTTCACTCTCGGAATTTCTACCGCCAAAACGTTTCAACTTTGCTATCAATCCGCCAATCATAGAGTTTGAAATTTATGTCGAAAATATTGATAAACTATGAATAAAATCTATATTATAAATAGGATAATTAATTGGTTATAGTGAATAATAATATGTTATCATTCGTGCTTGTTCCGCCCACTGGTTAAATCTAGGCGTTATTCGACACTTGTGATAATACTTTGGTTATTCACTCTTTCCAATTATATAACCTATTATTGCTTATCCACATGGCACTTTACATGTTACTTTTCTACCTGAGCATTATTTAAACGGGTTTTTTTGTCGGAGTTGTATTCAAACAATAAGTGTATCCAACAATGTATGTCTGTATTTTGTATGACATCAAACTCCAATATGATTGTAAATCATAGGCTTGTATCTTTACATTTATTTTTACCGGTATAAGAGTCGTTTAATAATGAAAATACCATTATTTGTCAACCGCTTGTAATGATTCTTGTAAATAAGAATTAGTATGCGTCTATATTTCAAAAACATTTTCATCTGGAACTATACAGGTATATATAACATTTATTCTAGAATTAAAATATCCGATATGAAAATAATCCGTATCATTCATCTTCATTAAGGCAAGATCAATCGTTTCAACCTCAATATTAATATAGGTATCAGGTAATGAATAACTAGAATTTCCGATGGTATATAAGTACACCCAATGTATGGGTCTTCTTTATATTTATCGATTAAAGTCAATGATTTGTACCAATTTTACAAATCCGCAGTCACAGTTTGTTTTTTGTTTTTTGTTTTTTGTTTTTTGTTTTTTTTTTTTCTTTTTGTTTTGTTTTTGTTATTTTTGTTTGTTTGTTTGTTTGTTTTTATTTATTTTTTATTTTATTTGTTTTTGTTTTGTTACGTTTAAAAATTATCATTATTCCCCCTGATTTACTTTTTTTTCTTTTTATTGAACAATAATCTGGTAATGAATTAATTAATCAAAAACATCTATTTACAAACGTTTTTATATCAAATTATAAATATCTATTTTCACTCTGTCATTGTGTTCGCCTGTACAACAGGGTATTGCTTGATTAGGGATTTCCATTCTTGACGAGTCTAAGCAATGTATCTATATGACCTTTATTTTGAATCTAATGATGGACGGGTTGTTGTTGATTGTTATCATCTTGTTTGTGTTATTGCTGAATTGTGCGTTTTGATGACAAGACAAATGTCACATTGTTCACATATTGTATGTCTCCTCTAAATTTACACTCATTACCAAACCTTTTTTAAAAATTGGACCGACCTCTCTTCTTCGAAGATAAATTACAATTTGATACGTTATTTTAAAATTTTTTTCCTTGCTTTATTTTTTAATCATTTCATAAATGCCAGTTATAAAATAGATTTAGACATCTGTTGTTACTAGGGAAAAGGTGTTCGTTAAAGCAAAAAAAATAGTTGCAGAAATCGTGCCTTTCAGAATAGAAAGAGTGATCAAGGGAACCAAGGTTCTAGCCAAAATTAAAGGAATGTAATCCAGGGACAGGAACCAAACATGAAAAACAAACATATACAATAAAGAATGCTCACCATCAATAAAAATTAATAAAAACAGAGAAATCCTGTCAAAACGAAGCGATTAGAACCAAACAGAACAAATTAACAAAAATATAATGAATAAGCAAGTCAACAAATTAAGAACATAACCATGGTACAAAGGTATCGGATTCTACAAGAATGTATTAATGGCCATGGTTGGCTTGAAGAAAGACTTTAATCATTTAAGTCATGTTTATTTAAATATCATGCAGAGACAGATAGACGGGTATTCTTCAGAATTTATTCTTTCATGAATATTATCAACAATAATATGACTTTTGTGCCTATTACGGCAGTTTTCTACACAGAAATTAAAAAACATTACACCCATTTTTGTTTGAATCCCAAAATTTTGTCAAAATAAATTCTGACAGTCCATTAGAGAAACAATGTAAACATGGGAATGATGATAGAAGTTACAATAATCAGTTATACTCATAGGTTGTTTCACTGCAAATACTGTAATAACTTGCAATGATGGAAAGTATGCTGTTTACGTATACTAAATATTGTAAACATGACAAATTTATATTTGTATCATTTCCCTTACCTTGTTGTATAAATATGATCACTTGAAAAGTATTTTTTTTCCTACGTAAAACGTTCGTATACCACTGATGCCCAGTTTTACTTTTTTGTCATTAAAGTCCTGCCTCACTTACACTGTAAATAAAAGTTGTCAGTTTTGCAATGTCCATCAAGTACCTCTTTCTATCAAAGTTTGTTAAATGCCTCTGATTTCAAGTATAAGAAGTATAGCAATTGATTTACAAATTTCATATATGAAGGGTGTGTCAATATGGCATCGCAAACTGCACCAAATACCACTGCAGTCGAACATTTCCTTTCGAAATAACGACATAAACTTTTTTTTTATAAATTTTCTATAGAAAACCGGTCTGGTATTTAGACATGTACTATTATAATACAGTGAGTGAAAAACATTTAAAAATAGGTTGCACAAAATTGTGTTGCTATTCGATCAGGTAGTTTCGAATTTTGTTCAAACGCAAAAGAAAGTAAATTGCAATTCGATAAGTTTTTTTCCTTTATACTTCCCCTTGCTTTATTTTTTAGTCATTTCATAAATGTCAGTAAGTAACCAAATTTAGATATCTGTTAATTGGAGAAAGATATTCGTTAAAGCAAAAATATAGTTATAAAAATCGTGTCTTTCAGAATAGAATGCTCACCATCAATACTAAATTAATAAAATCTGAGAAATCCAGTCAAAACAAGGCATATAAACACCGAACGGAACAAATTGACATACATAAAAATATATTAAATTAAAAGACAATTGTTGCAAAAGAATTGCTAATGTCTTTCCCATGAATATTACTTAATCCCAGTGTTTTTCAGAGCAAGAAATATCCAACTTTAGAGTGAAATGTAAAATAAAATAGAATAATAAGAAAAAAAAACATTTTCTCGTCGAAATTCTGAACCAAGAATTCATTCTTATCGACGTCGTAACTGACACGTCCAGCTGTGTAAAATATCACTTTTAGTATGAAGCGTGTATCTTTTACGTGTGTACTCATGTTGTTCTTACTAAAATTGCTTTAAGTTCCATTTAGTTAACATAAATGTAGGAATTTTAGATGACGATCAAATGTAGGGATTTTAGATGACGATCAAATGTAGGAATTTTAGATGACGATCAAATGTAGGGATTTTAGATGACGATCAAATGTAGGAATTTTAGATCACGATAAAAAACAAACAGTTTCGATTATCAAGTACAAGATCGCATGTACAATTTAATACAGTAGATTATCAAGTACAAGATCGCATGTACAATTTAATACAGTAGATTATCAAGTACAAGATCGCATGTACAATTTAATACAGTATATTATCAAGTACAAGATCGCATGTACAATTTAATACAGTAGATTATCAAGTACAAGATCGCATGTACAATTTAATACAGTAGATTATCAAGTACAAGATCGTATGCACAATTTAATACAGTAGATTATCAAGTACAAGATCAATTGTATAACGTATGATTTAAAACAGTAAAATTTTAAGTGCCATTTATCAATTTCAGGATCAACAATAAAACGTAAATGTTATTATTTTATAATAATAATAATAATTATTATTATTATTATTATTATTATTATTATTATTATTATCTTTACATGTCTTTTAATCTTTGACAATACCAACAATTTGGATGTTTTGAAGGTAATCCAGTGGTGTATATTTAGCCCAACATAATAAATGGTTTTATCTATATACATCAGAAATCGTATGAATAAAACACATACGAGACTTCTTAGTGTGTATTAAGTAACTCCACCAGAATATACTGTCACAAGATTCACATACCATAAGCCAGACGTATGGATGTGTTATGCTCTGAGACGATCAAATTTAAGTAACATGTAACAATATAAATAAAGAACATTCATGAAAAATCAGAACAGATTTTTTTATCCGAGTAGCATGAAAAAACGATACTCAGCGCAGGATTTCATCTGAAATACTGATATTTATACATTTTTGAAAAACAGTATTATGCAACATTGGAACTAAATTATCTTTAATCTAAAGTTGTTGGAGGGAAATCAAGGGAACCAAGAATTCAAGATTGTGTTCAGGCGCAAAGACCAGGTAGGCTAACACACACACATGCAACAAGTAATTTCTTTCGCTTAAATATGATAGAGTAATCAATGGATCCAAGGTTATAGCGGTAATCAAAAGAATGTAAACCAGGGACAAAGACCAGACATGGAAAACAGACACACACAACAAAGAACATAAAGTAACTAATACATACAAAGTAACAAAAGTAAATGAGCAACTCGGACTCCACTAAAAACTGGGAGCATGGACCAGGTGCACCGGTGGGGTAAGCGTCCTCTGCTTTTCTAGAAACACCCTCCATGATATGATAATACACCATTTTCCCCACACTTTCTAACATGTGTATAACGAGAGATTTCAGTGGGAAGGGGGTATTGTAATGAGGTTCTGGTGATTCAAATTCTGTTTCTCTGACAAAAGCTGTACCAACTAACGAGAAGTCGCATCAAAACAGTGTAAAAGGTGAAGTGCAAAAACGTGGAATTAAGAAATATCAAAAAATAATGATTTGCATAGTGATTTATTTTGATTGATTTTATTAATCAATAAGAGTCATTAACAACAGTATATACTATATTTTCTGTAAATATCATGAAAGGGAAGAGAGGTGACAAAAAAATTACAAACGCAACAGAAAGCACTCAAACTGAAATTTAATGATCCTCATCATGACAAAACAGAAGCTAACAGTGTCAAAAGAAAGAAAATAGCTTCTTTATTCCCTGTAAGTTTCCAAGTTTAAGGAAAAACTCATTTAACTCTAATGAAAAGGAATGGAAAAAACTGGATCTTAACAAATTATCATTTTGAGTTACGGCGCTCTGACCGTATCAATTATAATGATATCATAAACAAATGAAATTCGTAGCATAATTAGTAAATCGGTAAATTTGTTAAATTTGTTCTTGTGTCAAATATAAAACAAAGCATGTCGGTACGGAGAATTGTTGTAACGAGATAAAATTAAATGGAAAGAAATGATGAATAAAAAATGACAAACATTCCACGAAGCAAAACCGAATATACGAATATAGTACATAATATAGTACCTAATATCTATTGACAGATTTTCTATATAAGTGAAAGTTAAATAAAAGTCAAGTGATTGATTAGCAGTTTTAACAAATATGATATAGCATTTCTAAAAGAAATTATGCAAATGCAACATCTTATCGCGTTAGTTTTTAATAGTAAATTGTTCACGAGTTATAATAACTTTTGCCAATCTGAGATAAACACCAGGAAGTGGACAGTGGCCGTAACTATTGAGAGAATGTTTATACCTATTTGGATTTTACAATTTTTCACTACGAAGTGTTCAAATTATGATAACATAAAACGTACGTTTTGATCTTTTTATTAAAACCTAGGAGGAGAAGAGCGAAGTTTTTTTTTTTTTTTTTTTTTTGAAGAAAGGGAAATAACTCTATAACTACACGTGTGTTTTCTTAACAGGGTAACTCTGTACTTCTGATGTTACACAGATTTATTTGGTGTACAACTCAACTTGATTTCTCTTGAAACGACAAAGTCAAATGTGGCGGAAGAAAAAAAATTAATAGTCATACGAAAAGTAGTAAGGTTTTCCCTTGACAGGGAAAGACCTTACTGATTTTTCAAACTCAACTTAAAACCACTTACTTTTCTTTTTCACCTGTAAAGTTAACATATTCTGACTTACTTTTGTACATACGTTCATTTGGTGTTAGTTTGATCTTGAAAACACTTCCGGTTATCAACTTCCGGTTTTAAGTTTAATTTCAAAGGTCTTTGACTCTTCTTACACAAATCATACTTTTCTTAAATTCTAACACTCAAACCACGAAATATTACAAATTATGAGAACATAAAGCGTTTTGATCTTTTTTTATTAAAACCTTGGAGGAGAAAAGCGAAGTTTTATTTTGGAAGAAAGGGAAAGAACTCTCTAACGACACATGTGTTTTCTTTGCAGGGTAACTCTGTACCTTCTGAAATTACACAGATTTATTTGGTATACAACTCAACTTGATTTCTCTTGAAACGACAAAGTCAAAATGTGGCGGAAGAACAAAAAAAATAGTCATACGAATAGTAGTAAGGTTCTCCCTTGACAGGGAAAGACCTTGATAAAACATAACCATGGTGCAAAGGTTTAGGATATTATATTTTCCGGAAAATGTTAATGGCTATGGGTGATTTGGAAAAAGAAGTTAATCATCTAAGTCATATTTGTTTAAATATCGGGTCTCTCAGTTTTTGGCTGTTCTGTTAATTGACTATAATCGACAAAAATATTACCATTGTGCTTATCAGGGAAGTATTTTATGTTTTACATTTAAAAAAAAAGCCTGGATACTAATAAATATCTAAAAATATATCGGAAAACATGTCACATCAAAAACTATCCGAATCAGAAAGCAACTAACTTTGTGCACGCAAGCCCCACTTTTTACGTAGTAACAGTAACCCTAAAGGAAGTCCTTTCAGACATATGAATCTTTAATCATGATAAGACTGTGTACATTTTGGTATATTGGTACAATTCAACAGCCACGGACAACATTTAACTGATATGAAATATCAACGGATTGCATTTTATATTATTTTATTCGGTGTTTCACACGGGATACAATTTATGTCACATTTACACGTATCAAAGACCTTTTGGTGTTCTCTGTAGATGATAATATTGTAGATTTGTTACATTTCTCCATATCTGTTTTTTTTTTATTTTCGTGTCATTCATTTTTTAAAGAATCTTTTTCTATCAAACTCTAAAACGGATTCTTATTAAACTATACTGTGTAAATCATAGATAACAGTACATGAGCAGCAGCCAGTGGCTTTTGTGGGGAGGCAGGGAAATGTGATGCAAACAAAATAACGAATGCTTAATTTTGTACTAGGGAAACGTATGCTGTAAGCAAGATAACTTATGTTCATTAAAGATCAAGCATTTCAGACTCAATATTAATCCACACCCTGTCTGGTCTTTGTCTTTAGATCACATTCCTTTGATATCCGCTGATATTTTGGTTCCTCTAATTACTCTTTAAGGATTAGACTTGGCTTACCCCGCGTTTTGTTTTGTGTTCCGTCTTTTTTGTGTTAACTTTGAAGACATATCGCTTGAATCCAACATTATTAAAATAAAAGTTGATTTACCGCATTTAATTAACTTTATTAGGGTCGGCAAGTATTTTAATGATCCGGTAAATATACCAGATTACGACAGAAATAACAATGAAGAATTGAAGCCAATGATACCTGATTATGATATTATTATCTGGAATAGGAAATCTGCTGTCCTTCCCACACAAAAATCTTAAGTGTAAAATTAGACCTAAGCTATGACGTCATTATAGATCAAAATATTGTTATGTCATAACTTGCAACAGATTTTACATTTACGATTTTTTTTGTGAAATCAACCAGTTATTAAAAACCGATGTTGCAGAATTTTCAAATCCTTTGCCGAAAGTCGTAGGGATTAGTTGATGTATATGAATCAACGTGATTAGACACCAATAATTTCTCCCACGAGATATATCTGCATGGTACATTGTTCCTGCAGCGTTATGTTTTTAAAAGATTAGCACATTGATGTATTAATTTACTGTATACATGGAAGCCAGTGTTATGGTACTGGTTAACATTAATGAAATACTGCATGTAAAACATATGTCAAAGACCGGGAGCAGACTTTGCTTAAAGGCATGAAGGAACGGTGTACATTTGCAATACTGTCGTTTTTTTTCTAAACCGAAAAAACGATATAAATTGGTTATGTTTAAGGAATGCGTTTCTATGACAAGGAACGCAATTCTAGCTTTAAGTCAAAAGGAAACCTGTTCATGGTTTGATTTAGTGCAACAATACAGTAACTATACAGATAACGGTTCGATAACGATGTTTCTTTTCTTTTTGTGCTATTAGACAAACTGTTCAAAACGAATAATTAAATCTTTCTAACAAAAACAAAAACAAACAAAAAACAGAAACTGTAAGTATGCAGTGACTGAAAGAATATGTGTGGCGACTTTGGAAACGTGAAATCACTACGTTTTTTTTTATTATTGTACAAAGTTACAAAATAAAATGAGCAATTGTGGGCATGGACCAGATGCACCGGTAGGGTAAGCGTCCTCTGCTTTTCTAGAAATAACCGACGACTTGCTCATAAAAAGTTAAATTCGGGGTAGACAAAAAAGGAAAGATATGACACGTAAAACACAAATCGCTAGACTTCTTACAATCGGGCTTCTGGAACAAGGTTATATTGCTACAACATTAAAGTTATTACTACAGACGTTTTTGGTCGTCATCATGAAAACGTGGATCGTAACGATGTATCCATCTGCACTATAAAAACCGATTTGTTCAACCTGTTATTTCCACTTTGGTCCGGCCGAACATAACTGTTAATTCAGGGGATGTTTGGAAAATAAGTTCTTGCTCCGCGTTTTTAGTTGAGACCGAGTTGACTCCTTTACTGTTGTTCCTTTGTACACATTTGTTAAATTATTTTATATTATATTTTTTTGTTATGTGTCTGTTTTTCCTGTCTGGTCTTTGTCCTTGAATTACCTTAAATTACATTATTTTGATTGGTTTGGTTCCCTTGATTACTCTTTTTAAATCTGTATTGTTCTTAGGTGTAGACGTCCACTTGTCAACATTAAATGGAGTTTTAAAAATCCAAATTGGTTCGATTTGCTCGTGCATGTATCTGTAGCAATGTTTCGGATCTTAACAAAATAAATCTTTATATAGCCGAGAAATAACTATATCAAGATTTTTAATATCACAAACTCGTTAAAACTTTAATTTCTTTAATCGATACAAGGAACTCATTCTCAAGTACAGATTTACCTGTAAACGATTAATACATGCGGGCACCTCTCCCCCTTTATTTTACAGTAGTATTCTGCACAAAGCACGGAAAGCTTAATACTTCCCCAATAAGTTTACTAAATCTTTGAAAAGGTTCATTTGTAAGAGGAATAGTTTTGATATTTTTGTTAAATCGTTAAAGATGACAATTTTTGGTATTGATATTCATAGTTCATATGGTCTTCACGTAGATATTAAATCACAATATTTGAAAGCAGTTTTCTGCATGTCATAGGTTATGTCCTGATTGTATGACTTATGATACACCGTTGTTCTCAACTCGATACGGGAAGAATTAGGATTCATATAGCCCCGTGCAGGTCCGGGTGTTAAAAGAATAGGCCTGCAGCAGCGCTAACCTTGTCGTATAAGGCGATTAAATAGTGCTCAGAAACCTAGCCGGGGGCTAGGCGCTCTGCCCACAGAGCAACTGGGATGTGTGCCCCAGGTGGTGGAATTGGGTACCACTGGCATGTTGCATGCTGGGGTTGTCAGGCTATAATACGGAAAATCTGACCACAAACCATAGTGGTGCCTCGTGTTGGGAAAGATGCCACGTTCCTCGCACGTTAAAGAACCCTGCTGTGCTATTCGATAGGAGTAGGAACCTTTGCACTCCACCACAGGAGGCTAAATTGCCCGACCTTACCCACCCACCCCCTTTTTCCAGTGGCAATCGAAGTTTGTCGACCCTCTTATCCTTGTGTCCCATCCTTTTTTTTCATTTCATGTTCATTTTATCATCCATTTCATGTTCATCGTCTGAATATAGCTGAAATATTGCTGTTCGGACGTTAACCCCAACAAACAAACAAACATACAATGAGGACATAATTCTTTGTAGGTTTACACTGATCTGTAGCTAGAATGTCATGTCAGTTAAACATTAGTAGTCTTTTGCTTGTACCTTTGTGTAACGTATAATCAATTTCTTTATTTCTGTTCCAACAAAGAACTCAGACATTTTTGAACTGATTTTTAGATGTATGTAATTATGTAATATTTTTCCACAGCAGATTTTGAAGGAGGGTTCTGATCACGCCAAAATACTTTCAAACCAACGCGATTTTGCACTTACCCAAAGTCAGGAATGTTTTATCTTTATATGACTAGTTTCGTTTGCACTTTCAGGACCTTTTTCATTGTATCAATCTTTTATATTGTTTTGGGATAGCTGCAGCCTGTCCTGCGATATGAGAGTTTTTTGAAAACCACATGGTGGCCTTTAGCTGACAATTTTCATCCCCGTTGGGTCGTTGTCTTTGTGACATACGCACCATAATCATTCTCTTTATTTTGACTGATATTTTTACTGACCGTAAACACAGAAGACCTTGTCATAATATTAAAATGATGAAAAGACCGATGTGAAATATATTGTGTTATATTTGTTTGCACTTCGAAACAAACAATGTAATCAAATTATACACTACCTCAATAAAAGCCGATTATAGTACAAATTACAGAACTATTGATAACTTTTTCGCATGGATTTCAGATATAATGAGTTTTAAAATCATCTTAAAGACCGTGGATATAGATATCAGACCAAAGTAAAGGTATCATTTGAACGCTATGGCAAATATAAACTTATCAGTCATGAATCATCTTTTTTCCACTTTTTTTGTTAGACAGGTCTGCGGTTAACGAAGGTTCACAATACATCTAATCTGAGATTTAAGCAGGTTTAGACCGAAAACTGACTGATCCGGAGAACTGTCTAAACCGAACCTTGAATAAATACATTTAATCCGAGATAAAGATACTTTAAAGAAACCTCTAGTTTTTATCAGTTTCTGTATTTTTTAGGTTTGGTTTACACAGGTTTGGTTTACACAGGTTTCACAGCCTTCAAATAATAATAGAGTTTGATATGTTCATTAAACTTTATCTTTAAACATTTCTTACAGAATTTGTGATATAAATGACACATATGGTAAAATTACAGACAATTGATCTTTTTTTTATAATTTAATAATGTTCTTTCAGTGGGTAAAAATTATCTGCAAAAATGAGACATATATAGACAGACTGCAATAGGTATCGGCTACCTTAAAAGGACAAGATCCAATACAAATAATAATACAGTGAAACCTGTCTAAAACGAATCCAGAATAATCCGGATACCTGCTTAAACTAGACACTTTTTGAAGTCCCTCTGTATCAATTTGAATGTATTTTTAACCTTTGTAAATAGAACTCCTTTCTAAACCGGTGTATTTAAAGTCCGAAAGAGATTAGGTTTCACAGTAATTGTAGTGGTTTGTAAAAAAATATAATATACCTAAAATTTGAAATTAGAATTGAAATTGCTTAAGATAAAATATATATATAAAAAATGCCGTCGGTGAAATTTATTAAATACCAACACATTCACGAAGTTAATGCCAATAACATCTTAACATACAATTCGATCGCAAAAACATCTATAATTGATTACATGTTGTGCCTGTGGAGATCGTCAGTCTTTTTTTTTTTATCATGTAAGAAATTCAATTATGAGGGAATAACTTTAATCAGGCTGTCAAACTACCGTTTTTGTATCAAGTAAGTGAATACTGTAAAAATTTTTACGGTAATTGTTTTCCTACCTTTCTTCTTAGCAATCTGATTTAGATTTTCAGCTAATTTACATATTTGTCATGCATATGTTTTGTATACATGTATGACTGTCTGTGTGGGGGTCTATGTATGTATCACACCACAACACCGTGTGTAAAAATTATCATTTTGACATGGGAGTAATTTTCTCATTTGACTTGTTCAAGGATTTTCAATTACTCAAATAATTAACATCTACTTCTAATGTGTCAATTCTCAAAACAGAAAATATTGTGTCGTGCTTTTTATCAGTAGATTAACTGGTCTTATACGAACTTTGGAAATAAGACCAAAACAAGATTGTTGAGTTTTTCTTCAAATGAATTGCGAGATTTTAACTATGGCTCAATCGTTGAAAACGTCTGAAATATGTAAGTATTCGATACGAGATTCTACTTTTGACAATCTTGAAACAAGGCATACTTTAAAATAAAGACAAGTTTCATACTCGTATAGAATGGGTATATGTTGAACATCCATCACATGTGAAGTGAATTAAAAGAAACAGTATTAAGGCCAATTTATATCTTAAAAAAAGAGCTTTAACGGCCAGATATTTGCATGTGTAATCGATTTAGTGATATGAGTTACACATAAGCACAACGCATACCAAAATTGATATAAGCATATGTTTCCAAAATATATGATATAGATATTTTTTGTTTGTCCCGGTCATTTTGAAAAAATATTCAGGGTTAGCTTCGGAGATTCAATAGGTCAACGTCCATATCAAGAAATCAGTTTCAGTTAATAGCACTGTGTCCATGCATTACAGTAATAGTCTCTACCGAGATTTATAACTACAGTGTACGCTGTTTTTATGAAGATTGATTGATGTGTCATTCGACAAAATACCCATAAGTCCTTATCAACGATTATCTTAAATTGACAAAATGGTGTAAGTAAAAACAAATTTTCATGCCACTGTTAATGATATATATTTTTTGTATCATCGAATGATTAATCAAAAGGTAAATGTTTTGCTATCTTACTTCTTAGCAAAATGATTTAGATTTTACTCACTCATATTCATGCACGTGAACATATATATTTGTATCCATGTATTTGTGCGACTTCGTGTGTGGTGTGGGAATACGGAGCCTTGTCTGTATCACGCAACATCAAAGAATGTGAATACTGATTTTACATGTGACTGATTTTGTTGATATCTTCAAAAATGTCTATGCATACAGTGTAGTACCAACAACATCGACATATATCACAATTTTGGATAACATTTATGTCACGGCAGTTACTCAAATTCAACGGTCTACCAAGTTCCATTTTTTTTTATTAGTAGATTAAAATCTGTCCTTCTCAACAGACTCTACTACAAAAACTGGGAGCATGGACCAGTTTCATCTGTAGGGTAAACGTCCCCACATTTTTTTTCTGATTTTGAAAGGACTATTTTTTATCACTGCATCTCTGAAATTGACCAGAAAATTTTTAACAGAATGTCAGAAAAAAAAGGTTTTAGACAGTTATCAGTCCTCGAAATGTTCATTTTCAGTGCATTTCAAAAAGTTACAACTCGGTAAATCAAAATGATATTCAAAACTTAATTTGTTTTCCTTGATTCCAATGGTACTTTCAGTCATATAAAACTTTCAAAATAGTTTTTTTTATACCATGTTTCACTCACTGCCTGATACTTACAGACACTGACACTTAAATACAACGCAGTATTATACTTATTGTTTTTCAGGAGACGACTTTAAAGAGAATGAGGAACCTTACAATATTTCTTTTAATCAACCTTTCAATTCTTCTGATCATAATACAGAAAAAAAGCCTTTTTCGCGAAATTATTCAATTTCATATTGGCATACCTAGACTGATTCATTTCATATGGATTGACAAACATTTGAACGGTTCCGTAGGTATACCATATTACGATAGAAATAACATTGAAGAATGGAAGGCAATGAATCCTGATTTTGAAATTATTATCTGGAATACAGAATTAGTCAATGAAAAGTTTCCTGAGGTTGCAAAAATATTGAAAACTTTGCCAAGTGTCGCGTGGGTTTCAGATTTATTGAGATATAAAATTATGTATGAATATGGCGGTTTATATATTGATACAGATATCAGACCAATAAAGCCAGTTCACGAACTGTTACAACGTTATAAAAAATCTGGGTTTCTTGTATGTGAAAGACCGAGAACAAATGTTGTAGATATGACAGAACAGTGTAAATACATATGCAATGCTGTCATGTTCTCTAAACCTAAAAACATTGTCATGTTGGCTATGTTTGACGATGGTATTTCTAAAACTAGAAAAGCAATTCTAGATTTCAGCACAAACAAAACATCTTCTTTAACTTATAAAGCTAAGATCTATGGACCAGGACTTGTAACTGGCATTTTAAAGCGTAACCAATACGCTACTGTGACAATATTAGGTTCGGTTACTTTTTTCCCATGCGATTGGACAGCACGCTCAAAATGCATATATGAACACTTTAAAGACCAAAGCAACACGTATGCAATGCACGAATGGAAGAAAAGATGGTGAATTAGAAAACAAAAAATCGTTGTTAGTAATTCACATTGCTTAGAATAAATTGTGCTGCACTTGCATGTTGTTTCAATAAGTTTTTTTTCTAAATGATTGTGTATTGTTTAATGATAATAAGACTTATTTCGATCGAAAACTGAAATCAAATGATCTCGCCGAACGATATTCCTACATTTGGATCAGTTAACCGCATAAGAGTGTTGGAATAGTACAGCTAGTTGCGAAGTACAATTTGTTCCCATTGGAATGCTGACCGTTTGTTGAAGACGTGTCTACCGCACTGGACAAATATTTTGTAAACACATTTCTGATTGGATAAAAAAAAATTCCATCATCATATGGACCAAATGTATCAATGTGACTATGATGTGACCAACCTTTGTAAATGATTTATTCGTGGAATTATAATAGTAAAATTAAATTATAAGTAATGAATGTCATATTGTTCCGGTATATTTGAAATAACATCAATACCCCTGGTGCACACTTGGAAATAAACTGTTACATAGGTTATTAAGTGTGCACCATGTGATTGATGTATTTCTTCATAGACGGAATAAGTATAACAATTATATTCCGTTGACAACAGTAGTATAACAGTTATATTCCTTTGACGACAGAAGTATAACAGTTTTATTCATTTGACGACAGAAGTATAACATTTATATTTCTTTGACGACGGAAGTATAACAGTTAAATTCCTTTGACGACAGAAGTATAACAGTTATATTCCTTTCACGACAGTAGTATAACAGTTATATTCCTTTGACGACAGAAGTATAACAGTTATATTCATTTAACGACAGAAGTACAACAGTTATAATCCTTTGACAACAGAAGTATAACAGTTATATTCCTTTGACGACTTTTACAACGTTGTTTGTACTGCGTTATCAGTTTATAATATAGATTGTAGTGATTTACTGATTAGTTCCTGTGTAAAAAAAATAGATAATTCTCACTGTAAAATACATTCGGTAATTTCGATCTCAGACTTTCTCCCGCCAAATATGAACATGAATATGAATTCGTAGATCACAAAATTAAAATTTATGTTGAAAAATAAAACAAGAAGACCTAAAGATTTAAAGGGAGCGCGGAACAAGTTGCGCTCTCTCATTAAATCTGGGCGTTTTAATTTATAATCCTTATTATTATTCATCTCAATAATTATCCGATACTATATATTTTCTTTTATGTTTATTCGCATTGAAGCACCCATCCTCTTATGACATTTTTGTTTAAAACAAAATTTATTTGCCGGTAGGAAAGAGTTTTGTATACAATCATTTGACACTCGTGTTATTTCACTGACTTGATGGAGTTAAGCAATGGCAAGCCGTTGTTGAATTTATTTCTCATTCATTAACTATGCATCAACATGTTAATTAATATTTATCAACATGTGTATAATTTAATTATTGATATCAATAAATTACAGAATTATAACATGTTGATAACATTAGTTAACATGTTGAATCATTTACTGATATCAATAAATTGAATGAATTAATACCATATTAATAAATATTTATGAACATATTCTTAAAACATACATGCTTTTTAAAACGCGAACTTTATAACAATATCAAACATTTTTGTGATCATAACTATACCATCTATTGATAAGCTCTTTATTACAACATGTAAATGATTCATCTATTTATTGAAATCAATAATTAATTATTATATGTTAATAAATATTCATTAACGTATGAAAAATAAAATTTAGAAAACTGAAGTTTGAATGCTTTACAAAAAATGGCGGTTAAAAACACCATGTACGTAGTTGATCAGGCATACAGTGACAGTATTCTCTTGAAGGATCGGCATTGATGTTGACTTCTTTATCTTTTACAAAATATTAGGCGTGCTTTGTTTTTCGTCTTTCTTGAAGTGTTGTCCAGTTCTAACATATGGTTGACTTACTTATCGTACTTAACATTTTTTGGGTGGAATTTCATCATGCATTTAGATTTCCAGTCGGCCAACTTATCTAGCTTTTCTTCAACGTGTTGTTACGGGCAAAAAAATGTGTTGCATAATGTTGTTGGTAATCATGTGCTCCGTTAATTTACACCAGATGCATGTAAGTGATATTGATCTGTAGTTGATGGGTTCAAACTTTTGACCTTTCTTGAAAACCGGACATGCATCAGCTGATTTTCATGTTGATGGTACTTCCCCAGTTTCATATAATATTTTTAACATCAGTAGAAGTATCGGTGCAATATCATCTGATAGTGCCTTGAAGATCCTGGGTGAGATATTATCAGGACCTGCAGCTTTGTTTCGATTTAGTCTAAGAGCAGCTTTTTCATTTCTTCCAGAGTAATTTGGGTATCGGGTGCTGTTTCCAAGTATCTAGACATGGCACATCTTTCTTTAAATTGAGATTCAGTTAGGTCCTCTTTCCCAGAGAAGACTTGTTGGAACTTGAGTCTAGGATATTCAACTTTCTCTGCTGGGTTATCATAAAGTAAGCCAGCTGAGTGTTGGTATACTACTCCCATCAGATCTCTAATGCTCGATGTAGGTCCAAAATGTCAACAAGGAATAACATAGCAGATTTGAATCTCTACCTAGATTATATCTTCGTGGTACGTTTTTCCTGCAGCATTATGTTTTTACAAGAGTAATCAAGGGAACCAAGGTTATAGCGGTAATCAAAAGAATGTAATCCAGGGACAAAGACCAGACATGGAAAACAGACACACACAACAAAGAACACAAAGCAATCAAAATTACACATACAAAGTAACAAAAGCAAATGAGCAACTCGGACTCCACTAAAAACTTGGAGCATGGACCAGGTGCACCGGTAGGGTAAGCGTCCTCTGCTTTTCTAGAAACATCCGCCGAGTTGTTCATAAAAAGTCAAGTCCGAGGTGGACAAACGAGGGAAGGAAAACTATGACCCGTTGAATAAATCAGTTTCCATGGTGCTGATGGGTACACCATAACGATCCACGAGTTCATGATAACGACCATAAAACTTCTGTAGTGATGACTTTAATCTTGTAGCAACATTACCCTGTTCCAGAAGCCTATTTGTTAGAGTTCTAGCGCGATACAAAAAGTCTGCGTAGTTTCGGCAAACTCTGGCATAACTTATGAGTTGTGATATGAAAACTCCTTACGCAGGAGCCGAAGGGATGTTGCCACAGATGAAAGGAAAGTTGACAATTCTGAATGAAAAGTCATCACGTTTGTCGTAAAGTGTGGTCAATAGTTTTCCTTTACCATCGATTTCTAAGTGTAGGTCAAGATATGAGGCCGACTTCACAGTGTCTGTAGTATCCTTTATCTCAAGTTCTTTTGGGTAGATGCGATGTATCAAATTCCCGAAATTAGGATTGTTTAAAGATAACACGTCATCTATATAGCGGAAACTGAGATTGAAGGATCTAGCCAAACAATATTCTTTCTTTCTGATCAGATCAGCTATTAAGTCAGCCTCATAAGAGTGAAGGAATAGGTCAGCTAATAAAGGAGCACAATTTGTTCCCATTGGAATGCCGACCGTTTGTTGAAAAACACGTCCACCACACTGGACAAATATGTTGTCGATTAAAAATTCCAGCATTTTGTAAACATCTTCCTCTGCATATTTGGAAAATGATTTGGAATTATTTCTTACAAAGTATGAGGAATCTCTACCAAGAACTATATATTTGTATCTAGGTGTACCATCTTTTTTGGAAAAACAACGTTGTATAATGTTTTAAGTCGGGACTTCAACCGAGCATGGGGAATAGAAGTATACAGTGTTGAAAAATCATAGGTTTTAATGCTATTATATTCAGACAACAGTCTTGAACTGATTGTCTCCAAAAGATCTTTCGAATTTTTCAGGATCCACATTGAATTAATACCACTACGGGAGTAACAAGTGTTGTGGTAGGACTGTAGACCCTCTTTGACAGTTGTGAGTATAGAAGTTAAAAGTTTTGAAAGAAGTTTGGTGGTACATTTTGCAGATCCAGCTATGAAACGTTGTTTGTATGGATTCTTGTGAAGTTTAGGTATGAACATTGATTGATGTACTTAACACCAACACATGCCTTGTTATCGAATTTCTAATTATTAAGGAAAAAGTAGAATCATATTCTCCATCCACTCTTAATCGTAAAATTGTTTTTATCTAACTTCAAGTCTGTCTACTAGGTTGTTGTTTGATACTCTTTTTCAGAAAGTACCATCCCCTAAAAAGTGGGGGGAAGCAAAAATTAGTACATTGCAAATCATCAATACATTTACTGTATCCTCAAGAACCATAATTTGAATTCCCTTTTCCATCAAGATAATTGAATACAGAGACAGAACTACTAAACTAAATACCCGAATGACTTACAGGGGGCATTTCATAAAATCAAATAATGCTAAGTATACAATGGGCAACAAATTACATAACACCTAGTATTCATGGGTAAAAAATCACACATGAAATACTGTTTGCAAGATCACAAAATAACTTACACCCCTACCGCACCCCCTGAAAGTATAAACATATATAATCGGTAAGTTAAATTATCACCTTTTGGAATCTTCCAATAGCAAGTATATTCCTTTAGGCATATCTACATTTGACATTTAATCATGTTAATATCATTATGTTAAGTTAAGAATTTAAAGTGGAGTGGAACTACTATAGAAGTCAAGAACTCAGACTTAAAGAGTTGTGGCACTGGAGTGGAACTACTATAGAAGTTAAGAACTCAGACTTAAAGAGTTGTGACACTGGAGTGGAACTACTATAGAAGTTAAGAACTCAGACTTAAGTATTTCTTAAAGAGTTGTGGTACTGGAGTCTAAATCCAGTGATGCAAAGATCAAATAATATTTTCAGAGGAAGCATCCTTTAGTGAAATTTTACTGTCAGATCAGTGGGGTTTTTTCATGCATGTTTCTGATTTTTCTCATTTTGCCTGATTCTTACAAATACTTACACTTAACATGTAAAACTCTAAAGTTGGATTTTCTCCCTTCATTATTCTTTCATGCACATCTACATATGATACCCAACTTCCCTATGAAATGTCGTCAGATATAAAGACAAGATGATTTCTATACACCCTTCCAAAATTTGTTTGGGGGGGGGGGCATAAAATCATATTATACAGCAAACATTAGTACTTTATTCATATATACATTACATATGCAACTGCTCTCTCATCAATAAACAAAACCATAAAAATCAACAACACAAAATTAATCTTCTTAGTAAAAATATACATGATATATATATATACACAACAAATCGTAACCAATAATAGAAAAATCTACTAAGAGAAAATTTCAAATGATCTGGATAATAACAGCTAAAGCACATGATACAAATCCTCTTTTCTGAAATTAGTTTACCATTACTATAAAACTTAATATCAGGAAACAATGAAAATATGAAAAGGGAGGTTTATTTCTTAAAAATAAACAGTATCAAAGTATGTGCAATTAATAGAATCTATCTAAGCCTTGAATCATTCATGTGTCCATCATTTCCAAATCTAAGCAAACAGTACAATACATATTTTAATATGACATAAAATTATATGATTTATCTACTTTTGTTTCCTAGTGTTTGTTTCAATTTTTTTTCCTATAAAATAAAGTTAAAGAATTTTAACAATGCATGTTTACAATACAAGTTGTCAAACAGTCAGAGTTGCTTAGGAAATCCTTTCAATCTGTTTTTAAAGCTTGCACAATTTTTATATTGTACAGAAATGTACATGTTTTGTGTACAGTACCTGAACTGATTTTTTCAACTATAATTGCTATCCATCATTGATCCATCACACCAATCCTTTAAACCAGTGATTGTTCCCTTCAAACATCTAGTGACCGCTGATTGAATTGCTTCAGTTTGCCATTTTTATAGATAATACTTTGGAAATTATACAAATTCAGATATCAATACATTTCTTTTTCTTTTACATTTCCCTTTTCAATAAATGGGGATTTAATATGTTTAATTCAAGGAGATTTTAATATGGCACTGCATTGGATTAGTTCCAACGATAACTCTGAAATTACAATGAACAAATCACTTGTAACTTTGTAAGACGAAACTATGATCAGAACAGTCTCAGCTTTATAAAACCGCCGGCAATCATTCACTTATTAGTCATCAACCTGTCAAACAGTTGCGTTAATCAGTTCAAAAACTGTATATACCAAAACAAATCAAGCAGGGACAGAATTTATGTAGGATGGAAAAGAGCGATTTAAATTACCAGACAAAATTAAAGAAAATCCCCCCCCAATATTATCTAATGGATGTGTTACAAAACCAGATGATAAAGGTCACATCCAAACAATATTTTAAACACATTCAAGTGTCAGGCAGTTTGCGATACATCTTAACTTTCAGCAGAACCTTCTATACTGAAATCAACAAAAACGTAAATGCAAACACTAGTCTGCCTATTCATTAAAACATGATTTTGCACTTATATATTTTCTCCACACTACCAAAATGGACACCAGCCAATGTAACACTGGCATAAGTTTTCATGAGAAGTGGCCTGTTTGATCAATAATTCAACTTGAGTTGCCACGTCAATGGGTTCTTCTGTTGGGAAATCTTTTCCAGTCAATTTATCTCTCACCCTTTGAACTATTTGTATAGCTTTCTTATTTAAGACTTCAGAAGTTGGATTATCTCCCCCTGCTGGATTTGCTGGTCCTGCAGGAACTGACTTTTTAGCAGTACCAGTCTGGGCAATATCTTCCAGAATATCTGCAGATTGATCCTGACTTCCAGCAAAGGAACCAGAATGGGCAGCTTTAGTCTTTGTTTTTACAGTAGCTGAAAGTGAGTTAAGAGAAGTCATTAATGTCAAAGAAATAAGCAAAACAATGAAGGCATTAACAAACTATAAATGATGATAAAAAATAGTATGAGAAAGGCCTGAAGTAAGCTAGCAAAGCATTTAGTACATTTCCTTTTAAATAAAATGGATTTCAAGTCATCTACAGTGGAAGTACTATTGTTCGTGGGGTATCAATTTCAGTGGTTTTCGTGGGTAGGCCAAACCAAGAAATTCGCTTCCCAACAAAAAGGAAATTTTCATAGATGTGTTTACTGAAAACCTCAAAACCACAAATTCAAGAATCCACAAACTTGTGTTTCTTCCCTAATCCACAAAAATTGGTATCCACGAATTAAAGTACTTTCACAGTACCATTTTTGTTAAATTTGATATAGGCATAATTCCATCTGTGGTAGCCGGCAAAAGATATTCATAATACATGTATGTATGTATTCGTAATTTTATCAGTCAAACAGTTTCAGGAACTTCGAAGAATTCCTTGTTTTACCATAAACAAACATACTTTTTTTTTTAAATCTGCAAGGAGTTCCGATCAAATAAAGTCCATGGATCTGTGAGGTGTACGAATTATAGCTACTCTGATATTTTGCAATTTAGAAATACACTGAAAACTGCTTAAACCAAACACTGAATTCATATCAATGTCAATACATTTTTAAAAGTGGTTAACTTTAGACAGGATAGGCTGGTTTCACTGTACAAAAAAACTCTAGAAGAAAATGTGTAACAATGCTCTGATTAATCTGACTGCTATGAAAAGTGAGTGTCTACACAATTAAAGACCTTCATCAAACTTGCACAACCATTGCTAATTTATTTTGCTGTCCACTAATTTCCCCTCAATTGACTTTTCTTTGTATGACCCTCTCGGCCAGCAATAATGAAAACCTGGTCATTATGCTGAGGCATGGTCAATGTTTATCTTGGTGATTATACCTTCACGAGTTGACTCGTTTATCTCATGTTAAGTATGGCACCATTATCAATATCGTCCCACACACCTAAAATACCCGTGCCCCATTTACCCCCTCTCAGCACCCCTATTGACCTTCTTCATAATTCCAAAAACCCTGATGAAATTTTAATAATCAACTATCTTTACATGTAATAAGCATTGCAATACAATTGTAACTTCTCATTTCCTTTGAGAACTAGGTGTATTTAGGACAAGTTTATAGTACTTGATGACAACCCCTATTTTTTATCGTATTCCATGGAAATGACCCCTAAAACCCTGAACTTTGTGAAATTTAAACATTTGTAAAATGGAGATATTCATAATCTGTACAGATAATTTGCAGTCATAATTCATATAATACGGAGAACCCATAAAGTAAACACCTCTGATATTTTAAAAATTTAACAAATCTGCTATTTGTCTAGCACATTATGCACTCCACCTGTGCCCCTCTATTTTCAGACCTACCTAGAACATTATTTCAGCAATACCTATTAAATGTACCATGCCAGCTATTCATGAAATCTGATTGGTCAATTAAGATATGATACCAACCCCACATATCAAAACTGAACTTAATCTGTATTTCATGGTCCACAGCATTGTATTGGAATTAATAACAGTTTTGTTTTGTGGCATTTTTAACATCAATGTAACAGACAAATTGGCTAAAAAATGTAAAATTAATCCTTATGTAGCTCTATTGTAACTAAATGATCAGGGTTACAAAAGAATGAAAAACATTTCAGTTTCTGAAAACCAATAAAAATCACTTACTACATTTGTATCCCTGCTGTTGCTAGAACTAGTTTAAGTGAGAGCTATTTAACTACAGCACATTACATGTTTATTGCTGGATGAAAACCTAGTTATTTTAATTTAAACTGGCCTCGACTTACTGTCCATGAGCCTCCAGTTCAACAAGGGATCATAAACAAATGCCTCCAATACCGCCATTAGACTGTCTTTATGTTCCCGTAAAACTTCCATGACACTTTCACATGTCATACGGTAGTTACCATCAATTCCTGTCACCTATGTAAGAAAAATTTAACTAATTTACAATAGAAAACTTGCAGGAAGGTTGAACATGAATAAAGTCATTCAGAATGGATTAGGCCACTTTATCTATTCAAGACGGTGGTGAGGTTGAGTTGGTATAGGTAAACATCATTTAAAAAATACTAATAAACTACCTTATTTCTTTAACAACAAAAAAACTGTAAGTTATGCTTACTTAATGGATAAACCTCCACTTCCAATGTTGGAAAGTGACAAAGTTCATGTTTAGCTATGCAAAAAAGAAGAGGAGGGGCACATCTCTAATCATAATTAATAATGATTGTGTTAAAATGTCATTACATTCCATTTAGTAGAAGTTACAGATAAGAGGAAGGTACCCCTCTGAGTAACAAAAGTTAGGTCAGACGTATGAAAGTATCACCTGTATCACTATATACCACCAGTTCATCAAATGGTCATATACGGTGATATTACAGATACCTGTTCAAGTTGAAATATCATACTGTCAGAGTACTATTTTTCGTGGGATGCCAATTTTCATTGGTTGGTGAAACCACAAAATATGGTTCCCAATGAAAAGTAAATTCCCATTGATGTGTATACTGAAAACCTCAAAACCATGAATTCAAGAATCCTTGAATGTGTGCTTCTTCCATAATCCACAAAAATTGGTATCCACGAATTAAAGATCTTTCACAGTATCTGACAACTCTCATACGACTTGCACAACTTGCAGCCTAAATTCAGCATACAAGTACATACCATGATCTTTGAAATTTTATTTTCAAATCTGTCAAATCTGGTTTCTTAAAACTTGAGGGTCCTAAAGTATCATCCTCATAATATAAAAAGAACATCCATTTCAGTAAATTAAGTAAGTTTTCTAATGGTATTGAGAACAAATGTTTGGTTCGTCATTTGTTTATGAATTTAAGTTTTAATCGTACTTCCATAGCATTGATCAACATCCTTGTCAATCTGAATGGAATCTTCTCAGGAAATTTCTCTCTCACCATGGCAACTTCAAAACAATCACCGAAGTCTATATGGATGATTTTACCACTCATACGATCCAGCATCAGGTTCGACGGATGCCTAAAATAGATTCATCAGTTAAAGTTCAAAGAGTAATCAAAGGAACCAAGGTTATAGCAGTAATCAAAAGAATGTAATCCAGGGACAAAGACCAGACATGGAAAACAGACACACACAACAAAGAACACAAAGCAACCAAAATCACACATACAAAGTAACAAAAGCAAATGAGCAACTCGAACTCCACTAAAAACTGGGAGCATAAAATAGCTTCAATAAGATATTCACTTGTATCAATGATTTGACCCAAATATATAGATTCAAATTAGTGTCATTAAAGTGCAATTATTGTCTTTATTCTGCAAAATCCAATTTAAAAAATTCCTTTTTCATCCAAAAAAATATATTTGATTCAAAGCAATGACATCCTGACAAACGAAAAAAAAATGTAACATTTGTGATATCATAGAAAAAGACTAAATTTAGTCAGTTTCAATACATCAGTTATAAATATACCATCAATGCATTTTACTGCTTAGGTAGAATGGTTGATATATAAAAGTAATGATGTTTCAGCCATTGCAGAAATGCATCTATGATTAACGGTTCTTTCAAGGAACTAATTATCTGTCACCCAGATCAAAAACATATCCTACCATTGACATAACAGCTAAAGAAGAATATCATTATAAATTACCTGTCACCCAGACCTAGGACATATCCCACCATTGACATAACAGCTAAGGATCTAGTGTAGTTAGTTCTCCTATCAAACCATACCTAAAATAAAAGTTTAAAAGACAGCTGACCAAAAGCATGTACATGTAGTTCCCACCATTCTAGGCAGCTATTATACTGACAAAAAACAAAAACATGGTATTGGAAGTGTTGAATTATCAATATGCTATAAAGTCTTAACAGTAAAACATGGATGACCAATACATGTCTGGACATGCATCAATAATCTTTAATTTTACAGACAGACAGGTGGTCAGAAAGGAGCAGCTTCTACATCTGCTGTCACTATTGGTGACACAAGTAAAAACACAGAGTTTCATTTTAACAACCACCTGAGCCAGATATTGGATTATTCTACTTTTATATCATATGTATATAAATCTCAGTGTACAAACAACAGGTAAGAAATGTAATACACTACAATATCTCCTGAATGATCCCTAAGTGCGTGTCAACTAACCTCAGACCTATTTATGCATGTGAACTTACCTCAGACCTAACTGTGCATGTGTATTAATACAGCACTTGAATGGTATCAGTTTCCTACTTACACTACGCACCATCCACCATTCCACATAGAAATATGCCCACATTAGGACTCTTAT
This sequence comes from Perna viridis, assembly GCA_037379345.1. Taxonomy (NCBI): domain Eukaryota; kingdom Metazoa; phylum Mollusca; class Bivalvia; order Mytilida; family Mytilidae; genus Perna; species Perna viridis. Next base: position 37,035,176 of record CM074522.1, on the reverse strand, counting down.
ACCATAAAATTTTGGCTATAAAAAGATCTACACTTCTGTCCAAACTTCTGGGAATAAACTATAAAACTTCAGTCTAACCACCCTATCCACCTCTTTGTGTATACATTCATGTGTGTACTAACCTCTGAACTAGGACTCTTATACCACAGAATTTTGGCTAGGTCATCTCCTTGTGTGTGTTCTAATGCATGTTCAAAAACTTCTACTTTTTGCATTAGGGTTAAATGATCATAATCTGGAGCCATCTGAAAAAAAGATTATGAACATCAACGTTTTATTGAAGCAGACACAACAATGCATGCCTTGCAAAAGTAAATAGTCAAAAGATAATATCAATTTCTTTCAAATGCAGAGAATTATTAGCAAAATGTTTAAAATTGAAATAAGATTAAAATACATATCAGAAAATCTTCTTATAATTTGTGTTTACAATATAATCTTTCCTTGCGAGAAGCACTTTCTGTATGTTAAGGATAAAAGTCACAAACATGAAAAGTGAGAATGATTTTTTTCTAAAAGGACCAACTTCTTGAATTTTTGTTTAATTCTTCGGCATTATCTTTATTGGCTCAACTCTATAAACCCACCCCTTTTTGAGAAAAAAAAAAAGACAACTCATTTTTAAAAGAGTAATCAAGGGAACCAAGGTTATAGCAGTAAGCAAAAGATTGTAATCCAGGGACCACGACAAGACATGGAAAACAGACATACACAACAAAGAACATAAAGTAACTAAAATCTTACATAAAAAGTCACAAAAGCAAATGAGCAACTCAGACTCCAATAAAAAGTGAGAGCACGGACCAGGTGCACTGGTAGGGTAAGTGTCCTCTGCTTTTCTAGAAACAACCGCCAAAAAAAATCTACATTGACAGAAACATGAATAATTTACCCTCAGCATTAGTCTGTGTTCAATATTCAACAAAATCTTCTTCTTCTCTCTGTAATCTCTGATCAACAAGTGTAACGTGTCACAGTGTGGTACCCAACCAATCAAACCAGAGTTTGTCGACAGTGGAATCACAGAAAATCTCTGAATCCTACAAATTACAAACGTATTTATTTAATGTTAGTATCTTAAGTACAAAATTTGTCAAAGTGGAAATTTCGGACAATTTGCATATCTCTGTATAAAAATTCTACCACTTCTTCAAGTTTTATGAGAATCAAGCAAGTAATAAGGAAGAATTTGTGGAAAACATCATGTCATCCAATTTCAATTCCAATTTATTTCATACTGGACAAGGTATGGGCAGCAAAAATGGTAAAAAATACATTAATACAAAATAATATAAAAGAACAAACTACTTAAAATCTAACAGAGTAGAACTAACAGATATTCTGTATTGAGGAACATTTGTTTTGAGGCATTAACGTTTCACTATATGAAGTCTGACATGGAGACAGACATCATTGTAAAACTGATTAAATCTTACGTCAGATTCCTTCGGAATGTTTCAGTATTCTGTAAGAGAAGTGAATTGACCAATCTAAACAGCTGCATGACACGTTCATCCTGTCTTAAGTCTTCATGTCCTTTAAGTAAAAACATATACTCCTGACCATTGCTTCCTGCAAAAATAAAAACATCAGGATGTACACACCTAAACGTGCTACATACAATAATCACAAGGGAGCGTGGGTAGGCCAACGCGTGAAAATGGGTCTGTCACTTGAAAATGGTCATTTTGTCCATTTCTGGTCATTATTTGCTACCTGTGGGGTTCAACTGGAACAAATCAGAAACCAAAGCACATTCATCCTACAGCCTGTAGACTGTGAAAGCTACTGAAGCCAAAAAAAGTGTGTTACAGTCACGAGCGGGGGGGTCAGGAACCCCCTGAAGGGTCATTCATGTGAAAAATTGAGGATTTTTTCCAATTTTTGGCCTCTTTGTCCTAAAACTGGAAGTAGTCAATACAAGGGGTTGACATCAAAATGGTGGTGACAGAAATCATTCGTATTTAGTTTCCAGATGAAATAGAGTACTACAGATTTTGCTCAGTCCTAGAAATGAACCCTAACCCCAATAAAATCTCATTTTTTTTCGACAGTGGAAACTCATGACCTCTTCTTTTAGCTTTCAAGTCATTAATTATTAACTAACTCTATATGAGATAGCCTCATTTTAAAGCACGGTCACACTGCTTGCAGATGGACACAAGTAAAAGTAGATTAAATTGATAGATCAGATTGCTTGTTTTTTTAGATATAAACATTTGAAATTTGGCAGGAAAATGATTTGTCTTGATTTTCCATAGGTTTTGTTTTCTAGCGATTTAAAAAACCAAAGAAACAAACATGGATTAAATAAAATCTTCTCTTATAACATTTTAAAGTGTGTTTAATGAAATTATGAAAAGAAAATTGGTGGAGGTCACTAGGCAAAAAATATAATAGCTATGAAATGGATAAAACCAAAAGAGTCAAAAAATCTGATCAAGATAACATTGTAAAGATTTCACAAATTATTACAATACTAAGATTTACCAAACACATTAATAAAACATACCAAAAATACTCAGTTTCCTTGGCCTCTGTTTAGATGTGATGACCTGCATTGAACTCTGAACTTTTCTTATTTTGACAATTGGCTGGCTAGGATCATAGGTTCCTGGTACAGCAATATCAAGGTCTTGGCATCGTAAAAGTTTTGGTGAGACGTACTGCAGTTCTAACGACGTAAGCTGTGGTAATTGTTTTGATATCCTCCTGAAGACATGATAATATAGATCCCAGGCCTGTGTTAAGTCTTTCACATTCCCAGATCTTTGGTACTTCTTACACCAGTCTTGTGCCTCCATTAAATCTCTGCCATATGCCTTAAAATTTATAAGGAAATAAATTGTTACTAATTTCAATAAAAGAATAAAAAATGACTATATTGTACCAACTGAGTAGAGAATTGAATACATATAACTATAATATTCCCTACTAAAGACTATTGTTAAGTAATAATTATCAATTGAATGCTGTAAACCGAGAAATATTTACGCTGTATTTTTTTTTTTTTTGTGGTTTCTGCTATAACATGTACAAATCTGCTTTTGAGTAATTTTAAACTGGTGATCATTCATCAAATTGTATTGTAATGTTCTTCAAAGAAAATATCTGCAACAGTATGATTTCTTTTAATTACGGATCATCTTGGTGCAGAAATAGCAAAAATTAAACTGCTGCGAAAATTTCACTGTTTACAGTGTCCTTTTTATCAATAAAAATAACATTACTGCTGACGTTTCTATTGGATGTGATGGGTAGTTACAGAGAACAGTAAACCATATGTACAGAGAAAGAAAAGCAGGTAATATTAAGGGCAAAAACATTTCTACATAGACAAAAAACATTCATGTAATCTCAATTTGAACACCATGAATACTGTTCTCATGTTTATTTGTTCTATTTACATGTATATATAATGCAAGATTTGTCCTTGCACAAAGGGTTTTATTGTACACCTGATCAGAAGAGATTTGTAATGGCATAATTACAAATAGCTTGAAAAAGGTTTCTGAGTAATATACCAGACTGAAAACCAAACACTTGCCTCAACAGATCAAAATCTTCAATCCATAAAATTTCAGTTTGTACAGGTTTAATTGCCAATACCTGATTGAATGATTAAATGACGTCTCCTTGAAAGTCTGAGGTCCCCTTTCTAACATTCCCAGTACATACCTGATTGAAGGAAGTCTCCTTAAGAGTCTGAGGTCTCCTTTCTAACATTCCCAGTACATACCTGATTGAAGGAGGTCTCTTTGAGAGTCTGAGGTCTCCTTTCTAACATTCCCAGCACATACCTGATTGAAAGAAGTCTCCTTAAGAGTCTGAGGTCTCCTTTCTAACATTCCCAGTACATACCTGATTGAAGGAAGTCTCTTTGAGAGTCTGAGGTCTCCTTTCTAACATTCCCAGTACAAACCTGATTGAAGGAAGTCTCCTTAAGAGTCTGAGGTCTCCTTTCTAACATTCCCAGCACATACCTGATTGAAGGAAGTCTCTTTGAGAGTCTGAGGTCTCCTTTCTAACATTCCCAGTACAAACCTGATTGAAGGAAGTCTCCTTAAGAGTCTGAGGTCTCCTTTCTAACATTCCCAGCACATACCTGATTGAAAGAAGTCTCCTTAAGAGTCTGAGGTCTCCTTTCTAACATTCCCAGCACATACCTGATTGAAGGAAGTCTCCTTAAAAGTCTGAGGTCTCCTTTCTAACATTCCCAGCACATACCTGATTGAAAGAAGTCTCTTTAGAGGTTGAGGTCTCCTTTCTTACATTCCCAGTACATACCTGATTGAAGGAGGTCTCTTTGAGAGTCTGTGGTCTCCTTTCTAACATTCCCAGTACAAACCTGATTGAAAGAAGTCTCCTTAAGAGTCTGAGGTCTCCTTTCTAACATTCCCAGCACATACCTGATTGAAAGAAGTCTCCTTAAGAGTCTGAGGTCTCCTTTCTAACATTCCCAGTACATACCTGATTGAAAGAAGTCTCTTTGAGAGTCTGAGGTCTCCTTTCTAACATTCCCAGTACATACCTGATTGAAAGAAGTCTCCTTAAGAGTCTGAGGTCTCCTTTCTAACATTCCCAGTACATACCTGATTGAAGGAGGTCTCTTTGAGAGTCTGTGGTCTCCTTTCTAACATTCCCAGTACAAACCTGATTGAAAGAAGTCTCCTTAAGAGTCTGAGGTCTCCTTTCTAACATTCCCAGCACATACCTGATTGAAAGAAGTCTCCTTAAGAGTCTGAGGTCTCCTTTCTAACATTCCCAGCACATACCTGATTGAAAGAAGTCTCCTTAAGAGTCTGAGGTCTCCTTTCTAACATTCCCAGTACATACCTGATTGAAAGAAGTCTCCTTAAGAGTCTGAGGTCTCCTTTCTAACATTCCCAGTACATACCTGATTGAAGGAGGTCTCTTTGAGAGTCTGTGGTCTCCTTTCCAACATTCCCAGTACATACCTGATTGAAAGAAGTCTCCTTAAGAGTCTGAGGTCTCCTTTCTAACATTCCCAGTACATACCTGATTGAAGGAGGTCTCTTTGAGAGTCTGTGGTCTCCTTTCTAATATTCCCAGTACATACCTGATTGAAAGAAGTCTCCTTAAGAGTCTGAGGTCTCCTTTCTAACATTCCCAGTACATACCTGATTGAAGGAAGTCTCTTTGAGAGTCTGAGGTCTCCTTTCTAATATTCCCAGTACATACCTGATTGAAGGAGGTCTCTTTGAGAGTCTGTGGTCCCCTCTCCATCATGCTATGTAATGGCTCTAGTGTGTTGAACATTCCCTTTACATCCCTCTCTCCAAAATACAACCTTGAAGCTTCCTCTAGACCCTCATGCCAAAGTTCATGCCATAGAATAGCTACTCTAATCAGTTCTTCACTCACCTAAAAATAGCAACAAGGTTAAAACTCCATCTTCATTAATATAATACATAGAACAGATTGAGTTAAATTTGTTGATAAACATCAAAGTATGTATGAATAAAAAGTAAGGAATGACAGGTCACTCAAAATGAGGGAAACAGCATCATTCTATGAGAGCAGTTGATAGTATTCTAGTATCAAAAATTTCTGTCAATCAAAATAAAGTAATAACTTGACAACTTTTGGCTTAGAATCCATGCCCCTACCCCCTTGGTTTTTATAATGCTCTAATCACTTAGATATCATATCCAAAAATGATTTCATTGGGTTTATTGTTCTTATCACTAGGATGCTACAATTCACACATATCGCCCTTGGTTTTTCCAGTACTTTGATCATTCAAACCCCATACCCCAAATGTCTTCAAAAGTTTTCCATTGCTCTAATTACTTGGACACCATGCCCAAAGAATAATTCCTTTCATTTTTTTAAGTGTTCTGATCACTAGGATGCCATAACTCCAAAATATTTTCCTTGGTTTTTCAGTGCTCTAGTCATTTAGGCACCATATCCTTCTACAATATTTCTCTTTGCTTTCTACAGCTCCATCACTTGAACTTAATACCCATCCCCTAAATGCCTGTTAATTTTCCAGTGTTGTAAGGCACCATAACTACCCACCTAAAACCACCATCAATTCTGTCTTATCAAAATGTCTTACCAATATGTCTTGCCAACCTGTCTTACCAACCTGTCTTACCAACACGCCTTACCAACATGTCTTACCAACATGGCCTGTTGTACAAGGTTACTGCTGTGTTCTCTCATACTTTTCAGTACTTTATTGGCTGACACCTGACGAGCCATTACGTTAGATTTAGAGGCTACAGTTAGAGGATAGATTAAAGCCTGAAATTAGAAAAATTTACTAATATTTAGAAGAACTGACATTTTGAATATAATTTTGATCAAACTGTATCTTAAGTACGGTTCACATAAATTTCAAAACTTAAGTTTTCGGATGTTAATAAAGAAAAATTTCAAAAAGCACCTTATATATATACAGTGCAACCTCTGTAAACCGGCCATCACTGGGACTGACGAAATCGGCCGGTTTTCAGAGGGTCCGGTTCCCAGAGGTACCGGAAATTGACTTTGTTTCTCTGGAAACTGGTTCCGGAAGTATACAACTATGATTAATCTATGTCTGCAAAATACCCTCATTTCATTTTTAAAGCATGTTGACAGTTTGTGCAGTGCATTGTATCTTTTCAAATGTTTTTTTTTGTAATACATGTATGTTTCATTGAATAAATATTTATATCCATGGTGTTGTTATTTTACAAGTTTATTTATAGAATACCATAAATACATCGATATCGGGGGTCACTGACCTTGAATAACCTGTATATCTGTGTCAGCATTTAAATGTACAAAAACGTTTGATATTCATGGGTTTAAAAACAAATTAAAAATATACATGTGGTAAACCACGTCGATCATTGTGTGTGCAAGCTAAATTGCCTTTTAATCATTATCTTTACAAGCCGATTTGTTCAATTATTATGTTTTGATGTTTGATAATTACATTTAATTATGATTTGCACCTGTATAACATGTTTACATAACAAGGTAAATAGTCCGGCGGCAATGGTTTACATGTAAAATATGTCAATCAATAATCAATACACAGAGTGACAGGTAACAGGGTTCACCGATTTCTTAGGTAAACAGATTTTGTCGGCCGGTTTTAAGAGGTCAATATTGTATGAAAACATATGTTTCGCCGGAATTTGGAATTTAGAGAGGCCGGTATTCAGAGGACTTTTTTACTTGAATATATTGGCGTTAATTCTGGACCAAAAATAAATATACGGTTTTCAGAGGGGCCGGTTTATGGGGGTTCCACTGTATACATATATATCAACATTTAAATTCTGATTTCTAAAATAAAAATTATGAACAATGCATTTAAAAGTAACAGAACATGCATATCTTGTTCAAAAAATTTTTACAATAATACATTTAACTGAGATATCTTTTGTATTCAGCTTCAGTGTGTGTTATTGTGTTTTCATTGACTACATTAGCTAATGGTAGGGTTGGGCTCCCATCATACCAGTTCAATTCTACCACATCTGTTGCACCTGTCCCAATACAGGAACTTTTTTGTTTATCTTGTATGATCTGGAATTGGGTTCTTACATGTACATATTTAGGATAATACATGTACATTGCATTTGCTGCAAATTTCACTCACCCTTAATATATGTTATTTTAGGGACCACACTGAGGCAGTCTCTGTATTAATTTTCATGAATACTAACTTTTGCAGATATCATCGAATGAACATATTCCCAAATATATATATGATATTTTTATTCTTTGAACCATCTAAGACAGGTACTGCAACAATATGTAATTTTGAGATGATGTCTCTTTTTTTTGTCCAGTTAATTCTTGGGGGAATAAAATGAAATAAAACAGCAGTGAAGCAGCAGTAAAAGAGAAAATCTGGTAATGCATGGAAATCATAAACCTCGTTTTTTACGGATGTTTCTAGAAAAGCAGGGCATGCTTACCCTACCAGTGCATCTGGTCCATGCTCCCAGTTTTTAGTGGAGTCCGAGTTGCTCATTTCCTTTTGTTACTTCATATGTACTATTTTAGTTACTTTATGTTCTTTGTTGTGTGTATGTTTTCCAAGTCTGGTCTTTGTCCCTGGATTACATTTTTTTGATTACCGCTATAACCTTGGTTCTTTGATTAGTCTTTAAATATCTTACCTGTGGATGGGCTTTCCCTACATCAATTAAGAGTTGTGATATCAACCTGCCAACCAAGTTCCTAGGGGTGTCTATTCTGGCTATCAACTGGGGAATCACCTTATAAAAGAAAACCATGATGTATTTCACATATTTGAATATCAGCACCCAGAACTAGTTCTTTAGTAGACAAAACAAAAGTTAACATTTTGATATATTAAGTTAGCTAATAATAAACATCTACCAGCTAACTAGAGTTGTTACTAAGATTTAAAATACACATACAGTAGAAGGTTAATGTACCAAATGAGTAAGTCCAAGGTCTTGTGCTCCACCTTAGACATGCTTACTGAGACAACAGTAGTCTTTTCATGAGAATAGCTTGAAAGGAAATTGAGCATTTGCATCAGGGGATTTCAGGGGATTGGTGCCAGAATATGTATCATTATCATGTCAGACAGCTTGCAAAAATTGAGAGGGTCAAAATGCATGTCACATTAAATTCTTGTATTTTTTAACCTTTAGTATAAATAAGATATTGTGAAAGTGCTTTAATTCATGGATACCAATTTTTGTGGATCAGGGAAGAAACACAAGTTTATGGATTCTTGAAATCGTGATTTTACACATCAATGGAAGTCTTCTATTCATTGGTGACCAAATTTCGTGGTTTGACTTTATCCACAAAAACCACGAAAATTGGTACTCCACGAACAATAGTACTTTCGCAGTATAACATATGGTGGAAAGTTATTGACCCTCAATTTCTGACCAAGGGCCTTTATTTTTTTTTTTTACATGGGTCCAAGACCTTCAATTCTTTTCACTGACACTTTGTTGTGGACATTTGCTTTTTCTCAAGTGAACCATCAATTTCCAACTAAAAAGGCCTGGGACCTTACATTCTAGAAAGTAAATTTAAACCCTTGAATTGGTACAGCACCTGCCATAGCAGCAGCTATGCCCCTAAAGTCCTAGGTGTTTGGGACAACCATGCTTACCTGTAACCAATTATCTATCTGAATAGTCTTCAGTCCATCAACAAGAGCTTCATAGACTTCCATCCATTGTCCATAATCAAACCACAGAGTCAATAATCTACAAAATGTTTCTATTATTATACACGTAATAGACAACAACAGTGAACTGACTTGAAATAAAAACGAATTAGAGTAAGAATGACACTAAGAATCGTGGTAAAATGCAAAGTTTTGCTGAGTGTTTCTTCCCCACTAATGGCCCCAATGATGATGCTACGATAAACAGGTAGTTCTTGCAAGGGTACACAAGTAGGCGGAGCCAAAGTGTTATATACCATCACTGACCATAGATGCTGTCAATGCAAATAGAACGATTGCAGTATAAATTTGTATTAATTCATATCTATCTAGTACACGAACAAATTTCAATGTCCTTAAAAGTACACACCTATATGACATTTTTGGTCCTGTAAGCCTTTTTATTTAGAAAAGGCTGCTTAAATTCAATGCATAATAGTCTTTTTGCTAGATGCTAATTTTGCTGTTTTTCAGCAACACCAAAATAAATTCCATAATAATTTAGACTAAATATTAAAATCAACAACGTTTCTTTTTCCCCTGAAAATCACCAAACTTTTACACCCATCAATATAACCCAATTAACAGTATCTTGTAAACTGTTCTGCTGAAGAGAAGCCTGTATTAAGCCAGCTTACCTAAGAGTATCTTGTAAGCTGTTCTGCTGAGACAGAGCTATGGATCTAAAGAAACCCTGCACTGAGGGCACACAATATTTATGCATCTTTGCTGTATTCTGTAAAACAAAATATTACAATCATAATCAAACAAAAAAAGGAAGGGTGTTGTTTTGGGCATTTCCTGTTACATTAAAGTCAATGATCCTTGTCTGTTGACATAACAATATAGAAAAAAATTTCATCACATTTTTTTTTTTTTTTTTCAAGGGTAAAAAAGTCCTTTTTATCACATCTTCTGCACGATACACCTTAATCTTTTTAATCCCTGTCAAAATAGCACAAGAGGACTGAGGAAAATAAGAGATAAATTACCAACTCAAGTAATCGTGAGCTACCAGGAAATATTATAACCAACTTACTGGTGGAGGTTCTTGTGAACCACCTTGGGATTTGCTGGTTGTCCAAATATCCCCAGTGGACTAAGAAGAGCAGTAGCTCAATTGTAGACTCATCTGAGCAACCCATTAAAAATACTAGAAATAAATGTTTTGTCAGATTTTAACAAGGAGATCGACTCATGGCTCAACTTACTGACTCTGGTTTGGGTGAGCCACCATCAAATTTGCTGGTTGTCCCAATATCACCAGGGGACTGAGGAGCATTAGAATACATTTCTTCATCAGTCTGATTCTTTTGTTTATAAAACAACACTGCCTCATAATTCATCAAAGCCCATGCATGCCAAGCCTGTAAAAACAATAGGAAAAATCAGTATAATAAAATAGAAAAACTGAGCGATGCTCACAAATTTGATACCTGCCACACCCCTGATAACATGTATTGATTGACATCCTAACTGATTTGGATCAAAATCTAAAATAAGAGTTGCACAAAGGGAACATGTAATAAATATTCTGTGAAAGCCTTTTTCAATTCCATTCAGTGGAGTAGGAGGAATAATGGAAAAAGGATGGGTCTCTCCCTGCCTTACGTATGGAAGGACGGATTGCCAGCCCTATCACAATATCCCCCAAGAAAGATGATCAATCATATGCTTCAGTTCCCTTTTTTGCTTAACAGAAATTGCCTTTTTCCAATAGTTTCAAGTATCTTGGTTTGTATAAATTTTGCATTTCATTTGTACATATGTTTATTTCATTTAAACCTTTGAGACATTAAATAAAATTATGTATTTTTTAAAATAGAATTTGAACCAATGGTCTAAATAGAGGCAAGGAATGCCATGAACATTGGTATCCTACAAACAAATTCTTCTACAGTGTATAATATCAAGTTCTTAGCTTACCTTGTACCAATCTTTATCATGCTCTGTAGCTCTATGGTAACAATCTAGGACTTGGGGTATAGAGCTCTCGTTTATGCCCATCAAGTTTTCTGTCCAATCTCCTAGCTTCAGGAAACATCTACATAATGAATAATTAAAAACAAATACCAAAACTTTATAAGCACAACCTCATCAATAGTACTTTGTTATGGCTGATCACAAAACTACACTGAAACCTGGGGGTTCTGAATCCAGAATAAAGCAATACCCTTATCATGCTTATAAACTCAAATTTCTAGTATATTCTACATTTTAAGTAGCCCTTCAGCTAAGAATCATGGAAAATGTGATACATGGTTGGATAGCCTCCATATTCTTATTTTTGATATTTTGTTTAAAATGTATGAGTAAACAGGAATTAACAGGTTATATAACCCTTGTTCTTACCAGATAACAATTATATAGAATGTACCGTAGAATTCAAAATTAAGGGAGATCACTCAAAGAATAACATTAATTCACAATAGAAACTGTTGGATTTTCAATGTGGATTATCTCCGTAGAGCAGACAGATCGGAATGAATAATTATACATTTCATCATATAGACCTACAAAGCAACTTAATAACAAAAATAAAAATGTGTGGCCTATTTGGGGGTGTATCACATATTTCAGGATTTTCTTGATCCTTACAAAGACTGCTACATAAATATTGATACGTGTAAAACACTTCATGTATATATGCATACACAATAAATACAGTGAAAGCTATCCAAACCAAACTCCTGTAGAATGCGTTCACTTTAGACAGGTCTTTGATTTATCCAGGTTCAAAGGTAACATTTAAACTAATACAAAGGGACTTCAAGAAAGTGTCTGGTTAAAACAGATTTTTTTCATTATTCAGGTTTTGGTTTAGACAGGTTTCACTGTAAAAATGTTTCATAACATATTAACCAAGTCAATATGTTATATATGGACCTGTTCAGACTATATAAAGAACAAAGTCAGAGGTCAATACAACTGACTGGGAGAAATTCCTTTATAATTTATATATTACATATGTAGATAATGTATTTTCTTTTTGTCTGCTTCATCTGCGGCAATTCTGTTATAATTGGCCGAGAGTAATTACAGAATGGAAAGGTTTATATCCAGATCTAAATTTAGAAGTACAGCTTCAATAAACATATAAATAGAAACATAGCGCTAACAAATTTAAAAATAGAAACAAGGCTTCATGTTTGTGGAATATCATTTGCATCACGTAATCATAATAACCAATGAACAAAGAACACTGTTACACCATATGTAATATACACTGATATAGCTTTCAGCTAATTTTTGTTCAACCAAGGTCTGTACTGTTATTAAGTTTATTACATGTAAGTAGTTACTGTCAATACTATACATTGTACATGTACCTTGCTAAGAGTTTATTCAGTTCTTGTCTCTGTTGAGAATCCTCTGGTGAAATTAACTGTAAAGCTTTGGTCTGTAGTGAATGCTCCACAAAGTACTGTAACTTATTGTATGCTTCAGTCTATTGTTAAAGAAAAGGTGAAAAAAATCATTAATAGGCAACTTGAATGAATGATTGATTTATCCAAATATCCTCATACATGTAGTTCTGAATAAGAAAACAAATGGTAATACACGATTTAAATATTTTTGTTTCCTGTTCATTAAAACAAAACATTTAAAACAATTCAACACTAGTCTTTATAAGAAATTGCATCAATCCATTTTCATTGCAAAAAAAACATTGCCATTCCAGGAAGTAACATCACGGCTGTTCCATGAATTGTGTTGTACAGAAGTTTGAGATATACAGACTCAACTCACAGGCAAGTCCTCCCAAGTCTACAAAAAGGACCTAGGTCATCATTGAACTCATCACAAGTTGCATGATTACTGATAAAGTCTCTTTAGCTTGTAACTTTGGGAAATAAAAAGACACTATACCTTCTGGTTACTTCTCCACATATGTTTCATGTAGGTAAATGTCACCTCTGGGCTGACGGTAGGGAGTGGCTGATCTGGATGCTTACTTGGATCTGTTCCTAACAACATTACTAATGTCTTACTAGATAGAGCCTTAAAGTATAGAAAATATGTTAAATGTTTATTGGTAATCTGTACTTTTTATTTTTTATTTTCTTGAAATAATTGTAAGTACCCGTAATGAACTTTGTTAGAAGGCATTTCTGTTAATGCTCTAACATTAGGGGTACTCCCACAAAATTAATGAAAAATTCAGCATTCTAGGACTCCTATTTCCAATTATCCCAGGCAAGTGAAATTTGGGTTAAAGAGTTAGTTATACTTAGTAACACTTTCCCGTTGGCAAGTAAACATTTTGTATGTTGTAACCATTTGTTTAGTAAGGAAAGCAATTGTTGACTGAAGGGAACTTCATTTAAGTGAGTAGTTTTACCATGGAAATCTCAATTTCTAAAAAATATCCTAGACCACCGCGACTCCCACTTAAAATTGGAACACTTGTAAGAGATTTTTTGTTCAAATTATCACATTTTCTATGAAAAATACTATTTAATTGAATTTTTATATTAATAAATGGGGGAGAATCTCCCACATAACTATTACAAAGGTTAACAGGTATGTAAAATGGTGGGGTCAACAAGTACCTGCAGTCTGCACATAATACTTCCCTCAAAAGATGTGCTCATTAAAATCCAAATTCACTTAAATTATAGGGGTAGAGACAATAAGGTTATACTAACCAGTCTGTTATTTTTCCGACACAAGCTGCTGTATTTCAACCATGTTTTCTTATCCTCCAGCGGGGAGACAACTAAAGATCTGACTTGGATAATCCTTCTCCAGTCTTCTACTACTCTCTGGCAGCCCTATATGAGAAAAAATAAATCAGTACAGCCTGAATTTACAAAATACATTTGGGCCAATGGTTGATCCTCTGAATAACGTGGTATTAGAGAACTAAAATGTTAGAACAGAGGCTCAATGCAGGAAAACCCTCTATCAATACAGCAAATTATCATAAACCCTTCAGTTCACAAAGACAAAAAATATTATATCAGAATGAAAACATCGTGTGATATACTTCTGTAATGAAGTTTTTGTTTAAAAATATAATCACTTTCTAAAGAACTAGATTGCTACACATAGCTCTGCCATAATGTCAGAGCAATATGATAAACTACAAATATTGGCTAACAAACCAACAAAATTTGAAAAAAATATGTTGAGAAATGTTTGAGAAGTTGCATCCAAAAGGGTGACTGAGGGACAAGTGCACAGACATTAGTATTACAATATCTCCTTCTACCTAGCTGTGGGGTAAATACATCATACCTGTAATCTGTCCCACCACATTGTTTTAATAGCGTCTCTCCTGTCTGGCATCAATTTGTACTGAATCACCTCCTCCAATTCTGACAACATCTGCACATTCACCATAGCCTAAGGGAAGTAATCAAATACTCTACACATATATTCAATGTAACATGGCTATTTTTGCTGCAGTTTTTTTTTTAACAAAAAAAAAAAATGGACCAACTGCAATCGGACATTACAGTCAATTGATGACAATTGATAAAAATAAAAAGAATGGCAGTCAACCCTGAATATATAAACAGATATAAATTACAGTGAAAGTTTAAGGTTGACTGCAACACATGATCTATTTAATTAAAAAATGCTTGATACACGGAATATTTAGATAGACCAGTAGCTAATTGAAAACTGCACTTACTCCATAGGCCCTGTTGTAGCTTTCCCCAACCATAGCAGTCAGTTCAGTATCCAGAATATCTCTTGCCTTATCTATACACTGTAATATAGTGAATCAATGATAAAAAAGCAGTCTGTAACTAAAATAACTAATACTAAGAAAAAATGTCAAGACCTCATTAATTTGAGAGGTTTAATTAATCTAACTGCTATTACATAACAAAAAATCAGCATTTAAGTATCAATTGTGTAAGTGAAAAGATGGCATACTGTGAAAGTACTTTAATTGATGGATACCAATTTTGTGTGGATCAGGAAAGAAACACAAGCTCATACTAGTATATGGTACTCCCAAATAAAAAAAAACACACACACATTATCTCAATTAGAAAGATTTTATTTATGAACAGGATTCTCCTATTTTCACCATTCATAACTTCACCAGTAATATAAAGCAGGTATGAACATTAAAAATAACTTGACCTGCAAGCAGACAGGTGGCGTTGACAAATGAGTCATGATAAGTTAAATATTGGACTTCCTATTGAGTTCATTGGAATTTAACCATTAGTTTACCTGTAATTCTTTAGTTTGCTTGTTGGACTAGTTAATAATTACTCACCAGTTTACCTGTTGACCTAGTTGGTATTTAACCATTAGTTTACCTGTTGACCTATTTAGGAGTTAATAATTAGCTTAGGTGTTGGCCTAGTTGGTAGTTAATCACCAGTTTATATGTTGACCTAGTTAGTATTTAGTCATCAGATTACCTGTTGACCTAGTTGGTAGTTAATAATTAGCTTAGGTGTTGGCCTAGTTGGTAGTTAATCACCAGTTTATATGTTGACCTAGTTAGTATTTAGTCATCAGATTACCTGTTGACCTAGTTGGGAGTTAACCAGCTTACCTGTTGGGCAAGTTGGTAGTTCTCTGAATGTAAGGCAAACACAGCTCTGTAAAATGCACCATCATATGTAGTTCTAGGAATCAAACACATGTATTCTTCCATACTATCCCACTGAGCTATAAATAAAAAAGGAAACTTTTAAAACCAAGGCAAACATGGTGTATATCACTGGTAAAGAGTAAAACATAAAATCATTTTAACATATTTATACATCAATAGCTACTCTACGGCAGGTTATTTTGGCAGAAATAAAATATGCCGATTTTGAGTGTACTGCTTCAAGTGTTGTTACTTCTTTTTGGAGATAATAATATTGACAATAAACATACCAAGACCCCATGCAGCAGCTGCTGCCATTCTGGCCATCTTGGTCCTCTCAGGGTCGCTGCAAATAGACCACTTCTCACAAGCTATCTGATGTAACTGACCCCTAAAATAGCAACGATATAATATAAATATCATTTAAGAATTACCCCTAAAACCAAAATACAAATTAAGAAGTATGAAGTATTTGTAAGAGAAAAGAAAATATGCTAAATACCATTGATCTAGCATGGTAACATTCAGGTATGATCAAGCCTGCCAAATTATATTGCACTATGTGCATCGACACATTTAACCAAACTTTAATTTGAAATTGACAGAACAGAAAGAAATGTGGAGAGTGATATATCCATATACAAACCATATTTCAACCATTCTAAGCCAGAGATTAAAAATGCATATGACTTTTTCATCACCTGGCAGCGATTTCTGGGAAAGATTACTATTCATTTTAGATTTTCCTTTGTTTTCTACTGATTTCATGGCAGAAACCAGTAATTTTCATTCGATTTATTACGAGAAAAAAAATGCGGAAATAAAGACTGCAAAAATTGAATACACCTATTCATGGAGTAAATGGTGAATTTTGGCACCTGCTATTCGGTAGAATGTTGAATTGAAAAGAATGAATAGCCAAAATATGTATGAAGTGCCAAAGAATTTAAGAATTTTGGTTATTCACTTACTAATTACTATACATACCACTCAGCTAAAGCCTCCAAACAACGCATCCTCCCCAGCGTCAAACCAAAATCATCAGAATTCTTCTCTTTCAGTCTAGATTCATATGCTGCCAGAGCTTTGTTCCATTCATGTAACTTTTCATACCAGCCCTCTTGTACTTTCTGAAACAAAAATAGAAGCCTGGTTTCAATTGCTACTTTCTGTGAATATATCTTTATAGAAAAAGGAACAACTTTATATTTTCAAATATGATAAACTATGTAATAATGAATGTATTCACTAAATATGAAGTTGCCAAAAATATGACCAGAAAGTGACCAAAAAGAACCGAAATTGACAAAATATCAGAATACTGGTCAAGTTCAAGCAATGTTTTCTGTCTTTTCAATGAAAGAATTATCAGAATTCTTTATGTTTTCTCATTTTTTTATGGATTTAAGTCTATATATCCACAATTTAATCATTCAACATTATATGATTAATTTTTAGTTGAATTTTAAGCCAATAAGACCCTTTATGGCCCCTTCTCCTCACAAAATGAATAATACTGCAGGTTTCGTAATGAGTGAAAGTTAAATATTGTAAAATATCAACTCGAGTTTTTCAATTTCAAAATCATAAAATCAAGCCTAGGCAAGTCTGTCATGATGTAAGAATTAAATAACTTAAGTTGATATTTTGTGATACTCAACTTTCAAGAGTTATAAAACCTTTTTCTCTATGATTCCCTTGGAATATTATGTACACTTAATATTCGACATATATCATGGCAAAAATTATAATGATCATCCACCTATAACGTCACCAATGGTGTGGGAGAGTAACGCAAGAAACATCACTTTTGACCAATCAGGTTTTATAGAGTGATACACAGCCACACAACCACAAATCGCAACAGCAAATTTTTAATACCTCCAGTTCCTATCAAATCATCCATGGTGTGATATCATAAATATCTAGCTGTCAAAGAAGAAGATAAAATGACCAAATGATGGAGAAATTATTCTTACCAAATCTGTTCTATGATGTTTCATTGTGTATTCGAGGACACCTGAAGCAGACTCAGCTTGCTGTAACTTGTTGTTAATACTACAAATGTAATGATATGGAATTACAAAGATACAGCTACACTTAACAAAACTTAGACAGACAGAAAGAAGGGAGGGTTGGAAGAATCATGGAAGTACAAAGGGATACCAACATACATCCTGCTGTTCAGAGAGCAGAGAGGAATTAATACATGCACATAATTTGTCCATTATTACAACTCACTTGCATAAAAATTGATAGTCCATTTAATTTCAACAGACTATAAACTTTGGTGAAATCGTAAATTAATTGTCAATTGAAAACTGTATTGAGTTTTGTACAAATTTTCAGTCAAACACATTTTAAGAACCTATCCATATAAAATTCAGACACTGCAAATAGTGAAGGTGGTTCATGGTACAGTTTTACCCACTGAACAAATAATGCTTTATGGAGGTACATACACAAAATTATTGTGCACATTTCTGATTAAAGATGTATATTTTGGAGAAAACTATACATTCACCTTCCACAAAAATCAACCAAATCAAGAATGAAACTCCAGCAAAGTGCAACTTCTAAAGACTATCTGTATAATTTTTACTCAAAATTGCAGCTACCAAGTGACTAACTTAACAACTTGTTGTGAGGTCAGTAACTTTTTCTGAATAGGAAATAAATGTGAATTTGGTGGGTTTTTGACATGCATGAATCACCTCCTTTATGATGTTTATAAAGATTAATACTTAAAGGTTAGAATGTAAATAAAGAATTATTGTGTCAAATGCATCTAGTTGCAAGTAATCTGTCAATAGTCTAAACATTATTTATTCATTTCTAAAATTCTGAAGTAGGACTTTTTTATGTACAAAACGTTATTATACATTTAGAATTGAAATTACAAATTCAAAATGACAAATGAAAAGATAATTGCTGCCTTTACAGTGAAGTTGTGTATTTTACCTTCACAATATGACAAATTTTCTATAGTCAAACCTTTCTAAAATGACCTTTCAAAAGAGAGCAAAATCACGGTCCAATAAGACAGGTGGTATTTCTAAACATATTCATACACTATATATAGAATGCACCATATGGGGATATTTCAATAATAAAGAAATAAAGTATCTAACACCTGTGAATGCAAGAAAGGGAAATCTCAAACCCCCCATGGTAAGATTTAATCTTTCTCTAACAAGGCTCCAATGGTATCTGAGATTACCCATCCCCGAGGTAAGATTTGATCTTTCTCTAACAAGGTTCCCATGGTATCTGAGATTACCCATCCCCGAGGTAAGATTTAATCTCTCTCTAACAAGGTTTCAATGGTATCTGAGATTACCCATCCCCGAGGTAAGATTTAATCTCTCTCCAACAAGGCTCCAATGGTATCTGAGATTAGCCATCCCTGAGGCAAGATTTAATCTCTCTCTAACAAAGCTCCAATGGTATCTGAGATTACCAATTCCCGAGGTAAGATTTAATCTTTCTGTAACAAGGCTCCAATGGCAATCGAGATTACCCAATCTTGTATGATAAAAACTGGTGTTCAATTCTTTTTCTCATATCAAGTTTGTTTTCTGGTTAATTATTTTGAATTAAAATGGCCCACATTTAACAGTTGATTATGAAGTATCAATGTGGCCAGTGATAAGTCACAATTAGTTGTAAAATATAGGTTTGCTTCAAAACAGCCACTGAAAAAACAAACTCTGTGAAATAATCAATCAACATTTCTTCTCGTTAAAATCAATAATTTAAAGGAATTTTCAAACAAATATAAGTAAGATCTGATCATTCACAAACTCTTTTATTTACTATTGTACCAATGGGAGAGCACACACGTTCTGTCTCAACCAGTCGGTGAGATAAAGAAATTTTGCCCATTTGAAAATATGAATTTTCTTGTCTCTTTATTGAAAAAGTCAGCCCTGAATATAGATGGTCATAATGTCCTGTTTGACTGTACATAGTACCTAATGAGAGCCTCTAAAGTTTCTGTTGTGGGTCCTCTATTAAACTCCTCTTCTTTATAATGTAAGGCTTTAGCATAAGCTCTACAAACCATCGCTCTTTGTCCAAGCAGGGAGGAATCCAATGGTAGTGGACCCTAAAAAATAACATAAGCTTGATGAACTAAATTTAAAAGAAGGGAGGAATCCAGTGGTAGTAGACTCTAAAAAATAACATAAGCTTGGTGAACTAAACTTAAAATAATTCAATGAATTTTTGAACAAGTAAGCAACAAGAAAATTAATCGTATAGACATGCTTTCAAAATTCTAGTTTTACTGCTTAGGAATGTTTTCAGATCACAACAAGCAAGTAGTATGGTAGAAAAAAAAAATAAACATTTTGTTTAAAAATAAAACTGGATAAAGGAGGAAGTAGATAGCAGTACTGAATTTACTAGGGCAATTTACAAATCCAACACAAAATTCAGTTCAACACTTTAGTTTACTTGGCAGATTCATAAAACACCCCTAAATCACTCCTTTTCCAATAACTTTAATTTTACTTATTCTGTTCTAATTAAATTCATCCATGCAGCTAGCATGAACATACCCCAAACATCCTTAGTCTTCTGTGAGACTAGCACATTCCTGTCAATTGACAACCCTGGGACCATATCCTTTATTGACCATAACTTAACACAAGCTGTTTTAAAAAACTGTTTTTTGCAAATACAATTTTGGTAATAATATATCTATTAAAATTGTATATAACTGGCCTTACAAAATAATTAGTTTAACCAAAAAATACTAAAAACTATAAATTCAGTACAAAATAAAATTGAAAACAATAAAATTTGAAACCTCGTCCAAGGGAGGTAACACACTTATTGCAAAATAGGTCTGGTTCTTATCCTATGAATATCCCTTTGCTCCAATTGAGTGCTCCCATATAAGAACTGAACTGTTTGTTTGCATTAAGGAGAGCTCCTGTAGAGCTTTGTCCCTCAATTTTTATACCAAGGTAGCAGTTGGAGATATGTGACAATACGGCCAAAAAACCTACCTACAAAAAGATTTTCACTTCCTCCATCACCACAAGAAAGTTCACTTGAAGCTATATCTTTTAACTTGAAAAACTGGAAATTTATTGCAATTTGACTGCACATCATTTCCCAACTTCTATTGAAGTGCACTGGAAGAGGGCAAATAAATGTGCCATGGTCTTTCGTTGTAAATTTTTGTTTTTTGTTTTTTTTTGTAGAATTTTGACAAATTAGCAAATTTTAGTCTGGAACTCCTCCTTTTTTTTAATTTTTGAAATATATGGATCTTGGCAGAAAATTTCAAAAATCAAAAGAGAAATTCTGCTAAAACTCAATTCATACACAAAAGTATGCTGGACATGCCTCTATCAAACCAACCTTATCACAGTGTTCCATGAATTCAGCCAAGTTAAGGAGAGTCTGTGTTATCTCAGGTATTTCTTCCGATTTGAGAGCTTGTTCTAAATTCTGGATAAGTTCATCCTGTTGTGCCTCAGTTAGCTCAGTCCAACATGAAACAAACGCTGCATTAAACAGGTCTCTGAAAATTTACATGTATATACAGCTAATTACAGGATTATTACATTTATCTATTACAATACAAGTAGGTTTAGGCGAAAAGTGTACAGCATCTGAATATTTGGAGTTTGATTCATTCGCAAATTCAGTTTACAGGTAATGGCTAATGACATCCATTAAATCATGATCAATGACAAACAAATTTTCAAATCCAAATCTCTATTCTCTTGCAACTGTCCATATCACTGACACTGGCTATTATAAATTGGGGCAAAATGAGAATTTGAACGTGGAAAAATATCCAGACATTTACGATGTTATCAGATGAATTCAATGTTACAAGGAATATTGCATTAATATCTCTGAACTGGTGCCACTACTGCAGCAAAGAATGAGACATAGATTAAAAAAAAAAATAAGATGATAAAAAATACCTTGCTACATAAACGAAAAACTCACCTAGCAAGAGGGTTATAGGCCTGTGCTAATGCCCAACAGGACCTGAAAGCTGGAGAAGGGGATTCTTTCAATAATTCTATACTGAGTCTTCTTATCCATTCCATCCAGTCCTCCTTATTTTCACGTCTGCCAGCGGTAAGAGACTGAAACAATGTTAAAAAAGATTTAAATGAGAAATCAGAATCAATTATAAAACAGCAAGTCTAATAATCCAGCAAACTTCATGATTTACGAAAGATATCTAAAATCATAGTGATATAAATTTTACTCAATATGGTACCACTCCTTTTCAAATTGCCATTAGACAAACACTTTACCTTTTGGAGATTAGAAAAGCTGACAGGAAGTTTTTTGCTGATGATAGTATCTGTCCCAGTGGCAGAAGATTCTGATGGCTTGCCATGATTTTTTCGATGCTTCATCAGAACGGGATCATCTTCTTCCTCCGCTATTGTTGAACTCTATAAAATAAAGTTAAGTTTTTTGGTTTTCTGTTTGCGTTGTCTACAAACTCATAATATAACAACAATAAATCGTCATCCACTTTTATTGTTTTACTAAGCAAACAATATTTTGTAACTGCCTCATACAATTGAAACTTTTTACTGGAAAGTGAATAGATATAAATGTATTGTACCATGACTGTCATAAAGCACATAACATTCTATATTATAAAGGTTGGTATTGAAAATTACATCTTAACTTTTCCTTGATAGAACAAAGGTATTGATACTAAAACAACCCTATAACTCTATAAATTGTACATTTTTTGCAAATGTTTGTGGTTTTAAACTAGAGCTGATATTCTTACTTTACCTTCAATATCCTGCAGACTAGTACTGTGTATTTTCCATGTTGTATTTTATGTCGGGTCATGACCTTTGTTACCATGGGAATAAAGATGGAGAACTTCTGCCCCAGTTGCATGACTAGAGAACATAGAACATCCATAGCTGTGTCATGGAGTTCAGGCTGAGTGTCAAGGGTACGAACAAGGGGATGAATAATACGAGAGGCAAAGTCAGTAAGGTCAAGAGTATCAGAAAATCTATCAATGGTCTCCAAGGCAGCTCTGAAAATAGCAAAATTATTAACTACATCTTTCAGACATTCTGAGTCTATAAAACCAGTTTTGTTTTTCATTCTCAAAAAAAAAAATTCATTAAGTAACTACAATTTCAATACTTTTTTAATCAAACCTATAGTTGTGGTGTTTTAAATGCTTCATTAGAAGAACTTATTACTTGGGTAGAACTATTGTTAGTTGTCACCAGTTTACATGGTTCTTGACAACTGTACATAATTCTCAACACAATGTAAAATTTCCATTGAAAGTTAAAGTTATGAATTCATAATTCCATGAAATTTTGAAAAACCACCAAATTTGATACATGTACCTACAAATGAATGTACCTTCATAAAACCTGCCAAATAAGTTAATACAGTCTGGTGTTACAGTTTTATCTGTGCAACAAAAATTTACACAAAATCTAAAAATCAAATGTTGAAATCTAGAAATTGAACTGTGTATAGTTTCTCTGTACTAAACATAAATAATCATTTTGTCTGATATCAAAAACAACTGTTATTACAGTCCTTAAACCAATCCATGTAACAATTTGACAGATCGATAACTGCTGACTGAATGATTGCTGATAGATCAATAAAAAATGGCGGGTAACTGATCTTATCACAGTTTTGTTATGTAAAATGACGGATGATCAGTACAAGGAACTTTTAGAATTTCCGTTGAAACGAATCCAACCTGAAAACCATATTAAATTTTTCTTAAATTTAACTTATTAAATTCCCATATTGTATGTTGTAAAAAATAAAACAAAAGTAATTATTTGTTGTTCAAATTTAATGTGTAAACATTCATAGTATATATCTACTACACAGTGGTCACATGATGCAATCACCGGTTTTACCGATTGGCTTGATGGATCAATGGTTGATAGGAAACGTCTGACATTTTGTAAAAGTTCAAACTCGCGGGTTTCTGAATATGCTAATGGCAAAAATTACATAGAAACATACTTTCTGACAGCCAGTGGTATATCATTAGAATCAAACAGTTTAACAACTGGTGGCAGTAATAAATGGAGGTAATCATCTAAATTGGCACCAAACAACTGCAAGCAGTTCAGAAGCTACAAATAAAGGAAGATAATGTAATTGAAATGAATCACACATCCAACAAAACACTGTCTTGGAAAAAAATAAAGTTTTACAGCACATACAATGATGATGTTCAGGGGATACCTGGTCTTCCTTGGATAAAAATAATCACCTGATAAACTTCCAAAGGTATTTGATTAGACAATGGGGAATTTCAGATTTGAGAGAATTAAATTTTCAATCAATATCTACTACATCACATACATAGACTGATAGAAGTTTTAATCTCCTTAACTGTCAGTATATTTCCTAAGGAAGTTCATCATGAGGTTGTTATTAAATCAATAGAAGACTGACTTTATCCCTTCAACTGCACCATTAAATGTGCTGTAGAATCTTTACTTACCTTGAGTATTATTCATATGCCAATTCTTTATAACATTTTAAACATTTAAAATCAGTCCATATGCTTTTTCCATTTCAATGGGGCTCAAGCAGGAATAAATAAATTCCATTTACCATTAGTGGAGGAAAAAGACAATTTAGCCCATGAAAATATACATCTGTAAGATTTGGATGTTGATTTCTAAGGTGAAGAAATTTTTTGCATACCCAAAAACTTTTTCTGAGCCTAAGATGTCACAAAAGTCACATTTAATGAACATTGATCGTTCAAACTGCGTCACAAAATTTGTTATTAAAAAATAAAAACAATGTCATATACTTGTGCAAACACTAAATTAAATTGATAATTGAATCAAACTTGAATTTGATTAGATTCCCATTACCTTTTTAGTAACATCTCTATTTTGACTAGCATCATGCATGAAAACTTTTAATATCTGTGGTACTATCTGAGGAAGGTAGATCTTAAACTCAGTACCAAGAGCTGACACAATCTGTTCTACCAGTAGTATTATTGTATTCTGCATCTGACTATTAGGGGTCCAGTAATCCTAAAAATGGAAGTATACATATGACACATGTACCAAGCTTTGTAATTGGATAATTTTTAAAGTGATTAACCTATGAACTCAAGTGGACAAATGTGACATGTATCAAGATTTCTAATTGGACAATAATTTAAGTGATTTACCCATGAACTCTGTGGCCTAAGTTTCTTTACGGATCTTTGGGTTGTTTATCTGAAATGTCCATAAATGGCCAAAGATTCAGAAGTCCTAATATACATCATATTAAGTTGATTAGTTCCAAGTTTCAATATCCATTAAATATGATTTATGAAAAAATTCTGATACTTTTTAGATCTCTATTGGGTGTCTCTTAAAAAGGTAAATACAGACTTGTTACTTACCCACAAAATGAATGAATCTAAAATCTTAGCCAGCATAGGTTTGTTTTAGCTTAATTTAAGGAAATAACATATATTAGAAACTGGTCAGTTTTGTGTGATACATTGAAGTGAAATAAGGTCATTTTATATACATAATGTTCTACAGTAAAGTGTCTTAATTTTTGTTGAACTTTCATAAAGCCTAAGCAATGAAGCACACATAAGATGCGTTCAGAGTACATACATTGGTACCAATGGAAAACACCAAATGTTGGCAATGTTTTACTTACACCAATGGTAGACAACCTAGTCAATTGTTCCCACCGATGGAATTATTGGCTCTGAATTACATGACCATTAAAATCTTAACCTTATTTCAATCTGCTTGTGTTAATGGTAGCATTATTGAAAACCAATAAAAAAAAATCAGTAACTGGTTCAAAAATCATTTAATATACCTAGTCCCATTTGAAAACCACTAACAAATAATGACAATGGTAGACTTAAGTTACCATCAAAATTTCTCTGAATGCATCTTTTCATTTTTCTGGAATAATATCCTGTGCCTACATTGTATGTAACACATCAAGCACATTTCAAACCATGCTTTCTGATTATATGAAGAAAGATAGGAAGGTAAAGAAGATGTCAGAACACAGACATGATTTAAGGTAGCCACAAAAATAGACAAAATGGGAAGAAAATATATAGCACTTTAAGATTTAAAACAGGATTATCCAGATTTGGAAAAATAAAACAATTCTGTTTTAAAGCAAAAGAAAATCATGACTGAGAAGGAAAAAAACTATTTCTAGCTATGTTTCTTATAACAACTGAATGAAATAAGTATCAATAGTTATACAGGTGGCTATCAATAGTTTATGAAGATATTGTACATTTAATAATAAAAATGATTGTCAGCATGAAGTTGCACAAGTTGTTGTTCTAGGTATATCCCTATTTGTACAGGAAGCTGATTAAGGGGTTAATACAATGACCCCATTCTTCACTTGAAAGTCACATGGTATTGAGTAGGACCTGTAAGGTTCACGTGCAGAAAGATTTTAAAGGTACATGGCTCAAATCTATTCAATCTTATTCACAGAGGACCATTAATACAACTTATAGTGAAAAATGTAGATTCACTAACATTTGTTTCAGGCCTAAAATTTCATGAAAATTAAAACTTACGTTCTTTTATTTAGTTATTCCTATTGTTATATTTTGCATTTAAAATGATAGCTGAATCCTACCATACAAAAATTACAAGTTATTTTGTCACATTTAAGTCATCATGATGTCATCATGATGTCACCATATACTGTTTTAATGTAGTTTTTTCAAAAATTTATTATTTAACTGAGAGGTTAAGGGTTATGTCTTAATCCAAATAAATATAGAACACAAGCTATGAACAACAGAATATTTTGCCATAAGTTGAATGATTTGGAAGGCTGTTGTATCAGTTTCAGATATTGACACACGTATTGTAAGTTTACTAAATAAAATTGATAGTGAGATAAGATCATTGCCCAGCTGTAATTTGTCTGAATTTCACAATTTACTTAATTTTCTTTTTTATCATTCAGCTGTCACTTGACATGAAACATTTTCTAAAAATCTCCTGTGACCTTGACTTCCTTACTTATGACCTTGAACATAGTGAGTGACAGACATTAAATGTGCTGGTTCCCATTACCCTATTCTTTTATAGCTCTTTTGATAAGGAGATTAGTAGTAAAATTAGTCAGGATTTTACAGCACATACAAAGACTCTGTTCAAAGGACAGAGTTGGCCTTCCCTTGATTAAGGATGTAGATCTAGGGTAAGAGACATAACACTTAAAATTAGTAATATGTATCATATTCAATTTCACTAAAGCCTATCAAGCTTTCATTTGAAACAGAATGAAATCAGTCGAAATTCCTTTGATGCTTACACGAGATTGATGTAAAGTACTGAATACAAACATTCCAATGATTTTTAAGAGTTGTGTCCTTTACCCTAGGTCTACCTCCTCAATTGATAATCCGCTGATAAAATGCACTAGGTTTTTCACTGGACGATTGACACTTTTACTTCTAAAAAGTTATTTGAATCTTTGTTTGATAGAAAAATTAAATCTCTTCGTCAACTGTTCAGTTAACTACCTACATATAAAGAAATTCATCAGCTGATTGACACACAACCAACAGAAAGCCCAGTCTATCCCATGAACATTGTCACTGAATGTGCTATAATTCATAGATTAGAGGAAATTTAATTTAAAGCTATGAAGATGAAACTTAAATATTGAAGACATACAGACTCTATACCACAATCATGCAAATGTATTCAAATGTAACATTCATGTTATTCAGGTTAAATGTATTTTTATGCATAAATTCATGTAGATCCCCTAATGAACCAAGAGTACAATACCTCAGTATATACCTCAACAATTAATACACCTGTACAAAGGCTGAACTTATCTAACTCCCTAATGATACAATATGTTTCAAAATTGACTGGCCAAGAAAAAAGTATAAAAAAAGAACTATTGTGTACCTTATGCATCCAAAACTCCTGAAAATACATGCAAATCAAAGTTCAGGCACAAATTAAATAACTCAAATTGAGATACTTTTATCTACATAATTTTTTTTTTAATTTCAAGCGAGCTACCGGTAATTGTCCAAATTTGAGTTAAAGAATGATAGGACAAAAATTATCAAATTGAGACTTTTAATGGAAGTGGACCCATTGTAAATAAATATCTTGGAATTAGACAAAACAATCATTTCATCACATTTAAGTTTTTTTTAAATATTGTGAAACAATTCTTCTTATTACCATAATGAGAAACCTGTTCAAATTCAAAGTAGAAGAATTTGTTTGATTTACACTTTTTTCAAAATGTACCGAAATTGATGTGAAGGGAGTACTGAATGTACATATGTTTGTGAAATAATTTTTTTTCATTATTTTTCAGGAATTAGTTTATCCAAGTTACATTGTACAAATATGGAAGTACATGTAAATGAGAGCTTCAATATTGTTTATAATAAGTTTTGCAAGTGAGGCTTAATCGATAGAAAAAGCTAATAAAGAGCAGCTAAGAATTTTTAGAGCACTTCAAAGCTTATGGGCTGTACAAAACAATATTGACATCACCACTCTCTGGAAACTGTAAAACAGCCACTAATGGCCCTGACTATAACATTAGTTTTTATTTCAATGTATACAAAAACATATTTGTCTATGTTTTACAATTTCATTTTAGTGGAGTTCATAAAATTATGAAATTTCCAGAGTGACATGATGCAATTATAATAAATGTTAAAAAAAGGATTAAAAAAGAATTTGACATAATCATAACAATCTTGATGTAGACTAAAGACTTCATTTACTCATCAACTATATATTTTAATTAAAAATAATGAGTACAAAATACATGTTAATTTCCTTAATGAAATAATGGAGGTGTCAACTGTTTAAAATGACCAAAAAAATCTTGAAATAAAGTGTTATCAATAAATTTTCTAAATAATTTTTTTTTAAAACTACCATCCACATAGTTACAGAACTATCCTAGGCTCAATCTGTCTAAAGTACAAAAGCACAAAATATTCTGTACAATTATATGTAAGGGCCAATTTGGACCCTTTATGCCCCAACTACTTTATTACCTACCTTTATCAGTTCAAATATATCATCCAAGTAGTTCCTAATGTGCTGCTTTACGATGGATATGATCACACCAAGCTGTTGGAACAGGAACTGAGAAAGCAAAAATTAAAATATAAATCTTGGAACAGGAACTAAGAAAACAAAATAAATACCATATCTTGAAACAGGAACTAAGAAAACAAAATAAATACCATATCTTGAAACAGGAACTAAGAAAACAAAAATTAAATACCATATCTTGAAACAGGAACTAAGAAAACAAAAATTAAATACCATATCTTGAAACAGGAACTAAGAAAACAAAAATTAAATACCACATCTTGAAACAGGAACTAAGAAAACAAAAATTAAATACCACATCTTGAAACAGGAATTGAAAAAGCAAAAATCAAAATCATATCTTGGTTTTTGCTATTGACATCACACAGTACACAGTCAGATGAAAAATCTACAGAAAAAAAGTCATTTTGTAATGGATAATTAATCATTTGCAGAGCTAAATATTCATTTTACCTCCAAAAAATTATAAATTGAGAAGAGTAGTTTGCCCTTAGGTAAATCATTTGTACTACCTTTAAATGGAATTATGAATAATTTTCCCAAAGATATGATCAATAAAACTTATACTTTGATTCTGATGGTAGAAACAGTCAAATTACAATGTCAAAGTGAGTTTTTTTCTTACTACCCAATGCCTGATTCTTACAGAGACTAGTCACTTACATCTTTGAAGCTAGGTTCTGCAGTCCTGATAACATTCAGGTAAGCAGGAATAACCTGCTGAATGTATGGAACACATTTGATCCCGACTGACTTAAATATAAAGGTTATCGCCTGAACAACCATTGAGTGATGCTGGGATAGATTAGGGTCACGGATTATCTTCATAAGTGTTGCTATGGCAATGGCAAGATAGAATTCTTCGAGGGTTGACGTTGTGCTCATGTTAGCCAACATTTCACTAGTATTTTCTACAATAAAAGTACTTAGTACAAGTCAATAAAATTCAGACACTGCCAATATTAAAGTGATTCATGGTGTAGAAAAACCCACCGAACAAACAGTGGTTTTTCAGTCTACATATGCTATATTTTTACATATCAATAATCATATCAGATCTGCACTTTCAGAAAATAATACATTAATCTCCCACTAAAATCAACCAAATGAAACCAAATCAAGAACGATAACTCTTCCAAAGTGTTAATTTCATGTACAATCTGTATAATATTTATCCCAAAAGAGCAACAACCAAATGAAAAACTAAGACTGGTCATGAGATCAGTAACTGTTTCTGAACAATAAAACTGAATTCGGTGGGTTTTTGACATACATGAATCACCTTCTGTCTGAATTTTATTAAGACTGCCACTTAATAACTGTGCTATGATGCATGTTGTAAAAGCTGTTTTCCAACTTATCTTGCAAGCAAAGAAAAAACGTGAAAATGAAACACATTGAAAAAGACGATTTGATATCATATAGCCGGATGTTTTGGTGGGTGTAAAAATGTCTACAAAACATTTTTGTTTTCTAATTTTGGTGGATGAAAAGTGCTGTACTAAGTACATGTACTTAAGCCCAGAGTCCATATTTGGCAGAATTTATTTTGGCTTTTTTAGACAGACTGCTAAAATATGCCCTAATAAGCATCCTGTGAAAATTACCACTATGTGGTGTTATACATCTGAGAGAGAGAGTGAAACACAAAAAATTAACTTGTCTTAAAATAAGATTGGAAAATAAGAACTGTTAATGCATTAATATTTGTGTTGTACTAAATTAAAACATCAAAAATAGGACCTGCAAAATTGATTTTTAACACTGTATAACCCTAATCATTGTTAGAAACTGTGAAAATTGATACCATCAAATATGTACACTTGAAAAATCTGCAAAAATTAGTATGTTTACAGATCTATATGTGGCTAACAGTACAAAAAATTAATCATGTATTTTAACTAATGCCAACACTAATAGCCTATATTAAGCTAGATTGGTAAGAGGATCACATAACAATATTCTTACTTCTAATTAATAATATTTATGTTAGTTTATCACCCCTTTCAACAATCCAACAATGATTATTTTTCTCCTGCACATCTACATATGACATCCAACCTAAATGTAAAGTATCATCAGAATCAGTAGAAAGGCTGAGAAGGAGTTAACATGGTACATGGATAGATATGTGGACATGATGATACAAAAATACCCCTCAACTTTCAATGATTTAACAATAAACATTGTTCAACTTGTACAGACTCCAACTTGGGAAAAAGGTGAAATTCACCAAAGATGGACTGTACATACATTTATTCTACTCCATACCTGGCTGAGAAGCATCCTGATTAGCTTTACTATCAGATACACTATACACAGCTTTTACTTCAGACTTCTGAATAAGACCTAGGTTCATTTTGTGCTTGTGGGGATCTAAAGCTCCAAGAAGACCCAAAACTCTGATAACCTGAAAAAAAATTACTGCTCTTATTTTTAGTAACAATGACCTTGACCCTTGAAATCTTCGCCATTTCAACACCTGTTCTCCAATTCTTTTTTATTTTAATAGTCCAAGAATCAAACTAAATTTGTGTGATAGGAACTAGTTCCTGGTACAGAAACAGATGGATAACCAAATCATATAGCCCTAGATAAACCAATATGTGACCTAATTGCTATATAACAGAGTAAAGCACTCCAAAAGTCATGAACTTTGGATCAAGCCATTTGTGTTGACAACTTCTATATACAGAATAATAGCAGATATAAGTCAAGACGTATTGAGATTTTCATAACTGATGTTTTTTTTCTATATATTACAAATATCAGACATATTGTTGTCATTGGAAATTGCCAATATATTTTCAAAATCATGGTAATGGTAAGCCTTTCATTAACAAATAATACCAGGTACTTTTACCCTTCTAAGCTAATAAAAAGCATCTCCAGAATTAAAAAAAAATCATCCATTTTTAGGAAACAAAATGATGAAAAGTACCTCCTATGTAACCAAAGGTACATACATTGCAAAAAATAGATGAAATACCTGCAGCGGGATAAAACAATAAAGTGGTCGATGAAGCAAAATTATCCATTACCTCTCTCCTGATTCCAGGTGATTGCTCTGTCTTTAAGAAAGCCAGAAGTATATCCAGTAGTGTTGGATATTTCTTGTAAGGCTCTGTCACATATCCAGTAGATTCTACCAAGTGTCCAAGTGTCCACAGTGCTACCTGAAATAACAATCATCAAAGTTATGTTTGGGACATTTGAAATTGGATGCTTACCCTATCAGTGCACCTGGTCCATGCTCCCAGATTTCAGTGGAGCCCAAGTTTATGATTTTCTTTTGTTACTTTGTATGTATTTTTTTTTAATTATTTTATGTTCTTTGTTGTGTGTGTCTGTATTCCATGTCTGGTCTTTGTCCTCGGATTACATTCTTTCGACTTCTGCTTGAATCTTGATAACCTTGATTACTCTTTAAACCTAAAAGACTGTTTCACAATTCCATCATCGATCCTTGATCAGTCATCAATCAGTCAAACCAATGATTGCTTTCATTTTACATCCTGTACCTACTACACATGTAATAATGGATTCATATATTTTATGGAATCATTTGTTGTGTATTTCCATTTTACACAAATTTACTCGTTGAAACAATTCTATACATAAATTTAATTACTTTTACTTTACAATTGCATTTTTCAATTAAATACGAAATGTGAATTCTGAAATTTTCATAGACTGATCATCAATTATTGTACATGACAAAACTCAGATCATGATCTGTTATGGTCATAAGTAATCAATCCATTAGATAATCATTGGTCATTGATCAGTTATGTAGATCAGACTGTACATGTATTGTCTTAATGTATCATGTCTAATTTGTCTATCCATAAGTGGTGTACAGAGGCATAGGTTCATACATACCACCCCCTCCCCTGATTTTGTGTGTGTATAAATGATACAGTATAAGACCTCTCTAATACATTATTCAATTAATTCAATTTGATGTCAAAGGAAATCAGGGGTACATCATCAAACAAACCTCTCTTTTCTGAAGAGATGACGAGTCTTGTAACATTTCTATAATGATGGGTAACAGTTCATCCATTGACTTCCTCATTTCTATTCCACTGACCTGTAATAAAGTGATAAAAATTGTGGTATAAAATGTGATCTACAGGTTTTCTTACATGTAATCAAAGTTACACCTGATGTACACCTCAAAATGTTCAAATCATTATGTGAATGTGTATTATGATGACATAACTTTGTTTTTAAAGAATAAAAGCTCAATAAACATTCTGACAAATGGAGAGATTGGCAAACAGACAGGCAGAAATACCATCTAAAAATACTGTGGGCAAGCTCACAAAGAGAATACCCCCTGCTTCATATCATACCCAAATTTTATATAAAATTTCATCAAAATCCTTTGAGCAGTTTAGGAGGAGTTGGGCTATCAAGGTTGTAAAAGTTGTAACATGTAAAACCCATAATATGGTTTATCTTCCTTCACAGTCTGCAGACAGTATATATGTTCCTTCATGCAAGTCTACAAATCAAGCAAAATCTATCTAAAAAAAATCATCACTTTGAGTGGTTTAGAAAGAGTTGCGCTTACAAAGTTTCAACAAGTAAAATCTGTAATTTGGATTATCTCCCTTTAGAGTCCTCTGTCAATATCAATATTCCTTCATGCATATCTACAAATGATGATACATAACCTTCCAATTAAATTTCATCAAAATCCATTGAGCAGTTAAGAAAGAGTTGCACTTACAAGGAATGTAGACAGATTGACAGACAGACAGACGGGTTGATTCCAAAATACCGCCCCCCCCCCCCAAACTTTGCTTGTGTTGGGTATAAATAACAGACATACATGTAACCCGTCTTACTTAAAGATCTATAAGATTAAGCATCTTTTTTTTTACAGAGATTAAAACTTACAGAGAAAAGTATGAAATAATTTTGTTACAGATGCACAGGACCACAAGTGTAAAGAAAATATCAAAAATTAAAGCTCACCAAAATAAAGTGCAGACATTTCATAGTTAACTTAAAATTAAGACTGAGAAAATTAAATACCCCTTTTAATAGAGCAAATTGCCAAATTTCACATCAGCTACAATTACCCCGTGTTGTGGGGTGATAAGAAAGTACAAAAGTGCAAACCCCCCTTTTTTATAGACATTATATTTTTTGACCTGGGCTTGTTCACCAATAGCAGCCAACACACTGATAGTCACTGAAGGGTTTGGATCAGGTTCTTTTAGTTTTGGTATCAGCACCTGAATAAAATACAAACCACAAACATGTCAAAACTATTCCTCAATACTGTGAATTCATACAAATACATATCTAATCATCATTTTGGATTTTCACATCCGATTCAGACTGGATTTATGGAGCCAACCAATAATAAATGGAAATTTTCAATTATGAAGTAAACGTATGGTAAAAAAAAATAACATTAAATTCCAGGTTTGAACAAGTTGAATTCCATTTTAGAGCAGAAGAAAACCAGGTCTGCTTATTCTATTTACTGACCTTAAGTATAGGTTCCATGTAGGGCCTGATCAATCTGGAGGCATTTGCCACAAGGAGTCCCAGCATTCGGGCTGCTTGTTCTTTATTTCTGCCAACTCCACTATGTTCTAACTCAGTCAGGATCTATAGTATTATAGTTATTCAATCATCCAGTCAAAATTAAAAAGAAGACTGAAGAACTATCAAAACACAGTAAAACCTGTTTAAACAGAACTTTTTGCCCCAGACTTAAGTCAAATCTTTGAGCCTCACTCCCTTCATTTTTATGCATTTTACTTTTCACCTTTAAAATGGGACTATTTTTCACTTATTTAACATTCCTTTCTATTTCAACCAATCATTTTGTTTTGTTTAGACTGATGTTGGATTCACACAAAACACACTGAAATTGATATGGAAGAGTCTGGTTTGGTTCCAAACTTTATCTACGGTTGGTTTAGACAGATTTCACTGTAGTTGTATCAGAAGCTTGTAGAAATATTGTAATTCACTTCCTGGTTGACTTGCCAATGATTATGTCATTTTTAATCATTCAGTTGCTCATTGTTACTTTGTGTGTATTATTTTGATTATTCTATGTTCTTTGTTGTGTATGTCCGTTTTCCCTGTCTATTCTTTATCCTTGATTATATTTGTTTGATTTCGAGTCTTGAACTCCGTGATTACTCTTCCAAACATTTGTTTTTGTAGATTCTATATGAATAGAAACTTATTTGAAGATGTTGAACGAGCAGCAAAATGGCTTCAATGAACAAACCTGAATTAGTGTCTTCCTCAGTGATGGCATAACATAGGCAGGATTTTTGCTACTCAATCTTCCAATCATACAAATAGCCAGTTCTCTAATCTCAAAAACTTCATCATTCAGAGCAACAAACAAAGCACTAAGGTTCTCAGCCTGTGCTAAATGTGGGTCAAATCTCTCATCCAGGGAACCCAATACACAGAACCTAATGTCAGAATCTGAAAGACAAATATTGTGATTATTGTGGTCTCTAATTTCTAATGTTCTTCAGATAATATCAATGCACTTTTCTTGACAGTGGAAAGGAAATTCAATAAATAAAAACCAACATTAATCCTTTTTGTGCAATTGGTAAGTAGGAAAAATTAGTATAAATTTTTTCTTTATTCAAATTTTGTGCATTGGAAAGCTGGCAAATATTTGAACATTTGAAAACTGTTACACCAACAGTTGCTTCAAACATGTGTTGTAGTTACCCATATACATATACTTTTTTTTGCTACATTTTTTCAGCCTGTCCTAAGTCACAAATTTCTAGCCTCTGTATGTCATGTTTTGTTTTCACCTTTAAATAATGTTTGTGTGACTTGAGTACATTGGGGCAACTCTTTCACTCCACCTGTGTATAATGACTTTTTGGGGACAGCTACAGTCTGCCCTGTGGTATGAGGATTTTTTTCCATCATTCATTGAAGACCAAAGGGTGGCCTTGGACTAACATTTTTCTCTGGGTGGGGTTGTTGTCTCTTCAACGTATTCACCATACCTATTCTCGTTATACTTTTCGACATATTCACCATACCTATTCTCATTATACACTTCCACATATTAACCATACCTATTCTCGTTATATTGTAATTGTACTTATTTTACCGAGTATTGATTTTCGTGATTATTGGATTATTCGTGATTATTTTGCAGAAATCGTAGTTTTTGTGTAAAGAATAATGGTAGAAATTCTCTTTCACATACTTATTTTTCACAGATAGTACATGACTCTGAAATTTGTCAAAATAAGTATCGCGCGAAAATACTTTGAAATACGATTACAGCAATTTCAATTTGAGTGAATGAATACTGTTTCAGTTGCGATTCATAAACAGCTTCTTGCCTACATATTCTATACATATCTTTTGGAAATTAAAATAAGATTTTTTAAGTTTTAACTCAGGTTGTCTAAATTCATATATCAACACATTGCTTAACTTGTCTATCAGACAACCTTTAGAAATGACGTCAAGTAAATACCTGTATCAGTAATGCCCACAACCAATAACTTGTGTAGAACCTCTGCTACTGTGTTCATGGCAGCCATGCTGACTTGACCTTGGCTAGAAGCAAGAAGCTAAAACAAAATAATATAAGGTTAATTCTTAATTATTTAATATCAGATGTAACATGCTTTCTGATTGAATAAAAAAATTTGTCCATCATCTTATAGACCACATTATGTTATGTGGCTGTGGCGTCATCAATCTTTTTTGATAATTTACTTGTTTAATTTAGATACTAAAATTGAATTATAAGGAATGAATGATATATTTTTTTCAGTCTATTTGAAATAACCTCAATCATGTGGTGCACACTAAATAACCTGTGTAGCAAGTTATTTTAAAGTGTGCACCACGGGCATTGAGGCTATTTCAAACAGAACAAAAAAATGTAACAGTTGTTCCTTAAATATATCTTTCCTTTCTCTTTTACTATTACATCTACTAAGTTCATGATTTTTTTAAACAATTTATGAATAATTTACATCTGTTTTTCTCATCTACTACATCTATTATATGCTGAACAAACAAGCCTGAAAATATCTGTCCAGTTAAGTAAGATTGAAGAAGGATTAAGTGTTTTATGGATAGAAAGAGTTGGGATTAAATAGTCAATTAAAATATTCTAATTTGTACAGATTGTTTTAGGTCTTTTAGTCAATATTTCACATAGGGCTGCAAGAGAAGCTTTGACCCATTAAAGAAACTCCGCTATGAACTACACAAAGATTTTTTAGATATAAAGCTGATAGAAGCAACAGCCGACAGGAAAACATCTTAAATACATTGTGTAATATCAGTATTTAACCAAAAATACATCATGTACATGTAAATATATTTTTGAAGCAACAATTTGCATACTAAAGTTTTCCAACTTTTCATGATTTAAGTTTGAAGTGAAATGACATTATGACATTAAGCTAATAAAGGTTTCTTGTCTTGAAGCGAACCAACCTTCAACAAAAGAGATAATTTAGGTAAACTTACCTTCAGCAAGGGAGATAATAGCCTGGCACATGTTCTGACTGCCTCCATTCTGATTTCTTTTGATTCACTGGACAAGTAATGTTCAGCACAATGCTTTACAAACTGAGTGAGTGAATGACCTACAGAGTTATTACAGTACAATTTTTAGGATAATGAAATCAAAATGTTATCAAAAAGTAATCAACACTACACCACCTTTTCACCTAGTAATCAATTACCTGTCAACAAATCATGCAATATCTATGCAAACTTTCTTTCCTTTTTAACCAATGAATCAAGTGCTTTCTTATTTTTTTCAGTGATAATACATGGAGAATACTTTAATCTCATTTTCCTTTCCACATTTCACATGATTTGGTCAAATTTAAAAGAATTGTTATCAATGTAAAATCAGTGTGTCCACATGCTTGAGGTTAATGCCCTTTTTTCACTTCTAAGGCTATGGAATATATTTTAGATGAAAAAATGCATTCCAATGTCTTCTTGTTCAGCTTTAAGCTTTGAATATAGTTCTACAGCTGATTCCTGTTAATTGCATAGCCTAATTGTCAGAAAAAATATGCAATTAATAGAAATATGGAATTCACAGAAATTATCATTTCAAAGGAAAATACCAAATATTTCCAATGTTTAAGTGGGACATATTCTTATATCATGTATAATTAGATTCCTGCAATAGTGTCTTTACATTATGACACAATTAGAACCCTAGTTCAGTCCTTGTAAATGGTGATACCGGTCAAATTGATTCAGCTTATTTTTTTACAAAACTTGGTCACTAACAAAAGTGGTAAACATTCACCAAGTAAAGCACTTTTTATATAAAATTTAATGCAAACTTGTATATACAAAGACAAATGAGAAGTGTTGATATTTACCAAATAATGACCATTTACCTTCAAAATCAAAGCTTCCAAGGGTCCTCAGTGCAAGTGTAACACTAGTTGTATCATGAGTATCAGTTGGAGACATGGCGCCTAATGAAAATAAATACATTGAAAACAAGACAGAAATTCTGTAAGGTTGTTTTATCTACATTAAAACATGTTACGATCTTCTTTGGTATGTGTGCCTTACTTTCTTGCCAATTCATCAGATTTGTTTATTTACATGTATTATCCATTCTGTATAATGCACATTTTTACTTAATGTTAGTCAGATCTATAGGTGGAAATACAAGAATTTCTAAAATCAACTGCATTTATGCTCTCGAATGTTCAATGAAGACCCAAGGAGTGGAGGCACATGCAAAATGTTGTTTTCAAAATATTTTTCATCCATTTGAGGTCATGAACTAATGTTGAAATGGGTGTTGTTTTTTAGTTTACAGAATGATAAAATAAAATGAATTCCATAGAAAGCACAACATTTTTTAAAATAAAGGGAAGTAACTCTTTGATTTGATCATAATTAACTTGATTTGTTAGGGAACTTTGAACATGTACATTCTGAGTAATTGACCCTGAGTCATCCACTTTTGGTAAAAAGAAATCCTTTGCTTTAAATTTACTTTGAGCTTACAACAATAAATCAACAGTTTACAAAAAACAGTTTAGAAAAATTTTAAATTTAATAGACAAGTAAATTAATTAATGTCTGAATTTATATAATTCAGTAAAAGTGTGTAAAAATGGAAAATCAAGACAAACTGATCCTCAAAATATATACACTGATTGTTGGTCACATGATGTAAAAAAGAGGTGATCACTGGTTTAACAGATCGATGACTGATTAGAAACTGATTTGTGATCAATGAACGATTGCAATTATAGTTGCATGGATTGGTTCAGGTACTGTATAAAGACCACCCATCTTTTAAGACCATGAATTTGCTCTTCCTTGGAAGTTCACTTTAGTTTTGCGCTCCCTTGGAAGTTCACTTTAGTTTTGCTTTCCCTTGGAAGTTCACTTTAGACAGGTTATACTATACATGAGAAATTAACCTGAAGCAGGCAAGACTGACATGGGACTTTTAGGAGCACCTGGATGTTTTAATTGGCGTCCCATCAGGACTGTGGACAGAATTTTCAGCAATCCATCCTGAATATCTTTCTTCAGTAAAGTAATCTGAGTAGCCAGATCTCTGAGGGCTGCTGTCAGTGCTGGACTGTAATATGAATAGTTTTAAAAGTATTATAATCTATGAAATCAAGACTGAAAGGAAATTTTTTGAAAAAATAATTCATACTTGATTTGCAACATGCATTTTGATTGGTCGGTTCTCTTAGAACAAACTAAATTATTTTGTATACCTTCCTTAGGTACAGTGATGTCATTAACGTCATCATACCCATTCAAACTTTTTGATATCAAACAAATTCTTAATATTTAGATTTTAATCCATTAGAAATAAAATTAAAATAAATGTTTCAATTTTTTGAACAAGTTGTATGAAACGTGGTATGGGCACTTATACTTTTTATAAACTGCTTCATGATTCATACATGTCATAGCCACGGTAATGAGAATAGATTATTTCACTTCAGTATTTATTATCTATAGTAAATAAAGCGTAACATTTTAAGTAGCACTCCAGCTAAGAATCATGCAAAATGTGATACTTAGTTGGAAAGCCTACATATTTTTATTTTTGATATTTTGTTTAAAATGCTTTAGTAAACAGAAATTAACATTTGGTTTTTCTTGTAACCCATGCTCATAGGAGATAAAAATTATATAGAATGCACTGTATACTTCAAAATCAAGAAAGATAACTCTGTAAATGACACTCAAATACAATAGAATCTGTTGGATTTTCAATGTTGATTATCTCCTAAGAGCAGGCAGATTTGAATGAATAATTACACATTTCATAATATACACCCATAAAACAACTTAATTACAAAAATAATAATATGTAGCCTTATTTTGGGTGTATCACATTTTTCAGATTTTGCATGATTCTTACAAAGACAGCTACTTAACTAGTTACTCCAAAAGGCTTTGATTGTTCTGTTTACCCAATCAACAGTTTTTATTATTGACCGGGGCAATTGTACTGTCCTCATATTTAACGGTACTTTTCCTTCAATTTTCATTGGCGTATCAAAATCCAGATGTATTCAGGGTTTATCCTTGAATAACGTTAAAATCTGAAACCATGTGATCAGACAACATTCAACAATAATGGTCCCGTAATTTATTCATGGGTCGGGAAAACATCATTATGGTTCAGTATAATCATGATTAGAATCCTGGTACAGGTTTGTGCAGGTCGTGGCCAAAGGACGACAACTGCAGTGAATTTCACATTTGATGTTACCCATTTTTAATAGGGCTTAAAACCTTTTCAAATAATGACACAAGGTGCCCCACTTGTTCAAATTCGGGCATAAAGTGCCCCTTTTTGCAAAAATAAAAAATATTAAAAAATACAACACCCTTTTAAGTTCTAGATAAAACACAAATACAGATCAAACATTAAAATCTACCCCATCTCATCACTTCTATTTTATTCTCAAATGAAATCAATAATCCCGAAAAACTGTATTTTGGATTTTGTAGAAATTTGAACTTAGCCTGTATTTTTTAATACTAAAAAAAACTGTGCAAGGTTTCATACTAATTTATAGATACGTTCTCAAATTATCATCTGGAAACAAAATGGGATAGAGAGACAGATGACAGTATATAAAAAGTATTTCCTGTAGGTTGTCATACCTAAGACCTGTAGCCAACATAGAGTCCAACAAATCACGAACATCTTTAACCATATTACTTCCAACAGCTCTAGACAACATGCTTATACAGGTAAATACTGCTGGATCAACTACGAAACTCTTAGATTTCCTAAAATAGAAGAGTAATACCCTGTTCTAGATTAAAAAGAAACATGTATCAAATTAGGGCATTAAAACAAGGCAAACTTATTTAGAAAAAGAAAATTTTAATAGTACCTAAATAGAACAAAAATGCTTTTGTAGTATAATTTAT
This sequence comes from Perna viridis, assembly GCA_037379345.1. Classification (NCBI taxonomy): domain Eukaryota; kingdom Metazoa; phylum Mollusca; class Bivalvia; order Mytilida; family Mytilidae; genus Perna; species Perna viridis. The sequence goes on along the minus strand of CM074522.1, from coordinate 36,993,862 downwards.
AAGTTAAAGTGCTCATTTCTAAGAAAGAGGAATTAATCTATGAATGCATGGAGTTCTACTAGTACAAATGTACCTAGAAAGCTATGATCAACCTAATTTGTTCTCAATGACTTATTTTCAATAAGAAATTAAGGCACCACTAATTTTCAATTTGTCATCATATAAAAGAAAACTCACTTGACAGGTAAGTCTTTGGGAGGGAGAGAACTCCTTATAACTTCCATAATCCTGCCTAGATGTCGAGAGATATTCTCCTGTACTGCTATTGCCATTAGCCCTATTGCCTGGAAACCTGCCGTCCTGTCCTTAGGATTCTTCAGTGTTCCCAAAAGAAAGTTCACTGACTCTTCTAAGTAGCTAAAAACACACAAAAATTTCCCTGTATCCTCTAAAACAATTAGGAATAAAAACTATACAGCGTCTAGATTCTGAGGTTTTGATAGTGGGTTTTATCGTCACAAATTGATACAAAGTAAGGCCAAAATAAAAAATATCCTAGATTCTCATCCTTTCACAAACCAATTTTTCCACCATCCCCAAAAAATTCTAATGATCAATTCAAATCATGTAATTGGGTTAACATTTGTCAACAAAATGCTGAATAACTCTGAAAAAAAAATATTTTGATAGTCCGAAACATTTCAACTACATATGTTATTCATCAACCTAAACATATGAAAAGTAAATGAGAAACATACGAGAATCATATAATGCAATTTTTTCAGTTCCCGTAATTAAATTTCCTACTTACACTTTTGAAAATACATCTGGACTGAAAGCAGCAACACGTGGAAAAACAACCATTAACACTTGCTGTACATACGGGTTCCTACTAGTTCTGTACCGTAGTATAATACTACATATCTGAAAATTAAAGAATTTAAGTACAGATCTCAGTAGATATCAGGCAGGATACAACCATCAACACTCGCTGTACATACGGGTTTCTACTAGTTCTGTACCGTAGTATAATACTACAAATCTGAAAATTAAAGAATTTAAGTACAGATCTCAGTAGATATCAGGCAGGATACAACCATCAACACTTACTGCACAAACGGGACATCTTTCACCAGTTTGAGAAATTCAAGTCCTTTTCATGAGTGGAGCATAGCAGAACAAGTCAAAAGACCAAGAATTTCTCTAACCAGTAAAAATATCTGTTTCTTCCATGAAAACATATATATTTTGTTTGGTTCTCCTAAAGAGTGCCACTGTTTCTGGAAATATGGTATCAAAGCCTGTGTGACCTAGTCTTATTCGGGTCATCTCAACTAACAAAGGGCCGCTTCCAGAATAATTTAAGTACAAATCTCAATATGTATCAGGCAGGGTTTAAAGTAGCTGTGATATCCCTCATTTTTCAGAAACTTAGTACAAATCTCAGTAGAAATCAGGTGAGGTTTTAGATACATATGTTTATGACAGGATTCAGTTTGTCAAATTTATTATTATCAAAACCAACAAAATAGACATAATTTTCTTTAACTTATTTTGGGTTCAATTTTCAAATTTACAGTTCCACATGCAAACATAATGGCTAACAAGTAAATGTTAGAAAATCTTTTTGTCTAAAACGGTCCAACACTTCAGTTAGAGTGTTTATACCTTTTCATAGTTACGAGAGATAAGTTCCTTGCACGTGCGACTCTCATACAGGATATTTTTGGCTGGATTCTGATTGTGACCAGGTCCAAAACTACTCAGTGGTGATGATTTGTTCTGTAACTGTTGCAGTGCCATTACGCTACCCATAGACTTATGTCGATGCATCTCCTAAAAAAAACAGAGTACTCTGCCCATAAACCCAATACTCATTGCTTTTGAGGGAAAAGTTTTCTTTATTTCATCAGAACAACTGTATGATTTTTCCAACATCTCATTTCAAGTTTGAATGACTGTCACTAATCAGGTCAGTTATGATAAGGTCATAACATTTGACAGCTATTAAAACTAGAACGACAATGTTCAAAAGATCGAACAGGTGTTATATGGTCATACAGTGAGAAACATAGGCCATTGGCATTACGTAGGGCAGATTTCTACAAAGATCACTATAATAAACCACTCTGTCCCAGCTAGTTTGTAATAAAATTGGTACTTCTTTTAATTTTGTATAACAGGGATTCTTCTGCAAAAATAATTTTTATTACAAGAACCCATTACAATGGTATTTTAATTTTGTTGATTTAGAACCTAAAAATACATGTAATATAATGATTTGTCTGAATAACAAGTAAAGGATAAGCAGTTCCTGACACACCTGTTTCCTTATATTACAACCTTGAGAGTTCCTGACACACCCCTTTCCTTATATTATTACCTTGGCAGTTCTTGACACACACCTTTTCTTATATAATTATCTTGGCAGTTCCTGACATACCCCCTTTCCTTATATTATTACCTTGGCAGTTCCTGACACACACCCTTTCCTTATTTTATTACCTTGACAGTTCTTGACAGCCCCCCTTTTCCTTATATTATTACCTTGACAGTTCCTGACACCCCTTTTCCTTATATTATTATCTTGACAGTTCCTGACACACACCGTTTTCCTTATATTATTACCTTGACAGTTCCTGACACACACCCTTTCCTTATATTATTACCTTGACTGTCTTTTCATGTAAATATTGCTGATTTGTAATTTCCTCCATCTCCATATGTAATCTCTGAAATAGAAAAAAGGACAGGGTCCAATATGGTCACAGTTGTGGCTCTACCTAAAACCTAATGTTATATTTTACTGGAAAACTTCAATGGTCTAACAAAATTCATAAATTTTAGAATCCACAAATCACAAAGTTTACATAAACTATAAAAATTAATACCCACAAATAAACTACCTTGAAGGTAACAATTCATTGCAATTGATAAAGTCCTATCACATTTAGTGTTTAATTAGGACAGGATGACACAATCACAGAAAATAAGGCACATAAGCATGTATTAAAAGAACTAAAATAGCAATACTTAGTAAAGCTGGGGTAATCTAATAATTTGTACGCCATTTTTTTCAAGAAACAATTATTGAATGCTGATAGAACTTAACTATGGTAGACTAAGTTATAAAAAACTGTTGTCGATACTCATGATCCTCAGAAGGGCCAAGAGGACCACTGAAAAGTGGTGAGTATTTTTTTTTTGTAAAATAAGACATTGCTTAAAGGTTTAGAAATGGTTATCCATAAAATATTTTAACACTACGTTGAATAAAAATACAAAGAATAACATGGAATCACTATTTCAAAATTAACCATAGGGACTTATACACAATGAGTGTGGTCTTAATATTTATAACTGTTGAGAAAAGAGATTATTATAATCATAAGAAATAACCATGCATAAAAGAATATATGAATATTATGTTTCTTTCTAAACATGCATGAAAACTTATAAAAACAGTTGCACCAAAGCACAGTACAGTAACCCCCCCTTTTTTTAATAGGCATTCAAAGTCCAATAACTCTGAAACGTCAAATCTACAAACAACAGACAAATATTGTACCACACAATTATACAGGGATGATTTTACAAGGTCATCAAACAAAGCAGAAATAGGCAAAATCTGAAATAAATAAACAATAAAAAAGAATCGCAACGGTAAAATCCGGATTTCAATTAGCTGAATTCCTCTAAAAAGTTGAAAAAATCATCTCTGATTATATAAACCTCTAAAATGTATGTTGCATGTTTGGATGGACAAACTGATGAACAGTGATACCAGTATACCATAATATGCCAATAAAAAAATGTGTGATCCAAAAATAAAAAAAGAAGAAAGTAGCTTTTATTAAATCTAACATCAGCAGTGATCTTGATAATGGAATTTCATTCAATTATTCTTTCAAGAAGCAACTTATCAACCATTTGTAAGAATGAATGCTCTTAATATTAGTAAAGGCATTTCATTAAAGAATTAAAAAGATGAATTTTAATTTTCATAACTCTAAATTAATGTAAATATTGTACATGGTTGTACAATGTACATGTATCTGCATAACAACCAGTTTTCTTAGTCAAAGAAATATGCATACATTTAGATAACTAGTTTATTTTTTTCACAAGCTGCAAGGAAGGTTTTAATAATAAAAATGGTGATGCAGCACTAAACCAAGACACTATCTGAACCTAGAACCATATTATTGGAATTTTCGTGGACATCTAAATTACCAGTCAAATTTTATTAGACTTATCATTTTTTTTAATTTATTCACTGCATGTAGGATCTAACAACACTCCTTCCTACTTTCTACTCTGATGACCTTTTCAGAATCTGCTTTTGAAATCATGATAGATGAATTCTGATTGGTTGATCAGAAAGGTTATCAAAACAGAAAGTAGAATGGAATGTTGTTATATACATACCTGTTAACCCTCCCACATCAGGGGAGACGCCCACAAAACCTTTAAAAAGTTAAGAATCTCCCACATTAAAATATAAGATTTGTAGGAGTTTTTTTGGTTAAAACTACTATATTTTCTGTGAAAAACACTTAAAAATTGAATTTTTACATAAAAAATTGCTTTTACATAAATATCTTCATCATAAGATTGTGTCAATGTAAGAAGGGGGTGGAATCCTCCACAGGAACTGTTACAAAGGCTAACAGGTATGTAAATCCTACATGCAGTACCTAAATGGAACAATTGATAGGTCTAATTTTGTTAATCAGATTGTTAATTAATTTTAAAATTGGACTTTTATTTACATGTTTGACAACAATAAATTTTAAATTCTAACATTACTGAAAGTTCTACTCATTACATTAAAGTAATTATTGGTACAAAGCTACATCTGCATGTATATCACAATTTCATTGTAGTTCATGTAATTTTATAAATATAGTGCTATATCTAATTATTTCTTGAAACAAATAAATATCACTTAGACACACAAACACACGGCAAGATTCATCCTCAATCCCTTAGTTGTGATATATACAAGTATTTAAAGTATCCGTTTCAGAGCAATTTATCAAAGTAAAACAAATATCTAGGTTCATTTAGTGCCCTGCTCTACAGATTTGTAAATGGATTTGTGAATAGAAATTGCATCCCATACTTACATGCCAAACTAAAATCCCCTGTTAATCAAGGTCAAAAATGTTTTTTGTGATAAGAACAACTTCAAGTTCTCATGAGAATAAACTGTAAAATGAGACATTTTTAAGTGTGTAGCCAGCAGTCTTCACAGTAAGCTTTTTGATTCACATGCCAAATTCATAGATGCCAACCCTTTTTTTTTTGATACAATCAGAAAAAAATTTGAGTTGTCTGTAATTTGTCACCTAAGTCAATGAGTTTTAATGATCATTTAAACTCAAATTGACATCTTAGATTTGTCTATGATGAAAACTTGTTTCGTTCACAAGATTTTTCTTAACCAAATCGATAACATTTGTAAACCTAAACACACTGAATGATTCAAAATCCCATTGCACTTATTTCAAAGGTATCTGTGAAGTGTCGTAACAATCAGAACATGTTTTCTAAACCAGGAACAGCTCTGACTGGACGCAATTGGAAATTGTAAATATTAAACATTTTATTAATTTTTTGTATAGATATTACCATCTTGTTAAGTGGATTTTTTACAGGCCCAAAAGAACTTTTACCAGTCTTGCCTACTGGTTTATTGTGAAGACTGTGACTGTTAATACATACATGTATTTATCATTTTATTATGTACAATTTTGGTTTTTATATTTTCAAATTTATATGGAGAAGTCTGATCTTCATTCAACAAGTAAAATACAAGTAAAATCTAGTAATCAAAGTAAGAGCTACATAAGTTTCTGAAATAGAAGTTCTGAATATTACATTTCAAATCCTTCACATGGCAAATCTAGTATTATCTGACAACTGATGTACATTTCTAAGTAACACAACAAAAATGACAAAAGTCTTTTCAACAATGGACAAAAAGGATAAAAGATTACAAAAGCTTACATTAAAAAAAAAAGTTTTCAGTCTAGCATAATAAATTCAGAAATAATTGTGAATAGGTCAGAAAATTTTGAACATTGAAATTTTATCATTATTTTAAGCAAGTATTTTCTGGACCAAAGAATTAAATCATAAATTAATCTTAAAAGACAAAACTGTAATACATATACATGTAATTAATGCACACAATTATGTTTGAATTTACAGTAAATGCACAAGGTAGTAAGGGTTTTCAAAAGCACTGCTTTTTTGGTGTTTCTTACAGTCATATGAAAGAAATTATGTCAATTGAAAATTCAAATTGGAATTTTATTTAGGATTGTTTTTAATTTTGGCCAAAAATTGAAATAAAACTATATTTGGGACAATTTAAGCTTCATGAACCACAAAGCAGTTTTTAAAAAAACCTAAATTGTCCCAAAGTTGGTCATGCATTTTATACAAGCATAGCTTGCTCAAACTTTTTAAAATCTTTATTCAATTCCAGTTCGAATTGAGATTTAATCCTCCACCAAAATATCATTTAGTTTCAGATTATAGACTAGTTACCTTAAATGGTATAACTGAACTAAAGTAGCTTTTGTTGCCCAATCAGAAGGCTTAATACACATTAAATTACATGTATTTATGTTTTTTAACTTTTAAGCAAGGGCACTATCATTTTGGCAAAAATATCTACATGCTTCAATTGGGTAAATGATAAACAAACATATTTTTTAATATGGCCTACTGCTGTATGAAAATTTGAAGAAAAAGGCCAAGAGAACAATAATCTACCTCTCCTTCCATATTACTGCAGCGTAACAGTTCATTGATCACAAGTAAAGAGCCATGTGCCCAGTCATCTTTGGACAATTTCTTTTCTCTGCCTGTGGACTCATCATAGGGCTTGGCTGCTTCATCAAAACAATGCTGAATGATAAAAAAATAACAGTTAAAAAAACATTGAAAATTATCTAAACCAAAAGCCTTCCTAGACATTAAAGATCAGACAGTTTACAAAGGTTAAATATACATTTAACTTGATATGAAGATATTTATGGTTTGGTTTAATTAAACTGAATAGACTGATTTGAATGAACATATTTGCATTTTTGATTACTTGATGTAGGCATTTCATTGATGGAATTAACAAGGTTCCTAAAAACCAACACAAACCCTACAAACAACTTTACCTACATAAAATATGTTTTAAATTTAAGTAATAAAATACTATGATTGATTGATTGATTGATTGTTGGGGTTTAACGTCCGAGCAGCTATATTTCAGCTATATTCAGACGATGTACATGAAACGGATGATAAAATGTACATAAAATGATGATGAAATGAAAAAAGGGATGGGACACAAGGATAGTAGGGTCGACAAATTTTGATTGCCACTAGAAAAAGGGAGGGATGGGTGAAGTCGGGCAATTTAGCCTCCAGTGGCGGAGCGCAAAGGTTCCTACTCCTATCGAATACCACAGCAGGGTTCTTTAACGTGCGAGGAACGTGGCATCTTTCCCAACACGGTGCACTACTATGGTTTGCGGTCAGGTTTTCCGTATTATAGCCTGACAACCCCAGCATGTAACACGCCAGGGGTACCCCATTCCACCACCTGGGGCACACATCCCAGTTGCTCTGTGGGCCCCGGCTAGGTTTCTGAGCACTATTTAGTCGCCTTTTACGACAAGCTTAGCGCTGCTGCAGGCCTATTCTTTTAACACCCGTACCTGCATGGGGCAATAAAATACTATAATATGTACTAGACTCTAAATGCATGTAGTTCATGTCTCCACCCCTGTTATTCCAAAAAATCCAACCAAAGATGTCTCAAAAATTGCACACACCCCAACCACCACATGTCATTAATTAATTAAGATCCCTTAATGTGATAATTTTCATCCACATAATGTGTAATGAAAATATAATAAAAAAGTAATCATGATTACACCACTTTTTTATCCTGTAATCAATTACATGTGATTATTTGTAATCACAATTTACAATAATTACTGATTATGTGTGATTACTGATGAAAGTGTAATCAAAGCTGATTATGATTACTGATTATGATTACCAAATCCCTGTCCACATTATATTAATCATACCTTATACCACTGTGACTTCTGTACTGCTTTAGTCTCCCTTTGTGATGTTACTACCAAAGCAGCTCTCATAGCTGCTACTGCCCCTTCTCTTAAGACTGGCTATATAAAACATTATTAATAAAATAACAGAGTAAAATTGCTTAAATTCTTTGCCAAGAAGAAACCATACATGAATTGCTGTTCATTTAATATGGCTAAGAAACAATAAATTAACTTGACATTTACAAAATGAAAGAGTGCAAGACCAAAATCAATACTATTTTATACAACAGTTTCTAAAATCATTATTGATACATTTTGTTTATTAATCTAATAAAATCTCTATTCACTTTATATTTGATTCCAGGAGGGTAAACAATAATTTGGTAAGTTGACAGTTGGTTATAATGCACCAGAAAACGTTCACAATCAGCACAATACACCATGCTATCTCAGAACTATTACAGTCAAACCTTGATGTGTTGAACTTGGAAGAGTATCAAAAGGTGTGTTGAATGCAATTCAGAAAAAAAAATATTAAAATCAAACAAAAATAAATGTTTTTTTACTGTCTGTCACCATCTGCATGATTTTAATGTACATTTTGTAGATCTATATATATGATCTTACCTTTGGATCCCTTACAGCCGCAAAAATTACATCAAAGAACTGTTGAACTTGTTGAAAGAAAAATGTTGGTGTACATGTCGCAAGCTCTCTCAAAACAAGCACCTATTAAAATAGATTACATGTAGATATATCATGCAATGATTAAAATTTCTACTAGTCTTAGGTCAAGTAAATTTAAAAGGTAGATTCTCATCCAACTTCACAAAAAATATGGGGTGAGTGGGAGAATTTTATTATTTTATTTTTTATTTCTTATTTCCTAGAAAGGCAAAATTTTAACCAGGCGAGTGATTCAGGCTCCTGGGAGTCTCTTGTTTAATATCCTTCTTGTCAATTTATTAGGGGCGGGAAGGGTTGAGAATCTACTATTAATTCTATTTGGCCCAACAGAGGATCAAATGTAGTTTTCCAAAGTCCAGGACCCTGTATGTCTTATCTAGGCCCTTTAAAATTTCATTCATAGAGGACTCCAGAACCTTCAGAAGACTTTTCCTTTTCCTTAAGTGGACCATTGATTTAAAATTTGATTAAGTCCAGAACCTTTCATTTGTAAAAGTAAATTTGAATCCCTGGTTAATTAGTTATCATTTATAGGAAAAAAGGACCTAGAACATGTGGAATAGTGACTTTCAACCAACTCCATGGTTTTATACTTGTTATATATAACGTTTACATGTAATTCTTTGATCGGTCCTTGATTGTTATGTCATGCTGGTTAGAAAATTGGAGGTTTTATATTTAAGTAAACATATGAGGGATGGGGAAGAGACTTTATTCTTTGTATATGGGTGGGTGTTCAGGTCTCTTGACACAACAGAGAGTTTAAAACAAAACATCAAAAGAACTTCTATGGGTGACTCCCCTGGTGAAAAAGTGCCTTCCCCGGGTAACTCATATCTTTAATAGAACCCATAGTGGTATACATACCTGTGAATTGGAAAAGAAAAAGCAATGGACCAGACATGCTAACTCTTAAAAATTGAAAAGTTTACTTTGAAAACCTTAAGAATGGCACAAGAATATTAGAATAAATAGCATATCAAAAAATATATAAATTGGCTACTTTTCAAAATATTAAGTGGTATATGCAATAGCAATACATCACCCGTGTACCATGTCTACAATGAATCCTTCAATGAACTGGAAACATATACTTGTCTTACAACAAGTGGACTATTTTAAAACAGATTTCAATATCAAATGCACTTTGCGTACATGGTAAATAGAATTACATGTATCTGTAATTTTAGTTTGTGCTTTTTCCCTACTATATACATGTATTGCATTACAATAATAATAGGATAATTAATTGGAAATAGTGAATAACCAAAACATTATCACAAGTGCTGAAGAACGCCTAGATTTAACGAGTGTGCATAACTAGTTCTGCGCACGAGTTAAATCCTGAAGGGTTCTAGACATGAGTGATCATATTTTGGTTATTCATGATAACCAATTGATTATCCTATTTATTATATAGATTTTCTTCATAATTTATCGATATTTTCAATATGAACTTTGAATTCTGTGATTTTGATATCAAAGTTGTGACGTTTTGGCGGGAGAAAGCGTGAGAGTGAAATTATTGAATTTATTTCACAGTGTGAATAATCAAAATTTATTACACTGGGAACATTCGATAAAACACTGCTATCTATATAATAAATTATTTTCTTGTACTATTTTATCAAGTTCAAACATAATAAATGTTAGTGAAGAGATTACATTCTTAATTTAATGTCAATTAATTTCTCTACCTGTGAATGAAACTTGGTGCATATACAATGTACTCTCATAAACAAGGGAGGGCTTCAATCAGTCATAGAAACTTACAGCCGCATGTCTCTTTCCTTCATTTCTTTCCCCAATCAACCAATCAATCGACCTTTTGACCTCATAATCTACATGTTCTGCAGCATAAGTACCAGATGACAAAGCAAGAATGCCAATAGCCTTGGCCGCCATTTCCATGATGCTGACATCAGAGGATGGTAGAAGGGTGCGTAAATAATTAGCAAATCGGCTAACTTTGGCTGTTTTGTTCCCAACATCAACACCTATTAAGCTCACTGAAATAGAGCATATTTGTTTAAAACATGAGACAAAAAAGAAAATGTGTGTTTCCTGCTAACTTACCTTGTTTTTATTTCTACTTTGGCTTAAGCACTGTCACAGTCAGGATTGTTTCACCATTAACTCAATGATGCTCAAAATATGATTTTGAAAAATAATTTCCCTACCTGCCTTCCCTATTTTTTCCTTACAGTTAGAAGAAAACAAGACTTTTATTATTTTTGCTTGACACAGTGAAGCTTGCAAATTCATGTAGGTAGAAATGTCAAATGCTATTGAAATATTACTCTAAGTAATGTGATCTAGTGCTTAATCTAATCTCACAGTCTTGACACAATAAATAAGACTTATTGAAATTTACATATGTAAATAGTTGTTCGTCAATAAACATGACCTTCAAGCATGGTTAAAGGGAAATAAATAAGTGTTTACACATCAAGCCTGAGCATAACTGAATAAAAAGAAAGGCTTCTTAATAATTAAAAACTTGCGTCTTCACAAGTATTTCGGTTTCAAAAATAATTTTTGTCCCACCACTTGATGTAACTAAGTGATCATAGCGAAGTTCAAGTTTGATCATAAAACTGATACAAACACATCCATACTGGATCCATATAAATACACTTAAACTGCTAAAAGAAAGTACGAAGCACAGTTTTATCTTTAGACCATTATATCTGTGACACTACTTACCAATAGCTAAAATGCCACCTTTCTTTTCATTAAGATCTGAACTGGAAACCAACTCAAAAATCTGATGGTAGAATTTGTCCATAAATGCTGTATGCTCTTCAAACGGCATTTCACGCAGCTCGGTACTGACAAACCGATGCAAATCATTGGCTGTCTTGATTCTAACATCTTCATGCCGGCTTTTAAGACCAGTTATGTATTGGGGCATTAAAGCCACTGATGACATTTTTAACTTCTCTGATCTATATTCTATGCCATCTTAAATAATTACCCATTTATCTACAATGGAAGACAAAAAGAAGGTCATAATTTTAAACTCCTTCAAAACAAGCCATTGGAACAAGGTTATGTTGCTATAAGTCATCATTTAAACAAAGTTTCACAGTCAACATTATCAGCTTGTAGATTCTTGACCTACGAACTTAGCTCCTATGGTCCTTTTTGCAAACTTTAAGAGCTACGGTTCAACAGCTTGTAGATTGTTACAGTCCTTGAACCGATAACAGATGACCGGTGACTGATCTGATCGCAGTTTTGTTACATAAAATGACGTTGACCAGTTTAAAATGAAAGAAATGTGAAATATGAGTATAAATTGATGTTTAAATCTATTGTATTCTGAAAATATGTGTAAAATTGACACAGAAAACCAATGAAAACCATAAAATACATTGACAGCTTTGTGGTCACATGATGCGATCAGTTTGAGAGATTGATGACTGATCGGAAACTGATTGGTGATCGATGACTGATTGCAAATTTATTGCACGGATCAGTTCAGGTTCTGTATGTTGTGGCCATCTCTGCCATGACTGCTTGAGAACAAATTTGTTTGCTATGGTGTGGCCATCTTTACCATGACTGCATGAGAACAGATTTGTTAACTGTGTCATAGTTCCTCTCTTTAATTTTAAACAAGATCTGACATAATTATTTGAGAAACTCAGGGTACTCCTAAAAAAGCAAATGACAGATACCATGCTAGTGTTTAATGTATTCAATTATAATGGCAAAATATTAACCAATTTGCATACAGTAATTTATATCTTGAAACCAGAACAAGCTAATGTTATCCTGGTATGATGCTGAAATATAATGGGAATTTCACTTTGGCTGTGTAATCCTTCATGTAAAAAACTAGAAAAGCGTACTTAAAAATTAAAAGGACTATTGGATTTGACAATCCTTGTAGACTTTTTGAAAAATAACTTTATATGGAAGTGAAGTCTGGGGAGTCAACTCTACATTTAAAGACTCTGACACCCTTGAAAAAAAGTATCAAATTTATAAAAGAGATACAATACCATTCTGTCTTAGGGATGTACTCACACAGTATTCATGAAGTAAATAAGTGATTATAAAAATTAAATACTGCAAAAATAATTTTACTTATAACTGATATTCTATTTAATTCAGCTTTGCAACCATTGGTTGGTGCCTTACAAGAGCATCGGAAACAATCTATTACCTGGTATAAAAGATAAAGTATACTGTATCATCATGTTTCAAATATGCATGCTCACGTATGTTCTATTATTAATCATAACTTATGATGTTCTGTACAGTGGACCTTGACCATGTGCCAATAAATATTAAATTAAAATTGAATTGTATAAAGAATATCAAAAAGATCAATGAGATTATGCATTACTGCAGTGATAAAAGATTAAGGTTTACAAGTAAATGTACATGAGTTCAGGTTGGGGATAAATTCATGTAGAATAAAAGGTAAAAGTAAGCAAGAATATTTCTGGGGTACGGTTTGAGAAAAAATTCATGCACTTTTTTTTTTAATTTTAGGGGAGGGCTACAACTGGTATGCCTATTCTTGCATCCATGCCTGGTGATAATTTTTACTAAATGCAATAATGAAGTTCTGTTTGCAACAACAGCAATATAATAACATGTAGAATATTGAAATATACGGAGATATTTTCCTACATCATGTATGTTTATGATACAAATAACAAAGATTTAGTGTCACATGTAAGAGGCAAATCTTCTTTTGCATGGTTGTTTTGGCCACAAATTTTAATCAAAGTGCTAATAGCACTGGAGGTTTTTGATTCTTGTGAAAACAATAGCATGAACAAAATTTCAAAGATTACATGATGTTAAATAAAATTGTGATCATACACTTGCATATTAAATATTATCAAGAACTGTTGTTTTTTTTTAAATTTTAATACATATAAACTGAATATCAATCCATACTACTTATCCAACTTTACACAAATTTACAAATATTGTTCCATTTCACCTTTTTCCCAAATTTTTAAACCAGTCCAAAAGTTGATGTGCATTTTCATTCAAAAACTATATAAACAGTATTATCCTACACTGTAATTATACTCAAATAAAACCAATTTCAGCTTAGGAAAATAATTTCCTTCGTGAACACAAGATTTTCAAAAACTAGCCACTTTTATCAATTTTATTTTTCCCGCCAATTTTACTTGGCTAAAATCACTGCTCTTCACTTCCTGTTTATTAATGGTAAAATATTACTGATAGGATGAGAATTTGATTGGTTTGTGTATTAAATGTAACATGCTTAACACATTTTATGCTACTTGACACATAACTGCAAGAAAAAAATTCCTAAATGCAAATTTATCATTAAAGTTTTTCAAGGCCAAAATAGAGTCCCTCAACCCTTCAGTTGATTTGAAGACTGGATCTTAATTTTATTTGCAGACATAATAGAATAACGATGGGCTGAATAACTGCAAGAAACACATTTATAAAAGAGGTATTGAATGATATAAATGGAATTATATGTGGACTATATTTTTGTGTAGTGAAGTTCCAGTGATGGACTGGTGACATAAGGTATTTTGAAGGATCAAAAACCCAGAAACTGCCTCCTCTTCTACAAATGCAATGAAAACCCTTGACCATGTAAAAAAAATAATAACCCTATACATGTACATGTACCTTATTGATGATGAAGTTCTAATAACGGCTACCAATACAAATTAAACCTATGACAGGGTTTAACACTAACTATTCTAACTAGGAAGCCCTCAGGACTGAAAGAATAATTTTGTAGTCCTCATTACAATGTTGCTGTCATGTCCTTAAGACTAATGAAATTGTAAGAATAAATTTAATTCGCCCAAAGGACTATCAACTAAAATTTCAAAGCTACTGGTAATGAAACATATTTACTTTTACATATTATTCCTGTTCTTATAGCCTTCGAATTTGATATCCAATCACAGCCATGTATAAAACTGTTAACCAGTTTCCACATCAGTAGTAAATGTGAAAGTCATCTATTGCCGAAATCCCTTTTGCCAGTTTTGCCACTTTTGGGAATCAGCGTCATACCTGGTTTTTGTCAAGTGGGAATTAAATTACGTTAGATCAGAAGACAACCAAATTTTTATGTATTTTTCAACATGCATTAACCTAGGGACAGCCTAATTTTATTTTCATCAAACCCGATACGACGACAGGTTATGGTTCACAAAAAGTTGATGTCAAACACTAATGTATAGTCGTAATTATTATGTTGTCTGGAATGTTAGTATTTAATTTGCTTGGTGGCCTCGCTCATATAAAAAAATGTCGCCATCAGTAAAAAAAAAAATATACCTTGCAAAATATGTAGTAGTAAATGTTTAAAAAAACACATGAAGTCGAGTTTTTTTTTTCTACCGGAAGTCGTGCAGTGGAAATTAATCTCCAACCTTCCATAAATACATTTTGTTTAAAAACAACTGTACAATGAAAGAAATAGCAATAGCAGCATACTTCGGACTTATGGTCTTAAATTTAGTGGGTATCAACTCTGCAACATTCATTCAAATATTACTATTTTTTAAATAAGTTTAGGGTGCTTATAACATTCAAAACCGGGCTCGGAATCAGACCCGCACGAGATCCGAAAGGGAAACCATGAAACGAACCCATCATATCAATATAGATGAAGATGGAGATATACCTGACGTTTTTGTAAATGGATTTTAGCTATTTTTCTCAGATATAGTGTCAGAGGGCAACCATATCTGTGGAAAAGGAGGGAGTAGGATCAAATTTTGTGTCCTGGATTTTTTAAAAGAATTATTCTTGACCTGAATTTTTATTTTTTATTCTAGCATGTCCTGGATTTTTTTTAAAAACCAGACCTTATTTTTTTCTATTAGTTCCACCCAACTTCCCTTTTATTTTGAGTCCACCTAAGGTACCAGATCAGGACCATGCCGGTTGTTTCCAACGTTCCGGTTTTTTACCCTGATTTTGCTACTTTCCTTGTATTCCCTTTGACTACTGCCTAGATTTTATCAGTTCGATGTTTTTTTTTATTTCCTTTATTTGAGTAGAAGAAAAAATGTACAACAAAGATGATAACATGCTAGATGACAAAGGGGTCCCGAACGACTCACCAGAAACTCATTAGAGGACTAAGAGGGCCTGAACGACTCATCGGGAACTCATAAAATTGATATGCAAAAAATAATCGAAATTCGCCTCCCTCCCCTAATTTTGAAAAAAAAGTTTGATGAGAATCTATGAATTTTAATTAATATGGCCTGAACATTGGGATAAGGATACATTTTTACACTTTAACTCCATAAGACATAGGTGAATTTTATAATGATTGGACTTACCGTTAATCAGAAACGCTTGAAGATAGTTTAGAATAATGAAACTGTAATTTCAGTCATTTGTTAATTCAATAAAGTTGTTTTAAGACAAAAAAAATAAAGCATTAAGAATCCAATATTCACAGCAGTGGACTGGTATATTTTGAAATGAAATTGTCCTACTTTACAGTACTTGCCAGTTGGCAAACATGTTCTAGTTCTATAGAAAAATGAAAATGTGGTCACGAAAGTTCCTGAAATGGGGGACACCTAGGAGGAATTAGACCCATGGACTATACATCGGTTAAAGACTTCCAGGGGCGTAGCCTAGGCCTGTTTTATTTGTACGCAAAATTACGGCGAGAGGTCTTGGGGGTCGCTCAAGGCCCCCAGTGAGTCATTGCATAAAACCTTTATTTCATCTTTGAAATGTATGTTTTTATTTTTGTTACTTTTTCCGAAAGTACGCAACTGCGTATTTCCATATAGGCAGCTACGCCCCTGACTTCACATGTATTTGTCCTATTGATGACTACATACAACATGTCAAAATATATGCAATTTGACTCATGAAATACTTTTATTTGGACTTGAACCCCCTGAAAGTATTGAAGTTTTATTTTTACGAATTCTAAAAAGGCATTACTGGAGTGGAATCGCATATCATCTAGAATTATAACAGCCAGATTCAACTCTAGGTTCCAAAACACAACCACCATATATGCACCAACAAACGATGCTGAAGAATATGACAAAGCGGACTTTTATAATTCCTTGCAGACCACCATAGATAAAATACCAAAAAGAGATTTAATCAAACTAATGGGCGATTTAAACGCCAAGGTAGGATCAGAGAGAGAAGAAAGAGAGAGAAATTGGTCCACAACAGAGGTAACCACTGCAATTAAACATATGAAAAATGGCAAAGCAGGCGGAATAGACAAAATCCCTCCGGAAGCAATGAAAACATTAGATTCTATCTCCATCGACAAGTTTCACCATCTTTTGAACAGAAAATGGGAGGAAGAACAAATACCCGAGGACTGGAGCAGAGGTATCTTGGTAAAACTTCCTAAAAGGGAGACAGGAATATATGTGGAAACTGGAGAGGTATAACTTTGCTTTCCATCCCTAGCAAAGTACAATGCCATATCATCTTACTCAGAATGAAAAATGAAGTTGATAAAATATTGCGAGATGAACAAGCTGGTTTCCGACAGGAAAGATCATGTACTGACCAAATTACCTCCTAAAGAATCATTATAGAACAAACTATTAAATGGCAGACATCACTATACTTTACATTTATTGATTTTGAGAAGGCATTTGATAGTATAGACCATCAAGTACTATGGAAACATCTCAGACACTATAGTATTCCAGGGAAAATTGTATCCATCATTCGTCAAGGATTCACTTGTCAAGTTATTCACGGTGGGAACCTAACAGATCCCGTGTCTGCAGAAGTTCGACAAGGATGTCTCCTCTCTCCTCTTCTCTTTTTGATGGTCATAGATTGGGTCAGCAAAACATCTTAGAGTCAACCTATGGGAATTAAATGGACCTTACAATCATGTCTTGAAGACCTAGACTTTGCCGATGATATTTGCCAACTTTCACATCGCCACCAAGACTCGATCGCAAGAACAGGCCTCCAACCTAGAATCAAATGCCAAAAGGTTGGACTATACATTAACCCAACAAAGACAAAATCTATGAGGATCAATGATAAAAGGATAAAATCGAAAATAAAGCCTAGATAAGAGGTTCTGAAATAGAAGATGTGGTACAATTTACCTATCTTGGAAGTGTCATTAGTACAACAGGAGGGACAGATGAAGACATAGTAGCAAGGAAAAAGAAAGCACAACAAGCTTTTGCTATCCTCAAGCCGATCTGGAGGAGCAAAGAACATCTACAAAGATCCGAATTTTCAACTCTAATGTTAAATCAGTGCTTTTATATGGATGAGAGACATGGCGATCAACTGTTGCATCCACCAAAATAGTACAAGTGTTCACAAACAGTTGCCTAAGAAACATCCTTGGAATAAAGTGGCCACATATAATCAGCAATAACAACTTATGGACCGAACAAGAACCGGTCATGCACACAATTACATCAAGAAAATGGAAGTGGATTGGACACACGTTGAGAAAAGGAAGTACAAATGTAACACGTCACGCCCTGGAGTGGAACCCTCAAGGCCACAGAAAAAGAGCTAGACCAAAAACTCATGAAGGCCAGATTTGGATACAGAAGCCCAGAAGATTGGAAAGACCTGGGAGAAATTAAAGTACTGGCAAAAGATAGGAGGGGATGGAAAGCCACAGTAATCTCCCTATCAAGGGCGAATTCAGGAGGGGGGCGTGGTGGGCTTGCGCCCTCCCTAAAATTTGCAAAGCATGGGTTGTCAGGGGTAGATTTAGACGATTTTAGGTTGTGTAAAATTGGTCCAAAATTCCCAATAAAATAAACAAGTAATCTGAGTGTCAGGGTTCTTTATTTCATCATACGTGGATATGTTTTACAAACGAAAAAGGCCCTGAAATAACAATTACAATAATTAAGTTACAAGCTACACGATTAGAATTGCGTTACATACAAATTATTCATAGGAAAGACATATTATTTCCTATCTTCACTATTAAAATTACGAAACTATATCTTTACTATATCTAGTTATCAAAATGAGTTTAACGCATTCTGATCAATATAAGCACATCAATACTATATTTTAGTATGCACATCTTTGAGAATGCATCTTTATAATAATCTGCACACACACACACACACACACACACACACACACATATATATATAACTGTCCCGTACTACCATACATCGTGTACTAAGTTACAGCCCTGGATTAATCCTACGAGGAGGAATGACCCGGCCAGCGAAAGCTATATTTTTATATAGCCTAGCTGGCCGAGTGGTCTAGGGCGCTGGACTTTGTGCAGGCGGTGTTGCCATAGATGTCACAGCGGTACGAGTTCGAGTCCCGCGGAGGGAACGACCAAAAATTTGCATTGCAAATTTGATAGTTCTAACATCGTTGGGAATTTTTCAGACCTTTCTATAAGTTTACGTTATCTTCCCTGTATCAATTTGATCCGATGGAGCAGTGTAGCGAATAGAGTCGTCACATTCTGAGACGTTGTATATATATAGATAGATAGATATAACAGTAAAACGACGGAATTGCTGTACGATTTACTTGAAAAATATGAAACAAAATTAGTCGAAATAATTAAGCAAGACATATAGCCTATTTAGACACGACAATACAATGACATTACATTTGATACAAAATGTAAACATTAATTTATTTTCTCGCTAATATTACCACAAAAGATATCTACATTACACCCTCTCTACGAGAATATTTTTTAAAAAATAACCTTAAAACGTTTTTCGAAATTTTAACTGTGCCCCCCCCCCCAATCTAAAATCCTGGATCCGTCCCTGCCTATGTCCCCCATGGGATGAAGCGTATTAAGTCAAGTAAGAAGTCAAGTAAGTCATTTTACTAGCTGATCCTTTGGAAAATCAATTTTTAACACAAGAAAATGTAATCGTGCTAACATTTATTTAAGTTATATGTACTAGTTTCCATGTATACTTTTACCACATTTTTTTCTTAATTTGATAATATGTCAAATTAATGCAAAACAGGCATGAATGGTTGTGTATATCTTTATTTGTAAACTATAGGTTGTGTATATCTTTATTTGTAAACTATATTGGGTGTGTGCTTAATAGTTCTGATTAGGCAATAACTTATTAAATTAAGTAAATTTCGCCAGCGATATTTCCGGATTGTGCATACATTTTTAGTCCGGCTGCGTGTCCCACTGATGCAATTATAATATCATTAATCTCTAAATCGAAAGTAGCATGTCGAGGCTAGAGATCTGACAGTGACGATAGTCGTAAACAAAGTTTCGTAAGGCTTGAATTTATTAGATGTCTTTCCGCGACAATGACTTCCTGACATATGCTTTAGTAAACCTCGTCCTTTTTATTAATCATGCGTGCTTCCCTCAGTAGAATGGATAAGAAGAAAGAGAAATACACAAATGGAGACATTTCTTATTCTGATGATAAAACACCGAGAGGTTTATTTTCGAGACAGACACTGAGAGATGAATGTAAAAAATATATAGCTGCCCTTCGACCATGGTCATTTACTGCTAGTTTTACTCCTGTTGCTCTGGGTAGTACTCTTGCCTACAAATACAATGGTGACTTTAGTGTTTTGTCCTTCATTGTCGCTTGCTTAACCGCTTTGTCTATTCATGCAGCTGGAAACCTAGTAAACACTTACTATGACTATATTCGAGGAATAGACTCAAAGTCTGCTGATGATAGAACACTAGTTGACATGATATTGAAGCCACCAGATGTTGCAAGATTAGGAGCTGCATTTTATTTCTTTGGATGTATAGGATTTCTCATTCTAACAATGACAACTTCAGCCAGGATGGAACATCTAGCCCTTGTTTATTTTGGAGGGTTATCAAGCAGTTTTTTATACACTGGAGGCTTCGGTTTGAAATATATTGCTCTCGGAGATATTTTAATAATTTTTACATTTGGACCACTAACTGTTCTTTTTGCCTTCCTTTCACAAGGTGGTAATCTGTCTTTAGTTCCAATGTTATTTGCAGTGCCATTAGCCTTGAATACTGAAGCAATTTTGCATTCAAACAATGTAAGGGACATGGAATCTGACCAAAAAGCTGGAATAGTGACTTTAGCAATTTTAATTGGGAAAATTGGCTCATATTTTTTGTTTACACTTTTCATCTTTGTACCATTCATTTTGTTTGCATTAATGGGTATTCATATTTCAAAGTGGATGTTTTTACCATTACTATGTATGTATGAAAGTTTCAAACTTGAAAGACGATTCATGAAAGGAGATCTTCAAAGAATTCCACATGATGTTGCCAAAATGAATCTGATGATGGGACTTCTATACAACTTGAGCATTGTTTTAACAGATATTTCTGTTTTTCAGAATCTTCTTCCAAGATAATTACATATTAGATGCTTAGAGATTAACCACGTTATTTTTCATGCCATGTATTTTTTAAGATCAGTGGTCAATTCAGGGATCGACACTAACAGTAGGCCAGTAGTCCTGTGCCACCCTAATTTTGGAGTGGACTACTTGAAAAATTTTCATGGTAGTCCTGTGGGCTATCTAAATTTTCCTTATTTTTCATAAGATCGAATAAACAGAACCATCATTACTGTCTGCAGGCTACCTGTTCTACCTCTGAAGTAGTCCTGTTGACCATCAAATATAGTTAGTATCAAACCCTGCAACTTCACGAAAAGATGTATCAAAAATTAATCCTAATTTTTAATAAATTAATGAGAGAACATACATGTACATGTACATGTATTTCGGTATCAAAACACTTACCATTGGTCTTACACTCATGACTTTTTTAAAAATGATTGCAGATCTATATGTTCCGTGGAATAATTGATCTTATATGTACATCTTTTTGTGTACAACTTTATACATCACAAGAAATATTCCTTTAATAATTATGGAGTTTTTTTATTATTCAAGCTATTAACTAACAATCATTTTCTATCTTTTTTTCACATCAATTGAAGTTGAAAAAAAAATGTGCAGTCATCTTTATTAACAGTTGCCTTGTTGTATATGTATTAACCCTTTAATTGAAAAAAAAAAGGAATACAAATTTGACTGGATGACAGAAATGTTGGATTTATCCTTAGAGGCGTGGTAGACTGCTGTAAGGTCTACCATTCCACTTATCTTTCTGGTGTACCTACATGTACATGTAGCCCAGCAAATATGAAAAATGTGTTTTAAGTTTCGGGTTTTATGCTTTCAAAAATTAGGATATAAATGCAGGTATATTTTACACTGTACCTACTGTACCCTACATGCATTTTTTTCAACCAATGTTATTAAAATAAACATGTTTTTTTCTTTGACTTATTCAAAAATATTTGTAAAACCCTTAGTGCCATCCTAAAAAAATAGGATTGGCAGGGAAAGGAGAAACATGGTTTTGGCCCTTAGATGAATTATAAATAACCAATGATTGTTAGGCCAAAATAGAAGTATGTCTATTTAAGGTTACCCTACCCACAATATTTTTTCTGCCTACCCTAGCACAATATATTTGTATTTTTTAAATGAAATGCCACTAAACAATAATTTTTTTATTAGATGAATGAACCTACCCTATTTTTTTCATTCAATTTAACCTTGAACAAACATTTTTTTTTTCTCTGTAATACAAAACTTTTACTTTTTATTTGAAGTTCAAAATATTTTCTTGAATGTGGTTTTAGATTCTGTACATTATCTACAGGGGCGGATCCAGACACTTTAAAAGGGAGGAGTTACACCATGGGGTTCCTCAGAAAAAGAAAGGTGTTAGGACATTTTATTTGCCATATTTTTGTCAATTTTACACTTGTAAATGACCAATTTTCCAATAAAAAGGAGGAGTTAGAACCCCTGGATTCGCACTGATGCATTTAGTTGATGGTTGGTGAGTAGTTTGATTTTGATTTTGAAGTCAGTAATCATGGTAACATAGGATTATTTTATAACCTCAATATTTTTGTTTTGTAGGAAACATCATGTACATGTATATATAAGGCTTAATGTTTGTCCTGAGTTCCTGATTATACATGCATTTAAATTTTTATGTAAAAAAGGCATTATTGAAAAATGATGGAAACTGATAATTAGTCCATTTGTTTCTTAATTGTTCTAGTCAGAAAAAAATATATTTTGTACATCAGCAAAGACGTTTTTTCTTTAAAAAAAATAAAGATTCTAGACTGGCACATTTCTAACATTTCTAATTTGCAAATAAAATACAAGTACATGTAAGTCAAAAGTTGTAAATGCACACAAAGTGGCAAGGTATTATGTAGTACCCTACGATAAGTTGTGTGTGTGTCTGTCTGTATGTCACTGATAATTTCCAGATAACTTTTGAAGATTTTAAAGGACCTTTTTCAAAGCTTGTTTATTTATTAATTATCATGAAAAACAAATCAAGTTCAAATTTCAGTTGGATTAGATTATTCAATCACACATAAGTTATGGCCATTTTAAATAGTTTTTATGCCCCCTCCCAATGTTTTTGCAATGTGGCAGAGTATCATTTAATGTCCCATTAGATGCTCTATTTTTTATTTGCCAGAGTGGGATGTGATATAAATGTAATATATATTAATAGATTAAATATTTTTGTGTGTTTAGTTTTTCAACTTTTTCTTGACTTAAAAACTACAAGTATTATTCTTACATGTACATGTTTTTTTTGCTCTATCATTAATGAAGTACATGTCAAATGTGGGAGAAATGCATGTATGTATGAGACAATGAGTCAATTAGAATAAACTGAGAAGAGTCTTCTTTCCCATAACATGAAGGATAACATACTAACAGTAAACTTTTATATTGATCAGTAAATGTTTGGATGTGCGAATCTTTGATGAATTGGCGAATCCAGGCCCAGCGTACCTGGCGTAGGTAACCTTCCAATTTTTATGCATTTCCAATCATATTTCCTTATTATGAGACTTTTTCCTCCTCAAAAACATTCAAGTCTTTGACAATTTATTATGAAACTTCGGTTTATTGTTTTTATCATTGATGTAAGCCCCCTGAGGGCCGTAGCTACCTTTGAGCCAACGGAGGCAACTGCCTCCCCTAGAATTTCGGCAACATTAAAAAATATATATATGTAATTACGCATTTGAAGGATCGATTCCCAGAGAAGCTGAAATCCGTTTTCTAGGGGCAATTATCTAGTACCGTCGTTGGTAAAAAAAAACTTGACCGCAGAAGTTGTTGACATTAAGAAAACCCAGTACATATACATGAATGATTTATCAACTGAAATGACTTTCCTCAAGAAGTAGATAGATGGGTAGCAAAATGCAACAGACGCAATATCTTTTGCCGAAACCCGAAATTGTATCCGAACACCCATCGTATACTGAAACTCCTTTGAAAATGTAAGTTTCTCAGAACATTCACTATGTGTAAAATCATTCAAAAGCAGTTTTGTCTCGAAAAACACATTTATGTCGAAAGCATTTTTTATCATGAAGCAAATGTTGGCAAGTAAATGTGTCGACTCAACTGATAGCTCTAACCAACCAAATGTATTGGACTATCAATGAAACGAAAACAATATATATATATATATATAGAGATAGATAGATGCGCTGTACATTTTCGCAGTAGCTATTTGTCGCTGAATTTGTCGAAGAACATATTCGTGGGTATCATTTTTTTCGGTTTCAAAAAAATATTAGCGTTATATAGTGCTCAAAATCAATTTCATGGTTACTTTTCGCGCTTTTCTGTCCACCGCCAGGGGCGTAGCTGCCTATACGCAAATACGCAGTTGCGTACTTTCGGAAAAAGTAACAAAAATAAAAAAAACACACATTTTAAAGATGAAATAAAGGTTATTTATCACATATGCATACCATGATCGTAGTATAGGCTCTGAAAAAACTGGCTCCAAAATCGTTAAAATTCAGGAGCTTCCCCTCAGGGCTTTGCCTTGCCGGACTCACTGGGGGCCTTGAGCGATCCCCCTCCCCCTAAGACCCCTCGTCGTAATTTTGCGTACAACTAAAACAGGCCTAGCTACGCCCCTCACCGCGAAATTAATACCTTTACGGTATTTGAGGAAAGAAAAACCTCTGGTAGAAAGCAAATCCTGTCACAGTTTCATTACAAATTAGAAATAATTGCTATTTTTATATGGGATCACACATTTATTTTGTCCGAATGATTGTACGGGAAGTGAGAAATCTCTTTACCTAGTTGGATACAAAGACGTGACACATAGAAAACACCAGTAAAACAAGAAAACCATGAGTGGAAATTAAGGCTGACAACTAAAGTACCGAACACTAATCAATAATCAAGTCAAGTCCAAAATAAATAGATTTTACATCACCAGAGTAGCTGGTACTGGAACTGTCCTGACTTAGTACAGGCAGTTCAAATGAAATGGTGGGTTAAATCTAGATTTTATAGCGTGCCTCTTTCATTGTGGCATGAATGTATCGGTGGTGATTAAATAACATTCGCATGTTATAGTGTCATAATAGGTAAATCTGTGATCATATCAGTACAAGGAATTATTTCCGAAAAGCAATCATAATTTATTGTTTTAGAAGAAACTGGGTGTTTTTTAAACATGGACTGATATCTGAAAAAGAATTTGTTAAGAGAACTTTTGAGACACAATGTTTCATACCCCTGATTCGGGAATCTGTTACAAAGATATGTGTGATGTTCAAGGAAATCAGAGTAGTAAGTACTAGCTCTAACACAGCGAATCAATCATGAAATATAAACACCATATGCACGAGATGAAGATATATTTTAAAAACTGAAGTCCTCTCTTTTATAATAAATCTTAGTACAGAGATGACCACTGTTGTCAAATTTTAGATGAAGGTCCAAAAAAGATCGTTTTGGTAATACAAAATATTGCTGAAAATGTAATAATTTGATTTTCTTTTATTAGATAAGCCATCTGATAATCTGGTAAAACACCAATATATAATGTGTACATCTATACATTAAATAAAAAGTATAAGTAAACTTGAGAATATATAAATATTTGATATAGGGGTACTCCTCACCCAAAGATACAAACAACACAACAATAGGTTATGATTCAGGGCCTAATCTAGAAGGAGAAATGAGCAAAAACTTCTCCTTGGTTTGTGCTCACTTCTCCCATTTGTCTTTGACAGGGAGAAGTTTTTGTAGTAAATCACATAGACAAAAATGTCAATATTGTTATTTTTCTAACAAAATTACTAAAACTTCTTCATGTCATCAATGTCTAGATTAGGCCCTGTGATTTTAAAATGAAAGACAAAGAGGAGCATAGCTACAAAGATAAAATAATACATGTTTTCGATTGCTAAAAAAATGTTGAACAAATGTAGTTCCATATCAACATGTATAGCTGAACCACAATGCAATGCTTTAAATTGCACAAATTGGGGATGACAAAACTCATGTTAAAAATTGTAGCTATGCTACAAAAAGTGGAATACAATAATATTATTCCAGTAAAAACAAACATTACCATATTGTATAAAATGTTATTTTGAAAGGTTTTTTAAGTCTAGTTCTGTCTAAAAACCAGGGAGAGGATGATTCATCATATCTTAACAATAATTAATGAAACTGTTAAATACATTTCTTGCATCCTAAAAACAACTCTTTATATTCATTTCATTGGATCTGCTATACATGTATATGTAAAATATTTTTTGACTGATGATACTCTAAAATTTTGTTAAAAAATATTCCTGTACTTTTCTGCAGAAGAACTTAACCAAATTATAATTGTTTATATATCCATTGACCAACTCTCATTTGCACTTATATTTTTGAATACAGTGTCTATGAAGAATTTCCAATCAAAAAACATCTGGGATTAAGAAATGTATAAACAACTATTCATAACTTTCTGCCTGGTTTTTGAGCCAGAGCTTCACTAGTATCAAGAGCAATGGTAAGTTAAAAAAAAACCAGCTAAATTTTCACTTCATAAGAGCAAACATTTAAATAATTGCAAGACAAAACAAAATAGTATTAATTGCATTGGACACCAACACAAATGTTACCCAAATTTTTCCACTGTCACAGCAGGACCCAAAATCAGTTTATACATTTCTATGATTATTTTCGAATTTGAGAAAAAAAGTTTCAAAATTTTCAACCAGTGACCATTTTGGAATGCAGGCCATGATAGAAATTTCAATATTTGCATGCACACCTCTTACATCAATAACATAAGCAAAACACCTAAAATCTATCCCAGCCTTCCTTTTGTGACACAGCACTTTGTAGTACAATTTCATTGAGATCCATACACTTATACTCCAGTAATTGTCTGGACACCAAATGAGAAAAATGATGACAGTGCTATACCATCATATGAATGGCACAAATAAAGTGGTCATATATTATAAAAGACTAAAAAATTGTAATATACAGGTACTTCATCTTAGAACAAATTGTGAATAGTCCTTTTTCATATTTAAGGAATGCAAGCCAGCTCGGCAAGTTTTTTTTTATAGGAATGTAACCCACCAATACACAACACCTTGGTAGGAAGTCTCATTAAGGAGGAGCAATATACAGTTTTCTTTTCACATTAGTAAGTATGGTAGCTAAATAGTTTGAAACAAGTTATTTAAAAGTAACCAAGTACTTACCACAGCGCCAATAAATCAAATACTTGAATTTGAAGTATACTGCTGTCTATTGCCCAAATCTGACATTAAACCAGTCTGTCAGATTGGAGAGTTACTTCCCTTTGCTTAGTTTTTTTTTATACAGAGGTCGGTAATATGAGAAAGGACTATTTGGTACTAGCAAAAATACTTATTATACAGTATCATATTTATATGTTAATTAAAAGATGTTAAACAACTGAAAAAATTCAGAATAAAATAATGCAGATATGATCAGTTACATGTACATGTAGTGCAAAACAATCCTACTAAATTTGATCTAAATCTGAGGTATAACATTTACTGAGTTCAACAGACAAATCTGAGGATAAATATTTACAAGTACTTCAAGAAAGTTTTGTAGATATGTTTAGATTGAATAAATAAATACCCTACTGATAACAAAAATTTTTGCTACTTTAAAACAATTCATTTGTTCTTTTTTTATAGCTGAAATTATTTTCTATCAACAATTGATATTCATTGATTTGCCAGCTTGTCTCATACCATCACTTACAAAACAGAAAATAACATAATTACTTGACTGGTAAAATCATATACAATTGTTACCATTCAACTGCATGTTTTGCAACCAAAGCCTAGTAAAGAAGGTAAATCAGGCCAAATACCCAACATTTTTTCTTCTCATTTTCTGGAACAATAAAAACTACCCTACTAAGGCAAAATTAGAAAAGATGTGTGTTTCTTATTACCCTATTCACCCTATTTTTATCAGTTAAAAATTGTATATCCTAAATTTTATTTTGTGGTAATTCTCTAGAATTTATCCTGATATTTTACAAAACATAGAATTTCAGGTTGATCAAACCTATTACACAGAGCATTCTTTTCTGTCATCTTGCATATTCATTCAGAAGTATGTATTCTATATGCGCAAATAGTACTAGAAAAGGTAAAAAAAAATGATAAATTTTTCAAAAAGATTTGGCACAAATATATACATGGTAAAAATACAAACATTAATTTCTTAAACCTTCTTTCAAGGGGGAGATAATTGGTAGGAAAATAAGCTGAATCTATATATAAAACCACCTACACTTAGGCTCAACTACCTCGAAATTAAATTTGGTGACCTATATTTTTTATCCTTTAATTTTACAGTATGCTAGTTCAAGGTCATTCTTGAAAAATATTAGGAAATTCTTTCTACTAAAAGTATAATTTAGGTATGTTCTACCTTAAAGTCAGAATGTTTTTTTTTCCTTTTCAATAGGAGAAGGAACTGATGAGGTGGAAGGCTACATATTCACCATTGTAGAACTTTTATTAAAAAAAATAGTAAATACTTAGAGATCACCAAAAGGTCTTCAATAAGTATGTAAACAGAGATCACCAAAAGGTCTTCAATAAGTGTAAACACACCTTTAAGTAAGCTCTGAAAGTTCCTAACAACAACAGTAATAAAATCCAGTAACAGAACGACTCACATGACAAAAAAAGTAAAAAAAATCCCTATACAATAATTTTATGGTGAAATAGGAAACCCACATATTATTTTTTTGGCCTAATAAGTTCAGAATTACAACCATGTCTTTACTTCAAAATATTTTGAACTATTTATTAATTCATAAAACAAATAGATTTAAAATATCACAGACGATTCAGTTAATTTTTTGGTTCTCAGCCTTTTGTGGATTCCCCATCCCTCATTTTTATTTCTTATCAATAAAATAAAGACAAGCAGTAATTCCCTCAATTTGTTTTTTTTTTCTAGTTATGAACAACGTAAAACATGAAAAGTACCCTCATCATTATTACGGTCAATTAAAAGTAAAAAGAAATAGTCCCTTCATTGGTTTTTCGTAAAAATGGCCTAAGAACCAAATAGTTAACTTCAAATTGCCTTAAACATAAATATTACAACCTAAATGGACATTACAGCAAAAACGATATTCTTCTTCATTAGACGTATTAGATTTTCTGTAAAAATGGATAAAATAAATGTTTGATATTTAAAAAATATTGAAGGGGAAAAGTGAGGAGGAAGGTAAATTAATGTTACTTTCTAGTTTTATTTCAGTAGCCCTTTTCCAGTTAACTGATCTTAGATATAATTCATGCAAAGGGACATAACTCATACAACAGGTGCATTGCCTCATTGAGGTAAGGCAGATAAAGAAATGTTTTCTCTTTGGAAAGTAAAACAATTTAAACTTACTGTTGTTGTAATTTTTTTTTCAGTTCATTTATATGTTACCAAAGTTTAGGTAGTTATATTCGACAAAAACAATTATAATTGACTGTTCTTCCTTAGCTACATGAGGCAGCCAACCAGTCTGTCTGGTGTTTGAGTTACTCCCCTTTGCATTATATGTCTAAGAACAAGTACGAAAGCAATACTGCATAGATAAAGAACTGTTGCAGCATTGATACTCTCCAATGAAAAAAATACCATAAAGTTTATACAAGCTGTAGAAAATAAAAAATCATGTACAAAAATCACTCACTTAGGAAGTCGGTTTATGAAATATTGCGATTTTAAATGTCAGAAAACAACAGAGTTGTATAATGCTAAAAAACCAGTCAAAATATGTTTAGTTCCATATCAATAATAAAATGCTATAATCACAAAAACACTAAGGGAGAAATATTTCTGTCCACTAATTAGTTTGGTTAATACAACGTACATCAAAATTAAAAAAAAAAAACACTACAAGAAAACTTCTGTAATATCTCACTAATTTAGATCAAAACGTATAGAAATCCAAACATAAATTGATTCTGAAATATTTAAAAATGTTTAAAAAAGCAACCCATTAAGAAATCCCATCACAGGCCAGTACTAGTTGCAAGTGTTTTTACAACTTGGACAATTAATTACTGTAATTTATAAATCAGTGGCCAATCCAGAGGGAGGGTGCAGAGGATTTCAGGGTGTTGGCATCCTCCTTTTTATTTGAAAATTTGTCATTTTCAAGTGTAAAATTGACAAAAAAATGGTAAATAATGCCCTAGCAACCCCTTTTTCTAAGGAACCCAAGATGGCACCTCTCCTCTTCAAAAAGTCTGGATCCACCTCTGTTAATTATAATATTTCATGAATTACTGTTAATTTGGTCCTTTAAGTATATTTGTCCTCAATTAACATCTTAAACCATAAACAATCATTTAGTTAACATTTAAAAGTTATTTTCTATGAGCCCTCACGAAAGGTTACAAACCAATGTCAGACTGAAATTGTAAAACCTGAAATTATGTGTTTAATTAGTATTCAATGCTTACTGAAAACCGTAAAATTTCAAGTCAGTTTTATTTCTGCATTTTTTTTGCCATAAGAAAATAGATTGGTAGCAGAAATTCTAAAAATCCAGTTTACTGAATTTTCTTTTTTTTTCATTACTGATATGGAACTAAATGTTCATTGCTATAATTTTGTATCCATAACAGATCTCGGTCTTTCAATCACAACATTTTCTTGGTTAAGGGGGTTCACATGACTTGGCATTGGAACCATTTTCCCCCCTTTTTCCTCATCTCCCTTATTCTGTACTTGTGCAACAGCAATATGTAAACACTGAACCCATTGTTCTATATTTTGTTGTCCCTTGGCTTTGAAGGTGTAAGTCTCGTCACCCGTGAAGATTTCAAATGCTTTTGGAATGTCTCGAATACCTTTTCTCACTGCTTTAACACTCTGTATTTTACTGACTGGTAGTGTCTCCTTCCTCTGAAATAGAATAAACATCTAGGGTAAGCCATATCACTCTAAAACATAGACTATGAAAAAAAATATCATGGTCATATAAAAACAGAAAGGAGTACAACATTCTTACTAAAATTGCATGTATTTCATCCTTGTGGGGTTGTTGTCTCTGACATATTGAACAAATCCATTATTGTTATTTTTTGAAGTTTTTGAATTTTTAAATTCTCTTGAATTTAAGTGTAAGTTTTGGTAAGAATCAGGCAAAATTTGAAAAATCAAAAACATGCAGATCAGACGATACAATTTTATTCAATGATGCTTTAAATATTTGAAAAGACCATCATTTGCTCTCTGTATCACAGGATTTACTCAGAAATTTTTACAACAGACTGTTAGAAAATGAGGTTTTTACAGAGTTATCAGCCCTTAAATGTTCATTTTCAGTGCCTTTTAATGAAATTATAACTCAATTTAACAAAATGGTATGGAAAATCTCGTCTGTTTTCCGCAATTCTGATGGTGCAAATAGTCTAATTAAACACTCAAAACTGTAGGTTTTTGCATACCATGTTTCACCCATTGCCTGATGCTTATAGAGACTGACACTTAGATATAATATGCTACTCATATGTACACAAATCACTGTACAAGAGTTAAGGATGTTCGCTGCTTTGTTAAAAAAAATAGCAAGAATTTCATAGGGTTATGAAATCTTTTAAGACCTTTCATGTTAAAAACAATAGGAATAGAAAAGATGATGGGTCAGTGTGCTGATTTTTGGAATATGTAAATATTTGAAAATTTGGCAAGAAAAGGATTTCTCTGGATTTTCCATGGGTTTTGTCTTAGTAGGTTTAGCTATCAAAAGCCCTGAATAAAGAACAAAAATATTAGGAAAATTTCTCAAATAAGACTCTAAATTTATAGATGACCCTTTCTAGTTGACATCATTATTCAAAGGGAAAAGCCAGAGGACTCTAAAAAGGTCATCTGAACAGAAAGAAGAGTGTTGTTAGATCCTACATGTAGTGATGAATGGGACAATCGATAAGTTTAATTTTAATTAGATTAGAAATTACCAAAATGTACTATCCACTAAAAACTGTGTATCCCTTACATAAGGAGGTTTAAAATGGCTATTATTCTAAATTTCATATTATCAAGTAGCAAAAAATTGTAAGAATCTTACATGGTCACTTTTATTATATGTCATGTGTGCACCAGACAAGGTGAAATATCTTGTTTTCCATCTCTTTAAAAACTTCCACTTTCCTTTCTTCTCTTTTAACTGGCCCTTTAAAAAACAAATCATACAAAATTATATTATGAGGAAAAAATAAAAACAAAACAAAAATTATGACTCATTCAACAGCCACTGAGACTGAATAAGTTATTACTTCCATCTGAAAATGTATTAAGAAATCTTGGAATACTGTAAATGTATTAATTTTCGCAGATTCTATCAAGTGAACATATTCATGATTTTGGTCATTTCTAAAAATGTTTAATAGTGTTAATTTTGAAGGTACTATTTTTTTGCTATTTTCTGTCCACCATGAAAAAGGCGAAAATTAGTACATGATGAAAATAAATACTTTTACAGTATAGTCTTTTAATGGTAGTGTATTATTGCCTGAAAAGCAGAGGTATGGTACAAGTAATCATGCAAAAGTAATATACCAAATATCTAGACATTAGAAGCTGAGAAATCTGTTATACAAATTTCCATTGTGCATCACATAAACAATGACTTAGTCATAGGATTTACAGGATATAGATTGGTGAGGAATCTAAAAAAGGGAAGGCACAGTGCAAGTCATCATGCAAATGTAATACATTAAACATTTAAGCATGCCCTCCAATAGAAATTGAGAAATCCGTTAAAGAAACGTGTAATGGCACACTGATGGACAAAATGATTGCAATATAGCCCCCATTACACTGATGGACAAAATGATTGCAATATAGATCCCATTACACTGATGAACAAAATGATTGCAATATAGATCCCATTACACTGATGGACAAAGAGATTGCAATATAGATCCCATTACACTGATGGACAAAATGATTACAATATAGCCCCCATTACACTGATGGACAAAATGATTGCAATATAGCCCCCATTACACTGATGGACAAAATGATTGCAATATAGCCCCCATTACACTGATGGACAAAGTGATTGCAATATAGATCCCATTACACTGATGGACAAAATGATTGCAATATAGATCCCATTACACTGATGGACAAAGAGATTGCAATATAGCCCCCATTACACTGATGAACAAACTGATTGCAATATAGATCCCATTACACTGATGGACAAAGATATTGCAATATAGATCCCATTACACTGATGGACAAAATGATTGCAATATAGCCCCCATTACACTGATGGACAAAATGATTGCAATATAGCCCCCATTACACTGATGGACAAAGTGATTGCAATATAGCCCCCATTACACTGATGGACAAAGTGATTGCAATATAGATCCCATTACACTGATGGACAAAATGATTGCAATATAGATCCCATTACACTGATGGACAAAGAGATTGCAATATAGCCCCCATTACACTGATGGACAAAATGATTGCAATATAGCCCCCATTCTAATGAGTGGGGATATAATATATTCATAATTCTGATGACTCACAGCCATAACAGGAACACCATTCTGGAGTAGGTCTCCCATCTTTTCTGGATGATTGCATACAAAACATGCCCATTGTTTCTTCACAGCATTAAACTCAAAAACATCGAAGAAACGGAGACGATTCAGTTCCTGCAGTAGCAGATCTTGGTCCTGTAGCAATAAAGTAATGGTTGTTGTTTACTATTTATTTGTATGACTTCATGTTAATTTTCAAACAGTGCAAGAATTTGCTATTTTATTAGTGAATACCTAATGTTAGCATTACGATATTTTAGTATCTAAAGCAATGGTTTCAAATTATTTTTAAAGTTTAACAAACTAAATCAAGAATGCTACGCATAGCCATATGTCCCCTGCCACTGTAAAAAGAGTTGAATTACAAATGTTTGACACTTCTATAAATAGCAGATTCAAAACATATGTGCTTTCATAAGTAAATGTGGCGATTCAAGGTTAATGTATCTTAATGAATCAAATCAAGTTAGGTTAAGAATTCTTCATACAACGAAAAAAATCCACAAAAAAAGAATGTGCAAAATGAACGAAGTCCCATAACTACCATAAAAATTGTCAAATCAAAATAGCAGTTAAGTATAATCAACTACATATGGTGACAAACAATCCTACAAAATTTAATCAAATTCCGTTAGCTGTTTCTGAGTAGTTGCGTTGCGACAAAAAACTGTGCGCAATACTTCCAAACTTGATACTTCACTCCCTCATTTGATAACATGCACCTTTTGACCTCCATATTGATTTGGATAAAAAACTACAATTGGAGGTGGTGCACAATGGGACTATATAATAAAGATTCTGTAAAAGTATCATCCAATTCTATTCAGTGGTATAGAAGGAGTGATTGATAAGAGATGGGTACACCATGTCCCCATATTAACAAAAGACAAAGTCACTTTTTGCTTTGTGAAGCCCCCAAATTGAGTGTGATCAAAATCTAAAGTAAGAAGTCCACAACTAGAACATGTAATAAAGATTCTGTAAAAGTTGCATTCAATTCCATTCAGTGGTAGAGAAGGAGTAATTGATAAGAAAAGGGTATTCCCATGTCCCAATATTCACAAAAGACAAACACATTTTTTGCTTTGTGAAACCCCCAAATTTATTGTATCAAAATCTAAAACAGGTTGTGCACAATGGGGACATGTTATAAAGATTCTGTGAAAGATTCGTTCAATTCTATTCAGTGGTATAGGAGGAAAAATGGATAAAGATGGGTGCTTCCTATGGAAAAAAAAAGAAAAAAAAACGGACAGACATCCCTATCATTTTGCAAGTGGGGGTATAATAAGTTCCCCATGAAGAATAACGCAATACCTAGAATTTGACAATTGACATACAAATAATAAACCAGAATGTAAAAATGGCGAAAAAAAGGACATAACTTTAAAGAAAGTAAATGCTTTATACTTTCAAGGAAAATTCTTAAAGGAACTCCTAATATCAGTTCCTAAGATAAACAAATATATGATTCAGAGGTAACTGGTATCCCTCTAAAATTCACACTCCATTTTTACCTTGGCTGATGGGAATGATGAAGTTACTATGGTTACAAAGCTGTTTTGTCCTTTCTCTGAGATTACTTCCAAGCAAGCTCTCAGGGAACTAATGTTTGGGTCATTCTGGCTCAAAGCAGAAGTTGACTGGGCCTGAAAAACAATAAAATTTTTTGTTGATGTACCTGTACCCAACAAATTTATTATTTGTGAATGTACCGCTAACAAAAAAATTTTTTGTCTTTGTACCAGGACCTATATATGAATCCATTAAGAATCTTTGCATCAGCACATGAAAGCAACCATGTTGTGCTCTAAGAGTTATGCTAATGAACATTTTGAATGTTTAAGTACCGATCCATATAAAATTCAGACACTGCCTATGGTAAGGTGATTCATAGTGTACTAAACCCACTGAACAAACAGTGCTTTGTTGGTCTACGTTTGCTATATATTTATGTGACAATAGTCATTTCTGTATTTAGATCTGTACTTTTAAGGAAAATACTCTTTAACCTCCCACTATAATCAACCAAATCAAACCAAATCAAGAACAATAACTCTTGCAAAGTGCTAATTTCATGTACAATCTATATAAATTTTATCTCAAAAGCTCAACACCCAAATGAAACACTAAGACTGGTTATGTGGTATATAGCCGGTTCTGAACAAGAAATAAATCTGAATTTGGTGGGTTTTTGACAAGTATAAATCACCTCCCGTCTGATTTTTATAAAGATAGATACTTAATCCTTAAGTAAGACTATCCACCCTTACAAGCATTTCACAAATAATTACATTCCTTTATGCACATGAACATAGGATCCCTTCAGGAGGTAGACCTAGGGTAAGGGACATAACTCTTACAAATCATTGGAAAGTTTGTGTAAAGCATTTTACATCGATCTGTTCTAAGCATCAAAATAACTTGGATTGATTTCATTCTTTTTCAAATGAAAGCTTAATAGGCTTTGGTGAAATTGAATATTATACAAGCATATCACTGATTTTAAGAGTTAAGTCCCTTACACTAGGTCTACCTCCTAAAACAGTTGAGGGTACAAGTAATGTGGACAAACAGAAGACTAAAAGAACAGTCAAATACTCTCAAAACTTCAAAAAGTTATATACTTTACTAAATTATAAATGGACTGGTAATTTGTATATAGTGCACAATTTATTCAATACAAAATAAAGAAAATTAAACATAAAAGGAGAAAAGACATGAACTTTGAAGACTGCAAATTAAATCATTGTTCTAGTAATGACAGAGTTCTATGGAAGGTGACCAGTGGCAGATCTATTTACATGAATCAATCTTACATAGAACATTATCCCACAAGGAGCTATGGCATTTTTTTAATCCATGAGAGAAATTCTCATTTTTTTTCACTCACTCCATTCTTGAAAAAGACAGAATTTCTCATGGAAGAAAACTTAGATTTTCTATTAGGACCTGCATAAAAACCTTTTTAATCTTTCATAAGTTATATAATAGATAACGAATTACTGAATGATACAAAAACCTATTTTCACTAGTTAACTGGTAACCCTCATACCTGTATAGCGAGAAACATTAAATGTATCCACGTTTTGGGAAATTTAGTATCTAAGGTAAAATAACTGTTGCCATAGAGACATTTTTCCTTCTGGTCTCCACACAGAAAGAACAATCTGACATACTGACGGTGTCTTCCATCTGCAATGAAAAACTAGTCTCAATTATCTGCACAATTTTACATTCTGTATTTATTTCGCAGTGTACCATACTAATTTTCACTATTGTCACAGTGGAAAGAAAGTTGTGAAAGACAGTACCAATAAAATGGCCTTTAACATCATATAGCACTAATACCCGTAATTTTTGTTAAAAAAGGCGAAAAATTGATACACAAATATATGCAAATATGTTACTTTGATCTATATATTCAATTTCATCAATAATTCTTTTTTGTATTTTTATTTATTCAAAGCAAAGGGAAGTAACTTTTCAACCCAACAGACTGGTTTACTGTCACATTGGAGCAGTGGAAAGCAGTAGACTTCAAATTCAAATATTTGATTTATTTGAGCTGTATTAAGTACTAAGATACTTTTAAATAACATATTTGAGTGTCAGTCCCTGTATGAATCAGGCAGAAGGTGATACATGGTATAAAAAAAAAAAACAATCATTTTATAGTGTAATAATTTGCACAATCAGAATCAAGAAAAAAAGACAAGATTTTCTATATCATGCTGGACCACTGAGTTACAATTTCATTGAAGTGTACTGAAAATGAACATTTCAAGGGCAGATATCTCTGGCAAAAACCTCCTTTTTTCAAGATTCTATTGAAAAAATTCTGAGCAAATCCAATGATGCAGAGATCAAATAATGGCCTTTTTCAAATAAAGAAAGCATCCTTGAGTGATATTTTATTGTCAGATTGTTGGGGTTTAGACATGCATGTTTCTGATTTTTCCCTTGTTGCCTGATTCCTATTAACACTTACACTTAAAACCATTTAGGGACTTACAGAAGTGGAAATAGTTTAAGTTTCTATAAAAAATGTTCTCTACTCTCCCTTTCCCCAAAGAGACTGCAAACCAGGTTGGTATGTATTGGTGGGTTATGCCCATTATGAAAAAAAAACTTGGTAAAATGGCTTGCATTCTTAAATATGAATATTCAAATGATAACAAAAGTTGCCATTCAACACTGATTTTATTTATTTTGTCCGTAGACTATACTTGACAGGCCTTACCATGTAATGAGTCTTAATACATGGATATCAGCATGATTTGTTTAGCTGCAAAGAACCCATTTCAAAGATAATGGAAACAGATTACTACTTGGAGAGCAACCAAATAAAGATAGAATATATTTGAAAAATTCAGGCCTAGGCAATAATCACTTTCAAGACTTTAAAAAAAATGATATTCCACTTATAAAGTAATATCTATATATATATAGAAAGGTCTGAAAAATTCCCAACGATGTTAGAACTGTCAAATTTGCCATGCAAATTTTTGGTCGTTCCCTCCGTGGGACTTGAACTTGTACTGCTGTGACATCTATGGCAACACCGCCTGCACTAAGTCCAGCCCCCTAGACCACTCAGCCAGCTAGGCTATATAAAATATAGCTTTCGCTGGCCGGGTCATTCCTCCTCGTAGGATTAATCTAGGGCTGTAACTTAGTACACGATGTATGGTGGTACGGGACAGTTCATTTAGATGTTAATTTGTAGGATAGAGGATCAAATTAATGATGCATGTCACAATTTGCATTGCAAATTTGACAGTTCTAACATCGCTGGGAATTTTTCAGACCTTTCTATATGTTTATATATCTTCCCTGTATCAATTTGATCTGATGGAGCAGTGTAGCAAATAAAGTCGTCACATCTTCAAAAATCTATAAATGAAAAGTGGGCTTAAAAACAAATAACTTCCATAAGGAAAATGATGAGTGTAAACTTACTTATAATACCACATTTAGCTGGAATGGGAATTCGGGCAGAAAACTGACAAATAAAGTTTCTGATTGAAGCCATGTGTTTCTCACAGAAATGCTGGATTCCATCTCTTACTGGCTCAGCCTGAAACAGTACACAAAGTATATTTTTCCGCTGTTGTTTTGGGTGCATTCTACACCGCTGTGCCTGGTTTGTGCATTTTTTTTTCTTAATTTAAGCTAACAGATCTATTATGTGATAATAATTTAATTTGATTCGTAACAAGATTTCTGACATGTTAGTTCTCTTTGAGCTACAGTCCCTAACTATTTGATGGATCAATGACCAATGATTGAGTGGTCGTTGATGGATCGATAACCAAAGACCGGTGACTGATCTGATCACAGTTTTGTTATGTAAAATAATGGATGATCCTTTTATTAAACTTTTCAATGAAAAACAAAATGTTGATTTATTATTTTAAGCTCCAAGTTAATTTAATAGGACAATTTATTTTGTTCCAATCAAAATTCAAAAAAAAGTGCTATGATGTCATTAATGATTGGTCCACGTAATCCCTAACAAAATAACGTTTTGATTACCAATCAATTCTAAATATTTGGTCAGTCACACATTAGGCATTATATTTAAGGAATGTTGCTAATTTTGTAACCAGGTTTGGTCCAATTCACACCATTTATAAAATGTTTCACTGTTTATGAAACCAGGTTATTTCATATAACCTGTTAAAAAATTGGAAACATTCCTTAAATGGATGCATATACGCATTAAAAAAGTTAATACCAGAGGCTCTAGAAAGCCTGAATGGCTCATCTAGAGAACTTGAAATTATGTGGTCATATCATTTGATAATTTAAAGTTTAAATGGCCTTTCATGGGCATCTTGTTTAATCAAGCAGTGGATCTTCTGCAAAGTTAAAATTGGTCATGGGATTTTCATGTTGTTGAGCAAAATGTGAAATGTTTAAGGATGACGGATGCAAATTGATGGCTTAAGCTCACTGGAACCTTTCCAGCTCAGCTAAAAAAACATGGACTCTGATCCTGAAGTGAAACTATTCTAAATAACTGGTGTCTATATTTAAGCTGCTTTTCTACTCACAGGAAGTGGTGGCCCAGTCTGAGTACTTCCAACTGTCAATAAACTTCCAAGTGACCAACCATCAGACAGCAGTGTAGGGGCTGGACTCACCGGTCTCTCAAACCTAGTGTTTGTAGAACTGTTTCTGGAAATTTGAATGAAGTTCAAAGTGATAGCCATGATAAAATCCAAACTAAAATGATGAACATGAAAGAATCTTTGAATTATACGATATAAAAACATCCTTAAGGCCAAACAAAATCAATAAACAATTTTTAAAGAGAGTTTCTTTTTTTTCTCCTACTGAAGTTTATATTGGTCTCATTTCCCTACACGACTGATTTCATTCCCTACCTGATTGATTGATTTCATTCCTTACCTGATTGATTTATTTTCAACCCTACTTGATTGATTTCATTTCCCTACTTGATTGAAATCATTTTAACTCTACTTGATTGACCTCATTTTCACCCTACCTAATTGATTTAGGAATGCTTTGTTGGCTTGAGATAGTACTTTGAGATATTGCATTGTGTCTAACTGCTACTCCTGTACCTGGGTAAGTTGGGGGATTCCCAACAGTTATTACAGTCACCTGACCTTCAGTCTGACTGGATACCGATCTGGTCTCCTTTCCTGGAGGTGGTGATGAGCTAAAATGAATGACACAGTATGTAAATAAAATGTTGGCTTTTTTACCAATGTAAAACCACTGCCAAAAAAAAATTGCATTTCTTTCAGATTATATGTTATTCATGTGAGTTTTTAATATGAAATTAATATGACTCTCACTTAAAATTTTCATGTAAAAATTCAAATTTTTATCTATTTCATATGAAGCTTCTTCCAAGTGACTTTTACATGGACATGTGTTGAAAAACTTATTTGCTTAATTCATGCAAAATATTTCTTTTATCATGATGGCACATTCTTAAAATCAAGTCAGTCAGAATTTATATCAATATAATCCAATGGCAAAGCCATTATCTACACACCAACAAATCTTTTATTTTAATACTGGGGTACAATAAAACTTATAAAAACCAAACCCCATTTTAACTTCAGAATTTGACTGGTTTAAACAGGTGTTCAGTTTACCAAGGTTCAAAATACCGGTACATTTAATCTGACATGAAAGGACTTTAAAAAGTGTCTGATTTAGACAGATTTTTGCTTTATTCAGGGTTTGGTTCATACAGATGTTTGTTTTATTACCGGTTTGATTCAACCAAATTTTGCTTTATTCAGGGTTTGGTCCAGACAGGTTTTACTGTATCTAAAGATCATAGAGTAATCAAAAATGGCTATAGTCATAATAGTGCTATTGGAAAATGCTATCTTTTTTTTGTAATGAAATTTGTTCATGGTGGTTTTGCATGGTATTTGCATGGTATGATTTTCTTGTGGGAGGGATTTACCATACAGGCCAGTTCATCCACTTTTTGTGTAAGATTTCTTTCTGTATGAGTAATACACAAAATTGGCTTGGAAAATCAAATCAATACAATGGGATTTTTTCCCCACTTTTTCACCTCAGATGCTTGTACAATGTATTTGTTTTTTTTTTATGGCCAAAAATACCGATCATGATTTTTTAATAAAAAAA
The DNA here is from genome assembly GCA_037379345.1 of Perna viridis. Taxonomy (NCBI): domain Eukaryota; kingdom Metazoa; phylum Mollusca; class Bivalvia; order Mytilida; family Mytilidae; genus Perna; species Perna viridis. Next base: position 36,952,560 of record CM074522.1, on the reverse strand, counting down.
TTTGAAGTGAAAAAGAAATATGAAAAAAATATAGCTCCATCCACCCCAAGAAAACCAAAATGTCTGTGGGCATTATTTAATAAGATTTGTTTATTGAGACAAAATTTGGCTTTAAATACTGTCACTTAAAGAATAAAAAAACTAAGAGCAGAGATCACTGGGTGATACCCCTGCTTCCATCTCCAGAAACCAGAATACCACATTTAAGCATTTAGGTGGGAAAACAAAATAGGAGGTGCACAATGGCATCATATAACAAGGAGCATTGAAAAGTTCAGTCATGCTGTGATTTCTGAGGAGTTGTTGATTAGAGAAGGATCCCCACTTGGTCTACAAATGACAGTCCATTTTTTTGCATCAGGAAACCCCACAAGTCATTCAGATGGAAAAACAAATGGGAGGTGCACAATGGCATCATGTAATAAAGAATCTGCAATAATTTCATAAAATTCCATTTAACGATTTCAGGCGAATTGCGTCTATAAATGACACATCGGGAAACCCCAAAAAAGTCCTTCAGATGGAAAAACAAAACTGGAAGTGCACAATGGCATCATGTAGTAAAGAATCTGTGGAAGTTTGATCAAATTCCATTCAGCTGTTTCAGAGGAGTTACTGATTAGAACAGGAGACAGAAGAACAGACAAACAAAATGGTCACTATATACTTCCAACTTTTCAAGTGGGGGATTAAAAATTGTATTTCATTATACATGTACATGTAATATAAAGTTCTATAATGTGAAATTTGGGAAGTCCAATTACAGGTCAGTTTAATACACTGCACTCTTTGAATATTGTGATGGTATATTACGACACTGCAATTCTATTCTCCTAAAGATTTTGAGGCTAATATTAAAATTAAAATGAAATTAATTTCTTTTTTATAGAATTAGTTCAGACCATCACTCCCCATTTTTAAATTGTTTATATCTTCCTTTCAAAGAAGCAATAACCATAACATTTAGTTTCATATTAAGTGATTATTATAAATTTGGAAACACAAGAACTTTATGGCTTCAACTATCCACATTTATCTAGACAAAATATTCTGTTCAAATCATTTATCCTTTCATAAATTCTAATTTCAACAGTTTTTATGCCTGTTCAACCATAAAATAACAAAACAGATATATTCTAGAGATGTGTACATCATAGGAAATTGTCACAAATTACCGATGAATGAGTATATCACACATCAACATATTCATAAACACAGTGAAACCTGTCAAAACCAAACTCCTTTGGAATTTAAAATTAGTTCAGTTTAGACAGGTGTTTGGTTTATAAAGGATCAACATACATTTTTAAAGGATGTAGACCTAAGGTAAGGGACACAACTCTTACAAATCATTGGAACGTTTGTATTCAACATTTTACACCAATCTCATGTAAGCATTAAAGTAAATCGGACTGATTTCATTCTGTTTCAAATGTAAGCTTGATAGGCTTCGGTTAAATTGAATATGATACAAACATATCATTGATTTCATGAGTTATGTCCCATACCCTAGGTCTACCTCCTTTAAATGTGTTTGGTTTAAACAGGTCTTCAGATTTTTCAATCAGGGTACAGTTAAGACAGGTTTCACTGAATAGAAAAAAATAATGATATACTCCTAAAAGGCTTCACATTCCCAACAAATACTATTGTCAATGAAAATGATTTGAAACCAAAAAAAATAAATGAATTTTGAGTACAAATGAAGTAGTGGAAGGAACTATACATGCCCCATGCTCCCATTTCCTCTTACCATGCAACACTCTTCTTGTCATTTCCATTTGAATATGGATATGTTGGATACAAATAAAAAAATGGAAGGGGTGCAGGGTCGTGGTCTGACATTATTAAAGGCTGTCATATTGGGATGCAAGGTCATGGTCTGACATTATTAAAGGCTGCCATATTGGGTTGCAGGGTCATGGTCTGACATTATTAAAGGCTGCCATATTGGGTTGCAGGGTCATGGTCTGACATTATTAAAGGCTGTCATATTGCCAAAGTAGAAATACCATTTGGACGAGTAGAAGTTAAATTACACTTCCCCGAAAGACAACAAAATGCTATGTATTTTTCAACATGCATTAACAAAGGACACACTGTTTTCAATTTGGGTAAGTTGAATTTTTAAACCCTGAAGGTCAAGGAGACTAGCTCTAAGTGTCTGTGAATAGAAGAAAAGTGCAACAATTTAGCAAAACTTTAGACTTTTACATGTTTAAGGTTTCTATGGCAACAAAAACATAAAAAACAAACATATTTTATTTGCTTTATTAGAAAAATTAAAGTGTAAAAAAGTATATAAAAGAGTATCAAAATTACATAATTGTTGAAAATAAAAAATAACATACACAGAGTACATTATCACACTTTTCTTCAGAATGTAACCATAGAACATGAATACCTTAGGGGGAATTACATGTACATGTATGACAAAAAATAATCAAGTTTTTTTCCTCTTTCAAATTTAGATAAATGCTGTAAATTCATGAAGTTTGATGTAAAAGCATCCTTATTCAAATACTGAATTCCTATGATATTAATCATGATGGCCCAAAATAAATCAGCATTGCTTTAGACTATTTCTGCTGATGTTGCCATTAGTATTTTGAACTATTTATTGTACAGCCAGTGCTGTTTCTGATTTTACAAGGTCAACAAACAAAGCCCAAATTGGCAAAATCAGAAGTAAAATATTGGGGTTAAAACAGGAATTGTAACAGCCAAATCCTGTATTTGAAATAGTGGAAGAAATCATATTTGAGTCACTTAGTCTTATAGAACCTAACTTTTTTATTCTGAGATAATTATCTTTCAAGGTCTTATGAACTACCAAATAAAGAATCAAATACTCATTGAACATGTCAAAGGACATTAGAAGGGACTTTATACAATCTCACTTCAGCATAAGTGATACCAAGAAACAACATTTCAAATGTTTATTAACCAATATATTGTATGTAAATGGAAATGATAGGGCAATAAAATGCACTGCTTGATACAACCCCAGACAATGAACCCTGAACAGTTGGGTTCAAGTATGTACACACCATGTAAACTTGATACAGTGTCCTCTAAAATCAATCCTAACCTTCCTTTTGGTACAAATTCACAGCAATTCAATCCCTTTTGCTGACATTATTATCCAGGAACCAGAAAAAAAAAAACTTGTTTCTGGCCCCTCAGTGACCCCTTCTTCTTACTTGGCTCAAGTCACAACCCCTCAAATCAATCCAAACCTTCCATAGGTGGTATAGCACCTTGTTATACAACTTCAAATAGAACATTTCTATTCAAGATAAATATTATCTGGACATAAGGAAAATCCTTTTTTTGGCCCTCATTTATAAAATGATAAGTCTTAACCCCTAAAATCAAAACCAGTCTACTGTAACCATTGTGGTATAGAATGTTATAAAATTATATTGGACACATTCCTATGCTTTTACTGGAGTTATGTAGTTAAATTCCATGAAATGCTTGTTTTTTACCCCTTTTTGCCCTACAATTCTGTAATGATTGGGGCCATAACCCCCAAAATCTATACCAATATTCCTTTTGTAATTTGGAACCTAGCCATAAAATTTTATAAATATCAACCATCTAATATTCAGGTTACTGCATGAAAACCAAGTGTCTATGAACGACAACAATGACACAGATGGTAGTATCAATCAGTCTAAAACCATAAATTGTTTGGCAGTTGTATAAAAACTTCAAATTCAAAACATGAATAAAATGATCTTAACTTTTAGCTTTCCAGTATTCATCAGAAATTTAAATTTATAGTCATGTACATACATAAAATTAATGGTTTTCATAAGGGACAGAAATTAAAAATTTTGATTGAAATCAAATTTCAGTTGATATGAACCATTACAACCAAGGAAATTGGTACCCCTTGAGCAATATTTTTTCTTGGCATATAAGTAACTCTTGATAGGATGTTGGCTGGTCTATATAAGAACAACAAGGATTTCAGAGGGTTGTAAAATCTTTGAAGATCTTTTATGCAAGAACCCTATAAAAAGAAAAAATAGAATGGCAAATGTGCTTGCTTTGGAGGTATGAGCATTTGAAATTTTGATGGGAAAAGGACTTTCTAGATTTTCCATAGGTTTCGTCTAAGTAGGTTATATCTATTAAAACTACTTCAGAAATAACAAGGATTTTATAAAACCTTCCCCAATAACAATTTAAGAAGCATTTAATGAAATTATGAAAAAGCAGAAGTGGGGGCACTGGGCAAAAAAAATTCATGCAATGAAATGGATAAAATCAGAGGAGTCCGAAAATCAGACAAAAATGGCTGAACATGACCAGCAAACATCCTTAAGACAAAGCATATACTGTGAAACCTGTCTAAACAAAATTTATTTTGGACTGTATAATTTGATTATTTAATATTTTTTCAATGAGAGGGAGTTGAAAAAATGTTAAATAATCTGTTTATTGCTGTTTTGCTGAAGTATAAGGTATTAGTTTTCTATCATTTTCAGTCTTCCTGACCTAAATATTTAAGTTTTATAAATGCTGCAAGGTTTCCTTTCAGGACTATTTTTCGGCGGAGTGCTATGTGACGTCATGTATGTTGTGCAGGTATAAGATAATTTTAATTCTCACTTGACTGGCATGAGAATGAATGTTATTGAATAGCAAGATCAAAGGGATTTTAACAAAATAGTGATAAAATTTGTTCAATGTTAGTTTCATCCAGGTTCATAAGTCATTCAATCTCATGACTTCAAACAAAGTCTGGTTTACACAGGTTATTGGTCAACTCAGGGTTTGGTTTAGACAGGTTTTAAAATATATATATATATATGTATGTATACTGGTATACTGGTATACAAAAGATATATGAATTAGCGTGATTGTCTCTTCTTACTATTTTTTCAGATCCTCTTTAAGCTGTTGTACCAACAGACGTACAGTACTAGATCCACTCTGCGAGAGTTTACTAATCTCTACAATATTCTCCTCAAGCAGGTCGTGGTTGTTTATACAAAGAGCTTTAATTTCTTGCAGAATGACAGCCAAGGCTGTCTGATCCTTCATGCTTAAACATGATACAAAATAGTCCATACTTTTCTTGGCATTGTCCTGTCAATAAAAACAAAACATAATTATTACCACCAGTTGACAATACATGTTGCTTATTTTTCAGACAAGTCTGTCATACATACATGTGTAATCACTGTACCCTGAATTTATTTTTGGTATGGTTTGATATCCTGTTGTCATCAGAATATCTAATGTCAAGTAGGCATGTAACATTACATTCTAAGTAATGTCTTTAATAAAAAAAAAAATAAAAGGGAATGGAGTGTCAGCGACATCCTAAATATGTAGATCCTCCATTTTAACATGATTGACCCAAAATCTTTCTGTCGGAAGTGACATATTTCGAAAGTGACGTATTCAGTTAGGATGTAATTCTTTGAACTATAAATACAGATCCACATCAGAAATCCTCACATAGACACCAGCTATATAACAACAAAGCGGTTAATTATCAACAAAGTCAAATGTTTCTAGTACAAATAGAAGCATCCCTTATAGGCAAAAACTCATTTTACAGCTGCATTCCATGGCAAAAATGTAAGTACAATAGTGACAAGAAATTAATAGTAACAACACCCATTTTTTGTATGACCTACTTTCTAATATACAATATTGATAACATATGGTTGTTCTGGGTGGTAAGGTAATATCCAAAATGTGTGAAACATTTTTGTTACATGTGTGTATAAAACCTGCTTGAAGTACTAAGAGTTAATATGGGCCTTAACTCTGCAAAAAAACACAGACTGGATCAAAATTAATATATGATCAGTAAAGTATCATGATAAGAAATTTGGAAAACTCATTTCTCAGACTAACAGACAGAATGAATGCAGTGAATACCTTAAAGAGGTAGACCTAGTGTATGGTGGGACATAACTCTTGAAATCAGTGATATGTTTGTATCATATTCAATTTCACCAAAGCCTATCGAGCTCTCATAAGAAACAGAATGAAATCAGTCCAAGTTACTTTGATGCTTACATGAGATTAATGTAAAATGCTGAATACAAACGTTTGAACAATTTGTAAGAGTTGTGTCCCTTACCTTAGGTCTCTTCCTTAAGAGCCTGTCAATTAACTTGCTGGATGGGGACTAAAAAATCTTTATGATCAAAATCTTTCCACATACCTTATCAATATTTCCAACTGCTCCAACTATTTGTACCATTTGAACAAAATACATTGGTTGTTGCTCTGCTAAATCTTTTAGGGAAGGGAGGTAACTCACAAAGGCTCTGGGGTTTGATGTTGCCATGTCAACAAATATTATGAGAACTAAAGCTGTCAAAGTACTTGAAGACAGATATTTACAGAACTCCTGTATGTGAGGCTCCAAAATCTGGAAATAATCAGAAAGCAATGACACCTTTATAACAAGAATAGGTCAAAGAGGCAACAAACCCACCAGGATGAAAATGTCATACATATAAATTTTAAAAATCTGAATACTTATACTTTAAACATTCTACTTCAAATTGATGTTATAAAGTTCTTAAGTCATAAACATGAAATAAAAAACACATAGCTATACACAATAATAAAAAAAAAATCCTAATTCTCATCCTCACCTGTCCCAATTTTTCAGGCCCACCCAGAATATTTTATAACAGTCGTTACTTAGTTCTGGTTTGTAAAGCATAGTTTTTTGCTGCTATTTCAAAGAAAATGTTTGCTAATTGATGAAAACAAGTACAGTTGTAGCACTAGAGACACCTATACGTTGATAGAGCTGTTTCTATACATTCAACCTGGTAAAATCTATCACCAAGCACAAATAGAGATTGATAACAACAACACTAGATTTCCAGCATGAGTGACAGATACTGTAGAAAAAATGAAAAAATAAAATTCCACATCCCAACCAAATTTTTCAGAAAAGTTGGATGTGAATCTAGAATCTTTTTTATCATGGCCATATTTCAACAAAACTACACTGTATTACATTTAATTGGGATTTTGCACTTTTTATGTTCAACTTACATGTATAGCTTAAACTTATGTGAAACCTTTTTGTTTTTTTACAATTTTCCAGAAATACTTTTACTTGAGAAAGACACAGGCAGACAGAATAGCATCATGACAATATCAACAAAGCAATGTTTATTGGTATAAAACTATTTCACTGTTTGAATTTGCTGTCAAATATCTACATTTGTTGAAGAGTATTTTAGCATTATACAAATTACTTGAATCAAACATGCCCTTTTCTACATACAATATACCTTTGGTTCATTCTTTGATATCATGCCAAAAACTTGAAGCAAGCTTGCCCTTTCTGACACATCACACTCACTGATTATATTGGCAAGTTTGTCAACATTATCGATGACTGGTTTCCTGTTCTGAGAGTAAATTTGTGGCAGTACTGTACTAAGGAAATAGTTCCCTGTCAATGTACGAAAGAGAAAACTGAAAACATGAAGTTTTACCACCCTAGGCCTTTGATCTAGGAAACAATAAGGACAATCATTTCAACATTTTTTTTAGATCCAGTAAAGCATTTTCAGTTACTTTACGATATCGTAGAAAGGGATGATTTTGGACAGGACATGTGTCCAAATCCCCATTAAAACTGAAAATTATCTCCAAAAAATCAGAAATTACTCATTAAAATCTGTGGTAAGCAATCATTATTTTCTTTTGACCCATTGATTATCAAACTGGATTGTCACTAAGTCTTAGGAACATGATTTAAGATAGATCCCTACATTATACCATAATGGGTTCATCAAAAGACTGATTTATAAAAATAGAAATTAGAAATTAAGTGCTAGAACTTGTAAGAATCATACTCAGAAAAATCACACCAACTTGACAATGGGGCACATATTCATGGTGTATTGAGAACAAATTGACAGTTTGTATGTCTTATATGTCTTAGAAGTGTCAGAGGATGCAGAGAAGCAAGTTTAAAGTTACAAAGGAATGGTAGGAGAAAATAAGTTATTTTTCCTTTGATGATGAAATTGCAATGCACTCATATAACTCATTCCACAAATCACTCACACTTAAAAAAGAAATTATCGCCATTTCCGCATTCCAAATAACAAAAAGAGTTGTGTGGTGTTTTTTTTCAACACACTCGGTATAGTTTCGCTTTTTTACCGTTTGACCTTAAGGACATTCTTCTATGGAAATGCATGTCACCTTTTCACAATTCTGTTATCTGATTGGCCAAATACTGATAACTTAGTGGTGTTTGAAAAAAAAAATGTATTGAAAATTTGACATTGTGTGCCACGTGTTATTCTCTTGAAAGAAATGTAGTAACTTAGAAATAAAAAGATGAAAATTTTACAGCATCAGCTATCTTTCTTTATAGATTGTACTTGTGTCACCATGACACCACAATTCTCCTGATTCTTTCAGAGAATAGCACATAATAGAAACCATTGAGAAGTGTGTTATAGTCTTTCCCATATCTTTTCTGCTAAATGCTCAATAGGGTTGTTCAGTGAAATACTCATGGCTTACCATAACCATTAACACAGTGGAGATAACTCACCTCTTAGTATAGTACTTATTATCAGATCTACATATTTAGCCAGAGTATCAGCATTGTCAAGTGCTGCCAGGGAAAGATAACTGGAAACATTCCTTGTCAGTTCCTTATTGTTAAAACGGAGAAAATTCACTACCACTGGAATAGCTAGAGACATCACCTTGGTCTTACTGTAGTGCTACAAAAAAAAAAAAATTCGTAAGTTTTTGTAAGAATCAGGCAAAATGGGAAAAATCAGAAACATGCATGTTAAAACCCTGCCGATCTCACAATATAATTTCACTCAAGGATGCCTAATCTCTGCATCACTGGATTTTCTCAGAAATTTTTCAATAGAATCATGTTTGAAAATTCAGGTTTTTGACTCAGTTATATGCCTTAAAATTATCAATTTTGGTGCATTTCAATGGTTCTAACTCAATTTCACAAAGTGATAAGGAAAATCTCCTCTTTTACCCTTGATTCTGATGGTTTAAAATCAAACTTTCAAAATGGTAGGTTTTTCATATCATGTTTCACCAACTGCCTGATTCTTACAGAGACTGACACTTCAACAAAACATTACATTATTTTAAAAAAAAATAGTAATTAGTATTGGCAAGAAAAAATTGCTGAAAAAGTACCGGTACACACAGTTAAAGTTACCCACAACAGAGTAAGAAAAATCATCATGATAAATGTATTTTTTTCAAAATTATTCTTATTTTCCACACATGAAAAATAAGGAGCTATATTATCCATCCTCGTGACAATTTTCATTTTGGAAAATAAAACTGCCACAGAAATTTCAGGATTTTCAATATAACAATGATAAGAGGTACATGTACTGCATTACTTTGAGAAAGATGATAGTTTGGTCTATTGATTTATGTCCTAAATGTTCATTGGTTGATAAACCATACATGTATGGCAGGTTATTTAGCAGTTGTAAAATAAATTTAGGAACTTTGAAGCAAAAGGGTATACAAAAAATTTGGCAGATGATACATGTAAGTGGCGCACATGTACTAATGAGACAAAAGTAAATGTTTTGCAGAATATAATTTGGTGTTTTTAGACAAACCTCCAAAATTACCCACTATACAGTATCAATAACATCTGATCAATCAAACAGACCCTTGTTTGTACCAGTCTGTAACTTCAAGCCAAAATGTCATTACTGTTCCTTAGATAAAATGTGCTTGATGGACAACAAGTAACTCCCAAGTTTAAAATGTTTGGTTTACATGTAGCTTCGCTGAGGATAGAACTTCCCTCCCTTGAAGGGCTTCACACTAAATACCATACTCGACCATGCTTATGGGGAAATATTAGGAGTAACCAAGTATCCCATGAAAACCAGATTTTGAGCTGGCTACCAAACTTTTTGGTAGAATTCAGTAAATATAAATAGAGAATAATTAACAGAAATGTAATCTGGGCTACGTGGCTCAAAAATGCCAAGTTTTACCCCTGAATTGTTACTTCCATGGGACCACTGAGGAGGTTTGGAGATGGCAGCAGGTGTGTGAGGACTATAGTATTATAGTATTATTGTGTAAGGTTTTCCATTAGGGTTAGTTATTTATCCAAGGCATAGCCAAAGTCCAATATAGCTAGTCGAGCACCAACAACTCAGCCAATATGGAAAACCTTAGACAATTATACGTGTATTGACTAACAAGTCAAATACGTCATGTTGGCCTAGCGTCATACTGGCCAAGGCCATTATGGATTTTAACCAGGCCAATATGACATATTGTGCAGGTGAAAGCTATATTAGACATCCCATATTGGCACACTTTTGTATTTAGTATTGTGTTGGCAGTTTTGAGCATATTTAGGCTAATATTTGAACATTAGTCAATAATATTTTGTATTGATTCAAACATACCATAAAAATACAGCTCATAATGTCTGATGCTATCTTAGCATGAGGAGGATCTTTGTCTGGAGAGGTTGGATTAAGGTCATACTTCTGACAAACTTCCAACAACAACACAAGTGACTTGGAATGTGTTTCAATGGAATCAGTCTCCCTACAAAATACAGGTAAATTTCAGCAATATGTTGATACACACAATCATAAGCAAGAATCCTTGTAAAATGTATATTTTAATTCATGTTATTAGGTCAAGTAGACTTACATGATAGATTCACATCCCACTTTCACAAAAAATATGGGGCGGTTGCAAAGGTCCGGAAATTTTGACAGCCCATGCCAGACATTTTATCAAACTTCAGCTGACGTTTTGTCAGTCTTTTTACATGCTCAGATCGAAAATAAACTTTGTATGTAGTTATTTTAAGATAAATATTGGAAAGTGTGTTATTTCATCACATATTCTGTCTTTTACAAAATATCAGAGCGAGTGAATGTGTTTGGTTTTGACCACACGTGGACGTTCCAATATGTAAACAAAACATCTTATCTCTCTGACTTTTTCATCACATAGGCAAACAGCCGAAAACTTCTGAGTGATGAACAAATTGTTGATTATTTATAAAAGAAAATCGCGAACACATTTTGTCAATATATTGATTTAAATGGTCTGTTCACTTCTGTGTTAAAATGATTCAATCGACAAATTAATAATTACAAACTACATGTACGACTGATTCAAAGTTTCAGTTCCATGTGCTTTCGTTACCTCTGAAAGATCGGCGGGAAAATGGTCAATCTTTTTTCTAAATAAATGTATGAAGATTCTCCAAGTTACTTCAATTAATTCGTATAGGCAATGGGGCTGCACATGTACCGTTAATTCAATTATGCAAGCAACTAATCAGTTATAGGTAAATCAAAGTCACAGGTGGCTGCATATCAGCTAAAATTGACACACACCTGTCAATTAATTCATCTAGAAACTGATGCGAAAAAAGACCTGATTTTGAAATTCCAACCTCAATTTTTTTTTTTTTTTTTTTGTCAATTTGTTAGAAGCAGGAGGGGATGAAAATCTACCAATTAATTTTATTTGACCTAATATAGACAAAAGAAATTTGTCAAACAATTTCTGTAACACATATTGTGATAGAGTTTCTCCTGTCCAGTAAATCCAGAAAAAGTGAAAAAAATCATCCCTGCAGTGTCAAATACCACAACACAAATAACAATCACAAAGACTTATTATACAATTGGTTTTTGTTTTTGAAAGTTACAAAATGTACCTGTTTTATTCTTAAGGAAATGGAGTGTCAATAATGTCCAATAATTGTATATGTAGATACTCTAAAACATTAATTGCTCAAAACTGTTCTGTTGGAAATTCAGTATTTCATGTATGCAAAAAGGAAGTGATTGTTTGAATTTTTAATGCAGATGCAGCGTGTGTTTTAGGAAGTCTCGCATATTCCTGTTCTTTGAGACATCAGCGATATCACAAAATTGCGGTGCATAATGTAATTTGGATATAAATAGCTCCATCCATCACAGGCAAAGCCAAAAATTATGTCACATTTTCATGCAACAATGAACTCTAATTATTGTACATGTACATGTTATACTCAGTGACTACTGTGAAAGTACTATTGTTCATGGGCTTCCAATTTTCGTGGTTTTCATGGGTGGGCCAAACCATGAATTTGGTTCCCAATGGAAAGGAGATACTGAACACCTCAAAAGCATGAATTCAAAAAATGGGTTTCTTCCTTAATCCACGAAATCTGGTATCCACAAATCAAAGTACTTTCACAGTATTTTGTATTATTATCTAGCAAACCCTGCAGATAAACATATGAAAATTCCAGAAAGGCAAATGTCTAAACATGAAATAATACATGCATAATGTAGTGAACCGAAAAAAAAAGGATTACAATAAAAACTGAAGATAAGGGAATCAGGATGTAACACAAAGGCTCAAGCCTTAGTAATATGAGCTCCCACAAAAAGCCAGGAGTAACATCATGTGCTTTGGAAGGGTAAACATGTCCTTCTCCGCCAGCTGCACCTGTCATATTGCAAGTTAGTGTAATCCTGAAATAGACTAGTAACAATAATACAGCTCCCCTACACGAGTCACTAAGGGGCCTGGTCAACTATTTGGTTTTTATGGCAGAGGTAGGATAATACTTGAAATATTAATATCTTGGACAAGTATTTCATCCTTATTTCATTAAGCTTAAAGTGAAAGAAAAAACAGGGATTACAACTACTACAATAAAAACTACATAAAAAAATGTACCTAATGGCTGTTGTGACTCTTGTAATACATATCTCAACCACACTCTGATCATTATCGTTCTGTGTATAATCTTTACAGTCTAGAATCTTACTGATGGCCTCTAGAACTGGTGTAATATCATCTTTAATATCTTCATCTGACAAGGAAAATAACTCTCCTGCCTTGGACAAATCTCGCTTTTCTAAAACTTCTGCAAACAGTTTATTCATAGTGTTTCCATGGTATCTGGAATCCTTGTATTAGTCTAAAACACAGTAAAAAGCCCTGCATTAAATGGTGTTTTTGAAATACAAGTATTAAAATTATTTGATTTGGAATGTGAAGTATAACGTAGATAGGAAACCTCACTTTTCAGGATCTCTAGGCTTGGAACATGCTCAATTTCAATTTTTTGCCTACTTTCTCAATCAAATAGCTACAAATATTTTTGTTAAACACACAGAAAATTCTTAATCGGCAAAACAAAAAAAATTGCCTTGTTTCTTGTTACCAGCAAAAAGGGGTGTAGGTTGGTAGGGAACTTATTTCATTCTTCAAAAACATTTAACATTGTGTCAAAGGGGGAAACTATAAAGATTTTAACAGTACTTGACCCAAATTTGCCGTAAAATGTTTAGGGTAAGCACAAAAAACTAGGATAGGTAGGGTAGCAGATAGGAACAGATATATTGTTTGTTTTGACCTTACATACATGTAAATATGTCAAATAGAAGCAGCAACAGTAGTTAACAAATTGAAAGAAAAAAAGTAATGTCCTGAAGGTAACAGAAGTGACTGTCCTATGGGAGAAAATTCAACATTTTCTTTAGCCAAACAAATAAAAATGTTTGATAAAAGAATTTATATCAGTAAAAGTAAGTTAATCTTTTCAGATAGTCTTGAGGTCTTCTATATTTGTTTTAATTACAGTAGAAATGAATATTATTTATGTTTGGGAAATGTATGTAAGTATCTTTCTCCCATGTTCAAGAACCTAACATGCCTCAGAAAAAATACATCTTAGATCATATTATCCAAAGCAAAACATAGCTTTCCTAAGATAGGAAAGCCATTCATGATATTGAAATAGGAGGCCAGTTCAGGTTGCATCTAAAATCTTCAATGTGCATTTGTTTACATCATAGCTAATGCATAAAATATTACCATCTTCCATGGAGAACTGATATTGTTCCAAAAATTTACAAATTATAAAATTAAAAAAGGGAAAATTGCTGGAGCTGTTTGTGAGAGTATAATGATATTTCAGGTATGTAAATTAAGTATCACAGCACTCGCTTCTAAAGGCAATGCCCACTCCATATTAATAACTTCTTTATTGCATGATACACCTATAAGGGTCAAGGGAGTTCATAAGTACACACAGACAGATACACAAACAAAACGTGGAGTGACACAATATTAACAAAATATACAATATGAATAAGTCAAATCGTATGATAATGCATGAATGAAACTCCAGTGAGGTCAACAAGCAGGAACACTAAACCACATTCGAAGGAAACGGGCAGAAAGTAGATTGGAAAATAATAAATGATTACTTATTTTTGTGTAACTTTTGTATCTTGAGTTTGCAATATAGTCTAGACCAACCACCACATGTAAACAGAAAGTGACACTACTTAAATCGAACGCACCTTTTTCGTTTGCCTGTGTTTTGAAGAGATAGTATGTCAATAAAGGTATGAAAAACAGTTAGAAAAACTCAATTATCAGTACAGTGTAAATATTCGAGGTTTTTGTACATTTCTATTCGCTGACAACACAACTTCCTGTAAACAAAGTTCTAACATTTAGAGACCCAAATACGGTGTGTAGAAAAAAGACTAGAGAAGACCAGAGAAGTCCAAAAGTCAAAAGAGCGTATTTTTTTCGAACCCCAAAACCGAAAATTTAAGTAGCGAATTACTCTAAAATAAGTTCGCATTAACATACTTCATAAAATATGCAAAACTTAGCATATAAAGGTATTATTTTACAAATATATCACACTTCTTAGTTCTGGTCTTTTCTGGTTTTTATTTCTACCATCATAGACTTGTAACTTAATTTAATTACGGTTCTACTATGGTCTTATCTCTTATCATAATGTAATAGTTAATTCAATAAATTATCACGCATCATTAATTTGATATACGGTTTAATTTGGGGATCTAACTAGTGAATAAGACATCAGTTTCTGTAGAATAAGAGAACCTAAAACCAGACTGAAAACTATAAAGTAATATATTTGTCTACCTAATATTTCAACATGTGAATTTACAAATCGTTCTTTAAAAAATGCATACATATACTACAACGAAAAAATAACTGGTCGGTAGTTTCCGCCTTGTAGACAGTTACTTTTCGTCAAAACAGGACAAACTCTAACCGTCTTGATCTCATTTTGTGCTATTCCTGACAAGAGAGGTTAAAGACAGACAACCTAGTCCATTCATACAAATGTATAACTTATATCTAAAAATCTAAGTCCATACTATCTTGTATAGTAAATCCACCTATAATAAGGGTCACTGTGTGATCGGGAGAATACACACGTATAGTTTATGTTATGAATAAAAGGTAAAAACCAATTAAGGTAAAATAAAGGATGATGGCTTCTTTACAGTTGGTATTAAAAGAATAATTAGATAAAAAGTTATATAAGTAACCTTTAAAAGTTTCAATAATGCTAATTTTTTCTATATTTGCGTTAAATTAAGTTCTGAAATTGATTTATTATAAAATTGTGCTATATAGTTTACCTAATGCGTCATGACTTGCATTACGTTAATGCTTCTTTTGCTATCATAGTCTTATTTAATAATTTAAAATAAAGTAATTTAACAGCTAATAGCATTATTTTCTTAAAATTTATGACAAGATCAAAAGCTGCTATTCAAAAGAGTCTTAAAAAGACTGGACTTCAGTTTGTCTAGGTGAGTATCTTGACAATATAAGAAATATTGTGTTGTACAGGCTTGTGCAAATAAAGCATTTCTATACCCTCTGTACACCTAGTTATATTCATATGTCTTGTGTACATATATCACATCTGTGAATACATGCCAAAGGCAGTGTCAAACATATATATTGGTTTGCGCTGTGTCATTATTTTTCTTTTGGATTTACTTGAAATTGTTTTAAAAAACATATACATAACTGGAATTCAAGAACCTCAGCCCATACATGCAACTGGCATCTCAGAACCTAGCTCAGTCCATACAGAACATACAACTACTGTCTCCGAAGAACCGCAAGGGAGGGATCACTCATTATATGATGATTGGTGGGGTGTGGTGGGGTTCTGACAAACGAGGGTTGTTTTTTTTTCATGTTTTTGTTGTCTATAAATTAAAGGGGTACATTTTTATAACATCACATTTGAAGGTATACACAATTTCAAGTCTGTATTGGGGTTGTGTATCTGATAAATCTGTCATGGTTTTAGCATGACAGGTCAACATCTGTATTGAATTACATCTGCAGTCATCTTTCATCGACTTTACAACTTGTTTTCAAAATAAATTTTGAATTGATCAGTCAGAATCATTTCATATAATTTAGATATCGTTGGAAGAATACTGACAGGACGGTATTTTTTTTTTTTTTTTTTTTTTGTCCGATGGATCACTTTTTTATATAAAGGTACAACCTTCTTTAAGCCTGTTTGGAAAATTACCATTACAAATAGTATTATTTATTGAAGATGTACGTAATATTTTTGTTAAGAACAGGAGTCGGTCCTAACACGTTGCTTAAGCGTAGATGAGATATTATCAACATCTGTAGCTTTCTTAATACTAATTTTACTAAAAATTAACCTTGCTTACCTAATTGACCAATACGTTATTTCGGAAACAACCTGTGGTGAACTCTCCCTTTTCCAAAAAAAAAAAACACAGTGTATAGCATCTCTAATGTCCTCATTAAACCATTCTGACTGTTTGAATGAGGGTTCACCCGCTTTATATTCTTATAAGGGCATTTAGAGACTATCGATAGAATAGAACCGATATGGGAGTACGTAACTTAAGTTCACCATAATTTAAATAGTATATTCTTTCAGAGATCAACCCAAGCTCCTCAATAAATTTAAGCTATTTTTAAGTCAGCACTGGAAGGCCCCGACAATAAAATAATAAAACCCCCGCGGTAATAGAACGATGACAATTCTTCAAAATCAAACTGAAAAAGTAGTATCACGACACAAAGCCACATAAATGACAAAATATCTCGTTATTGTGGACAGGCGCATGAAATACGCGGTTTTATAAAGCCTTAACCACCTCTTTGATGTAAGATAAAAAAAACAACAACCACACCATAAAACTCGCTCAATAATACATCCAATTCTCCCCATGGATACCTCAACATAAACCATATAAACAAATAATACATCCACGCAATGAACGCTTGCAGTTACTGAAAACTAACCCTGACAGAACATAATTTATGACAATACTATCATCGAGGGAAACGCAGGTGTGTAGACAGCAGTCCAGACTTACCACATACTCTTCCAGAAAAACACACAAGCATTATAGACAGTGAACTCAACCTAGCCATGAAAAAGAGAAATCTCGATTTTAACGCAAAACAATTTCGGGCAGATAGTCTAACACAAAACATACTTGAGTAGGGACGTTAAAATAAACAGACAAAACAAAAACAAAACATAACCAACCTAATTGTCATAAATCATACACAATGAATAAGATATCAGGTTTCCAAAATACTTTCCTGACACCTACCAGTGTTTGACACTGAAAAAACAAAAGTGGTCATATCACAGACAATTTGAGAAAATGGCAGACAAATCGGCACAAATGCATCATATAGGCAGGCATCACTGGATTACACGTCCAAATAGATACCAAACAGATTTATGTTTTAGATAGCTGACTGTTTCTCGTGTAACGAAAGAGTTCTGAAACTCGATCGTTCACAGTCCTGTTCATGATCATTTGATTGTGGTCTATATGCAATTGCAAACACGGCTGAATTCTGTATAAGTGGTTTTACTGGTGGTCTTCAATACGAAGAAAAATATATGAGAGACCATTTCGATTTGGATGTCAGATAATACCTGTAATAAGATCGAAGAAAGAAGAAAATGTAAAGATAAACAATTGAACGCGCCCACGAGACAAAAAAACAAGACAAGCACAAGAATTATACAAAGAAAAGGATAAAGAGGTTAAAAAGGGCTGCAAAGATGACAAGAAAAAAACATGTGGAACAACTTGCAGAAGAAGCAGAAACCGCATGCAGCAAAGGAGACATCATGACTCTTTACAACACCACACGTCAACTGAGCGGCAGAACATCCAATACTGACACGCCTGTAAAAGAAAAGAATGGAAACACACTCACAAAACCTGAAGAACAATTGAAACGTTGGAAAGAACATTTCGAAGAAGTCATGAATAGACCTCCTCCTACAGATCCACCAACTGTAGAATATGGACAAGATCTGAGGATTAAGATAGAGCGAATAACTAGAACAGAGGTAACCACTGCAATTAAACATATGAAAAATGGCAAAGCAGGCGGAATAGACAACACCCCTCCGGAAGCAATGAAATCATTAGATTCTATCTCCATCGACAAGTTTCACCATCTTTGGAACAGAAAATGGGAGGAAGAACAAATACCCGAGGACTGGAGCAGAGGTATCTTGGTAAAACTTCCTAAAAAGGGAGACAGGACTATATGTGGAAACTGGAGAGATATAACTTTGCTTTCCATCCCTAGCAAAGCACTATGCCATATCATCTTACAAAGAATGAAAAATTAAGTTGTTAAAATACTGCGAGATGAACAAGCCGGTTTCAGACAGAAAAGATCATGTACTGACCAAATTGCCACCTTAAGAATCATTATAGAACAAACCATTGAATGGCAGACATCACTTTACCTTACATTTATTGATTTTGAGAAGACATTTGATAGTATAGACCATCAAGTACTATGGAAAAATCTAAGACACTATACTATTCCAGATATAATTATATCCATCATTCGTCAGCTCTATGAAGGATTCACTCGTCAAGTTATCCACAGTGGGAACCTAACAGATCCTTTTCCCGAATCTACAGGAGTTCGACAAGGATGTCTCCCCTCTCCTGTTCTCTTTTTGATGGTCATAGATTGGGCCAGCAAAACATCTTATAGTCAACCTATGGAAATGAAATGGACCTTACAATCATGTCTTGAAGACCTTGACCTTGCCGATGATATTTGCCAACTTTCACATCGCCACCAAGACTCGCAAGAACAGGCCTCCAACCTAGAATCAAATGCCAAAAAGGTCGGACTATACGTCAACCCAACAAAGACAAAATCTATGAGGATCAATGCTAAAAGCGAAAATAAAGCCTAGATAAGAGGTTCTGAAATAGAAGATGTGGCACAATTTACCTATCTTGGAAGTGTCATTAGTACAACAGGAAGGACAGATGAAGACATAGTAGCAAGGAAAAAGAAAGCACAACAGGCTTTTGCTATCCTCAATCGATCTGGAGGAGAAAAGTACTAAGAACTTCTACAAAAGATCCGAATTTTGAACTCTAATGTTAAATCAGTGCTTCTATATGGATCAGAGACATGGCAATCAACTATTGCATCCACCAAAATAGTACAAGTGTTCATAAACAGGTGCCTAAGAAACATCCTTGGAATAAAGTGGCGAAATAAAATTAGCAATAACAACTTATGGCAAAGGACCAAACAAGAACCGGTCATGCAAACAATTACATCAAGAAAATGGAGATGGATTGGACACACGTTGAGAAAAGGAAGTACTAATGTAACACGCCACGCCCTAGAGTGGAACCCTCAAGGCCACGGAAAAAGAGCTAGACCAAAAAACACATGGAGGCGAGATTTGAGTACAGAATCCCAGAAGATTGGAAAGACCTGAGGATAAATCAAAGTACGGGCAAAAGATAGGAGGAGATAGAAAACCACAGTGGTCGTCCTATATCCCCCATGGGATGAAGTGGATTAAGTCAAAGCAAGTCATTTCGATTTCATATTTTGAAAAGGGAGAGTTAATGGTTAGATGGTAAAGGAAAACATTTGAGCAAACTTTACGACAAACATGATGACTTTTCATTCAGAATTGTCAACTTTCCTTTCATCTGTGGCACCATATCCCTTCAGCCCCTGCGTATGGAGTTTTCATATCACAACTCATACGTTATGCCAGAGCTTGCCGTAACTACGCAGACTTTTTGTATCGCGCTAGACTTCTTACGGTTGGGTTTCTGGAACAGGATTATGTTGCTCCAAGATTGAGGTCATCATGTCAAAAGTTTTATGGTCGTCATCATGAACTCGTGGATAGTGCTCCCATTTTTTTAATCTTCGATCTAAAATTGATAAAAATACGACTTCATACATACAAAATTTTATAAAAATAAAGGAGATTATATACAACTGCAGATTAAAATTTCATAAAAATTTACATCATTTTTTGTCAATGAAGCCACGACAGGGGCTGATATTGACCTAGGCATCACGCGAAATCTTGCTTCGTTAAGCGGATATCAAATTTTACAGTAGCACTCACAAGCATCCGCGATCAGGTTTCTAGACACAGACCATAGTCAATGAAATGGATTAAAAATAACCATAAAATACAAAGATTATCAAAACCAGCATACAATGGGAAATTTCGCATCTTTCATTTCATTTAGAAGTCCGTATAATAAGCACTATTTTACGACTTGTTTCATTGGACTGTTTGATCACGTAGTGACAGTCGAACAGTCGCCAA
This sequence comes from Perna viridis, assembly GCA_037379345.1. Lineage (NCBI taxonomy): Eukaryota > Metazoa > Mollusca > Bivalvia > Mytilida > Mytilidae > Perna > Perna viridis. The sequence continues at coordinate 36,932,069 of CM074522.1, read as the reverse complement.
TCATCTCATGCGTACTAATTTCCTACGTGACCTTAGGAGCAAAAGTAATCTCACTGGTTCCCTGCACGTCAATATCATAAGTGACCCTAGGATCTCTAAATATATTTGTTTGTGAGAAACTTGTGGAACAAAAATATTACCGGATTGCCAGGTTAAGGAGAAAAGTTGCCGAAGCTGAAGGGAACGCCATTCGGGAAACAGTTTTTCTACTTTTTTAAAGGTGGGTAACTTCACAAAAGCATCCCCTAATGCACACATTTTATTCAGTTTATATTCATTTGGAATATATCACACCAATGCAGTTAATGAGATTGGGAATTGCTAATTTTCTGATTCATCGAGTATATGGAATCCAAAAGTACAGAAAGATACAAGCTGTTTCAATGCCCTTTTGGGTCTCTCATGACTGTTACTTATTGGGATTCTGTTAGTACTTGTACTTAGTACTGTAGAGGTGGCAGAATCCAGCCCTTGGGTAATCGGATAGAAGTCAGAATATGTGTATACTACTGGTTGAGCTGCTGCGTTGATGCTCTTGCCTGATTGTATGGTCATTTCATTCATATTGATGGTAATTAGACAGCAAAAATGGAAATTGACATGCTGTGACTGGATTCAATAGTTGTTAAGCTACAAAAGCCTACAATGCACTTACATGACTTTGGGACAACCCTAATTTTAAAGCCTTTTAGACATACATGTAATAAAATTTGGTTCAATCCTATGATAAGCAGAAGCCATTGCTTTATAGTGGAATTGGTGAAACAGAAAAAAAAACATGGGAGATTGATTTAACATGTATATTTTTAAATGTGTATCATCAAATCTATGTGTCTGAAAAGTTCAAAATGTTGTGGGTAACTGTTCTCCCATTTGTTTTGTCTAGGTGTCATGACTGCTCGGTTTATAACCTTCTTTTTAAAAAAAAGCTTTGTGTCTCACAGAGTAAAAATTCAGCAAGAAATCTGTGAGCGATGGCTCACTAGTGAGACACCCACTTTCAACCACGTTATAAGGAAAATAAACAAAGTCTTCGGTAAACAGGAAGTTGTTGTCGATTTCTTTGTTCAAAATGGATCCTACCATATAGTCAAAAGAGGGAAAAAACCAAAGTCTTCGGTAAATAGGAAGTTGTTGTCGAATTTTCCCAAAAATGGATCCCCGTATAAAGCATAACTACAGAAAAAAAATGAAAAATTTCAAGCCACTGTGATGAGTAGTTGCCGAGAATAGCGCGACAAAAATGTCAAAATATAAAGTCAAAAATAAAGTCCTCGATTGACAGGAAGTTGTTGTCGATATTTTGGATCATATATCGTACCATATGGCATACTTAAGTGCCAATACAATGTGCTTAAACCTCAAGCTACTGTGATGAGTAGTTGCTGAGAAAGTTCGACGAAAAAATTTCAACTTGCAAAATATGTTAAAATAAGTTCTCGGTAGACAGAAATTTCTGAAAATAAATCCCACCATATGGCATAACTACAGGAAGAATATATGAAAATTCCAAGCTGCTGTGATGAGTAGATGCTTAGAAAAGTGTTACGAAAATTTCAACTTTCAAAATATAATCAAAAATAAACAAGCAACACAGACAAGGGTAAAACTGTATACCCCCTCTGATTCGAAACAGAGGTTTAAAAAATACTTTCCCTATTTAAATATTATACAATCCATTTTTTTATGATTTGAAATGTGAACAGAGCAAACTATGACCGAAGGCCTTCATTGACTCGGTACTTAAGTACTTTGATTATTGAAAAGTATAAACAAAAATTATCGCATAAATTAAAGCCTTTTACGACAAGCTTAGTGCTGCTGTGGGCCTATTCTTTCTTTTGACACCCGGACCGGGTAAATATCAATAATGAACTATATATAGTCTTAGAGCTATGTTCATTAACAGGTCCTGTTTTCAGACCCACCAAATAGGCGCCATTTATTGCCTCCCTTTATTAAATCGAAAATGAAAGTTGACTTTTGGGAAGTGTGGAAATTTCCTGGGTAGCCGTGCTTTTAGTATGAAACATGACACACCGAAAAGCTGACGGTAGGCCAATTGTAACTTCACGGGATCTTGAAATCTTCTAAGTAAATAATGTTCAAATATATGGATTCGCTGTCAGCATTATCTTAGAGGAGAAAATATAGTTAAGATCTTCCATTTTTATCAGTGACAGTGTAGAACAAAGTTCGCAAGTTCATTTGTATAATGCATAGAGCTACATTGTTTAAAATGAAAGTTCTAATGTATACATTTTGATTTTGTGCTTGCTTATTTCAATCTTTTGTAACTATCTGGTTAATTAATTAAAAGTATTCCATAGCTTTCAAACTCGAAATGTATTTTACAGCTAGTTAGGTACTTAATATATATATATCCAAAAAGAAAATACTGTAAAATGTGTTTTGCCTATTTACACATTAGAAAAAAAATGTGTGGGTTGGGAGGGATTTTTTTTTATCTTACTATTTTTTTTTTACACAGAATGGTGGAATTCAGGCTTGAAGAGTGCAGTGCTTATATTAATTACCAGTATTGAGAAATGAAAAAAAGAATTTGGCTGCGCTATTTATAGCTGAAAAAAAAATAGTTTGAATAGGCAGATAGAGTTAATAGAAAACACACATGTTTTAATTTGGCCATATTTGCATATTCCATTTAATACCTAAATATTTAGCCAAAAATAGTACATAGTGAAAATTAATATATTAACTGAATAATGTGTTATTTGCATTCATATGGAATAGAACAAGACAAGTTCTGTTTTGATTTTCACTCATAGTGGACCTTTGTCTTAGTTAATTTTCAAATATAAAGGACATGGTACATTTAGGGATGTTTTTGGTCCCCTTCTAGGCTGAAATTCTAAGCATGGTAATAGAATTTACCTATCAATATTTTTGATCAGGAATTACATGTAAATTAGTACAACAACAATACCATAGAACTTTTAGTAAGTTTTTGTTGAGTAATGACAAGTCAAACTTGGTTTAAAACTCATAATATTTTTTTGCAAAAATAGCTAAAATTTTGTGCAAAATTGGTCTTTTTTTCAAATTTTTGATGCCTGCACCATGTAAGACTCTATAAATCTTCAGGAATTCTGATTTTATAGATGAAAATTCTTCAGAATATCAAAATAATACATAAGTCTACATTGGCCAAGACACTGGTGTTTCATGTGGAATGGGTAATTTCTTTCCTGGTTTTGTAAAATTTAAGAAAACCAGCTATTTAGACCAGTGATTATGACTTATATGTGCAGTAATGATAAGGTATAAAAATAGGTAATTAGATTTTAGGTTTAAAGCTTTAGTTCAGCAAGTAAAAGTTTGCTGTGACTCAAACATCAGTTTTCTTGAAAATAAGGGGCCAATTTCATCCATAAATGTACTTCAACCTTTCTGCTGGTACAGATGGTACTATACATGTAATTCAGTTTTCATGGATTTTCCTATCTCTTAATTTTATGTACTTACAGTTATAATCGTAAAAAGTAATGATGAATCACAAGGATTTTTTTCTATAAATTATAATTTATAAATGCTTCTTTTTTTTACTGTAGAATGGTTGACCAGAAAAATGAATAAAAGGCTGACAGCATTTTATCTGTCACCATCACGAGACAAAGATGCAGTTGTTGTTAGGGTAATATTAGTATTTGAAAGTACTACAACTAAGATATGATTTTCCTACTTTCACTTTCACTGTCTGTTTAGAAAATCAGCACTTGCATGATTGCTTCAGCATATGACCTTGATCATGTTGATATTCGTTATTTCAGTCGTGCTCAAGCTATATACATTTAGTCAGTACAAGTATAACACTTAGATAATTGTGTTAGTCTTTTGTAAGAATCTTGCAAAATGGGAACTTATCAAAAACCCACCAATCTTACAATATAATTTCATTCAAAGATGATTTCCTGGTTTGAAAAGACTACTATTTGATCTCTGCTTTACTGGATTTGTTCAGAACTTTTCAGTAGAATGTACGAAAAATGAGGTTTGGACAGTTAAGCCAAATAAAAAAATATGTGTGGTTCCAGTCACCTATTTGAATAAAATAGGGTAATCATATTAAATTTTTTTGAAAAACTACTGTTGCTAAATCCTACAAGATGAATGCCTAAGTGTTCAATGAAAACATAATCACAGTAACTGATCATTACACAATCATCACATACTGGAATGAAACATATGCAGGCTGTAATATGGCTTTCAATTGTCTCGTGGCCACAGCTGCAAGCAAGTGCTCAGCTACTGTTGTTTACTATTGTAAATGCCAAGTCCGGTCAAGAAAAGTTACAAAAAAATCTGGATTACCTGAAGTGAGTAGGGTTGGACTGGTTTGTTTTTTTTTTAATTTTTATTTTGGCAAAAAAAAAGTTTCGAGTCAGCTGTAAAAACTATGGTTTGTCAGGCAATTAAACAACTTCAACAAATTATGAATAAAGGACCAGGAAGTAATTGCTTCAGTTCTGGTCGAATTTTTATCCTGTGTCAAATATCTAATAATCAGAATTCAAAGCTATATCAAGTCTGAATAGTGTGTCTATATATACTTGCCCCAACTGTACATGGTTCGACCTCTGCGGACGTATTAAGCTGCACCCTGCAAAGGATTTTTTTTTCTGTTTACACTCTGGGTAGTTAATACAAAAATACAGATGATGGAAATGTTACAAAGGACCTGGGCCATTTTGCCCTGGCTTCTGACAACATTAGTAGGGCCAAATTTTCATTACAATCTATTGAAAAAACCCAAATTGGTCCCAGAAATGCAAATTTGTCATAATGTGAAAAATTAGATAGGAAAAAATACAAAGATTAACAGCAAAAATTGTTGAAAATATGTTTTCAACATATTTACTTAAAATTGAACATTTTGAATAAATAATTTCTGATGAATCACAGTACAGCCAGTACAATATATGGTTTTTTATACCCCACCACTGTAAGTGGGAAGGCATTATGTAATACTCTCCAAAAGTTATGTATCCATCCATCTGTATGTCTGTCAGTCTGTCCCCCAACTGTTTCCAGTTGATAATGAAAATGAATCAATGATTGTACAGTTGTATATTACTATAAAAGACAGGTTAGATTCAATTTTCAGCATTATCCAATACTGTAAACATATTAATTTACACAGTGTCCTAATTTTGCTATTTTCGCGGAGGACAGATAAGTGGGAAAATAAGTACCCGCGAAATTAATTTCTAACAATAAAAATGATAATCATATTTTGAAACCGTGAAAGGTGATACATGCGAAAATGTTCTTATCCATGTACCTGGTCCATGCTCCCAGTTTTTGATGGGGTCCGATTTGCTCATTTACTTTTGTTACTTTGTATGTATTATTTTGGTTATTGTATGTTCTTTGTTGAGTGTGTCTGTTTCCCATGTGTGGTCTGTTGTGTATGTCTGTTTCCCATGTGTGGTCTGTTTCGTGTGTCTGTTTCCCATGTCTGGTCTGTTGTGTGTGTCTGTTTCCCATCTCTGGTCTGTTGTGTGTGTCTGTTTCCCATCTCTGGTCTGTTGTGTGTGTCTGTTTCCCATGTCTGGTCTGTTGTGTGTGTCTGTTTCCCATGTGTGGTCTGTTGTGTGTGTCTGTTTCCCATGTGTGGTCTGTTGTGTGTGTCTGTTTCCCATGTCTGGTCTGTTGTGTTTGTCTGTTTCCCATGTGTGGTCTGTTGTGTGTGTCTGTTTCCCATGTCTGGTCTGTTGTGTGTGTCTGTTTCCCATGTCTGGTGTTGTGTGTGTCTGTTTCCCATGTCTGGTCTGTTGTGTGTATCTGTTTCCCATGTCTGGTCTGTTGTGTGTGTCTGTTTCCCATGTCTGGTCTGTTGTGTGTGTCTGTTTCCCATGTCTGGTCTGTTGTGTGTATCTGTTTCCCATGTCTGGTCTGTTGTGTGTATCTGTTTCCCATGTGTGGTCTGTTTTGTGTGTCTGTTTCCCATGTCTGGTCTGTTGTGTGTGTCTGTTTCCCATGTCTGGTCTGTTCTGTTTGTCTGTTTCCCATGTCTGGTCTGTTGTGTGTGTCTGTTTCCCATGTCTGGTCTGTTGTGTGTGTCTGTTTCCCATGTCTGGTCTGTTGTGTGTGTCTGTTTCCCATGTCTGGTCTGTTGTGTGTGTCTGTTTCCCATCTCTGGTCTGTTGTGTGTGTCTGTTTCCCATGTCTGGTCTGTTGTGTGTGTCTGTTTCCCATGTCTGGTCTGTTGTGTGTGTCTGTTTCCCATGTCTGGTCTGTTTTGTGTGTCTGTTTCCCATCTCTGGTCTGTTGTGTGTGTCTGTTTCCCATCTCTGGTCTGTTGTGTGTGTCTGTTTCCCATCTCTGGTCTGTTGTGTGTGTCTGTTTCCCATGTCTGGTCTGTTGTGTGTGTCTGTTTCCCATCTGTGGTCTGTTGTGTGTGTCTGTTTCCCATCTCTGGTCTGTTGTGTGTGTCTGTTTCCCATGTCTGGTCTGTTGTGTGTGTCTGTTTCCCATGTCTGGTCTGTTGTGTGTGTCTGTTTCCCATGTCTGGTCTGTTGTGTGTGTCTGTTTCCCATGTCTGGTCTGTTGTGTGTGTCTGTTTCCCATGTCTGGTCTGTTGTATTTGTCTGTTTCCCATGTCTGGTCTGTTGTGTTTGTCTGTTTCCCATGTCTGGTCTGTTGTGTTTGTCTGTTTCCCATGTCTGGTCTGTTGTATTTGTCTGTTTCCCATGTCTGGTCTGTTGTGTTTGTCTGTTTCCCATGTCTGGTCTGTTGTATTTGTCTGTTTCCCATGTCTGGTCTGTTGTGTTTGTCTGTTTCCCATGTCTGGTCTGTTGTGTTTGTCTGTTTCCCATGTCTGGTCTGTCGTGTTTGTCTGTTTCCCATGTCTGGTCTGTTGTGTTTGTCTGTTTCCCATGTCTGGTCTGTCGTGTTTGTCTGTTTCCCATGTCTGGTCTGTTGTGTGTGTCTGTTTCCCATGTCTGGTCTGTTGTATTTGTCTGTTTCCCATGTCTGGTCTGTTGTGTTTGTCTGTTTCCCATGTCTGGTCTGTTGTGTTTGTCTGTTTCCCATGTCTGGTCTGTTGTGTTTGTCTGTTTCCCATGTCTGGTCTGTTGTGTTTGTCTGTTTCCCATGTCTGGTCTGTTGTGTTTGTCTGTTTCCCATGTCTGGTCTGTTGTGTGTGTCTGTTTCCCATGTCTGGTCTGTTGTGTTTGTCTGTTTCCCATGTCTGGTCTGTTGTGTGTGTCTGTTTCCCATGTCTGGTCTGTTGTGTGTGTCTGTTTCCCATGTCTGGTCTGTTGTGTGTGTCTGTTTCCCATGTCTGGTCTGTTGTATTTGTCTGTTTCCCATGTCTGGTCTGTTGTGTGTGTCTGTTTCCCATGTCTGGTCTGTTGTGTGTGTCTGTTTCCCATGTCTGGTCTGTTGTGTTTGTCTGTTTCCCATGTCTGGTCTGTTGTGTGTGTCTGTTTCCCATGTCTGGTCTGTTGTGTGTGTCTGTTTCCCATGTCTGGTCTGTTGTGTTTGTCTGTTTCCCATGTCTGGTCTGTTGTATTTGTCTGTTTCCCATGTCTGGTCTGTTGTGTTTGTCTGTTTCCCATGTCTGGTCTGTTGTGTTTGTCTGTTTCCCATGTCTGGTCTGTTGTGTGTGTCTGTTTCCCATGTCTGGTCTGTTGTGTGTGTCTGTTTCCCATGTCTGGTCTGTTGTATTTGTCTGTTTCCCATGTCTGGTCTGTTGTGTGTGTCTGTTTCCCATGTCTGGTCTGTTGTATTTGTCTGTTTCCCATGTCTGGTCTGTTGTGTGTGTCTGTTTCCCATGTCTGGTCTGTTGTGTGTGTCTGTTTCCCATGTCTGGTCTGTTGTATTTGTCTGTTTCCCATGTCTGGTCTGTTGTGTCTGTTTCCCATGTCTGGTCTGTTGTATTTGTCTGTTTCCCATGTCTGGTCTGTTGTGTCTGTTTTCCATGTCTTGTCTGTTGTGTGTCTGTTTCCCATGTCTGGTCTGTTGTGTGTCTGTTTCCCATGTCTGGTCTGTTGTATTTGTCTGTTTCCCATGTCTGGTCTGTTGTGTTTGTCTGTTTCCCATGTCTGGTCTGTTGTGTTTGTCTGTTTCCCATGTCTGGTCTGTTGTGTGTTTCTGTTTCCCATGTCTGGTCTGTTGTGTTTGTCTGTTTCCCATGTCTGGTCTGTTGTGTGTTTCTGTTTCCCATGTCTGGTCTGTTGTGTGTTTCTGTTTCCCATGTCTGGTCTGTTGTGTTTGTCTGTTTCCCATGTCTGGTCTGTTGTGTGTGTCTGTTTCCCATGTCTGGTCTGTTTCCCATTACATTCTTTTGATTTTGATTTATTTCCAGATTTTACTCAGATTAAAGAGTTTTCTCCTTTTCTTTAATGAATTTCAATGCTTTCTATCGAATTTGTTTCTCTTTAATTATTGAAGTAAATTAAAAACCAAAGTTGAACTTTGAGAAAGGGTGCATTTGTGATATGAAATGGGTGAACATATTTTGAAAAATACAAAATATGCCACAAACTGCCTGCTTTTGGCATGAACTACCTCTTGATTTCATGTTAAAACACCTTTTATCCTGTATTCCCCAGTCAAGCAAGTGTATACACTTAATGGATTCTTGATTTATTTGAATTGCCACTCATGAGTACTATTCTTTCAACAAAATACTGAGAAGCTTTACCAGAGTGACTTAGTAAGCTATACATGTGTGTGTGTTTCAAGGAAATGTATTCATTTATGTTTGATAGATGAAGTTGCCAATCAAGTTTTCTGTTGAAATATACTTCCTGAATAGCATCAGATTATAATACATGTACTTAACACACTTAGTATGTGTAAATGTTACACTTACAATGAATGTCACTGGGCACACAGATCCATGTAAAAATAGGGCAGAAAATATCCTGATAGTACAATCATTAAAAGGCAGGAAGTGGAATATTTGGCTGCTTATCTGTTTAAGTTTGATACTTTTGTTTGTACCTGTCTTTTCCAGAAAAGCTATTGTGATATACAGAAATAACACTTTTAAAAATCTTCCCAATTCTAAGTATACACCTTCTAACAAAGAATTGGGGGGGGGGAGGGTAGTGAGCCAGTATATCATAAACAATACCCTGTCTGTCAACAAATTTTATAAGTACAACTCGTAAAATTTTATTGAAAGTTGATGCATCATTTTGATGCTTGCAAAGAGAGATAATCCAATTTTAAGTTTTATGTGTAAATTTCTTGTAACCCATTTCCTTTCTAACCAATGATATGACTTGGATTCATTTAACTTGATGAGAAGTTAGTCATTAGTATATGTAGATGTCTATAGCAATAAGAAACACTTACGTTTAGAAACTTGTAAAGGGAGGTAATTGATTGTTTGAATGGATTTTGATAAAATTTTAAAGGAAGATTAGGTACCATGTATAAATAAGCATGCTTAAAGGAAGATGATAATTGTTTTAAAATAATTGTTGTGTATCTGCTTTGGGATGTATTCAATCTTAAGCATTATTAAGGTCCTGTCCAAGTGAAGTGGGGATATTCTTTTTGTAGGTTTCTGTCATGGTATTTCTAGCTATTGATAAAATATTTTCAACTCTGTTCAAAATTGTTGATTGTAGAGTTTTTTTACAATTCTAAAAACAAATTACTGGTAATTCATACTGGTCATACTATACTGTAAACATTTTTCCACCATTTTGTTTTGCCTATAATCAGTTTAACTATACTATGAAGCAGCTACTGGTGGTCAGAATTGAAGAGTGCAGTGTCACTCCCTCCCTGCTAGCATAGAATAGAGGAATTCAGTGTCCCTCCTTTCCAGCTAGCCTTTGGGGAAATAAATTTTTGAAGTATTTATTGATATGTATTAGGTTAAATAAAAACAATAATAGTTTAAATGTTGAAGAATTTAAAAGTAGAAGTTCATTTGATAATATAAATATTTGATAAGAAATATGCAATGGGGATTCATTTGGGGGATCGGGATTTCTCTATGGGGAATGACAAATTCTCATTTGGGAATTGGAATGGGACAATTGGGAATAGGGAATGGTGTATGGTATAAGTGGGAATTTTATACAATTCAAGAGCTGTAGCCCAGACTAGAGGATTGCTCTGCCTTTCCTTCCAAGCTTGTCTAGAATAAAGGTAGAGGGTTGCAGTGCTCCTATTTTCAAGGTAGCATAGACTATCCTACATGTATATGAGTTCTACTATTTGTTTTAAGTGTTTAATCTTTGTGGTATTTCAGTAGTACAGTTACTTGTAGAAAGGACACAATGGGGTCTCTTGATGCCACTCCCTCCTGGTAGGTAAAACCAATATTGATAGAAAACCCTGTTTGACAGTAATAATTGTATTCAGAATGAATTCAATCATAGAGAAAAGTGAATGGAACTGAAAACTACAATAATTGTTGCCCAGGCCAAAACCAATTTGGGGTTGGCATCAGGGGGCTCGATTTGGTCCTGTCTTCATGTACCTGTATTCAACCTTTGTAAACAGTACTGCAATTTTGTATGTTTGTGTGTGTTCCTGACTTATTTTTTCAAGGACTTGTACCTAATCAAGGAAGTGGTTACAAATTATTAAAACAAAGTTTTTGAGAAGGAAATGGTTTTGTGCTAATGGACAAGTTTAGCTTTATTGGAGTGTTGGTATGACACATTTGTTTATTGGATTTCCACAAAGTGAGCAATGGTACAAACTGCCATCATGCAACCCCATTCCCATTCATAAACATCAAGATGATTTTCGGGAACCTGTGTATATTAAACACAGGCTAAATTGCAACAAATGACTTTATTAATGTTTTAAAACATATTAAATGGAAACATATGTATAGAACTGGTATGGTAAATATCAGTTTTTGGCATTTTAACTTTCATAAAATCAAATGTTTTTTGAAAAATCAGATGACAACCATATTCTTTTCAAAAGTGAAATAGGAAATTTGGGGCAGGGCTGAGTTTATTGGCCCTCCCCTTTTAAAAACATGATTTATTAAAACTATAAAAAATAACGATATGAATTCTATTTTCTTGTTTTTCATGAATTAATTTGTTGCCAAAGAATATTATCAAATTCTTTTTCACTGTTAGCCTATATCACAATCTTCTACATTATTTTTTATTCTGCTGCCTTTTTGTCTCCCCACCGCTTCATGGAAGGGGACATAGAAATACAAGTGTCAGTCTTGTTCTTCAGTCAGTCCGGTGGTCACACTGTTGTGGATGCAAGTTGGAAACCCTTTGGAGAATTTTGTTCAAATTTTATAGGATTGTTAGTAGTTGATCAAATAGACTGCGACATTTTGATTTGACAAATTTTACAGGAGTTATGGGACTTTAACAATATTGGCAGGGTCTGATGACATGTGGCTATGAGTTGCTTGTTTATGGTTTGAGTGTTACAAAAAGTGGTGTGGCATGTATATACAATATGGTGTGACATCTATATGCAAAGTGGCATGGCATGTATGTTTACAAAGTGGTGTAGCATGTATATACAAAGTGGTGTGATATGTATGTACAAAATGGTGTGGCATGTATATATATATATATAAAGTGGTGTGACATATATATACAAATTGGTGTGGTATTTATATACAAAGTGATGTGGCATGTGTATACAAAGTGGTGTGACATGTACATACATGATGGTTTGGCATGTATATAGACAAAGTGTTTTGGCATGTATATACTAAGTGGTGTGGCATGTATATAGGAAGTGGTATTGCATATACATGTGAAGTGGTGTGGCATGTATATAAGAAGTGGTATTGCATGTACATATGAAGTGGTGTGGCATGTATTTACAAAGAGGTATGGCATGTACATACAAAGTGGTGTGGCATGTATATACAATGAGGTATGGCATGTACATACAAATTGGTGTGACATCTATATACAAAGTGGTGTAGCATCTATATACAAAGTGGTGTAGCATCTATATACAAAGTAGCATGGCATGCATATATATAAAGTGGTATTGCATATAACTGCAAAGTGGTGGGGCATATATATACAAAGTGGTGTGGTATGTACATACATAGTGGTGTGGCATGTATAAACAAAGAGGTCGGCATTTGTATTGTTCTCAATCTGATATTTGGCTTTAAAAAAGATCAGTTCCTTATTCAACTAATTGGTAAGAGTAGGTGAAATCTGCTTGTTTTTGTTAGTTTTTCAAGTTGATATAGCTGAAAAAAGAAGAGTTAGTCTCTAAGGTACTGGCAATTTTATATACTTCCGATTTGCATTGTGACTCAAACCCCCCCCTCTCCCCCCTAAAAAAAAATCAGTATGATCTAACTTAATGCTTGTACCAAGTCTGGACCATTGCAGTACAAGCTACTCCGGTGGTATAATATCTATTTTGTCAGATTTCATTTGGATTGACGTTGTTTATGGATTAGATTTCCATTAATTTTGTTGTTACTCTTAAATACTGTTATACTATTTCTACAGAATATTCCTGAAACTGCCACCAGGGAAACTATTGAGGACTGCATTGAAGTCATATGTAAAGATGTGAAGTTTGATGATATATATTTCCATGACAGAAGTAAAGGGAGAGAATTAAAAAATGTGGCCATGTTATTACTCACTGAGAAAGTTAGAGGTTTGTCTGACACAAATATGCAATAAGCTAAGGCCAAACTTAAAATTTTTTGTGTTTCATAGGCGATAGGTCAATAGTTCAACTGCTAAAAAAAAGATTGGATTGGTGAATAGGTAAGTAATTGTTTTCCAGAAATAAAAAAAAAAAGAAGAGAAAATGATAGTCAAAATTCAGCCAATAAAAGTTTTCATATCTTGACCTACACTTAGAGATCGATGGTAAAGGAAAGCTATTGATCAAACAACATGACAAATGAGATGACTTTTTGTTCTGTATTGTCAACTTTCCTTTCATCTGTGGCAACACCTTTCAGCACCTGCGTATGGAGTTTTCGTATCGCAACTCATACTTTATGCCAGAGCTTGCAGTAACTACAGACATTTTTGTATCGTGCCAGACTTCTTTCAATTAGGCTTCTGGTCCATGCTTCCAGTTTTCAGTGGAGTCAAGTTGATCATTTACTTTTGTTACCTTGTATGTATTATTTTAGTTACTTTCTGTTCTTTATTGCGATTGTCTGCTTTCCATGTTTGGTCTTTGTCCCTGGATAACGTTACCTTTATTACTCTTTCAGTTGTGATGTTTTTATGGGTTGGTCAGGCTATGGTTAACAATTTTTAATTTTGACCGATACCGGACATCTTTTTTTATTGGAAAAATTTATCATTTTAAAGAATTATGATTGAATAGGCTTGTGAGGAATGGAAGTTCTTTTTAACTTTTTCTTCACTTTCCTGTCAGTGTTTTGAACTGTCCAGGAAAATTTCAGTATATACTTGTCTTTTTTTTTGTTATAAAGATATAAAGGCCATCCAGCAAAGAGCTGAGAAAAAGAAGCTAGAAAAGCGTGAATTAGAGTTTAGTGTCCTGAATCCTCCTGATGGAATTATTATGTATGATGTTTCCATTGATACAACAAAGAGTGATTTGGAGTACTATTTTGACAAACCAAAGCTGATTGGTGAAGAGAATGAGGTCACAGAGGTCAAAGTTCATGTGCAGGTTCAGATTGCTGTTGTACTTTTTAAAAACTCATCTGAAGGTATTTGTTGTGTGTGCTTTATAGATATTATGGCAGCATATAGCAAGCCAGGGGGCAACACTGGTTAAACAACATGGCTGAAATTGAGAGAGACTGCAGTCTTACAAAGAAATAGATACTAAGACAAAGTACTTCCTTAAACCCCTAGAAGGCTCTCTCTAGAGTGTATTTAGAGCCCTTCATAGAGTTTTCATATGATGAGAATGGATATATGTCAGAGAGATACAAACCCCACAAGGACGAAAAATATCAGCTCAAGACCACCCATGGGTTTTCAAAAAAAGACCAGCAAATTACACCACAGGGTAGGCTTCAGCTGGCCCCAAAACTATATTATACACATGCAGGTATGGCTAAATAGTTGCCCTATATTCTAGAGCAACATTGAAGTAAACTGAAAGTGAAATCAAAACAATACATACGGAGGCCATAAATTCCTGACTTGGGACAGGTACAAAAAATGTGGCAGGTTTAAGTACTTTAGTGTGATCACAACCCTCCCCCACTGTGAAAAAAATTACTCAATTAACCACACCTGAAAATCAGTTTAAAATAGTCTTAGTCCCTTTTTAAAACAGAACAAAGAAGCTTATTATAATAATGTATATATAATATACACTTAAAAAAGTCAAATTTTGGAATGGTGAAAAATGTCAGAACCAACCCAACAGTGTTCTTTGTCAGTGTAGAAGGCCACTGGTCAAAAGCAAAGCAACATATTACATGTCAGTCCCTGTAAGAATCAGGCAGTAGGTGAAACATGGTATGAAAAAACACATCATTTTGATAGTGTAATTTGACTATTTGCACTACTGGAATCAAGGAAAACAGACCAGATTTTCCATACCATGCTGGACCATTGAGTTACCATTTCATTGAAATGCACTGAAAATGAACATTTCAAGGGCAGATAACTCTGTCTAAAACCCCATTTTTCTGAGATTCTATAAAAAAATTTTTAAGCAAAGCCAGTGATACAGAGATCAAATTATAGTCTTTTCAAATAGAGAAAGTATCCTTGAGTGGTATTGCATTGTAAATTTGGTGAGGTTGGACATGTATATTTCAGATTTTTCCCATTTTGCCTGATTCTTACAAACACTTACACTTAACATCAATGAGCTGATGGTATGTTAGAATCACCTTGTCCGTCCATCATTATGTCCTGACAAATTTTGTTGCTATTATTTCTGTTTCCAAAGGTTTCAAAATATAGGTCATACCAATCATATATAGGTCATACCAATCATATATTGCAAATTTCAATATTATTAGGTCATTGAACATTGTTTCATCTTGTGGTCATTTGGTCTTGCGACAATGCCACTCGATCAGAGATCAGCATGAGAAACTTACTCTTGTTGAAAAAAAATATTAAATAACCTAATTATAGCGAAATTTGCAATATTTATGACCTGTATTACTTGTATTTTCCATTTATAGAGTAGAAGTAATTGCAATTAAATTTGGAAGGACAGATTGCCAGACAGATGGACTAGTATATCATCACTCATTAAGTGTGGCATAAAAATATGTGTTAACCAATGTTTTGTAAGATGGAAGAGTAATCAAGGGAACCAAGTTTTATAGCAGTAATCAAAAGAATGTAATTCAGGGCCAAAGACCAGACATGGTGCTTTTCTAGAAACACCCGCCGAATTGGAAGGATACATGAATGCATAGATGCATGCACAACAATTATATGCTTCAGTACTGCATGCTGTCTCTAAAGTGAGAAAAATCTGTGACAATAAATTGCTGTGAACAAGTCATTGTTGAATATATGTAAGACTGACTTTAAAGGCACAAAAAATACCTAGCAATGACTTGACATTGTGAAATTCCAAAATAAATATCCACAAACATGTGGCTATGGATTCAGAAGAGTAATCCAGGGAACCAAGATTATAGAGATAATCAAAAGAATGTAATCCAGGGACAAAGACCAGACATAGAAAACAGACATACACAACAAAGAACATAAAGTAACTAAAATCATACATACAAAGTAACAAAAGCAAATGAGCAACTCGGACTCCACTAAAAACTGGGAGCATGGAACATATCTATACATCAAATAACTTAGATATGGCTAGCAAATGTCTGGTTAGAAATACAAAATAAAAGATAGAATTCTCTCACCTGCCCCATATGTTTTGTAAAGGTTGGATGAGAATCTTCCATTTAAGTTTACTTGGCGTAAATTGAATTTTACGTGTTGTAAGTAGAGTTGCAACAGTTCTAGTTATATTCGAATTGCTGTAATAATTGTCCTAAATTTTGATATTTTAGCACTTCTTAAACTACTGCAAACTCCACAAAGCTTTAAAGGAAAAACTATTCCCATGGAACCATATTATGAAAAATTTCATGATGTTGTCATAGAAACATTGCTGAATGAAGGTCCTGTTCAAACTTATGAACCATTGCTTAACAAGAAAAGTGAAACATTAAGATATGAAGAATTGACATGTCTGGGTAAACCACTTCAGGTTAAATCAAATGATGAGACATATGAATATCAAATGTTTGAACAGAAAACTGTCAATACTGTTCATTTGGAGCAGAAAGGGTTTGAAAATGTAGGTTATATTGTGGGGAGTAGGGCAAAATCAGAAGGTAAATTTAAGGGGAATAATTCTAGAATTAGATTTTTGACATCAGATTTTGATGATGAGGATGATGATGGATACTTAATAACAAATGGATTGGATAGTTTGGATGCTAGCAGGGATACCAGTGAAAAGAAGCAATTTTCATCAAGTTCAAGATCAGAACATATTTACATGGAGATATCAGACAATGACGATGTTCCTCAGATACCTGTTACTCCACGCCCATCAGAACGAAGGAAAATGGGTGGCCATAGCGAGAAAGTTGGAATGGAGAGGGAAAAAATAATATTGCTTCGAATTCATAGATTTTCTAAAGAGTGTGAAACATATGATGTAGGTTTAAATTCCAATGAAAACTCTGTTATTTTAACTGGAGAGAAAAGCAATATTCAAACAGCTAAGTTAAGAATGTATGAAATTTTGGATCAAGCAGAATCAGTTACTAGAAGAATACCAAAAGGCCAGGCAATAGTTTTAAAATCGTGTTCTGGCAAATTAAGCAACGTTCTTAGAAAAGAGAAGATACGAGCTGTTTATTCTGTTCAAGGTGAAGATACTTTAGCTTGCCAAGCATTCTCCAAGAATGAAGCTGAAAAGGCTACAGATGTTTTGCTGAAGAAATTTGAACACATTGAAGTCAAATATGCAGAGTCTAACTTCAAATTTCTGAACTCGGCTGAGTGGAAAAAGTTAGAAAAGAAAATGAAAGAAGAAAACAATGTTGAAATTGAAGTAGTAAGAGAGAACAAAATAATTTCAGTGGATGGTTTATGTAGAGAGTGTCAAGCAGCTGCTGGAGAGATCAGACGAAGCTTAAATAAGAATGCAGATGCATCCAAAGACAAGATTGAAATAAAGGGAAGTAAATCTGTTTGCTTCTTTCATGGGTTCAAAGATGATTTGGACAAGCAAAGATCTGAATTAAGGTAACTAATGAATCCTAAAATTCTTGGTGTAAGTTTCCAAAATGAAGGTTGAAGATGCCAATTCTATTTAATGTAAGGATCAATTAAAGAGTGACAAATTAATATTCTAAATCATAATTATATGCTTGTCTTTTAAGGCAGGATATCTTAGGGTATACCAGTGGCTGTTCATCTGGTTATCTGCCATTAAAACACTTTACACAATAACTCAAAAATGCTGCCACCAATTTTTGTGAAACTTTAGTGAATTGTTTCTTTTCAGTGATTTGAGGTCCCTTTCGATATTTATAAAATTCTGATTTTTTTTTTTTGTGTGTGTTTTTGTTTTTGTTTTTGAGCTATTTGACTTTATTATGTATATATTCATACAAAATTTGGGACATTTTTCGTTTTTGGACTAAACATAATTATAACTAAGTCTGTGCAGCAATTTCAGTGGAATTTTGGTGAATTGCTTCGTCAATAAAAACTGAAAATTTTTTATTTGATCATTTAGAGTTATGGAACTTGATTTATAAAAATGACGGATTTTTTCAGCTTTCATATTATAACTCAATAGCAGTTGCACCTACCGGTATTTTCATGACAATTGATTTTTTTCTTTTGATCGATAAGAGCTCTCTTTTAATTTTTATTTATTTCATTTTTCAATTTTCAGCTATGGGTATTAATATTTATAAACAGTTGATGATATTCCCTATATTAGTGCATTAACACAAAAATTATTTTTCTTGAAACTTTATTGAACAGTTTACTTCTATTAGTGTAAGCATCTTTTTGTTTTTTTTTTTAGATTTTATATTTTTGAGTTATGGAACATAATTCATACAAATATTTCCAGTAATTTCCAGTTTTTGGACTTCAACTCAAAATTACTTCCACCAGATGCCATGACATTGTGAACTGTTAACTTCTTTTGATCTAGGCTCTTGATTTTTTTTATCAAATTGTACTGATACAGAAATATAATTCTTGGATCTATAGAAAGCACTGAAAGTCTGTCCATCTGTTTGTCTGTTCATGTTATCTTTTAAAAGTCTTATTGCAAGTATTTAAGTTATCTGACTGCTTCCATTTTGGTCAAAATGTTATCCTGTGTCATACATCTAATCACAATCAAGATTCACTGCTGTGTCAAGCCTGATATTTGTGTCCATATTTGCCCCTTCTATTCAGGTTTCGACCTCTGCAGGGGTATATCTAGCTGCACTCTGGAAATTATTTTACTACATTGTGTATATCCTGCTCTGCCCAAAAAGGAACTGAGCATCTGTTTCACCTCAAACATCTGTCTACATATCTTGTAAGAGTAACTCATCCTAAACTTCTTTATTAAATTTGATGAAATCTTAATGGAAGGTTGGGCATCAACACTGTCCCGGAGCTGATCCTTGCAACTATTTGACGGATTGATGACCACTGATTGAATGATCGCTGACAAATTGATAATTGATAACCAGTGACCAATCATGGTTTTGTCATGAAAAATGATGGATGATCCGTTTATGTCAATTTCAAAATGTTCATTGAAGTGAATCAAACGAAGTGAGTGCCATAATAAATGTATATTAAAATCATATTTAGTACTGTGAAAGTACTAATACTTGTGGGGTACCTATTTTCATGGTTTTCGTGGGTAAACCAAAACCACGAAATTTGGTTTCCATCATAAAGAAGATTTGCATTGATGTGTATCCTGAAAACCTCAAAACAACGAATTCAATAACTTGTGTTTCTTCCATAATCCATGAAAATTGGTATTCACGAATAAAAGTGCTTTCACAGTATTTCTTGTTAGAAATCAAATGTAAAAAAAAAAAATGAAATTGATGTCATACTGTATTTCATTTTGTAAATATTTGTAAACATTGAAAAACGAAACAAAGGAATCTGTTCAAGATATCAACCAATCAGTGGTCAAATGATGGAAAATGGATGCGATCATCGGTTTAACAGATCCATTTGACAGATCATTGACAGATTAGAAACTGATCTGTGACTGATGACAGATCAAAATTATGGTTTGTATGGATCGGTTCAGGTCCAGTAGGTGTGCAAAAAGGAAGGTAATCATTATGCAATTCCTGCAAAGGGAGATATTCCTGTTAGAGCTTTACATGTTGAAACCTCAATGGCACTATTTCTCCTAAACAGTTTATTGGATTTTGATGAAATTTTATAGGAAAGTTAGATATAAATGAAATAAACATAATATCAGGTGACTGTAAGAAGGAGACTTTGAGTATACCAATTTACATTAAAATGATACACGGTAGAATCTAAGAATACTGCATGCAATTTTGCATGTGTTAAATTTGGCAATTTGGAGGCAAGTCTATTTCTTGGAACTTATTAACATCACTTAGACACATAAATGCATGGCAAAATTCATCCTCAATCCTATAGGGGTGCTATTTACATGTATATAAAATAGCTGTTTCAAAGCAGTTTTTTCAAAGTAGAACTAAATATCTAGGTTCATTTAGTGCCTTGCTCTACAAACTTATAAATGGGTTTGTGAATAGATATTGTGCCCCATACTTACGTGCCAAACTAAAATTCCCTGTTAATCAAGGTAAAAAATGTTAATACGTGTACTGAAAATTTTGGCATTTCTAATTTTGGCAGATGCTAAGTGGTGCACTATAAGTAATTATAAGCCCAGTGTAAATAATTTAAGTGATTTTTTGTTGTTTTTTTAGGCAGACCACTAAAATATGTCAAAACAAGCACCCTACAAAAATTATCTGTACTGTAAAATTGGGAATGAGTATGGACTAAAATCTTTTTTTTCAGGAAAAGAAATGGTGAACTAACATACAAGCGAGACGGTTCTAAATCAGTAACAATAGAAATTACAGGAGACAGGGCCATTGTGGAGGATACAAAAACAGCAATCAGACATTGGGAAGAAAAGATTTGGGAGGGCCCAGTAGATCTTGACAGAATTAGCAAGAAAGGTTAGTTCAAGTATTTTAAAAGTACTTCTCTATATAAGAATCAGGCAAAATGTGCATAAGGTGTGGTAAATGGAAAAAAAATATGAAGATTTTATTATGTTGTCCATGTATTATACCTCATAACCTCTAGAAATAACTTCGGAGTGTAAAGTTTGCCTTTGAAGGTATTGATAGGTCATATTTAGTTGATATGCACTATGGAAAAATGGGGGTAAAAAATTTCCTACACTTTTTCCCTATATAAGCAGTCAAAAATTATCTATACCACAGATGCTTCAGAAGAAATTTAAATAGCTTTAAATCTCAAACGATTATAAAATTTCCATAATATTTAGCACTATTATACAGATAGCAGTGATTTATCTAATATTACCTTTGTAAATAAAATCTATAGTTCAAACCTTGGAATAAATTCTGTAATGTCACTCTTGGACTTTCTCCTGCTAAAACACAACGCCAATCATTAAGTATAAAATTTATTTTAAAAATAGTAATAAAATGTGGAGACAATCTATGTTATACATAGAATAATCAGTATGTTATCATGAATAAACAACAGACACAGACAAAATTATTTCACATGATTTTCACACAAATTTCACACAATTTTCAACTGAATTGAGCAAATAAACTTCGTGACAGAGTTCATGTGAAATTCAGGTGAATTGAGCCTTTAGCTGTAATTCATGTGAAGGGTCACATGAAATTTGAATAACATGTGAATTTCATGTGAAGCTCAATTAACATGAATTTCTTGTGAAATTCCTGTTGCCTGTGATTAATAAATTGTGCCAAGAATGCTTAAAGATCTAAATCTTGTGTAATTGTAAAATCTAGATGTTTTTTAGTACTCTTGATCATGTCTTTGTTACTCACTCTTTCCAATAAATATCTTATTGTCCCTAAAGGTGGCAAGTGATAATATCCTGACTAGTGGAGTATATAGTGATGGGAGTGTCCTTCCTTCCTTCCTTCCTTCCATCTGTACTTCCTTCTGTTACTCCTCCTACACCACTGAATGGAATTGAATGAAATTTTCATGGAATTTTTGTTCCCACTGTGCACCTCCTGTTTTAGATCCAAATCAATATTGAAGTTTAAACATGTTAAAAGTGCCGAGTGGTGTGAGGGTTTCCACGTCATTCATTAAAAGTGCCCAGTGGTGTGAGGGTTTCCACTTCATTCATTAAAAGTGCTGAGTGGTGTGAGGGTTTCCACGTCATTCATTGAAAGTGCCCAGTGGTGTGAGGGTTTCCACGTCATTCATTAAAAGTGCAGAGTGGTGTGAGGGTTTCCACGTCATTCATTAAAAGTGCCGAGTGGTGTGAGGGTTTCCACGTCATGCATTAAAAGTGCCCAGTGGTGTGAGGGTTTCCATGTCATTCATTGAAGACCATTGGCTGGCTTTGGGTTGACATTTTCATCCTGGTGAGGTTGTTGTCTCTTTGACATATATACACCATATCTATTTTCGTTATGTATTATTAAATGGGGGAGTGGGGTATCAGGTTAGTGAGCATTGCTCACATTTTTTCATGTTTGTCTTTAACATTCCAAAATATTTCTGTCAACCTGACACTTGGTGTAAGGGTGGTACTTAGACTATCAACTGGCTTGTGAAATTTTATTTTTGCAACGTGTAATGGAAAGTAACTTCCTGGTTTGGTTATAGAACTCTTAAAAAGAGGTTTCACACACTGCAATTGTACGTACAATATAATAAATACAAAATAACAGCAGTTTTGAAGTCAAGATAGGAAATATCACAGTGAGCCTGTTAGGCAAAATGTGATGTTTTGTCAAGAAGTTCAAAACTGACATTATTCTGTTTATCAGTGACATCACAATTGATTTGACATAATGTTGTTATTGGAAATTGCTGAAATTTCCAGAAATTATCAGGCAGTAAGAATAACGGAAAAAACAATAACCTTATTGATAAAGGAACCACCCTGTATATCTTACTCTCTTTGTCTAGAAATATTGTAAACGTAATATCTACCAAACCACTTGATGAAAGGTTAGGCATCTGTGTTTTTGAAACTACTAAAATTTGC
Organism: Perna viridis; assembly: GCA_037379345.1. Taxonomy (NCBI): domain Eukaryota; kingdom Metazoa; phylum Mollusca; class Bivalvia; order Mytilida; family Mytilidae; genus Perna; species Perna viridis. The sequence continues at coordinate 36,909,857 of CM074522.1, read as the reverse complement.
TTGCATATATTTTCACAGGAAAATCAAGCAAAAAACATGAACAATAGGCACACTGCACAAAAAAAGGAATAATTAAAATATTTGTTTGCAATCCAGTATGTGTCAAGCTTAGATTTGGTTAACATAACTACTCCAAACTTTTATGGTTGTATCAAGCTGCACTTTACAAAGCAGTTTATAATATCGACTATTTTCTTACCAGACACAGATTTGAGCATCATGTCTAGGGCTCTTGATTCAGGACGAGGGAAAAAGTTTTTGCGTGAGTTTGAGGAGAAAAACAAATGTGGAGTAAAGGTTGAAAAGAAAAATGACAAAGAATTTCCAACTGTCAGATCCTTTCCCTCTCTGCATGGGTAAGTATAGGCCAAGCAAATCGACTTGGTGTTTTCAGCATCTTTTCAGTTTTCTATTGACAAAAAATATGTTCCCAAGTTAACAATTATGTCTTCTGCCAGCTCTTTGATTGGCCATAAAACGGTTTGGTTTAGGCCAAAATAAAAAAATATCCTAGATTCTTATCCTTAGTGACCCAATTTTCCAGCCCTTAAAAAAAATTTTCTTTGAATTTGTGTCCAGTTAAGCTCAATTCTTTAAAAATTAACAACACTTTTCACTTGAGTTGAAAAAAAAAATACTACATGAATTCAGCCTACCTGCCCCAAATTTTGAAGAAAGTTTAATGAGAATGTAGAAATTTTTTTTTTATTGTGGCCTTAAAGAGATTTCTTTTTTTACATCCATCAACTTAGATTAAAGAATTCCTCCATCAAAGGAGATGATGTTAAACATCTTTTTTTCCTGGCTGACCCTAAATTTTTTATGGTGTCAAAAAACCCCCCAAAAATATACAGATGTTGGGCATTTCCGTCATCGATATTTTACTAGAATCGCCTTGCTCTCTGATATGGCCGTGACTATGACAAGTTCAATATTCAATGGTGTCATAATAGAGGCAGCAAAACCTGTAGCTTTCAATATCCTGCAAATCTATAATTTTTTTCAAAAAAAAAACCTTACCTACCAACCCTAATTTTGAGGGAGATGTTACCAGAAACACAGAATACTTTTTTTTTAAGGCAATATGTGAACTTATGAATAATCCAATGGATATGCATTCCTACCTGTTTAATCTTAATTTTATGTTAGATATTATTTATATTGTTTTCAAATTCCTAACGATTTGACAAATTTTCGAACATTTTACGATTTCCAGATTTCTGTCTTTTTTTATATGACTCTGTTACTATTATATCAATGGTCATTTCTTGTTAACAATACTGTAAACAAACTAATGGTGGACAGATAACCATGAAAAATAATACACTTGAAATTAATTTTTAACACTATATAACGCTAATCATTTTTTTGAAAGCGCGAAAATTGATACTGGTAAATATGTTCACTTGACAGAATCCACAAAAATTAGCAACCATGAAAATTGATATGTTTACAGGTATAGGTCCCATATTGTGGGATTCAATTTTAGGCCTGTCAGACATCAATTTCCTGTTTAACGAAATTTGGCCATTTCTATATTTGACCCATTTTTATATTTTATAATTTAGCTACCAAGACAAATCAGAGTTGAAAAGAAGGAACACAGAACCAAATTTTGGAGGTGCTCGTCCCAAAGAGTTTCCAGCCAGAGATAACAACAGATGGGTTTTTGATCGGACTGAAATCTTATTGATAAAAGGAAATATTGTCTATGAGGGGGTTAGAATTTATATAGTTTTAATACAACAGCAAAAAATATTAAGTAGTACATGTATAATGGCATGGAACTGTTGTCATCCACACTTGGTTTTTGTGCAATAACTTGAATATTAGTTGGATGATCTTCATAAAATTTTACGAGTTTTCAATTGTCTCAAGGAAGGTTGGTATATACATTTGGGGTTGTGGCCTCAACAGTTTCGATATTAAAACAAGTATTTCATAGAATTTAACAGTATAACTCCAATAAAACCATATGAATGTCTCCAATATTGCCCCACTCTCTATACCACAAAGGTCTAACTGAGTGTGATTTTGGGGTTAAGATTTGAACCATTAAGATTAAAGAGGAACCCATGGGCATTTCCAGATGTCTGTACCATAACTTGACTATAAGTAAATGTGCCTTTTTGAAATTATATCACATTATTCCACACCCTCAAAGGAAGATGTGGATTGATTTTTTAGGTTGTGACAGGAACAAAATAGGAAGGTTCAGGAATATTACATGTTTCAGATCAAAAGTCAACAATTATAAGTATCAATTAAAAGGCCTGGTTTATTGATCAGGATATATGCTAATGAAATTTCAAAGGAATACACTGGCAAATGTGCCAAATATGAGAATCATATGGTGTGCTTCATATGATAATCATATAAATAGAGCACAATATGATTATCATATGTTTTCAAGCCAAAATTAACACATTAGAATCATATGATAATCATATGACTATCATATGTTAAATATCATATGATTACAGGGATTGAAATTAGTCTAGATATTTGTCTAGTAGACAAAACAAATACCTAGACCTGCAAACAAGCCACTAGACCTGATTTTATAGCTTTGATAAAATTCTGAACTGAATAACACAGTTTCAGGTGGTTTGTTCTGAATAAAAGTGGCATTTCATTCATTTTTGTTGTGTTTTTTATTGCTTTGAAGTTGGGATCTTTAAGAAGGTAATTTTTAAAATAAATGTATAGAAATGATGCCAGCCAATGGGCATCAGAACTTAGAAGACAACATAAAATATTATCTTAAAACTTTATAAGCTGCAAACTTTCAATTGATTAACTTGCTATGACACAACAATTTTAATTGCAACAGTGAACACAATTTTATCATCTGGGTTTAGCTGAAATTCAATGTCAGATTCATATTCAGACTCTGAGCTTTCGTGGCATGGTGGATATCACTAGCCTTTATATACTCAGAGCTGTCATGGCATGGTAGATATCACTAGCCTTTATGTGTTGTTAAGTGTTCTCGTGCCAGTCAAGTGTATCCTATTTTTTTGGTTCCAGTTATAAGTTTGCTGTCACCACCCCCACTAGTGTTATCACGACAATATTAACAGTACAGTTATTCCAATGATTCTGAAACGCTTGGCACCTCTTCGTAGAGTCATGCGCTTTATTTTGTTCCCCTATTTCATTGGAGGATCATTTTTGAGGGGTAGGTTTCGACACCCCTTTGAAGTGTTGCCACTTGCTTACTTTCTTTCGGAACTACTCAGTTAATTTCCTGCAGTTCAGTTACTTACCTTTGTGATATGAGAAAGTATGAGAAGTACCGATTTGGTTTACCATGAAATTGATCAATAGCGATGTATGTTTGAAAAATGCCTCTCAAATCCTTAAGCATGGAATTATGAAATAACTAATTCTGGGTACATTTCTGAAAAATTCTTCTAGACCACTGGACTGGTACAATAAAGCATTTTGCTAGACCGTGACTGATTTTACTAGACACGGGCTAGTGGACCAATGGTAATTTCGAACCCTGTGATTATATGAATCGAGCACAGTAAGATTATCATTTGGCTGTGTAAGGTCAGAAATAAAGAATCCCATTCTTTCCCTGGGTTCGTACCATCTTTTATTTAAACCCTTGAGTATTTTGCAATCTATGTAAAGCAAAGTGTTTTACCTTTACAAGTTATTTGTAGTTTCAATGAATATTAACTAAAAATTACTAGCTACAGATTGTGATTCTCTCCTTTAAACCCAAAGTCACACAAAGTTCAGGATTTTACAGATAAGGTTTATAAATACAGCCAGAAAAATGGATTGGAGCATAAACAGGTCTGGTATAGTAAAGTTTTCTTGTAAATGAAAAAAAAAAACTGATATTATATCACTTCTGTGACATTGTCTAAGCTTTATAAACATCAACTTTGAAGTCCTTGAATGAGTAATCAAGGGAACCAAGGTTATAGCGGTAATCAAAAGAATGTAATCCAGGGACAAAGACCAGACATGGAAAACAGACATACACAACAAATAACATAAAGTAACTAAAATCATACATAAAAAGTAACAAAAGCAAATCAGCAACTCAGACTCAGCATGGACCAGGTGCACTGGTAGTGTAAGCGTTCTCTACTTTTCTAGAAACACCTGCCGAGTTGCTCATAAAAAGTCAAGTCCGGGGTAGACAAACAAGGAAACGAAAACTATGACCTGTTGAATAAATCAGTTTTACAACCTTTTTGATTGGATATTTACTTATTTAAGAATGCTGCATTTGACCCTGTCGCGAGGCCTGTCTTCAGATGTTCAATGGAAAATATAAAAATGTGTGGTATGATTGCCAATGGGATAATCACCTAATGCCAAGCAAGAAACAATCAAATGTCTACAGGCCACCAAAAAAAGGTTTCAGTGATGGACAAAACCCATACTTAAGGCAAGCTGTAAGAGGCCCCAAAATAAACAATGTGAAATTATTCATAAAAGACAAAAGTTGACCTAAATCTATATAGTTCTAATGCAAAGCAAATAACAAAGAACATTAAATAACAACAACCACTGGACTACAAGTTCCTGGCTTGGGGCAGACACATGAAGTATGTGGCAGGATTAAAAATGTTAGTGACGGGTCAACCCTCCTCCCACTTACTAGGAACAGTGCAAATATAACAATGAAACAATATTAGCACTCCACCTATCTTATTTATTCTTTTCAGGCGTCAGTTTTGGTGCATGTTAAAGCTGAGAAATGCAAACTAACAACTGGTAGAATATCCAAAGATTTCATGAAGCAGGGAGGACCTGAATTTGAAAGTGTAATGATTTTTATTTAGCCCTCTACTTGTCCCATTAGTGACGTTTAAGTATGTATAAAAATTCTTTATTTGGATAGACCACAGTCTCTGCATTTGTTCAGAAAATTTTCAATAGAATGTTAGAAAAACGAGGTTTTTGACAGAGTTATTTGTTGAATATTTGGGGTCACCAAACTTATTTTTCTTGTAATTTAATTCCTATTACGTTTCTATAGAATATTTTCCCACTAATCAATTCCCAGGAAAGAGGATTTACATTTAAATGTTTCTATTTTTACCATGTATATATTTGTACCGAAAATTCCTTTTGAATAATTTGGAGACAATTTTTTACATCATTTCAAATACTATTTGCTCTTTGAAAAAGCATCTTTTTGTTTGCTTTTGCAAGATGACAGAAAGAATGCTTTGTGTAATTGGTATGATCTGCCTGTAATTCAACTCCTATGTATGTTTTTATCATAAATGTGTCTTCTGAAGTTTTTTAAGTGGTTTTGGGACTTAAAAACAAATTTAGGTAATACCACCTTTTGTTTCATTTGCATTATTTTTCGGTAAGCCTGTAATTTGAAAGATATTTTAATTGTGTATTGTATAGATAACAATGATTTTTCATATGTTCCCTGTGTAATACATTTTGAAAATTTACATGCGAAATGTATTCGGTAGCTTCTTCCTTTATCCCATGAAAACATTACACTAATATCAACCAATCTACTGATCACAAAATTGAAGATTTATGTTGAAATTGATAATCAATTGGTTATCATGAATAACAAAAATCATGGTGGAATGTTTTTAATTTTTTAACAGGTTATACAAAATAACCTGATTTGTGGCAGTTTACACTTATAAATCGCTCAAGGTTTTAAAAAAGTGTCAGAACCAGGTTATTGAGTATCACCTGTTCAAATAGTAGATCAATCCATGTTAATGAAGTTGTAGTACCAAGCAAGGTTATACAAAATAAACTGGTTTGCTCAAGCAGAACCAACCAACCAATAAAATCAGAATAAATTATTAATTATTACCTGTTAGCCTTGTAATAGTCCATATGCAAATTCTTCACATTGACACTGTCGCATGTGGTAGATTTTATGTAAAAGCATATCAATAAAAATCTTCCACAAATTTTACATTTTTATGTGAAAGATTCTTAATTTTTCATTGATTTTGTGGTTGACTCCCTGAAGTGTGTGAGGGTGAAAAGATTTTTTGCCAAAATATAATTACTCTTGCCATGAATAGTTGAACATTTAAGTAGCAGTCTTTATAAAAAATCAGACAGGAGGTGATTAGTGCACAAAACCCACCGAATATAGTCTGATCCATGGGTTTTTCTATACCATGAATCACCTTACCATAGGCATTGGCTGAATTTTATATGGGCTGGTGCTTAACTTGTGATCATATTTAGGTTTTTCTCTTTCCAATTAATTATCCTATTATAATTTCACATTTTTTTTTTAGAATTTTATGCGAGCATGTGAAGGGAAGGATGTGAAGGGTGTATACTTCGGTAATAAATCTGGAGGACTGAAATGTGCACAAATCTGCCATATAGTGTTACCGATATACAATAGGGATAGAACTGTAAGTTTGATTGTACCCAGCGATACAGGGATGTAGAAAATGGCAGGCTTCCATGAATCTGTGTATGAGTCCGTTCCATTTCAAACTTTTCTGTGAATTTTTTTCACCAAAGTCTATATTCTGTCAAAATGTTGTTTTGGTGAAATAAAATTATTTTTTTTGGTTTTTGACACCTTTACAAGACTTTTATGTGGTTATATTACTCAGTTGTATATGACCCCCAAAATATGACACGATAATAAAAGAAAATGATCTCTTACAAAACTATAGTATCTGTAAGTTTGACAACATTTTGTTTAATTCTAATTTGGAAAAAAATAGAATGTCATTGATACAAAGGTGTTAAGTCTCCAGATATGTTATGGAAAATTCAACTATCTCCTGTTTACATGACTTTGTCAGAGAGGGAGATTCAGGGTCAATTTCTCCTGTCTTATTTGAGGTTTCAGCTTAAAATCATTATAAATTACTTCAGTTCTTGTCAAACATGTTGCAAAATTAAAACCTTGACACATCTTTCCCTTTAAGTAGATTTTGAAAGAGAGATCTCTCACCTAAGAATTTTCAAGGGTGAACACCTATGTTTATGAAAAAAGGACGCCTACCCTACCAGGGCACCTGGTCCATGCTCCCAGTTTTAAGTGGAGTCTGAGTAACTTTGTATGTATCATTTTAATTACTTTATGTTCTTTGTTGTGTTTTTCTGTCTTCCTTGTCTGGTCTTTGTCCCTGGATTACATTCTTTTGATTTCCGCTAGAATCTTGGTTCCCTTGATTACCCTTCCATGTCTGGTCTTTGTCCCTGGATTGCATTCTTTTGATTTCCGCTAGAATCTTGGTTCCCTTGGTTACCGGTACTCTATAAAACACTTAGAAATCAAAACCTTTTAAAATCTAACAAATTTATACATGATAGATTATCTATTTTAAAAGAAAAAGATGTCTTGACTTTTAGAACTAAAAGTACCCAACATTTTAAACTGACATTTTGATCTGGGATTATTGTCTATATGATATATTCACTGTACCTATCCTTGTTATATTTTATGCAAGAAATATAATGAGTATAGGTATAATGTGTATGTCAAACAACCCCAACGGGATGAAAATGTCAGCCCAAGGATAGATATTCATCAAAATTTGGAAAAATAGGAAATATAATTTTTTTCTTCTATGGTGAGTGAAGAACCCTGATGAACGTGTTGAAGGAGGAGATGATGTATACTTAGAGGTATTAATTCAAGATTGTTCTCATATTTCTTGTTCTTTGTGATGCATGTTTATTTAAATTGTCTGTCACTGTAATTATACCCCATTCCCCCACCCCAGCAATCCTGGTAAACTAATTTAGGGTTTAACATAAGAATCACCCTGTGTGTCTTTTTCGTCTCTCAATATTACTTTTAAGCCCAACTCCTTAAATCACTCAAGGGATTTTAATGAAATTTAGTAGAAAGGTTAAGCATTCGATATCAGATTCTGTAAGGGTGGGGTATACCCAGCACAACAAGGCATGTGACTTCATGATATGACTAACAAGATCTCCTAGCATGAAGGATAGATAATGCCTTGCTTGTAACTCTCCTGGCTTGAAAGAAAGAAAATATTAGCATTATGATTTCAAACCACTTTTGCAAAATGTGAATTTACCATTCTGTTTGTTTTTTACAGCAGTTGATTTACTTTAGATTTGCTTACTTCAGATTATTTGTTGGATTTATAAAATCATACACATTTAATAAATGATCGATGTCTGTTTATTACAAGGCTTACAAGTACCTTGAGAGGATTAAAACTGTTAGACTACTCATATCTGAGTTGCTTCACTTGATTTTCTAATTGTTTTTTAGAGCCTCTTTCTTAAAGAGATACATGCTCCAAATTTCCCAAATTTCAGCAGTGAAATTCCCAATTGTGACTTGAGACATCATCTCAAGATTTGTACATGATTGAAATAGATATTTATGAGATGCTTAAAATCCTCTCTTTACTTTACTGTATCAATATAACAAGAATAGATATGGTGAATATGTCAGAGAGACCCCACCTGGATGACAATGTCAAATATGCATGTCATCCAGAAGTTACCTCATGGTCTTATTTTTTAAATAGTGAATAATATTGTTCCAAGTAATATTATTTTCAAGTCACAATTTCACACTCTTTTTCCCAATTGCATGGACCTTCAGCTTCCCCAAATCAGCAGAAAATCTCTGGATGATTTTTTTCTGTTTTGACTTGCTATTTTAAAGACCACATTAGGTTGAAATAATTTAGTTTTTTTTAACTAATATTAAAATAAGGCTTTGAAAAGTCTCATTTGGGTCTAAGCGGTGTGATAACTCAAATTAAAGAGTTATTGCTCTTGAGAGATGATTGTTACCATTTTGAAAACCAAATTAGATAGAAATTACCAACTATCATCTAAAGTCACAAGTATGAATCTATCAAAAAATCATGCAGAGGCAAATTCAATATTTATGCATGTATCACTTACTCTCAGGTTTGCATGAGTTGCATAAAAAAATAACATATATAAGTTCATGAATTTTTACAGGTTTAAATACTGTTATATTAAATTATAGTGTAATATAATTATATAACTAGGGTTTTGATTGGCCCTACTCAAGTGTAAAATTCTCAATCTACCAGTCAGAATCGATTCCTAAATTATCGCTTATAAATATTGCAATCAAGATAATTTGCATACATGTAACAATAAAAAGTACAGACCTACTATAATATTGACAATAAAGATAATGACAATTTTGAAGAATATTTATACTTGTTCAATGTTGAATGAATTTTTCACAACCAAATTGGTTTACGGTATATTAATTCCCTATGAACCAAGATTCTTAAACCCTAAGGTAGTGGTACATTACAATTTTCAACTTTTTTGAAAGAACAATTTTCTTTAGGGTAGGATTTTGTGAGGTGGTCAACATTGGTCAACAAAATCCTGATTAAATGAATGAAAGATAGGATTTTATGCATCACACCTCATTTATGAGAATTTCATTACAATAGAGATTACATTTTTGTACTTTAAGTTTTGTGGACTTCCATCTATACAAGGTAAACTCAATTTGCAACAGTAAAACAACAGATGGACATCAGCAAAACTTCAAATTTAACACAGTTATATTTTAATTATACCTCCATTCAATGAGAGGGTGGTAAATTGGAATCACCTTATTAGTCCATCAATTTCATCACAGTTTTCTTATTCCCAAATTGATGAATTGATTTGAAATTTGGTATGTAGCTTTATATTGATGGGACATACATTATAAACAATTTTGGGTGCTGTCTGATATCAACTTCCTGTGTGGATATACCTGGCATAATAATGTGCAACTTCAAAAATTAAAAAAAAAAAAATATTTAGTGCATTATCAGTTTTAATTTCTTCAATTTAATAAAAAATGGTACTAAAGTATTTTAATTTTTTGCAATTTTGAGACAATCCCATTTTTGTGATGTTAAAAATTCCATAATGGTACTGTAATCTGTGAAATGTGCATGACAGTTTTAATTTCACAATTTTCGTAGTGAGACCTGTTATGCGAAAATTAAACTGTTTTGAATACTTTCTTCAAAGAACATTATAATACAATCAGAGGAACTTTCGGGAATTTAAAACTGTGCAAAATTTTGCAGATTGATCACATGAAAAATAAACGGCACAATAATTTCCCAGTTTACATAATTGGAAAGAAAGTCAAGTCACTTTCTATGAATTAATCTTGATAAGTATTTGTTCTCAAGATTTTTTTTATAGATCAAAGTCTTTATTGAATTTTTTTATGTTTGTGTTAATAGATTTTAACCAGATATGTAAGAGACTGCTTTAAGAAATGCAGTTTAATGGATGCTGTGTGTGTTGCTATGCCTGCCATAGGAACAGGCCAGATCTTGAAGTACCCTAACGAGCTGGTAGTTGATTGCTTAGTGTCTGAAGCTAAAGAAGCTGCCAGAAAAACTAAATCTATCAAAGTAAGCATAACAAGTTTTGATTTGTATTGAAATATGCTTCATTTTAGAATGTTCTTTGGATACCTCCACAACAATAGTTCCAGGTATTACTGTAAAAGAATTTTTCCCCAGATGTCTTGTTTTATAAAAACAAAAATCAGGAAATTGATTCAATTTTGTTTTTTTTACCACTACACAGAAGAGGACATAGAAATATCAGTGTCTGCCCATGCATTTGTCTGTGCGTCAATCCGGTCGCTCTTGTTGATGCAACTCCTTGGAAACCTCTTGATGGATTTTGTTTATAGCATTGTTAGTCACCATTTGTATTTGAACATATTCCATTTGATTTGACAAATTTTACAGGAGTTATGGGACTTTTGCATTTCAACTTCTTTTACTACAGCGAAGGACATATGGTTTGTTTCTTTGTTTGTTGTGGTTTAACACCCGAGCAGCAATATTTCAGCTATATTCATGTGATGAATATGAAGTGGATGATAAAATGAACATGAAATGATGGTGAAATGAAAAATGGGATGGGACACGAGGGTAATGGGGTTGACAAATTTTGATTGCCACTGGAAATAGGGAGAGGTGGGTAGGGTCTGGCAATTTAGCCTCCTGTGGTGGAACCCTATGGTTCCTACTCCGGGAGAATACCACAGTAGGGTTCTTTAACATGCGAGGAATGTGGCATCTTTCCCAACACAGTGCACCACTACGGTTTGCGGTCAGGTTTTCTGTATTATAGCCTGACAACCCCAGCATGTAACATGCCAGGGGTACCCCATACCACCACTTGGGGCACACAACGCAGTTGCTCTGTGGGCAGAGCGCCCTAGCCCCTGGCTAGGGTTCTGATCACTACTTAGTTGTCTTTTACGACAAGCTTAGCACTGCTGCAGGCTTATTCTTTTGCCACCCTGACCTGCACGGGGCAGGGACATATGGCTACGAGTTGCTTGTTATTTTAGCAAGTAGAGTACAGTCTCATGCTTTTGCCTGTGCTATTATTTGTTCATTGTCTGATTCTTCTAGCTACTGGTACTATACATTGTATTACAGTTGACAACTTAGAGAAAAATATATATCTATATTACAGAAGATAAAGTTTGTGATTTATGATGAAGGTACTTTAGAAGAATTTCGACGCAAGTTACAAGGTTCATCCCCAAGTAGTAGACAGAACATACCATCTAGAAGTTTGTATTTTTATTTGCGGAACTTTTTAGATAGGCACAAAATGTATTTTGTTTGTATTTAAAATAGGAACAAAAAATGCTACTCCTCGTGTGAGAGTGCTTGCTTTTGCTTTTAGTTAATTAATTAAACCCCTACTTGAAGAATTGGAGGTATACAGTGATCATGCTATTTATCTGCAGAGCTGCCAATCATTAATATTTTTGCACCAAATCTTTTGATTTTGGCCATTAAGAAATGCTGTACAAATAAGAACGAGAATCGAACGATTTTTTATTTTAAATGAAAAAAAAATTCTTTTCATTGTCATGACCATATCCTACAATTAGTAAATCCTTTTCGTTGGATTTTCCACATGCACGCCAGTTATGTATTGTAAAATACAAAATGAACCTCTTGGTTTTCGATTGAGCTCAGATAGAAGCTTGATATAACAAAAAATTGTCTACTCTTCACAAAAAATCTCCAGTGGACTGCCTGCCTCATTATTTTCCATAACTAGGGGTTGGCAGCTCTGCATCTGTTTGCCTGCCCCAGTTCTTATCCACAATACCTTTCAACTCACTGTAGGAATTAGATTAAATTTCAGCACAATTTCTAAATAGCATGATGCCATTGTGCATCTCATATTTTTTTTCCCATCTGAATGTTTTTTTTTTGATTTTCTGATGCAAAACATGAAATTGGTCATTGGTTGACTAAGGGGAACTATCTTGTAATCAGCCACTCTTCTTAAAAAACACTGAATGAAATTCAATGAAGCTTTTACACTTTCTTTATCACATGATCCCAGTCTCGTCATTCATGGATCCTCTACCATTCAAATGCACAAAGATTTGTCACTAACATAGCATAAAGTCAGTATTAAAATAAAAAAAAAATACTGATTAAAAAGGACTAATATCTAGTTTTACATGATACAGATATTAAGAAAAGCATTAACGTAAAATTTTGCATTGTAATGCAAGGTTTCCAGATCTTTACGTAAACAATAAAATGCATATTGGAACATTGGAAAGGAAAATGAAACTAGAACAAGAGTGACAGACCCTGTATAATTAAATGGCTTCTAGGGAGAGGAGTGCAGGTAGTACCAAGCTTTGTTTACAGTATTTCTAATTGTTTCTTATTTTTACCTTCAGAGTTATACAATCTTGATCTTTTATAGGGGGATATTTTAATTATTCACTTTTTGGTTACTTTATTTTGGAGTGTCATAGGTCAAATGATTTATACAACATCAAAGTTGATTCAGTGTGATTAATATTGATGATTTATGACTAAAATTACCTTTTGTAGATGATAATCATGATTCAGATGATGAAAAGAATGAAAAAACAAGATCAACTGTTTCTTTGGAGCTATTTGCTGTATCCAAGGCAGAGGGCGAAAAACTCAGGAAAGCTTTAACAAAAGATATCAAAGATACTTTCCTGTTTGAGGAAACGTGTACCCCTTCCAACATGAAGAACTTGCATAAAGACACATGGAAGAAAATGACGACTATTGCCAATAAAAATCATGTCTGGTTGGAACAGGGTAAGCACATGTCCATGTTGTATGTTATACAGAGAAACTTGTCTAAACCAAACCTTCAGTTAACTGCAAACCTGTCAAAACCTAACATCTTCTGAAAACTATTTATTTCTCACTAAACAGACAAGAAAATTCCTATTTTTAGCTGTGTGAGATTTCCTTATCTCACCCACAGATTGAGATAGAACATGTGCTCTTTCCCATTAAATTTGGCACAATTGAATAAGAAATTAATGAGCAATCAAGGGGACCAAGGTTATAGTGGTAATCAAAAGAATGATGAATGGTTATATCTTTCCAATATCGAATACATATGGTTGAAATTTTTTTAAATAATAATTTTATCTAGAATAACTGGTGGTTGATTATTTCTTGCAGTTTATTAATACAGTTTTGAAGTGACCTAAATTTTACACCTGGTTATGGCATATCACTGGCCTGATAAGTCATGATCTGCTGTTAAATGTAGATCATTTCAATTCTAATTGAAATTAATTCTAAGGGAATTTCTCAGACACTCTTGGGTTAAATGTTATACCTAGCCTAATTGGAGAATAATTAAATCTTACCTTTGGGTGGCTGAGATTTCCCCATCTAAGGCCATTTTGCACTTGTACAGGTGTTAGGTTCTTAATGTCTCTGTCAACACAATTTGAACCTATTTAAATCAAACTTTTGCCTCAATTAAATAAACCCTTCTGTCCAAAAGGTGTTGGGTTAAAAAGGGGGTAATTTGAGTACTGCTTGTGTTTTAATATGAAACATCTTTGTTTAGATGGATCTGTTCTCAGACTGAAGGGGGAGAAGGATGCAGTGATGAAGTCAAAGGGTGATGTCTTAGAAATATTACTGAAAGATTACCACACTTCAGGAGAACCCACCAAAAATCGTAGGTCTGAGAAGTATTCAACGCAGTGGTGGATGGAAAAAAGTGTAGAAAGTACTGTTGTCCCTATGTATTGGAAACATTTCAGGAAAGGGGAAGGATTGTTTGATAAAGTTAAGGACACAGGCAAAAAGTTATTTGGTAATGGCTATCTTGTTGACGTCCATAGTGAAACATTGAAACAGATAGAATATCTTGTTCAAAGCACATGGGAAAGGGGCAAGGTAGGACAAGGGAGTGATGCAAAAAATTTATGTCACCAAGCAATTAGAATAACAAAGGTTCAGAGAATCGAAAATTTTGACTTGTTTGATAAATATCAAACTTCGAAAAAGGGATTTTACAGAAGATTAGCAGATAGAAGGAGGTACCCAAGGCTAGAAAATATTAAAACAACAAAGGCTGTGAAAGGTCCAGTACTAACAGAAAAAATTAGTAGGGCTTTGACAGTTGACCTAGATTTGTTCTCATATGCCAATGAGCTTTATTTCTTCCATGGAACTCCTGAAAAGTATGTTGACAATATCATCAACAAGGGTCTTGATGAAAAACATGGAGGAGATAATGCTATGTTTGGTCAGGGTATATATGGAGCTGAATCCTCAACCAAAGCTGATCAATATGCAGGTAATTGTAACAGTAGTCAACGAAACTCTGTAAACATGAAAATTTTTTTGTAATTTTATATTTTTTTCATGGTTACTGCTTTCAGTCTACTTTCCTTGAGCTTTAAAGTTGTGATTATCCCCAAACTGTAATGTAATTTTCTTCATATAAAATATTCATGACAGTTTGATTTTCGTGTTACAGGTCTTACCAAAAAAAAAGTTAAAATAAAACTTTTGCAAAAGAATTCACCAGCCTCTTAACTTACATGGTACACCAACTTTCTTTTTTGTACTCTTTTATCTTTTTATGAGCAACTCAGTGGGTGTTTTTAGTGGAGTCAGAGTTGCTCATTTACTTTTGTTACTTTGTATGTATGTTTTTTAGTTACTTTATGTTCTTTGTTGTGAATGTCTGTTTTCCTTGTCTGGTCTTTGTCCCAGGATTACATTCTTTTGATTACCGCTATAACCTTGGTTCCCTTGATTACTCTTTTATCTTTTTATATGACAGCAAATAATTTTCAGTTTTGATAATAATTATAATATAATGGTATCATACTGTCGTCATCATGCAGCATCAACTTCGTCATGGGTAGACACTTCATGTCTGGACAATATTTCTTGATTAGTGTATAGATCATTATGCAGTTTTACCACAAGGTGCCATTCACATAAGGAAGCTTGGGATTTCTTTTTAGGACCTTTAAGGATAATGGGGCAAAAGGGGGCCAGAAATAAGCATTTTTTAAAATATCCATTGTGAATGAAATTCTTGTTTCAGATGTTTTCCCTGTAAATTTGTCTCCTTTCTTTCATGGGCTATTAATTTGATTTTATCAGTAGGTATCCAATAAATGGCAATACAATTGCTAGGGTCAGTGTGATAAAATAGGGATAGAATTGAAACCCCTGTAATGTTTAGTTTGATTTATCTGATTCAATGTGCTTCCAAGACTACTATATAGCCGGTAATTTGGGTCTTAGTACTGCCGAAGTATTATTGTTAGTGGGGTACCAATTTTCGTTGAATTCGTGGGTTTGATATACCAAGAAATTTTGTTTCCAATGAAAAGGAAATTTTCCATTTGTTTGTATGATGGAGTTATCAATTCCACGAATTCAAGAATCAATGAACTTATCATTTTCCTCTTAAAGGGAAAGACCATGTTGTTGTGAACGTCATAAATATCAAAAGTAATCTGTTAAATATTCATAAAAATTAAATTGAAACAAATTAATTTCCTTTTTTTAACTAATAAATCGAGATTTATAATAAGGAAATTTGAATTTCCCGTGCCTATGGGCGCCACTGTGACCGGTTGAACTGTGACGTCAAGTGAAAGTAAATAGGTAATTGATTACGATGTCCGAAGAAATCGCAAATTTGGGACTTTTCCCCTATAATTTCAACCCAAAATAAATAGAAGAAGAGATTATGGCACAACATGTATAAGCAAATGTCAGACATCATCGACGAACTACGGGATTTGCAGCCAGATGGGTAGTATTTGTAAGGAAAATCGTATGGCTACTTCCGAAGAATGTTCGCGTTGGTGGTAAAAAAAAACTTTTAGAACATTTCTCTTTTATCATTCGTGCAATTGTAAGCTTGACAAGTCATCGTGTTTTTGTGATTAGATAAACATGATTGTAGAAATAATTACGGAATATTTTTTCTTTACATATTATTTGCAGTACTTGTATCAGTACCAAACCGACTTAATGACGTCATGAGCCAGTCGGAAGCTATCGGTAAAAATCAATAAAATCTGGCTATAGCTATGATCTTCCTTCAGATAGGAGAGTTCTACAAGATGGCTGTCCACTTATATTTCAAGGGTTTCGAATTTGCATAGCCTTGAGCATTATATAAAAGCACATTTTGCATTAAAGGTTATTTATTTTTGTTTACGTGGGTATGATTTATCATAAGAGCCCAACTTAATACAAAGGTGGTCTTTCCCTTTAGCCACGAAAATTGGTCCCAACAAATACAAGTACTTTCACAGTAGGCCCACAAAAAATTCCATGAAATATTTTCTCTTAGCTTAAAAGTATTTAGTGCACCCCTTGACATTTGCCAACAAAAGAATTAGCAAATTTTTTTGTACATATTTTTGCCTCAAAATCGTTATATTACCCATCAAATATACCATATTACATTTTCTTTCAGATGATGACAAGATGAACCGGCAAAAGAGAGACAGAAAGATGCTTCTGATGAGACTTTTGTTGGGTGATATCTATGTCGCAAGTAAGCCAAACAGGTTTAAAATGCCACCCTGTGCCAATTGTTTTAAGGAAAACTGTACAGATGGACACCATCATCCATTTGACTCTGTTGTAGCAGACGGTCCATGGCTGTTCAGGGAATTTGTTGTTTATAGGCGGGAACAGTGCTATCCAGAATATATCATTACCTATGACAGAATATAGATTCTGTAAAATATGTCTCCACAATAAGGGTACCATGTAAATTAGTCTTTCATGTTTTTGTTTTTTTAGATTCTGAGCTAGTAAGCATAGGTTTGCTCTATCATGGTGAATCAAATTTACTTTGTCCACAAAATGTTATTGAGATATAAGGTTTATCAATGTACTAGTATGTTTTTGTTTCAAAAGAGTCCTCCTACACATATTCTCATTCTTAGCCAAGTTGGAAAGAAAAAAACTGTCCTCTTAGCTCTACCACAAGATAAGAAACAGATAAGGATCGTCAAGGTACATAAGGTTACGGTTACCAGTTACTGTAAATATAGGGAGAAATTTTTGTGTTATATTTTTGATACTCTTATGAAAGAGTAATCAAGGGGACCAAGGTTCTTGTGGAAAGAATTATGTTAGAAAAAATGCAACAATTCTAGGCTGTTGACATCATGAAGTTACTTTTCAGTCTAAACACAGGGAAAATTATTCCACTTGATTTTGACCTGAATTGAGCAAATTACATTTGTTCACATGAAAATGATGTGAATTGAGCATTCATGTAAATGTCACGCTAACTTTTCACTACATTGTCAGTTTTTGTAAGAATCAGGCAAAATGGGAAATATCAGAAACATGCATATCAAAACCCAGCTGCTCTGACAATATAATTTCACTCAAGATTGCTTTCTCTATTTGAAAAGACTATAATTTGATCTCTGCATCTCTGGATTTGCTCAAAAATTTTTCAGTAGAATGTTAGAAAAATGATATTTTTTAAAAAGTCATCTTCTTTTGGAATGTTCATTTGGAGTGCATTTCAATGAAATTTTCTCCTTGATTCTGATGGTGCAAATATTCAAATTAAATTTTCAAAATGGTGCTTTTTTCATACCATGTTTAACCCACTGCCTGATTCTTAGAGAGACTGATACTTAAAGCTCATGTTAAGTGGATTTTGCTGGAACATCAAATTAATTTCATATGAATTTCTTCTGAATTTCAAAAACAATATTTTCCTGTGTAGAAGTCTGAAAAATGAAATAATGTTTTTTATCTGTGATATATACTTGCTGTGCTTTGTTTAGAGTTATTTTGCTAAATTATACTTCATTTGATGTTTGTTTAAGGATGTTTACTGGTCTATATAAAAAACAAGGATTTCAAATGGTTGTGAAATCTTTTAAGATCTTTCATGCTAGAACAATATAAGAAGAAAATTAGATGGGTCAGTGTACTTGCTTTTGAGATATGAGCATTTGCAATTTAGGTGGGAAAAGGATTTCTTGTGATTTTCTTAAGTTTTGTCCTAGTAAGGTGTATATATTAAAAATAACATAAAAACTTCCAATATAACATTTAATGAACTTATAATTATGAAAAGAAAAGAGAGGGTCACTTGGCCAGAAATATTAATGCTATGAAATGGATGAAACCAGAGAATGGCAAGTCTGATCAAATCTAACATAAAATGACTCAACATTACAGGCAAACATCCTTGAAATATTTTTTTCTGTGATTAGAATTAAGTCAATATTAAAATCAGCAGGTAGGGTTGCAACTACAAAAAATGTAAGCAGTATTTACAATGTATCATTATTATGATAGGAAATAGAGAAGTGATTAGTTGGCTAAGAGAAAATAAAATGTCTGATGGGTGATATGCCTCTCTTGGGCCAATTGCCTCTGTGTACCAGCAAATAAAAAATTGGTTCAAATGAAATATTTGTCTAAAGACTTTAAAATGCAGTAAATCAATCACTGATACCATATAATCTGCATGATTCTGACATGGATCTGTATCCAAGTCTAAAGTGTGATGTTCCACTCAAAATATTTACTAGTTATATTTTGTATCTCATAGTACAAAACCTTATATTAATTCTGCTCGCCAAGTCATCAAGTCACTTTCAATTTCAAGTTGCCATATTAAAATTTCAATATTCAGCTTGGTCCAAATAAAATTCTTTTACATTGAACATGAAGTGTTTAGGTGGCTGATATTTTAGGATGTTTAAAACTAAATTGTTCAGTAATGTATTGTCAGGAAATTTTCATTTGAACCTTGGCAAATAAACACACCCAAATGCCAGTGGAGGTTTCATACTCTGTATGTAGTAGACCTCCCCAAAGAAAAAATGAAGGGTAAAAAAAATCACCATGTATTTCATATCTACAATTTCAAAAAGAAAAACAAAGGAAAAGATAAGACATTAGAAGTGATGTCTGTCTCTGAGATGTCACTTGCATGACAATCTATTATGTCCCTTGCCATGTTTAATTCAGAATTCAAAGTAAATTTGTAGCTTAAAATTTTGATAATTCACATTTGAAATAAATTCTGTATTTTCACAATCAGACTTTCTCACACTAAAACATACAACACATTTCTCTTGTTTTTTTAAGAAGTCTTCAGGATTTTACTAATGCACAAAACAAGTTTTGCTCACTCATTAAATCTTGGTATTCTTGTTGACTTTGATCATATTTTGATTATTTAATTTGAACACATGTGACACAGGAGAGTTCCACTCATTCGGCATCAAGAGTCAGTGGCAATAATAAAAAAATCAAGTTTATTTTTTCGCATTAAGTATCTTATATCATTTGAAAGAACATTCACGATAGAGTATATGATACAATTTTGCATGTCTGCAATACAATGAAACCTGTCTTAAAGAGAATCCTGAATAAACTGATGATCTGTAATAACTAGATGATGATAACTGGTTTTTTTCAACGACCTTGAAAACCAATACATGCCTCTCACGGTGGATGTTAGTGGTTAGCGGAGCCCAGCCTTTGAGATAACTGACCAAAGAACTTGGTCAGAGTATATCCTACTAGCGGATAGGCTGCTGTGTAGATGATCTGGCCTACTTTTACACCCGCTTGGGTCTGGGAGTGTTTCCCCAATCTAACTGTCTTGGAATTCGAAGTATGTCTACAGACGAGTGTGAAATATAGACTTCTTCCCACGTCCCTTTCATCTGTTTCAATATATTTTGAACATGGATATGCAGAACACCTCCATAAATCAAACAATTCCTACAGTCTCAAAAAGATTTGGTTTAGATAGGTTTTACTGCATGTTTATTTGTGAAAAAAACACTGATTTCTCCGTATCACTTCTCTCTTCTGACTGAGGTTATTGCTCATTGCCATTAAATAACATGATGATTGACACCAGAATGTTGTTCTCTTAATTTGATTTTATTGATCTCAGCTCTGATACTGTAAATTCAAAAGCTTTTGTGACCCAAAATTTATACAACTGAATGTTCCTTTGTACTTCGCTTTTTTTTAGCCTAAAATTGACTATTTTTTCGGTTTTTGTTTTTACTAAATTTTGTCATTTTTGAGCCAAAATTGACTGTTTTTTTTTTTCGATAATTTTTAAAAGAACCTCTTCATTCTTATTAAACTTATATTTTTTTAGCCAAAACTTTTGTTTTATATTTTTTTTTTGTGTGGCAGAACTAGAAATTCTAAAACTGGCTGGCCTTATAGGGGACCTACCAGGGATTTCCATTTATTTTCAATTTAGCCAATCAAATTTTTGAACATTTGGGAGGCGTTGGATACAACCCTCTTTTGGGATCTGTATATGTTAAAAAAAAATCCCAGCAATAATGCATTGCAGTAATTTCGGAATTTGTAGTAAACATGTGTATGTACTTAATTTTTAAACTTGTACCAATACCTTAAGTTTTATGCTTGTTATATAATTAATGCAGTATACATTTATTATTTTACCTTTATTCTAGTGTTATTTTAATAGAATTTTACAAATAAACTGCATCTTGTCTTAATACACTTAAATTTTATTTCTCAAATTAGTAAATACAGCACTAATGTGGCCTGGAATCCAGGTTCAGTTATGTTCATTTTCTGATTAAAGGACCAGAAGAAGCAGTAAAGCATTGATGAGCACATTTAACATATACAATGCATTTCATCCTTCACTTTATAAAAGTTGCTAAGTTTATATTTTTACACTTGAAAATTTGGGCTCCAATCTATATCATTTTTCTGTTTGTACTTCCTTTTATTCTCCGGATCAAAGTCAATTTAGAAATTTTGATATAGCAATGCAAGACTTTCTGAATATATAGTACCCATCAATTCTATAGAATTGCTCCTACATCACATAATACAATTTTATGAATGTTTGACTGAATATTTATCAAACATTGAAGATTTGCAACTCGTTTTAGTTTTAGTTATTAGTATAATTTTTTTTTTTTTTGGGGGGGGGGGGGGTGGGTAGGTAATGTCCGAGGTTCCTGAGGCATCTATTAAGTGAAAGATGTTGTAAGAATCAAGAAAAATGGAAAAATCAGAAACACGCATGGCAAAAAAACACTGATCTGACAATATAATTTCACTCAAGGATGCTTTGAGTATTTAAACCATTGTTTGACCTCTGCGTTAGAATAGAATGTTAGAAAAATGAAATTTTTGACAGAGTTATCTTCTCTTGATTTGTTCATTTGTTGTGCATTTCAATGAAATTGTAACTCAATTTACCAACATGATACGGAAATCTACTATTTCATTGAATCTGATGTTGCAAATAAATAAATTATACTTTCAAAATGGTGGTTGTTTCATACCATGTTTCACCCTATGCCGGATTCTTACTGAGAATGAGACTGAATTAACCTTCAGTACCAGCTATACTAGTATCAAAAAGGATCTACTCCGTTACTACTCCTTTACCACTAATATAATTTTAATGATTTTTACCAAAAAATGTATGGAAAATGTCACTATAACACTCAATCTTGCTATTCCTGATTCCTTTAAAGACATTCATCTCGTAATTTAGATTTTTATCCTTCATCTCGTTGACCAAATTTTGTAATGTGACTGTGACGTCATCAATTTTTTAATGATTTACTCGGTAAATTTTGATATTTAAATTGAATTATAAGGAATGACTGTTATATATTTGAAATAACCTCAATGCCCTTGGTGCACAGTGGACATAAAAACACTACGCAGGTTATTTATATTGTGCACCACGTGATTGAGGTTATTTCCTTGTAAATCAAGTTCCTTAAATGTGTTGGAGAGTTTTCAAAAGAAAATGCAGATTTAACCTTTTATGAATTTAATTTTATGACCCTATCTTTTCCTGGCCACTCCTCTTACACCACTGAAAAGAATTCACTGTTACTTTCTCCGGATATTGAATATTATGCATTCCAATTGAGCAATTGAAAAAAGTAAATACAATAATACCCAACATTGGAATTATGGGGTCAAATTGTTTAACCTTTTATTAACTGTTCATATAGAATAGTAAATAGGAACATTACAAATGAATCACCAGAATTAAGATATGTGTTATCACTTTCAATTTGACGTTCATTCCGAGAAAAAAGCATAAAACGCAAATAAACAAATAAAAATATAAAAAAAGTATCTTTAAAATGTTAACAATAAGGTATAGGTAATTAGTGAAAAGTGTTATGAGGTGTGACAGGTCTTAAACTAGAATGCCTTTTCATTCATCTGAGCGTGAGGGATTGCATCAGGGCAGCAAACTGACCTCAGAATAACTAGTGAATGATAAGGCTCGAAGCCCATTTATCGTTTCTTCAGCATGAGATATATCGGTTGAAATAAAATCATAAGTTGGGTTGATATTGATAATTTAATTCTGTTCGCTTCTCCGTTGTGTGTATCTATTTTACCTGTATGGTCTTCATCACTGGATTACATTCTTTTGATTTCCGATAGAATCTTGGTTCCCTTGATTACTCTTTAACGTTTAGGTCATGTTTTTTTCGTGTTTTGATTTATTTGATATACCTAATTGCCGACATGGTGACGCTTCGTTTTTTGGCTGATATTCATATATTATATATATATATACGTATACGATGTACGTGTTGTTGTAGTTGATGACCGCATATAAAAGTTTTGGAATTGTTATGAAGTGAACAGAAGATCACAAATTTTCAAATGCGATGGAAAGAAGCCAAATAAATCATTATCAAATTTATATTCATATTTTTTAATCAAAGACTTTATGGCGTATTTAATTGTCTAATTCAAATCATTGGTTATTTTATTACTCTTACAATGTAGTGAGAGTCAGTGCTGACATCACACTTTATAACATGAAGCACTTAAGAAATAGTGATTTCGTTAATTGATATGAACACCACAATATATACTTACTATCAAAATTAGGCTAGAAAATACAACACAGCGGCCACCAAAGGGAAGATAACTATTCAATTAAAGAGGTTTCCTTCCATAAATAGAATTATAATTTCAAGGAAATAATTTAGTCTTAAAGAGTAAAAAAGGGAACCAAGATTTTAGTGGAAATGAAAAATGAATTAAATCCTGCGACAACGTCAAAACGGGGAAAACAGACACACACAATAAAGTACAGGGAAAACAGACACACACAATAAAGTACAGGGAATAACCAAAATAACACATTAACAAATAAACAAAAGTAAATGAGCAACTCGGACTCCTCTAAAACTTTGGAGCATGGACAAGGTGCACCGGAATAAACATCCGTCGAGAAAACGGAAACCCACACTGTTAGTGCGTTTGTCATTGCTTGTCTTGTACTTCAATGTATTTTGCCTTATTTCAGATCCTTGTGAAAGTGAAAAAAAAACAAAAAAACTGGTGATTCCGACAGACAAGCAAGTTTATAAGAATGTTATAATATTTTAGAAATAGTTGTATGCGCAAACCAAACTATACGAAATATTAATACATTTGCTGAATTACACACTGGTAAATTTGGAAGCGCCTTCTGTTCCTAAGGCGGAAATTGATTAAAAAAAGCCATATATCCCTCCCCCTCATGGCTGCAAAATAGTTAAAGTGCAAAAGTCTCATTACTCCTGTGTGTGAAAGAGTAATCAAGGGAACCAAGATTATAGCGGTAATCAAAAGAATGTAATCCATGGACAAAACCAGACATGGAAAACAGACATTCACAACAAAGTATGGACCAGGTGCACTGGTAGGGTAAGCGTCCACTGCTTTTCTAGAAACTCCCGCCATCCCGGGTAGACAAAGGAGGAAAGGATAACTATGATCTTTGACAAATTGGTATTCATGGTGCAGGTGGATACACCATATACAACAGAACAATATTCATCTACGTTGTAAAAGGGCGGTGATCATACAGACTACATAAAACTGTAAAACTATGTAACTAGTAAGTTACATTTTATGTACAAATAATAAGAATGTGTTTTTTTCTTCAAACATGTGTAAATATTATATGCACTTTTCCACAGTGATATACAAGTTCACTAAAGGAGTAATCAAGAGAACCAAGATTCTAGTGGAAATCAAAAGAATGTTATCAAGGGACAAAGACCAGACATGGGAAAAAAAGACAGTATAAAGTTACTAAAATAATACATACAAAGTAACACAAGTAAATGAGCAACTCGGACTCCACTAAAAACTGGGAGCATGGACCAGGTGCCCCGGTAGGGTAAGCGTCCTCTAGTTTCTGTAAAACTGTTATTTACAACTCTATACAATTTTAAAAGCTCATGATCATTTTGAATTTGGTATGTTTAACCTTAACGTTAACTACAAACTATTGATCGACGTGGAATAAACAACCTTGAAATAATCATCAGTACTGAAAATAACCTTGACATACTATACAAAAAGAAGACAAATCATGCAGTCCTTGTATACCTAGTCAATTTTTTTTATTCTTTGCAAAACTGCTAAAAAAGAGTTTCAAAAGAATGCGGTTTTGTTATTTATATTATTATTTTGTCCCCGACAGGACGCATTGATCATTGACAAACTGCATGCTTAGCGTAGGACTCGGCTTTAATTTAGCCATCTACAAGTGTAAACCAAATGTATGATGAAATGAACGTGGCATGACAAACTCTGTGTCACTGGCCACATCAACCTCGACCCATTTCATCCTTCGGGAATGTGGCCCTCTTGAGTGATATACGAGTCCTGAGTTGATACAGCATTTGTTACAGATTTTGGCATGCAATATTAAGTGTATATTTAACCTTGAACTATATCCATTATAATTTTTTTTGTGCATATTTTTTTTCTAATGTAAATGTAGGATTGAGTTCAGAAACTTTGGTTAAATGTTGAAGAAAAAAAATCTATTTGCATATTCAATCCGATTAAAGTCAGTTTCTATGATAAAAGCGTAGGGCAGTGTAGCGTATCATAACGGCTGATTTTAGTAAGACAGTTTGCATATTATACTTATGACTAATTTGTATCCAAATTAAAAAAAAAAATGTTTAAATAGGTCATTCATTCATGCATTCCTTTATTCATTCATTTACTTTATAAATGTTTTAGAGAGACTGCAATCATATTTGGATATGTTGTTGCTGGAAATGTGGGATTATTTGTGCTATTATGTCTCGTCATTGGTGTTGCTTCTCGTTGTGAGAAAATATGTCCGTGTGCAAAGAGAAAAATAGTAGCTGCAGAACAAAGATCGGCAGACGAAATAGTCAATACAGTCATCGTGCTCAGAAATAATCTTGTTGTGAGAAATAAGAAACAAGTACAAATAAGATACGCAACTACTTATTCTTTTTGTTTGAAAGACATATAATTTTTTCTAAAATATGTAAATTTAAACACAAAAATAAATGCTTGTTTGGATATAATTTGTTTGTTTATATGCATCAAATGTAAGGAAAAGGAAATAACTTTATATATTTTACTTACACTAAAACATTACATTAAAAAAGACCAAAAACACTTAGAATTCGTCGAGTAAAATAGCGGTTTATCAATGACAACATCTGGTTTACATTTTTAAAAAAAAAGTTGAATTAAAACTGACTTACAGAGTATTTGCTGTGTTTCTGTACCAGTATAACATTGACTATGTTCAGAAGTCGGATATGCAAAGCTCTCTTTCTCAAGATACATATACTTCAAATGTACAATGAATTTGTTTTATATCTTGAATCGAATATTCCATTCAAATGCGTTTCGGTGTATACTGCAATAATATTTTGCGATATCTACTAGATAGATTTATTATTTAGATGGACTTGCGATTGCAATACAGCGAAACTCTTCTATACTTAACCGCTTTTTGGCTTCAGAATATGCCCGATTTAGACTGATGTTTTTTCTACCTATGTTCAAAATCAACTCAATTGACTTAATCAGGATGACTAATCAAGGGGAGGGAACTATGATTCGTACGTGACTTAATCAGGATGACTAATCAAGGGGAGGGAACTATGATTCGTACGTGACTTAATCAGGATGACTAATCAAGGGGAGGGAACTATGATTAGTACGTGACTTAATCAGGATGACTAATCAAGGGGAGGGAACTATGATTCGTACGTGACTTAATCAGGATGACTAATCAAGGGGAACTATGATTCGTACGTGACTTAATCAGGATGACTAATCAAGGGGAACTATGATTCGTACGAAAATCATAAGAGTATATTCCAAGGATAAAGAGTAGTCATTGAAAATACAAACGTACACACAACAAAGAACATGAAATAACTAAAATTATGGGGGAAACTATTACAAAAAGTGTGTTATAATAGCAGGCTTAAAAGTTTGTTTCATATGCCTTGATCTGTCTACAGTAATCCAAATGAATACCTTATTCTATCTACCTGAACCACAAGGTTTGCCTTATTCTATCTACCGCAACTACAAAGAACACTTTATTCTATTTACTGTAAACACGTGGAATATCTTACTATTTATACCATCACCGACGGAAAGTTTTATTCTTTCTATATATAGCTACCATCATCGACGGAATACCTTATTCCTTCTACCATCAATACTGACGGAATACCTTATTCTTTCTACCATCACCGACGGAATACCTTATTCGTTCTACCATCACCGATGGAATACCTTATTCCATCATTCGTCGTAACTTAACAACGGGAAATATCCTATTTTTACAATTTCTGTATTTGCCCTTCGATCGATGGAAAAGGAAAACACAAGACCAAATAAAACTACAAGAATGATGACACCTCATTCCGTATTGTCAAATTTCATTTTACCATCGTCAAAACCCTTCATATCTATATATGGAGTTTTATTTGCGTTTCACCTTAGCTTTTCTACAAGTTGGAATATTTGTACCGTGCAAGACTTCTTAAAATTAGGCTTCCGAAACGGAGATGCTGACACCAGATTGATTTCATCACAACTTAAGTTTTGTGTTCTTCATAATGAAAACGCAGATCGTTATGGTATATCGATACATGAAAACCAATTTCTTTTCGTTTCATAGTTTTTCTGTCCTCTTTCGTTTTTCCCTTGCGTTACATTTAATAATCAGATCGGCGTTTGTTTCTAGAAAAGCAGATGACTTTAATCCTACTGGTGAGCCTGGTCCATATTTTCTAGTGGTGTCCAGGTTGCTTTTTCATGTTTTATTCTTTTTACGTGTTACTTGGTTATTTCATGTTCTTTGATGTGTACATCTATTTTCCCAGTCTAGTCTAGTCTTATTCCTTGCATTAAATTCTTTTGTTTAACTTCCGAATCTGTTCACCCTGGCTAATCATCGAATAAAAATAATCATGTTAAAAAAGGATAATTAAAAGGAAAGAGTGAATAACCAAAATACTGCCCCGAGTGCGGAAGAACTCCTAGATTAAACGAGTGTTTGGAACTTGTTCCACGCACGAGTCAAATCCTCGAGCGTTCTTCGCACAAGTGTTCATATTTTGGTTATTCATTATCTTTTTTATTATACAGATTTCCTTCATAATTTATCGATATTTTCAAGATGAATCTGATACCAAATTTGTGACGTTTTTGCGGGAGAAAGTCCGAAAGTGAAATTACATTATTTATTTTCCCACTGTAAATTATCCAATTTTATTACAATTTGAACATTTGGTAAAGCACTTCTATATTTATAATAAAATAGGGGAAATCTTTGAATCCATTGAATAATATGTAAGTTTATATAATAGGCAGATATTTTCAATTTATTGTTCATATCTTCTGTGATGTTATGACTATTGGTTTCATCGATATTTACTGATGGCAATTTCAGGCTGCCCATTTGTGTACCGAATAAAATAAATCGTATTAGAAGCGAGGGTTTAGAGCGTTATGAAATCGGGTTTTGCCCATTTTTTATTTAAGAAATGTCTTTACCACTCCCGACCATTACCATGGTTTCTAACTTTCAGGTCTTACACTGATATTGCCATTTTTATCCAGAATTCCTGTTTGACTACAGCCTATATATTAACAGTTCGATAGTTTTCGTTTAACCTTAATTGAAAGGGAAATCAAGGGAAACAGGATAAGAACGGTAATCAACAAGAATATAATTCGTCAAATACGACTAGAAAAAAAACACGACAAAACAAAGAAAACAAACACACGCACAAATAAAAACCAAAACAAAAAAAAACAAAAAAAAAAAAAAACACAAAACAAAAAACAAAACACAAAACAAAAAAAAAATGACACGCACGTTGTAACGAAAGAGTAATCAAGGGAACTAAGGTTCTAGCGGTAATCAAAAGAATGTAATCCAGGGACAAAGACCAGACATGGAAAACAGACAAACAGTACAAAGAATATAAAGTAACTACAATATAATATTAATACATACAAAGTAACAAAAGCAAATGAACAACTCGAACTCCACTAAAAATGGGAGCATGGACCAGCTGCACTGGTAGGGTAAGCGTCCTATGCTTTTCTAGAAATACCCGCCCAGTAACTCACAAAAAGTCAAGTCCGGGGTAAACTATGACACGTTGAACCATCAGAATCAAGGAAAAAAGCCAAGATTTTTCATATCATTTTGGTACATTATAAAATTTAAAATGCACTGAAAACGAACATGAAGTGGAGACAATTCCGTCAAAACCCTATTTTTCTTACAATCTAGTGAAAAAAATCCAGTTATGCAGAGATTAAATGATGTTTTTTTTAAACAGAGAAAGCATCCCTGAGTGAAATTATATTGCCAGATTGGTGGGTTTTTGACATGCATGTTTCGGATTTTTCTCATTCTGTTTGATCCTTACAAACGCTTACACTTGATCTACAGTTCCTATTGGACCAAATTCTTCACTTTAAGGGACATTCATCATGTACATTACCCTAAAAAAGTACAAAGTGGTAATCTAATACCAGATATGGAAAAGCATAGTGAAAACAAAAAGGATAACATTCTTAGCGACTACTATAAACATGTGAATTTTCGCGGTTGATAATTATGGCGGAATCTGTAGAGTAACCATATTAGCGGGTTTTTCCGGTTTAAGAAATGACTAGTGTTACAAAAAATGAAAAATAAATTTTGCAGGTAATATTTTGATTTTCAGTCCACCGCAAAAATAGAAAAAATAGCAAAAAGTAGTGCACCGCGAAAATTAATACGTTTATTTTACCTGTATTAAGCAATAACCACTTGTTTGATGCCAACAAAGCGCATGCTTAATTATACTGGAATATTACATGCAATTAAATAATGAACGTGACATATTGGCTCTGACAAAGACGTACAGCGATGGCTTTAATACATTTTTTAAAATAAAAAATAGATGCGAAATCCGACGTCCATTAGCTTCGTTAGTTTGTACTCTTGTAGAAATAATAGAGCATTTTTCAATTCTTTCTTAAGTTTTGGACACATAAATGTCTATGCTGAAATATAACATATATATATATATGACAGCATAATTTTTTAATAATAGATATTCTAAAAACTGGTGCATGGAAGGCCATTGACATTTGTGTATCATTTCGTTTTTTGAATACTGTATAAAATAGTAGTTAGGAAGCTGAGGTAAATGAATAGGTTTATTTTTTGCACTGAAAATTAATTACAATCAAGAATTGAAAAACAAATATCTAGACTACAAAACAGTATTCAACAAGGAAAAAAATATGCCACTTATTAAGTAGCATTCCACCCAAGAATAATGCAAAATTTGATACATAGCCTACATATTTTATTTTTAATGTCTTGTTTAAAATGTTACAGTTTACAGAAATTAACATGTGGTTTTTCATATTACCCATGCACTAAGGAGACAAACGTTAGAATGTAATGTAAATGAAATTATTATTATTAACTATTGAAATTGCCATCTGGATTATCTCCAAAGAACAGACAGATTGGAATGAATAAATATATATTTCATTTTGAAAACAACTTAATAACACAAATAAACATGTGTAGCCTTTTTTTACAGAATTTTTACAAAAACTGCTACTTTGGTTTTAATAGTCGAAATACTTTTATAAAATACAGTGAAATCTATCAGTAAATCGAACCCCTTTCGTATTACATGTTTCCTACAGTTATTACAAGTTTATGGTTTACATTCATCGAGGGTTCAATTTCGATAGGTTTAACTATATATTTATTATTAGTTACTAAACTGAAATAGTAGGATTTTTCTCTTCTCAAGCAGTCAAGACAACTGTGTATATCCAAAACGCTACACAGTATTTACTCTCTTGTCAGTTCTTTGAATTATAGATGAGAATTTTCTTCTCCATCAGAAGTATACGGTTCGTAGCTCAAGTTTATAAATCCTTGTCCCAATGGTTGTAAATTAGAAGCGTTTGATTTTCCAACTTTTCTATTAATATCTCTATCACTATTAAAGCCATCATCATTTGGAAGCAGTATCGACATAGAATCAGACATATTCCTACTGTGAAAAATAAATATATATTCAAAGTTAAATTGAAAACAAATTTGAAATCACAACATTAACATTGTTTGTCTTTTGTCGGGAAAACCTTAAATGTTAATGAGGTATTTTTTACTGAGGAATACTACTTAACATAAATGAAGGAAGAAATTAAGTATTTTGTTTTCTGTACACGACATAATGATGGTTTGTTTTGATAAAGCGTGTTTTACACCCTGTACTTCATTTCTTATGACCATCTAGACGGATGTTTTTTTTAAAGCAGAGAACGCTTACCACACCGATGCACCTGTTACTTTGTATGTATTACTTTGGTTATTTTATGTTCTATGTTGTGTGTGTCTATTTTTCATGTCTGGTCATTGCCTCTGGATTACCTTCCTTTGATTTCCGCTAGAATCTTTTATTTCTTTTTTTTAATGAGCGTGTTATTCTTATATGAAAAATGGCAAAAAAGTTTTTCAGACACTTAATATTATCGACAAAATTGTAAATAACTTGGCATTGAAAGCGTTATCTGAAAGCAAAACCTAGAACTGCTAACATATACCTGATTTTCTAATAATATGACTCTTTAGAGTGTTTTTAGATATAAAGTAAAACCTGTCTAAACCCTACCCTGAATAATTTGAAACTTGCCTGAAACAGACACTTTCCTTTTTATCAGTATAAATGTTTAGTTTTCAAACCGTACATCTGTCTAAATCAAATGAAGTCCAAAAGATTTAAAAGGTTTTACTACAGAAGTTTAATGGTCATCATCATGAACTTGTTACGGTGTATCCATCTGCACTATGAACTCGTGGATCGTTACGGTGTATC
This sequence comes from Perna viridis, assembly GCA_037379345.1. NCBI lineage: Eukaryota > Metazoa > Mollusca > Bivalvia > Mytilida > Mytilidae > Perna > Perna viridis. The sequence continues at coordinate 36,878,326 of CM074522.1, read as the reverse complement.
CATCTGCACCATGCGCTCGTTACTTTCGTTATTTTGTTTGTATTACTTGGTTATTTAATTTTTTTGTGTTCGTCTGTTTTCCGTGCATGTCTGGTCTTACTCCCTTGATTACACTCTGTTAATAAATCATTAGATTAAACTAACCCCGTACATTTTCGCCCTCCTTTACCTACAAGGAAAACATAATCACTATTATATAACATATTATCTTTGTATTTTCCTTTAATTAGTCATATTATATATCTTATAAAAATGCAATTGGGTTTATAAAGTATTGAGTGAACAGAGGACCGAATTCATCGTTATTACGAACAAAAATGTAAATTTAGTGAAGCAAAGTCTCTTTACTGACATAGAATAAACTGAAAATCTGTTTAAACCAAACCTACTTAAAAGTCTAATATGGTTCGTTTTAGACAGGTTCCACTGTATATCATTCAGAAACAACAGCAGAACAAAGTGATACTATAGCAACATTTGCAAAAATGCTTAAACATTGTTGGCTATATTCATTTTCAGCATAGTCAGAGCTATTATTAAAAGAATACCAACCATGTATGTACCAGCCAAAAATACCGACAACTACCACACATAGGATGCATCCTGCTAGAGCCGATACGAACTCACTGTGTGATATCCACATCCCTTTATCAGATTGAGGATTTAATTCTGCAAAAAAACAAAAAAACAAAACAAAACTAAACTAAACAAATCAAAACAAACAAAAAAAGAAAAGAACAATGAAGAAAAGCACAAAGAGAAGATAATAATAAAAAAAACAAAAATTTTCAACAAAATAATAGAAGCGACAAAGCGACAAAACCATTATTTCTTTCACCATCAAAATGAATTCTGTATTTTCGAAGATAAAACCGATTGGCTAATTGACCACTTTTACTTAACTTAGCAGCATACGTACTTCTGTGATTTACGACAAGAAAAAAAAAACACTTTGTATCTCTATAATTATAATGGCAATGAAAAAATAAAAGAATTTTTTGTATTAATAATTAAAAAAAATAACGTGTGTAAGTTTTATATGTATAAACAAAATATTATACCCGGTCAAGGAATTGTAATGCATATGATGTTAATTATAATGACGATAATGAATAAACGAGATTTTTGTTTTTTATAAATTAAAACAAATATTTGCCAATTACATATAAATAATAAAATATAATACCTGGACAAGCAATTGTGTTACATGTAATGTTTATAATATATTCGCCACTACAGTTGGAACCTTGAAATGTCGGTTCTGGTGAATTGCATTCTCTGGTTCTTGTCATGTAGCCATCGCCACAGGACGAAGAACATGTTGTCCATTTAAGCCATCTAGACCAAGCACCATTAACTGAAATAATAATAATAAGAATTTGGAAGAGTGAATAACCATTATATGACCACGAGTTCCAAAGAACGACTAGGTTTATAGAGTGTGCAAACCTTGTTCTACGCACGAGTTAAATCTGTAAGCGTTCTTGCCACGATTGATTATATTTGGTTATTCTCGGTAATCAGTTGATTATCATATTTATAATATAGATACCCTTCATTATTCATTCCTATTTTTCACATGATTTTTAAATCTTGTGAACGGCGAATTGATAGTCGTGTCGCGACGTTTTGGCTGGGATAAGTCCGAGAGTGAAATTGCAGAATTTATTGCATATTGTGAATTACCGAAAATTTTTACGCTTGGAGCTTTCCGTAGATCACTGCTATCTATATAATGAAAACATATCTGCATTCTACAGTATGTTTTTGTATCTTGATTATATCTCCAAAATTTCTCAAAATCACAAGAAGTACCACACATTGAATGCATTCGATTAAGTTTGTACAAGCGTACACTGCTGTGTGTATATGTTTTTATAAACAATTCTGATATTATTATTCTTGCATAAATCTACTCTATTTGATATGGTTCGAAAATCAGTGGTGATATATATAAAACATCAGATGTTTTTCATCGATAACATCTATATAGACCAGTCGTCATATTAATTCGACATCTGTAAATCTCTTTATTTTAACAACATTTGACAGTTGTAGGTTAAATTAAACAACACCAATGGCATGCACTTCTTTCTCACGTTGTAAATACTACCATTCCGTCTAAACATGATCGTTTTTACATGGTTGATAAGTTTTAATTAAGTAGCAGTCTTTTTAAAAATCATACAAGATAAAGGCTTCACATTTTTATTTTTGTTATTATGTTGCACATTTGCTTTTGTTACTTTGTATGTATGATTTTAGTTAATATATGTTCTTTGTTGTGTATGTCTGTTTTCCATGTCTGGTCTTTGTCCCTGGATTGAATTCTTTTGATTGCCGCTATAACTTTGGTTCCCTTGATTACTGTTTGAAGTCTATATAATAAAATGTATAATTGTTCATTCCAATCTGCTGTAAGGAGATAATCAATATTCAAAATCCTAAAGTAAATTTTGTATTTTAGTGTCATTTACAGATTTTTCTCCCCTAATTTTGACTTCAACAGTACATTCTATTTAATTTATAATTGTTATGAACAATGTTATACAAAAAGCCGCACGTTACTCTCTGTTTACTTAAGCATTTTAAACAAAATATCAAAAATAAAAAAATATGTAGGCTTTCCAACTGAGAATCACATTTTGCATGATTCTTAGAATCTTTTATATACCAAATACACTTTCACATGCCTTACCTATATAAACAATGCTTCTATGAAACAACACTATTTTTTGCAGAACAATGAACTAATAATATCACATAATGAAAGCACGTTTACCAGGGCAATGTGAATCCAGGCAGCTGAGAAATTCAGAGTGCTTTCCAGTACAATACTCTCCTCCGCCTACTGGAGAAGGATTATCACATGATCTTTGTCGTGTTTTAAATCCTAATCCACACGTCACACTACAGGTGTTCCAATTAGACCAGGATCTCCAATTACCATTTACTGCAAATAAACGTCATGTACTAAATGTTATTTTCATTGTGATTTAAATACACATTTCATTTTCCTTTTTAACCATATTTAAATATTATTAGGGCTAAAGCACGGGATAAAAACGCAATCAATATTAAAATGATAATGTCAAATAGCATATGAAAATTTAGATTTTCTTGGGAGTAGTAAACTTTAATAAATAATTACCGTTTTTCTTTTGCCATACAGTATTATAGTGTTTGAAAAAATCAAGTGAGAATAAAAAAAAACCCTTAATACTTTCCTTTTAATATTGAAGAAACTTAGTGATTATATACACAATACTCCACGCGCCCATATTAGAGAGTGAACTATTTTTACCCCAAAAGGTGGCCCTTTGAGTGATTTCTGTGAACAATAAAACTTACCCAACCTTTTATTCCTGCGTTATTATTGAATTAACCAAAAGATTAAGGAAGGCCATAAAATGCAAGTACTCTTAAAGTAACAAGCCTATATGAAATATATTAAATAAGCCCCCTCCCCAAAAGTGGCCCTCCTTAACCAATATCTTAAAAAAATCAACCCCGTCAATGCATTTATTTCTGTTAACAATAGTTCAAGGGAGAAGGGAGGACAAAATGACGGGTCAAATACACCATACCCTTTCATCTGGATGCGTTGGGTATAATAATATCAGATCAATAGAAGGAAAGCCATCGGAAGGAATTCTTATTTAATTTGAATTTTTACGCAAAATCTTGAAAAAATCGACATATTATTTATTTAATACATACTTAATTACATTGTAAATAATAGAAAAGCAAACCAATCTGAGTATTCACTCAGTGAGAAAGTATTCGACTCTGTCTGTTCAACGCGACAAGTAACCCTGCCAAACAGTGCAGATAGATTTATGCAGAATCTTACACGCTTGAATTTCCACATAATACAGAGCAGGCACTACCCTAAGAGACGAGTCAACTTAAAAGCACGATTCTACCAACACCAAACACCTTAATAATTGAGCGTTTTTCTTAGGTAATTGCATAAAGGTCCGTTTCAAATCTAACCACTGTCGATTAGCCATACCTCAATTTCTTAACACATATCACTATTTACCGTGCAAATTATGAGAAAAATATCATTAACCGACTCATCCATGAACTCGAAAGTGACGCCTTTGCATTTCCTATAGTGGAAATCAAAAGAATGTAGTCCAGTGACTAAGATAGGCATGGAAATCAGACATACATACATACTAAAGCACACAAAATAACCAAAATAATTCATACAAAGTAAAAAAAAGTAAATGAGCAACGGATTCCACTAAAAACTGGTAGGATGGACCAGGTGCACCGGTAGGGTAAGTGTCCCCTGTTTTTTTCTAGAAACACTCACCCACCGAATTGCTTATAAGAAGTCATGTCCAAGGTACACGAAAGAGGAAAGGAAAACAAACCAGATTCCATGGTGCAGATGAATACACCAAGTACAATTCAAGAGTTCATGATGACAATTATAAAACTTTTGAAGTTCCAGAAGCCTAATTATAAGAAGTATGAACTATGTTACCCATTATTTCACCACATCAATGAAAAAAGTGAATGCCTGTCGACGAAGTCGAAAATCTAAAACTCAAACTTAATTATCGTGTTAAAATTGTATACTAAATTTAAAATTACTCCCACCTTCTAAGTTTAAACACATATTATATACATATAGTTAATGAACAACTGAGCAGAGAAAGTCTGCAATGCAATTTTGTTTTACAAACGAAAGTTAAAAGAAATATGTATAAAATTGGGCATTAGTAGAAATATATATATTTTAAAATATATATGATTGTAAACATTTTATCAGTCACTTAGTAATTATGGGTTTGTTACAAATGTGACGCAGGCTGAACCACAGGAAATCCTTAAAGCCTGCTGGAAATATATCCAAAAATCTTTACAAAATCATCAACATTCCAACTCTTTGAGGTCAAATGATTAACATTGAAATACTTTGTTCAATCTTACAACAAATTTGGTATGATATAGGGTGTTCCATTCCACATGACATAACACTCAAACAGCCATATTTATAAACATTTGATTAAACTCTCCTGCTAATATAAGTGAATGGGGATTCTGTAATGTGATATAACCCCCAAATGATTTTTCACATTTTCACAGAAGTAAAAGGTATTGATACCAATAACAGGTCGGTTAAAACTCATAACAACTACATATTGCATATCGACCGTTTAACATAAATACCATTAGCCAACACTATATCATACTGAAACCAAATGTCTTTAAAATATTATCTCAAGCTCATCTAAAATAAGTCCATATAAGTCTAAGTTCATGCATTCAGTTATTGCCCTTTTTTGCAAATGAGAAAAAAATAGCAATTATATATTTCATGACGATTAGCAAATGCAAACTGGCTGTAATTTTTCATTTATGACACAAAATTTTAGTATTACTATTTAAGAAAATCAAATTGGAGATAAGCCTGCATTAAAAAACGCAACAAAATATAGCTTTAATGAAAATACTCGAAGATACAGGTGTCGATTTCACAAAAAGTAAGTGTAAAATGGATCGTAAATTATGACGTCACAATGCTATTTTAGCTGTGACGTCATTACTTACGATCAACATTACACTTTCGACTTTTTTTTGCGAAATCGACGGCAAAAATGTTACAAACCTTTTGGTTTATTAAAGCAGCGGATTCCAACATCATTACTATGTCTGCACTTATTATTTCCCCAGCCCGAATGCGAGCAGTCACTTAATGTGGATTCATGGCCGTCACAAATTATGTTGCTCAACCATATATGGCCTCTTCCAGAATTTGGTATGTAAACAGAAGCATTATGTATTCTACAGAAGATAACACGTAAATTAAATATATTTGAGATACGATCTTTCACCGAGCCATAAGTTTCTTTTCTCTTTCGTGTATCCCGGACGTATCATTTAATGAACAACTTGCTCAAAAAATGGCGGGTGTTTCTATATGGTAAGAACGCTTCTTCGGTGCACTGGGTCCACACTCCCAATTTTTAGTGGAGTCCGGGTTGCTCGCCCACTTTCGTTTCTTTGCATGTGTTTATTTAATTACTCGTCATTTTTTTTTGTGTTTATGCCTCAACCAAATCAGGACCATTGCGGTACCAGCTATTCCGTTGGTGAAATTTATGTTCTGTCAGATTTAAATTGGACTTGACTAGATTATGGATCGGATAAGTTTTCGGTAATTTGGACTTGACCAGATTATGGATCGGATAAGTGTTCGGTAATTTGGTGTTGGAGATATATGCAAAAAAACTTCAGTCTGATCTCTATGCAAAATTTTATGTAACGGTGACCATTTTGTTTGCTTAACGAAAAATCTCCACATCAGTTCTATGCAAATTATCCTTAGAAACATTCATACCAAGTTTGCTTCTAATTGGTCTAATAGTTTTAGGGTGAAGAGTTTTGAAAAAATGTTAACGACGACGACAACGTCCGCAAAATGATGTTAATAGTTCACATGGCCCTTCAGTCCTTATTAGATAAAAAAAACAACATGAAGATAGAACAAAATTAGTCATAGGGACAAAACATCTGCAACGTCCTTTTCCTACATAAATGACACAAAATTATTCTGTATGAAGTGACGTATCTCAGAAATATCGTAGTTAGGTAGAAAGTGATTGTTTGATCTTTTAACTCTGATTTTGTGTTTTAGGAAGTCTCGCTTACTCCCATTGGTTGAGACAATAGCGATATACATCAACATAGCATAACTATTTCCGGCACTTGTCTTGCATTTCTAGACTTACCCTTTACCAAGCTCCCGACATGCAACTTCTGCCGATGCGTTGTTAAAATTTGTGTTACACACTGTTCCCCAAATTCCCTTGTGGTATACTTCTAATCTCCCAAACACCGAGTTTGAAGTCCATGTACTGTCACTTAAACGTAATTTACCTGTAAAACCATTGAAAGGGAAGCCCTTCTTGAGTGCACAAAGAGAGACAAATCCGATACATAGTACCAAAATAGTCGGTACAATTGCCCATTTCAATCTTAACAATTAAAGGTGACCGATAAAAGTAATGTAATATTGGAAAATTCTTTAAAAATCCAATTACCCTACGTTGATAATATTTTAGTAAACAAAATCGGTATGAAGGTTGTCTTGTAACTTTTCCACAACCATTCACAAGGGATGGTGGGTGGTTATATATTTGCAGTACACTTTGGTTTGAATGCGCAACATTGTGTGGGTTTTATATGTATCTTTTCATATACTATTTAAAAAAAAGATTTAAAAAGTCATTTACTTTAATCTACAGAATAACTGGAAACATTTCTGCAATTCTTCTAATACATCAATTTCATCTAGTTTTTAACATAGCTTTTTGAAAAGTTCATTTGCTTTTGTTACTTCGTATGTATGGTTTTAGTTACTTTATGTTCTTTGTTGTGTATGTCGGTTTTCCATGTCTGGTCTTTGTCTCTGGATTACATTCTTTTGATTACCGCTTTAACCTCGGTTCCCTTGATTACTCTTTGAAACTTATACCATCACAGCATGTAAGCAAAAGATTATTGGGTCAGTAAGATATTCCCAATTCATATATTCAATTATAAAACGATTTGCCACCAATATATATACTTCAAATTTCAAAATAGACTCTTACTAAATGATAGTTCAAACTCATTTTTAATTCAATCATACTTTTCTTTAGTCGTTCTTTTATTGAGGCAGAGTTGTCTTTATTTGTAATGCGTTTCTAGGTTTACAAAAACCAAAAATCAGTACATACGATTGATTTGTACAATCAAAAAGAATTTTTAATTCCTTACGAGAAATCGTTATTCGACCATTTTTGTTGCTAAGTGCCGATTGTTGACAAAATACAGATAATTGTATATTAAATTTCTATGTTGACAATAATTGTAATTTCTCACGAATTTGGACATAAACAATTTTTTAGTGGGGATGATAACCTTCAAAAGAATTTTTGACACAGAATGAGGCGGTAAATCTTGCTTTCATAAGACAACCAACAATGAAAAATCGTCTTGGAAACAACATCTCTGCCGATTTGGCAATGTAAACATTGTGATTTGGATTTTAAATGTAATCGGATTTGAAAAAAATCACATTTTACGGAGAAGCTTTTTGTGATATGAATGAGCAACTTATTAAACATATTTTAAAAATCGGTTCGTGCCAATAAAACTGTAGACAATTTTTTTTTCAAATATTAACAATATGATATGTACCTGACGCCGAGTATAATTATTTTCGGGGTGACCTGTAAAACTGACCCATTGTGATGCTTGTCTGTTTTAATCATCTCTATTGCAGGTTATAATCCCCAGCAAATCTTTAAAGTGTCAGTCTCTTTAAGCATCAGGCAGTGGGTGAAACATTGTATGACGAAAACCACTATCTTAACAGATTTATTTGACTATTTCTACCATCAGAAACACGGAATAAAGACGAGATTTTCCATATCAGTTTAGGAAATTGAGTTATAATTTCTTGAAATAAACGAAATTGAACACTTCAAAGGCAAATAGCTCTGTCAAAAACCTCATTTCTCTACCATACAATTGAAAAATTTCTGAGCAAATCCAGTGTTGCAGAGATCAAATAATGGTCATTTCAAATAAAGAAAGCCTCCGTGAGTAACATTAGATCGTCGGATCGGTGGTCTTTGATATGGAAATCACTGACTTTCCAAATGTTGCCTGATTCTTACAAATACTCACACTTAAGAATTTACTTCTCCTTATTTAGGTCCATAAAATTTTAGCAGCACTTTTTCTGGGATTTTTTTTACGAATATACTTCATTTTTAAGGTTTGACTGATATACCTTCCGTTCCATTGAAGCAGCTAAGGCTAACGTCATCTCTATGTGTGCAGTTGTAATTTTTCAAAACTGAATGTGAGCAGTCACCTAACGTTGACTCTGAGCCATCACAAACCACGTTATTCAACCATATATGACCAATGCCTGAACTTGATACGTAAAAAGATGCACTGCTTGTTCTAAAGAAGAAAACGACAACAAAAAACGAATTTTATGAAGTCATTATTTAGTTGAAATTTAAATGATATGTCAACTTTCATTTTGAACTATCCCCTCTTTGTTAATCAGTAGTTAGGTTTCTGAAAGGGGTGTAATGCTAACTCTTTCTGGAAGTTTTGTTCAAAATTTTTATCATTAGTTTTCTCACATTCCATCATCACCATGTTATATATGACGCAATTGCATTATCCAATGTTATTAATGGAACATTGCAAGAGTTTGTACTTGGCTATGATATGAAACAAAAATAGATGATATTTATGTATTTACTCTGGAAAATGTCAAAATCTTAAAGAATAATTCAATATTTTGTTTTATTATAAATGCATCAATCATTTAAGAAGAACATGTCTGAATTTCTGAATATCTGTTGCATTATAACAAGAAATGGTTGCTTGGCCACAGAAACAGTTCGGACCGGCTACCAGGTTACGCCTGATCTTAGGGAACTGCTGCTCTATAGTTGCAGTTAACTACGCGGAATTTGTACCATGTTAGACCTCTTAGAGCATAGTTCATCACTACAGAAGTTAATGATTGTCATCACGAACTTGATGATCGTTCAGATGGGTCCATCTACTCTGCACCACAAAAACCAATTTGTTAACGTTGTCATGGTTTCCAATTCATTTTTCGCCTACCCTGGTCTTCACATTTTGAGAGCAACTCTGTGAATGTTTCCAACTCTAAGAGGACGTTTACTTACCGATGCACCTGGTACATGCTACAAGTTTTGGGCTCTATTTGCTCATTTGCTTTTGTTTCTTTGTACGTGTTATATTTTGGATATTTGTGTTGTGTGCGTCTGTTTTCCCTGTCCGGTCATTATCTTTGGAGAATATTCTTTACTTTCTGCACGAATCCTGATTCCCTTGATCATGCTTATGCAAATCTGACAAATTTAACAGTGAATAGATCAGGAAACCAGTTCACTCAAAGTTGTAAGAAAGCCCCATTACCATAATAGATGTCTTTGATTGTTGTAATTGATATAGATGTTTTTTCTTATTATTAATTTCAACTAATATCTAATTATTCATTCATAATTATCGTTGAATTTTTCAGTATGTTTCCTCAAAATATATAAGAGGAAACGATTAAGGACACTAATCTCTGGATTTGGAAAAAGAACTTGCAAAGAGTAATCAAGGGAACATAGATTCTAGCGGTTATCAAAAGAATGTATTCCAGGGTCGAATACTTGACATGGAAAACAGACATACACAACAAAGAACATAAAGTAACTAAAATAATACATACAAAGTAACAAAAGCAAATGAGGGTAAACAAATGAATTCCATAACATGAAAGAGTAATCAAGGGAACCAAGGTTATAGCGGTAATCAAAAAAATGTAATCTAGGGACAAAGACCAGACATGGAAAACAGACATACACAACAAAGAACATTAAGTAACTAAAATCATACATATAAAGTAACAAAAGTAAATGAGCAACTCGGACTCCATCAATAACTGGGAGCATGGACCAGGTGCACCGGTAGGGTAAGCGTCCTCTGGTTTTCTAGAAACACCCGCCCATAAAACGTCAAGTCCGAGGTAGACAAACGAGGAAAGGCAAAGTATAACCCGTTGAATAAATCAGTTTTCATGGTGCTGATGGATACATCATAACGATCCTCGAGTTCATGATGACGACCATAAAACTTCTGTAGTGATGACTTCAATCTTGTAGCAACTTAACCCTGTCCCAGAAGCCTATTTGTTAGAGTTCTAGCGCGATACAAAAAGTCTGTTTAGTTTCGGCAAGCTCTGACATAACGTATGAGTTGTGATATGAACACTCCATACGCAGGAGCCGAAGGGATGTTGCCACAAATGAAAGGAAAGTTGACAATTCTGAATGAAAAGTCATCACGTTTGTCGTAAAGTTTGGTCAATAATTGTTCTTTATCATCGATTTCTAAGTGTAGGTATGAGGCTGACTTCACAGTGTCTGTAGTATCCTTTATCTCAAGTTCTTTTGGGTAGATGCGATGTATCAAATCCCCGAAAATAGGATTGACTAAAGATAATACGTCATCAATATAGCGGAAACTGAGATTGAAGGATCTAGCCTAACGACATTCTTTCTTTCGGATAAAATCAGCTATAAAGTCAGCCTCATAAGAGTGAAGAAATAGGTCAGCAAATAAAGGAGCACAATTTGTTCCCATTGGAATGCCGACCGTTTGTTGAAAAACACGTCCACCACACTGGACAAATATATTGTGGATTAAAAATTCCAGCATTTTGTAAACATCTTCCTGTGTATATTTGGAGGATGATTTGGAATTATTTCTTACAAAATCTGAGGAATCTCTACCAAGAACTATATATTTGAATCTAGGTGTACCATCTTTTTTGGAAAAACAACGATGTATAATGTTTTTTTAAGTCGGGATTTTAACTGAGTATGGGGAATAGAAGTATACAGTGTTGAAAAATCATAGGTTTTAATGCTATTATATTCAGATAATAGTCTTGAACTGATTGTCTCCAAAAGATCTTTCGAATTTTTCAGGATACACATTAAATTAATACTACTACGGGAGTAACAAGTATTGTGGTAGGACTGCAGACCCTCTTTGACAGTTGTGAGTATAGAATTTTTGAAAGAGGTCTGTTGGTACATTTTGCAGATCCAGCTATCAAACGTTGTTTGTATGTATTCTTGTGAAGTTTAGGAATCCAGTATATAGACGGTAAATCACAATCATCGTCCTTGGTAGAGAGACCAAAAGAGGATAGCACAGATTTATGGTTCTCCACTATCTCTTCTTTGGAAAGAGTGGTAGCAGTATAGCTATTATTTTCTACGTCTACCTCTGATAACAAACGTTTTGTAGACAAAAAAAAATGTTGTTTTGGGCTTTGTCTGCTGGTACGACAACATATTTGTCATGTATAGTAGACAATGTTTTTGCTACATCGGGGTGTTTGAAAACTGATGTAGCCTTGGCACTCATTGACCTACTTAAAACTTTCATTCGTTTCAAAATTAAAGACCTCACGGCTTTAACCACTCTGACAGTGAATCAATGTCTTGTTCTCGTTTTATCCATTTTCTTGCATAGTCCTCGACGGCATCCATAATAACTTTAAAGTTACAATTCCAATTTATGGAGCTAGGATCACGGTACCTTTAGAAAGGGTACTACGTAGAGATTCGTATTCGATAATGGTTAAATCTCCCGTAACGACGTGACCAGAAGGACCATATTTGAATGGAGAGGTTTTGCAAGGACAGTCAGGTGGTTTAGTCCTCAATCTGCAATAACCTTTTATAATTGAAAATTTTGGATGCAATGGGTAAAGTATAGGAATATGAAATAATTGGTATGGATTTGTCTTTGAAATATGGAGGAATTTTCTTGGTAACGTTTTTGTGATGGAGGATATTGGCCAAATTAATTGCAGCTATACCTTTGTTGACAAACGGTAGTGGAAGAAATGATCGTTTTTGTTCATCTTGACTTTTCACACAAACTGGTTTAAAGAGTCTGTGGAAACCAATATCCAAATTGATGGCAACAAGTCTGTATAATGATGAGGTGGGGTCAGAAACAGAAAAAGAGTGTCAAGACTTGTTTTGTAAAGGGAGTGTAGTAGAGTGAGATGTATAGAATAAACTTTAGTTCTAATGTGATTAAGTCCAAGAGGTTTTTGTATGAAAGGAAGGAGACCATTTATGGAGACATCATGTAACTTAGGTGACGTATAGTGGCGATGGCCAAGATTCCTTTCCCGTCTTGGATTTATGTCAAATAAATTCATCGCATTTATGCTAATTTTATATTGGCTTGAAAGGTTTCCTATACTTTTGATGTTGTCATTGCATCCGTAAGGTATTGTAGTACCTAGTCTGAGTATCCAGTACGGGACTGTTTGTAGGATGGTAATTGTTTTCTAAAATACGAACTTTCATGGAGAGGATTGAATGATCTTGTTGATTAAAGTGTTGATAAACTGTCATACATTAAACCACATAAGTTGCATTCTAATCCATATATTAAGTTTGTTGATTTGCAACTTAAGTCATTGTGACTTCTTGTATGGAAGGTTTGTTTGTAGGGGAACTGGAGAAGTAAGGGTCGGTTATAAGAATGTTGCATGTTTTGCAATTTTTAATACCACATTTTGATATGGTACAATGTGGTTCGTCATCGTTGTAGTCAAATATATCGTTTAAAGTGATGGAACATGGTTTGATTATTTTAAAATAGTCAGAATTTTTGTACTGGAATAGATGGTCTGCAAACTGAATGTGACCCATGTTCAACATTTCACGAAGAATAAAGCACGAAATGTGTTCCATGATTGGCACGCTCACACGAAGCCCACGACACAAGATTAAAGAGGTGTGTATGAAAACAGTATTGGCCCAGCCGAGTTCAAGAGTACATGCTTTTGCTTTTAAGTATTCAATAATTTATTTATCTATATGGCTATTTAAGTGGTGTATATGACTTTGAATCAAATACTCAATCTGAATACACCGAAGATGCTTACCTTTCTCCGAGCTGTCCGCACATAACTTTTGCAGCTTCACTGTTGATTAGCTTATTACAAACTGTTCCCCAGATTCCAAATTTAAAAACTTCCAATCTGCCATATACTGCATCGGATGTTCTTGTTTTTATAGGTAACCGCAGCATTTCTAAATATTTATACAGCAGTTAATTTGAAATAACAAACAGAGAATAAATGGCATCAATGTCAAATTAGAAAACATCAATCAATTCATGCAATAATAATATCAGCGAATTACATTCACTTGAAATATGACGGGTGCCACTGGTGGAACAGGATATGCTTAGCTTTTCAGAGAATCTGATATCACTCCTATTTAGGAGTGTTTTGTGTGCGTGTTCATGCATTCATGTGTTCATGTAAAGCCCATAGTTTTGGAATTTGACCTATTTGAATTATTCAACTACTGTCGCTTCGGTGTTGTTTTGCGATACAGATAAGATAAGGAAGAAATGAACAACACATACAATTGATGTCTATATAAGGATTGTCCTTTATTCTTGACTATGTTATGCGCGGTTCGTGAAGCGTAAACTATCCCAAACCTAGTTATGCGAGCATTACTTGTTTGTAAATAAGAACCAAATCTTATAATTTAATTTCTAACGGGTTAAGGCAATTTTCCATTCACCGAAATCTTATTCAGTTTGGAATTCTTTTAATTGTTAACTGCGGACCGATCGACGTTAATGACGTCACAGATCAAGTTTGTTTAAGGAGAATAACCTATCTTGCCCAGATAAGAAATAAACAATCACATTAAATTATATTTTCATCATAATCCTTACGGGTAGAGCTGATTTGATCCAAACACTAACGGGATTCTTAATGTAATACTTTGAAAAACTTGCAAGAACATTTGAAACCGACAATTTGTCAAAGATTTCTGTCTACCTTATTACCTGTTGAATCGTTGAAGCAACTGATAGCTATATCGTTATTGTGTGAACAGTTTTGTTGTCCCCATCCGGAATGTGAGCAAGCGCCTAAATGCTCCTCTTTTCCATTACAAACCACATCACCTAGCCATATTTGTCCAGTTCCATGGGTTGATGCGATGAAACTTGCAGCATTTAATGAACTGAACAAAATTTATTGAACAGAGTTCAAAATAACAGTAAAAAAACTTTACTCAACATTGGTATAGGTTTTTTTTGGTTCGAAAAATAAACTTTTAAATAATCACCATATAAAAGAAAACAGCTTAAAAAAAACCGTAAATCAGTTATATAGTTGGGTAATCAAGGGAACCAAAAATCAAAAGAACAAAATATAAAACAACTAAAATAATACGTACAAAGCAATAAAACTAAATGATCAACTGGGACTCCACTAAAAGCATGGATCGGGAACCAGTATAGAAAGTGTCCATTGAACACATCAGTTCGCATGGATACCCCGCAACGATCCACGAGTTCATGTTGACGACCATATTTTTTGAACTAATCAATTTCTCCGAAACAACGAATATTGGAACCCACGAATAAAATTACGTTCACAGTGCACTTGTTTATCAGTAGAACGTAACTAAATAAAGAAAACAATATGAATAACAACGTACTTTGTACCTAACTGTCTACACGCAACTATCGCAGTTTTATCGTTCAAAAAACTTCCACACACGGTCCCCCAAATGTTGTTATGTAAAATCTCCAATCTACCTGTTGAAGTCGAAGTCTTTCTGTTGTCAACTAATTGAACGGCCCCTACATAATGAAACGCTAGTTGTAAATTTTCATTTGCAGTTTTCCATTTTAATTATTATTATTTATTGTTACCGTAAACGTATTGAATTTGAAATGTACTCATTCTCGCTATAGAGTAAATACTGGCCTTATCAGATATCATATTACACAAGAAAGCTAATGCAATATAATACTCCGCTAGGGACAATATTCATCAATATAAATGCAATAACCTTTTATATATATAGCCTTTATATAAAATATATATACATATATTAGTCGAAAAAAAACAGACCAGCACAACAAATATTATGAAATAAACAAAATAACACGAACAAGAAACCAAACAAACAAATAAACATAAAATAAAAAAATGAGCTCGATGAGTTGCTTATAAAGTCACGTTCGGGTAGACGAAAAATAAAAAGGAGAACTATGTCACGGTGAACAAATCAGTTTTTGTGGTACAGATGACGATTGACGAGTTCATGATGATGACCATAATTTTTTTTGTGATGAGATTAACTATGTTGCAACATGACCCTGTTCCAGTGGCTTAATTGGAAGAAGTCTGGGACTATACAAAACGTAATTGCAGCAAGCTCAAGCAAAACATATGAGTTTTGATATAAAAAATATCCGCAATTACTGTTGAGGTCTAATAATGTACATATTGAGTGATATTTGCACTTGTGCAATACGACTTTATGATTTTTCTTTGATGGTTTCATTTTCAATAATTCTAGATAAATAAAATAAAGATTTCATTTTATTCTGAAACATGAACAATTAACTTTCATTTTTACTTAGTCCTGGAACGAGTAGATTGATCAAATTTTCCTGTACTTTCTCGCTCTGTTATAATCATTTCACAGCTGGAACATTAGGACATTGCCATTTATGTTAGATATACAATTATTCAATACGGATCCTTAACCGAATTAGTCGTTAAACTTCTATACAAGCCACTTATAGACCACCTTAAGCAGGTAGACCTAGGGTAAGGGACACAACTCTTACAAATTGGAACGTTTGCATTCACCATTTTACATCACTCTCATGTAAGCATCCAAATGACTTGTACTGATTTCATTCTAATTCAAAGGAAAGCTTGAACGCCTTTAATGCAATTGAATATGAAACAAACATATCAATGATTTCAAGATTTATGTCCCTTACCATTGGTCTACCTTCTTAAATCCCTTTTTGTACAGTATACGGTTGTTTACATGTTCGACTGACCTATAAATAAGAGGTCACGTTGCTTATTGTAAACTATTGGTTTGACTTCAGTTTGTTTGTTTTTTCTCCGGGTTCTCAATTGTTCTTGTTCTCGATTTAGTGTCATAGTTTTCACCATTCGTCGAATCTGTTCTTGACATTTTATGAGCAGCTCGTAGAGTGTTTCTAGAAAAGCAGAAAACGCATGCCCACGTGTATACCTGGTCCATATTCACAGTTTGATGTTTAATTGGTGGTTTTTTAATTTTGCGTTGAGTGTGTTTTTTTTTTTTCTTCATGTCTGGTCTTTGTCCCTGGATTCTGTTGATTTACTCTACAATCTTGGTTCCCTTGATTACCCTTCCATGTCTGGTCTTTGTCCCTGAATTACATTCTGTGTTGATTTACTCTACAATCTTTGTTCCCTTGATTACCCTTCCATGTCTGGTCTTTGTCCCTGGATTCTGTTGATTTACTCTACAATCTTGGTTCCCTTCATTACCCTTCCATGTCTGGTCTTTGTCCCTGGATTCTGTTGATTTACTCTACAATCTTGGTTATCTTGATTACCCTTCCATGTCTGGTCTTTGTCCCTGGATTACATTCTGTGTTGATTTACTCTACAATCTTGGTTCCCTTGATTACCCTTCCATGTCTGGTCTTTGTCCCTGGATTACATTCTGTGTTGATTTACTCTACAATTTTGGTTCCCTTCATTACTATTAGCAATAGCAGTTTTTGCAGAGGTGTCAACACCACATTTAAGGAGAAAAATACTTATAGAAAAAGAAACAGATATGATGAAAGGCATATATTTCTGGGTGTTGTTGTATTTGTAATTTGTGAATGACCCTTTAACCTGATCACTCTTTTAACCAGATAGAACCAGATCCGCCATATTGCGCAACATGAATCATCCAAATTCATTGCTGAGGGTATCAATTAAACATGTTTACCTAGGATTATTTTGTTTTAATGGGTGCTTTTTAGTCAAACTGTTGTTTCCAAAATACAACGTACAGTTGAGGCCTCAACAATTATAGTGTTGATTATGTTAAGTACCTTCTCTTTGACAAATAACCCCAACATCTTCACCATGGTGACAATCGTTCATTCCCCATCCTTTGTGATCACAATCTATCAGTGAGCTCTCAAAACCACTGCAAGCTAAATCATCTAGCCAGATTAAACCAGATCCACCACCTGCTGTGTAAGTGTCAGCACCTTCTTTTTTGCTGATAAGTAAAGACATTTCATAAACAGTTTCTCACAGAGATAAAACATGTTGAAGTTAAAAAATTTATCGGGTAAATTTTATATTCAAAGAAAAAATAAATGTCCTTATCACATACTTAATCTTGATACGTCCATTTTTACATACTTGGTAATTCTGGGTAAAAATGTAAATTATCCGTGTTGGTGAATAATATTTTCAATCGTCGGGCCCAATAAATAGTTATCACTCACTTTTTTAGTAATGGTAATTGAATAAGCATGCAAATAATCATTCTATTTGAATATTAGATTGCCATGAATGAGGTCGATGACATTTATCGAACTCCCAACAGTGATCTGTACAGGTAATAAAAGTAAGAAAAAAGTAAAAAAAATAATAATAGCAATAATAGTAAAATAAAATATAGATACAAATGCTTCAAAGTGATTTGGAACCAAACGTTCATTTATTCTGGATACATCAATTGGAAATAAGATAAATTATACTATGATAATTGACTACAAGCGACAAAAGTGTCGGGTAAAATATATAGCCCTTTTGTCGTATTTACTTGAACAAAGCGATTTTTATTTCTTGTTTTGATATTACTAATTCTTTTTTTATATATAAAATTGATGATTATTATACATTCCTTTTTAAAGACATAAATACATGTCCATGTATGCGATAAATAGGTTATTACAGGCATTTTCTATATATGTTTGCTACTAGCCTTCGACTATGTCTCGGGTGTGATTTTACATTTTAGTGTTATATAGGAAATGCCATGACATAACCCACAATCACGTATACATGTTGTTAATGAAATGGAAAAATATTATCTTAAAGAAAAAACAAAAAACAACACAATGAAGAAAAGACTAACAAAAAACAAAACAAAACAATACAATACAAAAATTTCAAAAATGAATAAAAAAATGACACATCATTATGTAAAGTTGAAAATGAGTTGAAAAAATATTTTTTTTGCAAAACAACTTTTATGTTGCCTTATCTTTTATTTCTGTTTTTGAAAATTAAACAAGTAAAAAATTAATAATGTCTACCCAGTGATATATCTACTGCTTAAATGAAAACAGACATGTGAGTTAAACAACCAAGAACATATTGAGAATAACGAGAAGACAAAAAAAGTGTTGATCATTCTTCATATTTGAATAAATTTCAAAATATCTAAAATACTGAGGCTTTCTTTTGTGTATTGCCAATGACAGAACCTCTTGGTGAGGTGATATATTTGGCTTCATATTTTGCATTTTAAATAGGTCGATACATTTAAGCTTAGATAAAGTATTTCCTCATAAATTGCTTCTAGGTATTTAAGCTTATTATGCAATAGCACTTATTTCGCGGGTGTTTTTTACGATTGGTGCTTTCCAAATATTTTTGCGAGTATTTAATTGCAAAATTCTCGGCAATAAGTAACCGCAAAAATGATTTTTATAACAGCAACCATGGTAGCATGTTCGTAAAAGATGTAATATGCACACAATGGTAAATGCTGGTCAAGGGAGTGCCAACATGAAACACCACTCAAATACTTAACATGCGTTCCCAGATTTACAAGACAGTGGAATTATAAACGGAATTACCATCTACAATTTATAAAATTGTTTTAAATAATAAGCCAAAACAAACCACCTCTACACCTTATTTTTTTCTAAACGAATCATCACATATTGTCCCCATTGACCATCTATAAATATATCTTCAATCGTGCTATGATTGAGTACGTATATGTTGTGTTTACATATTCCATATAAGAGTAATCAAGGGAGCCAAGTTTGTAGCGGTAATCAAAAGAATGCAATCCAGGGACAAAGACCAGACATGGAAAACAGACATACACAACAAAGAACATAAAGTAACTTAAATTATATATACAATGTAACAAAAGCAAATGAGCAACTCGGACTCCGCATAAAACTGGGAGCATGGACCAGGTGCACCGGTAGAGTAAGCATCATCTGCTTTTCTAGAAACATCCGCCGAGTTACTCATAAAAAGTCAAGTCCGGGGAAGACAAACGAGGAAAGGAAAACTATTACCCGTTGAATAAATCAGTTTTCATGCTGCAGATGAATACATCATAACGATCCACGAGTTCATGATGACGACCATAAAACTTCTGTAGTGATGACTTCAATCTTTCATATTTCAGTTTTTTCGTAACACGCTGATGTCGAATATTTATGTATACAGAGAAGAATCGAAAGTGCGTTTCTTGGCTGTGTTTCATCCTCAGCTACAGAGACATTGAACAACATAGAAACAATGAATTCATGTAAACACTTTTAATAAACTAGCCTTTTAAAAAGAAAAAAAACATCATACTTGTTATGCAAAGGGTGGAATTTATCTGTTTTAAGAAAAAAAAAAACCAAATATTAACAAAAACGTACAGTGGTTCCGAAATCAACAGGCCAGGAAAACAGACATACACAACAAAGAACATAAGTGACTAAAATCATACATACATAGGTTATCGTGTTAAACACAAGTCGATTAAAAAAAAAATGTATACGATTTAACCATCTTTATCTTTGTTCGTAACGTAGAATTTGCGGAAAGGAATATTTTTTTTTTCATATTTCAGTTTTTTCGTAACACGCTGATGTCGAATATTTATGTATACAGAGAAGAATCGAAAGTGCGTTTCTTGGCTGTGTTTCATCCTCAGCTACAGAGACATTGAACAACATAGAAACAATGAATTCATGTAAACACTTTTAATAAACTAGCCTTTTAAAAAGAAAAAAAAAACATCATACTTGTTATGCAAAGGGTGGAATTTATCTGTTTAAAAAAAAAAAAAACCCAAATATTAACAAAAACGTACAGTGGTTCCGAAATCAACAGGCCAGGAAAACAGACATACACAACAAAGAACATAAAGTGACTAAAATCATACATACAAAGTAACAAAAGCAAATGAGCAACTCGAACTCCACTAAAAATTGGGAGCATGGACCAGGTGTACCGGTAGGGTAAGCGTCCTCTGCTTTTCTAAAAACACCCGCCGAGTTTCTCATAAAAAGTCAAATCCGGGGTAGACAAACGAGGCAAGGTAAACTATGACACGTTGAGTAAATCAGTTTTCATGCTGCAGATGAATACATCATAACGATCCACGAGTTCATGATGACGACCATAAAAATTTTGTAGTGATGACTTCAATCTTGTAGCAACATAAAACTGTCCCCCCGAAGCTTATTTGTTAGAGTTCTAGCGCGATACAAAAAATCTGCGTGGTTAAGGCAAGCTTTGGCATAACGTATGAGTTGTGATATGAACACTCCATACACAGGTGCTGAAAGGATGTTGCCACAGATGAAAGGAAATTTGACAATTCTGAATGAAAAGTCACCACGTTTCTCGTAAAGTTTGGTCAATAATTTTTCTTTACCATCGATTTTTAAGTGTAGGTCAAGATATGACGATATTTTTTCATTCGGATCAGATGAGCTATAAGGTCAGCCTCATAAAAGTGAAGGAATAGGTCAGCAAGTAAAGGAGCACAATTTGTTCTCATTGGAATGCCGACCGTTTGTTGAAAAGAAAGTTATCTAGGGGCAGAGACCAGGCAGGAAAAACAGACATACACAACAAAGAACGTAAAATAACCAAAATCATACATAACAAAGTGACAAAAGCAAATGAGCAACTAAAAACTGGAAAAGTGCTATGAACTACCTCATTTCAAGCTGTATACAAACGACCATTGCATCCTGTTTACCAAAATTGTCATCACATACCGTCCCCCATATTCCGTTATGAAATACTTCTAGTCTTCCTCTGATCGAGAATTGTGACGTCATATTTTTCGCTAGTCTGATATTACCTGAAAAAATAAGTATATATTTACAAAGTGTTGGATGTATTTTCCCATGTATTCAATACAAGGTTATTGGTTGTTCGAGATATCTTTACTTGCTCGATTGATTTGTTTTGATTTTTAGTTTTGATTTTTTAACCTTTTTAACATAGGTTATCGTGTTAAACACAAGTCGATTAAAAAAAAATGTATACGATTTAACCATCTTTATCTTTGCTCGTAACGTAGAATTTGCGGAAAGGAATATTTTTTTTTTCATATTTCAGTTTTTTCGTAACACGCTGATGTCGAATATTTATGTATACAGAGAAGAATCGAAAGTGCGTTTCTTGGCTGTGTTTCATCCTCAGCTACAGAGACATTGAACAACATAGAAACAATGAATTCATGTAAACACTTTTAATAAACTAGCCTTTTAAAAAGAAAAAAAACATCATACTTGTTATGCAAAGGGTGGAATTTATCTGTTTTAAGAAAAAAAAAACCAAATATTAACAAAAACGTACAGTGGTTCCGAAATCAACTGGAGCGATTTTAGACAAACTTATGAGATTAGAAATAATTAAACAATAAACGTATGCTTATTTCCTGAATGATTTATCAAAGTGCTTGTCTGAGACTTGCTGAATAGCCTTTCTTTCAGCAGACATTTCTACGTACACATGTCATAAATTTAAACTTCAGCTACAGAAAGACAGGATGATATCAATCACTGATTTAACACTGATGCTGAAATAAATGCCAGGAGAGGTCTGCCCAAGTTGTGCGGAATAGTGGTGAAAAAGAACCGGGAAACAGTACGCATGTTATCTTGTCTGTTGCAACTATTTTCTTTTGTCAACCTCGGACTTGACTTTTATGAGCAATTCGGCCAGTGTTTCTTAAAAAGCAAAAGACGTTTACCCAACTCATGCACCTGGAATATGACCCAAGTTTTTAGTGGAGTCCGAGTTGCTCATTTACTTTTGTTACGTTGTATGTATTATTTTAGCTACTTTATGTTTTTGTTGTTTATGTCAGTTTTCCATCTCTGGTCTTTTTCCTGAATTACATTCTGTTGATTTCCGAAAGAATCTTGGTTCCCTTGATTACTCTCTTAAACATTCGACTGAGCAAATCCAGTGTTGTAGAGATCAAAGAGTAATCAAGGGAACCAAGGTTAAAGCGGTAATCAAATGAATGCAATCCAGGGACAAGGACCAGGCCAGGAAAACAGACATACACAACAAAGAACATAAAGTGACTAAAATCATACATACAAAGTAACAAAAGCAAATGAGCAACTCGAACTCCACTAAAAATTGGGAGCATGGACCAGGTGTACCGGTAGGGTAAGCGTCCTCTGCTTTTCTAAAAACACCCGCCGAGTTTCTCATAAAAAGTCAAGTCCGGGGTAGACAAACGAGGCAAGGTAAACTATGACACGTTGAATAAATCAGTTTTCATGCTGCAGATGAATACATCATAACGATCCACGAGTTCATGATGACGACCATAAAAATTTTGTAGTGATGACTTCAATCTTGTAGCAACATAAAACTGTCCCCCCGAAGCTTATTTGTTAGAGTTCTAGCGCGATACAAAAAATCTGCGTGGTTAAGGCAAGCTTTGGCATAACGTATGAGTTGTGATATGAACACTCCATACACAGGTGCTGAAAGGATGTTGCCACAGATGAAAGGAAATTTGACAATTCTGAATGAAAAGTCACCACGTTTCTCGTAAAGTTTGGTCAATAATTTTCCTTTACCATCGATTTTTAAGTGTAGGTCAAGATATGAGGCTGACTTCACAGTGTCTGTAGTATCCTTTATCTCAAGTTCTTTGGGGTAGATGCAATGTATCAAATCCCCGAAATTATGATTGTTTTAAGATAATACGTCATCTACATAGCGGAAACCGAGATTAAAGGATCTAGCCTAACGACATTCTTTTTCATTCGGATCAAATCAGCTATAAAATCAGCCTTATAAGAGTGAAACAATAGGTTAGCAAGTAAAGGAGCACAATTTGTTCCCATTGGAATGCCGACCGTTTGTTGAAAAACACGTCCACCACACTGGACCAATATGTTGTGGATTAAAAATTCCAGCATTTTGTAAATATCTTTCTCTGTATATTTGGAAGATGATTTGGAAATATTTCTTACATAACATGAGGAATCTCTACCAAGAACTATATATTTGAATCTAGGTGTACCATCTTTTTTGGAAAAACAACGATGTATAATGTTTTTAAGTCGGATTTTTAACTGAGTATGGGGAATAGAAGTACACAGTGTTAAACAAATCATGGGTTTTAATGCTATTATATTCAGATAATAATCTTGAATTGATTATCTCCAAAAGATCTTCCGAATTTTTCAGGATCCATATTGAATTAATACCACTACGGGAGTAACAAGTGTTGTGGTAGGACTGCAAACCCTCTTTGACAGTTGTGAGTATAGAAGTTAAAAGTTTTGAAAGAGGTTTGGTGGTACATTTTGCCGACCCAGCTATGAAACGTTGTTTGTATGGATTCTTGTGGAGTTTAGGAATCCAGTACATAGACGGTAAATCACAATCATCGTCCTTGGTAGAGAGACCAAAAGAGGATAGCACAGATTTATGGTTTTCCACAATCTCTGCTTTTGAGAGTGTGATAGCAGTATAGGTCTGATCATTGCTATTATTTTCTACGTCTACCTCTGATAATAAACAATAATGATAATAATAATGGTCTTTTCAGCCAGAGAAGGCATCCTTTTTATTTCTTTGTACGTATTACATGGTTATGTTATGTTCTTTGTTGTGTTACTCTACTCACCCGGTGTATCCCAGTTTTTTTAGTGGATTCCGAGTTGCTAATTTACTTTTGTTTCTTTGTACGTATTATTTTATGTTGTGTATGTTTGTTTTTCCTGTCATGTCTTTGTCCATGGATTGTGTTCTTTTGATGTCCTCCAGAGGTTTTATGAAAATAGTATACACAAAGTCTAATAGTTGACTTGATAAAACGACACTTCCATTCTTGAGTTTCATCTTGTTTGTCTTTAATTTTAGAAACCGAAAATGGGAGACAGATAGCTGAGTCGTTTTCGAAGCACTTTTTTTTCGTAATAAAAAATATTATCGTTTCTCTCGAAAAAGTTATTAATTTAAGTTTACTTTTTTTATGATTAAATTAACTATAAAATAATAAATTGTATTCGATAATTTTTTTCTTGAATTTCTGTCCAGCACGCTGGTCGGTAGAAAGATGTCTCGGGTACATGCAATAGATGCCCAAGTAACAAAAAATCATATCTTAACGATTTTCTTCCGACCAACATCTGCACCGCACATACATGTACATGTACCACTCACGGTCTAAATGAATTATCGATCTTGAAATTGCAAGTCATCAGTACGAAGCATTCGAAGTGTTCAGTTAAATGCCAGTTCGTGATAAACAAACTGGCGAAAGGACTAGCTGTAACCCAACTTCGTGGATATGCAATCAGAAGTCAACGTTCATAAAATGACTGATTTTTGCTGTTAGTTCTTTTTGAACTAATGGTAATGGTACTAATAAATCGAACAATGGTATACACCGTCTAAATACTACTCACAGAGATATTTTTGGAAAGTTTAACCTATTGTTTGTCCACCGTTGATTAGTAAAAAGAATCCACTGTTAAAACCATAGGTTGATGTCACAACAATGGTTTAATCGTACTTAATAAATACAAAAGGTATTAACGTTCATTATGGAAATTGGGGAAAGGGTAAAGTTTATTGGGAAAGGAGATGTCAATTTAAGGATGGTCGCTGGTCATATTCAGTCATAATATCAGATTTCCGGACTCCTCTGGTTTATCCATTTTATAGCATTAATATTTCTTTGCCCTGTGAACTTTTTTTCATAATTTCATTAAAAAAGGCCTTTAAAGTTTTTTGGAATTGTTTTTTTATATCCTTGTTAAATCTTCAGTTATAAAACATATTGAGACAAAACCTATGTAAAATCTAGAGAATTCTTTTCACGCCGAATATTCAAATGCTTTTATCGAAAAAACGAACACACTGACCCATCTATTTTTTCTACGTATATTGTACTAGCATGAAAGATTTCAAAACATATTTCACAACCGATTGAAATCCTTGTTATTCCAACGGACATCCTTAATTTATCAATTTGGCTTGCAATCCTTTAATAAAGATTATAATACCTTCTGTTCCATTAAAGCAACTGATGCTTACATCATCGGTGTGACTGCAACTATTATTTCCCCATCCAGAATGTGAGCAGTCACTTAAAACGGATTCAGATCCGTTACAAACCAGGCCACTTAACCATATGTGCCCACTGCCTCGAGTTCGTGAGTAAAATGATGCATTTTTTGTTCTAAAACAATTATGTAAGAGATAAAACACATTACCGTATAAGTTTTCCACCCTAAAGCGGTTTCGTACCTATATTTGTGAAATATACATTTATTTCTCTATGAACTTTTTAAACGGCTAGATATTTGCGATATCATACCATAGTTATGCTGGTTGTTTTTGATTGTATATCATTTTTCTTTAAAAGTTAATTGGTCGAAAGTAGCGTTATTGCAATTGTAACGTTGCTTTTCCATCACTATTAGTGACGTCATAGAGAGACGACCGCCATGACAGATGCCGAATTTCAAGCGGCCAAAATGTTCAAATTAAATTAAATCGAGCTGTTATATGAAAAACAATTCTCAACAAACTGCTCAAATAACACTAAAAAATGTCACTAAAAGTGAAATCCTTTTCCGATAAAATACTTAATTCTGAGATACCAGAAGTTTCTGATATATTCATGGCATTTACAGTATCACAAATAGCCCCAAAAACGGTATGGTGCAATGCCTTATATTACACATGGACGGGGAATAGTGGAATGGGGAATAGGGATAAGGAATCGGGAGATAATTTGAATCGGAATAATATTTATAATTTAAAAAATGATAAAATAATGCATTATAATGTAATGATGTGGCAAGGAAGAATAAACGTTTCCCAATTTGGAAAAAGCTCAAGATGCTCAATATTTTTTTTTGTACGTACTATTTTGGTTGTTTAATGTTCTTTGTTGTGTTTGTCTGTTTTTCACGTCTGCTCTATGTCTCTTGATTAGTTTCCATTGATTTCCGCTGGAATCTTTGTTTCCTTGATTACTCTTTCAAGGAGTAACCAATCATCAATCAGATTCGTAGAATGTTACGAATCCAAAACTAAGTGATATATAAGAAGCACTCAAGCCTAAAATAACTAAATCGGAAGGCAAATCCAGCATCGAGAAATACTATTCTCAGGTCTAAAATAAATGCACAACTCCCTTATATTTGTTTGGAATATAAAATTCAGATGCACATATATATCTCAATAATAATTGAATTTGCGGAAAATTTGACATTTTGTAGGTGAAATCCATAGCATTAAACTCTGTTAAAATAAAGATTTCCTGAACATCGAGTTTTGATGTCTAAAAAGTAAACATTTTTTACAAAAAATAAAATATAGCTGTTTTGTCATTAATTATCTACACACCTAAATCCAAGAATTAGTGTTTTTTGTGTACTGTAACATTTACATTGTACTATAAACTATTCAAAAGGTAAAAAACTTATGAAGCTTTTCACTTTGGCTGGGCCGAAACCTATACATGTAACAATATTTGCAAAAATGTTTGTTAAATCAGTCGTATTATCTGTAAAAGCAAGTCCAAATCAATTGGTTTCTAGGTCTTCTAAGATTGAGTAATTGCACGTAGAATTTCGACAGTTGAGATGAGAAAGAAGTCTATGTCCAATGACAGCAGAAAAACTTCGAATTTCCGGAATATATTGGGGGGTGGTTAAAAATAAAACAAAACAGATAAAAAAAATAGTCGTAATTATTTCTTTACCGCTCAAAATAGACAGAAATTGGATATCTCCGTACCCTCCAATTTTTTTTAATAAAATATTCAAATCAGCATATGTGTCAGTATATTTTATTTGATAGTCTCGATAAAATAAATATTGTAATTAAGTCAAGTACAGCATGTACAGTACCAAGCTATACATTCGGTTAATGTATACATCTTTATTAGAGCTGTATCCAGACATCGTTATCTTCTGCACTATAAGAATCAAGACACTGTTCCCTGGATATAACACATTTTCTGAACAAGCATATTCTGTGCAGACTATAATTTTTCATTAAATTTATAGAACTTACTTTTCTCCAAGTTGCAGGCAAACAACCTTCGCCGCTGCTTCGTTGAACTTCTTATTGCACACTGTTCCCCAAATTCCTTTGTATTTTATTTCGAGTATGCCATAAACCGAGTCTGAAGTTCTTATTTTTGATTGTAATCTTAGTTCAACTGTATAATAAGAAAAACGCAATATGGCTATGTTATATGATATATTCCTCATTGCAGATGACTTATGCACTGACTAGGCACAAACGATTCAATAGGCACACGCTGTAATGAATTTATAAATGTTTCAGGAGCCGAGAGTAATAATCAACCTCTAGTAGAGGTTTTGAAACACACTGGAATGGGAGACAAAGTCCACTTTGAAAAACAACTTGAGATAGATGGCTAGCTTCGATCACATTGATAGAAAATAATCAAAAACAAAACTAAGACAAAAGGCCCCCAGGAGCCTGAATCGCTCACCTTGTTAAAGTTTGTCTTTTAAGGGCAATAAATTTAACAAGGATTTGTCCAAAAATTTTGACTCGAAAAGACTTTGATAGGACTCTCAAAAGGATCAATTCAGTGATAGAAAGTTTCTTTCTATCCATTATAGTTTCCAAGATATTGGCTGAAAATTGTAAAAATTCATCTTTCAAGGGCAATAACTCTTACAAGGAGTCATCTGACATCTTTGATCCCTTAAGACTGTTGAAGGCCTTATGATAAAGGCCATTTCAGCAATAGAAATAATTTGCTAAACCTATCGGTTAAGGAGACATTTGCAAAAAATACAGGTCTGACCCCTATGCTCTATTTTAGTAAGGGCAGCCATGTTCTTCGACAGATCAAAAATCCCCACGATAGATCTATGCATAATACCCCAAAGAACAACCATACCAAGTTTGGTTCCAATTGGTCAAGTAGTGTCAGAGGAGAACATTTTTAAAGAATTAACATGAAAAATAGTAAAAAACGTTGAAAAAGGGCAATAAATCCAACATGGCGTCATAGATTAAAATGAAAATTTGACCACAGATAGATCTCATCATGCTGAACACTTTCACTCCTGCCAAATTTGGCTAAACCTAACCGTTTTTATGCGAAAAACTACTGTCTGACCCCTATGTTCTATTTTTAGTAATAGCGGCCATTTTTTTCGACCGATCAAAAATCCCTACATTAGTTCTACGCAGGGTATCCGAAGGAACATTCACACCAAGTTTGGTTCCAATTGGTCAAGTAGTTTCCGAGGAGAAAAGTTTTGAAAAATTGTTAACGACGACGACGAACGCCAAGTGATGGCAATAGCTCATATTGCCTTTTGATCAGGTGAACTAAAAAAGCAGTCATATTGACGTTGGAATTATGGTTCATGTAGATTTACTATAAAAAGTGTCATGTTATTTTTGGAATTATTGAGTATATTGAAAAAATGTATATTTCAATTATTTTAGATTAAGATCACATTACCCTCTGTTTCATTAAAGCAGCTAATACCCACGTCATTACTATGTGTGCAGTCATGATGTACCGAGTCAGAAGTTGAGCATTCACTCAAAGTTGATTCTGATCCATTACAAACAATGTTGCTTAACCATATGTCACCACTGCCGGGACTTGGTGTATACAAATGCACATGCTTTTGTCTAAAAAACACAAACAATAAAATCTTACTATCAGTGTACTTTTAGCGATTACCTAAGACTCTTATTTTCTCTTTTTTATTATGGACACTGTTAATAAAAAATGCAAAAACCCACTGCCCTACGGTTGACAAAAACAAGAAGTAATTAAAAGAATAAAACAATATTGACGAAACCCGAAACAGTGTGTGTGTTTGTGTGTCACATGACACGATTCTTATAAATCCATTGATAACTTCTAGAATTTCTTCATCAAATAAAGCTTTAGTTTAAATTAGTGAGAGTTTATATATTTTTTTCTTTCTAATGATGGGACATATTTACTCTTCATATAGAGTGAATTCTAAAGGCAGTTACGTGCATTTGTCGAAGTATGACGATTTGAATTTGTTTTTATGGCACTTAAATTATAATTTATAATTGAAAAGTGTAATTTTTAGATATATTCAAGTCAGGTCTATTCATGCCATGGTATGTAAATGGAACTCAAATCAAACTGATCTGTCAGTCTGTCTATCGTTATGTCTGTTTACCAAATAACACCAGATTTTGTATATATACCCTCAACGAATCTAGCCAGAATTCATCGATTCATGATTTCAACAATGGAGGAGTAATGAGAGATCGTTTATTGTAGTTAATTTAAATGTACATTTGCACAACCAGAAATTATCCATGCAATTTCTAAACATTGTTTTTCCTAACTGTACTGTAATTACAAATCATGTATGTTTTTGTAATTTTTTTCACTAGAAGTAAACCCTACAATTACAATTAGGTGTTTTTTAGACTTTGGAAACCCATATGGATACCAATGAAATTATATATATAATGCATTGGTTTCTTATGGCAGTAATAGACCCTTTCGTGATTTTCTTCTGGACATTCTCTTGAAATACTTTCACAAAGTAAAACTTTCCCGATGAAAATTGGTTGAACATTGGGAGCTATAAGGTATATCAGCACGCTTACCATACCGGTGCACCTGGCCAATGCTTCCAATTTTAGTTGAGTCCGTGTTGCTCATTCACTAATGATGTTTTGTACGTATTACAATCTCTAGATTTTCGGTTAATACCATATTCCCCTTAGCATTTACATACCTCAAAGAAGTATTAACTGAGAGTGCTCAGAAATACAGCACGGAAGGGTCTATCTAACAGGATTGATTTGACAGATAAAGTAATTAATAACATCACACTTCCTTCACTACTTTAACTCTATTTTATCATGAAAACATCCAGTTCAGCTTAACATTATGACCATCATTTCATTATAAAGAAGGAAATATTCTGCCTGAAAAAGTCTTATTTCCAATATCCATATCTCATTGAAAAATACTCTTTGTTCAAAATCGCACCAAAAATTAAAAAGGAGTTTTTTAGGGCGTGGCCTCTTATAATTTAGACTGTAAAAGACATCAAAAATTTGACTGAAAAACATAGGCAAGAATTTATATAATCATGTTATTAGAAACTGAGTTTCTATCTACCTTTGTCCAAGCTGCCTGCAAACAACTTCAGCAGCGGCAAAGTTGAAGTTGTGAGTACAAACTGTTCCCCAGATTCCAAATTGATAAATTTCTAATCTACCATACGTCGAGTTATTCGTCCTTCTGTCTACATTTAACCGTACCATTTCTATCAGTATGATAAATAGAAAGGTGAAATATAAAACACACAGATGCAACTAAAATAAACAAAATAATCTTTAAACAAAGGAAAGATCGTGTAAAATCATAAAGCTGTGCTATCCTCTTTTGGTCTCTCTACTAAGGACGATGATTGTGATTTACCGTCTATGTACTGGATTCCTAAACTCCACAAGAATCCATACAAACAACGTTTCATAGCTTGGTCGGCAAAATGTACCACCAAACCTCTTTCACAACTTTTAACTTCTATACTCACAACTGTCAAAGAGGGTTTGCAGTCCTACCACAACACTTGTTACTCCCGTAGTGGTATTAATTCAATGTTGATCCTGAACAATTCGAAAGATCTTCTGAAGACAATCAGTCCAAGACTGAATATAATAGCTCTAAAACCTATGATTTTTTCAACACTGTATGCTTCTTTTCCATATACTTAGTTAAAATCCCGACTATAAAACATTATACATCGTTGTTTTTCCAAAAAAGATGGTACACCTAGATTCAAATATATAGTTCTTGGTAGAGATTCCTCATACTTTGTAAGAAATAATTCCAAATAATCTTCCAAAAATACAGAGGAAGATGTTTACAAAATGCTGGAATTTTTAATCCACAACATATTGGTCCAGTGTGGTGGACGTGTTTTTCAACAAACGGTCGGCATTCCAATTGGAACAAATTGTGCTCCTTTACTTGCTGACATATTCGTTTACTCTTATGAGGCTGACTTTATAACTGATCAGATCCGAAAGAAAGAAAATCGTTATGGTGTATCAATCTGCATCATGAAAACTGATTTATTCAACGTGTCAGTTTTCCTTTCCTCGTTTGTCTATCCCGGACTTGACTTTTTATGAGCAACTCGGCAGGTGTTTCTAGAAAAGCAAAGGACGCTTACTCTACCGGTTCACCTGGTCCATGCTCCCAGTTTTTAATTGAGTCCGATTTGCTCATTTGTTTTTGTTACTTTGTATGTATGATTTTAGTTACTTTATGTTCTTTGTTGTGTATGTCTGTTTTCCATGTCTGGTCTTTGTCCCTGGATTATATTCTTTTGATTACCACTATAACCTTGGTTCTCTTGATTACTCCTTAACGAAAGGAATTTGTAGGTCTTATACATGTTCATTTTTGTTATTTTTAAAATATTTGTTAGATAAATGCTTTATTTTTAGAGGAATTCAATTTAAGTATCCCTCCAGGTAAGAATCATTCTAAATGTGCTTCATGTTTGGAAAGCCTACATATTTTCATTTTTTATCATTTTATTTAATATGTTCTTTTAAACAAAAACTTACATATGGCTTTTCATATAACCCTTGTTTTGAGGAGATAAAAATTTAATAAAATGTACAGTAGATTTCAAAATTCAGGGAGATGACACTAAAGGCACTACAGTACAATAGAAACTGTTTGATTTTCAATGTAGATAAGAGCAGACATATTGGAATAAATGATTATACATTTCATCATACAAACCTATGAAGCAACTGAATAACAATAATAAAAATGTGTAGCATTTTTTGGGGTATATCATATATTATTTGATTCTTACAAAGACTACTACTAAAGCATGGAGAGGAATATTCAAAATAATATTCATAAAGCCTACTTAATCACTCTTTTATAGATTTCGTATCAAGTAAAAGTTGAATATCGCAAAATATCATTCCAAACAAGCCTCGGTGATTTTGCAATTAAATAAAGCGAGTTAATACATTCAACTTTCACCAGTTATAAAATCTTTTTCTGTAGGATCGTTGAAAATACAAGAGACTCCAAGAAGCCTAAATCGTTCTCGTCTTTCAAGGGCTATACATTTATCAAGGAGTTGTCCATCAATTTTGACTCAAGAAGACTTTGGTAGGACTTATTATAAGTATCATTTCAGTGATTGACAGTTTCTTTATATCTATTATAGAATTCAAGATATTGGCTGAAAACTAAAAGAAACGTCGTTTTTCATCGTCCAAGGGCAATAAATCTTACAAGGAGTCGCCTGACAACTTTGATCCCTGAAGACTTTTGAAGGCCTTATAATAAGGGTCCTTTCAGCACTTGAATGAATTAAGCTAAATTAACGGTTTTGAAGATATATGCAACAAACTACTGTCTGACCCCTATGTTTCATTTTAGTTACAGCAGCCATATTTTTGAACAGATCATAAATCCCAGGATCACTTAGATGTAGGATACCCTAAGAAACATTCATATCGAATTTGGTTCCAATTAGTCAAGTAGTGCACGAGAAGATTTTTGAAAGAAATAACATTAAATATAGCAAAAGAAATTTGGAAAAGGGGCAATAACTCCAACATTGCTACACAAATTAAAATGAAAATTTGACCACAGACAGATGAAATCATGCTCAACACTTTGAACCTGTCCAAATTTGACTAAACTTAATGGTTTTGGAGATATATGCAAAACACCACGGTTTGACTCCCTATGTTCTATTTTTAGTAACGGCGGCCATGTTTTTGACGGGTCAAAAATCTCCAGGCCAATCATATGAGGGAAACAAAAAGGAACATTGATATAAAGTTTGGTTCCAATTGGTCAAGTAGTGTCAGAGGAGAAGAGTTTTGAAAAATTGTTAATGACGACGACGGACGAAGACGACGGACGCCAAGGGTTGGCAAAAGCTCACATATCCTTCGGCCAGGTGAGCTAATAAATAAATATCGAAGCGTCAGCATAAGGTTGATTCAAAAACTTTAAAATCCAAAACATGGTCTAAACTTAAACACATGAAACAGAGACGATCTACATACACAATGCAGCGAACCGAATAAAAAGGTTACTCATAAAAACAGAAGATAAGGGTAACAAGACGTCATACAAAAAGTAAATCACTAGCAAAATGATCTACCACAAAAACCGAGAGTGACGTCAGGTGATACGGAATGGTACGCACGTAAAACGACCAAACCATAGATACAAACCAATTATCACCTTCTGATATGTTGAAGCAACTAATAGCTACATCGCTGTTGTGTGTACAGTTTTGTTGCCCCCATTCTGAATGTAAACAATCACCGATGTATTCCTCCGTTCCATTACAAACCACATGCCCTAGCCATATTTGTCCAGATCCATGAGTTGATGTAATGTAACTAGCAGCATGTGAGAAACTTAAACATATGGTAAACGTGTAATTATTATAAAAACAATACGGTAGAGTTCAATGAGCGACTGTGGTTTACATTTGTAGAATCGTTTATGTGTGTTAAAACGTTGTGAACGGTGAAAAAAAATGCATAAAATATAAGTTTACGTTAAATTTGTGTTTAAAGTTTAAAAATCAATCTCAGGTATCTTTAAATGATTGCAATAATTAAGAAAAATATTTTATGAAAGTTAAGTACCATCTATGTAAGAATCAGGCAATGGGTTCAAAAACATAATTCTTAATTCTGTCTTTTTTGCCTCAAATATATTCCAGAAAACAACAGAAAAGTAATCAAATATAACCTGAAGGAGCTGTGACGTAGATATTTTTGACTGCTTATATAAGCAAAAATAGCGGAATTGTTTTTTGCCATTTTCCCATAGTGCATTTCAACTAAATTTGACATATCATTATCAAAAATCAAACTTTACAAACACTTTGATGATTATTTCTGGAGTCTTATTCTGGAGGTATAAATGCTTAGATAATGCAATAAAAAAATGTTTTTTCGACATAAGCCACACCTGATACACATTTTGCCTAATTCATAACAAGAAAAGTATTTAAAAATGACAACATAACATAAATACGTGTACTTTGTTTCTAACTAATGACATACTTCAAGTCCAAATGTCTACACACCGCTGCTGCTATCTTATCATTAAAAAAACTGGCACACACTGTCCCCCAAATTTTGTTATGTAAAATCTCCAATCTACCTGCTACATGTGTTGGAGACTTTGTTCCGCTAGATAGCCGAACGGCACCTAAAAATACAGAATATCAGGCAAATGGTTTTTTAGCACTGCTTATATAACGCAAAGACGCCGGTATTAAAAACCAAGATGTTAACTGGTAATTGAAGGGTAAATTTTGTATGTTTCATCAAACTTTAAAGTATTGCTTTTTTAAATAAATCATATAATACAATATTCTTCAATGAATAACTATAATACTCTCAAACCGATTCCCGATTCGCCGTATTCAAAACCTCTAAATCAATCGTTTGTTAAACCTATAACTTCCGTAAACAAGTAATATTTTAATGATCCTTCATATCAGTTTTAAATTTTTATCCTGCATGAGTTCATAATGACGACCATAAAACTTCTGTAGTGATGACTTCTATCTTGTAGTAACAATACCCTCTTCCAGCAGTCTATATGTTAGAAATCTAGCACGATACAAAAAGTCTGCGTAGTTTCGGAAAGCACTTGCAAAACGTTTGAGTTGTGATATGAACACTCAAAACGCAGGAGTTGAAGGGATGTTGCCACAGATGAAAGGAAAGTTGACAATTCTGAATGAAAAGTCATCACGTTTCTCGTAAAAATTTGGTCAACAGTTTTCGCTTACCATCGACGTGTAGGTCAATATATGAGGCTGACCTCACAGTGTCTGAAAAACACGTCCACCACACTGGACAAATATTTTGTCGATTAAAATATCGAGCATTTTGTAAACATCTTCCTCTGTATTTTTGGAAGATGATGTGGAATTTTTACAAAGTATGAGTAATCTCCGCCAAGAACTATACATTTGTATCTAGGCGTAAACATCTGTTTTGGAAAAACAACGATATATGTAGTTCAGGTATTAACACTAATATACTGTGTCACATGATAGCTATTTTACCTTCTTTTCTGCAAATGATACCAACATCCTCATGGTGGCTACAATCGTGTATTCCCCAACCCGAGTGACGACAGTCTATCAATGAGTTCTCTAAACCAGAGCACTCTAAATTATCTAACCAGATGCTACCGGATCCACCACTTACTTCGTAAGTATCTGCAACATTTTCGCTGAAAATTTATAAAACGCTGAATATAAATTTTGTGCATTATTCAATTATTGTCGGCTTTTTTTCTGAATAATAGTTTGAGCTATACACAAATCAAATATATTTCTTATGTATGAAAACGCCTTATGCTTTACTATATATCACTCTGCTAGCATAAAGGCTCTGTGTTGCGGAATCGTGTTGCGTAAAACAGACGAATATACAAATGCATAACACTATGCTAAACAGGATGTGAAGATATTAATGGAACATGAGCACTATCAGAACAAATATGAATTGTACTGTACTAATTTGCCTAAAGGGGGTGTAGTTAAACACCGAGTTTTGCAGAGGCGTTAGGCTTTCGAATACAATTACCCTCTCTGCTTGGGGACTGACTTAACTCATTTATATTCGTATGTGTTAATCAAATTGTATATCCCTTAAATTTGTTAATCATATAGTTATAACGTATATACAGTCATATAGTTTAATTTGAAAAAACAGGATGTGAAGAGAGTGATGTTAGTGTGCATCACGTGACTGAGGTTATTTCCTCATAGACCGAAAAGAAAAAAAGTCATTCCTTAAAAGATCATATGCTAGTTACTCGAAGTCAAACTTTTCTGATGATATACTACATAACCAGTAATGCAAGAAAGTTATATAAAAGGTAACAACCAAATGAATGAATTACATTCAAGGAAGTGCCATGTTTACTAACAAAAACAAAATTCAAGATATACTGTAATGTAAATCTTAGTTCAGTAATTATATATCTCTTGCCTACATAACAAATCTAACTCTACATATGCCATGTTTACAGTAATATTATTTACCTATCCCAAAGCTGTCCACAAACAACCCCTGCTTCTGTCTTACCAAAACTATCATCACATACCGTCCCCCATATTCCATTATGATATATCTCTAATCGGCCCTTGATTGAAAATTTAGATGTTGTACTTTCTGCTAATCTGACTTCCCCTAAATTAAAAATAAAATCAGCGAAACTTCGGAATGTATTTAAACTGTTATTTTTCACTTTAATCTTAATTAAAAGCGATACACTGGACAACTGTGGTCTGATTTTGTAACATAACTTCTTCCTTCGAAATTCTGAAAACCAGAAAAAAAGAAACAAAGTAAAAAACATAAACATCACAGGGAACAGGATATTTCTGTTGCCTCATTTTTTCCTTGTTATTTTTTAGTGGAAAAGGGGGGTGATACATACCGAAAAAAACCGGGGATAGTCATCAGCCGTATCTTCTTCTGTTCAAAGAGGCGTTGGATTAAAAAATACTTAATTTATCCATAGAATTTGTATTAAAGGACATGAAAGTAACCATTTATTTCCTTAAGTTTAGTTGACTATCGTTAATACATTGCAATAAACGGCTTTAAACAGAACAGCGAACATCCTTAATGTCTAATCATACGAAAGAAGTTATACAAAAAATACGAAAACATGCAGTCATTAAGTGTCAGTCTCTGTAAGGATCAGGAAGTCGGTGAAACCTGGCTTGTTTCACAGTGTCGAGATTAAATAATGTGCCGATGAGATGTGCACATAGAGAATGTAATGGTATAGAAAAGATGTACATTGCAGTTAATTAACTCTCTAAGCAACGTTAAATTTGAGAAACTGGTCTGACAAGATTTTACTAACTTCTGCAGTATTCATACTTGGATCATCGTAATAGCAACAAGAGATGATGATGATCTTTAGGACCATAAAGGTATCTCAAAACCCACCCTTTTGGTCACCCTTAAACAATCCCGAAACCTCAAAACGTTTTATTCGACAGGTCATTTTCTAATTATAATCCACATTTCGTCTTAATCAGTCGTCATGCCAAACCAAATTTCGAATCGTGTAAAAAATGCACAACTTGGAATCGGCATGACATTTTTAGCCTGAAAACCAAATTTCGTTCAAAATGGGGCAAAATTGGCGGGAAAACCGGTTGCTACAGCAACGGACAACATATCGTTTCCCTTTTGGTTTGCATAATGGTGTTGGTTTGTTAAACTCTACCACCTCAGCGAATCCCAAAATACTAGCTACCAAGTTTTAAATAATATTTTGTTAAATTTTTGGCTCCTGTTTCAAAATAGCTGCCTTTTTCTGAAACGTGTAGAAGTCGCCTCCTGTTTCCGTGTTTATTCATTTTAGATGTATCTTTTAAGGAAACGATATGTTCAAAGGGGTGGCCTATTTTATAATTTAAAAAAAAAAATTAGATCGATAATAAGTTCAAATTGTCAATTGCGCCATAAACTATTAATCTGGACGGTTTATCTAAAATCTAAATATTAATTTTCATCGTAATCTGACATAAAAATATACATTTCCGATCGATCGCGTTGACTGCTATGTTGAAAAAAAAACAGTCGTCTTAAAGACACGCATTTTTTAGACCCTTTAGCTGAATATCTGAACAGTTTTGGAGATATACGAGTTCACATTGTAATAAGTAAACAAATGAAACTCTCAGTCTGGTGACCATTTTGACAAAAATGGCAGCAATTGGGCATTTTGTTTGGGAGTTCTGGACCACTAGAAAATTAATTAAAGTAAGAGGAGTACAAACATAAAGTCTCCGACACTTAGTGGACAGCAAATTAATAGACATCAATGCACAATTAGTAGGCTTCCCGAAATTCGTACTTTTGTTTATCAATTTAATACCAGTGAGGGATTATATTTGTCTTGTCAGTAAACACGCTCTATTTTTGTAAACTAAAAGCAAATCTTTCACACACTGGAAGAAATGTTAAGTCTGCATTTAAATGTTCGTATACTCTTTTCAAAGAATTAACCATGAGAACGTCTTACCAAAATAACGTAAAAATGTACACATTACCTTCATTGGAACACTTGACTGTTTTAATTTGAAACGTTGTCAAGACAACAACCATTACTATATAAAGAAATACTAATTCGGAGTTGCGCCGCATCGTCAAACCTTCAAAAATAAAGAAATACGAGAGTAATCAAGGGAACCAAGATCCTAGCCGTAATCATAAGAATGTTATCCAGGGACAAAGTCCAGACATGGAAAACAGACATACACAACAAAGAACATAAAGTAACTAAAATCATAAATACAAACTAACAAAAGTAAATGAGTAACTCGGACTCCACTGAAAACTAGGAACATGGACCAGGTGCACCGGTAGGGTAAGCGTCCTCTGCTTTCCTAGAAACACACGCCGAGTTGTTGATAAAAAGTCAATTCCGTGGTAGTCGAATGAGGAAAGGAAAACTTTGTTCGACACGTTGAACAAATCAGTTTTCATGGTGCAGACGGATACACGGTATCGATCCACGAGTTCATAATGACGACCAAAAAACGTCTAGAGTGATGACTTCAATCTGGTAGCAACATGACCCTGTTCCAGAAGCCTACATGTTAGAAGTCTAGCGCGATACAAAAAGTCAAGCTCTTGCATAACGTACGAGTTGTGATATGAACACTCCATAGGCAAAGTGCTGAAGGGATGTTGCCACAGATGAAAGGAAATACATTGACAAATAAATGCCAAAACATTATTTTGTTGGCTCAATATATATGATCTTCGAAAGTTGAACAATGTCCATGGAAGTGGTTGAAAAAAAAAAAAAAAAAAAAAAACAGCGGTACACAAATAACAAATTCAATACCATCTTAAAGAATCGATTATATATTCCATAATCACACGGACTGAGTTAAAAATTCCTATCTATCGATATGCGTTATTTATCGATTACAGACACAAATGGAAATACGAACCAAAAATATCAAAAAGAAAGACAACTTGTAAATTTTATTTTCAATTTTTCCATATTGTGTTGTATGGAGAAATCACTCCTCGTGTCGAATTCACAAAACATCATAAGAGAAAATTCGATCGCAAGTAATGGCGTTACAATTTGATCTAAAATAGTATTGTGAAGTCATAATTTACGACCAATTTCACACTTACGACTTTTTAAGAATTCGACACCTGGACGCTTAACCATATCTGTTCCTAATCTCTTTTTAAGTTTAATTGTTTACAATTTATACATTTACATGTTTTTTTATCACATTCTTGTTAATAATATGATGAAGGTGAAACTTTTTAACGTTCCCGAAGAAACATCAATTAAAACAACTTTAATAATTTTTTTCAGCTCTGATTTGATATTTTATACTTCTAACCTTCAAGTACGGCAAACTTTGTAATGATATGTATTTGTCCTAAAGCATTATACTGATTGTCGTGGTCTGATATGTCTATTGAGCGAAATGTCCGACATTAATAAGGAATTATTGGTTGTCATGGTCCGAAATGTCTTTGGGTCGAATTGTCCGGCACTGGTTAACATTAAGGTTCTTATATTTGCGAAAGGTCTTCAAAGATTTCTTTTGTTGCATTTAGTTTTGCTTCATTCTGTTCCATTTTGTATAGTTAAATTATGTTTTTATAACGATTTGATTCATTTTATCGAATTGATTCGTTTCTTTCTTTTATCGATTATTTTTGTTTCGTTTCACAATTTTTATGACCCGATAATTATGGGAACTATTGATTACGTTATTTTCGTAAACATCTGGACGCCATACTGCAGACTATAATACCAACCCTATGTTGGAAAATCTATGATTTGATTTGTATTTAATTATCGAAACTAGCAAATATTTTCCGAGACTGGTTTGGCTTACAAGTATACGTAAATGAAGCTGCCATTATACTGTTTTTCAGCTCCTGAAAATGCCGGTACAAATCAGATATTGATGCTTGTTCTTGCCATAAGTATACAGAACCAAATTGATAATGAAAACCATAAACACTCCCTTCGGGAGCGTACTAGTTACTTTCAATTTTAAAACTGACAATACCATATGCAACATCTCGACGAGCGCGAGAGTGCGAGTTGAGATTTCCCACGTAATAGAGTTGATATCGAAATTGGAAGTAACTATTATTATGTTTGTCAGTTATTCTATACATTTTTAAACAAGTATTTTTTTCCGGCCTACATTTGTCTAATGTGACTACACACTTTTAGTTCGTGACGTCAATTTCATTTAAAAGAAGGTCGCAAGTCATGATCACTCCTAATGTTTTGATGGATATTTTGTAATATAGTATTAATGTGTGACCTTTTCCATATTGGCCCTGTAACATGCCCGAGGTATAAAGGATGACTGTAATGGACCGATGCAACGCCGAGGGCCATTACAGCCATCAGAGTCTATTATTAATACCAAGGGCATGTTACAGGGCCAATATGGAAAAGGCCATGCATTGATACATTTATTAACCAACTTTATTTCAGGATATAGTCTGAATCTATTATCAATACATATGATTTCACATTAATTATCTCGATGAATCAAATATTTATGAAAATAAATCATGAAGGTTCGGTTGTCTTTTACAATAATCATCCCCCCCCCAAAAAAAAAAACAAAACAA
This sequence comes from Perna viridis, assembly GCA_037379345.1. Taxonomy (NCBI): domain Eukaryota; kingdom Metazoa; phylum Mollusca; class Bivalvia; order Mytilida; family Mytilidae; genus Perna; species Perna viridis. The sequence continues at coordinate 36,836,916 of CM074522.1, read as the reverse complement.
AATCGTAAATTTATAGACAAGTACAAGATTAAACATACCTAATAATTTATATGTAGAAATTGCGATCACCAAAAATGAATATTCATGAGCTAATCAATCACGTGACCTGTCGCCCGATACCCGACAAAAACCATGACTTTTCAGATATCCATAATTTACCGAATATTTGGGTTGTTTCCGTCATTGTTATTAGGTTTATTGATACTGTCCTAGTATGTGACGCGAGAAATTTAAATAATAAAAAAAACTAACAAATATTTTGGCAATTTTTTACGTAAAAACTGGTCTTTAAGTGCATTTTGATATAGGATCAAGCTATTTTCAAATGTCGTGTTGACAGAGGAGCGGACAAGGTAGTCGAGTATAAAGAGAAAAGAAATTTACTTTGAAGATTAATTTCAACACCAGGATTCGTGCAAAACAATGAGATTTGACTGCACATTTCGTCTTTGAAAATCACTAAAACACGAAAGTCCCCTTTTTTCTTTAGCATTTCTACATGTATATAGAAAAGTATGTGCTCCTGCTTCGAGATTTCATTTTTGTTGCCCTTTCCAATAATCCCCCTCCAATTCAATATACTTAGGCCCAGTACCATCTTTCAGCAACTTTTAATATCCTAAACTAATAAATTGAATTATTAGGTCACTGTTATTGAAAGTTGTCACTTATTTTAAGAAATGTGTGCCATTTTGATTTTGTTCATAATGGCCCTGTATTGACGCCCTGTTTTGAAATTTGTAATGTATGGCTGTGATTTCGTAATGATTACATTCTTTTGATTTCCGCAAGAATCTTGTTTCCCTTGATTAGTCTTAAATAATAAAAAAAAGAATTAATATTCTGTAATATCCTGATGTGATCGGTTAAGTACCAGCTTGACGATAGTTGCTCTTTAACTGAGTTTATTTTAAAACAACTCAAATGGTGAAAACATTTCACAATATTGTTTCATGTCAAAACGTTATAAATACGAAATTAACCTTTATTCAAAAGAGAAATAGCTTATTAATTGAAGTAATTTTCTCATTTTTCAATTATTTCCATAGGAATAACACAAACATATTTATCCCAGAGAGTGTATGGGATTGCCAATTTTAGCTTCTAAAATGTGTTAACTTTCATCATAAAAGTGTTCGTCAAAATGTCAAAGTTAAGCGATAAAGAGGGCCAATATATTAATTATGAGTACATAGCATACGTGTCAAGGGGGTGGTAAGACAGCAAGACGACCAGATGATGACTTAAATCTTGTAGCAATATAACCCTGTTCCAGAAGCCTAATTGAAAGAAGTCTAGCGCTATACAAAAAGTCTCTGTAGTTACGGCAAGATCTGGATAAACATTAGAATTAACAGTCATACAGTACAAATCAGTTGATGACAATCAATTATCCATTATGAAAATAAGACTGTTTCAGCTTGTCTTGATTTCAGTTTCCCTTCAACTTTTTAAGCCAATTATAGATCAGATTTTTAATGGTGTAAAATACGTAAGGGGAATCAAGGGAACCAGGATTCGGACAGTAATCAAAAGAATATAATCAATGTAATGGAAATGAAAAGGACTATTTTAAATGTATTTAAATTAAGATTTTGACGATCTATCAAGCAGTTTGAAGAATTGTCTGATAAATCTAAGGATACAAACCGCAAGTCGTGCATCAATTTCCTGATCTTCTATTTCTAAAGAGATGTTGATACATTTCTAATTCATAATTTGATATGCTGGTAAAGTATTTTAGTGGATTTTTGTGTCCAACTTGGAAAGAAAGACCAATATTTTGGTACTTATTATTTTCTTTTAAATCCTCTTCTGATCAAATAATTGAGAATAATCACTGTATAAAAATATTCTGTGAAGTGGAAATTACACAAAAGGATTATAAAGAGGGAGGTTAGAAAATGATAAAATTGTCGATGCTAATTTTTGCTTTGAAATCAGCATGGATTAGAAAATTTAATGTTTTTGAAGCCCGATATACGTTTGTCGAGAAAAGAAAATACTTACAGTTGAAAGTTTTTTTTGCTCCAAACTGTCCTGAATATTAAAAAGGACAACTTAATAAATCGAGAAAATCGAAATTAATGAGCATTTTATGCTGATTTATCGTATTTCCGATAGTTGCAATATATTTTCCTTGGCTTCCAAAAGCTCCTAGGGTTATGAAAACAATGTAGAGACATATAGTGCTGGCAAATTAAGAGGTCACTTGAGGAATATCAAGTTAGCAAATAAAATTATGACAATGGAAGGAATTTCCACTAATATTTCTCGTCACGCAACGGAAATCGTGCAAAGCACTTGAGCCAAGTCAATGTCAACTTTATTTCAATAACACTAGTACTAGTACTGTTATAAGAGTAGTTGAATATCATACTGCGTCATCTAATATACTAGTATTCTTTTAATTTGAAACTACTGCTTTCGGGATCAAGTTTCACCAAATTTCATTAAAAAGGTGTAATAGTTGAAACGGATTAGAGATGGTACCTAAATGTCCACATATTCATAAATGACCAATTCCATATTTTGATATCTAAAACCACCAGGATCAAAATCTATAATTAGAAGTCGCAATGGGAATATGTAATAGTAAGATTGTGAAGGTTTCATTAAATTCAATTGTAGGAGGAGTAAGAGGTATATCCCGCTGATTAACAGAGGGAAGAAACAAAGGAATGACGGACACCCTTTTACAATAAACTCCATCTCATCAAGTGTGGGGGTATAATAATTAAACTTTGAAAAATATATGTTACGTTTAATTATTTTTTCAGCATCACAGCGCTGCGGAATAGTGAAAAACAGAACAAAGCAAATAAAAAACACATACCAAATAAATAAAACAATACAGTTCGTTCAAGAGTCATAGAACAGAGCGAATTAAGAGGAAGAGATTTTAATCCTCTGTAAACCATTTAAATATTGCACAAGTCACTTATATAACATAAGAAAAAAAAAGCCCAACCTCTCATGCAGGAATATGTTACGATTTTAATACCTGATCGATTAACTGTTCTTTGAACAACAACCTTGTCTTCGTATTCACTTTTAATTGGTAATGTACATTTTGTTTCACACGGTCCATGCTCACAGTTTTTAGTGGGGTCCGAGTTGCTCATTTTCTTTTGTTACTTTGTATGTATGATTTTAGTACTTTAAGTTCTTTATTGTGTTTTTTCTGTTTTCCATGTCTGGTCTTTGTCCCTGGATTGCATTCTTTTGATTACCGCTATAATCTTGGTTCCCTTGATTACTCTGTAACTGCCATGTTTCATGCATTTTATGACGAGAACATTTGACCAGTCAAACAGACCGTATTTTGTATTTGTTCGGCGCGCTGAGTAGGATTTTCGATGTTCATGGAAACAACCACATGCATGCCAACACTCACGGACACATTAATTCAATCTTGGTTGTCTTGGTTACCCTTCCATGTCTGGTCTTTGTCCCTGGATTACATTCGTTTGATTTCCGCTAGAATCTTGGTTTCCTTTATGATTACTCTTTAGATAATTTTTTTTTCATGTTTTACTAATAGCTAATTTTTGCAAGCAACTTTATCTATCCATTACAAATAAAGTAACAGAATAAAGCATTATGCACTTGTGGTTGTCGAGGTACTAGTTGATATAAAGGTTCGAGGTAACAAGTTAAAATGTTACCCTGATTTACCATAGAAAATAAATACTGAAGTATAATTAATGTTATTCTTACCATTACAAATCAAGATTCAATTCTCAGAAAACATGAATTTGTGATCTATGATGAATGAATTAAAAAAAACACAAAGTTTAGAATGTGTCATTTTCCTCTGAATAAGTGTGCAATTAATAAATAACTTGAATGTAACACTAAGAGAATATTACAGAAAAAAAAAACGAAAGTACAAACGTCTGTCCATAAAATGAAGCGTAAGAATCAGGCAAAATGGGAAAAATCAGAAGCATCGTGTCAAAAAAACTACCGATCTGACACTATTTCAGTCCAAGAAGATTTCTTTATTTTAAAATACCACAATTTTATCTTTGCATCACTGGATTTATTAAGAAATTTGTCAATAGAATGTTAGAAAAATAATGTTTTTGACAGAGTAAAGTGTCCGGGAAATGTTCATTTACAAGGCATTTCATTGAAATTGTAACCCAATTTACCAAAATATGGAAAATCTTTTTATTCCTTGATAAGTCATATTATACTTTCAAAATGGTGGGTGTTTCCTTACCATGATTCTCCCATTGCTTAATACTTTCAAAGACCAACACTAACAATGTTTTGCTAGTGTCTAGACCATCAACGTTTGAATCAATGTATGTCGGTGGTTAATTTGCGGGAAAAGACTGGTTTTCCGTTCGTCTAAAACAACTGGTTCATATCATCACCGTACGTGCGGGTCCAAATTAAAAAATAAACCCACAGTCGCCCTAAGGTTGTTAGAAAAGGTGACTAAATAGCGCTCAAAAACCTGGGAACTAGGACGCTCTGCCAACAGCGCAACTGGGTTGTGCCCCAGGTGGTTGAATGAAATGCCCATGGCATGCTACATGCTTGAGTCGTCAGTCCATAAAGGTGTCTTCAAGGAATGCCAACATACAAAATACAAAAGATGTTTTGATTGCAATTAAGTAGCACTCTAGCTAAGAATCATGCAAAATGTGATACATGGTTGGAAAGCCTACATATTTTTTTTTAATTTTTTGATATTTTGTTTAAATTGCTTTAGTAAACAGAAATTAACATTTGGTTTTTCTTATAACCCGTGCTCATAGGAAATAAAAATAGAAATAGCATTCATATAGAATGCACTGTAGAATTCGAAAGTAAGGGAAATAACTTTGTAAATGACACTCAAATACAATAGAATCTATTGGATTTTCAATGTTGCATATTTCCTAAGATCAGGCAGATTTGAATGAATAATTACACATCTCATACTATAGACCCATAAAACAACTTAATTACAAAAAATAAAAATATGTAGCCTTTTTGTGGTGTATCACATTTTTCAGATTTTGCATAATTCTTACAATCAAGGGGAATCAAGGGAACCAGGATTCGGACGGTAATCAAAAGAATATAATCAATGTAATGGAAATGAAAAGGACTATTTTAAGACAGCTGCTTAAGTATTTGATTACAGATGGAAAAGGTAAATTTACAGAGCGATCTTGATTATTGAAAGTTTTCACTTGAAAATAAAATATTATTTTATCTATACAAATATCATGTAAGATGAAATTAATCAAAATAAGATTAACAATAATTACTAAACTTAACTTATAATGAAATATTATACATAAATTTGATTTATATATTTATATTTATATAACGTCTCAGAATGTAACGACTCTATTTGCTATTAATTTATTGGTCGTTCCCCTCCCATGGGACTCGTACCGCTGTGACATCTATGGCAACACCGCCTGCACAAAGTCCAGTACCCTAGACCACTGGGACAGCTAGGCTATATGAAAATATAGCTTTCGCTGGTCCGGTCATTCCTCCTAGTAGGATTAATCTATGTTTATAACAGTTCATATTTGTGTTAATATGTAGGATAAAGGATCAAATTAACGAAGAATGTCACAACAAATTTATATTATATGACGCCACAGAATATATTAACACTTATTAGAACGTCCAACACAATTTTGATGGTAAAAATTAATGCCATCACAAAAGGAAACATGTGTAATTAGAGGAAATTGGTAATAGAAAACAAGCTTCAGTTTACTGTCATAATTTTGGTCATGTTTGTGGATGATGCGTGAATCATTAGTTATTTTCTGAAATGAGAAGGTAATTATCGTTCACTAAAAACTATATATATTGTACCTATTAATGGATAATCTTAATAATGTTGTATAAATATGGCTAATGCATAGTTGTATTGTTTTGTTACAGACTTGGCAACCAGACGACATTTTATGGCTATAATAAAAAAGGATTTTTTCCAAACAACACTTAACAAAATTAATAACACCTTGTTATTCGGACGATTTAGGCTCTTACAACGACGACTTCAATATCAATACTAAAATATTTATATGCTGCACAACTTTCTTCGAATAAAGCAAGTATTGATTATAAAGAATGTCAGTTTTTTAATCTTAGTATTCATATCAACATTAGTAAACTTGATAAAACTGAAATTTACGACAAAGGAAATGACTTCATTTCCTTTTGTAACTATTCACTTTATTAGTGATGTCCTCTTGTAGCAATCTTAAGTTGTTTACATATTAAAATTGGTTCCATCGGCTCGTATTTGTGGCAATCTCTCGGATTTTAACGAAAGAAATCTTTATAAAACATTACTACATCAAGGTGCTCGTAAAAACATCCACACAAAAGTTTTCAACCGATATAAGGAACTAATTCTCAAATATAAGTGTACTTCTAAACGATATTACCTTTGAAAGTGAATGGACAAGGGAGACCAAATCTTACTAGTTGATGATGGTGATGTTCACGTAGTTATGGATATCTTGTATAATGCACGCAATAAATGCTCTAGATAGGAATTGGTCAAACGAGTGAAAATCACCCTCCATTTCTCATTTATATTGGGTGAAAATATATTATGTAATGTCTCCTATTGAAAAAGATCACTCCTCTGTTATGATATGATTTAATAGTTGATCAGAACGCAGTTCATATGGCTAAGTTTTATATGTTAATAATTATGAAACATATTAAAATGCTATAAAATTATCAGCTTTAATGCAAAACAGACTGAGTAGAGCTCCACCAAATATAATGTTATTCTTTCGTACCTTATCAGAAATTGTTTCTTAGGACAATATTTTTTATCCTTCAGCTTTTTTTTCTAAATTGGGTTTCAATTTTTGCTGTTCAGTTTTAAGGCTCTTTAAATGACAAAACAATAAGGACTTTTGCTCATTTTAGTTGTGTAATTACTCAATTACTCCCCTTTTTGAGCTCTACTCAGTGATATCGACAACAGCAATAGCACTATCAACACCGTAAAGTTTACTGACCACGTGACAGTCAACTGGGTTGAGTCAAAAAGTAATCAAGGGAACCAAGATTCTAGCGGAAATAAAAAAAAATGTAATATCTAGGGACATAGAATAGACAAGAAAAAAAACAGATGCACAAAACAAAGAACATAAAATAACCAAAATAACATGTACATGGCAACAAAAACACTGCCGTTGACGATATCTTTGAGCTTTACTCGCATACCACATTGACTCATTTATTCAGCCAAAACAGGACTATCAACATCTTTAACCTATTTTTGTACCAGCGGTCATGTTTGTCAACGAATACAAAATCAGACTTTTCATTGAAATCGGCCCTATAGTGTTAGAGAAGATCAAAATAACGGTAATAGAAGAAGACATATGTCAAGATATTGCAATAGCTAACATGGCTTACATCTCAAAGTGGCATTACAGTGTTTTACATGCAAAGCAGAGCAGAATTGGCAAATTTAGAAGTAACTATAAGTACTGTGAGAAATTTTAGAAAGAACGCCTCGCTTCGTATAGTGTTAAATGTTGATTCAGTCAGTTGGATCTCACTGTATTTCACGCAGATCTACATGGTGCCAAATATATTAAAAATTTCATCAGTGGTTTAGCAGGAACTGTGTGCTTATACACTATAACATGTCAATCCTATCTTCCTTTGAAGTTATTCAACAATCTATAAGCGATGCCCATATCATAAAGATATCTTAAGCGGTTGAAAAAAAATGTGTTTACGAAGTTTTAATGGTGTCATATTGGTTTACCCACTTTTAATTGCAGGCATAGATAAAGATAGGGGTAATTATGTTAAAACAATTAAGGTTTGTTTCTATAATTTACCTGTGTTTTACCAGTAAATTTTGCAAACATTTTTCATAATCAATAATGAGTTAAGGGTTAATGCACATTTCAACAATACATAGTTCACACTAAACCCGATGAATATTACTATAAATCAAAACTGGCACACAGTTATACATTTTTGAAAATACGTTTTCCTCAGAAATGTTCCAAAATATGTGTTGTGTAGAAGTTGCAATTTGTACAAAATTATTGTACATATTGCAACTTGTACATCCTAGATGATAAATTACTTGCAACCCTTTCATTACAGGTCTACTATTCTGTGTAAGAATCAGGCAATTGGTGACACATCATTTTGCCCGATTTAGTCATGTTTGACTAAAACTTATTCAGTGCATCTAGAAAACAACCAAAAAGCTGTTTAAGTTTATCCTAAAGGATATGTGATGCAGATATTTTTTACATGCGTATATAGTGAAAGAGTGCGGGGGAATTTTCCAGTAGTGCATTTCAACTAAATTTGACCTATCAATATCTTAAAAGGGCATTTTTTACAAAGACTTTCATGGTGGTTATCAGATATAATTAATTGGTTAATGCAATAAAATCTCTGCGGTTTTTTTTCTTTATGTGCCACACCTTATATACATTTTACCCGATTCTTAGACGAAGAAGTACTTAATTCAACAGTTTTACTTCCAATCCTAAGTCATTTCTAACATAATTTTGAAAGATGTGTAAAAATAACCAATCGAATGATGAACAAATTAATTCTAAAAATGTTAAAATGAATTAAACACCTTTAAGTAGATGTCAATGTCCAGGCAGTTAAAACTGAGTAGTAGTTGTATGAAATTATAAGACATATAGGTTACAGACCACCAATTCAACCAATGAGCATTTGGAACGTACGCAAAAATAGTCCTACGCAGAAATTACCCCTGTTCCTCATAGTGCTGTGAAAAAAGTTCTCATCTTATTTAAAAAAATTAAACAGTTTCTGAAAGGAAAAACATTCCTGTACATTTTATAGGTGCATTTTGCTTCTTGTGATGTGAAGCCTAATCTCCATAATGATTTTTAAATATACCCCTATCTTGTGAAAACACTGGGATTTTCAATGCTATTTATAGACCCTTCACTTCCGGTGACCAGTACTGCACTGCAAGTCTGCTAACCCCACATGCCATTCTGAGGATTGTGAGCTGACATATGTAGAATCATGCTGATATATAGTCATCTGCAGGTTAAAGTTAAGGTAAAGTCCAGAGAAGCCATTGAATATTGTGAAATTAGCATAGAAGCCTATGGGAAGTGGAATTAGTGGTTTTTAGCCTATAACAATAATCATAAAATAGTTGTCGATAAACTGGACAATATCGTGATATTTAGACTGCCCACAGAACAGTGGTATTGACTAATACCGTGACAATGACCGAGCTGTAGGCGAGGTCATTATCGGTGTTGCAGTCAATACCACTGTCTTACTACTAAGTTTATTTCATTGAGGAACCATTTCCTCAATTTTTTTCAGAAAGCCAAGCAAATCGTGTTTCTGTATACTTTCATTGACAACTGCTTGATCACGAATGCGTTCTTATAAGAGGATTAACTCAAAATTTGTAAGCCGGCATTATCACTATATGGTATTGACTGGTAAAACTTTATACTGCAGGTTAATAAATACCACGTGAAAAGGTTTTATCTAATTGAAATTACTGGTTTTTCGTTGATATGAAATAATAATAACACATCTTATAGATGGCATTAGAGAAGGTTAAATACGAGCTCGAGAGATCTCTGGAAGTGTTCTTGATGTCACAAATAAATTCATATCAGATATCACTTACCCAAACATCACACAAGTTACGTGTGTTAAGTGTTGGTGATATAATCCCAATTCCATCAGTTGACAATGGTCCGGCTGATCAGAGAATCATTGTATGTATTGTAATGAATGTGAATGAACATGGAATTTACAAGGAACTGTAGAAATGAGTAGGACATAGGAGGTAGACCTAGGGTAAGGGACACAATTCTTAAAAATCATTGGAACGTTTGAATTCAGCATTTTAGATCAATCTTATGTAAGCATCTATTTAACTTGGATTCAATTTATTCTTCTTCAAACGAAAGCTTGAGAGGCTTTGGTGAAATTAAATATATAATAATAACGTATCACTGATTTCATGTCCCTTACCCTAGGTCTACCTCCTTAAGAGATACACGAGTAGGTCACAGATCTAAATTATACGGAGTGTGCGAATTGAATGCAGATGATGTTCCTAATATTGTATGTAGTTTAAAGAGATGTTGTATGATGTCAATGAGTGGTAGGCAATTGCAAGGGTATTATGTATTGTTATTATAGGAGGGCCAGACGGGGATGTATAATGCCGTACGAATGATGTACTCATTTATTACCATTATAGGTGGGCCAGTCGGGGATGTATAATATAATGCCGTACGGATTAAATACTCGGTCATTTTCATTATAGGATGGCCAGACGGGGATGTATAATATAATGCCGTACGGATGAAATACTCAGTTATTATCATTATAGGATGGCCATCCTATAATAACTGAATACTTCATTCGCACGGCATTATACATCCCCGTCTGGCCATCCTATAATGATAACTAAGTACTTAATTCGTACGGCATTATACATCCCTGTCTGGCCAGTCAGGGATGTATAATGCCGTGCGAATGAAGTATTCAGTTATCATTATAGGATGGCCTGACGGGGATGTATAAAGCCGTGCGAATGAAGTACTGAGTTATTCCAAGTGACATGCAGCCTCAACTTGTAGTAAACGTTGAACAACTTTTTTTTTTATATTTTGTGAATATTTATGATTTTTCATTAATTTACTATCTTCGTTTCACACACTTGCATTCTGTACTTGATATAAAAGTATTTTGATGGCAATAAAATGCAATCAAATTAATGATAAATGTCGTACAGGTTGCAATATGCACAGCAGTAATTATACGGGTTGCAACATGCATTTCCGTCACATACAAATTTCAACATAGATTTTGTACAACTTATACACAACATATATACAAAATGGTTGAACTCGTGAATCGTTACGGTGTATCCATCTGCACCATGAAAACTGATTTATTCAACGGGTCATAGTTTTCCTTTTTTCGTTTGTCTACCCCGGACTTGACTTTTTATGGACAACTTGGCGGGTGTTTCTAAAAAAGCAGAGAACGCTTACTCTACCGGTGCTCCCAGTTTTTGGTGGAGTCGAGTTGCTCATTTGCTTGTTACTCTGTATGAATGATTTTAGTTACTTCATGTTCTTTGTTGTGTATGTCTGTTTTTCATGCCGGGTCTTTGTCCCTGGATTACTGCTATAACCTTGGTTCCCCTGATTATTCTTGGAAACATGCAACAGGTATATGTGTATAGATAATAAAATTAGACAAATAATCAAGTAATCAGAGAATGAAATTGAATTCACCATGTCATTTGAAATTGTAATATTGGTATTTTCTTGATTATTTAAAAATATTTTGTTCAAATATATCAGATTTTCAAATTCAAAGAATCAACCGTTTGAAGTACGCATTGTACTCCATGGGATTACCATTGAAGGCTACTACCGTCACTTTATTCTGTGTATTCTGCAGACGCAAACTCAGGAAAAGCTTGTACAACAAACAGCAGGACTACCACTTGCAGCACAACACCCAATTCAATGTTAGACTCAATGCACTTGATGCTATTGGAGATGCTGGTAACGTTACACAACATCCCCGTTCATTGACAATGTGACTTAATTTTAGTTGAAGGAGTTTTTTTTATGGATATTGTAGACAAGGCTGATACAACATCCGACTTCCTTTGCTTGGACTATAGATTTCTGATTGATATTGTAAATGTGATGTATCTTTTAACATAATTAACAGTAAAATGTGCAAATTTTGCCAGTTTTAAAATGTGGTGCTTCATACAGTTTTTACTGTGGATTTGATGATTAAAAAAATAAAGAAAAGTAAAAATTATATGATTGTCTTATATGTTGATGAAGTTAAGATAATATTTCCTATATTGTAACATTTACTTTTAGATTTTCAAAATATGTAATTTACCTAAATAAAATAAGAATCAGTGGTGGATCCAGAAAGGGTGTTTGGAGACGGCCCCACCCTTTCTATTGGAAAAATCATGTGTAAAATTGACAAAAAATTGCAAATAGTGTCCTAGCACCCCCCTTTTCTGATGAACCCAGTTTGCCAACTGTCCTTTTCAAAGTTTCTGGATCCACCCCTGAGAATAAATTATATCAATGTTTGTACACTATCATTTATGCAGCATCTTCTGATGGTTAACAATATTATCCCTCTTCAGAATTTTGCTAAATTAAAGTTATTGAGTAACAAATGTATTTACAAAAAAAAATGTACTTTGACCACTATTTTCTGTTTTTGTAGCATCAGCCATTTTTTTAACGGATCAAAAATGCAAAGTCATTTTGTGCAGGATACCCCAAAAACGTTCATACCATTCATAATCTAGTTATTTCTGAGATTTTTGAAAAATTGTTAACAAACCCCAAATGATGGCAATAGCTCAAATGGCCTACAGCCAGATGAGCTAAAAACAAATTTAATTTGGAAATGTGACAGGCAATGAAATTACCAGACATACTCATGACTACTATTTAACTTCTGATGTAATCAAATATTCATGAATTTTCCTGGACTTTGAAGATATTTAATATCTAAATATTTAAAGATTAAACTAGAATAGTTTTAATGTACATGCATGAATGTTTTGATTTGTGAAATAGTACCTACATTATTTAATTGTTCATGTACATGAAAAAGGTACAGCAGTACATGAATAGGCATGCTGATATACTTAAGGAATGTTTCTTATTTTTTGAACAGCTTATATGACATAGCCTGGTTTGCAGCAGCTTACACTTACAGCGATTTGTAAAAGGTATAAGCAGGCCCAAATCAGGTTTAAATATGGAGTATAACCTTTCAAAAATTTAAACATTCCTTACAATCTACTTCTTAGGAATGACAGTGCAAATATTAATAACTGCTCCATAATACATTATTCTGCTTGGGATTTTTTAATTGTGAAGTGCTGACCAATCAAAATTAATGATGACTCACATGTACATGTAGTAAGAAGCCAGGTTATATACAGAATAACCTGGTTTGCTCAGAGAACTAACCAATCAGAAAGCTTGCCAGAAATCAAATTAAATTATACTAGAATAAAGAATCATAATGGTAAAATATGGATTTGTAAAAGTAGAAATTTTAAAACCCAGAGAAATATAACATCTTTGTTTTTTTTACCATATACATGTATATATGTACTTACATGTAGATCCTTCTTCTTACATTTAAGATTACTAAATTCTGAATATCTACAAGTAATTCGTGAGTGCAAATGCTTTTTCTAGCCCAGTGTTCCACGATTTTAAACATTTTGATGTCTGCACAGGAAAAAAACACCATGAAGAATAAACTATCAAATAACCAAACCTCAACAAATCCTTCCAGAAATTCTAGTTTTGTTCTTGCCAAAGGGCCAGTGAAATGGGATAATTAAGTTCCCCAGGAGACTGGAATCATCAAATACTGAATCCAAAATAGCTGTTAAAGTTAGAAACAAATTCTAACGCAGTCACAGTGAAAATTCAAGAAATCTCAGTCAAATTTTTAAATTTCCTAAAATATTTCTTCTTTTATTCTATATTCTTATTATATTTACAGACACAATATGTACATATTAATGGTAGCTAATGACGTAATGATAATTCATGACATCTATTAAAATATCAAATTTTAAAATACATGTATAAGATAAATTTATGTTTTCAATTCCATCTGCTGTTTCATTCAGTCTTGAAAGAATATGATACATACATTAACGAGTCTTGTTCTTTGCTACTAAGTAGAATACTAATTCTTCTTTTTCCACTCAGAATAACATCTGGCAATGTATCTAGAAAATAACTTTTTGACAATGTAAGTTTATCTTCAGGTTAATACACAGCTGCTGCTAAAACCTCACTTTTGCAAGATATTCCATCCACACACCAATTATTCTCATTCGTCTATTGATGATGCAGATTGTCTAAAAAATAATTCAGATGCATGACATAAATAATATTTTCTTCTTTTCAAAACTTGCTGGTAACAGTGTTACTAATATACATGTATTATAGCCAATATATTATATTAATACAATCATTTTACACGAAAGTGGACAGATTCTCCAGGTATAGTTTTATTGTTTGCATATAAGGAACTGTGACAAAGCGATGTTTCAGTAAAGTAACATTTCAAAGTACAGGTTAATGAACTACGACTGTTGGAGCATTTATAACAAGTACCGTCTTTAAAAAAAAAATAACCAATGCAGTAAAATTTTGTTCTTTTTAGTTTCTACATTTCTTTCAAGAAAATAACACATGGCATGCAATTTCAAATTTTTGATTGTTTTTTCGAATGCAATTTCAGAATTTTGATACAGTTTTTTCGAACGCCACTAAGTTAATAGTATTTGGCCAATCAGGAAACATAATTGCGATCAAGTGATTTGCATTTCCATAGAAGAGTGTCCTTAAGGTCAAAGGGTAAAAAGCGAAACTAATACTGACTGCGTCGGAAAATCAGAGATATGGAAGTAGTGTGCTAATTGAACTTTATACCAAATACAACTCAGTAACCAACCTAATACAAGTAATTCATGCATAAATGACCTAAAAGAAAACTTAATTAATAAACAATGTAAAAAATACAGTTTCCTGTTTCTGTTTAAATTAACTAAAATTAAATGTTTTAGTGGAGTCCAAGTTGCTCATTTACATTTGTTACTTTGAACGTATTTCGGTTATTACATTATGGCTAAAGACTATTCTGACGATTCCCTCTTCCCATGGTAGGCGTGGGCAATAGTCGACAATTAGTGTCAACCTTGGACACATTCCCATTGGCCCACGGTGGACACGTGGTTGGTCTCTGTCCATGTTGCCCACGCATTCTGGTGGTCCCTTTTAAATCTTGTTTCGTTTTAACAAGAATCGGAGTTGAAACTTTCTTACGTAATAAATTAACTGTCCTGTTGTATTATAAGAAGCGTATCTAATTTTATGAACTATTGGTAACAATATTTCACAGGTGTCAATAGAGCTTCTTTATAATTGACAGTCATCAATTACCTGTGGGCGGGATTAAAGCAGAGAAGCGTGAGCATTTGCCCACAAATAGAATAAATACAGGAAATCGTGGTAACCTTTGATAGATGCCATCTGATCTCTTTGATTGACAGTTAATCAATTAATGGTAGCAACAGGTTTTAATACAGTGCACCCTATCACTTGTAAAAAAATAAATTGTGTTATAGAAAAATTTTTTATTTAACTTTAATCAAGTGTTACTTGTTGAATTAGAATATATTCAGAAATACTGAATAGTTCAACATAACTTACATGTATATGAATTTGGAAACAGCAACTAATCTTGTAAGATGAATTCTGAGAAAAATACTTTAACGACCATGTGATGAAAAAGTGCAACCTCCTTTTGCTTATAACATTTAAAATTCTTAGAGAAAATCAGATAAGACTGGATGTGCAGTCCCTTTGAAAGATGAAACTATTTACAACTGCATCTCCTTTTACGGCACTGCATTATGTTGCTATGAATTTCTCATGATGGCTTAAGATGCAGGTGTTCTATCTCGGACCTTTGACTGACAGGTAATCAATTAAATAAAATGTCAAGGGTGTGGTTTTAAGTAAAGATGCAGTAATGTTGACTGACAGGTAATAAATTATAGGAATATTGAGGGTGTGGTTTAAAGTATTGTGAACTGAAACTGGACAGTTAGCAAACGACACTTACATGTACCTTAGAAGACGTATTCATGTAGGTGATTTAATCATGAGTAGACCTTCGTGCACATGTGTAGTAAGATTGAGGAGTAATAATTTTTTTTTTGTCAACAACTGTAAAAAAAATAAACGAGATATACGATGAGTGCAACCTTCATAAAATTCGAAAATAAAATTGAAACGACTGTAGGCTGGTGTTACGAATTTTAAATATGCTAAAATTTGAATAATACTCTCAACTATGATTAGTTTAATATGTATCCATTTCAACAACTGCAAGTGAAAGGCAAAATAATGCAAAAATACAAAATTTTCAGACTTATTTTTGTCCCGTTTTAGTATTGAAATATATTGGGAGATTTTTGGAAAAAAGCCTACTAAGTCGGCACACCAGTGTAAATAAAGATACCAATGAGTTTAGTTTATTCTATATATAGTTAGTCATAAAATTCATACTAGAAGAATTTTTTTTTTTTATGAGACTATGTCTGGGGGATTCAAACACTATTTTATATTTTATAAGGGATTTTAAATGTCGAAATTTTGATTTAAAAATATATCTTTGGATGTCCCTAATACGCTTCTGTAATCATAAAACATTAAATTAGGTTTCTTTTTATTCTTTAATCTAAACATTACCTAACAATTCCTTCTCGTTAATTAGCAGTTAATCGACCACTTCCTGTATATTGGCTGAGTGTAACACACTTGGGTATTAAGTAGTGACATTACACGGATAATAATGATTTGACTAATTAAGTTTACGTTGTAAACAAGTTGATTAATTTTATTTCTAGGTGGCTATGATATGAAAATCACAAATACTTTACAAGATTATTACGTTCAGTAAAAAGAAAAAAAAAACTTGTATTGAGCATGATTTTAGAAGAACAATGAACATTTAATTATTGAAATAAATATATGATTGCCCTTGTGTCATTCACCTACACTGTATTTGTATATTCATAAACTAATAATGGATATTTCGAAAATGAAAGTAATGTTTCTGGAATAAAGTTTCAGAAGATTCTAAAAAATTACGAGATTTCAAAATAAAACACTTTAACTAAAAGAAATTGATTTTCGAAGTGGATGTTGATTAATAACTTGATATGTAAATAAATTTTAATTAAAAAGTCTGACTCGTAAAATGAAAAGTTATGATTTAACGTCAACTGTTATGAAAAATTTAAGAAAACATAATTTTATATTTCCATATTTAATACATGTTTTTTGAATGACGGTGTTGAATTTTAAGTACTTTCATGTATTATTACTCTTCTTATTATCTATGCAAATAAGGCACGTTGCTCGTCGATTGATAATTGTTGCCAGGTCAACGAAATGCCAATTTACCTCATACAATGCTCAAAACAAAAGGACACACCTTTTGATAAAACATGAAACACACTGATTAGTCGATGATATTCCAAAGGCATTTATTAAATTTGCGTGTGAAATTGACACTCAAAGCATTTTTATAGTAATTGGTTTAAAATACTTATTTTTTTTTAAGAATTATTATGTAAGAAACCTGTCAGTAAAATGAGTAGTTCGCAAGTACTCAATTTTCTTGAACATTTTAATTTACAATTTATATGCTACTGTTATTATATAATAACGGAACTAATCATCATCAAAATTGTTGAACTAAGTGAAGAAAAAAAAAAAAAAACCAAAGAAATAAGTCGTTCAATTGTCTACAGTGCCCTAAATCTAAAAGAAGTAGCTGCATATTAAACTTAAGAGGGGAAATTTTCACCCATCACTATATTTGGCTAACGTGTGCTCGGATAATACGCGGTTAAATCCGTTGCCATTTAAGAACTCATGAACTACAGATTCAAAAATTCTGGATCATATATTATCTTCCAACGATGCTTCCAGCTTTCAAATTTTGTTGAAATGACACAATATCAAAATTGGTTATTTATAGACCGTAAGTTAAAGTTGCATGTGTTTGCTTCAAATCCATTCTTTCACAAAGAATATACAACTGTGTTAAATAGGTTGTCAGCACAAAAAAGGAGTTCGCAAATACCAATTTTCTTGAACATCTTAATTTGTAACAATCTGGTAACAGGTCAGGTGTACAATATTATTACATGATACATGTAGCAACTGGAAATGATAAAATTAAGGCCTTTTGAATTTCTTTAAAAATTATATCAACTTTGGTTTCCGATTAATCCAGGTTTACATTTCGAAGATACTAAATAATGATAGACTTAAGTACGATGTGGGCTGTAAGAAATAGAAAAACAAAAAACAAAACAAAACAGGAGTTTAAAGCATTTAATTCATATAAAAACCTAATTATATTAATTCCTATTGTAAACACCTGGTGGTGTCACAATTTTGGCTTGAGGCAAATTATATGTGAAAGAAAATTGATTGTCACGGTCAAGGTAGGGATTAACACATTGTTCTTTTATTTGTCAACCGTTTGAACGGTAATAAAATTGCCAATCATGGATTAAATCCAATCAACAGGTTATCATGCATCCACCAGATACTGTGGGTCTGGAACTATACTGTCCACCCGACACGGTGGGCACGTGGACGTCTGTCCACCGTGGGCAAAGCGTGGAAAACTTGATTTGTCCACTGTGGGCGAGTGGCATAGTCAAAATAGTCATTAGCTGTAGTGTAAATGTTCTTTATTGAGTATGTCTGCTTTCCATGTCTGGTCTTTGTCCCAGGATTAAATACCTCTGATTTCCTCTAGAATCTTGGTTTCCTTGATAACTCTTACTTTTAGAGCATCACTTAAAATAGTTGTAGTAAAAAATTATTTTGGTGATGATTTGCCTCAACAAATGACAAAAATCATATCTATTGAAAACAATGAGTTACTATACATTATTTTACATGCAGAGATATTTGAATTTTCAAAAGTCAATAGACCATGACTGTGGAGGCATATGAATAAAATGGATACAGAATTTTGATGCAGTATGGCTAATACAACTGCATACCAAATAACATTGACCTTTCCAGAAAAGTCAACATGAAAATCTATGCAACCTTCATAGGTTCATAAAATCTGCCATGGCCCATGATGACCTCCTGTGAAAAATTTCTGAATTTGATAATTTATTCATACTACTAATGCATCTAGCAGAATACATAGCAAGGTTGTGTAGCATATTTTTAAGACAGTAGCAAAACTTGATGCTCTAATTTTTAAGACCCGGCATTACAAACCCTCCTCTTTTTCAATACAACCTACCCTGCATCACTGCCTTGACTACTACTACATCCACTTGAACTGCCACCTGCCTCACTTTCATCAGGAGTGGCATTTTCTTTTCCTTTGCCTTTCGGTGAAGCAACCAGAAAACCACTAATACCTTTTTGCCAATCTGGTGTAGGACGATCACATACTGGGTTTCCTCCTGCGTATTTGTTCTTACCTAAAATAAATATATGTACATGAACATACAGATTTTTCAACTCCATTAACAGATGCATGAAGTTGCAACATACATTATTCTTTTCCTCTTTTGTCTACTTCTGACTTGATTTTTTATGAGCAACTCAACAGGTGTTTCTAGAAAAGCAGAGGACACTTACCCTACCAGTGCACTTGGTCCATGCTCCAAGATTTTAGTGGAGTCTGAGTTGCTCTTTTGCTTTTGTTACTTTGTATGTATGATTTCAGTTACTTTATGTTCTTTGTTGTGTTGGTCTGTTTTCCATGTTTGGTCTTTGTCCCTGGATTACATTCCTTTGATTACCACTAGAATCTTGGTTTCCTTGATTATTCTTATATCAAATTTTTTATTTTTCTACAAATAAAAGTACAAGTCTGACATCGGTTTAAGTTACCATTCTATATTGGCAAAAAAAAAGTTAACAATAGGACAAAATCCAAGTAGATGGTCTGAAAGTGATAACAGTAAACAAAAATGATCACATACACAATACAAACCTGATAAATTTGATTACATATAATTATGAATATAAGAAAAACTAATCATAACACAAAAAAAAAAAAACACAAAATCATAAGCAATTTGAACTCCTACATAATATATAATAAAACAAACAAACAGAAATGCCATCAGAAGTCTCGATCAAATTCTTATGACTATTGAATTATCTTTTACCATAATAATGAATATTCTTATTTTCTTATTGATGATTTTCTCCTTTATTACATTTGTATTTAGGCCTAAAATAAAAATGTTAGTTTGCCATATGCCAAAGGGCCAAACTGAATTTCGATCACTTTTATTTTTTGACATTGCCTCAAGAGTTAGTGATCATTGTAGGCCCAGGGCTCACGCAACTGGGCCATTCGGGTGAAATATTTGCCCTGGAGTTGCTCACTTCGCCCTCAGACGACACCAAAAGCGAAGTGAAGTCATCCTCTCATTTTCAGACATCACCCATGATCAAAAACCTTACTCTGTCTTTTAGCGGTATTTTGACCAGAGTTATCCCTCTTCTTCTAATAATTCATAAAAAAAGGTGTCTGTTCGAGAAAGTAAATTGAAAATATTTTCGAAATCTATCAAATTATCAGTTACATGCAAGTATTTTCATCAGAATTTTTGTTTCAAACAGTTAACACAGGATACGGAATGAACATTCTTCACTTTACAAATGTACATTAGCTTACGATCATTCATATTTTACCGTTCACATTTCGTTACGAAACGTGCAAATTTGTTGTGCGTGTTCTTTGGACTTAAGTTTAATTCATCTCAATTGAAAATTCAGTAGAAACCCGAAGTGTTTCTTTTGATCTTCATATTTCTTAACAGAACAGTTCATTCTCCACTTCGACGGAACATTTCTTAAGTTTGAGACAATTTCATACCTTTTTATGTGTCAATAAACTTTCAGCCTTGATTTGTCAGTAACAATTTTTTTACATGATTATTGATACTCTTGGTCAACTTAAATCTAGAGACTGGATATTTTGAACAAGTTTATTATGGACTTTGTGGGAGCAGGGAAAACATAACAAAATGAAAATTCCAACAGAATGTCACTGCCTGACATTTTCTAAATTCTATTCCAGTGCTGATAAAAAAGACAAAATCAATAGAACGATACAATGCAAGAAGCTTTGATTTGCTCAATCATATATTAATTTTACTGTAATATATTTGGTAAAGGGTAGGGGTATAGATTAGAAATTCTACTTCATGAATTCATGATCCAGTCAATCATTCAGACAGCAGGCTGATTTCATTTTGTCCAAAATGTTTAGTTACTTACATATGTACATGTAGCTTAAAGAAAAAGTAACATTTATCACAACAATGGAAAATGAATATATGGAAATGCTTGCTTATACTGTGTGCATGTAAGTAACATATAACGCATATAATTTTAAAAAGCATTACTGCCATTAGTAAATGAAGCATGTTTGCATTCACTTCTCCCTAGAGTCTCTCTGAAAGAGAAGTCACTTAGAAATAAATTACTCAAGTAGATTGAGCCCTGAGACCACATAAAAGAAATATGCCATTTCAAAGGGCCAGACAAGCGATTTTTGATGGTATTCAACCAAGAACCCCATTCCCAATTCAGTGTACTTCATGAAATATTTCAGGAACTGTTTCTCAGCTAAAACGTTAGCATACTAAATGTACTTCACATCTGTCAGACTGGGTTCACTTTTGTATATAAGATCAATAGTTTTAGACAAGAACTTACCACCACTGGGTGATGAACATGCTGAATGGTTTCCAGAACTGCTTCCACCTAAAGCTTTCCTAGGTGCACTTGCTCCTACAGCTGTGAACAAAGGAACAAATAATCAATGTCATCCACATGTTACGCTGCCCAGGTACAAATAAAAAAATGTCTGTTTCAGGTTTCCCGACCCACCATAATTTTTTCTTCCGACCCTAATACATTTTTCTCCAAAATTGACAAAATCGGTAATTTCCGCCAATTTCCGATATAATACGGATCATTTCCGATAAAACCAAAAGTACGTTAAAAACCAGGTCACAAGAGCATTTGAATAGGAGACTTATTTATATCATGTATATCCAAGTGTAAATACAGTGTACTTTGTTCAAAATTCCTACAAAAATAAAGTGTATTGTAATAAAAAACATGATTAATAGGTGGGTATGTTAAAAATTAAACTTTCTACTTAAAACCATACACTTTCATGACTTAAACATGATACTATTTTACAAATATAGGCTCAACTTAAGTCGAGGAAAAAAAAAAAAAATGCCTACCGATCTATCCTATTTTTGGGAGGAATGTAACCCTAAACAGACATATTTTTTTTGCCTTACTTTCACTAATACAAGAATATGTCTTTACTCGGCTGTAAAGTAACAGAAGTTCAACATTGTACAAAAGATACATGTCAGGGATCTCCATGGATCACATGAATACATGGCTCACTCTCTGGTTGGACAAATTTTCATCATGGCGAGTGTCCTTTCCTGCAGAAAATAACTTGCCAAAAAAGTATGATAAGGTTGAATGTGACATATTTAATAGCACCAGCTGCAGCATAGAAACCAACAATGGTACTTTTTTTTCTGTCTGTATTGTCTATTTCAATAACAAGGTAAAGTTTTCCCTTCCCTAGGCTTGATCATAGGTCCACAGCTCTAGAGAAATTAAAACCACTGGTAGGTGTGGTCATTTTGTTGATACCATTAAACCAAGTGCATTTAAAAAGTTCTTTATAATTTAACCACAAGAACTTTGACAGTAAAATGTTGTTTTTGTCTGAATTGTGTCTTTAGAAAATTCTTCAGTTTAGAACTTTTTTGAGTTGATCCAACGCATTTCCATAAGAGTTAGGCTAATTGAACTGCTTTTCTCTGTCCGATTATTGCCAAGATCGTTTATACATTGTTGTATAAATTAAGATTGTTTTCCTTCCTCTCCGATCACATCAATCTGTATCAAATTGAATTAAACTAATAATATTTTCTATATTTTATTCAATGAAGTTTTAAAATTTTGTTCATTTAAAACAAGAAAAAAAGCACAGTAGCTTAGCTTGAAATCATTCAGCTTTTTAAAAATCTTATTGCTTTTGACAACGATAATCGTAAATTTGACAAATCCGAGATGTGATGACATGCGTTTCACTCCATGACACATTAAACCCACATAAATTACCAATCAAAACGCTGAAATTACCATTACAATAAACACATGCACCAATCATAAACATGTAGATTTATGACAGGTATAGGTGGTTAATAAACAAGATCAATTGGGAAATACAGTGCCGATTTGCAATGCACGACGCAAGTAAAGTAACACATGGCGCAGCACAATGCAAATTGATGCCATGGAGAACCCTGTATGTAATGTACCCCACATTTCAAATTATTTAAGTTACATGTATGCCTTATCTGTCTTCTATCATTCTGTTCACAAAGAAATAACCCCTGCACGAAAACTCAGGTGCAAGTTACATTGTAACAATCTCAACATACAATTCAGGGGTTGAAAATTTTTGGGAAGACCCAAGGCCTGGTCTTTTTCATCTTTGGTACAATAAGCCCGAACAAAGTTTTGTCAAGTCCCAATCATAAGATATATAAATGCAATTTTTTTATCTGATATTCTTATGTTTTCAGGGAAGAAGACACAGTGTCAATTGATTCTGTCTCCCAGTGTGATGCTTTGTCATCAGCTTTCCTTTACTGTGAAATCGTAATTTAGCATCAATATTTTCCTCAAAAGTTTATCTTATCATTTCAGTGCTTGATTAATTTAATTTCTAGAATGTCAAAAAATGTGTCTGATCAAGTGCAGGTGTGATTCAGACTTGAGAATGACTAATCAATAGATCGATCTAGTGAATACCCATTCTAAAAATGAAGTTATAAGTATTTATAGGTCAGGGAATAGATCGAGAAACATGGTCCAAATAATGACAACAAAATCTTTCAAAAAAGTTTTTAATTTTTTTACATTTGCCATGCCAGGCTTATTTCATTGAAAAACTGCAAGTCGGAGTTTCAACTTCTTTAGTCCCGGGGGTCAGGCTTTAGGAAATTTCAACCCCTGGCCATACATGTGCAAAATGTCAATGTTGAATTTTCTTTAAAATATGGACTTAATGTTAAGAATACAAATGTATGAGCTTGAACAGAGTGTCCAAAGCTACATGTACACTGAAAGTATTTTCTGATTTCCTCCAGGCAGTTTTCTTTTTTAAAAAAGGGGGGGCGAATGGAGTTGTGACATCGATTGTTGTCAAAATTTTCTTACAAGCGTGTAAAATATGGTTCCACAAAATACGCAATTAAGTAGATTTCTATAAGACACTCCGTCCTGAGGCCAACCCGACAAACCGTTACACGTTATATACAGGATCAGAGGTGGTTTTGCGATATCTCAGTCCACCAAACCATAATTTGCGTAAACAAAACCAAGTACATGATCGGTTTCTATCAGTTATTCAGCATGTGCGCCATTTTTACCTTTCCTTGAAGACCCGCTGCTACCGCTACTAGTGCTAGCCTTCGTTCGAACCATCTCTCTTGAGCGTTGCCCGCGTGAATATTGCAGCTCCCGCACTTTTTTTTAATAAACCGGAAGTACAAATCAGGCGACAAGTCAGACCCGATTTAGATCGGCCTTTCAGAACGGACTAAGAGCATTAGTGAGCGCTCTCCTAACAACCCGTTTGTCCACATTTGCACTATTTGGAAAAGTTCAATCCCTATCCCCCCACCAAAAAAAAAAAAAAAATACATGAAACATTAAATGATACCCCGCCACCAGAGAATTACAGGTCTATGCTGCCATCTTAAGTTAATTGTAGTGAAATCATGAAGGGATGGCAGAATGTTTGAAAAATATGGCAAGCCAAAGTGGACAAACGTGAGCATTTTCTAATATTAAAAAATGATTTTTTAATATTACAAATTCATTTTCTAATATTGCACATTTGATTTCTTATATCACAAATCACTTTTTTAATATTAAAAAATCATTTTTTAATGTTAAAAATTCAATTGAATTTCTAATATTAAAAAACTATTTTTGAATATTAGAAATTGATTTTCTAATATTAGAAAATGGATTTGTCCTATTCAGTTATGATTTTTTAATATTAGAAAATCATTTTGTAATATTCAAAAATGTGACTGATAAGAAATTCATTTTCTAATATTATAAATTTATTTTCTAATATTACAAATTCAATTTGTAATACTACAAAATGTGTGATATTTTATAATATTACTAAATCAGGAATTTGCAATATTAGAAAATGAATTTTTAATATTACAAATTGAATTTCTAATCTTAAAAAATCTTTTCTAATATAAAAAAAAAGATTTTGTAATATTAGAAATTCATTTTCTAATATTACAAAATATTGATTTTCGTCCACTTTGGCTTGCCATAGAAAACTATGTAATAGAGGTTTTGCTTAAATCAAAGTTAACCTGAACTGTGCTAAGTTTTAAAAAAGTCAATGATTAAATTTTAAGTTATTAATTTTAAGTTATTATCTGGAAACTGTCCGGGCGAAGAGACAGAAGAACAAACACCGACTTTTCGCTGGGTATCACATTACCTGGCCACTTTGTGTTGCGGTATATAAAATGACTCCTCCTGACCAATTGAAATTTCTGCATGGGGAGAGTTCACCAAATGCATTATCTTAGTGATTGGCCCTATAATAATTATGCCTTCTTCGATGGCTATTTTTTATTTTGCTTGCATGATCGCCTCCCTTCCACGCATAAACGTCAGATTTAAAAAAAATATATATAATAATTTGAACAGCGAACGTCATGAAACATATAATCATTTTATGGGGGGGAGGGACAAATTTGAAATAAAATGGCAGGATCTAATATCATTTTGAAAATGTATTGTAATATTTCTGTTATAAAATTATTTTCGTTTATAAATTTAAGAATTTATTCGGGTTTGGTGTGTATAATCAATATCAAGTCTGATGCCCAGGTGTCCTTACTCGGGTGCCCTAGTGCCATGCCTCCGCTGCCCCAGTGTCCTTACTCTGGTGCTTTAGTGCCCTACGTCCGGTGCCCTGAGCCCTTGTCAGGATAGGGCAAGTGGTAAAGGTGCATACTGTATATAAGGAGGTAATTTCAGTGTTAGAAAGTGAACTTTTTGTCAACATAGACCACCCGGGTTAACGCGATATCGCCAACACGGTTGAACAAAAACAAAACAAATCCAAATATGTTGTCAGAAAATGGTAAGTTTCTGCTATTTATTCATCACTTTTCGGGATAATTAATACGCCTTTGAACTCGCATAGGAATGTTTATTTGACAGTACATGTAGTAACTGGATCGATTGAGTAACTTGCGAAAAACGACGTGTCAAACTAGGTACACCCCCAAAAAAGACACATTGTTTTGGTATATTTCCATCGAGTGTGGAAGAGGAGAGGAAGGTTATGACAAATCAACACCTTTAATATCTTTAACAACCATTTTACAACATTCCCATAAAATGCCATTGTCTAGATTTCCCGGATAAGGACAGTAATGATGCTCTTTTGAAACGTGGTGTAATGAAAACATTTAGTTTTTAACACGGTAGACGTTACCACGCAATCCGGTTGTCATTACAATAATGTTATCGCTTACACACGTTATGACAATATTATTTCTGGACAATAAATCTGTAGAGTGTTACCGGTCATGACGTTTAACATGTAAAATGTTACACATAAATACCATTGGAATAAAGGGAAAGCGTCAAAGGCTGTATGAACGTGTAAACCATATTTTTGTCGTTTATATTTACAGTGACTGTTCATATTATAAAATCAGATACAGACATAAAAACAGGGTTTTCATTATATATGAGTCTTTTTTATTTTGATGGTAAAGTGATGTATATAAAAGAAGAGAGGACAAAGGGGGAAACAAGCCTTTTTCAAACATTAATAAACCATATAGGTCTTTGTGATCGAGATTTTAGTATGGTTTTTTTTTTATTTACATTAATGGCATCAAAACTTATTGATTTGAAAACAGTTGTCGTTTTTATAACACAATTAATGTTTAGCGGTTGCCGTTTTGGTCCTTTTTAAGGATACCGGTAAACCAATTCGGAAACAGTACAAGACAATATTTTTAGAGCTAACAAATTGTGCTTGATTCTGTTATTTAAGGACTAATTTACCATTGAAACTACAATATTGATATGCTATATATTTTTTAAAATTTATTTCAGAATAACCATGGATGCGTTTCTGTGCTACCATTGTAACGAAAAGACAAGGGCATTGTAATAAACCAAGTTTGTAAAAATGAGGAGGTGGACAAGGGGGAGGCGGGAGTTAAGGGGTGGGAACCGGGAGTTGAGGTGGGCTCGAACCCGGGAGTTGAGGGGACGGGAACCCGCAGTTGAGGGAACAGGAACCGGGAGTTAAGGGGGAGGGAACTGTATACCCCCTGTCCACCCCTAACAAAGCCTTGGGTTATGTTGAGGCTAAATAAAGCTTTTAGTCATAGATGTTTGACCATGACTTTTGATCCATGACTTAAGAACTGAGTAAAATCTTTCAAAGCATCATTGGTTCCTACAATACACCAATTTTATTTTCACCTTTGGAAGAGAGGAAATATCTCTGAGGGTATTAAACAGACAAAAGTACTAAATATTTTGTTGCAATCTATACCTATGACCTGAAGTCAATAGCAACATGCTTTATGAGAACCTAATATAAACAATTGATTTTGTCCAAAAAAAGTCAAATGGATTTTTGCTGTGGTATTATCTTGTGACTAGGGAACAAGTATCATAACATTTTGTGTAGGAAAAATGTCATTGGTTGTCGCATAAGTCATACTTCGATTTTAAATCTGCCATACCATGTTGTTAAATGTCAATGTTAACGATAACAAAAACCGGTGTGTGCGATAACATCGACTTTTTCATAACCGTGTTAAAAACCACATGTTTTCAAAACACCACGTTTCAAAAGAGTACCATGACTGTCCTTATCCGTGAAATCTGGACGCTGACATTTTAAGGGAATGTTGTAAAATGGTTGTTAAATATATTAAAGGTGTTCATAGTGATTTGTCATAACCTTCCTCTCCCCTTTCACACTCGATGGAAATATACGAAAAAATACGTCTATTTGGGGGTGTACATAGTTTGACACGTTGTTTTTCGCAAGTTACTCAATCGATCCCGTTGTTACATGTACGATCAAATAAGCATTCCTATGCGAGTTCAAAGGCGTATTAATTATCCTAATAAGTGATGAATAAATGGCAGAAATTTACCATTTTCTGACATGTTTGGGTTTGTTTTGTTTTTGTTCAACCGTGTTAGCGATAAATACCGTGTTAATGATATCGCGTTAACCCGGGTGTAGACCCATCATAATTTTACATAGAGAGCACTGAACATATTTAAAGCAACTTGAGCCAATTTCATCGTAGACCTGCTTGATTTTACATGGACTTGGACCGTAGCTCTACTGCTAATTTCTTTCACTGTAATTTGAGTCAGGAGGAGAGGAAGAGAGATGAGAGCCAGAGGAACTGTTTTATATTATTACGTAAACTGTTGATATTTATCAACGACTTCGTGTTTAACTAAACTGAATGGAGTCTACATGTACAACAACGTTATGTATAGCCAGGACTACATGTACAACAACGTTATGTATAGCCAGAACTACATGTACAACAACGTTATGCATATCCAGGATAACACACAGCTCGGACGTGTAGTTCTCAAGTTGTTGTTTCGTGGAACCATTAAGCTCTCTTAATGTCTGTCAGTCTTTCTAAAGGGTCAAAAGTATAGTACAACCTTAAAATTCACACACAACATCCAAACACAGGGCCGGATCAAGACACTTTGAAAAGGAGAGGTACCAGCCTAAGTTTCTCAGATACAATGGGTGCTAGGACATTATTTGCCATTTTGGTTACTTTTACACATGAAATTGACAAATTACCCCCTTCTGGATCCGCCACTAAAACACAACCTGTTCGCTACAATATATTACAAACAATTTTACTCTTTGCATCGAAGGAAACAAGGCAGAACTATATGTTTTCTGAAAATAAAGAGACAGGATTGTAAATCTCATCATACCCCCACCCTTTTCCATAAAATCAACTGGTTGCTCATAACAGTCCCAGTTTTGAAATTTTATATATTTTTGTAACTGTATTACTTTATATCAAATTAATCTGAAAATTGCATCTATAATACTAGAATTTTACATGTCTACAGCTGCCACCCATGCAAGATCAAATGTGAGTTAAAGTTAACGTTCGTAACGAGCCTTTTGAATGCACAATGACCATTTCGCCAAATACATGTAATTATCCCCTCTCATACATGTAGATAAATCAGCTAATTTATTATCATTGGGCTGCAGCAACAATTTGGTTTCTGTGTTTAGAAACAAACTTTTTCAACAACAACAAAAAACTCCCTAGCCTCCTAGAAAATCAAGTGACTGTTGTGTTTACACCACACTTAAATCCTTGAGATAAATTCTCTGTTCAAGTAAGATTTGATATTACAAAGTGGATGTGCATATTTTGCAGCATTCAGTGCTGATACCGGTCATTGAATTTGTTTCTTGTAACTAGCAGGTCATCAGAGTGAAGTGGATGTCAAGTTTAATTCAGGACGTGTGACCCACATGATCTGATGCACCTGCATGGCAACTATGGTTTAGTTGCAGTTCAGGAAAGAATGTCAATAGTAGACTTCTATCAAAATCCCAGGTTTAGGGAACCAAAAGAATTTTCAGCTGCCTTAAGAATGAAAAAGAATTGATGCCCCATGATACTTAATTTATGGGTTTTTCCCAACCATTATACAACCAACAGCTGGTTGATTGGGGGTTATAAAAAAGAGGTTGTTGAGTGGGGTTATTAAAAAGAAAGTGATGCAGGGCTACTGACGATAAGAAGAAATCATACCCATTACATTACAATAAGAAACAACATTATAAAGAAGACTGAGGCCACACTTAAAACAATATTTGTTTCCCTTACCAGCCCCTACTTTATGGTTTTGTGTACATGTAGGTACATGTAGGTAGGGAAAATGTTACTTTAATTTCCTTAGTTCATCTGGTTGTTAAAATATATGAATGGAGCTTTGAATTTTTTTTTTAAAATCTTGTCTGAAAAATATTAATAAAATTATTTAAGTTTAGGGTAAGGGAAAACAAACTGAATTTTAATTTGGCCTATGCTAATGAAGTACCACTATATGTTCACAGAAACACAAATGTTCTTATTGTAAAATACATGACATCAGTCTTAGGACAAAAAAAACATCAATCAATCAATCAATCAATCAATCATAATATACATAAATAGATGACTAGAAAATAATTTATTCATAATTTTGATTTTTATCACAGTTTTATACATTGAATAATAAAACAACCATAAATGAGAACTTCCAGATAATATTCACTGATCACGTCATGTACAACCACTCTATGTTATTATCTCACATCCTGAAATGATTCAACTATTAAGTAGCACTCCAGCTAAGAATCATGCAAAATGTGATACATGGTTGGAAAGCCTACATATTTTTATTTTTGATACTTTGTTTAAAATGCTTTAGTAAACAGAAATTAACATTTGGTTTTTCATATAACCCGTGCTCATATGAAAGTTATATAGAATGCACTGTAGATTTCAAAATTAAGGGAGATAACTCTGTAGATGATACTCAAATACAATAGAGGCTACTGGATTTTTAATGTTGATTATCTCCCAAGAGCAGAAAGATCTGAATGAACTGTTACACATTGCATAATATACACCCATAAACAAGCTTAATTACAAAAATAAAAATATATAGCCTTTTTTGGGGTGTATCACATTTTTTTCAGATTTTGCATGATTCTTACAAAGACAGCTACTTTAAAATTAAAAATACATTCTACTGAAATGAAATGTGCCAGGTAACCCTGTTATTTGATTGGTCAGCTTGGTAGAGAATATCAGACCATATCCCAGTGGTACACTTGGTGATATGGAAGTGGATCATGAAACTTATTGCTTTTATGAAAGTGTAGTTAAAGTAAGTATTCAATCATACTAATACTAATTATGTGGAAAGTCACCGTCTTTTTGAAAAAGAATATGTGAAATTTATGAAAAATGACTGTATTCTTACATCATGTTATCTTCATGTGTTATGCCCTTGATGACGTGAACTGATTTGTATTAAAACACATTGCTAAACAGATTAGAAAACACTCCAGTAGAATATATATTTGTTATTTGGGATCTTCACAGGGGATATGCTCTCATATTCATTGTCATTGTTCTATATACCCTTAGTCTAAGGCTCAGGAAATGTAGAATACATAGCTGACAAGCTGACAAGGAATATGAGCCTATATCCCCTGGGAAGATCCTTAATACCTTATAATAACTGGCCATGCATTTAGTGTGTGGACCCATGGAAAGTTTCTGAGGGTTAGAACCCCCCTAATTCTGTTGAACAGTTTTTTATTTTTTTTTCTCAAAAATTTCAGCTTTGAGTAGAAATGAGCATATTACACAATGGAACTCTCTTCTTGAAATCAAAATCCTCTTTACCCTTATTAATTTCAAAATCATATGGACTGAAGTAGTTTTCTTTTTATTAAAACCCTAGTGTCAAAACTATTTTTCTTTAAATCTTTTCAAGCCCCCTCTCCTCAGAATCAAATAGTTGTCCCTTTACAACTGTCTTTCAGAACTGACTATACATATATTATGACAACTCATTATTTATCATGACAAAGCAATGTAAAAATATATTAAAATACTGTATGGCAGGTTATTATGGTGGAATTAAAATGAGGTGAATTTGAGACAGAAATGTATACAAAAAATTTGCCAATTCTGTTTTTTGACTGATGTCAAGTGGTGCACTAGATACGTACGCACACAGCAAATATTTCATTGACTTTTTTTGGGGGTTTTCAGACAGGCTGCTGAAATACATCAAAATCAGCATCCAGAAAAAATAACCCGATATTGGGAATTAACATGCACATGACAAATTCTACATTAAATAGACATTATACATTTATCAACAAAATTATAAAACATTTAACAATGATAAATTATTTTAAAACATGAGTTTAACAAATAGATATTAACAATTTATCAAGTTCCTGAAAACTCTCTCTCCTTCTCACATATACATTCTAAAGAAGTGAACTATAGATCAGGCTTTCAGGAGCCTTAATCACTCATCTGGAAAATGATCAAAACATTTGATAAAAAAGAAAATTATTGTTTATCAAGTAAATTACTAACAATATTTGGAGCAGGGATATAACAATCAGGATTAGCAGTTAAACTATATGAAAAAAAAACTAAACAAATCATGGACCAGGTGCATCGGTAGGGTAAGCGTCCTCCATAGTCAAAAGCTATTGCAAATTAAAAAATATAGTTTTGGTAAAAATTACTTCAAGTATGACAGGCCCTCATCCCCAACTAAATTAGGAAAAAATAGATTTTATCTTACATTTAACCTTGTTTTCTCACAATTTTTTTTTTGGCCTAAAATTTTCTTTACACCCATTAACCTGAAATCCTGGCTCCGCCTCTGCTAGATATTTTAGAATTTTTGCCCACCATAGCCTAGGAGTTCCACATCTTCAATATATGTATATAAACTCTGCAAAGTTTGAACAAAAGTGGTTCTATACTTCAAACAACTTAAGTTTCTTTAAGTATGATTTTCAGACTTACGAACAGACCGAGTTGTGTGACTGCTTTTACCCTTCACGACACAGTTCAAAATCAGGAGTTAAAGATTTAAAGC
Source organism: Perna viridis (assembly GCA_037379345.1). Classification (NCBI taxonomy): domain Eukaryota; kingdom Metazoa; phylum Mollusca; class Bivalvia; order Mytilida; family Mytilidae; genus Perna; species Perna viridis. Next base: position 36,804,460 of record CM074522.1, on the reverse strand, counting down.
TAAACTCCCATGTGAACCAAAATGTTGCTGTTTAAGTCAGAATCAAATTTCAATAACTGGTACTGTACGGCACAAATGATAAATTTAGATGAACTTGGAACACATTCAGCATCTTTAACACCTCTATTCAACATCATCATCTGATGTATCATCTAACAATGGTATACTTTGACTTCCTCTACCTTCTGAACTGTTTCTTATACCATAACCAAAGTAAATAGCAAACCCTGTAAAAACCAAAATAAACATGATTAGTTTTATGTTGGACACCAGCACAGATGTTCCACAGATGTTTCCCAAATGTTCCCATAGTCACAGGAGTTTCTATGCCTTTATGATTTTTTTTTAATTTAAAACAAATGTTTACTGTCAACTGCTTTTATCTTGGAATGGCAATCTTTTTTTCATTTTTCATTCTGGCTAACCAGAAGCCCTTATGATGACCTATTTTTAAACCAAGTATCAAGTCTTTTTGATTTTTTCCCCCAATTTTTATGAATTGTTTTTCCTCTTTTAACGGTGGCCATTTAGAAATGTTGGCCATGTCTGAAATTTATTTGCATTGAAGAAATGTATAAGGCTTTCCCAGAAGAAAGTCTCACACATTCTCCTCACCAAATGAAACTTGACCCATAGCAACATGTGGTGGGTAGAAATAAAGACCAGAAGTATGCACATTTATGTCTTCTTTTATCTTTATTTCAACCCACCCAAGCAACATGGTGGTGCACCATAAACAAAGCATGAGCTCTGTCCATCATAGGTAAAGCCTAACATAATATTATTATTGCTAGTCTGTGATACTTAAGGTGTCTCTGCATTGTTTAGTCCACAGATATCTAATTATTTGTACCTGCAGCTTGGCCACATCCTTCATCTTCCCATGACATGACATTTTATGAGCAAGTAGGCGAGTGTTTCTACAAAAGCAAAGGATGCTTACCCAACCTGTGCACCTGGATATGTTCCAAGTTTTTGGTGGAATCCATGTAGCTGACTTTGTACATGTTATTTTTGTTATTTCATGTACTTTGTTGTGCATGTGTAATTTCTTTTCTAGTTGTTTTCCTTGAGTTATGTTCTTTTGGTGAACATTTGAATCCTGGTTCCCTTGATTTCCCCTTCCAACCACCTTTCCTTTAATTACATACCAATAGCCATCCACACAGCAAATCTAATCCATGTTGCTGTTGATAACTTCATCATTAGATATACATTAACAAAACAGCTCAATACTGGTAAAATTGGCAATAGAGGCACCTGAAGAGATAAACATTAACAAAACGGCTCAATACTGGTAAAATTGGCAATAGAGGCATCTGAAGAGATAAACATTAACAAAACAGCTCAATACTGGTAAAATTGGCAATAGAGGCATCTGAAGAGATAAACATTAACAAAACAGCTCAAAACTGGTAAAATAGGCAATAGCGGCACCTGAAGAGATAAACATTAACAAAACGGCTCAAAACAGGTAAAATTGGCAATAGAGGCACCTGAAGAGATAAACATTAACAAAACGGCTCAATACTGGTAAAATTGGCAATAGAGGCAACTGAAGAGATAAACATTAACAAAACATCTCAAAACTGGTAAAATAGGCAATAGAGGCACCTGAAGAGATAAACATTAACAAAACAGCTCAAAACAGGTAAAATAGGCAATAGAGGCACCTGAAGAGATGAACATTAACAAAACGGCTAAATACTGGTAAAATTGGCAATAGAGGCACCTGAAGAGATAAACATTAACAAAACAGCTCAAAACTGGTAAAATAGGCAATAGCGGCACCTGAAGAGATAAACATTAACAAAACGGCTCAAAACAGGTAAAATTGGCAATAGAGGCACCTGAAGAGATAAACATTAACAAAACGGCTCAATACTGGTAAAATTGGCAATAGAGGCACCTGAAGAGATAAACATTAACAAAACAGCTCAAAACTGGTAAAATAGGCAATAGAGGCACCTGAAGAGATAAACATTAACAAAACAGCTCAAAACAGGTAAAATAGGCAATAGAGGCACCTGAAGAGATAAACATTAACAAAACAGCTCAAAACAGGTAAAATAGGCAATAGAGGCAGCTAACAAGATATACATTAACAAAACAGCTCAAAACAGGTAAAATAGGCAATAGAGGCACCTGAAGAGATAAACATCAACAAAACAGCTCAAAACTGGTAAAATAGGCAATAGAGGCAGCTAACAAGATATACATCAACAAAACAGCTCAATACTGGTAAAATTGGCAATAGAGGCACCTGAAGAGATAAACATTAACAAAACAGCTCAATACTGGTGAAATTGGAAATAGAGGCAGCTGAAGAGATATACATTAACAAAACAGCTCAAAACTGGTAAAATAGGCAACAGAGACACCTGAAGAAACAATATAACAATAATGAATGTATTGAATATGTTAAAGAGGCAGAAACCCCACCAATGATGGTAAAAATGTCAGCTAAAGGCTACTGATGGGTCATCAATGAAAGAGGAGAAAACCCTCACACCATAATCATAGAGCAAGCTGCAGCTGGCACCAAAACTTTATATACAGGTACACCAAAACAGTGGCACTATATCCTCCAGCAACATGAAATTAAACTGAAAGTGAAAACAAAATAATAAACACAGAAGCCAGAAATTTCTGACTTGGGGGAGGCAAAAACAAATGTAGAGGGGTTACAGTACTTTGGCACAATCACATCCCTACCCCTTTTAAATCTGGCCACTGTAAAAAAAATATTGTGTTTCACAAATGCACAAACACCTCACCATATGTAATGTCAAGTAGCATTCTGAGAGTATTACAATGTCCCTAACTGGAAGAAAAATCTGTAGATTAAAATAGACTGCAAACTAAATTCATAATTTGGAAGAGCAGGAAAATGAACTTTTGCATTAATTTTTAAGCCAAGACCCATAACTCAGCAAAAAAATTAATGAACCATAAAAAAATTGAATTTGATCTGTAACTTATCATAGTAAAGCAATGCACAAAAATACAAACAAATGTCTGAAAACTGATTTCTTGGAAGGACAAATGGAGTGCAAACATAAAGTCCCCATTAGTGAAAGCTGCCAGTACGAGACTCCAAATCAAATAAGGCCAATCAGATTCAATATAATGGTTTTCAGTACACCTGATCTCTGAATGAGCTCACTGAATGATACCCCTGCTGTCAACCAATATCATGGTTCCCAGTACACCAGAACTCTAAATGAGCTCACTGAATGATACCCCTGCTGTCAATATGTAAATCACAGAAGTTGGATTTTCCTTGCATGCAATCAACAATAAATAACTTGTTTCATGCTGAGGCCAGAAAAAAAAAATCTTATTTCCTGCTACCAGCACAAAAAAAAGTGGTATGTAGGAGTAATCATGGGAGCCAAGATTCTAGCAGAAATCAAAAGAATGTAATCCAGGGACAAAGACCAGACATGGAAACCAATCACAACAAAGAACATATAGTCACTAAAATAATACATACAAAGTAACAAAAGCAAATGAGCAACTCAGACTCCACTGAAAACTGGGAGCATTGACCAGGAGCATCTGTAGGGTAAGTGTCCTATGCTTTTCTAGAAACATCCACCGAGTTGCTCATAAAAAGTCAAGTCCAGGGTAGACAAAAGAGGAAAGGTAAACTATGACATGTTGAATAAATCAGTTTTCATGGTGCAGATGGATATGTAATGATCCACGAGTTCATGATGACAACCATAAAACTTCTGTATTGATGACTTCAATCTTTTAGCAACATAACCCTGTCCTAGAAGCCTAATTTTAAGAAGTCTACCGTGATACAAAAAGTCTGTGTGTTGCCACAGATGGAAGGAAAGATGACAGTTCTGAATGAAAAGTCATCAAATTTTCATCATGGTTGGGAAATTATTTTATTTTTCAAAAAAAAAAATAAATAAATAAAAAAAAAAAAAAAAAAAAAAAAAAAAATACATTGAGTTAGTCTGAGCGGGACAAGGCACTTTGAAAAGGAGGGATGTAAGCCAGGGTTCCTAGGTAAACGGTGGGGTGTTAGGACATTATTTGCCATTTTTTTAAATTTTACACATGAAAATGATAAATTTTCCAATCCCTGCACCCCTGGGTAACGGAGAAACAATCAAGACTTTAACAGTGCTTGAACCAAATGGCCATGTATATAAATGCTTAGAAAAGGCAAAAATAAAACAAGGTAGGTAGGGTAGCAGGAAACAAACAATTTTTTTCGGGCCTTACTTGGCTTTATACGATACTTCTATATTAATACTAATACTCACCTTAAAATGAATGGGATCCTGATTCTCTGGCTGAACCCATATAGAATACATAACGGCTATTATGGCGATAAGAAATATAACAACTAAGGTGATTGCCCATGCCTTCCCATTGGATAAACTGTTCTCGGCAATCACTAATATTAAACAGAAGATTATCACTAGCACAGCTGAAATAAAACATGAAAACACCATCAGTATTGTTGGTAAATACAGATACATACTTGAAAAACTGTAAGCAAGTTCATATTTAAAGAGCACCCCCCTCTTGAATCAACTAGAGTACCCTCCCTCCCCCAAGTAAAATGAACCAATAAGTCAGATTATCTCCCTTTACAAGCATCACACATTAATGATATTTAACCATGCACATCAACATATGATGCCGGTTCTTCCTAAAAAATTCTATCAAACTCCCTTTAGCAGTTTAGCTTGTACTTATTAGCCTACAACATATTTGGATTATCTATTTTTTAAGTCCTCAAACAACAAAACCTTCCTGAGTGGTTAGGAGGGATAGGCTTGGATGATCTCCCTTTGAGTCCTCTGACAGTATTCATATTCCTTCATGCATATCTACATGTGATGCTAAACCTATACGTTTTCATCAAATTCTCTTCTGCAGAAGTTGTACTAACAAGAAACAAACAGGGAGACAGACACACAGACAGACTAAAAAAAACAGGCAGAGAGACTAACAGACAGAGGGACAAACAGGCAGAGAGACAAACAAGCAGACAAACAAACAGGTAGAGAGACAAACAGGCAGACAGACAAAAAGACAGTGTGATTTCTAAACCTCCATGTACATGTATACCTTAAACATTACACATGTTCACATCACTACCTTTTTTTTTAGCTTTTGATCACCTTGATAGAGACAGAGCTTCAGTGATGTCCAAAATATGTAGGGGCTTTGAAACATGTATGGATCAAATTCATTCTGTCTGAAATAAAGTGTGTTCAAACCCAAAGTGGGTGTGATAGAAAATCTTGTCTATTGCTATTGGTCAAAACATCCTCAATAGGGTTTGCATGCTTCTTTCTAGGTTCGTTTTCCATACCGGAATTTTCTATGTAGAACATATTGAAATCCAAAGACCGATCCACATTTTTTTGTTTACTTCTGGGACCTTGGAGCACTGCATTACAATGCAAAATCTTGTATTTATTGCCTTTCTTAACATTATTATCATGTGAATTGAATTTTCATCAGTTTTTATAATTTTTTTTTACAAGAGAAAGATTTCTTCGCTTTTATTTCTTGAACCCTGTAAATGAGTAATTTCCATGCACTTGACTGGTAGACTTGGACCCATTCTTGTGAAACCACATGTCATGTGACAAGACTTAAATACATATAAAGTAAGATAATGTTGCAACATAAACACAGTTGTAATTTAAATATAAATATCTTTGTCCATCAAAGGCAGTCTAAATCATAGGACAGTGAAACCTGTCTAACCCAAAAACCTGTCCAAACCAGACACTTTTTATCTAGTCCAAATTATGTCCATTCAAATGTATTTCAAACCTCCGTAAACTGAATACCTGTCTTAACAGAAACAATGGGGTTTGATTTGGACAAATTTCACAGTACAGTAATACCTGTCTAAACTGATTTCTGGGTAAACTAATAACCTTTTTAAACCAAACATCTGAAATCCAATTATATCAGTTTCAATATGTTCTGACTCTTTGTAAACAAAACACCTGCCTTAACTAAACAAATATCTCAGTCCAAGATGGGGTTCATTTAAGACAGGTTTCACTGTATTAAAAACGTACTCACATAATATTGCTATACTTGTTTCTGTCATTTTCTCTGTCTCTTTGGTTGGTGTTTTCTGTTCTGTATTTCTTATGAACATCCTCTTTAGGTAACTGTCTCCTTTCCTACTACTGTGTAATAAGGATTGACTAGATGACATTTCATTTTGACTATGGAAGAGAAGCCCCAATAATACTGTGAGAGTACTGTTATTTGTGGGTACCAGTCTTTTGTGTTTTTATCAATAAGGTGGATGGCAAATATGATGTTACCATGCCAACAAAAAATCAGAAGTTGATGAAATGAAAATGTACACTGACTCATGTATGCAATTATTTTTTTTTTTATAAAAGAATGAGATATCCAATTAAAAAGTCAGGTTATACAGTATACAACTTTCACATTCACTTCTGTTCCGAAAAATTTCTTCAATTATATTGAGGTCAACTGGGGTCAACAGGCATAAGATCAGGAGACAATGCAATGGGTCAAGCCAAGGGAACAGAAATTTGATAAGAAGACTTTCTGATATTTTTATGTTCAAAGACATATTTCCACACAACTTTTACAATTCTTATTATAGCCTTCAAATCCAATATCTTTTCTTTGTCTAATATAAAACTGCAAGCCAGTTTGACATAAACAATGAATGTGAAAGTGGTCCATAAAACCTTCAAAAGATGGTTTATTTTTTCTTTCAGAATAAAAACTTGTCAACGATTTAAATCAAATTTATACAAATAATCAAATAAGGAAACCAATACTATATCTTATCATGAAATCAATAAGTACTTGTGTAATTAGGACCATTGCTATTTCAAAGAATCAAAATTTATTGTCTAATAAGTTACAATCCTTGCAAAAATCACAAAATAAGTTGGTTGGCAGTTGACTATTGAAACCCATAAATATAAGTACTTTCACAGCATTACATAATATTCTATGGTATTTTTTAGGAATAAAAAAGGAAGCATTGGCAGCTGTGCCAAGCACAAAGCTTGCTTATATAATTGGATCAGAGGTTTTAAGCACAAATTATTCTTTTTCTGTGAGAATAAATAGACAATAACAGTGCACTGACTTGACTTAAAACTGATATAGGAATGAGGCTTAGAACTGGTGGAAAATGAGAGGCTCTACTGAGCATTTCACATGTTCAAGTTTAATTCATATATCAAAGTTTTTGTTGTCAGTGCATTGTTATTGTAATTATACTGCAATAAAATTTTGAATGAAATAATGTTTCAAAGAACAGTGTTTTTGATTTAAAACAGATGACATCCAGGCAACAATGTAATTTTCTTGATGTCAAAACAGCGTCATATTCAGTCAGTGATCTTATATCACATATAAATATAGTCCATTCATTTTGACTGTTCAAATTAAACAGTTGCAGTATAAATTGCTTTTCATAGTTAAAAGTTATTGGAACCACTACAGAATAATTATACAGTAAAAGCTGTTTAAACCAAACCCTTGCAAAATCTGAAAACCTGTCTAAACCAGTCATATTATATTGTCTTTCAAATTAGTTTGAATAAATTTAGAATCTTTGTGAACTGAACACCTATCTTAAGGAGACAGACCTACGGTAAGGGGCATAACTCTTGAAATCAGTGATAAGTTTGTATATATTCAATTTCACCAAAGTCTTTCAAGCTTTAATTTGAAACAGATTGAAATTAATCCAAATTACTTTGATGCTTACATGAAGTGATATAAAATGATGAATACAAACATTCCAATGATTTGTAAGAGTTGTGTCCCTTAACTTAGGGCTACCTCCTAAACTGAAGCAAATTTAAAATCCAAAAGGGGTTCAGTTTAGTCAGGCTTCACTGTACAAATTCTTTTCTTTTACTGATAAAAGATTACTTGATAACCCAATATCATAGTGTTTCCCTATTGTGTAGGGAATGTTTGTATTATTTTTTCTAATGATAAGCCCATTATATTTGTTGTATTATGATTCTATAAATAGTTTTAATTGTGAGCTATTTAGATAAAAATTTGTTTTTTTTTCTCATAATGACTTACTTTAAATTTAAAAAATGACTCTAAATGAATTAAAATGAAACTACAATAAAAAGTATAGTAAAAACATATATATAAACCAAACATGGCTTGACATTCAAAATTTTAGTCTTCTGCTGCATTTTAGGCCAAAAAATAAAAGTCTCGTTTCCTGCCACCAATCAGAAAACAAGAAGATAGATAGGTGGAAAAATTATTTCATATTTCAAAAACATTTTACATTGAGTTAATGGGGAAACAAACTTAACTTTAATGGTGCTTGATCAAAAATGGCCATCAAATGTTTTAGGGTAGGCAAAAAAAAACTAGGGTAGAAAGGGTAGCAGGAAACAGACGTATTATTTTTTCTTGGCCTTACAATTTGAAGCAAATTTGAATTTGGCTTTTGTGATGACTGTTACATTTGTTAAGGCATGACAAGGTACAAAAGCTTGTGATTGCTGAAAGCAGGTATATGAAAGCTGACACCAGACCCAGATGTCTCATTGTTATAATGTATAATTAATTTCTTACATTGAAGTATCTTCTGATAACACTTTTTTGGATTCTATACATTTCACTTTATACCTGAAAATAAAGAGCAATTTAATTTTGTATGTCTGTAATTCTGTTCTAAAGTTCAAAGAGGTACAATTTTCACAAAATTTGGTGGATCTAGAATTTCTAGAATTATGCACAACTATATAACATGTCTTAACAAAACCTACTGCAAAGTTACATAGGTATAGATATAATGGAAATGACATATGCGTTTCACATGTGATTGTTTGAACTTTGAATGCGGACAAACAGTGTGCATTATAGGAAGTGACTCCAGTTGGTCGAGACATCAGCGATATAACAACATAGCATTGTATTATTGACAAAGTAAAATGTAATTTGAGTAGGCAAAACCTAAAATCATAATAACTAGTGATCTGACCTTACCAATCTTTTTTTTTCGGTCATGCTTAACACAATTGTTTTTTAATGCTATTTACTTCAGTATAAGTACACATCAGACTACTAGTGTATAGGTAAATCCCACCTACCTCAGAATTATAACACAAAGGACCACTAGTGTATAGGCTATTCCTACCCTTTTCAGTATTAAAACACAAAGGACCACTAGTGTATATGCTAATCCTACCTACCATAGTATAAGAACAAACAAGGCTGCTAGTGTATAGGCTATTCCTACCCTCCTCAGTATTAGAACACATAGGACCACTAGTGTATAGGCTATTCCTACCCACCTCAATATTAGAACACAAAGGACCACTAGTGTATAGGCTATTCCTACCCATCTCAGTTTTAGAACACAAATGACCACTAGTGTATAGACTATTCCTACCCACCTCAGTATTAGAACACAAAGGAAAACTAGTGTATAGGCTATTCCTACACACCTCAGTTTTAGAACACGTAGGGCCACTAGTGTATAGGCTAATCCTAACTATCTCAGTATAAGAACAAACAAGGCTACTAGTGTATAGGCTAATCCTACCTAGCTCAGTATAAGAACAAACAAGGCTACTAGTGTATAGGCTAATCCTAACTATCTCAGTATAAGAACAAACAAGGCTACTAGTGTATAGGCTAATCCTACCTAGCTCAGTATAAGAACACATAAGGTTACTGGTGTAAAGGCTAATCCAACTCACCTCAGTATTAGAACAGATAGGCCCACTAGTGTATAGGCTATTCCTACCCACCTCAATATTAGAACACAAAGGACCACTAGTGTATAGGCTATTCCTACCCATCTCAGTTTTAGAACACAAAAAAACCACTAGTGTATAGGCTATTCATACCCTCCTCAGTATTAGAACACATAGGACCACCAGTGTATAGGCTAATCCTACCTACCTCAGTATAAGAACAAACAAGGGTACTGGTGTAAAGACTATGCCTACCCACCTCAGTTTTAGAACACATAGGACCACTAGTGTATAGGCTAATCCTACCTACCTCAGTATTAGAACAAACAAGGCTACTAGTGTATAGGCTAATCCTACCTAGCTCAGTATAAGAACACACACGGTTACTGGTGTAAAGGCTAATCCAACTCACCTCAGTATTACAACACATAGGCCCACTAGTGTATAGGCTTATCCTACCTACCTCAGTATAAGAACAAACAAGGTTACAGGTGTAAAGGCTATGCCTACCCACCTCAGTTTTAGAACACATAGAACCACTAGTGTATAGGTAATCCTCCCTACCTCAGTATAAGAACAAACAAGGTTACTGGTGTAAAGGCTATGCCTACCCACCTCAGTTTTAATACACATAGGACCAATAGTGTATAGGCTAATCCTACCTACCTCAGTATAAGAACACACAAGGCTACTAGTGTATAGGCTAGAAGTGTTCCAATTGACATCATATCAACCAGTTCTTGGAGATCAAATAATGTTGCCATTGTTCCTATATATAGCATTGATATACATTTATTATTAGGAATAAAAGCTGTTTTGGAAAAACAAAAAACAGTACCTGAACCAATCTGTGCAACTAAGATTGCGATCGGTCATCAATCATTGATCAGTTTCCAATCAGTCATTGATCCGCCAAAACAATCCATAAAACTGGTCATCGCATCACTTGACAACTGCATTGTCAATATATTTTACGGATGTTTTGTTTCAATTTTTACACATATTTACATAATACAAAAGATTTAAACATCAACAAATTATTTATATTTTACATTTGTTTTATTTTTAACAAAATACAATATGTGGATTTAATATCTTATATTTAGGGTAAATTCAATGAGGCAGTATATTGGATTTGTTCCAGTTGAAATTCATAAATTTACATTAACCAATAATCCATTATTTTACATAACAAAATTGCAATCACATTGGTAACCTGTCATCAAGTTATCAAACTGTCAACGATCAATCAGTCAGTGTTCATAAATCCGTCAAATAGTTTTGCAGATCGGTTGAGGGACTGTACGAGGTGCAAAAGATAACAAAATTAATCATATTTGATACAGCACATTGAGAGAAGTTGCAAAAAAGAAAATAGTCTTCCCTTGGTCAACCAATGAGAAAGTCCATGTATTGCATAAGGAAAACCCTAAAAGTCATTCAAATGGAATAACGAAAACATAAGACCTGCACAATGGCATAATGTAATAAGGAATATGTGAAAGATTCATCAAATTCCATTATGCGATTTCACAGGAGTTGCAAATTAGGACTGACACAGACAAACAGTATGCTCACTACATGAAAATACTCCAAGCTTCGTGGGGGTATAATGATAATGTATTCAACTGATTTTTATCCAGAAACTGTATACATGACAGACTATATAAATAGTTTGGTGAATTTCAATATTCTAGAGCATTCTTCACAAAATACTATGAACCAGTATCCTTAAAAATGGAAATATTTAACTTTAGACTAAAAAAAATAATCCATGCCTGATTCTTTGGTGAACAGCTACATCTATCTATAGATTCTAGCTATTTCAGTAACAGTTTTTTTTTAAATTATTTCTTAACTATGATGGTAAAATTAAAATTTTCAACATGGAAGCCATGGCTGTCATGTTAAAATCTTTATTTTAGCATTGAGAGTGGAGAAATACATTTGTTATTTCAATTAAGAAGCTCAAGGAGAACCAGCTTCTCATCAAAAATTTGGAAAATGTAAAATGGTGGGAAAACCTTTTTTTCTTGTGGAAAGATTTGATGGTGTATTGTGTAAATGGGTAGTATATGTTAATTAAGGTGTCGTATGACAGTTTATATTAATTAAGGTGTTGTATGACTATAATTAAACAGATTATCACTAGTACCTGCAAATATGCCAGACAGAAAAGTAGCCAACAAAGGTGTCTGGAATCTTTGGTTGACATTGGCAAGAAACCTGAATATCAATCCATCTGTTGCCATGGCATATATCACTCTTGGCAACGGAAACATGGCCCCTAATAGACTATAAAAAGAGGGAAATTATGAAACAATATATTACAGACCAAATACACAAAATACATGGGCTAAATCACATGATAATTAAACATTTTCACCCTTTATAGGTGCTGAAAGTTAAGGAGGTAGACCTAAAGTAAGGGACACAACTCTTCCAAATCATTGGAACGTTTGTATTCACTATTTTACATCAATCGAATGAAAGCATCAAAATAACTTGGACTGATTTCATTCTGTTTCAAAAGAAAGGCTTTGGTGAAATTGAATCAGATGATACAAACATTACTGATTTCAAGAGTTATGTCCCTTATCCTAGGTCTACCTCCTTAAATAACATAATTACTAAGATAAAATCCTATCAAAAAACTTTCTGTCAAGAACTTCTTTTTTCTGTGTAATAAAAAGTAAATTTTACCATCAAGATAAATAAAATGTACCTTGTAGAAAGCCCACATACAGCACCCACGGCTATAACATATTTAGCAACATCCCATCCAACATCATGAAAAACTTGTGGTAATGGAGCATCATTGTCAAGGTCATAATATGGCCACATCAAGGTCAAGATCATTGACATACCAGTGTAAGCCAGGAATATGGCCAAAAGAGAAACTACAATACTGATCGGGATTGCTTTCTGAGGATTTTTGGCTTCTTCACCTATATAAATACACAAAACAAATTGTTAGTGAGAAACTCTATGGCATTACCACAAATCACCTTGCCAATTTTTTTATATTTTGCATTTGATAGAAATGTATGAAAATTGTATCCCTTTGTTTCAGAAGTTTTAATACTAAAATTCAGATATTCTGTCAATTTTGTACTTTTCTGTCATTTTCCGGTCATATTTTTGGCTGAGAAAAGGTGTCCACACCCAAGAAACAACTTCATATTTAGACAATACACATTATTATTGCATAGTTTATCATATGTAAAAATAGAATGTTGTTTCTTGGATGAGGACATACATGTAGTTCAAGATGTAAATATCTCCCCAAAAAAAACCCACAAAATTTACAATTCTCTGCTGACTTTGCTTAATGACATATAATCATGGCACCATTATGGAGTCATTACAATGAACTAATGGCACTTACACAGAACATCTGTTTTCCTAATATTTATATAATTTACTATATTTTGAACAATTTCTGTTATTTCAACATATTAATATATTTGGGCCATATTCATTGCTTAATGCCCTGTCACCTTTATTGATATTGTTAAGTGTATTTTTTTCCCACAGATTGAAAATTTTAAGTGGTTTCTAGTCAATAAGGATTAGGATTTAGAACTTTTTTAACTGCTAAGATATACTTTTTAAAAGTTTGTCAAGGTAATTGGGAAGGCATTTTTGTTTTTTTATAATAGGTATTGGGGAAAATGCTCAAAGTTATTTCTTAATAGCAAATGCTATACATTTTGTATTCTGAATTCATTTACGTGAGTGGTTGGAGGAAGGGGGTAAAATGAAAAATAGTGCCAATAATGCGAATCATGTTCATGAAATTTCTTTAAGTATCATCGGTGTGAATTTTGTGCATGCATATCTGACAGCCATATGTACATTGTAAGCTGCTCAACATCTATTTTTAAATTTCATAGCAACAGATGCTTCAATTATAGATGTCAATGGAATGAACAATATTTAAAAGCCTTTGTACTATCTATAAAAATCAAATAAATCACTTTATGACTTGTGGAAAACGCATCTGGCAAAACTTAAATACTATACATGTTGAGTCGATCACCTTTATTTTTTAATGCAGTTCATGTGCACAATATACTGAATGTCATCTGCCTTGCAGGTGTACAGATAAGGTGTAGGGGCGTCAAGCTATGAAAATTGCCTAAAAATATCAACTTTGTTGCAATAACACTAAAGTTCTTCATAACATAGTAAAATACATAAATATAAGGAAAAATAATAATTTGTGGCTTCAGTTCATTGGAATGATGTCATAATAGTGCCATGATTTTACATCATTCAGCAAATACTGCTGAGAATTGGAAATTTTGTTGTTTTTTTTTAGGCATATTTACATCCAGAAAATTATTACCACACCAAAGAAACAACTTTATATTTTCACAAATGATAAACTATGTAATAATGAATGTATTCACTAAATGTGAAGTTGTTTCTTGGGTGTGGACTTCATTTCCTTGCCAAAAATATGACCAGAAAGTGACCAAAATGTACAACATTTGAATGAATATCTGAATATCGGTAAACTTATTTTTTTGCCCTTTCAATGCAAGAATAATCGGAAGTCTTTATGATTTCTCATTTGTGATGAATTCAAGTCTCCAAATTCACAATTAAATTATTCAACACAATTTTTAGTTGAATTTTAGGCCAATAAGACCCTTTATTATCCCATCACCTTTGTCATATTTTCTGACACGGACAAATTGCAGTTAGCAAGTTTTGTTGGTCCTGCACTTAAAACCCTGAAAATGGCATTAGGTCAGGAAAATTTGGCCTCCACAGAAGTCCAGTATTGTTCCAGAACTTAAAAGACTAGTTTTAAATGTGAGGTCCAATAAAATTATGTTCAGATCAGTATAGCGCAACACTTCACTGGTTAAAATGTCCAGTATCAAATTCAGATCTTCATGAAGAATTTAAATAAAGAATTCAGATAATTTATCATATGATTTTGCATAACAGACAATTTGAAGAAAAACAACTCATAGACAAACAAAAGTCATATGTTCAAATCCATGAAGTATATTCAAACCTGTAGTGGCAATGCAATCAAATCCTACAAAAGCGTAGAAGCAGGTGGCAGCACCAGCCATCATTCCAGAGAACCCAAATGGTAAAAATCCTCCAGATCCTGCAGTTGTTCGATTGCCAATCTAAGAATAGAATCATTTTAAATGGAGGAAAAAAATTTGACAAAGCAATGAAGTAGTAGTCATTGTAAAAATCATGAAAATTCTGTAATATGCGATACACACAAAAAAGGCTACACATGTTTATTTTTGATATTAAGTTACTTTATAGGTCTACATGATGACATGCATTATTATTCATTGCAATTTGTCTGCTCTTAGGAGATAATCCACATTGAAAATTGTACAGTTTCTATTGTATTTAAACGTCATAGAGTTATCTCCCTTTATTTTGAATTCTACAGTACATTCTATATGATTTTTTCCTCCTAAGAACAAGGCCTAAGTGAAGAGCGACATGTTAATTTCTGTTTACCATAATATTTTTAACAGAATATCAAAAATAAAAATATGTAGCTTTTCCGATCATATATTACATTTTGCATGATTCTTATCTAGAGTGCTACTTAAGAACATGAAACTGTATAATTGTTTTTTTTTTAATTACAGACTATTAGTGATTAGTGCGAAGAATAATTTTAAATTATGGACAGTTTTGATTAAAAAAATAATTGAATTTTCTCACCTCTTTCTCTCCAAGGGACCAGTTGTGAATATCTGCTTTAAATGCTCCACACACAATTACATAAGTTACAACTAATAAATTTACACCAGTAAATATGTTGTTAAATGTTGAGGACTCTTTTACACCAACGGCTAAAATACCTGAAATTATATGCAGTGAAATATCATATACTAAAGTAATCTGGTGTTCCTCACCCAAATGTAAAATCAACAAGGAACTCATAGCCATATGTCCCTGTCGCTACAAAAAGGTTGAAGTGCAAAAGTCCCATATAACTCTGGTAAAATTTGTCAATTCAAAATGGTTGTGCAATATGATCAACTTCATATGGTGACAAACAAGCCTACAAAATTTGAACAAAATCTGTGAAGTGATTTCCAACGAGTTGCATTCACAAGTGTGATGAATCGAATGGATGCACGGATGGACAGAAAGATGAATACCTTTATATCTATGTCCCATTCTGCCTAGTGGCGGAATAAAAAAAGGAATCCAGATGATTATGTGTTCTCTTGACAGGATGGTGATAAATGACCTTCTATATCCATATTTCTATTGGCAACTTTACCAGGTATTGTTTTTTCCGCAGTTTACAATGCCTGATGTTGTCTTTCTCAACTTAATCATGATATTAAAAAAAATTCAGTAACTTCAAAATGACTAAGTTACTTCAAATAGACTGTGTCGTTAATAAAGAGAAAAATGTTCATTTATAACATCTTAACAGAACATCAAATCTTGCTTTATCAAGCTCACTTTGACATTTTCAGTCTCAATTTTTAAACTATTATTATTCTATATGTATCCTATACCTGGTGTCAGAAGGAATACAATTTATATACTTGGGCTTAATAAGGAACTCAGGCAGTAAATAACTACCATGGTCACACACAACATTTGACTGGCAATTCATAAAATCAAATGTATACTTTTGTTTGGTCTTTGATAAAACTCTTTTCACTGCAGAAATTTGAAATCTATTTTATTCTGAACAACTCGTTATCTTCAAAGAGCTTCTTACAACGGAACCTTATAAACAAGCTTCTTTTATATGCAAACTGCAAACAAATACAGTTTAGTCATGTAAATACAGGATGTTCTTGTACAGTCCTTGAACCGATACGCGCAACAATTTGACAGATCAATGACTGTTGACTAATTGATCACTGACGGATTGATGACCGACGACCGATCAGATCGCAGTTTTTTTTATGTAAAATGGTGTAAGATCTATTTGAAATAAAAGAAATGTAAAATAAAAGTATAAATTGATGTTTAAATCTATTGCATTATGTAAATATGTGTAAAATTAACAGAGAAAACAAGAAAAAACGTAAAATACAGTGACTGCTCTGTGGTGACGTGATGCAATCACCGGTTTAATGGATCAGTTTGACAGATTGACGAATGACCAGAAAATGATCAGTGACCGATGACCGATTGCAATTTTTGTTGCACGTATCGGTTCAGGTACTGTACCACTGTAAAAAGAATTCTGAAAAATTTAGGTCTCCTTGAAAAAAAATAACTACCCCACTTTCAATATCTGTTTACAAAACTACAAAATCATGTCAAAAACATAGGCACTTGTTCTGTGGGGAAACACTACTTTGTTCATTGATAGTCAACCCCTTTTGATAGTGTTTCCCCACATTGATAGAAACAAGCACCTGTGGTCATTAATTCACGTTTTTCACCCACATTGTACCAAAGGGAAAGTGGGATATATTTAATAACTTTTCCTAACCACAATAACACTTGCTATGGGTGACAGGGAATCCTAGAGAACTGTTTTATAATAATAACCATACTCCAACACAATGTTAGAATACACATAAGGGTTTAATAAATCCGGTAAAAAATAATTATCTCCCTTTTATCTTTAACAGTATACACAACTAGTTGATACACCAACTTACAAGTTAATAGAAATGTTATGGCAAAGGCAAAAAAATCTGGATATGGAGAAAGTCCTCCAACATCCATTGGCATATTGTCCAAGAAAAAATGCTGGATGGTTTTGTTGATAAGAGAATCGAAGTAGGAACTCCATGCTCTTGCCACACTTGCAGTACCTGAAAACAGAAAAATGTAAAACAAATGTTAAAAGTATTTTGCCAGTCTATCAAGTCTATACAGGGAAACAAAAACAGAAAAAAAACCAAATATGGTGAAAGAGTAATCAAATGAACCAAGATTCTAGGAGAAATCAAAGGAATGTAATCCAGGGACAAAGACCAGACATGGAAAACAGACACACACAACAAAGAACATAAAGTAAATAAAATCATACATACAAAGCAACAAAAGTAAATGAGCAACTTGAACTCCACTAAAAACTTGGAGCATGGACCAGGTGCACCGGTAGGGTAAGCATCCTCTCTTTTTCTAGAGACACATGCCGAGCTGCTCATAAAAAGTCAAGTCCGGAAAAGACAACAAATGCACCAGTGTATAACCTAAATACAAAATTAGGTCATTCATACATGTACATTCTTGGTTCTCATATATATACATTCTTGATTCTCAAGCATTTTTGGACAGTAACAGTTATACATTTTATTGGAAACTTTTTTCCTATTGAATTATGCAATCAACACACCTAGCAAATACTCAGGTAACAGATGGTAGATTTGGGATAACATGCATTGTGAAGAGGGATAATTTGGACATTTTTTTTTATGGCAATAAAAATGGCAGGAACATTTCTAAAGCATACAAGATCTTCACTACAAAGTGTATTGAGGTTGTTATGATGCTTATCAACAATACACAGTTCAATTTTTTTTATGTATCAAAATTACTATTTTACAGATTTTTACATTCACCTGCACTAAAGTCTTGGGATTAGAACATATAAATGTATGGGACCCCAAACATAAATAGCTCAAAATTCTTCTGTCAGAAATTACATGCAATTTGGAAGTGATTGTTGGAATTTTTAATGCAGGCACTGAGCAGTGATCAAGAAAATCTCACACATTTCTGTTGGACAAGCCATCACTCCATATCTATGGTTGGAACATTAATATATTTTAATCCCTGCCTCATCTCTGTAGTACCTGACATCCCACATTGTACTTTGTGGTAAATCAGTCATTATAGTTCTTAATGCAGGCACTGAGCAGTGATCAAGAAAATCTCACACATTTCTGTTGGACAAGCCATCACTCCATATCTATGGTTGGAACATTAATATATTTTAATCCCTGCCTCATCTCTGTAGTACCTGACATCCCACATTGTACTTTGTGGTAAATCAGTCATTATAGTTCTTCATTTTGTTTATAATTTTAATAAGTTTAATGTAGTGTTATGTTATAATATTAATGTATGTAATGTATCATGCCCTTACAGGCCCATTCATATGGACAATAAAAGTTCACTTTCCTCTATAATGGTGGCACATTATCAACAAAGTCATTTTTTGAGAACAGAAAGCTCTGTCCCACATAGGCAAAACCTAAAATATATTACATGTATGTTTACTAAACCTGTAGATAACCTACCTATGACATACTCCAGTATAAGATTCCATCCAATGATAAAAGCTATAAACTCCCCAACAGTCACATAGCTATACACATATGCTGACCCAGTCTTAGGGACTCTCGCACCAAACTCTGCATAGCATAGACCTACAGATAATGTTATGAAGTCACACTTAATACTTACAATACTATTTCGTATAGAAATACTAGTGGCATTCAAAATTTTTCAAACCATCAGTATTTTTAATACTATGAAAGTACTGTAATTTGTGGTTACCAATTTTGTGGATTAGGAAGGAACACAAGTTCATGGATTCTACAGGTTTTTAGGATACATATCAATAGAAATATCCGTTTCGTTGGGAACCAAATTTCACTGTTTCCCACGAATAACCAAGAAAATTGGTACCCCACCAACAGAAAGTTGAAAATGAAGCCAAATGTTTAAATTATCTGTGTTCTCTCTTCCTGAATTCAATATATTGGTTCCAGAAAGTACATGTTGATAAAGTTAATATCCTTTAAGAGAACAATATGGAACCTGATTTCTAAGGCCAACTGCATTCTAGTTTCCTGATCAATGGGTCAAAGAGAAAAGAAAAAACAAAGCTTTTTATCTACATTGTAAATCACAGATCTTGACTCATTAGAAAATGATTCCCCTTTTTTCTGTTCAAGCATTAAATTCCACTTGAAATTACTGATTTAGAAGAAATGTACAACAGAAAATTGAATGCTTTTATATCTAATAAATTCTAGCTATGTATTTGAAAAAAAAATCATTCATATTGTTGCTAAATTTTCATTTTATCTTTCATTTTTTTCAATTTAAATTCAGTTTATTAATAAAAACACTAAATGAAAAGAATGTGAGAAGATGTTACCTGCCAATACAGAGGCTACTGCAGCAATGAAGAATGACAAAACAACAGCAGGTCCAGCCTTCTCCTTAGCAACCTGCCCAGCAACCACATAAATTCCTGCTCCCAATGTACTTCCTATACCTGGTAAGTATAAAATTACATTTTATTAGTGAGTGCTATAGGTTGTTGGTCAAGCTATTTCCTGACTTATTCCAACCTGTAAGGTGTTGGAGTATGGAGCAACAATTCCAACCTCTTACTTTGTAGGAGAAACTTTAGTTCTGACAGCTTTTATCAGTTTCACATTCCATGCCATGATGGAGAAGAAGGTCAACCACAAACCATTGTTTTTTACTCACTTAGAATGCAATGTGGCCAAAATAAATTTTAACAGGCTCTTAAACTGATCAAATTAGATAAATACATGTAAATAATAAAAAAAAAACACTTCACATTTACCAATATACATTTATACATCAAATACATGAAAAGATTACCATAAAAATCATGTAAAAGTTTTAAAATACAAGTACATGTTCATGTACATTAAAAAGTTTGTACAATGTATGATGCAAATATCGTGTAACATGTGAATTGGGTGCAACTATCATGCACTACTACAGATGTGCACATATTTGTATGAATTACATGAATAATGTGGGTGTATGGTAATAAATATTATACATACAATATCAGGTGGTCATGATGAAAATATGTGTTCAAATTTTTTTTGGCATTTTTTTTTTTAATTCTTTCTTAAATATATACCATCCTAGAAAAATGGTACTGTTACACAAGTAATATAGGAGGAAAATCAGAGGAAATATTTTAAATGAACACGGTGTATAATTATAATGTTGTTTACAACCTGCAGGTAAAAAAATCAGATCAACAATAAGTTTTTCCTGTCAGTTTTAATGATACACCCATTTGCCACCTTTGAGCCCCTTATTTTCAAAAGGGATGGGGCAAAAACCTCCAAAAAGTATAAGTCCCAGTCCTAGGAACAATGTGAAGAATTTTTTTTTTTTTAAACTGGATAAGTTTTACTTCAGTTATCGTAAATAAACTAAAGTTAACAGATGCCAGCAGTCACCAACAACTATACCAGTATACAACTGAAAATTTATTTTGGTGGTCATATAATAATGCAAGACATAACTAAACTTAGGACTGACCGAAGTGTCAGATTATACACACAGATGCCATTGTGAACCTATCTAAACATTAAACTTGTTGGGTTAAGATGTGTGTTTGGGTTTTTTTAAGGTTGAAAAGACATTGGAATTGATTTAATCACACTTTAAAAATGTCTGTATAAAACAATTTTTTTTTTCCTGATAATTAAGGATTTGTTTAAGACAGGTTTCACAGTAAAACTGATAGTTCTAACTACTGGAGGTAATTCCTACCTGAAAGTATCTTGGTTGTTTAAAAGTTTCCATCTCACATCTGTAGAATTCTAATCATGGGATTATTCATGCTTATAGCCGTTTTTGATTGGTCGAGAACGTCATTGCCAGAAAGTTCATACATTCATGAACTTTGCCAGATCATTCATACATGCATGAAGGCCAGTGAATTTGAAACCAATATGGTGGCCCAGTACTTTGAAAGAGTGTGGCAATGAACTGAACGGCATAATACAGCCGTAAGAATAGTTTATTACATGCACACTGATTTTACCGGTCAAGTTTGTTTACAGAGAGTAATTTTCAGCTCTGGGAAAAAAACTTATAACTGAGTCTGACTGAACTCTTGAAAACACCTTGTTGTAATTTTCCTTCTTCCTTGTTGTATTTTCTTAATAATTATATTCCTGTAGAATTGTTTACATCTCGTATTTTTCAATGCCAACTAGCCGCCTTCACTGTCGTTGTGCAGCTGGTTGTGTGTAAATATTCATCCACACTCCAATACATGTGCAAAGGAATGTGTATGTATTGAAGCGTAAACATTAACACAGTGTATCAATATAACCAACTAAGGCTCTAAGAGGGTAACTTTAACTGTTGGATAGAATTATAAGGATTTAACAGCTATTTTCGGCCGTTCATACATGTATGAACGGATCTCTCCACTTCCAAAACATCATGCAGTACCAGTATATTGAAGAAACATCAAAGTATTTTCAATTTTTTGGGTGTGATAATTTGTTTTTTATGGAGACATTTGTTCAATACAGGCTCAACATTTACATATGTATGATTGATTGTTTGTTGGGGTTTAACGCCCAAGCAGCAATATTTAAGCTATATTCAGGCGATGAACATGAAATGGATGATAAAATGAACATGAATGATGATAACATTAAACAAGGGATGGGACACAAGAATAATAGGGTCGACAAATTTTTATTGCCACTAGAAAAAGGGGGATGCTTAGGGACGGGTAATTTAGCCTCCAGTGGCGGAGCGCAAAGGTTCCTACTCCTATTGAATACCACAACAGGGTTCTTTAATGTGCGAGGAACGTGGCATCTTTCCCAACACGGCACACCACTATGGTTTGCGGTCAGGTTTTCCGTATTTTAGGGTGACAACCCCTAGATATATGCCAGGGATATCCCATTCCACCACCAGGGGCACACATCCCAAATGCTCTGTGGGCAGAGCGCCTAGCTCCCGGCTAGGTTCCTGAGCACTATTTACTCACCTTTAACGACAAACTTAGTGCAGCTGCGGGCCAATTCTTTTGACACCTGGACCTGCTCAGGGCACATTTACATGTGTAAAAACTATAAATTTGATCAGATTAACATTGTCTATTGTTCCTTTTCATGATTACCATGGTAACATAGAATAAATTTAATCTCCTGATACCTAAACTTTTTTAAAACCCATATGGATACCTTTGGTCCCTTCATAAGTATAACTTCGAAATTTTCCAAATATTTACAGATTTTGGAAAAATAATTATTGCCCATACACCTTAATAAAAAGGATCTCTAACCTAATGCTGTTAAATCAAAGGTTGTGAGGCATCTAGCAAGTTTGGTGTCGGTCACAGTTGCCAAGTCAACATACTTTTTCCTGACAAGTTTACCAATGAATGTAGTCATTCCCAGTTACCAACCTGAAATGGATTAAGTCTTGAAAGAAAGACAAATAAATTTCAATCAATGATTAACACACCACATTATCTTCACAGAATCCTACATACACAAAACAAAGCACAAGAAATACATACATGTATAATATAAATTATATACTTTACAATAATACAACTTATACATGTAGAAAGTTCAGATAATATTGAATGAAAACTCATGCATGTACGTATAGTTGTGAAAACGATGGAATCAAAGTGCTGTTAGCACTGGAGGTTTTATTTTCTAGTAAAAATTGTAGCATGAAAAAAAATTCAAAAACTGCAAACAAACATTTCCCAAACTAAAAATATAGTCAATAATTAAACAGCATCAATCTTACAAATTTTGTTCCATTTCAACTTAGTCCCAATTTTAAAAAATTTTCCAAAGTCTGATTTGCATTTACATTCAAAAACTATTTTATCAGAGTATTTATTCTACAAGATAATAATACCCAAATAAAACTAATTTCAGAGTCAGAAAATAATTTCCATATGACTTCCCAAATTAGACACTTTTTATCAATTTGAATTTTCCCACCAATTTCACTTGGTTATAATCACTATTTTTCACCTCCCGTTTATTTATCATAAACTATTAATGATAGAATGGAAATTGTGACCGATACTGTAAGTGCATTAAATGGAACATGCTTAACACATTTAAAGCTTTGTTGCACATTACTAAATTCCGTATTTAAATGCAGATTTATTAATAAACATAAATCAATGCCAAAAAGGAGTCCCTCAAATTTATAGTTGAATTATTTGAAGAATAGATTTTACTTTCATTTGCAGAAATAATAGAATATTATTGAACTGAATAATTGCCAGAGATGTATTTTTAAGCTTTAATGAAGTGCCGTTGGCTCATCTTAGAAATATTTTATCCAACAAAACTTACAGTTAACAATATGCTTAATATTCATTTTGATTAGTTGGGGGGGGATAGAAGCATATTGTCATCATTTGAGAAGTTGATAAATTTAAAGGGGTCAAAATAAAATTTTCTTACATCATAGATGCATGGTTGGTGGGGGGTATGGCCATTTAATTTCCAACTGGCCTACTGGGATTTTTTTTTCAGTCTCTTTTACTGATAATTATTTTTGACAAATTCATGTGTGACATGAGAACTTCTTTCATGTAATTTTTTTACCCCATTACTTCCTTTTACAAGGGAGGGGGTATTTTTTTATATGAAACAAGTCAGTCAAATGCCTTAGTCCGAATTTCCTGTGACCCTGCAACCCTCCTCTTTTTTATTTGGATACTAAACCTGACATATCAATATCCAAATAAAAAAGAAGAGGGTTGCAGGGTCAGAGGAAATTCGGACTTGTGATGTGCAAGTATATAATATAATCAAGTATTGAAGTAATGACAGTAATGTATTCGTAGTATGATACTAATGCCATGATTGTAGAAAATTGCTTACTTTTGGTGAAAACAAAGTGACTAGGTTATCGTCCTGTTTCAAAAAATAAAAACAAAAATCAAGTTTTCCTAGTATCTAGACTCAATATGGAACACTTAACATTTATGACAAAAACATCCGGTTGCCGGTTAACCATTGACACCAGTGGAAAAGTAATCATTATCACGTGCTAAAATGCGTTTTTCTATCTTATGGGTTAAATAAGTTATCAGAACATGACTTTGCATAACTATGTCATCAGATATATCATGCTACAATCACAGTTAGTAAAAATATTGTACATTGAACCTACAACGTTCTATTTAAAATCACGACAACACCATAACTTCCGGTTAGTGTTACAAATCGCTCCAATGTAAACTCGTCCCAAATTTACTATGAACGGTGGCGAAAAAATGCGCGCCAGAGTTTATGTTTAAGCGGCTTAAATTGTAATCAGGAACGGATCCAGATTTTATTTTTGGGGATTAACTAGAAGTAAAGACCAAGCCAAGCAAGGCAAGGAAATTTTTCGGGAGTGTGATTTGTGAAGAATTTCATTTATTTATTTACTTATTTATTTATAAAATAAAATAAATGACTTTAATACCTCATTTTTTTCTCAATTAACTTTAAATTTGCGACTTCATAAATGTGCCTCACGATGTATACAAAGACTGACAGTACAGTCAATGGAGGGTTAAGTAATTAAAGATTTGTAAGAGTGGTTAGTACGGTGTCTTCTAGCTATTCCAACATTTTGAAATTACATATTCTACCTATTCCAACATGCTGAGAACAATAGATGTTGTTATAGCCTAATATGTTGTTACAATAATTAGTAATTAATTAGTTTTACAGGTAAAATTTACCTGAGAATTAAATATGAAAAATTACTGTTTATAAATTTTCCTACAAAATAAATTTTGAGTGAAAATGAATTAAATTCTAATAATATAAGAAAATGAGGAATATGTTTTATTAAAATAAAAATAGAAATTATGTTAAACTTTTTAAAACCATTTTAACTTTCTACCATTTAACATGCCAATAATTGACAATGCCAAGCTGGTTTTGGTTGATGAAGCCAAGCTTATTACTTTTTAATTTATTTTAATGATTTATGAATAGTATTCACTTTTATCTTGATGCCAACTGTCAGTTCAAAGCTGAACATCCCAAGCTTTAAAATGAGCTTAAATAGTGAGGGTCAGCCATTCTGTAGTCATTCATAATAAAACATGGCAAATGCACAGTTAGACATTAGATTTACCACCAACAGACTAGGCAATCAGAACCTGATCCACAATGGCTTTAAATTCCAAGCCCGTAAAGAACAACCAATGTATATTCGACTACTCAGTTGTTTTCAAAGATCTATGTAACACCAACAACACTCCTCTTCACCCGACAACCATGTTTGTAGACTACGAAACAGCAGTACACAATGCCGCCTACGCAGTATTCCCTGGCATCAACATCAAAGGTTGTTTCTTCCACTACACCCAGTGTATATGGAGAAATGCACAGAAACATGGCCTTCAAACTGCATACAAAGATGATGAGTATGTCCACCAACTAGTTCGCAGAGCAGCTGTACTACCACTACTACCACCAAACACTGTTGAAGACGTATGGTTTAATGCACTTGAGGACATCAACGATGCTGACACCAACACTGTCACTTTAGGTTTCACCGACTACGTCACCAGCTACTGGGTTGAAGGCCATCGCAACCTCTGGAACCACTACGCCACAGAGGGACCCAGAACTACAAATCACCTTGAAGGTTGGCATGGGAAGTTGAAGAAACTTGTAAAATCACCACACCCGAACATTTTCAACATGGTTCGACTACTCAAACAAGAAGAAGCAATACACGCATTGACTCTAATACAGTATTCAGCTGGTGGTAAACGAGTACCAAAGAAAATAAAATACAGAGAGATAGACAACAGACTCGCCAACCTGAAAACCAGACTTCAAAACCAGGAACTCACACCAGTCCAGTATGCTGATGCCGCATCTTACTTGTTACACATTGACTGAAATTTACTATGTTTTATTTGTGTTTCAACAGTATATTTGTGCTTTTTGTCTTGAATTAACTTTTGCAATATTGCAGTATGATTTTAGTAATTTGTTTATATTTGTGCTTCTTTACTGATCAAAGAATTTTGTTAGTGCTAAATAATTTAGTTGTTCAATATGTTGTTTATATATAATCAAATGTACAAAATAAAAAAAAATGAATTTATTTAGTTTTAATTTCTTTTTCTCATGTTCAAATCATTTATTCCATGAAGATACCAGTAGGCATGATTCAGACAAAGTCATCACAAATATAACAGAATACAACAATACAATATCAGACAAAATCAGTTTTTATAGCACAGTTTCCCAATAAACATTAAAAAAATCAAAAGTAACTGTACTGAAGTAAGCAAAGGATACATTTACAAAACATATTAATTCTAACATTCTTACAAAAATCACCTTTTTACCTGTAATTAACATCACCAATTAAATAATGTTTTTACAAGCTAATCCGATTGTTTGTCCAATGTTTACACAATAATTCCACCTATTCCAACATGAAATTTTTGTTTTTTTAACTTAAATTTCAAAATGTTGGAATAGGTGGAATGAACCGTTAGTACATACTCTACTGTTGTACAGCCAGATAAGACACTGTCTTGCTCTCTCAAATTATTGACATTATCATGGCTAATTGATAGTCTAGCAGTGCTAGAGGCCGGGCTAGAGGTTGGCTGATAAGGTTTTCCACTTGGCGCCATCCATATATTTGGAGTATGGATGAACGGTTTTTCAAACCCTTACGTTTCAGGAATAGGCTTATATAAATTTGAATGCATTGTAAGTCAAATAAAGCTATCACACCTAAAACTGTTTCCTAGTAAAGCATCATTCACCCTTAAATTTTAACTTAGTATGAGTATAATTACCTCAATGAAGACAAAGTTATTTTACGGAACTGCAAGGAAGATTGATCAAGGGAAAAAGATTGTAGCGGGAATAAAATCCTAAAAAAGGACTACACAAGGAAAATAGACACACACAACAACGAACATGACACAACCTAAATAATACATACAAAGAAACAAAAGACTCCACTAAAAACTGGGAGCATGGACCAGGTGCACCGGTGGGGCAATTAAGCGCCATCTGCTTTTCTAAAAACACCAGTCGAGTTGCTCATAAAAATTCAAGTCCTAGGTAGACAACAGATTCTATTGTCAATGACTCTTCAAATGGACTTTTTGCAGCTTTTTTTCGGCATATGAATAACTTCTTATAATAAAGAGCATTTCATCCGTTGAAAGTTTCAGATTAATTTTCTTCTGAATCAACGTCATCATCATAGAGTATTTCAAATCTACTAATTTTATTAAGATATAAACTTCATGTACAAAGGATAAAATGCCTGTTTTATCAGACAGCAAATTAATGTGAGCGTGGTTTAAAAGCTGTTCTCATCTCACGATTATATTTCACGGATTTAAGATTTTAATTTAAAAAAAAGGCCATCAACCTTGTTTGCAAATTCTATACAAACTTTCTATATAAATGGTAAAATTGGACGTGTAAGAACCGAATCAAACAAGATAGTTTTTTTTCTATATTTTGCTTAGTTAAATCAATTAGCACAGAACTAAAAATGTAAAAACATTTAACTAAATCCTTTCATCGAGTATTTCTTGTAAAATTCCCTTGTTTGAGGTGTCACAACGATGTCACACATCACGCAAGAAATGTTTCACAACATTAACAATATTGACAAGTCATCTCGACACTATAAAATGACGCCGAGCATTCCTGAATTTAACAATAATTAGACAAGCACCACAATGGTGAATGTTTTTGAACAAATTTTCAGCGTTCTTATTTTCTTTTTCATGGTGATGATGATAATTTTCTCCACAGGATATTACTATGATGAGGGCAATGAGCGAGAGCCATATGACCGTGAGAGTCCTTATGAATGATATATAAATGGTAAGTACTACTGTATACAACACAAGAGGCCAATAAAACAGATTTTAAAACAAAAATAAAAGGTACGGTCTTTGCTTTTTTCTGACAAAAAAAACTGGAAAATGTTCAAGATTACATAAACATTCCTGCAGCTCGTTTCTGTGGATATAATTCATCATAAAATCTTTGCTTGGTTTACAAGGTTTTTTTTAATGGTTCAGTTGACATTTCTGACTGAGTTTTGTCTACGAATTTCTCGTTTGATTTTTACATGTATAACGGTATGTTTCCCCTATGTACATTTGGTTTCTCCGATTGCGTTTTTTTCTCTGTATTCTTCTCTTGTGACATTTCGGTAAGTTCTTGTTGTTTCCTACTGATTTTTTTCTACGGATTTATCCTCGTTTGACCGATCAGTGTGCATCCTTTCTGCATTTGTTTTTTCCTACTGTTTTGTTTACTGTAACAGTTTTCTCTTCGTTTCACCGATCGGTATGCTTCTTTTTCTTTAGTTGTTGTTTCTAACTGATCAGTATGTTTTCTAATGTTCAGTTTGTGTGTCTGGGTGTATTTTGTCTACAGTTTCCCCTCAATTGGTTATTATGCACCATGTTGTTCAGCTGGTGTGCTTGACTGTGTTTTGTCTATGGATTTCTCCAACTTTATTTTAACACAAGTAAAACAACATGAGTTTTAACATTAATTGAAAATTTCAACTTACATGTATTTCCATATAGCCGTCACAAAACAACAGGTCCCGTTTAACTATAATGACAACATATACTTTTCTGAATGGATCGCATCCTTAAAATATATAAAATATTAATTTGTCAAGCACCATGCCATACACGAATTGATTTATGATTTACAATTCAACTAGAAAACAAAGCTAGTTTTTACTCCAGGATCGGATCCAAGGACGGGCATGCTGGGTGAATGTTCCCACCCTAAAATTGGGAAAAATTGTATGAAATCTTGATTTTTTTTCACGCGTTGTTTGACTCGCTTCGCTCGGTATTTTATTCTATTAACGCCCCCTAAACCAAAAATGCTGTATCCGCCTCTATATTCGAAACTATTAAATATCAAATTCATTAAAAATTATACTTTCAGACACCGGACAGACACAGAATTGTACATATATACAGTATTATATAAACAGATCCATGTCACCGGTATTAGAATGATCACAGAAATCTAACATACAGAGTGAGAAGTATGCCAATATTCAGGGAATTTGACATTATTTGGTGTACTCCAGAAATCATCATTGTTTTTCCTTCATTATCAGAAGTCACATGGACAATATGGTTATCTTGTTCTTCTGACTGTTATAAGCACAATTACATGTACTTGTATCGAGAAAAATAAATACACATGCACAAAGCGTGTATAACGTTTAAAAGATATGAAAGGACTCTGGCCATACAAAAGCCGACCCCAAGAATTTGAAAAGAGGGTGGTCTAGAAAAAAAGAA
Source organism: Perna viridis (assembly GCA_037379345.1). Classification (NCBI taxonomy): domain Eukaryota; kingdom Metazoa; phylum Mollusca; class Bivalvia; order Mytilida; family Mytilidae; genus Perna; species Perna viridis. The sequence continues at coordinate 36,774,682 of CM074522.1, read as the reverse complement.
GTTTTCTTTTTGCTTATTTTTGTCCAAGTTTTGTTCGAATTTATATCAAAAATGGTCAAAGGGGGGACTTCAGGGGCCTGGTCACGTTTTTTCCGCTACGACAGAAACAGGAAGCTCTATATCTTATAAATCTTTCAAAATTATTTTCTCCTGGAATATCATGTAAAATCCTCTTTCAATGTAAAGTAAGTCCAACTCATTCTGTACATATACGGAATTTTTAACCTCTACATTTTAATTTGTGGTGAAAGAATCATAATTATAGATTTGTATAATCTGGTACACGTATTCACCCGTAATATCCCGTAATATTCCGTAATATCCCGTAATATTTTCTATCAACATATCTTGATAACCTGATAACGCATATGGAAACTACATTTAATGTGGGTGTTCGTATTTATAAAATATAATTTCTTATTTGTAATTTGGAGAGATGACCCAGAGTACCTGCTAAATAACTTTAACATGTTGACTATAATACATGCAATGAAAACATTGTAAATACAAATTCAGCTGGAATTCTGCTATTTCGATTTCTTACTATCAGTCTCGAACAAAAATGCTATATGTTTGTTGGGATTTAAACATATCTAACATAATCTCACAAGCGATGGATCCAGGGGTAGGAGGGGTTGCAGGTTATCCTTGGTCAATGTTTACCTCTCCCTCAACAATTACATGTACAATGTACATGAAATTAAATTTTTAAGATTTAGAGTGGCGGTGGGGACCAACCCCATGCAGATACCCAATGGACCCACCGAAAGTAATTATTATGTAAATAAATGCACATTCTAGATATTTCATTAATGATATATCTATACAGTCGGGAAATATGGGCAGGGAGCGGTTCCCCAAAGTGAGGGACCGGAAGAGGAAGTGAGGGAGTCCGGCAGCGGTACATGTAGTAATGTCGGTGGTTATTTTTTTTTTGGAGGGGGGAGGGGGGGAGCTTTACCAATTGAGGAAAGGTATATATAGTAGAAACTGCTGCACACTCCCATTAACCGGAGACAGTTTCTTTTTTTTTTTAATTCGGATTGGTGCTATGTATTGTGTATACGAAAAAATGCAGATTCAAATAGCATTGGGCGGATGTATTATTTATCGTCACTGACCAAATAAAATCTCGATTTAAGGAGGTAGACCTAGGGTTAGAGACATAATCTTGGAATCGGTGATATGCTTGTATCATACTGAATTTCACCAAAGCCCATCAAGCTTTCATATGAAATAGAATAAAATCAGTCCAACTTACTTTGATGCTTAGATGAGATTGATGTAAAATGCTGAATGCAAACGTTCCAGTGATTTTTAAGAGTTGTGTCCCTCACCACAGGTCTACCTCCTTAAGTAACAATCAACATACAATTTAGACACCGCTCATGTTAGAAGTGATTCGAGGTGGGACAAAATCTACCCGGACAATGTTTTCTCGACCTACATATGCCATTGTTTTATGTAACAATACCCCTCCCTGCATCGAAAAACATCGTACATTTATCCAAAGTCAATAACGGTAACTCTTTCAAGGTGCCTATTTCATGTACCATCTATATTATGTATACAACCTCTATCGCAAGACAACACTTGAATGACAAAATATATTTGTGTGGTCTGTAACTATTTCTGAATAAGAATTAAAAGTGATTTTTCTAGTTTTTTTTTAATGACTTGACCCTGGTATTTCGTGTTTGGTAAAACCGTTAATGTTTGTATTGTTTGTAAGTTTTTAGCTGAGTCTTTTGTGCTCGGATATAATTTTTAGCGCAAAATTACTAATTGATAACTGATTTGATGTACCGTGTGTTTATAAATAAATTTCTAGATCTGTATACATAAATGTAATTATCTAAAGCTGCAAACAAACTTACCTCTAGAAAACGTTTTGTCTGTTTGACTTATTTCAATATCCTTTTTTTATGTTCGTTATTGTTACTTGATCAACAAAATGTGGAAAATTTATTAAATAATAATAGAAAGAATGACAAATACATATATAATTTTATATACATAGTATATTTAACAAAAACAGCAAACAATACGAGTATTTTTTTGTGTTATTGAAAACATTTAGTAATCCCGTTTCTACAAGTTACATGCTTATAAAACAACTAAAATGTGTTTTCGAAAGAAATGTCATTCTTATTTACGATAAGTTCTAGACTTCTAGATTGTCGCTTTATTCTTTGTTTTTTGTCTCGCCTTTTGCGGCGTATTTGCCATGCTTTCAATTGAATGCTATTTGTCCGATATATTTCTGTCATCGAAACAGATTTTATTTCGGCATTGCATGTATCATCCAAACCTGAAAACCGGACAGTCGGCTTGCTAAGTTTTTGGTGTCCACAAATCAAATCGCTCTCACTATCAGACATGACAACCTCATGCGAGCGTCTTTGTCGGATCTTTTCATGTCTTCTTCGAGAAATTTTTAATGCGTTTTCTTGAATACTTGTCAGCTGGAATAAATCATTCGTACTCAATGACAGGCAACCGGTAGAGTCGATTTCATCGCCGTCTGCGTTGAAAATGTCGTCACATGATCTGGTATGACCAATGATATTTGTGTCTAGTTCTGCGGAATGCGCTGTGTGCGTCGTATGATGTCTTGCATCAACGGAAGAGCACGACTCCTCCGAATCATTGCATTCCTTGGTTTTCTTGTATGAAAAGTCTTTGTGCCGTTCCTCCAAATTTTTCGCAGTCGTTTTATTATATTTTATCTTGTCTTTGTCTACTTTTGATTTACCCGCCTTTCTCAAATCAAAATAAGTTCGAATTCCACACAAGAGTGAAATACAAGATTTTTGTCTGGAAGATCTTTGAGAATGAACGAAATCGTCTCCTGTTTTCTCTAATGTTTCAAAAGGTCTGGCATCGTTTTCGTCTAAAATGTTATCGAACAATCGCTCATATGTATCGTCTGTCGATTGAAACAATGTCGGTAACGGAGATGGAATCGAATCCGTTTCGAACGACTGATAACCCAATCCCCGCTCCTCTATATTTTGCAGAACATCAGTCATACTCACAACTCTTTGTAAAGGTCGTGTCACACCATGCAGTTTTATTTTTTTCCCTTTTCTCACTCCTTTGACAAAAGATTTCAGCTTCTCACCTAAAGCCATGCTAAAAAGAAAGAACGCCGTATTTTGACAATTCAAAAAACAAGTACATTCTCTGTATGACTAAGGATACATTCGATCTGATATTCTGAACCGTATATCATTAGAAACTAAAAATTAACATGATATGCATGCAATTTGATTTACCCTCACTGACAAATACATATTAGTTAAACATGCTCATACACCTCCACCACCACCACCACCACCACCCCATTATAAAAAATAAAATAAAGCATAAATAACAATTTTAAAAACCCAACAAATTAACTGACTAATCGAGGTCCTGTATAAGATTCTTTAAAAATTACCTTGATTTAAATTCCAATATACGATTGTATTGAAGTAAGAACGCGGCTATTAATGATAAACACAACATTCCTTGTCATATTTATATAAAATATTGGGATTTCCAGAAAGTAAGAAGTATTCCTATGTCATTCTTTACCCGATAATCTAGCAAGGCATTCTTAAATAAATAAAGATGACTCTTAAAACCTTTGACTAATATTTTCTGCACTTACATTCTTGTACTAAGGTAAACTAGGCGATTCGACGCCAGAGGCCTGTTTCTGTTATCAAATATGCAGCACAACTAGTATGTAACACGAATTGTACTAGTCGGGCTGCATATTTGATAGTAAGAGCAAGCCCTGTAATTCGACAAGTAATTCAAATTGCGTGAATTAACAATGAAATTCAAATCATTATAATACTCATGCTTATGGTGAGCCAACTTATTTTGCATCATCTCCGATGATCACTAGTTATACAAAGAGAGTACATGCCATTTATTTGGATCTTTTTTGGAGAGGGTACCACTGTGTATATAAACATTACGTGAATTTCCACCTCGGTTCTGACAACCAAGTTCCACCAAAACCTATAAAATATAAATTCGCTGTTTCTCCACTAAGCATGCACGCGGCATTGATAGAATAGAGTAACGACTGGTTTGAATTAACGTGTCCGTGAGTGTTGGTATGCACGTGGTTGTTTCCATGAACAGTGAAAATCTGACTCAGCGCATCGAACAAATACAAAATACGGTCTGTTTGACTGGTCAAATGTTCTCGTCATAAAATGCATGAAACATTGCACGTTAAAGAGTAATCAAGGAAACCAAGGTTATAGCGGTAATCAAAAGAATGTAATCCAGGGACAAAAACCAGACATGGATAACAGACATACACAACAAAAAACATAAAGTAACTAAAATCATACATACAAAGTAACAAAAGCAAATGAGCAACTCGGACTCCACTAAAAACTGGGAGCATGGACCAGGTGCACCGGTAGGGTAAGCTTCTCTGTTTTTCTAGAAACACCCACCGAGTTGCTCATTAAAAAAGTCAAGTCCGGGGTAGACAAACGAGGAAAGGAAAACTAAAACCCGTTGAATAAATCAGTTTTCATGGTGCAGATGGATACACCATAACGATCCACGAGTTCATGATGACCATAAAACTTCTGTTCTGATGATTTCAATCTTGTAGCAACATAACCCTGTTCCAAAAGCCTATTTGTTAGAGTTCTAGCGCGATACAAAAAGTCTGCGTAGTTTCGGCAAGCTCTGGTATAACGTATGAGTTGTGATATGAACATTCCATACGCAGGTGCCGAAGGGATGTTGCTACAGATGAAAGGAAAGCTGACAATTCTGAATGAAAAGTCAATACGTTTGTCGTAAAGTTTGGTCAATAATTTTCCTTTACCATCGATTTCTAAGTGTAGGACAAGATATGGGGCTGACTTCACAATGTCTGTAGTAACCTTTATCTCAAGTTCTTTTGGGTAGATGCGATATATCAAATACCCGAAATTAGGATTGTTTAAAGATAATACGTCATCTATATAGCGGAAACTGAGATTGAAGGATCTAGCCAAACGATATTCTTTCTTTCTGATCAGATCAGCTATAAAGTAAGCCTCATAAGAGTGAAGGAATAGGTCAGCAAGCAAAGGAGCACAATTTGTTCCCATTGGAATGCCGACCGTTTGTTGAAAAAACACGTCCAGCACACTGGATATGTTGTCGATTAAAAATTCCAGCATTTTGTAAACATCTTCTTCTGTATATTTGGAAGATGATTTGGAATTATTACTTACAAAGTATGAGGAATCTCTACCAAGAACTATATATTTGTATCTAGGTGTACCATCTTTTTTGGAAAAACAACGATGTATAATGTTGAGTATGGGGAATAGAAGTATACAGTGTTGAAAAATCATAGGTTTTAATGCTATTATATTCAGATAATAGTCTTGAACTGATTGTCTCCAAAAGATCTTTCGTATTTTTCAGGATCCACATTGATTTAATACCACTGCGGGAGTAACAAGTGTTGGACAATTAAAACAATTTATCAATAAATCAATCAGGACTTTATACACGACTGAACATGCAGTTCTTGAGCTTCATAAAACTGATCACTCAGAATTAAAAGTTATATTAAACTAACTTGAATCGCTTACAACACCTGATTTATGATACAGAACAAACAAAAGGATGTCCATCGGTGTTTTCAACAGAAAACAATCAACCGTTATGGGGATTTAACGCGTATAAAACCTAGTTAAATACTCATCATTTCCATTTGAAATACCTACACCATGTCACGATCATTGTGGTAGTTTCCAACTTTCCGATTTGTGCCTTAATATTGCCAATTGTTGAATAAACGGACTTTTTTACACGATTCCTCTGAACTATTGCATGTATATAGAGTTTATCAGTTCGGTAATTTTGTTATTAACCTTCTTTTGAAAGGCATGTAGTCCAGTTAAAAAATCTCCAAACTATACGGGTATACGCACTCTTACTTCACTATATAATTGCTAGATGGGTCAATGCTCCAGAGCTGAAGGTAGTACAATAAAATCTTAAAATATTTTCGGAAGACGGACGTACATGTACGGTAATACAGCGTCCGTTTTACCGAACGTTTTACAGAACGTCTTATGTTCCTTCTTAGCGTAAAGCATGTAGAAAAGGGTGGGGATACAGTCTTAAAAGAGCATGGGCTATAGGATGTGTCAATTGCAACATATGTCTGTTTTCTTTTCCTGTAAATAAATGAAAAGTGAGTTCAACATTTATATCAATGGAGTGAAGGTGTCAGACTTCATGTTTATTTACTCGAATGAACTAATTGCATTTTTATCTTCCCCGTCTTCGGGTTCTCAGATATTTACTTCGAATATCAATACAGTTGGCACTGGGTAAAAAAAATAAACATACACCATACATATCGTACATGTAATCCAGTAGGAGCTTTTATATTAAAAGAAACTCTGGGTAAAAATTTACTCAAAAATGTATTTTTTTCTAAAAATGGGGACGCCTGGTACCCTATATGCAATTCATATATTTGTATAAAAAATAGTCTTTGTACAAATGTATATAGTAAAAATCTCGAAAAAAAGTTTAAAAATAAAAATAGTACAGAGTATTCATATTAAATGGGTAAAAGTGTTATGACGACAAAACTATAGAATGTATGTCATTTTTGTTTGTTGATCTTTTGCGCTTTTAAAGTACATTCATGAGATCATAGGCGTTCACGTACAAATGTAAAAGTTTTAAATTTCCGAAAGGAAACTTTTCTTTAAATTAAAATGAACCTTCAAGATGTTTACAATGCTTTATAAATAGAAATGGGTAAACCGAGTGTGACCTTAAAATAGTAACCAGTTTTTAAATGAAACGGTTGAAGTGGTATTTCAGTAACTTGACTATCATTGTGGATTATAAAACTTTGGAATAAGCTAGCTCACTTACATTTTTGAAATAGTTGAGTAACTCGAAGCTTGAAGTTCAACATTTTTTAAACGGTTAAGGCAGAGAAGATTACAAACGCATGAATTGTGGATCCAGTCCCGGGTGTCCTCACTTTTAGAAAACATCATCTTTTTTGTGTTGAATTTTTTATATAAATCTTTGCTATCCCTTTTGGTCTCTCCTCCTAAGACGATGACCGATGATTGTGATTTACCATCTATGTACTATGTACTGGATTCCTAAACCCCACAAGAATCCATACAAACAAGTTACATAGCTGGATCTGCAAAATATACCACCAAACCTCTTCTAAAACTTTTACCTTCTATACTCACAGCTGTCAAAGAGGGTCTCCAGTCTTACCACAACACTTGTTACTCCCGTAGTGGTATTAATTCAGTGGATCTTGAAAAGTTCGAGAGATCTTTCGGAGACACTCAATTCAATATTATTATCAGAATATAAAAGCATTAAAACCTATGATTTTTCAACAATGTATACTTCTATTCCCCATTCTCTGTGAAAATCCCGACTCAAAAACATTGTACATCGTTGTTTCCCCAAAAATGTTGGTAAACCTATAGATACAAATATATACAGGGGCGTAGCTAGGCCTGTTTTAGTTGTACGCAAAATTACGGCGAGGGGTGTTGGGGGAGGGGGGGGGGTCGCTCAAGGCCCCCAGTGAGTCCGGCAATACAAAGCCCTGAGGGAAACCCCTGAATTTTAACGATTTTGGAGCCAGTTTTTCAGAGCCTATACTACGTTCATGATATGCATATGTGATAAATAACCTTTATTTCATTTTTAAAATGTGTGTTTTTATTTTTGTTACTTTTTCCGAAAGTACGCAACTGCGTATTTGCGTATAGGCACCTACGCCCCTGATATAGTTCTTGGTAGAGATTCCTCATACTTTGTAAAAATTAATTTCCAATCATCTTCCAAATATACAGAGCCCCGTACAGGTCCGGGTGTTAAAAGAATAGGCCTGCAGCAGCGCTAAGCTTTTCGTAAAAGGCGACTAAATAGTGCTCAGAAACCTAGCCGGGGGCTAGGCGCTTTGCCCACAGAGCAACTGGGATGTGTGCCCTAGGTGGTGGAATGGGATACCCCTGGCGTGTTACATGCTGGGGTTGTAAGGCTATAATACGGAAAACCTGACCGCAAACCATAGTGGTGCACCGTGTTGGGAAAGATGCCACGTTCCTCGCACGTTAAAGAACCCTGTTGTGGTATTCGATAGGATAGGAACCTTTGCGCTCCGCCACAGGCTAAATTGCCCGAACTTGCCCATCCCTCCCTTTTTCTAGTGGCAATCAAAATTTGTCGACCCTATTATCCTTGTGTCCCATCCCATTTTTTTTTATTTCATGTTCATTGTATCATCCATTGCATGTTCATCGTCTGAATATAGCTGAGATATTGCTGCTTGGACGTTAAACCCAATCAATCAATCAATCAAGCAAGCAAATATACAGAAGAGGACTTTGTGATCGACAACATATTTGTCCAGTTTCATGGTCTCATCATGAACTCGTGGATCGCTACGGTGTATCAATCTGCGCCATGAAAACTGATTTGTTCAACTTGTCAATGTTTTCCTTTCCTCTTACGTCTACCCCGGACTTTACTTTTTATGAGCAACTCGGTGGGTGTTTCTTGAAAAGCAGAGGACGCTTACCCTACCGATGCACCTGGTCCACGCTCCCAGTTTTTAGTGAAGTCTGAGTTGCACATTTGCTTTTGTTGCTTTGGGTGTATGATTTTAGTTACTTTGTGTTCTTTGTTGTGCACATGTATGTCTGTTATCCATGTCTGGTCTTTGTCCCTGGATTGCATTCTTTTGATTACCGCTATAACCTTGGTTTACTAGATTACCCTCTCTACAACAATTTGCTATACTTGTAATCATACATTTTACCCATTTTTGGAATTCTCGAAAATTAAGATTTCACATTAACTGAAGTCTCCTAAGGAATTTATATATAATACGATATGGTTTGTTCATCGGACAAAAATGAAAAGAACTTTAAAGTCAAAATTCTATATGTTTATCTAGATTCTAAATATATACATGTCAATAATAAAAAAAAGTGATACGCATCGATAAATACCTAAACGTTATACAAGTACATGTACTACATTATCGAGGGAAAGTCACACGTGATTGTTTTCGTCCCATTAAGTACCCGGTATTCGATCGGCACACAGTAGTACGTATACGTGAATGGCATGATGGCAAACTTCACTCGTGAATGCGGACCTTTCAACTGAGAAAATGATCTGTGGTCAAAAAACGGTATTTGATTTCAAATACTCGTTTTACAACTAAAATTAAATTTGTCAACTGTTTGAAACGTTGCTTGAAGGCTGTCAGTAAATTTAACAAGCCGTCAGGATCATTCGTTTTTTTACAAAGGTATAAAGAAATGCCCCTCGAATGATCCCGCGCTGACCCGCTTGAATGATTTACGTGCAAATGGACAATTAATTACAATCAGTCTACCACTATATTTATTATTTACACAGGCGCGTAGCTGCCGTTAGGCAAAAAAGCTTTTGCCTGCACTTAATTTTGCCAATTTTTTTTTTTGAGATAATACATCCAGGAGAGGCATAAATGATCCTCTAAAACGCTATCTCCGCGGAGCTTCGGGGGAGGGGGGCTTCGCCCCCCTGGACCCCCTATCAGACCCCCTGCCGTAATTTTGCCTACATTTTAATTTGGCCTCAGCTACGCGCCTGTTACATGTACAAGCTTTAATCAAGGGAGAAACCATTTTGATATCTATCTGTGAAAAAAGAGGTTAAAGATGCTATTATTTCATGTATTTGTATAATCTTTTGAGCTGCTTTAATCCGGCATTTTTTTTTACTGTAACAATAATTTATACAAAAAGTAGTCTTCTTGAACGCTGTTTCAAAAAGTCATTGAAGACAAAATGACCGGCTGATGACGCATGAAGGCATTTATTCCCCTTTTCAGTATCAGTAATTCGGGGTACAAATTAAATAAATTGCATTGGAAGGAAGATAACTCATTTTCTATCATTCTATTGTAATTCGGCATCCCCTGACACTTTAAAGGCGAACAAACTGACTAACCGTACCTTTAAACTTGGAAATAATTATCTCAATCCAGTTAATTCCGTGAAACACTTAGGCATATTGAGAACTATTGACTTAAGTTGCGCATCTGACATTAACTTGTCATGCCAAATAGCTAGAAACGCGTACTTAGCTATTGTTGGAATGGGTTCCCATCTAATGAATCCATTGACAGTAACAAGTCGTTATAATAAAATAGTTTTACCTACAGTTCTGTATAGTAGTGAATTGTGGAACACCTACACTCATAAGGATTTATGCAAACTGAACACTTTCCAACAATTTATTGTCAAACACATTCAAGGATTTCACAGGAGGATACGATCCGACATTTGTGAAAGCATGTTGGATTTACCTCGCATTCAGTCGTAGTCGATAAGCGAAAACTGATGTTTCTACAGAAACTGTGTACCCTCAACACTGATACATTTGCTAAACAAGTGTTCATCTACAGACTTTTTCAATATTTTCATTATCAATTAAGGAAACAGATTGGATTCATACAGGACATAATAAATATTATACACAAATATAATCTTCAGCAATATCTTTTGAACTATATATACCATGGTGAATTTCCGTCTACGTTTTCTTGGAAAAATATTGTTAATTCTGCATGCCATCAATACCTCTGAACAAAACAACAAAATGTTTAGAATACAGTGTGATGATGACTTCGCAAGATTTAAGGAACTAACAGACTTAGGCAAACCATCAAACTTATGGAAATACGGTCTCATTTCATCTTTGTGCCTGCAGACAGCCAAGAAAATATCAAAACTATGGACTTAACTAATCACATCCGGGAATTGTCAGTTATGTGCTTCATATTCAAATGATATATTACTGCATCAAATTTCAAACTGTCCAGTCTTAAATGACAATCGACAATTAATGAACGGATAACTGTACTGTCTTCTGGGACACGACATCTACAGTGAACTTTTAAAATTGGACATTATAACACAATGCAAGTTGGACTCACGCTGACCCAGACATTACCTTATCCTGTACTGTACCCTCTAAAGACGTGCTTGTATGTACATTTCTATTTTGATTAACATTAATTTTATTTCCATTTGCATTATGTAATTGTATTTATATATTTGTATCTCCTTTTGGAGGAATTAAAGTTATGTATGCATGTATGTAAATAAAGTGCATCGCAAAGGAAGATAACTCATTTTCTATCAGTCTATTGTAATTCGGCATCCCCTGACACTTTTAAGACGAACAAACTGTCAATTCGTCTAGAATAGACCATTAACTATGTACTGACATTGTCAAAGTCGTGTGTTTTTTTCGGGGCATGATTCACTATTTTTCAATTTTTCCTAAGGCTTATATAGATCTTACAGATTCTAGCACATAAAAATGCCTTTGATCGGCTATAATAGTTATTGTGAGCACACGGCACTAAATTTCGTACATGTATATGCCGGGTGTAAACACTTCCGAATTTTTAGTATGATCGATCCCTAGCTATTACATGTAGCACGCTTCCACCATACCTCCGAGGGGTTGATTGTTAATATGATCAATCCCTAGATATTACATGTAGCTCGCTACCACAATACCTAGCACTGTTCTGTGATACATATGTTACATAGTAGTAGTACATGTTATTTGATGAGCACTGCTACGGGTTGCTTGGGCGGATCCTGACACTTTGAAAAGGAGGGGTGACAATTGGGGTTCCTCGGAAAACGGAGGGATGCTAGGAATTTATTTACAATTTTTTGTTAATTCTGCACATGAAAATGACAAATTTTCCAATATAAGGAGTGCCAACCCCCTGCAACACCACCCCCGTTTTCTGGATCCGCCACTGGAATAAAACTCTCTGTACTCATGGTTCTGACATTGATTTTTTTTAACACATGATTATACAATAACTTATTATAACAGATACCATATAAATAGCTTCCGAGTCATACGTAGATTGGTTGGAGGCGTCTTTTCGTATCAAGTCCAGAGACCTTTGGTTTGATATTTAGCCTACTTGTTCTTCACACAATTAGAGGAGTGGTGCGGCGGTCTTAACCTATCCTTAGTAGTCGATAATTGGTTAGGGACTCATTGCATTAGTTAATACCCCTGATACTCATCCACCTCATTATTTAATTGGTTTCTATAGGTCACCTCTCCTTTTCGAAGTGTCTGGCTCGGTATTCCGCCCGTGGATCCTGTGGATAAATAGCAGTGGTTTATGACCTCGATTTGGTCAAACTGAGAAAAAAAATACATATCACATGGGAGTAACTGCATGCATTACATGTACTTACTATCTTAATAACTTGTTGAATTATATTATTATTGTGAAACACAGTGCCTATCTTGTTATTGTTGTTAAATTACTTACCGGTTATCTTCAAGGTTAAAAGGATGAAATTTTATTGCCCGAATATGTTAAATTGTGTGTTATTTCACATGTCAAAAGTGTTAAACAAGTCTTAAAAGAGATATTGCATAATAATTCTAAATTCCATCGGTCATATTCCTCATATAAAGGCGATTGATTATCATGTTTCCGTATCCTTGGAATTCCAATTTGCTGAAAAGAAGGCGTTTTCACAACTCTGTAAAAACCGATAGATTCGGACATCAACAAACATAAATGAACGCATACGCCAAAATTATTTTTGCGGTCTACTTGATGGCAGTGTATGTGGCGACTCTCGTACAAGCCCAAGCAGAAAGAGCTGAGGCTGGTGAAGTTGGAGAGACGTAGATGGACAGGGGTAAGTAACAACATGTAAGACAGCGATTTATGACCATGCTTTTCTTTACAGACATCGATCTTTTATGTCCACTAAATATTTGCTTTTGTTTATGTATGATTGGATTTGTTTGTTTACTTAAGCTGACAAAGTAGTATATCAATTTACTTGTGTTTCTAGTATTAACTGTAAATATACACGTGTATACATGTACTAATGAAAAAAAAAAACTGCATATACATCCCAGTTTTTAGGTAAAAGCATTTTTTTTTAATCTCAGGAAGTGAAACTTTTCCTTTTTTGTCGACAAATGATCTACACCATTGAAAAATTCAAGTGAACGCATTTGAAGTTTTTTTACTATTGAATTTAAACGGGTAAAAAGTCTGTTTTATTAGAAAAGTCATTGTGTAAACTCTCAACAGAATGAAAATCAAATGTTTTCGTCGGAAATCATAATCACTATCCGATATTTAAAAAAGTACCCTATTTTGTAAATTCAGGTTAGTGAATTCATTTTCGCACCTATCTTTTTTTGTTAAGAAAATTTTATCATGAAAATTTGAATTGGTATTCCAAGGAAATTGGTAAAAGACAGAGATATATTAAAACATTGAAGGAAAAGCTTTTCTTGAAATGATTGAACTCGAAAGGCGCGCGCAGTTTGTTTTTTTCATTAGTATAGATCCAACATGGTAAACCAGTAGTGCTTTGTTGAATGAGAAAAGTTTTAATTCTGTTGCTTCACATCTTAAATGGTTTTCAGTATTTTGCCCAAAATGTTGCATCAAATAAACTAAATTCTCCAAAGAAAGTTTTAGCACGAAGTAAAATAGTTATTTTGTAAACGGTTGAGAACAACAAATTTATAGAATGATTGGGTCGTCTTCTAAATTGTTATTTGCATAATGTCAGTCTATCCCTTTTTATACACAGATTGTGATTGTTACATATACATAGTTGTAGCATCATTGATGTGTGTAATCTCTCGAAATTATTTGTCATTTTAAGGACCAAAAAATATCACGGTTCTCATAATTCATCAATAAAGAAAATTTGTTAAACCTACAAATCATAAATGTAAGACACTTTCGTATTAAGTTCGGGGTAACCGATGAGCTGACCATGCGTATCATTGGTTAAATAAAAATAATATCTTTGCGGTCGTGTACATTAAGCATGATTATCCGACAGCCCTGCAATTAAAACGAAAAGGTCTATTTAATTAGATTTTCCAGGTTAACTGACCAAGCCCGTTCGAGTCCATTTACGCAAGAACGACCTCGTGTCAATAAGCTCATGCAAAACAGTTGAAGTTTTCTTTATTTTGTAACTAAAAAACTTAACGCTTCTCCGTCTGGCTTTTATATGAATACATGCGCATTAAAGCTATTGAAACATGTTATGCTTTTTGTGTATTTAATTCACGATGTCATCGTCTTTTTAAATCTTATTTCAGATGGTATTATCCCAACCGGATGACGGACTGGATCAAAATTCCGATTTTTTCGGCAGCTGCTCTTAGTGGATATATTTAAGGATTCTAAGATTATCTTGTGTCCTTTTCAGAATAAAACAGTTTAACAGTTACATCATATAACTTTGTTCTTTTCCGTTTGAGGCATCCTCCCAAATCAGGGTTTTGAGTCCACCTTCGCGCCCTCAAACCCCTGACATCACTCATTATCGTTCATCAAATGACTTTCCTAAATTTGCCCCGGATCCAATATCCAATCAAATCACTCGTAATAAAACTCTGCGATATAACTTACAACATAGCTACAGATAACGTCAATTTTTTTCGGTAGACTCTAAACATAATCTACAGTCATCATTTTTGCTCATATTGAGTCATTTGTGACGTCTTACATCTATCAGTTACATATCGGATCGTTCATTACCTCGTGTTATTATTTACCTTTTCACTGATGCTACTATGTATATGTTGAATCGATTTTCATTGGTGCTTCGTACCTGCAGAAGTAACCAATTGAAATTGGATGGATTAATTGATTGATTTTTGGGGTTTAACGACTGAGTAGCAATATTTCAGCTATATACAGGCGATCAGCATGTGAAATTGATGATAAAATGAACATGAAATGATGATGACATGAAAAATGGGATGGGACACAAGGATAATAGGATCGACAAATTTTGATTGCCACTGGAAATAGGGAGAACTGGGTAGGGTCGGACAATTTAGCCTCCTAGGCGGAACCCAATGGTTCTATTCCAGGAGAATATCACAGAAGGGTTCTTTAACGTGCGAGGAACGTGGCATCTTTCCCAACACGGCGCACCACTATGATTTGCAGTCAGGTTTTCCATATTATATCCTGACAACCCCAGCATGTAACACGCCAGGGGTACCCCATTCCACCAGCTGGGGCACACAACCCAGTTGCCCTGTGGGCAGACCGCCCTAGCCTCCGGCCAGGGTTCTGACCACTATTTAGTCGCCCGTTACGACAAGCTAAGCGCATCTGCGGGCTTATTTTTTAAACCCGGGTGTGCACGGGGCTCATTGCTTGACGATGCAATTGTAACATTGATCATAATATCAATAAGTTTCCGTTTCAGTTTATCTTTTTGATATGCATGAGTTATTGTGTAATCTAAGCCATAATAAAAAATACGGTTTATCGACAATTCCTGGTCTAAACATTTAAAACGGGGCTTGACGGTATAATGAATTTCTAATGTTGACACATCAATAGTTGCTATGGTGTTCCAATTTCCATATTTAAAGTACATTAAAGCTTTACATTATGGATGGATTGCGTAACACTAATTGCAATGTGCACTATTAAGTTAGTTTATCTGAGAGGATTAGCGCTACTAGGATCTAAAACATATGTATTCATAGTAAGTTTGAAAATTTTCTATACGTTTGTGTTAATTGGAAGATAAATATATTTTATAAAAGACCCCTAGACAATTTCATCAATAAATTCATGACGACCATATATATAACAATTGAACATCATGAAAAGAAATATTATATATAATTCGGCACTTATCAACCAATATCTAGAATAAAAAAATAAGTTAAAAGAACAAGGAAAGAAACTTGATTTTGTGCTGACGGATAAAGCGGCTGATACCATGGTTATTAAATGACGTAGATATTATACAGAAGTACTTCGTAACGAAATAACCAACTCCCCAGACAGCATGCTTCGGTTGGATCAACGTTGGCTGATGGTTGGTACGTTGGCTTTTAGTTGGCCTTGTCAAGACGGCGTTGCAAAATGTAGCAGTGAGTGGTTGTGGAAAACATTTCTTTTGGATTTATTTTAAACAAAATGGTTTCTTCTTGACCACCCAATGGTTCAAAAGACATTTTGAAATTTTAAATATTTTCATTCTGTGAAAAGATTCTACATTGGATTAACGTCAGTCCAACATTGACCCAACGATTTTCAGAATAGCCATTGCATTTTATGTTTTCTTTAATAACTTGTTTTAGCAACTGTTCGTACTTTCATTTTTTTAAATCAAAACCATGATTACAAAATTTGCATTTTCGATATTTGTCCAACCCAGAGCCAACGGTGAGCCATTGTCGAAACCACTTTAGGAACACACATATTAAAACAGACCATGTCATTTTTGATGCAAAAATGTGGATCTTAAAAAAAGTAAAACAAGAAAGCAAATATCCAAACATATGAAAATAAATTTTGTGTTGCATCTAAACTGAGACACGACGATGGGCCAACATTGGCCCAACGTTGAAACACAAAACAAAATATAATGATACTGTTATAAAGTTTCGTTGGCTTATTTAACAAATTCTGTTAACTGCATGTTTGATATTTATGTAACAAGTATTCGCGTTTAATATTTAGAATTTAATAACTCAAAAAGTTATTATGAATAATTAATCGAAATTATGATGACAATAATATACGTGATATCCCCCCCCCTCTTATGCAATTTTGTAACTGAGAGCATAATACGCTTTTTCAAAACAAAAGTTGTCTTTAATTTTGAACAAATGTATGCATATTTTCAAAACAGTGACATACATGAACATTTTTCTATGAAGTGCAAGAAATTGCAAATTTTCAATATCTAATATACCAATGCTTGTAATATCTGCTAATTGTATAACATATTTTCTTGTTTTAAACTTGTAAACTGCAATCAACTTGTCTTTTGTATATTCTAACTGTAAAGAATTTATATAATAAACTGAGGGGAAATTTGAGCTTCTATTCTTAAAGAGAGAATAGCATCAACACTGTAACATACATGTATCTATTTATAAAAAAATATGTTTTAATATCTTAAAGAATACCATTGTCAGACCATTTGGTTGGGTAAACGTTGGGCTTATGTTGGGCCAACACTGGGTTTTCGTTGAGTAAATGTTGGCATTGGATTGGGGCAACGTAGGCCTAACTACATGTAATGTTTGCCTCCGTTGGGCCAACGTTGGATCTTTTTGCACTTACAACGTTGGACCAATGTTAGAAACCCTACGTTGACCAAAGGTAAATAACTCCGTAGAACCACGTTGGCCCAACGCAGGGATGCTGTTTGGGTCGAGTCCTTTTCAATACATTACATTAATTCTACTGAGAGTGAAATACATGTAAGTAAAGAATGTCATAAATCAGCTGCTTTATTGTGTACTAACACCGGCCACGTGAGCATTTTGCCTTTATACCGGATACCATGACTTTACAAAAAGTCATTCAAACCACGTTTTTTTTACCTCCCAGCAGATATTCTTCGACTAATATTTCTAAACTATAAACTCCCACTACAACCACTATAAAAAACTTTTCTATAAATTATTGCCTCAAATTTTAAGAAAATAATGATTAATCTATTTTTGGAGTTCAAAAAGTTTTTAATTTGAGGTATTACATCGACTTCATTACTCTTATGATTCGTAAGATTTTGTTGATAGTTATAACTTTTCCAACCCTGTATACAACACTGCAACATAGATTAATTAAAGAAAAGGTGTAATATTTAATTGAATGTTCTTTTGACAAATCCTTTATTTTTGTCACTTTTGGAGGGACAATTTTTTCAATAAAACTTCTGCATTCATATGGGCACTAATTGTTCCCTTCTCATAATCGTTCTATTTCTCTACTGTTGTGAATCGGAGTTCCTTCAAAATCTCGTGAAAAACATAAAGTTTAAAGCGTTTTGATCTTTTAATCTTAGTACTGAAATATATGACAAACGAGACGATTTTGATTTTAGAATTATGAATTCCCCTTTTCTTGTGCAGTAATTTACCAGTTTGCCCTGTGTATGATGTTTATATTTATCAGTTGTTAAGGTAAATAAGAGGTTCATGCAGTAGCGACTATTTTGACTTCTTAAGACGCCGCCGTTGCCGTAGAGGCAGGCTTTTGAATTAGGGTTATAATACGATACGAACTTGACTTGAGCTTGACTCAACTTTCACACATAATTAAACACTTTTTTGAAATTAACTCGTGGCTAGGATTGTCATATTTTTTTTATTGTATTTAGTTCTTTTTTTCACTTATTTATTGTTCATATATTCTGTAATGTCTTGACAACTGGTTTTATAGATTTTAACTGGTGGCAATTTTATACTGCACATTTGTGTTGAAATATACTGTAAATAATTAACTGTTGTTCCCTAGTGTTTCTAGAAAAGCAGAGGACGCTTACTCTACCGGTGCACCTGCTCCATGCTCCCAGTTTTTAGTGGAGTCCGAGTTGCTCATTTGCTTTTGTTACTTTGTATGTATGATGTCAGTTACTTTATGTTCTTTGTTGTGTATGTCTGTTTTCCATGTCTGGTTTACATTCATTTGATTACCGCTATAATCTTGTTCTCTTGATTACTCTTTTAAATATGAACAATTCTTTAAATTCCTTTTTTTGAAAATATTTATTTTTGATTTGGTAATACTCTTTACAGACAGGCCGTTGGAATTCCAATGGGACTAAGTGTGCTATTCATAGCCGATTTGTTTTTTTCTACCATTACGACTACCAGTTTATTCTTGACAACTTTAAATATCTTTAAAACATGATCTGTCGGGTGAATTTAATAGTACATTATATATCATGATGACATTTTGGCCGTTAATAATCCTAATTTAGAAAATTATGCTCAAGACAGTTGTATCTACCCAACAAGAATTTAAGTCTAACAATAATAGTAATCATACACCTTTTCTTGATTTATATATAACACTACAAGTCTTCACACTTAAATTTATAACAAAGTTTTTTTTATTTTTCCAATTAGTTTTCCATTGAAACAGAAATAAAAGAATTGCTCATTAGAAAAACACGTACAATGATTAATAATATTTATTTTTAACATTTTGACCCTCTTTTAAGCCCTAGGAAGTGTCCTATTGATACAAAATGGAAGTGAATAATCGACGCCCGAAACTAGTGTTCTTGGTGGAAAGCTGTTTAGCTTTGTTAGTTGTGTCTTGTATCATTATTGGGTTTGCTGGAAATGGGATTAGGATTGAGGAATTTGGACTGACGTATAAAAGTTTGACTAGGACAGGACTATGGTATGAAACCCAATGCTCTTATCGATATGGATGTACTTCTATATCGTTAAAGGCAAAGTTTGATGACGGTAAAATTCAAGGTGAGTCTACCTTCACTAAATTTGTCTAAACAACCAAAACAAAACAAAGATAAAGCAAATCGTTGTTTAACAAACGTTGTAAATCCAAATGCAATAGAGCATGGTAGAAATAACTTCTATTTCAATCATAAATATGAACTTATGATTCTTGTCATCACATTTCCACAGGTCACAAAAAGTTTTCCACGCTTGCAAAAGACAAGGGACATTTTAGATTGCCATTATGTAACAAAAAATAAATACTAATCTAAAATCTAAAAATACAAATATAAAAAATCCCCATAAATTTGATATAGAATAAGAACAATATAGCCGCATGCGGTCGAGCAAAGTTGTTCTGGAAAATTTGCTGGATATTAGTTAAATTTCTGCACGACAGCGTAATTTTTCTTTTGCCTTGCATGTGTCTTTTCGACAGCTTTTCATAAAGCATGAACGCCTCCGTGTAAAATGTTTGTTACTGAGCCTGTAAATACACATTAGGCTTCCGCGCTGAAATAATGATGTGTGAACGAATTACATACACTGATGGTAAGTTCAGTACAACGCCGTCTTACTATTGATTGAATTCGTTGGTGTCTAATTGTAGCTCCTAAATAAGGTCTTTTGGTTTGTGCTTATATGGTTTAAAGTCAGGGATGATTGCAGGAATACCTGTTCCTTCGTTGAAATAACCGATTTTTCACCATATTCTTTTCACCTGGGCTTCCAGAAAGCTTCCAATTTCTCGTAATTTGTGATATCGCTTTCAAAGTTAATTAATTGTGCTGTGGTGAAGATTATACAATATTTTATAATAGTATTTTGAGAGAACGCTTACCCTACCAGTTTACCTGGTATATGCTTTCAGTTTTTAGTGGAGTCCGACTTGCTCAATTGCTTTTGTTACTTTGTATGTATGATTTTAGTTACTTTATGTTCTTTGTTGTGTATGTCGGTTTTCCATGTCTTGTCTTTGTCCCTGGATTAAATTCTTTTAATTACCACTATAAGCTTGGTTCCCTTTGATTACTCTTTGTTTACCGCTATAATCTTGGTTCCCTTAATTACTCTTTCATTGACTTCAGAAAACCGATGGTACTAAATCGGGTGGCTACATCTACCCTGGCTATCACATCTTCTCATCATAATGCCTTCATGAAGGGTAATATAAATTTTACCCTTGTTACCAATCAATGAGTTAGTGTCTTACAAAACACACTCCAAGGTATGTCACAAATATTTATCCCATACATACACAACTGGTCGTTTCTTCGAACACGTTCCAGTATTTACCTAGGGTTAAAGTGTAAACCAGTATACTGTATAATGTTTTGTTATTAATTGATTACCGGTCAGAACTAGAATATATCTATAACAAAATCGGTGTCGCGTTTCTTTTTGAAAGAGTCTTTGTATTTTATTTCAGAAAAAGAGTACTATACTGAAATCGTTTACTGGCAGATTATTGTGATGTTATCCCTGTGTTTTGCTCTTTCAATAGGATGTTTTTACATACTGGCCTTATTCCAAGCCATAGATCAAAGGAAACTACGTCCTTTATTGTTGGTTTTATGTATTGCTGTAGGTAATTATTCACTATAATTTTAAAGTGTTATGGAACGACGGTAAAAAAATGGGTATTAAAGTAAGTATTTTAATGTATGGTAAAATAGATTGGTGTTTTGCAATGCGAAGTGAAATTCTCTAGTTAATAGAGTATTAGTGAATTCTTGGTTTTCTTCGTCATGAAGTTATGCAAAGCATATGAAATGGTTGCATATAAGAACAAATTCGGAAAGGTTTTACCCATGTTCATTGCTTCCATTATTTTTCAATTAGAAAATGTAAATCAGCGATGCCCGGATGAATCCACTAATCATCCAGGAATCAACAGGGTACCTTACATGATCAATTTAACAATCCTCTATGTAACACGCCTGAAACAAGCTCTCGTTTTAAAAATAAACAAGATAAAAAAATTGTGCCATCGCTACAGTTTTGATGTTATGTAAAAAATAAGATTGAAAAGAACAGAACGTTAAAAATTAACATAGATCTAATACAGGTATGCTTGTTTTTTAAGTGTAGGTTAAGAATCAGTCAATATGATACGACATGATATGACAATAGAATTTCACTCAAAGCTCCTTTCGTTATTGAGAAAGACCATTTTTTTTAATTTGACCGAGTTATAGACACTGACACTTTAATTCAAGACCATTCAAAAAAAAAAAAAAAAAAAAAAAAAAAAAAAAAAAAAATCAAGAAGTCTTTACATTGGTATAAACGACACCGCCGTGTTCCTTTATTATTTACAACTGTAACCTTTAAATATGGTTTCATGGAGTGGTATCCATTTATTTTTTTATATTCATCTAAATGTAACATTAGTGTTAGATAAAAGAGTAATCAAGGGAACCAAGGTTATGAACAAAGGAAAAGGCTGTAGTGTAAAGTAAATCTCATATCTATATTTAAAGGGGGATTTCTGCTCACGATGACAGGATTTCAAGGAGTAAAACAGGCCATTTGGCATAAACACGGAATACGGACTTTATATTTCCCATGGTCATTGTTCATATTAGCAATGGCGGGAGTATTTGCTGTCATACTTGGGGTACTTAACGTTGTCCTTGCCGTTCGCGAAAGGCACGAACTATGCATCCAGTCTAATATTACATGGAGACCTTTACCCTTTTTGTTAGAGTTTGTTCTAATGATCATTAGTTTCATATTCCAACTTGCTGTACACGGAGGTGATGGGTTGACTATAGATGAACATGATATTTACAAAATATTGGAGAAAGGAACTGATGTCGTTAATACAAATATAACAATTAGAGAACACTTCGGAGTCTGGTATGTGAATTATTACAATGGAACTGAATGGAGGACTATGTCAAGGAGCCAGTATAACTTACTTTTAAACGGTGACAATGAATATGGACAAGGTAATTACTTTTCACCTAAGCTTACAGGGGCGTATTAATTGCTGTTATATTTGCGGTTGTGAAATAAGCAATAAAAGCCAGTACACATGCAATGAGACTATTTAACATGTTGACTTTATATTATAAGTGTTAAGTAATAAGAATCATGCAAAATGTGATTCATGGTTGGAAAGCCTTCATATTTTTATTTTTGATATTTTTGTTTAAAATGTCATAGTAAACAGAAAGTAAGATGTGACTGTTCTTATAAACCTTGTTCTTAGGAGATACAAATTATATAGAATGTATTGTAGAATCCAAAATTAAGGGAGACAACTCTGGAATTGACACTAAAAAACAATAGAAACTATTTGATTTTCCATGTGGATTATCTCATATGAGCAGACAGATTGGAAGGAATGATTATACATTTCATCATATAGACCTATAAAGCAACTTAATAACACATATAAGAATATGTAGCCCTTTTTTTTTTTAGGTGTATCACATTTTACAGAATTTGCATGATTCTTACAAAGACTGCTCCTTAAAATATCTTGTTATTTTTTTGGTTTGTTTTTTTTTCTTTTGATTTTAAATATAAAAATTGCTTTAAATTGTTAGTAAAAATTTCGAATATAGATGACTGTACGTTTATAGAATTACGGCGTAACATAAACCATTTCGTGTTTATTCAGTGTAAAACGACCCAAAGTCGTTTATATATTTAATTTCAACCAACAATTGGAAACAATCATTCAATGAATTATTTTATTAAGCAGTTTAAACCATTCAGAAATCTTCTTACTTTATATATATATATTACAAACTTTTTCGCCTTTGCTTTAATCAGAAGTAAACCTCGCCTCTATATGAATAAGCACCATACATCAGGGGTAGATTCCTGGCTTAGTAATGAGTAGTAATAATTGTACAAAGAACATTTTCAAATCATATTTCAATGGTTTTACACATCTATATCATACTGATTCGCGGATTAGTAATGATTAGTACTCATGCTTTGTGAAAATATTCACATCCTGTATAGCAGAGTTTATATTATAAGGTAGCGAATTGATACATATTAAATAAAAAATAGGGGTGAAATACGAAAATGTCAATGATATATATTGAAAATTTTGAAATGCTGTACACATGTTTCAAGTAGTAACCTCTCTTCAGCACCATTTAATTAAAACGTGTAGGAAGATTGCAATCCACAAAATAATTGTATACAAAAGAATTATCGACAAAAGAAGCAAAATTCATCACTGAGAGGTTCTACCATGTGCAAAACAAGGCATCAGTGTTTCAGGTATTAAATAAGATCGGATATAATTCGGGGTCAGATAAGCGTGACAACTCGTTTGGTGATTAATCTATCTAATTAAAATTAAAGCCCATTAGTTGTTCCATTCAGTCACTGCATGTAGGATCTAACAACTGTCCACTCTACTTTCTGTCCTGATGATGTTTTCAGAATCCTCAGGGTTTTAACTTTGACTAATGCTTTTTTTAAAATAATGTCAGATTCTTTAAATTTAATTGGCAGAAAGTAGAAAAAGGACATCAGAACAGAAAGTAGAATGGGATTGCTATTTGATTTATATACAGTGACTGAATGGAACGGTTGATTGGTCTAATTTTATTAGATTGTTGAATATCCTCAGGGACCTTAGATCCACCTTTAGGAGATTTGACCTGTAAATGTAGATAAATTGTGTGAACATAAGTCAAATACACTCATTTACAATTAGACCATAGTTTAGTATGCAAATACCTCATTATCAAAACTTAAACATATAACACTATGTTAAGTGCATGGCGAGAGTTTTAACATTTGAAAACGGGTATTTCTACAGGCAATCTTACATATGCCGTATAGTGGAACAATACCTACCATATCTTCAATAATATAGGCTTCAAATAAAGATAAAATAAATATCATCACTTCTTATATCACATGTAATATGTAATATATTTGTTTGGTATTTCTTTCATTTTCAGTGTCTGTCTGTAATTTAGTCTGCATTTCTTACCATTACTTGAGTCTGATTTATATTGCAAAGATTTACAATTTTAATTCATAGATTTTGGAGAAAGGATTTACATTGGATTTGCAACTGTCATGTCATTAGTTATAGTCAGTACTTTAGCAGCAGTGATACTATATGGAGTAGGACTCAAGAACCGCACGAATGACTTCATGTGCAAATATCATATTCGGATTTATATACTAACTTGTACAATGGTAGCTGGTAAGGTAACTTTTTCACACTTTTGAGAAAAGGATTTATAGGAGAATGAACTGTAAATAACCAAAAATATGATCACGAGTGCCGAAGAACGCCTAGATTTAACGTGTGTGCGGCGCACGAGTTCAATCTTAGTGCGTACGAGTGATCATTTAGCTATTCATGATAACCAATTGATTATCCTATTCAGTTTATAGATCTCCTCTATTGTTTGTTGCTATTTCAACATAATTTTCACATTTTGGGAACGGCGGATTGATATACGTGTTGTGAAGTTTTGTTAGGAGAAAGCTCGAGAGTAAACTTACAGAATTTATTTATCAGTGTGAAATATCGAACAATTTTTACACTGAAATATTCGGTAAATCACTGCTATCTATACAATGAATTATTATTCTTATTTTATCAGTTTTTAAACATATTTGTTGCATGTGTCTATTTTCTCTGGCTAGTCGTTATCATTGGATTTTTATCTACTGATTACAATTCGAATTCTTTCAAAATCATTTGCTTTCCCTAGGCCATGTGATATTTGCTTATCACACTCACGAAAGCGTTCAAAATATGACGTTTGCGACTACATTTAAACGATGTGGATACACAAGATTTTCGACAAGTATGGCGTTTCAAATTGGCGTACTAATCTCAAAATATATATTTAATGTGAGAAAAAAAAATCAAACACTACGATAAAATGTAAGTCTAAGAAATCTCAAACACCCTCGTGTACGATTATTATGTTCTTGTACTCTGCCCTAACCCTAATTCTTGCCCCTAACTCTAACCCTAATCCTAACCGTAACCCTTACCCCTTACCCCTAACCCCTTACCCTAACCCTAACCATAATCCTAACCATTAAAGATGTTGAAGTCATTTCCTTAGGTGTCCGTTTGTCTGAGATTTTCTGTATTACAATCTCAGTAATGTTAGATCCTTAATTTCTCAATAAAGAGACTAGGATATTCCTATTTAAGCCATGTGATATTTCTTTATACATCACGAGTGAGGCCAAACCAGCGACATTTATAACGCTAAAATAATTTTTTTATGACGTCTGGTAAATTAAAAAGACTTTCGGCAAGTAGGGCGTTCTGTATTTTTTTAATTGAGAAAAGAAATAGACACAGCTAAATATGCAATACTGGGAAATCGCAAACACCATCGGGTAAGAATTTAATGGTCCAACTCAGAGGTGTCTCTTCAGAGAACCTGAATTTTTATGCTTAGGTGTCTGAGATTTCTTTGTCTTGCACTCTTAATTGTGTTAGATTCTAGATATCTTCCAAATCGTTACCAATTAATAGTCTCTCACCTTTTTGTAGAAAATAAGAAATCGCTTATAAGAATAATCAAGGGAACCAAAATAAATCACTTATTTTTTAATAATAATAATAATAAGTTTTTTCAATGTTAACGTTAAAATCTACTTATAGAAAATATAGGAGAAAGTATATGTATTCTGTACGTAATAGTTTCTGAATTGTATCCTCAAATTGTAGGAAAATCTCGACATCGGGACATCTCCTTAATGTGCAAAATTTGGATTGGATTCTGTGCAAATAGACCAGGAACTTACACAGTTACATTGTAGTATGCATCTGCTGGTACTCCTCACTAAATTATTATTTTTTTGATCCGAAATATTTGACAGCGAAGTACTCGAATCGTGTAAACTTACCACCTGTACGATGTATGATGATTCAGGATAGAAAGGCAAGTTTACACGATCCTAGTACTTTATATGATACTTTACTAGTATTAATGTATCGTGTTTATAAAGTGTTTCATGGTTACCCATCGCTTACTTAGGTAACCAAACATCATTTTGTATAAATGTATTTGTTTTTTTTATTTCAGGTGTAATTGGTTTAGATCTTTATGCTTCTGAAGCTTTATGGCAACAATTAGATGGAAAAGAAGTTGCTTTACCGAATTATACATATTACTTCGCGTGGGGCCTGATGTTGCTTGGACTTTCAGCTGTTATTGATTTAGCAGTAGCAGGGATGAATCTTGTTATTCTGTTAAAACAATACAAAAGAAATGACTATGAACACATTCAACATGTTGAACTATCAGATACCACAAGAGAGTAACCATCGTTCAATTAAGGTACTGTTATAAACAAAGAAATGCTGTCCTACCTGTCTTAGCAAACACCTGTATAAAGCAATACAGTGTTAAAGTTACTCGATAAAAAAACTTTTGTTGTGTATTTTAAATAAAGTCATCTTGTCTTATATAACAATTATTTAACTGTCACTTAAAAGGTCACTGAAGACCCCCCCTACCCACACACACGCAGAGGAAACATAGTGGAAATAAAAAGTCGTCAATCCTCCCAACAAAAGAAGACAGTGGAAAAACGAGATAGATTTTAAACTTCCTGTTTCGCAACTTTGTTTAAATGTTGCCCATATGGTTAATGGAGTGCGGAACAAAGGTATCATTTAAGGAGCTTTACTAACCGTAATTTCTTGTTTATGTCAGTAATTTGATATTAATATGTTTAGGTTATCATTTTAAAATTTCATGTCGAGAGAAAGTAATGATTTAATAAAATTTCAAAACGGGACCAAAACTACTTTCACGATATTTTCCTATTATATAACGAGAATGGATATGATGAATAGGTCAATGAGACAACAGCCTCACCGGGATGAAAAATGTCAGCTCAAGGCCACCCATGTGTCTTCATTAATTGACGAGGAAACCCTCAAACCACAAGCAGGCTGCAGCTGGTCTCAAAACAACACTTAACACAGGTACAGCGTAATAGTTTCCCCCATATACTCCAGATCATAAAAGTGAATTGAAAATTGAAAACGAAATAATTCAAATAGAGACCCGAAATTCCTGACTTGGGACAGGCGCAAAAATGCGGCGGGGTTAAAGTACATTTGCGTGATTACAGCCCTACCCCTTTTAAATCTGGCCATTGTGGAAAAGAATATATGTGTTGTGCGACAAAACAGCAGTTCAGGGTGTCTATGTCACAAAAAGTCGTAAGTTATGACGTCATAATGCTATTTTTAGTTTTGACGTCATGACTTACGATCATCTTTATACTTACGACTTTCTGTGAAACGAAGCCAGGTGCTACACAATACGATCAAGTTACAATACCGAAAGTACATTATGAGTGAACTGAACTGGCAACATCAAAAGGACAACATAAAAGTCATGGGGCGCCAATGACGAAATAAAACGAAAGCAAATATTACGAATGTTTTTCTTCGATATTATCTCAGAACAGGACTGTTTACTAGACACGGTCACATACGTTTTTGTGTTGTGCCGTTACAAACTTTACAATGTCTATTTCAATGGTATATAAGATTCATATTTGGTTTTCAACTCCTTCACGTGCTGAATTTATTATCTTATATCATTTCGTTAATTTGTCCGTATTTGTAATTGAATTTTGGACGGCAATATTTTAAGTTCAATTCCGTCTAAGAATCAGGCAATAGGTGGCGCATCATTTTTCTAAATTTGGTCTTTTTTGCTAAACACAGCTGGCTGAAATAATGACTGAAGTGACCATGCATAGTCAAAATATAACTGATGGAAACAAATAATGGCTATTTAAACGTTCATTTCGTTAAACTTAGTTATATTTTGACCACATCAACACATAAAATGTTCATTTAAAATACAATTTGTTTAACTCAACACAAAAATACGTTGTCTTAAAACATCATAGTAAATTTAGTGTTGAGCACACAAAATGTCTAACACAACGTTTTTGTGCGTTGAGGTGGGCACATTTTGTCTACCACAATGCAAAAAGTGTTGACGTAGACATTTTATGTCTAAACCAACCCAAAAAGAGTTGACATCGACATTTTTTTACTATCAACCAAAAAGGTGTTGACATAGACAACAACATTCTGTATAAACATTTGATTTGGTTTCAATTGACCACAAAATGACTGATTCAACATTTTGTACTGTTGTGGTAGACAAAATATATTTCTTATAGGCAGATAATGCGTTGATTGAGACATTTTGTGTTCGTATTAGTCAAAAAACGACTGTGGATGGTCATGTCAGTCATTATTTTGTTTGTGGTGTAAATTATACTCAATACATCTAGACAACAAAAAAGAGAGATTTTCTTATAGTGCATTTCAACTAAATTTGACCTATCAATATATATCTTAAAAATGCAAATTTTACCAACACATTGATATTTATTTTTGGAGGTTATCAATGAGTAATCAAGGGAACTAAAATTCCCTAAAATCCAGGGACAAACCCCATTTAGGATAAGTTATCCCATAAAAAAACATCTTGGAACACAATTTAAAAAGAAACACATTGCCATCTGAATAATCAAAATCGTATAATAAACTTTTTTTATCAACCATCATGACAGCACCTCTCTAGAGAAGCAGAGGAGGCCTACCCTACCGGTGCACCTGTACAATGCGCCCAGTTTTTAGTGGAATACGAGTTGCTCCTTTGCTTTTGTTTCCTTGTACATCTTTTTTTTGTGTTAGTTCATGTTGTTTTTAAGGTGTGTATGTTTTTCACGTCTAGCATTTATCCCTGGATTGTATTCTTTTGATTATCTTGGTTCCCTATATAACTTTCCCCTGTAGCCCATTACTTTCAAAAGTGCTAGGACAAAAACTTAACAAAAAGTCACTCCACCATCTCCCCCGGACCATCTTGTAAACATTTTATAAGGATCATATATTTTTAACGAAAATTATCGAACGCCAACAGCGTATACGTAGATGACGGCACCGACAATAGGATAATGCCATTGTAAGTCGGCAGTATTATTTTGCGGTCATATAAAAAGTTACATTTTTAACTTATAGCATATGATAAATCTGATAATTTAAGAGCGTATACGTTGAAAGTAAATATATTGTTTTCGATGCAAACTCATAACTCATGTAAGCTTACTAGGTTCACAGCTATTTGATACTAATCAATATATAATTCTGACACTTGGTAGATGTGAATAAAAACGCTGCCTTAACGGTCTACAAACGCTGTATTTATGATGTAATTTTTTTTCGTACTTAGATCTCAATATGATGCATTTGTACACTCTGGCTATTTTCAAAAACGAAATATGTACAAATTAATACCAAAACCAGTGCGTAGTCACATGTTTGAAACGTTGTTGTAACAGACCATACATCTGGACGATGCAGGAAACGGTAATTAACCACTTCTGAACCCCAGTTTTGAACATATCACACTTGCTACATGTAAAATTTGTGTTGAAAGCTTTGAATATACACAGCTAGAATTTCCATTTTCAGTCCGGGGTTTAACTGAAACGGGCTTTGTTAGACACGTTTTGATATAAAAAAAACCCCGAATCTACCAACCGAACCTAACACTATAATTTGTATAATATTGTACTAAATAGCTCGCTTGCTATGGCTAGACATGTTAAATTCTTACTAAAAAAACAAATATAATATATGATACCCAAATGTCTGTGTTTTAAACCCCTATGCACCGGGAACTTCTAACTGATAATTAGCGATTATATATTTTATTCTAGAGTGAAACCAGTAAAATATAATTTTTTAGACTCCTTAGCATTGCCGTTCTATTTAAAAACTGACTTCACGTGAAGTCACAATTAATTTAATTTTTATCCCAAAACTTTAGCCCCAAATGAAAATGGTTATGTGGTATGTTACAACTGAATATTGTAAAAGAAAACGAATGGTACATGTATATTGTATATCATATTCTTTGACTTTGACTTAAGTTACCTGTAATCATAATGGAGTTTTCCAGTAATTTCTAGTTTTTAACTTTATGATATACCAAATCTACCGTAGATCCCCCTATGCTGCATGTTTATAATGTGAGTACGATTTACACCTGCTCGTCTTCTGCTAAATTGATGTCATATACGATTTTGTTGTACGTTTTGGTACTTCGATGACTCAAATGACATGCAGGCCTAATCATTCCCTTTCCCAATGGAAGCGTAAAAATATGTTATACAGTACGAAAACAAAAAAATGCCCAAAGGTTCGATATAGTTCCATCTTTTCTAAAGTAATTTCTGTACACCTTTTAGAAGGTAATACATGTTTACAGGCAGAAATGTACTATTTCTGCTCATAAGCAACCAAAGTAATTTTTTTAATTACCTTTTAAAAACAATTTGGGGCTTTTAATTAACATTTTGTTTTAATTTTGAGTCTATTTCCAGAAGTCATTTCAAAACCGGTGATGTGTTTTTATTAAAGAAGATAACACAAAAAAAGGAAATGATTTCAGTCACCCACCAAGTGGCAAGCAAAGAACAATTAAACATTCTACAGGTCACCACACAGTTTTGAATGAGGCAAACCCCAAACAATAAAACAAGCTGTAAAAGGCCCCGCTATTGGACTTAGAACATGTAAAGATATGGGGTGGGGTTAAACATGTTAGTGAGTGCCGAGCCCTCCCCTAATCTGCTACAGTAGTGCGCAATACAATAGGACGAACTTTAAAAACATGTTTAACTGACCGGCGTCTTTGTTGCCACTCTTGCTAATCAGTCCAATTTAAAATAAAATAAAATTGCAATTCTTTAAACTTGGAATAGTGTTAAAGTCTGGAATTAATATCAGGAACACTTGTCCAATCGCTGTGCCCGGACGTATTTATCTGAGGTAGATACCTGAAAGACCAACTGTAAATAAAGAGATTTAGTAGTATCATTCTACTTATATGCACCCTTGTACCCATTTCTTGTACAAAGGGTATACTGGCTATTTTAAAGCTTCACACCTCTGCCACACTCAGGGCCCAACCCCATTCTGGATTTATTATTAGTATGCCATATAAGCTAGCGGATGGATACGTAGAAAATTAGAAAGTAGTTATAGGTCTGCGGAGGAGATTGCAATGTAACTGCCTATTGACAAAAAGTGAATACAATATTCCAATAGAATATTGATATGGGACTGTCGTTAAAAATGATTGGCTAAATATACATTTTAATACAAAATAAAGATATGTGTCGGTTGGCTAAATTCTAAAAAAAAACAAACACATGCTATGTCTTGAATTAATCCATTTTCAAATTTTCTTAAATGTCAAAATTGCTCATGATACCATTATCTATATCGGCATAAAATACTGCACTATGGAAACTGATTAACTCAATGGGTCATAGTTATCCTTTCTTCGTTTGTCAACCCCGGACTTGACTTTTTATGAGCAACTCTGCGGGTGTTTCTAGAAAAGCAGAGGACGCTTACCCTACCGGTGCACCTGGTCCATGCTCCCAGGTTTCAGTGGAGTCCGAGTTGCTCATTTGCTTTTGTTACTTTGTATTTATGATTTCAGTTACTTCATGTTCTTTGTTGTGTATGTCTGTTTCCATATCTGGTCTTTGTCTCTGGATTACATTTTTTGATTACTGCTATAACCTTGGTTTCCTTGATTATTCTTTCAGAGGATTAAGCTTTTAGGTGTAAGTATGTGTAAGAAACAGGCAGATTTAAAGAAAAAACTGTTCATGTTTTATGATAGAAGATTTGTTTGTTCTTGTTTTGTCTGTTAAGTGTCTCTAGCTTTGTTTTTTCCACTGATTTCCAGCGAGTTTAGGTACATTTGGTGTTCCTACATATACATCTATTCCCTTAAACCTCAAATCTTACAGAAGCATACTTCGAATGCGAGGAATGTTGGGAGTGACCTGCATAGCTGCAGGCTGCCTTATATGTGACTTTGTGACTTAGCACATTAAAATTCCGTCTCAGCATGTTCGACTTGCACAAAGCAAATTTTGTTTTGAATAATTAAGGAGTTAGACCTAGGGTAAGGGACATAACTCTTACAAATCATTGGAACGTTTGCATTTACCATTTTACATCAATCTGATGTAAGCATCAAAGTAACTTGGACTGATTTCATTCTGTTTCAAATAAAAGCTTGAAAGACATTAGTGAAATTTAATGTGATATAAACATATCAATGATTTCATGAGATATGTCCCTTACTCTATGTATACTTCCTTAAATCGTCCTGAAATGTATCAAATATCAACCATAGGGCATTAAATGTTCTCAATAATGTGACCGAGTGGAGTAACCTGGTGGCTGTGAAATGGTACAAAAAAGGTCTTTTTGATTAAACCAAACCCCGAAACGAATCGTATATCTAACAAAAAGTCTTTTTGATTAAATAAACCATGAAACGAATCGTATATCTACCAAAGTGCATGAAATTGCAATCGATCAGTCTATAACTAACTGCCAAAATACGAAATATGTCTCCTATATTTGTCATCTTCTTAGACTCAACCATCGACAGCTTGTTTTCAACTTCATGTCTAATGCATTTTCATATTATCCTTGTTATTATCAATAAAACAACTTCATATTAATAGTATTTTATTATTCAATATACAATTTTACAAAAATAAGTGCATGAAATAATCTGAAGAATTCTAACAATCAAGTAAAATGTATTTAATATATTATTTGATATTACTTATTTTTTTTTTTATAAAAGATCGGCCACTTTCTTGAACATTGTGTTTTTCAATCGTTCAAGTCAACACTTTGTGATGTTTTAACATCATATGTATTAGGTGATATATATGTATGTGAAAGTTGAACGTGCTGAGTGTTTTCATATTCATGTCTATTATTTTGACATGACAGAACAATAAGATTCATCCCTGCTACGACTAAATCGATAACAGCTGAGAGTCCGAGCAACAGCAGACCCCAGGGGAAGTGATACGTATATTTTGGTATAGTATCTTCTTTCGTTATTAATTGTTGCCACCTAGCTTCGAAAGCGCATACATCTATACCTATGACAGCTGAAATAGAATATACAACTTCAGAAATTACATAGCCTATGGTTAAAAGAGGGATGGCAATCATTTGCCATACATTTGTTTTGGATAAGAGTAATCAATGAACTAAGATTCTAGTGGTAAACAATATATTCAAGTATCTTTTAAGGACAAAGACTAGACAGAGAAAATAGACACACACAACAAAGAACATAAAATAATCAAACATAACGTACGTACAACGAAACAAAATTAAATGATCAATCTGGACTCATGTATCAAGGGCATTGGAAGCATCTTCTCTTCCAGAAACAGCAAAGAATTGCTCATTACATTTCACATCCGTGACAGACGGAAAACTGAGAAAAGGTGAACATATAGGTTCTCACGGTGCAATTATATACACCATACTGATTCACGAGTTCATGATAATGACCATAAAATTTCGTTAGCAATGATTTTAATTTGGTAGCAACATTACCCTATTCTAGAATTTTAGCTCGGTTCTTAAAGCCTGTTTAGTTTTGGCGAGTTGAAATTTGATGTAAGAAATCCATACACAGGCGACAGGTTGCTGGTACAGATAAAAAGAAAATTGACACTAAGGAATGAGAAGTCGTAGCGGTAAATGTGTATTAAACCAAAAGTAAGTTAAGATGTTTACAAAATGCTGGAATTTTTAATCGACAACATATTTGTCCAGTGTGGTGGACATGTTTTTCAACAAACGGTCGGCATTCCAATGGGAACAAATTGTGCCCCTTTACTAGCTGACCTATTCCTTCACTCTTATGAGGCTGACTTTATAGCTGATCGGATCAGAAAGAAAGAATATTGTTTAGCTAGATCCTCCAATCTCAGTTTCCGCTATATAGATGACGTGTTATCTTTAAATAATCCTAATTTCGAGGATTTGATACATCGCATCTACCCAAAAGAACTTGAGATAAAGGATACTACAGAAACTGTGAAGTCAGCCTCATATTTTGACCTACACTTAGAAATCGATGGTAAAGGAAAACTATTGACCAAACTTTACGACAAACGTGATGACTTTCCTTTCATCTGTGGCAACATCCCTTCGGCTCCTACGTATGGAGTGTTCATATCAAAACTCATACGTTATGCCAGAGCTTGCCGAAACTACGCAGACTTTTTGTATCGCGCTAGAACTCTAACAAATAGGCTTCTGGAACAGGGTTATGTTGCTACAAGATTGAAGTCATCACTACAGAAGTTTTATGGTCGTCATCATGAACTCGTGGATCGTTATGGTGTATCCATCAACACCATGAAAACTGATTTATTCAACGGGTCATAGTTTTCCTTTCCTCGTTTGTCTACCCCGGACTTGACTTTTTATGAGCAACTCGGAGGGTGTTTCTAGAAAAGCAGAGGACGCTTACCCTAAATTTTGGATCTAAAAATTGAAATTAAAAAAAAGCAGAATATTGCATGGACAAAGAAATACGACGCTTACCCTACCGGTGCACCTTGTCCATGCTCCCAGTTTTTAGTGGAGTCCGAGTTGCTCATTTACTTTTGTTACTTTGTATGTATGATTTTGGTTGCTTTGTGTTCTTTGTTGTGTGTGTCTGTTTTCCATGTCTGGTCTTTCTCACTGGGTTGCATTCTTTTGATTACCGCTATGGCCTTGGTTCCCTTGATTACTCTTATCAAGGATATTAACACCAGTTTTTTGGGATAGGTTAAGATTAATTGGTAGATTCTGTTATGAATAATGATAAATGTTAAAAATTGCATGATTCGACTGGGTTTACTTCCTACTGAATTTGTATGAATACTATACGTACCCGCTACCATTGCACATGTTAGTATATACATCCGAATATGGTACGTGAAGGTGTTTGTGCGTTTCTTGAGTCCTACTCCATACAATATCATAGCTGCTAAAGTACTACCTGCTACCATTACCATGGTGATGGAAAATTCTATGGAAAACGCTTCGGTCATATCTATAAAGAATAGTTGGGTAATACATGCAAGATTTGGTTAAGTTTCTTAAGTTTACCACCACTGTGCCGTCTTTAGTGTTTGAATATAATTCAATTTGTTTTGGCCCTTTTTTGGTTTTTTTTTTTTTGTTTGTTTGTTGGTTTTCGTTTATTATTTATTATTATTTTCCTGATCAGACCTAATGCCCTATGTAGCACAGCACGTTTATTTTTGAAATAATAGAGCCTTTCTCAATCATTTAGTTGTTCAACAAAACATTAAATCAAACAAATAAAAATTACGGTCATGGCACTTACCATAAAAGAAGTCATTATCACCATTAAAAAGTACGTTGTGTTGTTTCCTTGACATTTTTCTACATTCAGTTCCATTACAAAAAGTAATATACCAGATTCCAATCCGTTGGTTGGTCGTTCTATGAAAAATATCAGTTCCGTTTTTAATTGTGTTGGAGATCTGTCTCTCAACAATAGCCATCCCATCACCTCCGTGTATAGCAATTTGGAAGACAAAACTAACCAACATTAAAATAAACTCTAACACAAAGGGAAATGGTTTCCAGACACTGTTTGAATCAATATATACTTCGCGTCGTTTACAATCCATCATTAAAATGTTTAATGTTCCAAGTATGACGGCAAATACTCCCGCAACAGCTAAAAAGAATAACGACCATGGAAAATGTAAAGCTTGTATTTCGTGTACATGTCTAATCACTTGTCGTGTCCCCTCACTGACTGCCATCAAAAGAAGGAGTCCTCCTAAAAATAGAATTATAAGACTATTATGAAAATACATCGCACGTTTAGTTTCTAACGTGTCATTAGAAATAATTTATCTATCATTTATTCAGATGTAAATGAGTTTTAGGATGTATCTTAAAAGTTTTTAAACGGGTAAATAAGTAATCTAAGTTCTATGACCTCATAATATGACGAATAAGGTGAGCGAATTCCACTCAGCGGTTTTAGATAAATTGCAAATGTGATGTCATTATACCTGAAAAGTCATTTGGAAAGAAAAAAAAAACCCACATACACATAGAAACCAAACACACAATCAAACTAGGAGGTGCACCATAGTATCATTCGAGTTTTATCAAATTTAATCCAAATTCAGCTGTTTCACAAAAGTACGGGCAGCATGATGACATTTGCACAATTTCAAGAAATTTGAAAATAGAATCAATTTAGTGGTGTAGGCAGTGTAGTAGTTAACATATGGGTATTCCTCTGCCTTACCGACACACGGACGTTTTGATGCCGTCCTCTTTATTTTTATCATTCAAATACTAATTTTGTTTACAATGTGTTGTTCAGTGGTTGATTGATCAAGAAAAATTCCATCAAAGGTGATAAAACGGAATTGTCTAGTTGTGACTCTCTAATGTATATAGAATTCTTGTGCTTAACGTGTCAAAACCTGTATCAAACCAATTTACATATGCAATTGTTAAATATTTCTTTCACTTTTTATCATTTACTTCTCAAAGTTGTTTAAACTGGTACAACTGTAAGTATATATTCGCTGGCAAACCAAAACTTTTTAATATTTTCACTTTCAATTTGTAGAATTCATGTAAAAAAGTGCAGAATTACCAGGCATTTCAACCACTCGATCAATAAATTGCGAAGCAATGACGCAGCGCGGTCACGTGACCACATCGCCAATCAAAATTCGTATGGCTTGGGACATCGTCGATTTTGAATCAATTTATCTTCAATTAAACAACGTAAGTGACTACAACAGGTATTTGTATGATATATATTAGGTGTAATAATTCAAATAAATCAAAAATTGAGGAAAAAAAAGTGATGTCTCCTCTAATAATTATACGAAGAAGTTAACGTATATAATTGTAGTTTTTAACTAATTTTTCATTGTTTGATCAAAATGATGAAGATATATGATTACCTATTATGATACATAAAACTAGAACTAAAGGACGTATTTTCCGTTGGTCAATGACCTTGACTATGGTCAGGATATAAAACAATCCAATCAGTCCAGCAAAACTCAGCGATAACGTCACAATCACCTGCCAGTAAACGATTTCGCCATAGTATGTGCTTTCTACAAAATGTATATTAAACAATTATTGAAGACCTTTTTTCTAGTTCATAACTTTATCTTAGCCTAAAAATGAAACAAGAGCTTAGGCTTTGTCTTTGGATTGGTTTAGCCTGATTCTAATTATGTAATCACCTTGACCGAAAGTAAACGAAAACGTGCTTGATTGGCAACCAGAAGACTTGGCGCTCCACCAGCGGAATATAAATCTGCAGTGTGGAGGCAGAAATTAGCATAAACTAAAGCTTGAACAAGCCATCTGATTACTGGAACCAATAACAATAACATTAATATCTTGTACCATAAAAAGACATCTTCTGTCAAGTAAGGATCGTGATATTTATCATATCATCTGTCAGGTA
Source organism: Perna viridis (assembly GCA_037379345.1). NCBI lineage: Eukaryota > Metazoa > Mollusca > Bivalvia > Mytilida > Mytilidae > Perna > Perna viridis. The sequence goes on along the minus strand of CM074522.1, from coordinate 36,736,958 downwards.
TGGTGATATGTGATAGTGAAAGTGTGATTTTTTTTTTATTTATGTTTCGCGGGGACGTATGTATGGCTTTCATTACATGAACATGATTTTATGAAAGGTGTACCTACCACTAGTTTCACCATCATCATACTTCTCTTTTAATGACTCAGATGAACATCCGCCATGTTCTGTACATAATGTCTCATACCAAAGTCCAATGCTGGTCATATATCTCGAAGATCCATTAATCCTTATTCCATTACCAGCAAACCCGATAACAATACAGACCAGAATCACAAATGCAAAACAACATTCAACAAGGATCACTGGATTCAGCTTTAGATTTCCATTACATTGGTCCATTTTATATAAACACGAAAATGTCTTGCCCTTTAAAGAAAATAAATTTATAAAAATGTAATACTAGTAATAATATTTTATGGTGTTTTTTTAATAACGTTTCCGGAGTTTCTGTGCTCAAATATCTTTAGCCTGCATCATGTTTTCTTCAGGTTCCCAAATATTTCCTTTGTCATTGCAGTTGCTTTGTAAGAAATAGATAGTAAAGCAACAACGGATTCAGACGTTTTTAACTGTCTTTAAGTTTTTAGGTGTGTAATCAAAAGTACATTATACCCCACGTGTCCCCATGTTGGATACTCAAATAAATTTGTTTGTAAGAGAAATACATTTAGAAGGACCCCGCTAAAAAGAGGAATAAGAATGTTTTTTAGGCTATAAACCTTTAACTTCTATTACTCAGAATCTTATTTTCAAACTCCTGACTGTGATTTCTTTGCGTTTTAGTTACTGCCAACGGTTTTTGCACTATCCGTTTTATGATGACATCAATGGATACAAATAACGGGACTCTTAATGTAATCTAACAAATGTAAACCAAAGTATCTTTAGAAAAATACACTAACTATACATTTACCTTTTAACAAGGCTCAAGGCAAATACACTTATGTGAGAATACGTTTGTCGTTAATTAAGAGTATGTACAAGTGAAATATACACATAAATACATTAAGATAGGAATTTGTTTTCCTTACAAATCAATTGTGTGCAAAGTTGAAGCATTGCTTACATTTTTGTAGAAATAAACTTGTTGTTTACATTCTGTTCTGCATCAGTGCATAACATATTGAAACGATAAACATCAAGCTTCGTTTTTAATAACCTGGCACATTGGGATCAAGTCTAGTACAAATCCTTGTAAGAATCATGCAGGGACTGTAGTAACTATGACGCGTCACTCTATTTGTACAAATGCATCTGATCAATTGCAAATGGGTTGAACTGCAACGACATAATTTCATGTCATGACAATTTCCTTCGATTCCAGCAAAGGATTTCTGAAAATTCCGCAGATACCACTTTTCTGTAAACAATTTCGCAACATTTTTAATTTTGCGTATAACATTGTTCTTGCGAACTATTTTGGTGTTTTTTTCTTGATCACAAAATTAGTAAAAGTAAAGATACGTCAACAGTATCATAATAGAGTATTTAAAAATCTTATCATGTGGCTCCGTGGTTTCACGAGAAGTGGTCCTCATATACAATTCAAATGCACGAATATTTGTCATTTACAGAGGGTAAAGTTCAGTATCAAGAGGTAAACAAAGAAACTTTTCACATGATTTAAGTGTAAAAAAAACATTACATAGAAGTAAACAATGAGATGCAGATTAGTCTTCGGATTTCAATTCTTTCTACATCGGAAATTCCAGTAGGCAAAACGACACAAGACTTACAGGCTCTATCCTTCAGGATTCCGCATAGGTTTTCAAGAAATGTTGAACGCATTGGATATCATCAGAGGCAAGTTAAAACTCTACAAATACGAAGTAATCCAGGGATACCTAAATAACATTACTGACTCTTTAAAATGAAAACAAATAGCTGAATTCTGTGCCTAGAGTCGTCACGCTTGCTTTCCGGTAATTAAAACTCGTGTACTTAACGCTTGTCTAATAACAAAATAATTATGAACATCACATTTCCGTCGTCCATTCACTATCATATAATATTTTTTTAAAAACTAAATTGAATATAATTGTCCTAATTCATTCAATGATAAAAAAATTAAATAACACTAAAACCTATAACAAGGCACTGTAATTCTAAACAAGAAAAAAAAAACGAACTAATAACAGTACATTTATCAGGGAATAACACCATGTCTAAAACTTACTACAAAACAAGTCACGTGTACAGCATTAAATTTCGCTATTATCTTTAAATAAATGTTGAATTGATGAATTTCTTCATCTCACTGAAATACATAGTGTTACGTAATTTGAATATATTAAAATTGTGAAAGAATAAATCCCGAAATAAAACTGTACCCTCATTTATCACATTTAAGATACTGAAAATACTAATTATTTTAAAGAATCCAGTCGATAATGTAATCAGAGCCTCTCGATAAAACTAAAACTAACTTAAATCACCCTACTCTGTATTGTGACGTTTAGAATTTCAATACACCTGCTTATAAATGATTTTTCAACTACCCATTCCCTACAGCACAAAAGCGAATAAAATAACTCACCACGAATAGATACACTGTTGTCTTCAATATCGTTAATATCTTTGATTAGCAACATTAAAATGCTATCGTCAGATCATCGAGTTTGCAAATACACAGCTAAAGCAATATGGGTGTGTGTACACTATTAAGAATTGTGTAGTTCAAATTTAAAATGGAAAACGTGTCTTTAACGTATTTACCTATAGTTTAAAACTAGGCATAAAAACAAAATTTTAACATAAACATGCCTCTGGCTTTTCCGACAGACCATACTATCAAAGTATGTATCATGTAAAAATGGGTGAAGTACAATGCATTGTAAACGTTACTTTTTGTACAGTCAATCCAGTCTTATTGACGAACTTTACCCATCAGTAACCTGTCTTTATCAACCATGATTAAAATATCCCTTAATAGGGCATTTTTATGTTAAATGAACTTGATATTCAGACTAATGTTAGAAATGTCATTTTTTTTCTAGTTTAGATTAACATTACGCCATTATAGAGATTTATGTAATATCTCTTCTTTTATCCTTGACTGAATGAAAATAATTATTTCAATTAAGTTAATATTGGTATCTCAAAGAGAGTTAAAAACTTAAATAATTACAAAAAAAAAAAAATATCAAAGGAATATATTTATATTAGTCAGTTGTAAATCAACCTCGCAAGTCAGGGTTTCAGGGAGCAAAGGTGGACTCAAAACCCTGACTTGGGAGAATGGTTCTAAATGTTTTGGACTCAATACTGGTTTACTTATTTGACAAGGGACTGACAGCAGTCCATTAAACAGACTTGTAAAATTGTCGTCTGTTAATTGATGGGAATGACAAAAGATCCCATTTGGGGGGTTGTATGGCCCCAACTAAGTTTTGAGCCTTTGTACAAATATTAATTGCAGTCTGATCATAGAATTCGACCAATATGAAATACTTACCAGTGTTATCAAAACATATTAAAAAAACAAACAAACAGTAATAGTGCCATAAAAAAACAGAAGGGTTAAAATAAGACTAGGGGACTCATAAATATATTTAACTATCAAATATATGGCTTAGACAATTTCAAGACTATAACAAAATCAACACAAAATTGAAATACTTTCATACGGTTATTCTTGGAAAATTGTAGCGGTCTATATTTTAATTTAGTATCGAGTAACCACCATTCCCGAGACGGGATACCTAAAACATCCATTTTGAAACATATTTGATACTTGAAAGCAAAATTTATCTCTCATTAAATTGATTATTTCAATACATTTATATTGTATTCATAGACATTTCTGTAACAAAGCTAAGACATTCACCTCATTTTAAAGAAGATATCTGCATTAATCATTTTCAGCACGGGGAAGATAAGCTCGGGCTCGGGACACCCGAAATACCGACTCCCTATAAAAAGATCTACAAAAGTTACATGGGATCAAAGTTGTCAAACAACTCCATGTAAGAGTTATTGCCTTTGAAAGGTGAAAAACGACATGTTTAATTTATTTTACAGTTATCAGCCAATATCTTGTAAATTTTGATAGATCGAATGAAAATTTCAGTTGCTGAAATGATCCTTATGATAAGTCCTAATAAAGTTTTCTTTGAGTCAAAATTGATGGACAACTCCTTGTTTGTAGTTTTTGCACTTGTAATGCGAAAATTTAACCAGGCGAGCGATTCAGACTACTGGGAACATTGTTTATTTAGTCCCATTACCCGAAGTCTTAAAATCACAAATCTTCATAGAGCTTTCATTAATGAAAAGAAACTATTCATTGGATTACAGAACAGGTTTGAAGACTACATGTTACAGAAAATCGCCCAATTTTCGAATGAATAAAGTCCCAACTACATATAACTCAATAACCAGAAATTGGAAATTAATTAAAACCAGAAGGTCACATCAATCAAAAGAAACAATTCACCAAAGTTTCACAAAAATTGGTGAAAGCATTGTTTACTTATTGATCGAAGTGTGAATGACTGCCAAACGGACCTGGTACATTGTATACCATAATACACCTAGTCTTAAAAGAGGAGCATATCAAAAGAAAAAAAGTTTTAAAAAATTGTCTCAGCATTTGTGACATAATTTAAAATGTGAAACTTTACCAGACAGATGGAAGAGAAAAAAAATGTTACATGTCACAACTTTGTTGCAAGTGATTACTTAAAGCTTGTATAAATTTACATGTTTATGTACATTTTGTACCTTTATTTTTCAAATTCACTAATATTAATTTCTAAAAATAACATTCCTTTAAAATGTTTAATGAACAGTTTAAAAAACAGTAGGAAATAAAATATACAAGAAAAACCTCGAGTGAACTCTCCTCGCCTCTGGATGGTTTCTGGTTCTTTATATCAATACCCAAGTGTCTTCAAAGTCTGTGTTAAATCCTGAAAGGAGAAACAATTATCCACAAAGAATCAAGAACAAATGCAGCTTTAAAATATAAGTAATATTTATGGATTTTATTTTTTTTACCAGACTTTAGTTTAAGAATACTAAGCGCTCTAAATAAACTGAAAAGCCTCAAAGACTTAAATGTAGTACTCTATTGTAAACACAAAATTTATCAAAAAACAGCTGTATGAGGCTCTGCCGAAAACTAAATAACTGCAGTACATACTTTTTGTACTTGTATGGTATATACACAAAGTTGATAAAATTCCAGTTTTAAGTGGAGTCCGAGTTTACTTTTGTATGTATGATTTTAGTTACTTGATGTTCTTTGTTGTGAATGTCTGTTTTCCATGTCTGGTCTTTGTCCCTGGATTACATTCTTTTGATTACCACTATAACCTTGGTTCCCTTGATTACTTTTATAGATGTTTAACACGGAATCAGTAATTGAACTTTAAATTAAATTACTTGAGGTTTAGACGAAAAAATAATTAATTTTACTGCATTTTCTCATTGCCATAATAAAATGAAATTAAAAAAAAAGCAAATAGTCCGAGTTGCTTACATGTATTTGCTTTTGTATGTTTTTTTTTAGTTATTTTGTGTACTTTGTCGTGTATGTCTAATTTCCATGTCTGGTCTTTGCTCTGGATTACATTCTTTTGAATACTGCTAGAATCTTGTTTTCCGTGATTACTCTTTGGTAAGAGACCTTTTAAGACGCATTTCTTCATATAAAAAGGAAACTTTTGTGGCCATTTGCAGGTACAAACATAGTTAATGTGTCTTTCTTAAAAGGCTTAAATTGATGCTGCTAGATTAAATTGTGAGTTTTGTTATTTGATCCATTAATGTTATCATAAAACGGATGTTGAAATAGCCGGGGTCAGTCAAGGCTAAGTACTTAAACTTATTCTTTTAATATTATGATTTATATTTAATGTAGATTTTGATAATCTGCATTCTTGTGAATATTTAATATGTAAATTTATATGTAATGGAAATGTGATTTTTAAATTTGTATACCATGTGTTATCATATCTTTTGCTAGTTCCCTATTTTTTGCAGGTTGGGGACAAGGACAATTCAAAACATATTCAATACACGAAACACATCGGTACAACCTGGTAAGGAATCCGGAAAAAAAGTTTCATTTTGTGTTTTGCTTTGTTTGTATGTTTGGTATTTTAAATGATTCATTTAAGTAAATGACAGGTTGAACAACAAGTTAAATACATGTTAAGTTTTAACCACTAATTAAGGATTTTTTATTATGTATTAAGGTCCATGGCAAGTTGAACAGAAACATGATGCGTACAGAAACGACTATAATCTCGTAAAAATATGACGCAAGAAGACCGATAAAGCATCATCGTTCGGCCTTTTGTCTTCACTATAATTCCACGCTACTTAGTGTCTAATTTTTTATATTGATTGATACATAATAAGTGTAAAACTCAGAGGTTTACATGCACATATGTCAAAATATTTATTAACCTTAAACTTAGAAGTTCTGGCTGTAGCCTGTGCTTGAAGATAAACAATATACATGTACTTTTTTATACCGCAACTGTTTTTTTGTCGATTCGAGTGTGTGAGGTGACATGTAAGAAATAGAGTTATGATGGTTTTGTTCAGAAGCGGAGTGGAAGGCTTTCTCTAGGCTGTTGTAGAAAGGCACCCTTTCAATGAGCGATTGCTTCCATTACCTAAAGGATAGTAACAATGTGATAAACTAAAAGAATACAAATGAAGATGATATGTTCGAATAACGAGCCGCTTATATCCTATAATTCATGAAATATCTCCTTTTGAAAACATTAATATTTCACAAATAAACACACCTAGAAATGTGTTCAAGAAGGCCTGAGTACCTTGTTTTCTTTTAAACTGTATCTAACACAGCAATCGCAATGAAAACGGAAACATCTAGGAACCTGAAACACACGCACAAAAGATCACAATGCCAGCTTAAAATAATTGAGCCGAGAAACTTCGAAAAAGTAATTAAATAAAAACCATAAAATATAAAATTCGTTCATTGCTCAAATAACATTCGTTTATTATTTTTTCCTTAAAAGGGCAAAACACGTTATTGTTAATATAGAATGGACGAGGGTAATGGAAATCTAAAGCTGAACCCAGTGATCCTTATTGAAAGTTTCTGATTGTGGTTTGTATCATAATCGGGTTTGTTGGGAATTGACCTCGGAATATACGACTACAATTTGACTTTGGTATGAAACAAAATGTACTGAACACGGCGGATGTTCTTTTAAGTCATTAAAGGAAAAGTATGAAATGGTAAAATTAGGGGTAGGTACACCTTTCACATGGATACTTCTCTACCAACAACAAAAATGATAAAAGTAAAAAAATACACCTAATGTATCATCTAATTAAAGTTGAACAAAATAAAAGACGCTGTAGAATTCAGATATTATACCGAAACTGTTTACTGGAAGGTGATTGTGACGTTATCGCTGTATTTTATGGAATGGTTGGATTATTTCATATACTGACCTGATCGTTTCAAGGTCGTTGACCAATATACGTCCTTAAATTTTAGTTTTGTGTGTCATCATAGTTTATCATTAATTTATTCCTTTTTATCAAGCAATTAAAAACATTTTGGAAAATATAGTTCTTAAAATGCAACTCTATTTTGATATAAGTAAACGTTTTTCGTATATTTATCAAATTTGATTGTTTAGACCCCATATTGTTTATCCAATATCGCATACCGTTCATGTACATCGCACCAGATACGTATATAGTTTTCCCTATATTACGCACCTAGTCCATATTAGCACATATGTCCCCTTTACCACAATCTTTGACCTACATAACCCAACCTTTTACCATTTTTTTAGTATCTCATCCCGAAGTTTTTATCTTATATACCAGATTTTGATGTGAAATAATTATCATGCCGCATAAACATCTGTATCACATATCGGACGCCTTGTGATACAGGGGTCTTGGTTTGATACATAGTTTGACATCATCAGCACAACAGACTATATCTTTACTGGATAGTCCTGTCCAGACAATTCTGATTTATTTTCTTTGATGGAATGTTCTTTGAGCAATCAACCATTGGTTAACGCATTGTTAATAAGTGATAAAATTTGACAGGAATTCGTCAAAATGCCCATACGTTGTTCGGATAAAACGGCATAAAAGCTAAATATCAATTATGTCCTTTTAAACAGAACGCTGTTTGACCTGTCATATTCGTCTACCCTGGACTTGACGTTTTATGAGCAACACGGCGGGTGTTTCTAGAAAAGCAAAGGAAGCTTACCTTACGGGTACATATAATGTACATCTGGTCCATGCTCCTAGTTTTTATTAGCGGAGTTCGAGTTGCTCATTAACTTTTGTTGTATTGTATGTACGAGAGTAATCAAGGGAACCAAGGTTATAGCGGTAATCAAAAGAATGTAATCCAGGGACAAAGACCAGACATGGAAAACAGACATACACAACAAAGAACATAAAGTAACTAAAATCATACATACAAAGTAACAAAAGTAAATGAGCAACTCGGACTCCACTAAAAACTGGGAGCATGGACCAGGTGCATCGGTAGGGTAAGCGTCCTCTGCTTTTCTAGAAACACTCGCCGAGTTGCTCATAAAGTCAAGTCCGGGGAAGACAAACGAGGAAAGGAAAACCATGACCCGTTGAATAAATCAGTTTTCATGGTGCTGAAGGATACACCATAACGATCCAAAATGTAATACTTCGGTCATTTTATGTATTTTGTTGTGTTGTTTTCCATGTCTGGTCTTTGTCCATGGGTTACATTCTTTTGATTTGCGCTATAATAATTTTGTTTACCTTGATTGCTCCTTTATATGTGCATGGTAAATATGGTGTGATTTCCATGGAGTATCTTATTGTTCTGGAATTTAGACTAATGACACAAGTTTTAACGCTCCTGAAGGAGACAATAATAGTTTTATTTTCAAGCGTGTTCTGTATACTTATAAAAAAACAATAGAAACAAAACGAAATGAAATAATTATTTAAAAGAGTTTCCTAGTGTGTAGTTACAGTGACTGTGGTGAAAAGCTTAAAAACAGAGATGATACCCTCTGTGCAGGATATAAGTACTTGTGTGCATTAACGTCGAACGATACTATTTCTTTTTATTTAACGTTGATCTTCCGTGTATAAAAATCTTCCTCAGATTAAAACTTTTGTAATTTGAAAACAATTGTGCGACAATTTAAAAAGCGATAATAATCAGACTTTGACAATATTCAAATGTTATATAATGTCGATATGTTTATGAAAACGTTCACATCTTGTTCTGACTTTTTTACATTGAAAAGGTCCCTAACCATCGTCTGCTACATAATAAAAAAATCATCGGTTTTGCTATGACGTTAGTAATTAAGTTCAGACTGAAAAAAGTGTCAAATGAAGTCCCGCCATTGTTTTTATAAGGTAACTTACGTTAAAATTTTCACTTTTGTCCTTAATGAGGAAAAATAGTTCATTTCTGCCTGCAAACATCAAACGCCATACACAAGGTGTGCAGAAATTTCCAGTCTCGTACTTTTCAAATGTCTTCGTACAGAGTTACATTATCTTCCCTGTATCAATTTGGTCCGATGGAGCAGTGTAGAGAATATATATACAACGTCTCAGAATGTGACGATTCTATTAGCTACACTGCTCCATCAGATCAAATTGATGCAGGGAAGATAACGTAAACCTATAGGATCTGAAAAATTTCCAACGATGTTAGAGCTGTCAAATTTGCGAAGCAAACATTTGGTCGTTTCCTCCGAGGGACTCAAACTCGTACCGCTGTGACATCTATGGCAACACCGCCTGCACAAATCCAGAGTGGTCTAGGGAGCCTTATATATATATATATATATATATATATATATATATATATATATATATATATATATAAATATATGTTATGTTTATCTTACATAGAATGTACAACGAAGGCATACTTTAATTATAGTCTTTAGAGACAGGTAGTGTTGAGTATGGGTGGTCATGAAGACAGTTTTGACTTTTTCTCCATCAATTCAAAAGTTACTTCCTAGTTTTAACAAACACAAACAATGGACTGAAATTTCATCCTTTTAAACGTTAAGATATAGTCGCATACGTAAAATGTACGGTCTGAAAACGGCTTAAGACACTTCGTTCTCAATTTAAATCATATTATAACGATACAGTTTAATAGTTTACTCAACCATTTTCCTGTAAAGACTAACAATGCATACTTTTTAATGTTATAAATTTATCGGAGGAATATTAATTGCAAAAAACACCAATACCAACAGCATGTGAATATTGTTGATTGCAAGACATACACGTTAAGATTAAAAGTGTCTTTATTGGTGGTAAGTTGAACTTTTTTTTCAAATGATTACATTATATGGGGATCAGGAAGTAAGGAGACGACAGACAATGTGTAGATAAAAAAGACGTTGAAAGAAATATTGAACGTCAAGATGTATTACAAAGTAATCAAGGAAACCAAGATTTTAGCCGAAATCAAAATAATGTAATTCAAGGACAAAGACCAGACATGGAAAACAAACACAACACAGAACATAAAGCAATTAAAATAATACTTACAAAGCAACAAAAGAAAAGAAGCTATTCGGACTCTACTGAACACTGGGTGCATAGACCAGGTGCACCGATAGGAGAAGCGTACTCACGCGTTTTGGCTTCTTAAAAAACGAACACAACGATTTTCGACATTTAAAACATCCTCCATTATGATATCACCACCGTTCTCACCGTCGGTGTAATCGCCTGCGTTGTTTACGTCTTTTTGCCTTTGTTTATTGATAAATTGTGTAAAAATAATCAGGGTTGTTTGTGCTTTTCTATGGTTTTTGCAGTAGAGTTTATAAGAAAAACGGGCTAAAGGGTGGCTATCATTAGAATGAATGAGTTGAAGGGGTTCACACCTAATAAAAGAAACATTTTTTGGTCAGATTTCGGATTATTTTTCGAAGAGATTCCCCATAAAAATCCTTATCTGCATTTGTTGATCTGATTTAGATTTAACTTACGGTAGACAATGCGGGACAAGTCCACAAACAAATATGTAAAGTCAGATTTTGAATTTAGAAAAAAAATAGAGAATCCCATTGAATATTCTGCCGGTGTTTTTCTATTACATTACAGATATTTCCTACTTTTTTTTGATAATGAGCCAAAGGAGGCCTCGGCTCCGTAATCAACTTTTAATTTTTTCGTTTCGATTTAAAAGCATTTTGTTAATTAGCAAAACACCTTTGAATATGATTCTTTTTTATTTAAACTAGAATTTCCTGTTGATACAGGATGGAAGAGAGTGATCAAAATCTAAACCCGATCTTTGAAAGTTGTTTAGCTTTTCTAATTCTGGGCTGTATTATAATTGGATTTGTTGGGAACGGCCTAAGAATTCAAGGTAAAACCAGCACTGGACTTTGGTATAAGACAATATGTGGAGGTTTACGTGACGGATGTTCATTTGAGTCATTAAAAGCACAATTTTATGATGGTAAAACAAGTGGTAAGTACACTTTTTTTTCAATTTTATTTTTTTGTAAATACCATACATGGTTAAAGCTAATATTGATGATAACGATTGTCCGTTTCCTGATGCTAGTATTCATATCGATAATGGTAAACTTAACACTAAAATTAACGATGAAAGGGATGATTGTTCATTCGGTAGTGTCAACTATCTGTTTTTAGATGGTGAAGTCTCCTTGTCACCTGTATATGGTGTTAACCTTTTACATTTTGTTAGATTTCAATACTGATTTTGGTAACTGATTTTCACAAAGGGAATCTTTATATAACCAAGAAAATACTACATCAAAGTTTTTGAAATCACAAGCTCGAATAAATATTCCCAAAAGTTTTCAACCGATTTACGGATCTCATTCTAAAATACAGATATGCTTGTAAAGATGTCTTACGTGCGTGCTTCTCTTACCCTTTGTTTTTCGATTATATTCTACATAAAAAGCACGGAACGCTCGACACTCACCTGATAAGTTAACTAAACTGTTGAATATGCTCATTCGTAAGCGATATAGTAATGATTTTGTTTTCAGACTGTTAAGGACAGCAGTTTTTGGTATTAAGATTGATTCGCTGATATGGTCTTTACATAAAAATTAACACATTATATTTAAAACGAATAATCAAGGGAACCAAGGTTATAGATATAATAAAAAAAAATGTAATCCACGGATAAAGACCAGACATGGAAAACAGATATACACAACAAAGAACATAAAGTAGCTAAATCTATTTAAAGTAATTGCATTTAAAGAGTAATCAAGGGAACCAAGGTTATAGCGGTAATCAAAAGAATGTAATCCAGGGACAAAGACAAGACATGGAAAACAGACATATACAACAAAGAACATAAAGTAACTAAAATCATACATACAAAGTAACAAAAGTAAACGAGCAACAAGGACTCCACTAAAACTGGGAGCATGGACCAGGTGCACCAGTAGGGTAAGCGCCCTCTGCTTTTCTAGAAACACCCGCCGAGTTGCTCATAAAGTCAAGTCCGGGGTAAACAAACGAGGAAAGGAAAACAATGACCCGTTGAATAAATCAGTTTTTATGGTGATGATTGATACACCATAACGATCCACGAGTTCATGGTGATGACCATGAAACTTCTGTAGTGATGACTTCAATCTTGTAGCAACATAACTCTATTCCAGATGTCTATTTGTTAAGAGTTCTGGCGCGATACAAATTATCTGCGTAGTTTCGGCAAGCTCAGGAATAATGTATGGGTTGTAATATGAACACTCCATACACAAGTGCTGAAGAGATGTTGCCACAGATGAAAGGAAAATTTACAATTCTGAATGAAAAGACATCACGTAATCGTAGGGTTTGGTTAATAGTTTTCCTTTACCATCGATTTCTAAGTGTAGGTCAAGATATGAGGCTGACTTCACAGTATCTGTAGTATCCTTTATCTCAAGTACTTTGGGGTAGATACAATGTATCAAATCCCCGAAATTAGTATTGTTTAAATATAATACGTCATCTAAATAGCGGAAACTGAGATTAAAAGATCTGGCCAAACTATATTATTTCTTTCGGACCAGATCAGCTGTAAAGTCAGCCTCATAAGAGTGAAGGAATATGTCAGCAAGTAAAGGAGCACAATTTGTTCCCATTGAATGCTGACCGTATGTTAAAAAACGCGTCCACAACACTGGAAAAACATGTTGTCGATTAAAAATTCCAGCACTTTGTAAACATCATCCTCGGTATATCTGAAAGATGATTTGTAGTTATTTCTTACAAAGTATGAGGAATTTCTACCAAGAACTATATATTTGTATCTAGTTTTACCTGCCCTGTTTCATCGTCGTTCATTGAAGACTAATGGTTGGCCTTGGACTGATATTTTCATCCAGGTTGGGGTTGTTGCCTATTTGACGTATTCACCTACCTATTCGCGTTATAAAATCCCCCAAAACAAAAGAAATCACACTTACCAATTCAATAAAACAGTAACAAAGGGAACCAATGTTCTAGTGGTAATCAGAAGAATGTAATCCAGAGACAAAGACCAGACATGAAAAACAGACATAGGCAACAAGGAACATAAAGTAACTTAAATAGTACATACAAAGCAACAAACACAAATGACCAACTCGAACTCAACTAAAAAACTGGGAGGATGGATAAGGTGCATTGGTACGAAAAAAATACAATGCAATGAAAAAGAGCGGGGTCTCATTTTTATCAAAATGAATACTAGTAGTGTTATTGTGCTCTTTTGTTGTTTTCTATTTAAAGTTTATAAATTATAAAGTAAAGAAAAGGGAAGTCATCCAATTATTATTCTTCATATATTTTTGTTTTAGAATTAACATACTATGGCGAAATTGTTTACTGGCAGGTGCTTGTGACGTTATCTCTATGTTTTGCTGGACTGATTGCATTGTTTTATATACTGACCTTAGTCAAGGTCATTGACCAACGGAAAATACTTCCTTTAGTTCTAGCTTTGTGTATCATCATAGGTAATATTTTAATTTATTCCTTAGAATCAAAGAATGAAAAACATTTTTTTTGTAATTATAGTTTTAGAAAACTACAAATTTGTTGCTCTCGTACATTTTAGGTGTTAGTCATAGATACAACCTTTTGTATACGGTTGGTGAAATAAAAATAAAAAGAGGAAAATAAATCATTACACAGAGATTAAGAACGAATTCAACTTACACAAAAAAGAAGAGGTTAACTTAGGTTAGGAGGAATGGCTCGTGAAATCAGCATCATATCCAATTTCTTCAAAGCCAATCAAGCATTAATATAAAACAGGATGAAATAAATCTACGTAACGATTACAAGATATTTGTTTAAAATGGTTTACAAAACTATTGATAAAAATATACTCTACGGATACGTCCTGAAATAAGACTTTTTCATTTCGTTGGCAACATTTAAGATCAGACAATGACTTTTGAATACTTAATAATGCATCTTGTGGCATTCATTCGACAAAATTGAAATGGTGTATAGCGTGACGAAATCTTTTTAATTTCTATTGTAATGGACGAGTGTATGTTTGTACAGAGAGTGAATTGTATCTAGACTATTTGAATTATGTGAAAAAAATTAACACAATAATGAAAAAGAACTTACCTTGGTATGAAGAGAAAATTGATTTTGTTTATATTATAGTTAGCATCAGAAAGTCACGACTGTGTAAATTCAGGGTTGATAACCCTCTCATATGTGAATCTAAGCAATCAATATAAATTGTGTAAAACGGGTAGTAATCTTTATCATTAATGACAACATACTAATGACGAGCAAAAAAAGAGGGCATTATCAAATTCGCATCTCCTCAATAACCACTAAATGGAATCATATGACACTCTTTGTCATGTGTTGCCATTAAGCATTTTCATTTTGTTTTATATCTGAATGACTTCGGAGGTTTTCTAGATGGTTTATGGGGAAAGGGGGAGGGCAAAGGAATCGCCAAGCGAGCATAAATATTAATTTTTTTCAGTTACTTTATTAACTTACATTTACTTATTCATTCATTAGTTAAATGGCTATCAAAATATTGTCTTTCTTGTTTAAACTATACATTACAAACCAGACGAGGACATTTATTAAGGTATTACTGTAATGTTCATGAATTGAAAAAGGTTTGTCAAGGTAAAATGCAATCGAAGATACCACTTTAGAAATACTGTAAAAAGAACTCTTGTTCATGGTTTACTCAATAACGTTAGTCAGGTCAACTAAGATATTTTGATTCCCAACGAAAAGGATTATCTACTTTGAATTGTATGACATGATCTTCAAAACCAAGAATTGAAGAATCCATGAACTTGTGCTTTTCCACTAAACCACAAAAACCGATAACAACGAATATAAGTAGTTTCACTGAATTATAGAATTCTAATTTATATTTCCAGGAGGATTCCTTCTTTTGATGACCATAAGTAAGGGAACAAAACAAGTGATTGTGTATATTCACGAACTAAAAAGCGTACATTTTCCATGGTCGTTATTTTTTTTAGCTGTTGCAGGGGTATTTGCTGTCATACTTGGAACAATTATTTGTTCAAAAATGACTTTTCAACGACGCGAAGCATGTATCGATTCCAACAATATTTGGAGAGTTGTACCCTTTGTGATAGAGTTTATTTTTATGCTCGTTAGTTTTCTCCTCCAACTTGCTGTACATGGAGGTGATGGGATGGATATAATTGAGACAAGGATCTTCAGCATAACGCATAATGGAACTGACGTTCTTTTTACGGGCAAAATGTTGGAAGAACGGTTTGGAATCTGGTATGTTACTTCTTGTAACGAAACTGAATGCACAAAATTGTCGAGGAAACAACACAATTTACTTGTGAATGGTGGTTATGATTTAACTCTTGGTAAGTACCATGAGCGTATAATTAAGTGGTGCATTGTATATTAATCTGCCATATTTTCGTGGTATTTGTAGACGCGAATACATTACCGTCGATTT
Organism: Perna viridis; assembly: GCA_037379345.1. Taxonomy (NCBI): domain Eukaryota; kingdom Metazoa; phylum Mollusca; class Bivalvia; order Mytilida; family Mytilidae; genus Perna; species Perna viridis. The sequence continues at coordinate 36,721,006 of CM074522.1, read as the reverse complement.
TTTATTGTGTACACATGAAATACATGTATTTGTAAACACCACGAACATTAAGTACCGATCCTTATAATAATCAGGAGATTATTAATACATGACACTAGCCAACCAAATCCACTTCAATTTCTAATTCAGCAAGAATATAGTATGTATAAATAAAACCATTTGAGAAAATACAGAAATAGAAACGTTTCGTTTGTTTGATCAGTTTGGTAATTTTTATGGCATGTCATTTATATAAACACTTCTAAAAGAGTAATCAAGGGAACCGAGATGCTAGCAAAAATCAAAAGAATGTAATCCAGAGACCAAGATCAGCCCTAAAAACAGACACACACCACAACGGACATGAAATAACCAAAATAATGCATGCAAAGTAACAAAAGTAAATGAGCAACGCGGACTCTACGAAAAACTGGGGCAAGGACCAGGTGCACCGGAATGGTAAGAGTCCTCTGCATTTCCAAAAACCCCGCCGAAGTATTTACACAAAAGCCAAGTCCAGTGATGACGAAAGAGAACACGGAAACTATGACACGTTGAACAAATTAGTTTTCAAAATACAGATGGATACACAAATACGATACATGAGTTCATTATGATGACCATAAATTTCCTGTAGTGATGAAGTTAAGCGCAAAACAAACAGTCTATGTAATTACGGTAAGTTCTGGTGTTACGTACAAGTGGTGATATGACAACTCCATACCAAGGTGCTGTGGGGATGTTACCACAGATGAAAGGAAAGTTGACAATATGGAATGAAACGTCTTCGTGTACGTCGTATAGTTTGGTCAATAGTTTTCTTTTATCACCGATATCTAAGTGTAAGCAAAGATATGACAGACTTTACAGTGTCTGTAGTATCCTTTATCTCAAGTTGTTTTTGGTTAGATGCGATGTATAAAACACACAAAAATAGAAATAATTCCTTAGAATCAGATCAGCTATAAAATCAGCCTCAAAACAGTAACGGAAAAGGTCAGTAAGTAGAGAAAAAATTTTCTTCGGTATATTTTGTATACGTTTTGATTCAGCTTTTTACAAATCAATCTCATATAAGCACAGAGGTAACTTGGAATTATTTCATTCTGTTTCACAAGTAACTTGAAAGGCTTTGAAATTTATCAATGATTTTAAGAGTTGTGTCCCTTACTCTAAATCTACCTCCTTAAGATGAATCAAACCTATTTCATATAGCACTCTTATCAGTCATCTTGCAAAATCATGCATAAGTATATATCCTCAATGAGTAAATAGTGTTTGAAAAGATGTAAACATTGTCTCGAATTTATTCAGAGATTTTTTTGCACAAACCAATATATGGTGACATTACATTATTTTATAAAAGAGTAATCAAGGGAACCAAGGTTATAGGGTAATCAAAAGAATGTAATCCATAGACAAAGACCAGACATGGAAAACAGACATACAACAAAGAACATAAAGTAACTAAAATCATACATACAAGGTAACAAAAGTAAATGAGCAACTCGGACACCACTAAAAACTGGCAGCATGGACCACCGGTAGAGTAAGCGTCCTCTGCTTTTCTAGAAACACCCGCCGAGTTGCTCATAAAAAGTCAAGTCCGGGGTAGACAAACGAGGGAAGGTAAACTATGATCCGTTGAATAAATCAGTTTTCATGGTGCAGATGGATACACCATAACGATCCACGAGTTCATGATAACGGCCATAAAACTTCTGTAGTGTTGACTTCTATCTTGTAGCAACATAACTCTGTTCCAGAAGCCTATTTTTTAGAGTTCTAGCGCGATACAAAAGGTCTGCGTAGTTTCGGCAAGCTCTGGCATAACGTATGAGTTGTGATATGAACACTCCATACGCAGGAGCCGAAGGGATGTTGCCACAGATGAAAGATGAAAGGAAAGTTGACAATTCTGAATGAAAAGTCATCACGTTTGTCGTAAAGTTTGGTCAATAGTTTTCCTTTACCATCGATTTCTAAGTGTAGGTCAAGATATGAGGCTGACTTCACAGTGTCTGTAGTATCCTTTATCTCAAGTTCTTTTGGGTAGATGCGATGTATCAAATCCCCGAAATTAGGATTGTTTAAAGATAATAAACTTTCGTTCAGGAGATAATTGACCGGAAAATGTTCTAAAGAAATGTAATGGGATTTATTTTCTTATTTAAAAAATAACTTTGGTGACCTCTAATTTTCTTAATGAAATAATAATTATTTAAGATAAGTGTCCATTATACAAATTTTAGACATTTTATCGAACAGTTCTTTATTGGTGAGCAAAACTGTAAAAATTCCCAATAAAATCTTTATGGAATATTCAATTATTTCGAAATTAAGTACGGTAATATATATTTGTTACCTTACAATTTAACGGTATGTTCGTTTCAAGTTTATCATTGAGACAAAATAGGTAAATATATCTACTAAAAGAAATAGGTATGGTGAATTTTAAGATGGGTATTTTAAAAAAAGAAACAGCACATATTTTATTTGATAATTCCATCGACACCAAAAAATAAGTATTCTATTTGTCATTTTAATTGTAGTTGATTTTGTTACATGACAATTTAGCATTGTGGACACATAATGTACCGCGTCCATATTCCAAGTTTTTGTTACAGTTTGTGTTGTTCAATTATCTGGTGTATGTAGTTTTTAGTGAAGTTTTGGAGTATTATTTTGGTTACTTTATTTTCTTTGTTGTGTTTGTCTGTTTTCCATGTGTGGTCTTTGTCCCTTAATTATATTTTGTTGATTTCCTCTAGAATCTTGGATCTTTTCATTACACTTGTATATAAATGTTTCTTATTTCGTGTCGTTTGTCCTATTATTTTAGAAGCTTATAAAAATTTTTCATTTTCTACTCAAAGATACAACTACAGCAGAATACATAGAACTCTCCATCTTCATGGTTATAGCAACAGGCTGTACTTTAGTAGCAGTGATATTGTATGGAGTAGGACTCAAGAAACGAACGAATAACTTCACAAATTATGTCCGGATTTATATACTAGCATGTTCAATGGTAGTGGGTATGTAATAAATTATATCAAATTCAGCTAGAAATTTAACAAAATATTGAGGTGTAAAATGTCGCGGATCATCTGTTTTTTTTTTAATATTCAAGACACAATTTACAATTTCTCCATGATTGAAAAGTGGAAATATTCAAATTGTTAATGCTTAATATTGTAATTGCCCATTTTCTTTAAAAAAATCCCAAATACAAGTAACTTAATCTAAAAAATATTCAATACCTTTGGTTTTGTTAATAATAAGCTCGACCCAAATCCTGTGTAGTTTATATGTGTGTTGTGTTAGTATGAATAAAATTTGTTATAATGCTATTTTCAATACATGAACACCTTTGGCATCGGATTAAAGAAATAGTACATGTGCATATCCAGAAATTCAAATTTATATGTACAAGCCTTAGAACGTGTGAGATCTCAAGGGTATCTCGATTTGGACTGTTTTGCAGTTAGTACAAATCTGATATTTTCCGCTATTGTACATTTATTGTTTTTATCCTGCAACAGTTTAATATCGTGAAACTTCGTATATTTATATACATGCATGAAAAAAAAGATAATTTGTATCATTCCATGTCGTCTCCATCTCCAGATGTAGTAGAAAATTGTTTCCTGATTTTTGGGTCCGGATTTGTTAAAAATGGGAAAGGTAAACAGTACCGTATTTATAGTGAAGAAAGCGTAGTTGGATGATCATTAAACAACATTTTTATTTTTACGACAAAGACCAGATATGGAAAACAGACAAACACAACAAAAAACATAAAACTAAAATCATACATACAAAGTAACAAAAGGGTTCCACTAAAACTGGGAGCATGGACCAGGTGCACTGGTAGAGTAAACGTCCCCTGCTTTTCAAACAATTGCAATCCCTTCTTAGCCATTGGTTATGCTTTGTAAAGTTTTTTTTTTGTTTTTTTTTCAGGTATCATCGGTATAGTTATATGTGCTACCAATGCAAGGTGGCAACAATTAATGAACAAAAACAAGTTTTTCCTGTTTTACAAGACAAAGCATTACTTCGCCTGGGGTCTGTTGTTGCTTGGACTGTCAGCTGTTATCGATTTAGTCGTTGCACTGGTAAATCTCATTGCACTTTCATGCCGAGATAAGAGAACAAGACTTGAATATAGTCAGCACGTTGAACTGCAACAAATTTCCTGATATTGCAAATGATGCTCACAGATCAAAAAGTGTTACTCTTAAAGACTGACGTCGCCATGAACCTCGTTTTATTAAAATATTTATATGTATAGATTATATATGGATTTTTAAAATGTCAACTAATTACTTTTCTAATGTTTTAAATTGTAAATAATATCTTCATCTTGAACTTTGCGCATCATCTCGACACAATGCAGGATCTATTTCTTGGCTGGTATCTCTTGTATTCACTCTAAAATTAAATATCGATTGCTCATGTCGTCATCATTGTTTTGACCAATGACTTCACCTTTTTTGACCGCTAGCAGTTGTATCTTCTCGTTTGTGTTGACAAAATACCGGGCATACTGCGAAATAGGTTTAGAACTTTATAAAACCTAGTTTAATCCATCGTTCCGATCTCAGGTGATTCTACCAAGTCAGAACCATTGCGGCGACTTCAAACTTTCCAGTTTTTATCCTGATATTGCCATTTGTTATTTGCACTTTCCTTTTGTTCGATACCTACATCTCATCATTTCGGTAAAAACCTCCTACCGCGAAGTCGTCCGGAGATTTTTTGTATTCTCATTGTGTCTTCATCTTATTGCATGTATTATCATTAATACAAATGTGATTTATAAAGTCGCTTACCACGAATTTAGTCGGAGACTTCTTGTTATTTTCCCCTATTGTGTAAATTTCAAAGTTGTCCGAATTCGATGAAAATGACATCTAGGTTTTTTAGACCGTCTAGATAATAATAATTGGCCCAGCTGACGATTTGAAACACGTATCGGCTACAGATCTTAAAATGGCCGCCTAAGAAGTGGAATCCCCAACATGGTCCGTATTAGATACAAATCGTTATCTTGGTACATTAAACCGTTCCAACTCATATACTGACAATATGCAACTCAAAAAGATACTTAAACATGAGGCAAATTATACAAACTTCGCTGAAACGTAAATTTGATATTGGTTTTTATTTTAACTATCATGTAAAAAAAAATAACCTGCAATATTTCTCGGAAACAAAAAAAAACAAAAAATTAATCACATGACCGCTTTTTTCAAATGACCACCAGACTGAGAATGCCACGATTTTAGATAGAAAAAAACCTCATTTATCTCAGAAACTGTTGATATGAAATTTAAAAAAAAATTATATATGGTATACATTTAAGGCTCATGGATCCAAAATCTGTATGTTCTTTGTTGTGTATGAGTCTGTTTCCCACGTCTGGTCTTTGTCCCTTGCATACATTCTTTTAATTTTCGCAAAAATCTTGGTTCCCTTGATTACTCTTTGAAACACATTCCCTAATTGACACTACAACAGTCTTCATATGGTAAAACATAGGAGTTATATGTTTTGTCTTCATATTTTATTGTGGAAGAAAAGGTATTTTTCGTTCTCGGAATCAGTTCTTTAATATATTTCCAGATTTCTTTGCAATTTTTAAAAATAGAAATAGAATTCTTAAACTAGTCTTGCTTTGATGTATTGATTAATACTGATGTTTTATTTCTTCACAAGTTATAATTATACCAATCTCTCTTTAAATAATAAACAATTCTCCAGTATATAGCATTTCTAATATCCCCATTAAAACATTCTGACTGTTTGAATAACTTCATCAACTTGACTTTTATATGGGCATGGTTATCAATAATATAATATAATATAATATAATATAATATAATATAATATAATATAATATAATATAATATAATATAATATAATATAATGTAAAGTAATGTAATGTAATATAATTCATTCCATTTTTACATTGCTATATCAACATCAATTCAATAATCTGAAATCGGTTGTTTATCAAATCTGTAATAAAGGTATCCTCATTGAATCATTTAAAGCATGTTATATTTAATCTCAATGCAAAAGTTCCTTTAAAACTTTGGTAAATTTACCTATTTTATCACACTGGATAATGGTTAGTAACGGTATAGAGAACAGCATTACAATTTAACATATTTTCAGGACTTGTGTGTATATGATCAATTAGAGTTTATGTTGATTTCAGTGACTCTTGTTAGACTTTCAACAATTTGTGAAATGTAATTATTTTCAATAAAATCAACCCCATACTAATTGTAATTCTTTAACAAGTCAATGTTGAAATTACCCATCATAATTACATGTATTTTTCATCATCATCATAATCTTTATTTCCTCTTTACAGAGATTTACATTCAATAAATATGGTATAAGTATACAACAAATATATATTCAATACATTATGATCATTCACACACACAAAAATTCATTTTGAAAAGATGTGTCAGTGACAAGTTTCAACTAACATAATTATTTATGTACATGCACCATTCATGCAAATGTCCATGACGACTGTAAGGGTATGAAGGGAATAGCCGTGATAGTATATATGTAATGTTCATGGGAAAATACTGTTTATGAAGACCTTATAGGATTGAAATACAGACAAGTGAGTGAGATTACATGAAAACTCATAATGCTTAACACGACAAATTTATATATATATATATATATATATATATATATATATATATATATATATATATATATATATATATATATATATATTAATGAATGCCGATGAAGACTTCAAGTCATTTATAATAAGATATGAATACTCTTCGTAAAGACCAATGTTCGTTATGGAAACAAAAGTTTTGAAAATTTAAGACTTGAAAGTTTATAAGGACTAGTTGAATGAAAAACTTAATGAATTAATAAGTCTAAAGATAGAGAAAAAGTCAAAAATATATTATAATCACAAAATATATGTACAATACAGCACAGTTTAATATAAATTTATTCTAACTGACATTCTAAAATTAGAAAGATATGAAATGTTCATGAGCCTTAGAAAATGGAATGACAATCTCAAAAATCCTCTTTTGTTGAGTCACTAAATTTGTCATCAGGGAGAACTTTACCCATCATTGTTTGAAGTTGTCCAGATAAACAAACAGATTAACGTCATTGTCAATTACTTTGTTCCAGAACGCATTCCGTAATGGTTCAGTGTACGAACATTCAATAACACTGTGATATATTGTGTCCTGGTGCCAATTGTCACATTTCGAACAAAGTTTATGTTGCTGTTGAGGTGGACATGTAATCATTTTTGACACATAGAATGAATCTCGTAGTTCAGAAGCCGTCTTTGGAATAGTCCAAACAGACTAGGGACATACTTGTTCTGGATTTCTTTGAATCTTATAAACTCATTATCATTGTTCATTCGGGATTGCAATTCGCTAGTTTCAAAGGTATGCATTGCATGGCTGAGAATGTTCTTCCATACTGTTTTACTCGGGAATGTATGCTTGAAAACATAGGCGTTAAAGGCATATGTGAGGTTGTACTTGACAAATAGTTTGAATACATCCGGTAAGAAACCAATTTGATTGCCAGGCTTATACACAAATAAGTAGAGTCATTTTAGAAAGATTTTCTTAATAGTTGACGAATATGGTAAGTTTGTAAGTTTTTGAAAAAAAAAGAGAGTTTCCTCCTGTCGATTTCAGCTACCAGTTTATGTATACCAAATAAACTTTCACACATATCCGAGCACGTAAGTCTACGAAAGTTCTGTATAATTTTGACTGCATAATGCTGAAAACGGTTGACTTTTGTGATATCAATTTGACGTAAGTTAGTCCATGTTTCACAGCCATATAACACTGTTGGTATGACGACTGTTCGGAAAAGTTTTAAAGTAGTCACTGGGTTTATATCCGTTTGTTTGTGTCCATATCCAACAATGGAATACAGAGCATTACGACCTTTTTGACAAGCTTTATCAAGTTTAAGTTCCTGTTTTAAGTTATCAGTAATATGAATACATAAATGACATTGTGTATCCATTACTTCGATAACGTCTTTTCCTAATGTCCAAACATGCCCAACCACATGCGATTTATGTCCAAAAACTAAAATAGAACATTTAGCTGGATTAAACTTGAATTTCCAACGCATCGAATCATCATAGCAACAGTTCAGCATGACTTGCAGATTATGAGGAGTTGTAGCTATTAAAGCAATATCGTCAGCTAACGTCGGCGAGCCAGAATATACCATCTTCACAGTGGCTCCGATATTCAGTTCTTCAAGTATGTCTAAAAGTTTATTAATATTAAGTTGGTAAAGGAAGGTGGACAGTACTCCTCCTTGGCGTACGCCTTGGCGAATCTTAAAGTTTGAAGACATTGCACCATCAAATAGCACAGTTCCACAAATATTTTGGTATGCATTATATATAAGCTTGTGAATGTCTTCCGTAATCCCGAATTGGTACAACTTGTTGAGTAATCCAGAATGCCACACAGTATCAAATGCCTTTTGCGTGTCTAAAAAGGCTACATAGACTTTATTATTACGTTCAATATTTTCATTTATTGTTTCATGCAGTGCGAATGAAGCTGTGGAACATCCTACGTTTTTCCTAAAACCGTGTTGTTGTTCGTTTGGAAAGTCAATAGAAGGTATTTCAATCCAATATAGAATTCGATTTAGCAGAATCCTTTCAAGAAGTTTATATATCACAGGAAGTAATGTTATTGGTCGATAACTGTTAGGATCAGCCTTATTTTTCGGGTGTCCCTTGTACACAGGGATTACAATACCAATTTTCCATTGAGTGGGAGTGTATACGGTTCTTTTTATATTATTAAATAGATTAGTTAATACATCAATCAAGGCTTTACCACCATAACAAATATTTTTGGAATGTATATTGTCAACACCCGATGCCTTTCTCAGCTTTAATGATTGAATCGCCATATCTATTTCACCCGTTAAGAACTCCTTATTCAAAATATGATCCTGATTTGCGGTGTCCGGGAAGCTGTACTCAATTGTACTGAATTCGTTATTTGAATCTGTTATTGCACTAAAGAAGTTCATGAAAGCATTGGCGATACCTTGTGGGGTTCGGATTTTAATTTCGTTGACTAAGAGAAGTTGCACAATTAGAGGCTTCTCGACTGCCTAGAACGATAAAGTTTCCAAAATTATTTTATATCACAATCAGCCACTTCTTCAAGATCACGGTTTTGCTTATCCTTATAGTCATTATATGTGTTCATCTGGACATTAGTAAAATTTCGCTTAGCTTCTTTGTAATCAATATAACACAAATGTTCAGTTCCACTTTCTTCCATTTTCGATCCAAATCTTACGTTTAGTTGATGCCGCTTTGTGGGCTGTCTTTACATCAATAGTCCAGTAAGGTTTCAAATACGATTTGTAACTATATTTAGGTATACAACTATTTTCTGCCTGATGGAGTATGGCATTCAGCAAGGTGACACCATTTTCTATATCTGCCTTCGAATCAAAAGATAGATTTTGTTCATGAGTGGTCAATTGTTCGTTGATTATAAGTTGGTAGTTTATCAGATTGTCTATGGAGGCTTTACTCCAAGCTACTGTATTGTTGTCGCCGTTTACGCTTTGATTTGCAACGGCTATCGGCACGTGTAATGTACATATTATTGGATTAAGATCGGAAGCTACACACGTTTCTGGATTATCAAACACAAGACAGTCATGAATATAACCTGTTATAGAGCGTGAAATTAGAATGTAGTCTAGTGTCGAATGCATTGGATTGTATGCATGCTCCAATCCTCGGGAAATGTTGGATTTATTAAGTACCGTAATGCCATTTTCCTGTAGAAATTTGTGCAGTTCATCTGATTTACGCTTGGTAACTGTTGAGCAGTTCAATTCATATGTGTAGTTAGCATTAAGATCACCAGCTATTATCACATGTCCAAGTTGAACAAAGTGTTGATATACGTCAGTTAAGACAGTGACACAGTCTTTATATGATGTTAAGTCATTATCACTGGGTAGATACGCACCAAATATAAATAACCATCTTTCATCGTTCCCGTAAAATAAACGTAAGCCAACAATGCGATCGCTACTTTCAATTTCAATTTCTGAGACGTTATTCCATGAGTTCACACTGTACCATTTACGGCAAGTCACATTTGGCGTCCAAAAGTCCGGTGATAAGATTTGTTGCCCATGTTCGCTTGGCACATTTAGTTTAGCAGATAAAGTATTATTCTTGGAGTTAAAGAGTACTAAATGTGTTGCGTGAATACCTTTATTTGTCAAGAAAGTAATAATGCCTGACTCAGTAGATCGAGAGTTAATACTGCGGACATAGAATCGTGAGGTTCTGTTGCGCGTAACACCTATAAATATGTCTTCGGACGTCTTAACTGTTTCCGGTATCGTAGTGTTTCTACCGACACACACAGGTATGTGATATATAGTATTATGTGTTTTAAAGGACGAATTATGTTTTTCACCACTACACTTTTATTTTTCAGATGAATCTATGTTACTATGTCTATAAATGTTATTTTGACTTTCACTCATTTCGTATTGAGAAGACTCATGCGTATTAGGTTCTTGATTAGTGTTAGGTCTATTTACAGGTGACTTATCCGTTAAATCACTAACGGGACTATTGTCGGGTTTCACTGGTGTAGTCGTTACACGGTCTGGTGAACTTTGTGAGCTCGCGTTTGGTCTATTATCAGGGGCACGGTTGGGAGTAGCGGCAGTGACTTTAGCATACGATTGTCTGTTTGTCTGAATGTCTTTGATCATACCTTCTAGAACCTTTGTGTATTTACGAAGTCTTTCAAGTTCATTGTCCGATTGAATTGTATGTGTTTTGAATTCTGTTTCAGTGAACGATCCAATTTTATTTACTACTCCCATCAATCGTTTATTGAATGCCTCAAACTCTTTAGTGGTAGATTCATGATTGCTTTCAATGTCTTTAATCTTATCATTTACTATTTTATTTGCGGACTTCAATCATTCTATTTCCGCTAATTTTGCATTTGTATCTTTCTTAGACTGTTCTAAAACGTGTATACGCTCAACCAGTTCATGTATTGTACAGTTGATATCTATAAGGGAGGGCTGAGTCAGGGACATTGTCATTGTACAGTTGATATCTATAAGGGAGGGCTGAGTCAGGGACATTGTCATTGTACAGTTGATATCTATAAGGGAGGGCTGAGTAGGCTTGTCAGGGACATTGTCATTGTACAGTTGATATCTATAAGGGAGGGCTGAGTAAGCTTGTCAGGGACATTGTCATTGTACAGTTGATATCTATAAGGGAGGGCTGAGTAAGCTTGTCAGGGACATTGTCATTGTACAGTTGATATCTATAAGGGAGGGCTGAGTAAGCTTGTCAGGGACATTGTCATTGTACAGTTGATATCTATAAGGGAGGGCTGAGTAAGCTTGTCAGGGACATTGTCATTGTACAGTTGATATCTATAAGGGAGGGCTGAGTAAGCTTGTCAGGGACATTGTCATTGTACAGTTGATATCTATAAGGGAGGGCTGAGTAAGCTGAGTCAGGGACATTGTCATTGTACAGTTGATATCTATAAGGGAGGGCTGAGTAGGCTTGTCAGGGACATTGTCATTGTACAGTTGATATCTATAAGGGAGGGCTGAGTAAGCTTGTCAGGGACATTGTCATTGTACAGTTGATATCTATAAGGGAGGGCTGAGTAGGCTTGTCAGGGACATTGTCATTGTACAGTTGATATCTATAAGGGAGGGCTGAGTAAGCTGAGTCAGGGACATTGTCATTGTACAGTTGATATCTATAAGGGAGGGCTGAGTAGGCTTGTCAGGGACATTGTCATTGTACAGTTGATATCTATAAGGGAGGGCTGAGTAAGCTTGTCAGGGACATTGTCATTGTACAGTTGATATCTATAAGGGAGGGCTGAGTAGGCTTGTCAGGGACATTGTCATTGTACAGTTGATATCTATAAGGGAGGGCTGAGTAAGCTGAGTCAGGGACATTGTCATTGTACAGTTGATATCTATAAGGGAGGGCTGAGTAGGCTTGTCAGGGACATTGTCATTGTACAGTTGATATCTATAAGGGAGGGCTGAGTAAGCTGAGTCAGGGACATTGTCATTGTACAGTTGATATCTATAAGGGAGGGCTGAGTAGGCTTGTCAGGGACATTGTCATTGTACAGTTGATATCTATAAGGGAGGGCTGAGTAAGCTTGTCAGGGACATTGTCATTGTACAGTTGATATCTATAAGGGAGGGCTGAGTAGGCTTGTCAGGGACATTGTCATTGTACAGTTGATATCTATAAGGGAGGGCTGAGTAAGCTGAGTCAGGGACATTGTCATTGTACAGTTGATATCTATAAGGGAGGGCTGAGTAGGCTTGTCAGGGACATTGTCATTGTACAGTTGATATCTATAAGGGAGGGCTGAGTAAGCTTGTCAGGGACATTGTCATTGTACAGTTGATATCTATAAGGGAGGGCTGAGTAGGCTTGTCAGGGACATTGTCATTGTACAGTTGATATCTATAAGGGAGGGCTGAGTAGGCTTGTCAGGGACATTGTCATTGTACAGTTGATATCTATAAGGGAGGGCGGAGTAGGCTTGTCAGGGACATTGTCATTGTACAGTTGATATCTATAAGGGAGGGCTGAGTAAGCTTGTCAGGGACATTGTCATTGTACAGTTGATATCTATAAGGGAGGGCTGAGTAGGCTTGTCAGGGACATTGTATTGTACAGTTGATATCTATAAGGGAGGGCGGAGTAGGCTTGTCAGGGACATTGTCATTGTACAGTTGATATCTATAAGGGAGGGCGGAGTAGGCTTGTCAGGGACATTGTCATTGTACAGTTGATATCTATAAGGGAGGGCTGAGTAGGCTTGTCAGGGACATTGTCATTGTACAGTTGATATCTATAAGGGAGGGCTGAGTAAGCTTGTCAGGGACATTGTCATTGTACAGTTGATATCTATAAGGGAGGGCTGAGTAAGCTTGTCAGGGACATTGTCATTGTACAGTTGATATCTATAAGGGAGGGCTGAGTAAGCTTGTCAGGGACATTGTCATTGTACAGTTGATATCTATAAGGGAGGGCTGAGTAAGCTTGTCAGGGACATTGTCATTGTACAGTTGATATCTATAAGGGAGGGCTGAGTAGGCTTGTCAGGGACATTGTCATTGTACAGTTGATATCTATAAGGGAGGGCTGAGTAGGCTTGTCAGGGACATTGTCATTGTACAGTTGATATCTATAAGGGAGGGCTGAGTAGGCTTGTCAGGGACATTGTCATTGTACAGTTGATATCTATAAGGGAGGGCTGAGTAGGCTTGTCAGGGACATTGTCATTGTACAGTTGATATCTATAAGGGAGGGCTGAGTCAGCTTGTCAGGGACATTGTCATTGTACAGTTGATATCTATAAGGGAGGGCTGAGTAAGCTTGTCAGGGACATTGTCATTGTACAGTTGATATCTATAAGGGAGGGCTGAGTAGGCTTGTCAGGGACATTGTCATTGTACAGTTGATATCTATAAGGGAGGGCTGAGTAGGCTTGTCAGGGACATTGTCATTGTACAGTTGATATCTATAAGGGAGGGCTGAGTAGGCTTGTCAGGGACATTGTCATTGTACAGTTGATATCTATAAGGGAGGGCTGAGTAGGCTTGTCAGGGACATTGTCATTGTACAGTTGATATCTATAAGGGAGGGCTGAGTAGGCTTGTCAGGGACATTGTCATTGTACAGTTGATATCTATAAGGGAGGGCTGAGTAGGCTTGTCAGGGACATTGTCATTGTACAGTTGATATCTATAAGGGAGGGCTGAGTAAGCTTGTCAGGGACATTGTCATTGTACAGTTGATATCTATAAGGGAGGGCTGAGTAGGCTTGTCAGGGACATTGTCATTGTACAGTTGATATCTATAAGGGAGGGCTGAGTCAGCTTGTCAGGGACATTGTCATTGTACAGTTGATATCTATAAGGGAGGGCTGAGTAGGCTTGTCAGGGACATTGTCATTGTACAGTTGATATCTATAAGGGAGGGCTGAGTAAGCTTGTCAGGGACATTGTCATTGTACAGTTGATATCTATAAGGGAGGGCTGAGTAGGCTTGTCAGGGACATTGTCATTGTACAGTTGATATCTATAAGGGAGGGCTGAGTAAGCTTGTCAGGGACATTGTCATTGTACAGTTGATATCTATAAGGGAGGGCTGAGTAGGCTTGTCAGGGACATTGTCATTGTACAGTTGATATCTATAAGGGAGGGCTGAGTCAGCTTGTCAGGGACATTGTCATTGTACAGTTGATATCTATAAGGGAGGGCTGAGTAGGCTTGTCAGGGACATTGTCATTGTACAGTTGATATCTATAAGGGAGGGCTGAGTAAGCTTGTCAGGGACATTGTCATTGTACAGTTGATATCTATAAGGGAGGGCTGAGTAGGCTTGTCAGGGACATTGTCATTGTACAGTTGATATCTATAAGGGAGGGCTGAGTCAGCTTGTCAGGGACATTGTCATTGTACAGTTGATATCTATAAGGGAGGGCTGAGTAGGCTTGTCAGGGACATTGTCATTGTACAGTTGATATCTATAAGGGAGGGCTGAGTAAGCTTGTCAGGGACATTGTCATTGTACAGTTGATATCTATAAGGGAGGGCTGAGTAGGCTTGTCAGGGACATTGTCATTGTACAGTTGATATCTATAAGGGAGGGCTGAGTAGGCTTGTCAGGGACATTGTCATTGTACAGTTGATATCTATAAGGGAGGGCTGAGTAGGCTTGTCAGGGACATTGTCATTGTACAGTTGATATCTATAAGGGAGGGCTGAGTCAGGGACATTGTCATTGTACTGCTTTGATTTACAAAACACATCTTTTTTGTCGGATTTGTCTCCGTGTAAGAAAAGGTACAGACTATGACAGTCTTCGGCGTATTTTTCGACATTAGTATATCTCGCAGTTGATCTACGTGTAACTATTTTCCCTCGGGGACACCCCTGCCGTTCCCTGGCTCTGTCGGCCAATACATTACGATACCATGTAATAGTATCCTCAGAATCATTACACAGGGCAATTAATTGTCTTATATATGCATCATTTGGAAGGGATAATAGTTTATTATCCAAATATCTATAAAAATCCTGATTTGGTATAGGGTTATACGTAGAGCATTGACTATCGGTGAACACTGTTGGATTGTTTATATTTTGTCTATTTGGTGTTCCCATTTGAAAGAGATTCTTCAAATTCTGACTATTCATCGGGGGTGACAGATTAAATGAATGTAAAATCATACAGTAGCTCTTCAGAGAAGGGATAATTGTCAACAGAAATAATGAGATTTAAGATATTAAAATAGTAACTCTTTAGTGACAATAATTATACCCTTCACAGCTACATGTAGCCTAAATAACATATCAAAATGTTTGCCTCTTATCTCTTTAACTCAGGATTATGACTACGGGTCTAAATTCTTAATTATATAGAAAGCACCAATGGAGATGATTATCGGTTAAATTAACTTTGAACAGGACATGTGTAAAATTGGTGTGATTTCAGGGGAGTCGCTTGTATTTGTTTTAATTTAGTCTTACGACACTTGTTTTATTTTTTATATATCTAGTCATTCATACGAAACCACATCCTGACATGTGACACAATCATGTTTTTTATTAAAAACAAATGGTGTTCACTTTTGTCAATAGGCAAGTACATGTGCAATCTCCTCGAAAGAAACTATAACCACTTCCTAATTCACTACGTATCATTCCACTAGCTTATAATGCATGCCCAACAATCATGAAAAAATCCGCGAAGCTGTTTCCGGTATACTGTAATAATTTACATAAATGAGTTGGGTTTAGTGTAGCAGAGGTGTAAAGCTTTGAAATAGCGAATATATCCTGTATATTGGTACAACGATACTATCTTCTCAAGAAAATGTAGTTAAATTTAAAAAGATATATCAGTTTTAAGACCCGTCATTGTATAAAAAAGATAACTTAAAAGGTTTCACTGTTTATTTACGGAAAGAAATGGTAGATTTGTCCCTGTAAACATTTATTAATCTATACAGATGCATATAAACTACTCTAGAGTACAGGATTTTATGTCTGAATTTTGAATATTTTTTCCCTAATGAACAAGTATTTTTACGCTTTCAATGAGAGAGTAATAAAGGGAACCAAGGTTATAGCGGTAATCAAAAGAATGTCATCCACGGAAAACGACCATACATGCTAAAAACAGACATGCACAACAAAGAACATAAATGACTAAAATCGGACTCCACTAAAAACTGGGAACATGGACCAGGTGCACCGGTAGGATAAGCGTCCTCTGCTTTTCTAGAAACACCTGTCGAGTAGCCTATAAAAAGTCAAGTCCGGGGTAGACGAAAGGGGGGAAGGAAAAGTGAATGCTGGGGGCTGCATTGTATTTGATGCATCGTAATGCTTGATAACCAAATGTATTGTGAAATCCTTTTAGACATCATTGTAACACAAAACGGCATATCATATAGAAAAAAAACTGGCAATTACTAGAGAGACACCATAAATGCAACTTGTCACACCTTTTTTGTACTTTAATGATCTTCCACTCAGTCTGAAAACTGTCATATATGCAATAGAATTCATACTAATCTACTACAAGAACTAACGTTGAAGAAATCGCACCAGATAAAAAAACCTTAAATTTGTTTAATTTTTTAATTTTAAAAAGCAAAGCTGGCGAAGCATGACATATGTTTGGCTAATCTTGAATACAAAAATAAAAAAAAACACGACAGCCGCTACCTGCTGCTAGATCCTTGTTCAGTTAAAAATCATCGTGGTGTTTTAGAGTTGAAAACTGAAATATAAAAAAAAAAACTTTGTACAAACGCAACAAAGACGAAAAAAAATACTGCTACATACATGTATACATAACATCTATTTATCGAACAGAACATCGACCATTGTCAACACTCATGATAACATGTATCACGTTCTTAATAAAAATCAAGCAGGAGGTGATCCGTGCATGTCAAACACACAAGGATTTTACTTTTACTTCTAATTCGGAAACAATTACAAACCACATAACAAGTCTTCGGGGGCCTTTCAGATCTAGAGCTTACATAAAGATAATATGTTTACCCTTGGTGAAGACTTTGGTAATCTTTGTAAATATTTACTATTTCTGGAAAGCTTATACGATGCTGCATTCGTTGAATCTGATCCCTTTTCTGTTGCATTTTCGAGAGAAAATTATACAGTTTGTGCATGAAACACCATGAAGACAGTTTGAATGGTACATAATTTAAGGAAAAAATAAGGATAATTATTTTATTTCATGGCAGCAAGTTAGTTTCGCCTTTCTCGCCGACAATATTAATCGGCCCTACAAGAAAACTCTGGTCAACAAACTTTCATGGTTGATCGCAGTCATCTACGCTTTCGTTGTTGCATATCATAGTTATTTACCATTTTGTTGTAAAAAATGGCGATGAAGACTAATGTACATTGTACTTACCCGTTGTTATTTCGTTTCTCCAGCTTCGCCAGCTTCCGGCGCTTCATATTGTGCTTGGGCAAGAGTTGCCACATATACTGCCATGACGTAGACAACAAAGATGATTTTAGCGCATGCGTTCATTATTCTTTAACGGATTTCTTTTCTTTTCTTTAAGTTGCAACTGGGTAGTCCTCGTCAATCTGTCCACTATGGTTTATAATCAACACTTGTTTGAGTCTTCAAACTTTCCCGGGTTATATGTTGAGGACTATTATGCCAGCCGCAGAGCTTTTGTAAATTCACAACTTAAAAGTTGTTGAATATATTGCTTTGACAAGCCGTTTAAAGTCTGGTGATTGTAAAATACTTCTCAATCTTTTATATGCTTAGAATTGATGTTGTTATTTTGTTATTTTGTTAAAATTTTGTTCACGGCATTTTGTTAACATTTTAAACAAGTTTGACAATAATAAAACATGGTTGTTCAAATGTATCACGCTTATGTATGATTTGTATCACTTCCATGTTGAGTGTATATATCTCCGCCTAAAGGTAATCAATGTGATTATGATGTTGTTTTTTTTATAATTAAACATCATGTTTAGTTTAGGTTTGCCTCATTCGAAAGGTGTGGTAAACAATTTGCGCATGATACATATGTATGCATGTCAGATGTTAAGTACTGTTCTGTCTAAGAATCAGACAAAATATACTAGGGGTGGCCCATGAAGAAAACGGCGCAGATATTTGTTTTGTATTATCCAAGTATTTATACTTTACACTCAAGAATTATCCATTAAAGTGTTTGTAAAGTTTGCCTTTTTAAGATATTGATGGGTCAAATTTAGTTGAAATATACAATGGCAATATGGCGGGAAAATATTCCCACCTTTGTTTTCTGTATAAGCAGTGGAAAAATATCTACCTAACAGATGCCCCAGGATAAATCTAAATAGCTTTTCTGTTGTTTTCTAGATGTGTTGAATATATTTTAGGCAAAAAAGACCAAATTTAGGAAAATGATGTGCCACCCATTGCCTTATTCTTACACAGAATGGTACTTAAATGTTCCCAAAATGTCAAAGGTAAAATATTGATTATGTTGTACATGTGTACACTGTGAGCAACGATAGGTCAACAGTTTTATTACATCTATTTTTTTCAAAATAAAGAGAGGGAGAAAAAGAAAACGTTTGATATAATTACAATATTATAACTTCTACAAATATATGCATGAAAAACTCGAAACGCAGATGCAGAACCTTTGCAAATGGGAGAAAAGGGATATTTCAGTATCAAATATGATTTAAGGTTTTGCCAGTGAGCGACGGGGAAACTTGTAATGATGCTCGTGCTAATAAAAGTAATTAGAGTCGCACATTAAAACTGGCTACAGGCTAGCCACAGTAGATGCCACGTGTACATTGTATATAGATTTTCAAATACATGTACCTATAATTTAACTGAAAAATCTTTTATAACGCCCATGACAAGTGAAAGTTTCTTGTACTATTTCTTTTGTCAAAATAATTTTCATTTAGGAATTTACGCGATTATAATGTATTGTGTTGCTTGGGTGATGTCTCTACAAGTGGCGATATGCGTGATTTCTTTTTGTAAAGAATAGTTTGACTCCCATTTCAGCTTTGTTTATCATGATTGTAATACATGTATCACATCCCTGTTTTCGTCTTTGTTTTCCTTAAAAATGACAAAAACGAAACAAATCCGCTGAGGGGTATACGACAAACTGCACCGTACGAGTATACATGCTAAGCAGAGGAAACATGTAACATATGGGTTTTTTTTTCATATGAACATGTGGAAACATATGTTAAGAATAATGTGTAAAGATTTGTGTATCTGCATATGAAACACATAAAACAAAGATTTTCCTAAACGTTATATATGAAAATCATTCTGTTTTCATAGATTAAGTCATGTAGAAGACATATCATATACGATATACGTGTATGCACATAACCTGTGACGTTAACAAATGCACATCGCACTGACGCAACTGACAACTGACAGCTTTGTACAATTCCAAAAATGGTTACCTTTCATATTTTAGAAAAGCTAAGCTTCGATATGAATAATACAGTCAAAACTGCAAATATTTATCTACGACCAAATATTTGCATCGCAAATTTGATAGTTCTAACATCGTTCGGAATTTTTCAGACCCTTCTACAAGTTTACGTTATCTTCCCTGTATCAATTTGATCCGATGGAACAGTGTAGCGAATAGAGTCGTCACATTCTGAGACGTTGTATAATATTGATTTGTTGTGACATGCATCATTAATTTGATCCTCTATCCTACATAACAACACCTGGATGAACTGTCCCGTACTACCATACATCGTGTACTAAGTTACAGCCCTAGATTAATCCTACGAGGAGGAATCACCCGGCCTGCGAAAGCTAAATTTTTATGTAGCCTACCTGACCGAGTGGTCTAGGGCGCTGGACTTAGTGCAGGCTGTGTTGCCATAGATGTCACAGTGGTACGAGTTCGAGTCCCGCGGAGGGAACGACCAAAAATTTGCTTCGCAAATTTGACAGTTCTAACATCGTTGGGAATTTTTCAGACCCTTCTATATATATATATATATAAACGTCTCAGAATGTGAGGACTCTATTTGCTACACTGCTCCATCGGATCAAATTGATACAGGGAAGATATATAAACGTATAGAATATATATATATACATTCTAAGGCTAGTATTATTTGTCATTGACACACCATATGACTTAACACTCAGCTATTTTATTTTTTTCTGGATAGACTGCATCATCACAAACAATTCCAATTAAACGGAGCAGATATTAAACGAGATGGACTGTAACTCTAGATTGTGAACAGTGTTCGTACGTCCAGCGTCGAACCTTAAAAAATAATTCCTTGTTTTTCTTGTGATTAGACTAATTCACAAACATAAATAAATATAATTAACCGGAAATAGAATTGTATAAGAATTTAAATGAGAGCGATCGAAAGCAATACAGATTTAACGCAATAATCTGTAGAATAGTCGGTCGAATGTTTAAAATAAATATTTTAATTGTTCTTAATCGCCTTAATCTAATACCTTCTAATGTTTATATTCTCAGTGTTTATATCATTTTTACTACTGGTACAAAGTTTGCAATGAGGAGCATTTCCGTATCTGATAACTTGTAATGGCAGTATCATTCGAACCGGCGAAATCAATTCAAATGTCAGGTAAGGTATTACATGTAATACATGTACATGTTCAGCTATATAATCCAAAAAATCGTACTTACATGTACTTGTTTGGGGTGGGGGATCTTTATCTAAAGGCGTCGTGCATGTACTGTGTAACATTTGTATTTGTATTTATTTACTGTAACAATTTTGGTCGGATTGCACTCGACAAATAGAATGGTGAATGTCGGTTGGTGGGGTGGGTGGGCTTGCGGCCGGTAAAAATATTTTCGCAAAATTTTTCTCAGCAAATAAACCACACACACTACAGAAATATGCCATTATCTGGTATGCAAGTTCAATATGAGTGGCGTTTTCAGGTCTGCCGCTCTGCCACATCTTGTCTACTGACTTTACGGCATCCTGTCCATTTCTGTCTTTGATTGCACTGTGGATTACCTTTTCTGGTCCAATTTCCCCTGTATACCTTTAACAACACTCCATTTTACTTTGTTACATTATTGAAAGGGAAAACCCGAGGATTCTGAAAAGGTCATCTGAACAGAAAATAGAATGCCGTGTTGTTATATCCTACATGCAGTCACTGATAGGTTTGATTGTCAATATCATAACACATGTATATAAGTGTTACTCGTGTGCCCAGGTAGAAAGCTCTAAAGGGTATTAACTTAAAGAAGAATGCAATAGAAAACTTTGATCACAAATGTGGAAAGAACATGAGTATTTCAAAAACAGACACCACTAAAGCTCTATCAAGGTTTTTTTTTAAGAAATGATATTAGTCAATTCTGCAAACGGACCTTATGGGTCGCGCAGTAAATTAAAGGATTTAATTTTAATTCGATTAAAATATTTCCCGCCATTTTTTTTTCATTACAGATCAAATATCACTAGTTCATGTTTACCCCATTTTCTACCTCCTTCATTACTTTGACTGGGCGCATTTACGCAGTTCAAGTTGACCAACAAGGTTTACTGATCACACTCTAACTGACTGATTCTTAGGCGAACCTATACTTAGTGTAGCCGTAAAATTATCGCTTTACATAGTCAAACATTAAATTTCAGAAAGGGTCTCGGGATTTCCGGGGGTTTTGATCTTTTGTTGAAAATTGTTAATACATAGGCAAATGACATCTTATAACTCCTCATGTAATGAACGTGTGTATAAACGAACGGTCCTATCGTTTAAACGCATGACAGACGAACGACGAAAAATTGAAAAAATACAAATAACGGGAAAAAATGGAAAAAAAATAAAGTAAGAACTTATGAAAATACCCAAAAAATAAATATAGCAAAAATATTTAAAAAAAAGTTGAATAAAGGAAATAATGAGTGTACAAAAATTAACAAACGCTTCTATCGTGCGTTTAAACGAACGCAAAAGCACGATAAACGATGCACGAACGCTAAAATAGGAAACGTGAACGTTTCAATGAGTAATCAAGGGAACCAAGGTTATAGCGGTAATCAAAAGAATGTAATTCAGGGGCAAAGACCAGACATAGAAAACAGACATGCACAACAAAGAACATAGAGTAACTAAAATCATACATACAAAGTAACAAAAGCAAATGAGCAACTCGGACTCCACAAAAAACTGGGAGCATGGACATGGTTCATTGGTAGGGTAAGCGTCCTCTGCTTTTCTAGAAACACCCGCAGATTTGCTCATAAAAAGTCAAGTCCGGGGTATACAAACGAGGGAAAGAAAATAATGACCCGTTGAATAAATCAGTTTTCATGGTGCAGATTGATACACCATAACGATCCAATGGGAGTAAATGTCAGTACCAGCCCTAGATTTTCTTTTCATTCTAGCGCCCCATACCGACTCAGCGGAAAGCTCGATCACAGTCGAAAACAAGACAGATCACGACGTCAAAATTAAAGTCAGAGTGACGGAATCACAACTGTTTGTTGCAAAACCCAACGTTGCCTTGATCAATGCTGGATGTGTACAAATCATCATACGTAAGCTTAAGACTTTTGCAAATATAAAACACGGTTATTATAATCATTATTATCAATATTTGTATAGCGCGTTATCTAATTGAAAATTACTCTAAGTGCATCACAATAATAAACACTAAAACGCAACCAACATGTAGACCAAGTATATGCATATGTATAATTACATATATTATGAAACTGTCTATTGATTGATTGATTATTGGGCTTTAACTCCCGGCGAACAATATTTCAGCTACATGTATATTCAGGCGATGACATGAAATGGATGATAAAATGAACATGAAATGATGACTATTAATGATAATAATGATAATAATGAAACAAAAACAGGGACGGGACACAAGGATATTAGGGTCGACAATTTTTTATTGCCACTAGAAAAAGGGGGGTGGGAAAGGTCGGACAATTTAGCCTCCTGTGGCGAAGCGCAAATGTTCCTTCTTCAATCGAATACCACAGAAGGGTTCTTTAACGTGCGATGAACGTGGCATCTTTCCCAACACGGTGCACCACTATGGTTTGCGGTCAGGTTTTCCATATTATAGCCTGACAACGCCAGCATGTAACACGCCAGGGGTACCCCAGTCCACCACCGGTGGCACACAACCAAGTTGCTCTGTGGGCAGAGCACTCTTGCCCCAAGGTAAGGTTCAGAGCACTATTTAGTCGCTTTTTACGACAAGCTTAGCGCTGTTGCAGGCCTTTTCCTTTGACACCCGGATCTGCACGGGGCCGAAATATTTCTGTCCCCTTTTGTAATGTTCTCACTCCTAAATATAAACTGGTTAACTTAAGGAAGTTTCCATGTTTCGGAAACCCTTGTAACGGAGTATCGGTTATATATATTTCCCTTAAGTGTCAGCGTTCCATGTAGTTCAATTTCTAACTTTGCAGTCACTGCGTTCCTTTTTCTAGGTTGCTGTTGCTGCTGTAGGCCTATTCTTTAGACACCCGGACATGCACGGGGCATTAAACAGTCTAAATGAACCGTTAGGCTTAAATGTGCTTTTGAAGCAAGAAGCAAACTGGTACCATAATATAACGGACGCAGTCGAAGGTTAAGCAAGAGCGTGAAAGAGAGAGAGAGAGAGAGAGAGAGAGAGAGAGAGAGAGAGAGAGAGAGAGAGAGAGAGAGAGAGAATCAAAACGACAAAATTCGCTACATCGAGCAACAAGTGATCAATATGCTAGTTTCTCTTCGACAATTTTAGGAGGACAATTTTTCACCAAAGTTTCGGCATTCCAGTGGTTACTACTTGTGCCCCTCCCCCAGCCGATCTGTTTCTTTATTCTTATTAATCGGAGTTCCTTCAAAATGTTGTGAAAAACAAAAAGGTTAATGAGGCTAGATCCTTTAATTTCACATATAGACATATTGACGATGTTCTCTCCATCAATAATCCTAAATTTGGAGAAAGTCTTCCGTTTACTTATCCACCATGACTAGAAATTAACAAGACTACTGACACAGCTTCCTCAGCGTCATTTTCAGACACTCACCTCTAATTTGACGAAAGTAGTCATTTCAGTACAAAAATATATGACAAGCGAAACGATTTTGATTTTAAATTATAAATTTCCCCTTCTTTTGCAGTATTATACCAGCTATCCCTGCAGATGATGTTTATATTTCTCAGTTGTTTTGGTATGTCAGAGCTAGTACCGACTATTCTGACTTCTTAGTATACCACCGTTGCATACGAGACAGGCTTTTTAGACCAGACTTACAAGAAAATAGGTTTTATACGTTGCCTAAAAAGGGTTTTATTAAAGATATCCATTTCTAATTGAAAAATATTCTGATTTTAAATGATGGATTTTTAGAATGTCTGCAAATTGATTTTCTATAGTATTGGCTTGTATAGTATTCATATTATTCCATCTTGAACTTGACGCAACTTCCACACAAAGTTCAAGACTTGTTGAAACTCGTGGCTGGGAATCACATCATGTCTTTTTTATATTTAATTATTTTATTTTTACTTCATGTACAATGTATTTATCTGCTGTACTTTTTCAACTACTGGTTTTATCAGTATTGATGGGTGGCAATTTGATGCTGCCTATTTGTGTTGAAGTATTCCGGAAATACTTAAAGTAACGAATCGTAATGGGAGCGACAGGTAAAGCAGCTATAAATCTGGTTTAAACCAGCTTTCATTTTGAAATGCCTGTACCAAGTCGGGATAATTGGGGTGGTTTTCCAACTTTCCGGGTTTTACCCTGATATTGCCATTTGTTATACGGACTTACACACTATCCCTTTTGACTACTTACCTGTTTGTATCAGTTGTGTGATTTGGTTATTAAACGACTAAGAAGAACCATTGAGGAGTGACTTTTCTGGACAGATTTGTATATTTAAGCACAGAAAATCATGGGAATGTAATCCAGGGACAAAGACCAGACATGGGAAACAGACATACACAACAAAGAACATAAAGTAACTAAAATCATGCATACAACATAACGAAAGGAAATGAGCAACTCGGACTCCACTAAAAACTGGGAGCATTTTCTCAGGATTTGTACATACACATCAATACAATAGTCAATAATAATATGATTTCAGTGAGGTATCGTCCCCCAATGATAGATTTCCCCGTCAAACCAAAGTGCCAAATTCAGTACGTGGAGCTAGATGACGTACTAGACAGCACAGATGTCGTAAGTTTGGGATATAAAAAAGATAATATTTTGTAAAAGGACGATTAAATGTGACCGTTTAACATAAACAAAAAGCTAATTTTATCTTATTTACCGTTACATCATCTCTTTGTGGTAATTGGAATAAATTTTAGAAAGAAAATCAAGCTAAAAGTGTACTATTTCTTTAAGCTTACATTTAATGGTCGTCATCGATGCCATAGTACAAATTTAAACGCCACCTCTTTTATGCTAAAAAAGGTGGGGGGCATAGGGAGAAATCCAGGATCTGTTAACAAATCAAAATACAACCCCTCTCCAACAACATAAACAGTCAACACAATACATTTGCGACAGAAAAACAAAATATTTCTGGGAAGAAGTTTTTTCATGACTACGAATGATCATCTTCTGAAATAGTGTGTGTGTTTATGTGTGTATGCGTGCGTGCTTATTGCACCTGTGCAAACACATGCAAGTAAATCTATGTGGAATACGTCCTGTAGCAATTTAGCAAAAAACTACACACTGTCGAATAAATCAACCTAACAGTTTATCCCAGTTCATATTGATGAAACATCTGGCTATAAATACATGTAACATGCGCAATAATATGATTCTGATATTTCCAGTTCGAACAGCACCAAGAGAGGATACAACAGAGAAATTTTAGAATAAACTTTCCTGAACCGGACGTTTCTTACTCAGGAAACACTAAGGTGTGTTCCATATCTTACAATAGTAATTTTATTTCCCTTGAATAGCCTAAAACATTTCATACGTACATTCTCGATGAGACGGATATACATGTACATTTATGTATGGTTGAATGAATAATACCAATCACCGGTTACGTGCCAGATCGCCACGTGAAAAGTAGAACTTTTACATTCTTCAAATACGGACGATTTTTAATGCACTTGGATGAAAAGACAATTAATATAAATATTTAAGGGACAGACGTGTAAAATAATTAACGCGTTTTTGCTTTGTTTTATTTTGTTTTGTTTTGTTTTGTTTTTTTGTTTTGTTTTTTTTTTTTTTTTTTGTGTGTGTAAACCATAAAGCAGACATAACAGATAGAACACATAACCTTTAAATTATACAAATTCGCATAAAATCTTCCAGTGTTTAATTCATTTCATGTGACTACGCATCAACTGGAAAGCTCGTATTCTCTTAAGGAGATGGACTTAGGGTAATGGACACAATTCTTACAAATTATTGGAACGTTTGTATTCAGCATTTTACATCAACCTCATGTAAGCATCAAAATAACTTGGATTGATTTCATTAGGTTTTAAAAGGGAGCTTGAGGTCTCAGTCTTGTTTTCTTTTCCCCGTAGTCTTCTATAGTATACCTTAAATTTTCATGATTTTAAAAAAAAAACAGACATGGAGTTTCAGTCTAACTCTTGACCATGTTTTTCAATTAAGGAAATGTCAAAAATAATTTTTAGGTCCATTTTAGAAAAAAAGGCACGAACTTTGGTACACCAAGACAGGTCAAACTAAAATTAGACTTTTTCTACTTTCATTTTTATTTTGAGTTCACAAAATAGACCCCTTTTCTGAAGCATTACTTTTCATGAAAATACTGTTTTTTTTCTCAAAAACATTTTTTTTTGTTATCGCACACCCGCTGAGGAATATGTAATACAAGACTGATACCTTGAAAGACTTTGGTGAAATTAAATATAATACAAACATACCACTGATTTTTAGAGTAATGTCTCTTACCCTAGGTCTACTTCCTTCAATTAAGCTAATCATCTATGTCTGATACGGTCATGTTTATTTGTACACTTGTTGTGCATAATGAGCAGTTGCTCATATTGAAAGTATAGTATAAAATGCTATCACCACTAAAAAAATACGAAATTGTTGCTCACTATTTGATATTTCTCCTGCAGATAATCAACAATACTTGAAAAAATGGTGTTACAATGTTTTTACAGCCAGTCAAGGAGAGAAAACGAAACTTTTAAAACTTACATACATGTAAACAGGGGGCCAGCGATGGTTGTTGGTAAACAGAGCTCTTTATACCATTTTTTTTTAACTAAAGGCCATTTAGAAGATTCTATTTGGATTATTCGATTTATAATCGGTGAGAGTGCCGCTGCTTCACCCTTCCGAACTACCCGATGTCACTTCTAGTTTTTTGTTGCAGTTCATATTGCTAGAAATAAGTGTTTTAATTTTTATGTGATGTCTTGTTACCTTACAATGTGTCTTCAGTTTTTAGATGTAATTTATTCTGTTAGCTACAAATTGTTTCTTAATCGATCTCGTTTTCTGTTTTTACGTTCAGGCTTTGATGTACCTGCATTGATGTACCTGCATTGATGTACCCGAATTGTCCAATTACTGTATGACATTTCGGTATTTTTTGCCAATATTTTGCACTACAACTGTTCTGTAGTTTCATGCGGAAGTCCGTATCGTATTAATGATTTTTACATGTATTACCTTGTTACACGCATTTAAGTTTCTAATATAACATTCGTTGTGGCGTGGAATTTCTTTGGATATCATCTTAAAATTTTAAGGGTGTAAGTTTTTTTTTTATAAACGCATGCGCTGGCATTATTTTAATGTCTGCATTAGAAAAAAAAAATTGTCGTTTTAATTTAAATTGGACATTAACAAATACTCATTTTGACAGTAAACTCAATATGTGTCAATACATCCGAGTCTTCCGATCTACATGTACGCGTTTTGTATTCTTCGTGATGCATGTACAATGCAGGTCTACACTTACCCTAATACAGGTTCAAATGTAGGTCAACACTTACAGTTTACTACACGTACAAATGTGCATGTAGGCCAACACTTATAGGTTAATACATGTGCAATTATGTATAACTGATTCATTTATTTTGTGCAATAACAATGCAATTGTACCGTGAATAAAAGCGATTTATTTTATCTGAAATTCTTTGTGAATGTAAAAGCATATTTTATTATATTAATTTCAAGAATACGATTGCTTATCAAGGGGGTCAGCGGCTTCCTTGGCTAAATTGTCATTTTTATATCGACTGTACTGCACATCACCCATCTACCAACTTGTAGAAATAACATGTTTGCACAAATTCAAATTTAAATTCAAATTATTTATTGATATAAAATCGAACAAAAGGATTGTCATCAGAACAATACAAACGTAACACAGAATACAATCAACAACTTTGTAAGGGAACATTTATATTATTATATCATATACATTTGTGGTTCGTTTATACATGTAACGAATCTCAGGGTATTGTCTTAGTTACTTCATCATATGCATCGTTGGTTTTATCCGATTTTTTTTCAAAATTAAGATTATCTCCCTCTTTGATATCTGGTTTGCAATGCGTATTTATATAAATGCTAAATAAAAAAAAAACAATTGTTTTTGTTGCTGTTGTAGTTGTTTTTGTAAACTTGCATACTTTCTCTTTTATTCGTGTATTAGTTTGTCCTTCTTATCTACCTCGTTGAGTTGTCGTCTGCTGTAGTTCATATGCATGTAAACTAGGCTGAGGGGGATGCCGTTATAAAATATATAAGTTTACTCAGAATTAGCTTTCTTAATATGATTTGATCTCAGAGTAGGCATTGCATGTATACCTTTAACACAAAACTCCGTGATATGAAAATCACTACTGGAGAGGAGAAAACTAAACTTACTTTTGATTGGACAATGAATGATAACTATGGACTATATCAGTTATGTCCCTATACAGCTTTTGCACTCAGACTCTTTCAAGACGAATCCAGAGATTTTGAAAAAAAAGGTAGTCCAGAGGTGTTCAAGTAAAAAGTGGGATCCAGGCTGTTATTTGCTCATTTTTGCCCAAATATTGCACGATATGGACACATTTTCAACAAAAACGGAAGTCCCACGATCCGCTTCTTTTTTGCAAGAACGTTAAAATATATAAACTTACTCTCTTATCGCTAACATCACAATGGGGTTAAGCGGATGTTTGATTAATGAGAAAGTACAAGGTAAAATATGGGTGGATTGATTGTAACGAACAATACTGGATGACCGTGACAGAACAATTAAGAGACTGACGAACGGCACGACCGTAGCGGACTTATTTGATACGAGAGACCAGAAATACGGAATATCAACAAACAATATACCGAGGTTCCTCAGATAAAAGGGCGTGCTATAACATTATTTGCCATTTTTTGGGTCATTTCTACACATGAAAAGGAAAAATTTTCCAATAAAAAGGAGCGGTTCCACACCCCTGCACCAACCATCCCCAGCATCCGCCACATAAAAGGCATATACTGTGAAAGCACTATTGTTCCTGGGTGACCAATTTTCGTGGTTTTCATGGGTAGGCCACACCACGAAATTTGGTTTCCGACGAAAAGGAGATTTCCATGGATGTGATTTAATGAAAACCACAAAACTCGCGTTTCTTCCCTAATCTTCGAAAATTGGTATCCACGAATTAAAGTACTTTCACAGTACAAACACAATGTACATGTAGCTAATTGAATAATAATAATAATTATTCCGTTAGTGTAGACAATAGGTTTATATAATAAATGAGGATATTAATGCATATTATAATATTGTTATAATATATGTTATGTAGTAGAGAAGGTGTATTATATTAATTATTATAAATCCTTAAACTGAACTTAAATGAACCAATATATATTTATTTAATGTAGTTGGGAGCTGAGTCAAATGAATGGTTTACGATTCATTGAAGACATAACTGCCCCCTTCTTTGTTCCAGGGAAACATCAGAAAAGTTTCCAAAGATTGATTGTCGAATCTGTTTATTCAACGTGCTATATATTTGAAGATGGTATTTTATGGTATTTTGTACAAACCACAGCTTGCAGTAGAGGCCATTTGGAATGCATGAATTTATTAAATATATCAATTTTAACATTATTCAGTGATATATTTTGCAATTCAACGTTTATCATTATGGTAAAGTACCAACTCTCATTACAAAATATTTTTGTTTCTCACGATACGGACATCTCTTGTCGCATGTTACGGTCATCCTTAGAAAAGAAGATTCTTCGAAACGGCCACCCCGCCGATATTTTTCCCAGGTAATTTCTCATTAATCATATATTTTAACCATATGCTTTCCGCTTCGAATATCAAGCATTGATGAATGATTAACTAACATATTTATTTTGTTGAATATAACATGAATAGACAACTTTATTAAAGAACTCAAAATTATTCTTAACCGAATTTCCATCCTCCATCCTGGAATGACCGGAACGACCTTTACGGTTGTCCGCTTTACCCATGTGAACATATGATTATATCTTATCTTAAAAATGATTTTAAGTATTCTATAATATGCTGTCTTAGTGTGAATTGTCTCTAAACATTTCACGCATACTCCCGTCGCATCAAGTACCATATTCTGACCCTTGTGTAGTTAAGTATTTATACATTAGGCCTTTAAATTGGGTCCTTAAATCATTTATCTATGACATGAATGAACCGTGCTCAAATCTTCAATCACAAGGAGGTTATGTGCTTACTGTCTATACGTACATTACGTATAAATTTGCAACAGCCTAAATTTAGAAATATATCGAGGAAAAACATGCGTATACATGTACACTTTCTCGCATATTTTTATCATTTTGGCTTGAAGTGACTTTCTTTTCGTACATCTTTCGAATTACTTTACAACAAGTCTATTGAGTGCAATGGTATTGATCATCCTGTGACCTTTGCATTATGAGAGTTTTATTCATTTATCATTGACAAACATTTATTAAAGATGAAAGTAAAAATAATCATTTTAGCTAGAAATGCTAAGAATAGCTAGATATATTTTAAGGGCTGTAAATCATAATTACCACCAGCAGATACATAAATACGAATTGTCTCTTTACGGGAGGAAACGTAAAATGTATTTGATATTGTCCGCTGAAAAATTAAATGATAAAGTACATTGTAGGTAACTATCGAAAGTTTGTAATTATAATAGCTTCAGCCGACGAATATCAGAAGTTACTTAGTTTCGAAAGTATGGCGTGCTTCCCTCCCGACTCAGTTCATCAGTTGGTTGTTAATTATTAATAAATAGTATTTTTGTCAGCTAAAATTTTCAATAATGACGTGAACCATTTTACGGTCGCAGAGGATACGCAGCTTTGTTTGCATCATTACAAAGTCTAGAATTGAGAGAAAGATCATTTATTCAATATTTGATTTCTAGCAAGAACATATATAATAATGAATAACCATATGAATAAATGACATAACAAGATGCAAAGGTGGGGTCTAAAAGTGTCTCAACCAATTATATAGCATAATTTCACACACACAATTAAATTTTTTACAATAAACATGGAAAGTGGGGCCTAAAAGTGCCCCATTATATATAGCATAAATGCATATATAAACAATATTTAGAGAAAAAATAATAACAATACAAACAAAACAAAATCAAAAAGCGAACGAGCAAACTAATCTTGGTAGGGTGGTATGAGGGAGGGTTTTTTTTCCGCTACATGTCTACATGTATATCAGTCAAGTCTTCAATGAAAGTAATTTCCCTCTTATTATGGTGAAATTAAGATTCTAGCATCCCATGGCAAGTGGAAAACTTATCAAAATACTTCAACATAAGGTTGAAGTATACAAACTGTACATAAACTGTGGCACCAAAAGTATGAAAATATCCACATAATAAATAAATTAATTAAAAACTTGATGTATTAGGCTCGACACAATTCAATGACGTAATCACAAGCACTTCGGAGTAAAATGAATAATTCAGCGGTCTGTAACTTCATTAACGACAAGCTAAGGCATGTCGTCGCCATGTCACTTCGGTTGTTTATGGGAGTCCACATTGCTAATGCTTATGATCTTATGTGTACTATCTTGTTTCCAATATTTCCAGCTTTTATGTGTATTCTACTTTATTCAGTTGGCTTCATTGTGTCGATTATCTTTATCCCGTGTTTTCACGTTTAGGCCATGATTTTTGTTTTCAAATAGACAACCTCCACTGGTATATAGTGGGGCTGCCTATCTAATATAGTGGTACATGTGGCAAGCTCCGGTAATAAAACAGATGGCACTAGATAAACTAAGTAGAAACAGGTTTGAGGAATCTGCTCAATAAACAGAAAGGTTGATACCTGTTTATGAAATGATGGACTAAAATCCCCTTCATATTACAGAATATGCAATCATTATTGATGGCCGCTAAAGATAATTATAACACCCGTCAGTAGTTATATCTCAGAACCCCAATTACATGTACCGCTGGCTTTGATTTCCGTGACATTTAGACGGACTACATTAAAAACATGCAAGACACAGACCATTTTATTAGCGAAGGTGGGAGGGGGGAGGAGCTAGAAAAAATAGATATTCCAAATTTTATGGATTTGTTTTGCCCAACCATGGAAAAAAATAAGAATAACGATTTTATAGAAAATATATTTTTCCATAACTTAACGAGGCATATTTTCAACAACAAAAAACATTGATTTCGACTGCTTCTTAAATATTAATAAAAATTGCGCGCTTCGCGAAAAAAATTCTTATCTGATGTCAAATTCCAGACACCCCCCCTTTTTCAGGACAAATATGGTT
Organism: Perna viridis; assembly: GCA_037379345.1. Lineage (NCBI taxonomy): Eukaryota > Metazoa > Mollusca > Bivalvia > Mytilida > Mytilidae > Perna > Perna viridis. The sequence goes on along the minus strand of CM074522.1, from coordinate 36,688,047 downwards.
GGTGCCTATAATAAGCAAAACGGAACACAATATGTAGTATTATGCAGAGAATCGTACTGCATGACAGCTGACGAATGAACTGAAGATCGCTCTTTGATTATTTTTTTTCAGAAACCTAGACAATCCCGATCCCCTAGGACTATTTGGTTAAATATGGAGTTCCAATTACACTGCAATGGCTATACACAAATCTGTGTAAAAAAAAACATTGCTTCAAGTTTCATATTGCGTCTAGTACATGAAAAATTCAAATGCCGCAGTTGCAGTTCCAACAAAAAAAGGAGGCTTCGTTGATTAGACCCCATATTGTTGGCCAATTTTGATAAGTCTGAATACTTGCGGGGAGAAATGACCAATTATACAATGTAACCTACATGTGAAAAACCTTCTCTGGATCCGCCATCGTATATGCTGCATGACCATCCAGCGTGCCAGTATGGTAGATAAAATGCAGCAAGCTAGTGGGCTAGTTGTATGTAAGTTCTAGTGTATATACAGGTTACAAGTATTTGCGATTTAGGTAGATCTTACTTAGTACACTCATGTATATTGGATCACAACCACTCCAACACATATATTGCTGTTCTAGAATTATCTATTGCATTACATATACATAGATTGTTGTTCTAAAAAATATTCCTAAGACTTGTTATATACATTAACATAGTCAGTTTATTGTTGAAATGTACACAAAATACTAAAGTTGGTCATTGTGTCTCGTTTGTCAATACATTTAAAGTCACCAACCGGGGCGATATTTAAAGGGTACGATTTGGAACATGTAACACGCGTTCAAAATTTAGAACAAGTCACATTCCAAAGACGTTGTAAATCGAAAAATGAGGACAAAATATAGGAAATAGATTTTAGTGGCTAATTTGAACATAATATAAAGTAACCATAACAAAGAAAAACAAATAAATGCCCATAGGTTAAATACCATGCTCGCTAGGCTAAACTACCGTTGTGGCTATACGTGAATACGTGAACTTAAATAGCATACATTGTACCATGGGGTCAGGCGCAAGGTAAAATATTAATTAATACAAAAAAAAAAACTATTTGTAAACACCTAGATGAGTTTTGCACTATTTTATACACACTTTTGTTTAAGTTATTATTATTATTATTATATTATTATTATTATTTTTATTTTTATTTTATTTGCCTTTTCTTTATTTTTTAAATAGTTTTAAAGAATCTTTTATAAAGTTTTGTTTGAATGATTACGTATTATGCAGGTTGACGGTAATAGTGTGTTTGTACCATTGAGTTGTTACAACACTAGTCTTGTTTAATTTGTGTTTGTTTAATTTTGTCTAAAATCTGTGGGAAATATAGCCTGCAACCCCTCCCCCTTTTTATAGAAATTGTTGGATCCATCCATGGCGAAGTGTCAGTCACAAAACACCTATATAACTTCACTGTATCTGTTTATGTCACTTGAAGTGCTACACTTAATTCACTAAGAGGCGACCAATTTGGGGGGATTTTCCGTGGTGAGAATATTTATTTTTGAAAATTTTCGGGCCGAATAATTTATTTTCAACCTCATCAGGGCAAGATTTTTTTTAAAATTATTTTCTTTTTATTTTATGATATATGTGGACTGGACTCAATAAGTGGATTTATTTATTGTCTAAGCTAGAAAATTTTATTTTTAACTCACAGGACCAGAATATTTACTTCCAAAAATTGCTAGCCCCTCAAAATAAATGGTCGTACCCGTATAGATGGTCAGCTTCAATTTTAGACATTTAAGTAGCGTCACAAGGGGAATAGACTCCATATATGAACAGCTAACACACACGTGCAGCAAGTGATTTAACACAACGTGATTTACTTTAAATTAAAACAATGGAATCACCGAACTTAAACGAAAATTAGTTTAAGCATTAGACCCATGTTCAAAGTATTTCAATAGAAAATGTTATTCTTAGACAAAAATAGTTACACGCGAGTAACACGTGCAAATTAAAGTAAACACATACTATATAACGAAAATACGTATGGTGCATATGTCAAAGAGACAAAACACACACTGGAATGAAAATATCAGGCCAAGGCCACGTTCATTGGTCTTCAATAAACCACGAGGAAATCCTCGTACCACAGGTTAGGCTGCAGCTGGCCCCAAAACATCATTATACACTAGTACAGTGAAAAAATTCCCCCTATATATTCAAATAATTAACACAAAACTGATCTAAAGTTTAAAACGAAACAAGACATACATTACAGAGGCCAGAAATTTTTGACTTGGGACAGACGCAAAAATGCCCCTATATACTCAAGTAGCATTAAAAAAATCATACTTGTACTGGTACATGTAACTACATTTACTCTATACAGCAAAGGTGGAGATTACAAGTTGACTTACTTCAATGGCAGAGGAAGAGCAGAAGTCGCCAGACTGTGCTTAGCAGCTGCAGGGGTAAAATTTACCGACAATAGGATAGAGCAATCCGATTGGCCAGCATACAAACCCAGTAAGTAATTTTAATTCGGTTTCACTTGATATTCGTTTAATTTGTTGCTTTTTGGATCGCTTTTCACACACAGTTTCCCAAAAGATTATGAGGTGTTTATATTTCCTTTATTCGGTTATTCGATCATGAACACAAGAATACGAGAAGAATGCCGTAATGTCAAAAGTGTTGGAATACGTAGACAAAAAGTACAGTTTCACTGATACATGTTCTCGCCTGAATATAGCTTAAATATTGCTGCTCGGGCGTTAAACCCCAACAGTCAATCAGCTGATACATGCACATGTACATACAAAACATATAACTATAGAGCACTATTAAAATTCATCAAGAATTCGCGAACTATAAAAAAAAGGGAAAAACGCTGGTATTCCGGATGGGTAAGCTGCTCCAACTAGTGCTGGTTGTATCCAGTGTGGGAGAGAAAAAGCAGTTAAAATGCACATTGTTGGATAGAAGGATATTGTTTGCCAATAAGAAAATTTATGACACTTCATTGTGGCCAATCAAATCATTGTGACGACTGATTACAACATCTACGTGGATCATTGGAAAACAAAATAAATAACAATTTAAAAAAAAAATAGAAATAAATAATTTTGGACGGATAAGATTTCACTTTAAAACAGGATTTTGTTTAGCCTGTTGCAGGTTTGTGTATATTGTGAACTACAACTACTAGAATTTATAGGATAATAATACTTAAAATTGGTTAAATAGATACAGTTTGGTTATTACATGTGTATTAAAATATGCAATATTGCGTTACATGTAGCGTGTGAATTTCATTTTTTTCATGCTTTTATATAATTCAATTTTAGAAACACCTTTGGGATTTTTACCTGTATTGGAACTGAATGGAAAAGAGCTGACGCAACAGTTAGTGGTCAACAGATTTTTGGCTGAAAGATTCGGTACGTTACCATTATGAAAACGTTAAGCTATTATTACATAAAGGATTTTCGGATAAACATAAGATATTTTCTATAATAATATTGAACATTTTAAGAAAGATAGATTAGCACCCTGAAACGCACGGATCCCCGTTTGTGCCATGATCTAATTATTGTCGGAAATGCAAAATAAGGGTTAAATGTATCTCAGGTTAATTCCAAGCATGTGTGGTACAGTGTCAGTTGTTGACATATTAAGGTTTTACAACTATATGAACATACAATGCCTTGATACTTAAAAAAAACATTTTTGGACTTTTAGTTTCTAGCTTCATGCTGTAGGGATAATTTGGATTTTTGTATTTATTAATATTGGGTTATTTGATACGTATACTATTGTAGGGTGCTTTATGGGATTCTTCTGGTTAAACCACAAAGTCTGTGTTCCTTTAATGGTCCGTTTTAAAGTAGTTTGTTAATATGATGGAGTCAATGACCTTAATTGACAGCGAAGTCCGAAGTCCGAAGCGTAAAGTATTAGGTTCACTTTTCAACAAATTGGACTCCATGCCATTTATAATATTGCAAAGTTTGTTTAGAATTTTTTCATCAGCATCCAAGAATATTCAAAATATTTGTAAAATTATGGGAAGAACAATTTCTGGTTCAGCGTAGATTGAAGGGTTTAACAAGATCCTTCCAATCGGAAAAACTGTTTTTAGAAAAAAAATGTCAGAGTTATTCCAAAAAAATGACATAGACGTCGTTTAAATGTTTTGTCTAGCCGTCATTTTTACTATTTATGAAGCTTCAATGAATTGGCGTGGACAAAAACTCTCAAGTGTCAATATGATGAATTTCTAGAGGAATTTCTATTCATTTTAGATGACATTCCTTACCTAGAGGAAGTATGTCGTTTAGTTGGTAAAATTTTCCTCCATGAAGAAGGATGGATAGTGCCCCCTTACTGGGTTTATTTTCATAACAATGTTGACTATTATAAGGTTTGGTAACTCATGTTTGATCCCCTAATTCCTTTGTTTTACTATCAACCCAAATGTTTGACGCAATTCTGCTCCAGGTCTTATGGGAAGTAACTCAATGGAGAAAGCGAAAATTGACGAAGTCATGACCACTGTATGTGACTTTGCTGTAGACTGTGTTGGTACAATGTTTGCTTCAGACAAGGTGACGTATTTTAATATTAGTCGGTTATGCATGTGACATTTACCACGGGACCGATTGTTATTAAAGGCGCTAAACTTGCAATCACAAGATCGATATCGCTGTGGGTTCAAAACCCACATATGCCCAAGTTTTCAGGCAACCTAACCTAGGACGAGCGTACCGCTTCATTGATTTTTCAAACCTAGAATATCAGGCTTTAATCCCCTACAAACATATATGACGACCATGCCAGAAGCTTAAGTTAACTGTTTACTTTTACACGCACGTGTATTCAATGACGATGAACACAATCAATATTAATACATTGTACCATAACCTTATACATTTCTTAAACATAAAAAACCCCAACTTCTTCATGCATTGATTAACAATTAAACCATGACGCTTTGGTTTACCATTCAGACCAAATCGACCTTCACTTTATTATAATTCGATAAACATTCCATTCATTATTTTCTGTTTTACAGGCGGCTGCTGTCAAGAAAATTCTAGAAAACAACGCTCCAACTGTGCTAAACTACCTCAAGAAAACAGCAGAAAATAATCCAACAAGAAGCGGATATTTAGTCGGAGGAAAGGTATGATGAAAATTGTTAAAAGGCGCGGATCCAGAAAAGAAAGGGAGGTGTCTTCAAGACCTTTAATGGTCAATATTTGCTCCTAAACTGCTGAAAATAAACAAAAGTTTTCTCCATTTTTCCTTATCTTCAGTTTTTTTTATATTTTATCTATTTTATTTGGTTCACTACATTGAATATGTAGATCGTCCTTGTTTTCTGTTCTTAAGTACAGGCCATGTACATGGATATAGATGTACACGTATTTGAATTGTTTAATTATTGACGCTTGTATTATTTTTTGCCGATAATCAACCTGCCGGAACCCCCCTTGATCTTTTTGCTTATTGGTGTTCTTTCCTTTAAAATCCATAAGGATTTTTATCCATACTTTTGAGTTGTTGAGTTACAATGAAAAACAATTAAAATTGAAGGTCCTGATTAAAAGGTACCTCGCCTTCTAGCTCGATTTTGATTATTGTACACGTACAGGTAAAAACTTCTGAAGTAAAGATCAATCACATCGAATGAATGTCGACACCATTTAAAAGGTGGATTTTTTTTTTGCGTTAGGTGCACGCTGCTAGCTTGATGGTGTTTAAGGTACATCACAGATTTGCATACACATGTACAAACAGCAAATACGTACAATGTACATTGTGTACGTATTTTTTGTTTGAATTTGTGCTATAGTGAAGACCAAGTGCGTTTTCATATATGCATTTATATTTGTTTGTACTTTAATTGCTGTCCGTATTATAATTTAGTTTCTTAACCGTACATTTTTTTCTAGATATCAGTAGCTGACCTTGCTGCATACAACGCCTTCGAAGCATTATCAGGACTTTCAGATTCAGAATTAAACAAATATGAAGTTTTAAAAACATGTAGAGACAAGGTTGCAGCAAACCCTAACATAGCCAAATACCTCAAAGATCGACCTGTTACGCCATTTTAATGATTTACAAACACTCAAACTTCCTGAGAACAGATCCGTGAAAGAGTTGGGCAGGTGATATTGAACATTAACGAGTCATTCATCCTCACCTTTTTGCGTAGAAAATATTCATCACCGAAACAACCCTTTTACATTTTAAATTGCAGATCTAGGATAAGGCGAAGGATCATTCGAAATAATGATTTTTGAATGGTTGTTAGGTTGCAATAGAAATACCCAGCTAGCTTAGGTACCGACATACATTGTTACAAGTCATCATCAATTTTATCTTTTCAAATGGCTACTTAAGTACAGTTCTTCTTTCTGCATGTTATTAGTGGATCACCTGCTTCTGACATGCATGAATGTGTACTTAAAAGTACATCAAAAATGAATACGACATGTAACATGTTTCCTTTATAAGAAACATGACAATGTTCAATGTCAGCCTCGTATATTTGTAAGATGGCGACAAAAATGTGTAGTCAATTTTGAACAACATTGTCATTCAACTTAAACATTTCCTTGAGTGGTTATTTTAAGTTTTCTGTAGAACAACTGTTGTGCTATGACAGCAAATCTATTTAACTGAAACACTTATGGAATCTAACAGCTTAACTGAATAATTTCATGTTTGATGTTTATTCATAAAACATGTAGTTTTTTTTTTTTGTCACAGACGGTCATACATAAAAAAAGGGGAAAAAAAGGGAATACAACTGCATGGGACAAATGTTTTATAACCACAAGTCTTTATTGGGGGGGGATTTTAATGGATTTTGTTTGAAAAATTGCTAATTTGCTGTTTATTTTCCGTTAAGAATGGGAGCGATATATTTTCATAACGTACATTGTATATGCATTTATGTTTAATGTAGATTTTGTGTACATTGTATGTACATTCAACGTCAGGGCAGTAAAAAAACTAAACACTTGCATATTATTAACTTTATGAATTCATTGCTTATATATTTATGATGTACATAAGCATTTTATTTATAGATGATATAATAAAAATATTACAAATAAGTAAAGCGTAGTCGTTAAAATAAAGGTATATGAACATCATACAGCTCTGGGCCGAAAACTCCAAACGTTTAGTAAACATAAAAAATACACACTTTAATGAAAGACATATGCTTTATTTTATCTAATTAAATTTTCTAAAATGATTTATAAAAGCTATGACTTATACACTACAATAATGACTTCTCAGTGAAACGTTCAGTGATTGATGGCAGTATAACATCTTCGTCATTTTAATTCAAACGCTCATAATACCCTGTCGTTGTCCAAGTTAAAACACTCCGTCATCGGGAATTTAAAAGCATTGAACTCCGTCTTCTGTGACAATACACCCTTCGGCTTCTCCACCACCTGTTAAGATAAGTAAATATGTATAAATTGTGAATAATCATTTTGTTTTTAACACACCTCATTAAATTGCAATCTAAACACTTATAGAACCAATGGAAAAAAGTGTCAAAACAGTTCAATATCAAGTTTGTTTAGTCACTAGGGACAGATGAAAAATGTAGGTGGTGATTTAAGAATTGGTCAGTCAAACAATCAATCAGAATGTGATTCATCACATCACAAGATAATGAAAGAAGTTGTTCAAACACATTTGTTAAATCCTAAAAACAACCATTTCCATATTAATTTCCCTGGATCTGATACTAGCATATATAGTGAAATAATGTTTGACTGGCTATAGTGTAAAATTTATGGTGTGAAATTTTCCCGTACTTTTCTATAACAGAATGTAACCGAACTATAGGTGTATTAATCTCCTGTGCCAAACTTGTACATTTATTGTCAAATACAAGGCCTACTGTAGTACTGAGTATTTCCAATCAAAGGGTATTGGCAATAAACACATGTATCATTGAATCACTTATCTAAAACTTCGACTTTGTTTTAAGGCAGAGCTGTTCTAAAAAAAATAATCCAAGTTCCGTCCTAATTCTTTAATACAATCCTGACACTTTCTTCAATAAAAAACCCACAATAACTGATGAAGGTCAATGTTACTTTTAAGAATATTTTAAATTTTTTTTTGGTTTCAAAATATGTTGGCCCACGAGTTCAGCACGAAACATATAAACTTCACGAAACAAACCGGAAACATCAGCTCTTTTAAATTAGCTTATAAATTATCTAACTGTAAGCTTATTACACGTATAAAGGAGTGCAACTTGGACAAATGTTTTATAAATACTTGCCCCAAGATCAGTTTAAGAAGCAGTCCTACTAAGAACCAGAAAAAAAAATAAAACAGTGTGAATAAGTAATTTGCTTTATTTGCACTGGTACACATATATTGATTCTGATGAAAGACAGCTTGAGGAAATATATTTCGGCATTTATTTTTCATATAATGTACAGAGTGCATTAGTGAAATACATTTAAGGTGGACGTATCTGTAAAATTAGAGTTATCTCCCTTTTCATGTCTTTCCCTTGGAATACTGATTATAGTAAACTACTGTTTGATTACAATGCTCTGGGGCATTCTTAACAACAACAAATACAAACCAATTAAATAAAAATGAAAAATATGTATTTTTTAATATGAAACGATCTAAGGCTTAATGACTCAATGGTGAACAAGAAGTTAAGCGCTTATTTTGTTTAATAAATAAAGTTTCCAAATAACAAGTAATTCAATGACGTATTTTGTATTTAATCAATTCCAAACTTTAAGTGTAGTGCAGAGTATTTGCATCGATAACTTTCAGCAATTGTATAATAAAGGGAAAAAACAGCAACAGTAGTTTTGTTTATAGTTAGTGAAATGACAATCCTAAATAAAATGATATTTTAAGACTTATAACCATGCGTAGGTAAGTTAGGATAAGTAGAATATAAATATCACGTGATATTTAATCAAAATTTCTTACCTTCAGGTTCACCGGGTATGTAATATGCAAATGATGGACCTTCATCCAGTTGCATGCACATTGTATATTGGATGAGAAAAATAACAACTAATCCAAGAAGGAAAATTGTAAACCTCATCTTTACACCGGGAAGTACGACTAGTGAGAGCGATGTTTGCTCAAATCATGATTTAATATATAAAAAAAATTGACATAAAATTACGTGTGTGGTACAAACAACTGTCATTATCTTGGAAATCAATGTTAAAAATAAGTCTAAAAATAAAACCTTGTAAAACATTTCCATTTGGCGGAAAAATAGATGATGACTTTAGAATATTTGAATAAAACCGAAATAAAATGTGTGTTTGGTCGAATATTTATTTGATCAAATGATGTCAAATGTGAAATTTAATGGTAGGTCTAGGAAATAAATGACAGTTTATATTATAATGCATGACTTACTCTGAACGTGAATGGTGTTCTAGGAAGTGTTTTTCTCCATTAAATTGATGACCTGATTGACTAACAACTAATTAAAAATATACATACTGGTTTAGGTTTAAACGCAATGATCCATGTTTAAGTGATATTATCCGTTGAACTACCTTGCACAAATGTGCAATTAAGAAATAATATTCAAATAAATGCTTTTCCACAACATACTAAATATGCATTTTTATTTTTGCATTGACGCCAATTTAGCCACGCTCTTACATGTCATTTTCACTTTTATAGCAATAAATGCATCTTAAATAAATTTAATTGCAATTTTGTACTAAATATCATGATTTCAAAAATGTTTGTACTATAAATATCTGTTTACAAAATTTGTTTTTCTTTTGTTGTTGTTTGCATATTTCAGATCTATAGTTCTTGTTGATTAACCGGGAATTTTATTTTCACATGTGCATACTAAGGTACATTGTAATATAATATATTTCTACTTGCAATATCGTCTTGTATCCCACAATTCTCATTTCATGAACGTAAGTGCAAGTAAAGGTTGCCAGAAAATTTTTATTCTACTGTTATTGAAATTAATAAAACTGAAAAATGTGTTTTAGAACATTTTTGTCTTATTTTCCTTTCAGTTAAGGGGGTAGACCTGGGGTAAGGGGCACAACTCTTACAAATCAACGTGGTTCATTCGTATTGATTTTATTCATGGTACGTACTATCTAAAACCTGAACATAAATTAAAACAAAGAAAAGCAGGTACGGTTTATTCCTGTTGCTTTTATTTAGCAATAAATTCATTATTCTGTCCGACATTATCTTCATATTAATAATAATCACAATATTGATAAGTTTACGAATTTTAATCAAAAGTGTTAGTATAGTAATTGTTTACTTCGTACTCGAGTTTGTACTTATAAGTAAATAAATACGACCCATTGACGTCAACTGGTATATCAGTTCTGATACATATATTAGTCAATACTTGAAAAAAAAAAAAACATTTTTTTTTACTTTTCATCAACTAATGCATGACGTCATATCATATCAATAAAGTCAAGTTGTTCTTTTTCATTTTAAGTGTTACTTTATTAAACAATTATGTTATATTCACGTCAACATCTCAGAGTTTTGTTGACCAAATTTCAACATTTCTATAACAATACGATGCAACTATTAGCAACTATTAAAATTTTGTAAAAAAAATAAGCGGAAAGGAGAGACCATATTTTTGGTAGCTTAAGGCTTACCCATTGAGTAAAAGTGGTGTATCATAAGCAAAGCTAAGAATCGTTAAAGCTGAATGATGTATGAAATAAGGGGAACCGTATATGGAATGCACGGATAGTTTACAACACGCGAATACAATTTCAAATTGTTTTTCTTTATATATGTATCTTTAAATATTCTTTCAAAGATTACCTACTAAATAACATTTGCTTTCCGATCCACGGCCTCTAACTCTTCTAATTCTGTTGTCTCCCTTTTTGTTGGTTTGCGTTCTCTACAGCTAATGACGACACAAACAGTTGAAGTGATCAGACAGAAAATCAGGCTGAGCCACATGAAGGCGAATGACCAGCCAAATTTATATCTAAATGGTAAATCATTCCAATCTGCTGATGCAAATTTCTTCACCACACGTTCAATGTTGCTGATGTATATGGCCATGCCAATGGCAATAAAGATGGCTGTTGGTAAAATATAAAATGTAAGCAACATCATTTTCAGAGTCAAATTTGAAGTTACCCCTTTAACAATGTGTACAGTATAACTAACTTTGCAATATTAATAATTGGTATATTTTACATATTTCGTGTCAAGTTTATTAGCTGTTATAAAAAATAAGATGCATACTGCGATACATGTCTTAATCTAACCCCAAATAAACTAAGAAATCTTTCTAACTAAGACATCTTTTGAAGTCTCTTTGTATCAATAAAAAAAACATAATTTAAACCCTGTTAAAAAAAACTCCTGTCTTGACCAACCCAATTTATTAGCAAAAAGGGTTCGGTTAATTAATAGAAATATTTGTATATGAGACTCGTTAAAGTGGTTAAAACTTAAACAGAAAGAGAGGAATTATGTACATGTCGTTTCTGATCATTAGTCATTGTTGTTTCTGCTTTGCTTGACTATTACAAAACTTGCAAGTAATGATAATACATGTACTTTTAAAAACATATTGAATCATTATCGAAAACCACTAGCATCAGTCTAACAATGACGTTATCTCACATAGGCCACCCTTTTTGGTTACTAAAACTGTAAAGTTTGGTGATTTGTAAAACATTGGTAAAATGACCATTCTTTTGGTTTAACCAAAATTTGAGTGAAGTATAGAACACCATTTGTTTTATTTCGTACACTTAATAGAACAAATTAATATGCGTAAACATACCTGTTAAATTGTAGTAGAAGATAGTTGCGATGGTTACCATTGCCCATCTGATGTTACCAAGGACGTTACAAATTCCACAAACAAAAACCAAAATCAAAGACGTCAAAAATATTGGACTGGCCTCCCGCTGACATTCTAAAAGTAGTACATGAGTTATGTTTAGTTAAAGTGTTCGTTCTGTTGTACGTTTGGCACGCCTCTGATTTAATCACAACAACTATTGAATATTTAATATATGGTGTAGTACTATCAAATAACTAAATTTAGACATTTGCTTAATTTACTTTTTCTATACGTCCCAAACCCATCTAATCCCGTACCTGCTAATGATACGACAACTTCATCTGGGTCTGATCTGGTTATGGTATAGTCAAGATAAACACAAGTTTTCTCACCTAAAACATAAATAAATAAGTACGATAAAAATTCAGTTACAATGGCTATTCTTAGTGGCAAAATATATCAACATCTTTAACCGATGGAGTATACATATCACAATTGATCTGTTTCTATCATTTATGTGCTTTATACACGGCTTGTTTTTATGAAGCGAGGATATTGTCAAACAATCTTCTATGGAAAGGTGTGTTTATCATCACTAGAAAGATGCCGCTTTATGGTTGTCATCATGAACTCGTGGATCGTTTCGGTGTATCTATCTGCGCCATGAAAACTGATTTGTTCAACGTGTCATAGTTTTTCTTTCCTCTTATGTCTACCCCGGATTTGACTTTTTATGAGCAACTCGGCGAGTGTTTCTAGAAAAGCAGAGGATGCTTACTCTACCGGTTCACCTGGTGCTTACCCTACCGGTACACCTGGTCCATGCTCCCAGTTTTTAGTGGAGTCCGAGTTGCTCATTTGCTTTTGTTACTTTGTATGTATTATTTTAGTTACTTTATGTTCTTTGTTGTGTGTCTGTTTTCCATGTCTTCTCTTTGTCCCTTGATTACATTCTATTGATTACCGCTAGAACCTTGGTTCTTTTGATTACTCTTTCAATTTTCAATAGGATAGCGTTTATTTTCTAGTGGGTCCTCACAATATGAATGATTAATGTAGAGTTTCTATCCCACAAATGAGACAAGATGTCGTCATTTACAACCTCATGAATGAGACGATTACCCTATTTTACTCACATGTACCAGGTGTCACGGAAGGGACAAAACATGTTTTCCCATCCGTACCACCTTCTGACAAACTCGTTTTTGTTTGTTAGAATTCATTTTGCAAGTGCTTTATAACGAGAATGGATATGATGAAAATATCAAAGAGACAACAACTCGAACGGGATGAAAAATGTCAGCTCAAGGTTTTAGTTTTTCTTCAGCTGTCTTGTTATTATTGTCGTCAGGTTTTTATATATAACGATAAAAAGTACAGTGTATCTGTCAAAGAGACAATAACCCCATCGAAATGAAAATGTCAGCGCAAAGCCATCCATTGCTTTTTAATGATCGACGAAGAAACCCTCATACCACAATGCAGGGTGTCCCAAAATCATCATTATACACATGTATCTCCAAGAGTTTCCCCTATATACTCAAGTAACATTGAAAACAAACTAAAGGTAAAAAAGAATATGTATTTATGTTTTCATAGTTTACATTTCCTCTTTCTGGCCTGTATTGAATTTTGATGTCTCTTACTGTTCTTTTTTATGCCCTGGTATTTTGAAAGCTCCACGCAGCGGCAGACGTCCGTTCCTTCTCTTATTAACCGCTGCAGACAGGCATTTCAAAACTTTTCGGGCATTATTCAAATACGTCGTTTGACAATCGGATAACGTCGTGTAAAATCATTCACTTTTCCCCACTTCGCAAGATTCTTGCATTTTCTGAGAGAGCTCGCTGCAGCGTCCAGGGTAAACAACGAACATCAGACGCTTTGTTATTACCCTTCATTAGGCAATCTGAATATTTTATACGATAACTTAAAATATGGGAATATACTTACCATTCACAACACAAAGCTGCCACAATCCCATTGCAGTAGATATTGGGATAGTTAAAGAGATGTTTGCTATGTCAAAATCAAGCTCAAAATCCTTGACGAAAACTAGTTCGTCAACCAGTAACCAGTACTCGGAAGAAACTGCAAGAATATTCGTGACAAGTGCAATTACTCCTGCGGAAAATGACAGAACGACTAGTATACTACCGATACTATAGCGATGCATATCTTAGTCTGCCCGTCTATATCAAAAGCACATTTTTTATCCTTTAAGACAAAAGAGGAGAAACAAAAATTAAATTCCATATACACAATCACGATATGTCATATTGGAAGGATATACCACTTGAAAATAAACGCTACGCTAATACATACAAAAAATGATATCATTGTACATTCGCTGTAATCTAATTCCCAATTCCTATAAATTTGTCCTACTAAAATGTAGCTATCCAAATGGCAAATGAGCACTTTTATGTAATTATAGGCAATCAAATGAAAAACTGTGACCAATTTTCATTTTAACGTGTTTCATGTATTCATGTATGTAAAATACAATTATTCGTGTCTATAAAATCTACTTTTGACCTTGTGCTTTGATTAAAATACCTCGGTTTTGTATTACTCATAGATATGCCTTCCTTTTTCTGTTTTATACCCTGCCAAACGATGTGGCGATATATTATATGATACCCTTCGAAATATTGCATGTCCTTCCCTCCATCCGCCGTTCGTCCCTCGATGGGATCAATATGGAATCTTGAAAACGGATCAATGACTTTTTAGAGGATTGAGGATCGCTACGGTGTATCTATCTGCGCCATGAAAACTGATTTGTTCAACGTGTAATAGTTTTTTTTCTCTTATGTTTACCCCGGACTTGACTTTTTATGAGCAACTCGGCGGGTATGTCCAGAAAAATAGAGGATGCTTACCATACCGGTGCACCTGGTCCATGCTCCCAAATTTTAGTGCAGTCCAAGAAGCTTATTTGCTTTTGTTACTTTGTGTATATGATTTTGGTTACTTTGTGTTCGTTGTTGTGTATGCCTGTTTTCCATGTCTGGTCTTTGTCCCTGGATTACATTCTTTTGATTACCGTTATAACCCTTGATTACTCTTTTTAAACCTTTTAAACGTTTGCACAGATGTGTAATACCGATGAAATACAGGTTAAGTTCAAGTTTCAGTAAAATTCGACATGCTGTTTTAAACATTTTGCCATCCTTTTTTTTTTTTGGATATCACTGAATATCCCATTAATCTCTTATTTTGACGTCTGTGTTTGTTCTTCTTCTATTTACCAAGAACAGTTGTCAATAGTATACTATACAGCTTTGAGTGGTTTCTTCATAATGTATTATAATGTATTATAATATTGTATATTGACAAATTATTTCATATTTGTTTTAATTTTCTAAATAAAAAATTTACAACACAAATAAAATAAAGAAAATTGTGGTTGAATGTGAAAGAAAAAATATATTACATGATCATTGTTATCTCTTAACAGTAAAATTCATCCATATTACTGTATGAATTTATTCTGAACAAATACTTATAAATATGCTTAATTCAATTGAACCGTATACATGATATAATTAATGTACTACAAATCATTCCTATCATATCAAGTATCAATGATTTACAACAGCAAACTGAATCTAATTTGCTCAATTTTAAAGTTTGGGAATTTTGTTGTTATCCTTAATACAATTGATACTCTTACCACAGAAAACAATACAAAAAGAATACCATGCAGTCAATTGTAATCTTCAGTTTATTATAATTATTTCTAAATGAATTCCTCAGCATGAATTTTTAAAAAAATTTTAAGTAAAATTAACAGGGTTTGTAAGTCTCGTTCTTCTTTTACTTTTTTACAGGATTTTCCTATGTAAAACATATGGAAATCCGGACACCGATATGCATTCAAAGGTTAACTTTCAGGATCTTGAAACGTTGCGTTGCGATGCAAAATCTTCCATTTAGTGCTTCACTTGATAGCTTTATCATGCATATATAAAAAGAAATTTGTCATTTTCAATCCTGTTATAACACGAAAAATTGTTTTGATCAACGTTCTGTAAATGACAAATCCCAATTTATTTGACAGTATATAAGGACCCTTTCATGTGAAACTACGGAGTCACATGACGAGACTAAATACCCTAAGTCCAATATCACAAAAATTGCAAGGTAAGTTTACATGAAATTGTGAGTATTAAATCATATTTTCTATCTATTCTCCGCTATAAATTTATTCATATTAACTGCATATTAAAAATATTAGTGGCAACGAACTGAAAGTGCCGTTTATGTAAAATGGCGCTCTTAAACATCACAATTACGTAATATTAACACGTTATTGTTGACCTAGTTCAGGATATAAGATGTTTGTAATGAAACAACACATTTTCCCTTTGATTTAAATTTCTTGTAAAACAGTTAAATACATAACAAGTCAAGATAAGGTCACAATGCATTTTATTGAGTCATACAAAGGTAATTAAGCAAGGCATTTCATACACCGAGGGAAGCTGCCTAAGCAAGCCTCGTGAAGCAAGCGGTAAAATGAACGAGCTGATTCAGAAAGTGTTCGTTTTTGTTTTACTGATTGTTGTGCTTGGTGTGTACGGCATTCAAGCATACTCTGAATACGATAGAGATGGCGACGAAGGGTAGATTGGCCTTACCTTACAATGTATTTGGTAAGTTTTTCAAATAATTATGATCATTTTCTAGACTAGTTAATTTATCATAATGCAAAGAGAGCTGTCTTTACTGAGCCCTGGATAATTCGAATACCTGTCTTAACCATACATCTTCTGAAATCTCTTCCTGTCAATGTCAATGATTTTTGTACCTATGTAAACTGAATGCTTGCCTGAACGGAACAAAATTAAATCACCATTTCGATAGTCCGACATGGTGGAGGTTTGTATATGTTGTACTGTAAATGATCATTTCTACTTAACCTTTTAGTTCGTATAAAGATCAGGTGGTTGGTTAATTATATTGATTATATTCAACAGCTTTTTCTATCCTCCTTCGGTTAATTTTTGACTTTACATTAAAGGGGATGAGTACATAGTTAGGCCTTTAAAACTAGTTAACCCCATCAAAAATTTTACGAGATGTTAGTCATTAATGTGTCTTAGTGTCGTACTTTTTAATTTGATTTTGAAGAATTATTGTCGTTTAGTTACCATGGATTTTATTACCTTGTTTTCTTGGCCATTCAGAGCTAACAGAAAAGTTTAAACTTACTGAAGACCGTTGGTGCTCTCTGAAAGTATCAAAGTTTTTTTTATTTAAGTTTTACACTGGAGCATACGTTGTATGCTACTACTTTGGAACATGTGCTACGTTTCGCCATATCCGTTCTTTTACTGTTGATACTATACACAAAGAAGAAAAGGATATTTGGAAACTGTTTTTATATCACTTTAAGAAAAGATATACAAAAGGTGCAAATTCCTAACAAATATTCAAGAGAACTGCCTTGAGTAGTTGACAATTTTTCAAAAAATTATCTTCGTTAAAAAAGAAATAATTATAATACATGAATAGTTTATAAATTTGAAGAAAAAAGTATCTAACGTTTGATAAATGTATAATATTAGTGGTTGGACGATTTATTGGACATATATGAAGAATAACATAACATATAACTATTATATGTTCCCCCTATTTAAAAGGACGTCAATGCATGAGGTGAAAGAGTAACCAAGGGAACCAAGATTCTAGTGAGCATTTGAAAGTAACCGTTTGTGTTGCTAATTGAGTTTGCAAACATACAGATGGGCTTTTGCATTATAAGTTGACATATCAAAATGTCAGCGCAATCTAAAAATGTTAAATTTGCAGAAAAAGCATGGATATTTAAAGTTTGGATGACGACGAATACTTATTTTTTTAAAATTTTTAATCCACATTACACATTTAAATAAGAAAATAAGATTTTCCGTACGGCAATTACCATAACCAATGTAATCAAATCAGATCTACCCCATTGTAACAAATTCACAATATCAATATTATGAACTTAAGGAGGTAGACCTTGGCTAAGGGACACAACTCTTACAAATCATTGGAACGTTTGAATTCAGCATTTTACATCAATATCATGTAAGCACCAAAGTAACTTGGACTGATTTCAAATGGTTGAAAAGCTTTGGTGATACAAATATTTCACTAATTTCTAAAGTTATGTCCCTTACCCCAGGTCTACGTCCTTAGAAGGACCATCGAGGGAACCAGGATTCGAACGATAATCAAAGGAATATCATTATAACGACGAATACTGACTAAACATAGAAAATACACAGAAACTACAAATAGCTCAAAATGTTGGTTTTATTTTTATGATACTACTATTTTCCAACATCTTACTGTTTTACATCGTTGAGTACGGTACAATAATCCATGATTACAGTATTTTTTTGTCTTTTACAGATTTCAAGAAGTGAAGAATGATTAATCTTAGGAAACGCTGATATATAATATGTCGAAAACGAGATAAATTTTAAATGGAATTTAATCATTTACATTGTCGCTTATTTTCGTTACGAATAAAGTTTATTAAATGAACAAATATGTAATCAAATATTAAATTACATGCATGAACTAAATTGAATTTGTTTCAATTCAAAGTTAAGCCACTAGGTACTGCAATACCTTACGGATGTGATGACAACATCAAAAGTATAGGAAACCTTTCAAGCCAATATAACAATAGCATAAATGTGATGAATTTATTTGACAACAATCCAAGACGGGAAAGGAGTCATGGCCATCGCCACTACACGTCATCTAAGTTACATGATGTCTCCATAGATGGTCTTATTCCTTTCATACAAAAACCTCTTGGACTTCATTACATTAGAACCAAACTTTATTCTATACCGCTCACTCTACTACACTCCCTTTACAAAACAAATCTTGACACTCCTATTTCTGATCCCACCTCATCATTATGCAGACTTGTTGCCATCATTTTGGATATTGGTTTCCACAGACTCTTTAAACCAGTTTTTGTGAAAGGTCAAGATGAAGAAAAACGTTCATTTCTTCCACTACCGTTTGTCAACAAAGGTATAGATGCAATTAATTTGGCTAACATCCTCTATCACAAAAACGTTACAAACAAAATTCCCCCATATTTCAAAGACAAATCCATACCAATTATTTCATATTCCTATACTTCACCCATCGCATCTAAAATTTTCAATTATAAAAGGCTATTGCAGAACCTCGAGATTGAGGACTTCAAGGCTAAACCACCTGACTGTTCTTGCAAAACCTCTCCATTCAAGTATAGTCCTTCTGGTCACGTCGTTAAGGGAGATTTAACCATTATCGATAACGAATCTCTGCGTAATATCCTTTCTAAAGGTCCCAAGTACCGTGAACCACACTCCATAAATTGGAATTATAATTTTAAAGTTCTTATGGATGCCGTCGAGGACTATGCAAGAAAATGGATAAAACGAGAACAAGAAACATTGATTCTCTGTCAGAGTGGTTAAAGGCCGTGAGGTCTTTAATTTTGAAACGAATGAAAGTTTTAAGTAGGTCAATGAGTGCCAAGGCTACATCAGTTTTCAAAGACCCCGATGTAGCAAAAACATTGTCTACTATACATGACAAATATGTTGTCGTACCAGCAGACAAAGTCCAAAACAACATTGTATTTGTCTGCAAAACGTTTTATATCCAATGTTTATTATCAGAGGTAGACGTAGAAAATAATAGCAGTGATAAGACCTACACTGCTACCACTCTCTCCAAAGAAGAGATTGTGGAAAACCATAAATCTGTGCTATCCTCTTTTGGTCTCTCTACCAAGGACGATGACTGAGATTTACCGTCTATATACTGGATTCCTAAACTTCACAAGAATCCATACAAACAACGTTTCATGGCTGGATCTGCAAAATGTACCACCAAACCTCTTTCAAAACTTAACTTCTATACTCACAACTGTCAAAGAGGGTCTGCAGTCCTACCACAACACTTGTTACTCCCGTAGTGGTATTAATTCAATGTGGTTCCTGACAAAATTCGAAAGATCTTTTGGAGACAATCAGTTCAAGACTATTATCGGAATATAATAGCATTAAAACCTATGATTTTTCAACACTGTATACTTCTATTCCCTATACTCAGTTAAAATCCCGACTTAAAAACATTATACATCGTTGTTTTTCCAAAAAAGATGGTACACCTAGATACAAATATATAGTTCTTGGTAGAGATTCCTCATACTTTGTAAGAAATAATTCCAAATCATCTTCCAAATATACAGAGGAAGATGTTTACAAAATGGTGGAATTTTTAATCGACAACATATTTGTCCAGTGTGGTGGACGTCTTTTTCAACAAACGGTCGGCATTCCAATGGGAACAAATTGTGCTCCTTTACTAGCTGACCTATTCCTTCACTCTTATGAGGCTGACTTTATAGCTGATCTGATCAGGAAGAAAGAATATCGTTTGGCTACATCCTTCAATTTCAGTTTCCGCTGTATAGATGACGTATTATCTTTAAACAATCCTAATTTCGGGGATTTGATACATCGCATCTACCCAAAAGAACTTGAGATAAAGGATACTACAGACACTGTGAAGTCAGCCTCATATCTTGACCTACACTTAGAAATCGATGGTAAAGGAAAACTATTGACCAAACTTTACGACAAACGTTATGACTTTTCATTCAGAACTGTCAACTTTCCTTTCATCTGTGGCAACATCCCTTCGGCTCCTGCGTATGGAGTGTTCATATCACAACTCATACGTTATGCCAGAGCTTGCCGAAACTATGCAGACTTTTTGTATCGAGCTAGAGCTCTTACAAATAGGCTTCTGGAATAGGGTTATGTTGCTACAAGATTGAAGTCATCACTACAGAAGTTTTATGGTCGTCATCATGAACTCGTGGATCGTTATGGTGTATCCATCAGCACCATGAAAACTGATTTATTCAAATGGTCATGGTTTTCCTTTCCTCGTTTGTCTACCCCGGACTTGACGTTTTATGAGCAACTCGGCGGGTGTTTCTAGAAAAGCAGAGGACGCTTACCCTACCGGTGCACCTGGTCCATGCTTCCAGTTTTTAGTGGAGTCCGAGTTGCTCATTTACTTTTGTTACTTTGTGTATATGATTTTGGTTACTTTGTGCTCGTTGTTGTGTATGTCTGTTTTCCATGTCTGTTCTTTGAATATATATATATATCTATATATAGAAAAGAAGAATGTTGATGTAACATATCTTAGAGCAACGTAATACATGTTTTTTTTTCTTCCGCCAAACTTAAGATAGCAGAGTGATGTGCTTACCTAGTTAAATTGGAGAACTTTTGGCCCGTAGGTGCCGTGAATGGTTGAGTAATAACGAGTGGTACGGACAGATTTCAGATAAACCATGGGATTACAGGCAATAAAATCCAATTAACTAATCATGATAGACAAAAAAAATATAATAAACTTGTACATTTGTTTGTTTTATTATTTATAGTACATATGACCAGTTTAAAGATAGTGTCATGGAATATTAGGGGTGTCATTCTCTACGGTGTGTGTTACTTAAGCAAGTTACTTAACAATACTAGGTGTGATATCTGTATAATCAGTGAGCATAAACTGAAAGATTTGTCTACAATGGAAAAAGATTACACATGTGTATGTAAAACTGATGTTCTATCTAATGAGTACAGAGCCTTTCATGGTAAAGGCGGCATTACCATATTATATAGAAAAATCAGTGCAATTTTCTGTAGATGAAATTATGGACACTTCCTCGAATAGAATTGTAGGTATTGAGTTAAAAAGTCAACTACATGGGTCACTTTTTATTGTTGGTGCCTATTCACCATCAGATGAGTCAATAGACAATTAGAGACATGAATTAAATAATTTAGATGTATTGTGTACTTACTATATTAATATTGGTCATTTTATAATTGGTGGCGACCTTAATGCCAGTTCTTTGGACAAAGATCATTTTCAAATGTATATAAGTCTAGGGAGTTGTATAACTTTGTTATGAGACACAATCTCTTGTATGCGTGGGACAAGATTAAACATACAGGTCCCAACTATACCTTTATTAAAAAAGAAAGTATCTTGGATTATGTATCGTTAAATAACATATTATTTAAGCAACTAAGGTACTCTGTAATTCTGGAGGAGGGGGTGCTTAGTAGCACATCTGATCACTTATCAATTATAGTCGTTTTAGATATCGATCATTTTCCTCATTACATCTTGAATCGCTGCGAGAAAATACCCGCTTGGTATAAAACAACTGACATTCAATTAAAAGACTACCTAACACAACTACACGAACCTATTGATCTATTGCTACATAAGTTAGTGAATCTGGAAATTGATATAAACTCAGCATATGATGAATTTGTTATTATTTTACGAACTATAGCGAGTAAAACTATTCTCCAATCCGGTTTAAATCCTCACACAAGACCATATTGGAATGAGTCTGTCAAATCCGCTCATAAGAACGAACGTTTATTACGTAACATATGGTTAGCTGATGGACGACCTCGTGGCTTGGAATACTATTCTTATAAGAACTATAAAAAGGCGAAAGCGGATTTCCGTCGAGTACAAAGAGCTGCAAATGAGCAATACTTGCAAAGTTGTTACGATGATCTGAGCGAAAATTCTGAGTCCGACCTTCGATTATTCTGGAAGTCAGTCAAACGCTTTAGCAATTAACATTCCAAAATTGATCCGGAAATGATATACAAGAATAGTGCATACAATACACCTGAGTTCGTTGCTAACTGCTTTGCAAACTTTTTTCTCTGATGTTTACCAGCCGAGTGATGATAATTAGAGTAATCAAGGGAACCAAGGTTATAGCCGTAATCAAAAGAATGCAATCCAGGGACAAAGACCAGACATGGAAAACAGACATACACAACAAAGAAAGCAAAGTAACTAAAATCATACACACAAAGCAACAAAAGCAAATGAAAAGAACATGCACTTTTTTATGGACAAGATAAGTCAGGGTCGAAATTACCTCTCTATACTTACATGTAACATTGCCTTCCCCTGTCTCTGACTGAACTGATTTGCTTTTATTAACTACTTATTTATTTGCAATTTTGTGGATACTTAAACCTTCGCTGAATGTCAAGATTATATTCCTTTAAGGTAGAGACAAATCTTTTAGCATTAATGTCCTTTATTACCCTTGACTCAATTATTAAGGTATGGAATGATCTGTGAGAAAAATTCAATGAGCGCAAATTGTGTATGAATCAAGGCATGATTTTTCTCCCGAAACAATGTTAACATGGTTCAAGGAAAAAATATGTTTTTAATAGGAAAAACTGCAAAAATCGCCCCTGGAAGGTCTCAAGTTCTCAACCAAGCAAAACTATCCAAGTAAAGCTTCACTAAATGTTTTGTTATATGTACATTGTACATACACTACTCATATGCACTTGGAATGTTAAACCATGCATTGTTTAATTGCATAATAACATGTAGTTATGAACAATTGACTGTTCAGAACCAGCTATAGCCACATGAGTTCTTTTCATCTTTGTGGTACGGGCATCATGATTAAAATCAGCTGTTTGTTTGCCTCCAATTACTTCCGGTATGTTCTGTGCCAGAGGCATTATAATCGGAGCCAAACAAACAGCTGATTTTGATCAGATTGTGGTACGGGTATCTTAATTTTGTTTATACTTATCTAATAACATGTCATTGAGGTGTACACATGTAGCTAAGTACATGTAACACTCCGTCTAAGAATCATGCAAAATGTTATACAAGGTTGGAAAACTTTTTTGGTATTTTTTCCCTTTACACACAAACACACACACACACTTTTCAAGTGACGAGTACAAATGTATATACATTTTGTAGTATTAGGGGTGTCCTTCTGTCCTTTCTACCTTCCTGCCGTTGCTCAAGGAGGGGATCCATCTTTTATCTGTTACACCTTCTACACCATTGAATGGTATTGAATGAAACTTTCACCGAATCTTTATTACATGTTTCCATTGTGTACCTTTTTATTTTAGATTTAATTTGGAGGTTAGAGAGTGCATGATATCAAATGGGAAAAGCGTGTATCAAGTTAGTGAACATTGCTTGGTTTTTTAGCGTTTTAACTGTTTAAGTAAACAGAAATTAACATATGGCTTTTCATACAACCCTTGGTCTTAGGAGATATAAATTATATAGAATATATTGCATAATTCAAAGTTAAGGGAGATAACACTAAGTAATTGATACTGGAATTAACTAGAAACTAATATTATACTTTCGAGATTTTTATTTGTGACTGTGTACTTTCTTTGATATATACAATGTACCTGTCGGTCCATATCACGTCATATGGACCCGTAGGAATTTATACAATGTATGGACAGCCTCGCTTTCAAATTCAAAACGTGACGTCACAATGTAAGAAGTTTTGTATGTTTTCTCTTTTCTTCCACACAAATGATCCAAAGATTCAAAGTAAACTTACATGTACATGTACAAATTATGTATAGCAAATAGTTCAAGTTACTTTCGGTCAAATTGCATTATATGAACCGGTTGGTCACCCCAAAAAATTCAATGGCCCTCATGCGCACTTCGGTCTATATAATTATTTTAGGGCGACCAACTGGTCCATATTATTTCCATATCATATGACCCTAAGCATCATGAACTAGTTGCATGACTCACACAAGAACTGCCACTTGAAGAGTGTTGCAATACTCAATAGATACATTTGTAAACAACCCCTTTCTATTTTTTCCAACTAAAACTTAAATTAATTTTCACAGTCTGTCACTAAATCAATGAAGAATATAACGTGATTTAATTGTTCAGAACAAGGCTTTTTCAATTTTCTCTCTTTTAGCCTTTCTGTGGCCTTGATGTCAACTAAGTGCAGATTTCTAGGATGACCATGTCTGTACCAGGAGATTTGACTGATGATAATAGTCCAAAAAGTGAAATGTAAGACTTACTTTTGAAATTAAAGCAAATAAAGGTAGAACAAAGTGCCTTTTATTAAAAATAGAACATAGGGGTCAAAGGTTTTTCATATGTATCTCCAAAACGGTTAGGTTTAGGAAAATTGTTTTAATTGTCAAAATGATCCTGATTATAAGGCATACAAAAGTCTGCAGGGATAAGAGTTGTCAGACGACTCCTTCTGAGAGTTATTGCCCTTGATAGGTTAAAAATGATGTATTTTTACAGTGTTCAGTCAATATCTTGAAAACTATAATAGATAGAAAAAAACTTTTAATTGCTGAAATAATCCTTATGATACAATACCGGTATGGGATAAACTTTCCACTTGCCTTATACCCCATTGCCCCATCCCTCATTCCCCATTGTCCAATACCCCATTCCCCATAGCCCCATACCCCATTGCCCCATTACCTTATTCCCTAAAACCACCCCATTCCCCATTGCTCAATCCCCCATTGCATCGACTTATTTTCCGTTGTCAAATGCCTTTCCCCATTCCGAATAGAAAAAAAGTGAAGTAATTGTTTTTATCATTTTATCAAACACATATAATAGATAAGGATGTAAAAAGTTTTGTACAATCAATATTGATTTTAGAATCTCGCCGGCGAGTTCGAGAATTACCGAAATCACGCGGTATTTGCATTGTTTACATGTATTAACGACACTCCGAGTTGTATGAGAAAACATCATGCACAATATTCTTAAAAATATAGGTATATGTATAATTTGTAAATGAATTTGATTTCTGAAATTATTCTTAAAAATGTTAAAATTGTCCAGAGAAGGTTTTTGTTGTTATGTATATTTTTCAGACTAGATTCTTGAAAATGAGATATTTTTTGCAAATTGAATGAATGCGAACACTGAAAATTACGTTAATGGTCTTAACTAATTGTTTTAAATGTTAAAATAAGCATTATATATGGGCTGTGATAATTTATTTCTATCAAATTTCTCAAAAATGACATATTTCTGCAAATTGTAAGGGTGTGAACATTTTTAATAACAATAATGGTCCAAACGTATTGTTGAAAATATTAAAACAGGCAATGTTTGTATCCGGTTGGTAGTTGCGACACTCATATTTCAGTCAAAAATCTTCAAAAAGACATATTTTGCAAAGTTTATGTGTGCGAACACCTTTAATATACCTATTAGTCTATATAGATTGTAAAAAATGTTAAAATTGCCTATATCATTATTATGTTGATGGCCGTGATACATATATTTCAGACCAAATTATTGAGATATTTTTTTTGTTTTTTTTTTTTGCAAATTGAATGAGTGCGAACACTTGAAAATACCTTTATGGTCTTATATTATGGTTTAAAACGTTACAATTGTCACAATAGGCTTCATATGTTTGGATGTGACATATTGATTTCAGTTCAACTACTTAAAAATGACACATTTTGTATATTGTTAGGATGCGAACAGTTTTAATTTTAATAATGATCCAAAATTCTTGTATAAAATATTAAAAACGGCAATATTGTTATCCTTTTCGTGGTCGCGACGAACACATATTTCTGCCAATTGAAAGCTAAGGGAATAAACATTTTATTATTATTTTTTTAAATGGTATTGTTATTATTGCTTAATGTGTTTAATTTGTCAATATTAAAATCATACGAGTGTCTCCGACACAAAATTAATATTATTTCAGTATAAATTTTGAAAAAAAAAATTCACGTTTAGAAATCGTATGACCGCGAAAAGTTTCCATCAATAACAAATGTACTTACGGTTAATATTTAAAAAAATGCCAATGAATAATGAATTGCGACACCTGTAATCATTAGAAATTACTCTTAAACAATCTTGCTTAAAAATGGTTTTAATTGCTGTCATAGAATTATGATAGGTATGTTGCTTGCGAAAAAAGGCAGAACAATTTGTTTGATTGACCAATCAAAATTATTCCCACGCCCCATTCCCTTGTTCATTTACCCCATTCCCAATGCCACATTACCCATTGCCCCATTCCCCATACCCCATTGCCCCGTCTCCCATTCCTCACTATCTCATCCCCAATTGCCCCATACTGCATAAAATAGGAAGTTTATCCCATACAGGTACTGTAAGGCCTACAAAAATTCTGAGAGAGTAAAATCGATGGACAACTCCTTGTTAAGAGTTATACTTATTGAAAGACAAGCATTTAAGCAGATTTGCGATTCAGGCTCCTTTCTTCTTGTTTCTTACACCACCACAAGAAATGTTTGCAATTATATTGTATTACCCTCAGTGTCCTTATTGTAGTTGATATCCTTCGAGTTTCATTTATTTAGTATACACCTTTAGTAAAATTTATCAGATTTAAAAAAAGTGTTCTAATGTTCCTTTTTTGTCTACCCTGGACTTCCCTTTTTATTGGCAACTCAGTGTGTGTTTCTAGAAAAAGAAGTGGGCTCCTACCTTATCGGTGCACCTGGTCCATGCTTTTTAGTAGAGTCTGAATTGCTCATTTACTGTTGTTTCTTTGTACATATTATTTTGGTTGTTTTATTTGTTGTGTGGTTCTGTTTTCCATGCCTGGTCTTTATCCATAGATTATATTATTTTGGTTTCTGCCAGAATCTTGCTTCCCTTGATTATTCTTTCCTAAAGATACTAAGGAAGGCCTTTCAGATGCTTTGGATGATGCATTGTACAGATCTTCCCTTGAAACAATTAAGACCCCAATGTTCGCCTTTATGTCCCATTTCTAAAGGAACATTTTCAAACAGTCGGGAGTTACTAATGTTGTGGTCTCTATATAAAAAAAACAAAAATATTTGTCCCAGCTACCACCAAGTCTAGTATTGCTGACATCCCAATCAACAACAAGCCCCATGGGAAGTATAATGTTTGGTCATGTTGATCGAGTTTATCTACGGCTTGTTGAAGTATGGCTTCTTCAGTAGAAAAAGGTAATCCAATAGCACCTGAAATAATAATGAACACGTAAGATCCAGTCTTCATACACTTTTGGACACTGCCCATGGTAAAGGTGATTCGTGAAGAAGGAAAAAAAATGGAAAAAATAATAATTTTTTTTTATCTACATATGATATACTTGTAAGTAACGGTAGATTTGTCTGTATTTTTGATACAATCTTACTTTCATATCCCACTTTTAACTGTGAAGTCAACCTCATATCTTGACCTACACTTAGAAATCGATGGTAAAGGAAAACTTTTCACCAAACTATACGACAAACGTGATGACTTTTCATTCAGAATTGTCAACTTTCCTTTCATCTGTGGCAACATCCCTTCGGCTCCTGCGTATGGAGTGTTCATACCACAACTCATACGTTATGCCAGAGCTTGCCGAAACTACGCGCTAGAAGTCTGACAAATAGGCTTCTGGAACAGGGTTCTGTTGCTACAAGATTGAAGTCATCACTACAGAAATTTTATGGTCGTCACCATGAACTCGTGGATCGTAATGGTGTATCCATCTGCACCATGAAAACTGATTCATTCAAAGGGTCATAGTTTTCCTTTCCTCGTTTGTCTACTACCCCGGACTTGACTTTTTATTAGCAACTCGGCGGGTGTTTCTTGAAAAGCAGAGGGCGCTTACCCTACCGGTGCACCTGGTCCATGCTCCCAGTATTTAGTGGAGTCCGAGTTGCTCATTTGCTTTTGTTACTTTGTTTGTATGATTTAAGTTACTTTATGTTCTTTGTAGTGTATGTCTGTTTTCCATGTTTGGTATTTGTCCCAGGATTACATTCTTTTGATTACCGTTATAACCCTTGATTACTCTTTTTAAAACTTTGCACAGTTGTGTAATACCGATAAAATACAGGTTAAGTTCAAGCTACAGTAAAATTCGACATGCTGTTTTAAACATTTTGCCATCCTTTTTTTTGGTTCCCTTGATTATTCTTTCACGAAGTTCAACTGAATAATCACGAATGATATTCAAATGAAATCGTCACAAACTGTATTTCTGAACTAAAATATTGTTTTCAAATTTATTATCGTTACTTCAAAATTATTACTTTATTATAAAAATACACATCGTGCAAACATCGATTTTGTTGCAATTTATTGAAGTGTATGATGCTTTCCGTTATTGATAATTAAACGCTGTGAGACTTTGACTGATTTTTTAATTTGTTTTAATATTGTTTTTCTTTCGCAGATTGATAAGAAATATAAACATTGACCTAGAATTGTTGATAAATTGAATCATGTTTGGCGTCTTTCACATAATCTTTTGAACAGTTTGTTAAACTTGCATATAAAGTAATCACAAATGCCTTTACAACACCAACAATTAGGGGAAAAAGAAAAAAAAATGTTTTAATCAAACGAACCTTTTGAAGTCAGTAATTCAATATAGCTCATTTAGGGTGACCTTTTACATTTATTTTTATAAAGTATCGTTGCTGATACTGAAAATCCTTCCCGGTATGCAGCGGAATAAAACCTTTACAGCTTCTTGTTTAAACCTCAACCTAATCTTAGTGTATATAATTGTACCCTTTATTTAAGTTTTCAACCACTGAATAATTAAGTAGCACTCCAGCTAAGAATCATGCAAAATATGATTCATAGGTAAAAAGCCTACATATTCTTGTTTTTGATATTTTGTTTGAATTGCCATAATAAGCAGAAATTAACGTTCAGTTTGTCGTATAACCCGTGTTCTTAGGAGATAAAAATTATATAAAATATCACTGTTGATTTAAAAATTAAGGGAGATAACTCTTTACATGACACTCAAAAACAATCGCAAGTATCGGATTTTCAATGTTGATTATCTCCTAGGAACAGACAGATCTGAATAAACAATTACACATTTCATAGTACAGACCCATAAAACAACTTAATTACAAAAATAAAAATATGTAGCCTTTTTTAGGTGTATCACATTTTTCAGATTTTGCATGATTCTTACAGACAGCTACTTAAGAAGTTCGGGTAGAAATGAGATAATCAAAAATCAGCGAAAAAAGAAATATCTGAAATATTTTCATGATGAGAAATGAGCAGATATTGATAACTCGGTTTCTTGATCAATTTTAAAATCGTTATGTTCTTTAAATACATGTATGAATATTTTGTTTAAAATGTGATTGGCTAGCGGGCAAAAGTTGGTACGAGTAACACAATTATTTATTAATCCTATTCGCTGTTTTATTAGATATCTGAGAATTAAAATGAATTTAGTTGAGGCTGTTGGAATCTGGATACATACAGAAACTAGGTTTGAGTCAAAACATCTTCACAGTCTAATACTAAGTGTTGTACGATTATTGACTAGAAATTGTTAGAACCGGAAAATTATGTGTTATATAAAAGATTGAAAAAGAGACATGGCAGGTTGTTTATAATAGGATAATTTTGTGCAAATATAACAAAAACAATTAGTTTAGTGTACATACTTAAGTCTTGTCGATTCATACTACTTTCACTTAGTATTTTTCTGATATGTTTTGCAAATATTGTCATTAAATATGAAAGAAAACACAAACAATCATTCAATCAAAAACATTACCCTTGGTAGCTATCTGTAAAAACGTACGAAAATGTATTGAAACCTTATCCGACCTATTTGAATATTCATTGCTTTAGTTTTTATATGATATTGATTTACCATCAAAGAAAGAAAAACGCTTAAGGAAACCATATTAACATCTAGTTACCACTGGTTATTTAAATTAAAGACGTATTGCATTTGTTTTTGGTGGAAATTCACAAGAACAGTCATTATATTGAAAAAGCTTGCGGAAATAAAAGCAAAGGATAATGAAACAAATAACAAACGAAACAACAAAGCAACAAAATATTAATGAAAAGCAATAAGAAAAATCGGAGTTAGGGAATTCGGTTTGCTAGTTTAACAAAGTTATTATAATTTCATTTCGTTATTTTTAGCAATATGAATATAAGTATTTTTTAGAGTTTTGTATTAAATCTTACCAGCTATAATTGTGCACACCAATATATAGATCCGAATTCGACTAGTGAAATTGCCGTTACGTTTTCCTAGTCCTACACCGTATAGTATCGCTGGAATTAATGTACAAACTAAAGCCACTGTCATGATGCTATACACATATGCATGCATTTGTTCGTAGACATCTAAAATGCAAGAAAAAATATTATTGTTTTGTATTTATCAAACTACCCTTCGTTGATAATAATTTTCGCGAGTTAGGAAATCAAATCAATTCGACGGTATTCATTTGTACGACTTAAACTCTATTCAATAACAATTGACTTATTCGAGGCATTGTATTTATTTATTTTTCATTGCTTTTTTTTATTGTTCTATTAATTTTTTTTATCACAAAATTCTATGCAATAATTCTTTGGTTTACAGAATTTTTTTAAAGACATGTTTTGCATGTATTCGTTGTTTGAATTCAAATACAGAAAAAGATAGAGCATTGTAATAATCCTATTCAAATTAATTACTTCAATAGAAGAAATAGCAATTTCACGAAACAAAAATTGAGAAAACCATAAAAAACATATGCAATGCATAATGAGCGTTATAGTAAATACCTTGAGAATAGTCGCTTTCATCAAACTTCAATAAGTAAGTTTTTTTAGACATCGATGTGCATCCAACATTATTGCACAAAGTAATGTACCAGATCCCGCGTCGTACTTCTACATTTTCGTGGACTTCGTACGTTCCATTTGCATTGCTGATGTAATTTTCATGTTCACTTATGAACAGTCCATCACCCCCATGCGAAGAAATATGGAAAATGAAACTTATAACCATTATGACAAACTCATACACTAGTAGTGAGGGTTTACGAATATCTATTGAGTCAGTTCTCATCGATATCCTGGAAGACCTTGCCAGACATAAATTCAATGTTCCAATAGTAAAAGAAATTAATCCTGCAACTGCCAATAAGAACAACGCCCATGGAAAATAAAGTCGATTTGGGCCATGCTTGTGTTCAACAGCTTGGATCATTTCTTGACGTATCGTTATTTCAAGAAGAAATATTCCTAGAATAGAAGTGCAAAGTCGGTTTAAGCTTAAACTGATTAGAAATAGCACGGCATTTCCATTTTGTTCTAAGCATCGTTTGTATTTTGATTTACGTAAACCTGTACAATGTTATTGTATATTTATTTAATTTTAAAAATGTCACAAACATGAGACAGTGCGACCACTTTTCTTCGTTCAATTGAAGAAAAACCAAGAAATGTTTCAAAATTCAGAAACAAATTACTATATTGAAAACATACATGATATCGTACTTCAGGTGAATGCAATAATTCGAAATCTATCTGAAAAATTAAAATATATGATGTCATTTGCATTTAACACCGTTATTGAAATAATAATATCGAAAGTTATGTTTACGTTCAAAGGATTTATTGTAACGTCGCTACTTTTAGTTGATGACTTCTGTAATCCTCAGTAAATCGCAACGACTCGGCCTTTTTGGTTAAACGGGGAGTAGCAGAAATGCCCGAGTAGTTTCGATTGATCAGAATTTTTTTAAGTGCGTGTTATAGGGATCTCACTTGCAATCCTCAGATTCATTTACATGAGCTCGCCATTTTGAAAAAAAAATAATAGCCTCAAGTATATGTAAGAATTTTAAAAAGCAAATGAAATGTAAATGCATAAAGTAATTATTGAATAATATCATAACTGTAGGTAGAACTAGTGATTTCTCAATCTATTTTCTGTAATTTAATAATGTAGAATGTATAATTTCAAATTCTAATTGTATATATTAAACGTTTAGAAGTTTGCATAAGTCCGATGGGTGCAACCTGATTTTAAAAACAATTTCGTTAAAGAAAAGTGTACACACAAATATTGATTAACACAGTAGAAATCATGTACAATATTTAGTGCATAAACTTCATACATAGAAATTTGTTAGAACGATTTGATCATAATAATGCTTAAATGGTCTGTACTACAAGTAAGATACGTAAACTTCCTTTATTTAATTCATTTTCTACATGTATTCAGTTCCCCGTGGTTTTTATTCTTTGAAGACGTTTCTTGTAATTGAATTGGGGGAGGGAAACACGAGCGCGTTCCTAAAGGAATTTATGCTGGTTGAAGTAATGGCTTTGAAAACAACCTTTGACTGCTACAATATCCAATTTTATGTTATTGACATACTGCAAACAAACGAAGTTATACAAAAATTTATGGTTTTATAATTCTAAGATTCAAGAATATGCATGAAAAGAAAAAACTGCACACTCGTAGTTTAGAAAACAAAAAGAAAACTGAAAACTGGTCGAGTAGAGCATTTTAAAACAAGAATAAGGAAATGCAAACACATAACTAAAGAAAATCAATGTATTTCTCAAAATTATCGCACATTTGTAGTTTTAATACTAAAAATATGGTTTACGCGCTATAACATATATATATAACGTTTTTAAAAACGTGTTATCAAGATAAATCACGGTTTGACTATATGGGAGAATCGTTTAAAAAGAAGGAAATGGGAGTACATATTTAATAATATTTAAGGATATTGACCGAATAGTGTAAATTATTAACGAGAATGCCTGAACCACAAATATTGGAAAATGACTTGAATTTGACATCCCTGGTAAAGAGAATGGAAATGAGAATAATGGGCCAAGAGTACAATTGTCTGAAACTGACGAAGTAGCACAAGCATGCGTAAACATTTGAATTTGAATAAAGTGATTCCGATCCGTTGTTTGTAAATTAACTGGTAAAGTCTGGAACTGTTGAATAAATATTTGCTACAAAATTGTACAGCAACAAAATAAAACATGTGAAATTAACTTACATAAATGGTTTGAATATAGATTAAATTACAGGTGACTGTTATTAATGACTTTGAATGGACAAATGAGCAACCTAAACTCCACGAAAATGGGAGATTGGACCAGGTGCACCGGTAAGGTAAGCGTCCCCTGCCTTTCTATAAATACTCGCAGAGTTGCTCATAAAAGTCAAGTGCCGGGTAGACAAAAGGGAAAGGAAAAAATATCATGTTTAACAATCATGAAGTGTTCATGGTGCAGAAGGATACACCATAACGATCCACGAGTTCATGATGACAACCATAAAACTTCTATATTGGGACTTTAATCTGTTAGCAACATAACCCTGTTCCAGAAGCCTAATTGTAAGAAATCTAGCGCGATTAAAAAAGTCTGTGTAGTTATAACACGCTCCGGCATAACGTATGAGATGTAATATGAAAATTCCTTACAAAAGTGCTAAGGGATGCTACCACCGATGAAAGGAAAGTTGACAATATGGAATAAAAGTCATCGTGTTTGTCGTAAAGTTTGGTCAATTGCTTTCATTTACCATAGATCTCTAAGTGTGGGTCAAAATATGAGGCTGACTTCACTGTGTTTGAAGTATCTCTTTTCTCTTTTCCATTAATTGATATTTGACATTCTTAGGAGTAGATGCAAAGCACAATATCCCGGAAGAGTAATTAAGGGAACCAAGGTTATAGGGTAATCAGAAGAATGTAATCCAGGGACAAAGACCAGACATGGAAAACAGACATACACAAAAAAGAACAAAAAGTAGCTAAAATCATACATACAAAATAACAAAAGCAAATGAGCAACTCGGACTCCACCAAAAACTGGGAGCAAGGACCAGGTGCACCGGTAGGATAAGCGTCCTCTGCTTTTCTAGAAATTAAAGTCCGGGGTAGACGAAAGAGGGAAGTAAAATAATGACACGTTTAACAAATCAGTTTTCATAAAAATCCTAACATGACAGTGGTTTCCCATTGGGACCATGCACCTGTCTTGGACACCACCAAGGACCGTAGGGTAATCATTGACATATCCAAAATAGGACCCCAAACTGCATGCTTACTGATCTAGTTAAAACCAGATGGCCGCAATAATTAACATCATATCTATAAACATGATGAAATTAGGAAAATTCTTGGAGACCTCATATAGAGTTATACAAACAACTAACTGAAATTTGAATGATACAATATATGAATCGACTAGCACAAAATTTATCAATAATGATTTATGGTTGGAAAGTCTACATATTATCAATATTACTTTTTGTAATTTTGTTTAAAATGTTATAGCTAGCAGAAACTAACGAGTGGCTTTCCATATCATCCTTGTTCTTAAAAGATAAAATATTATAAAGAATGCAATGTAGAATTCAAAATTAAGGGAGGTAATTCTGTAAATGACACTTAAATACAATAGAAACTGTTGGCTTTTCAATGTGGATTATTTCCTCAGAGCAGATAGATTGGAATGAATTTTGAATGAATAATTATACATTTCATTATATAGACTTATAAAACAATTAAATAACACTAAAAATATGCAGCCTTTTTTTGGTGTATCAAATAATACAGAATTGGCATGATTATTACAAAGACTACTACAAAGAAGCAATAAATATCTAGTTCATTGCTTCGTAAAAAAAACTGTATTTTTACAAAACACAAAACAGAAAAAAAAAATGCTTATCAATATCAACGATGCTATATTTTATATCACGTGTAAATTACATTCATTTGGGCAGATACCAAAATTCGTGGTTCACTATCCTAATCATTCTCCGTACACGTTTTAGCTGTAATACTTGACTTGATAAAAATAAAATGCACACAATTGTATTTTAAAATACATCGTTTATTAATCATTTTAGTCCGGCTTGCACGAATTGCAATATTCTTTTAAGAAATTGAATAGGCTAAAAAAAAATATGAATTATTGTCAATTTGAAACTCAACAACTGATAAAACGAATTGCTTTTAAATAGTTTATATAGCTACACACTCTTATATATAACTTACATAAGGTACACTTCCCATATATTGGGGACTAAAATATTATTGGACGGGAAAAGAATAGATTGGGGACTTTGGTAATGCGAACGGGGAAAGGGGCAAAGGAAATTTTGGAATCGATAGCAATTAGGCTAACATCTTGGCTCCTTTGATTACTATTTCACATCACTGGGTCGATACCTCTGCTGGTTGATTTTGTCCCAGGGGGTATCATCAGCCCATTTAAATAATTTACGGTTTTAACAAGAGGAATAAATGAAAAACTTGTTCGGAGGTCTCCCAGTATAAAAGAAGGTCTGAATTTTATAACAGACCGGCACACTTTTATCTCGCATCTACCCAAAAGAACTTGAGATAAAGGATACTACAGACACTGTGAAGTCAGCCTCATATCTTGACCTACACTTAGGAATCGATGGTAAAGGGAAAATATTGGCCAAACTTTACGACAAACGTGATGACTTTTCATTCAGAACTGTCAACTTTCCTTTCATCTGTGGCAACATCCCTTCGGCTCCTGCGTATGGAGTGTTCATATCACAACTCATACGTTATGCCAGAGCTTGCCGAAACTACGCAGAATTTCTGTATCGCGCTAGAACTCTAACAAATAGGCTTCTGGAACAGATTTCTGTTGCTACCAGATTAAAGTCATTACTACAGAAGTTTTATGGTCGTCATCATGAACTCGTGGATCGTTATGGTATCCATCAGACCATGAAAACTATTTATTTATTTATTCAAAGGGTCATAGTTTTCCTTTCCTCGTTTGTCTACCCCGGACTTGACTTTTTATGAGCAACTCGGTGGTTGTTTCTAGAAAAGCAGAGGACGCTTACCCTACCGGTGCACCTGGTCCATGCTCCCAGTTTTTAGTGGAGTCCGAGTTGCTCATTTACTTTTGTAACTTTGTATGTATGATTTTAGTTACTTTATGTTCTTTGTTGTGTATGTCTGTTTTCCATGTCTGGTCTTTGTCCCTGGATTGCATTCTTTTGATTACCGCTATAACCTTGGTTCCCTTGATTACTCTTTAAATGATATGATTGACTTCAACGATGACGAATCATATATATCAAAATGTGGAATTAAAAATTGCAAAACATACAATATTCTAATAACTGACTCATTCTTCACTAGACCACTTACGAACAAAACCTATCACACAAGAAGTCATGATGACTAGTTTTCATGACCGTACATATAGATAACTTTAATGACCTTCTCTATTGGTATTTTTATAGTACAATGGGCACCCTAGCGAAAGATAAATAACAGACAACATATTTGTCATGTAAAGTAGACAATATTTTTGCTACATCCGAGTTTTTGAAAATTGATGTAGCGTACTTAAAACTTTCATACGTTTCAAAATTGAAGCCCTTACAAACACTGACAGAGAATCAATGTCTTCTTGTTCTCGTTTTATCCACTTTCTTTCGTAGTTCTGTTGGGCATCCATAAGAACTTTAAAGTTTTAACGTTTCTTCATTCTTCATCTTGACCTATAACACAAACTGGTTAGAGGAGTTTGTGGAAACCAATATCCAAAATGATGGCTACATATCTGTATAATGATAAGGTAGGTTCAGCAACAGGAGTCTCAAGACTTGTTTTGTAAAGCGAGTGTAGTACAGTGAGAGGCACAGAATAGAGTTTAGTGCTGGGATGAAGTCCAAGAGGGTTTTGTATGAAAGGAAGAAGACCATCTATGGAGACATCATGCATCTTAAGTGATGTATAGTGGCGATGACCATGACTCCTTATCCGTCTTGTATTCATCACATTTATGTTATTGTTATATTGGCTTGAAAGGTTTCCTATACTTTTGATGTTGTCATTGCACCCGGATGGTATTGCAATACCTAGTCTGCGTATCCAGTGTTCCTCTCTTTCCCTGCAATAGCTTTTACTTTGGACAGGACTGTTTGTTGGATGGTATATTTATTCAAGAACACGAAATTTCACAGGGAGTATTGAATGAACCTGTTGATTAAAATGTTGATAAATTGTCAGGAATTTGGTATTATTCCGACCGATGACCGCACATACATTCGTTCGAAATCATTTGATCATTTCTTCAACTACCGTTTGTCAACAAAGGTATAGATGCAAATACTTGGCTAACATCTTCTATCACAAAAACAGCTCGAACAAATATCCGCGTATTTCAAATCAATGCTTATCATATATGTCTATACTTCACCTATTGCACCCAGAATTTTCTATAACAAAAGGCTGTTTCAAGACCTCGAGATTGAGGACTTCATGGCTAATCCACCTGACTGTTCTTGCAAAAACTCTCTATTCAAATATGGTAATTCTTGACATGTCATTACGGGGGGGTTTAAACATCATCGAAAACGAATCTCTCCGAAAGGTCCTCTCTAATGGTCCCAAGTATCGTGAACCACGCTCCATAAATTGGAATTAAAACTTTAAAGTTCTCATGGATGCAGTAGAGGACTACGAAAGAAAGTTGTTAATTCGAGAACAAGAAGACATTGATTTTCTGTCAGAGTTGGTAAGACCTGTGAGGTCTTTAATTTTGAAACGTATGGAAGTTTTAAATAGGTCAGGTCAATGAGTGTCAACGCTACATCAATTTGTTAAAAACTCCGATGTAGCAAAAACATTGTCTACTATATATCACAAATATGTTGTCGTTCCAGCAGACAAAATCCAAAATAACATTGTTTTTGTCTGCAACACGTATTACATCCAATGTCTATTATCACCTGTAGACGTAGAAAAAAATAGCAGTAATAAATCCTATACTGCTACCACACCACCAAAGAAGAGATAGTAAAAACTATAAATCTGAGCTGTCCTCTTTTGGTCTCTACCAAAGACGATGAATGTGATCTACCGTCTATATACTGGATTCCTAAACTCCACAATAACACTTACAAACAGCGTTACAAAAAAGGATCTGCAAAATGTACTACTAAACCTCTTTTGAAACCTTTAACTTCTTTACTCACAAAAATGGTCTACAGCCCTTCCACGACCCTTGTTACTCCCGTATTGGTATTAAGTGAATGTGGATCCTGAAGAATTCGAAAGATCATCTAAAAACACTCAATTCAAGATAATTAAGAGAATACAATAGCATTAAAACCTATGATATGTCAACTCTTTATACGTCTATTACCCTTACTAAAAAAAAAAATAAAATGGCAAAGTCATAAACTGCTACAATGTCACAAGAAATGTTTACGTTAATGTCTGTAGGCGATAACAATTTTCCATTACACTGACACTTTTCGGAAATGCTATCAGGGCATAATCTAGGCGGCGAAATGGAGATTTAAATCGCCAAGAATGTTTAACACTAGTTCAAAAGTCGCCAGCTTGTGTTCTTTTAAGAGAAGTGAAGTCGCTGTAAAATTTGACCAAAGAGAGATAACTCTAGCCCTTCCGTTTAATAAATAACCAAAATGGCGGCAATTTTCGTAACGAAGAGAAAACTTGAATTGGAAGTTCATTTCATTTTCATCAGTTCCAAGCAATCCAGGGAAAATTTCACCCATTCTAGCGACTTGGATAATGGATTAAATTAGCAGAACTTATTTGAATGAAACATTTTCAACTTATTGAGTTCAAAATCAAAGGAAAACAATCACAAAATGTAAGGTACATGTATATTTTATGATCCTTGATTAAACATTTAATTTGATGACAACAATTAATTTATTTACTCAATGAAAGACTCTTAGAATGATTTCAGTGGTTTTAAAAGACAATTAATAATTGGTATGTTCAGCTTGGATAACAGTTATGTGTGTGAGTGTGTGGATTTGAAGTGACAGTTTGTTTTGATAAAGCAAACATAAAGATAAATTAAACTAACTGTTATCACTTATAAAAAAAATCAGGGAAATTTATTAGATAATAGACTACCATTATGGCATATCAAGATGCAGTCATTTCTTTATTAAGTTAAATTATAACTATCAATAATTTGAAAATCCACCCTTTTAGAATAATTATTTACTCAGTGTGTCATTTTAATGTGAAATTTTCCCAAATGCTCATAATATTCTACACATTTACAACATTAAAATCATCCATAAAATTATGAACACAGACATGTAAATGCAATAAAATCCTTCACAAGGCATATCAGAGCTATAAATAGATCAACGAAATGTGCAGCATCATGCACACTTGTATTACAAACTTTAAGCATTCATTGGGATAAGGTAAAAATGTGCACGGTTATGATAAAACACATAAGTGAAGGAAACATCGGATATCGTTTTACCCACTGTGTCACGTGCCACTTGAATATAACAATAGATCATTTGAGCGTTTGTAAACAAAAGTGAAACGAAAGTATTTTTCATCTCACCCGATGTGTTTCACTCAACCGAATTTCTTGACTCATATTTCAAAAGAATCCGAATGAAATAAGAAATCTGTCTTTATCTGATAAAAAATCATGAGGGATAGTGGAAAACAATTATCTTTCCCCGAATTTGACAGATTAACAAATTTCACGGCTCAACATATTTCTAATGTGATTTTCTTGGCTAATCTGACGATTCATTTCTTTTTCAAGCGAAATTCAGGACAAATACATTAATACAAATTATTTTGCCAAATTTTGACAATTTTGGTTACGATGAACAGGTCGAGAAAAAGCTTTGTATAGTTGTGTTGAAAGATTTGATTCATAAAATCCCAATAAATCGAAAAAATAGCAAAATCGCGTATTTTTTAACCTGTATTATCAAACAACCTCATGAAAATCGTATAATAGATATTTAAGTCATTTTAAAACAGTATTACTGTAGAATGCGACTTAAGAGTTTTTTTTATTACGTAAAGCGGCCTTAGCTTAAAAAAAAGTACACCTAGAAATAACTATGTAGTTCTTGGTAGATAGAAATAACTATGAAGTTCTTGGTAGATAGAAATAACTATGTAGTTCTTGGTAGATAAAAATAACTATGTAGTTCTTGGTAGATAGAAATAACTATGTAGTTCTTGGTAGATAGAAATAACTATATAGTTCTTGGTATAGATACCTCGTACTTGTAAAAACATAATTCAAAATCATCTTCCAAAATAACTGAAGAAGTTTTCAAATAGAGAACTACTTGTCCAGTGTGGTTGACATGTTTTTCAACAAAGTATGCTCCTTTACTTGCTGACCTATTCCTATATAGATGACGTATTATTTTTGAACAATCCTAGTTTCGGAAATTTTGTACATTGCATCTACCCCAAAGACCTGGAGATAAAAGATACCACCACAGACACTGTGTAGTCAGCATGATATTTTGCCCACAATTTGATATCGATGATAAATGAATGCTATTGACCAAACTACACGACAAACACGATGACTTTTCATTCCGTATTGTCAACTTTCCTTTCATCGATGGCAACATCCCTTCAGCACCTGCGTATAGAGTTTTCATATCACAACTGATACATTATGCCAGAGCTTCCCATAAATACACAGACTATTTGAATCGCGCTAGACTACTTACAATTAAGCTACTGCAACAGGATTTTGTTGCAACAAGATTGAAGTCATCACTACAGAAGTTTTATGGTCGTCATCATGAATTCGTAGATCGTTACGATGTATTCATCTACACCATAAAACCCGATTTGCTCAATGTGTCATAGTTGTCCTTTCCTCTTTCGTCTAACCTGGACTTGGCTTTTTATGAGCGACTCTGCAGGTGCTTCTAGAAAAGCAGGCAGAGGACATCTACCATACAGGTACACCATGTCCATGCTCCCAGTTTATGGTGGAGTCCGTGTTGCGTAATTAATTTTGTCAAATTGATAATTTCCTTTGTAGCTGTGTATGTTTTATTTTGGTTATTAAATGTTTTTGTAGTTTATGTCTGTTTTCCATGTCTTGTCTTTGTCCCTGGGTTACATTCTCTTGATTTCCGCTAGAATCGTAGTTCCCTAGATTACTCCATGATACTAAAATAAGATTGATGTAAATGTTGAATACACATGTTCCAAAGATTTGTCCCTTACCCTAGGTGTACCTCATTAAAATGTCAGTGATTTAAATTATCATAAACTCCAACAAAAATGAGATGTTATAGACTTATATAGTTCAATGAATGCATATGCATGTACCTATGGTAAGACACGGAGCCACCATCACAGGACGAATCTTCTTTAGATCAGTGACCTTGAAATACGCCAATCTGTACAGAAGTCCAATCAGTCCAGTAAGAAACAATGATAACGTCACTTTAACCTGCCAACAAACAGTTTCTATGTAGTCTATTATATGTTTCTGTGTATGGATACCGGCACAGAAAAACAAAACATCAACTATAGGAGTATTCTTATAAAAAGTTTCCCCTTCATTCATTTTTAGACCTGTTTTTTTTTTATATTTGTTTTGGTTTTGGTTAAGTGAGTGGTTGAAGCGTTAACATGCATCCTCCACTCAGATGGCTACACCGAACATACGAGGCTAAAAGTATACGTTTGGTATTAGACGGGTCCGCAGAAATTGGCCAGCAATGTACATTCGAAGTGAAAGTATCTTTTGAATTGATTAAGAATTAAAATATGCAATTCATTAAAAAAATGTTTTTAAAAAAATAAATGTTTACAGTCTCTTGATCCGGTTCGCTTAATTTTATTTAAATGGACAACCACTTACCTCTCCTATCTCGCTCCTTCATCTATCATCCTTTTTTTATGATTTAACAAATGCCAAAAAATGAATATGTGTGATTTCACTTATATTTAACATTAGTAGAACTCTATTTTTAAAATGACGTGTAATTGAAATAAGGTATAGGCACAACTCACCCAATAAATCACCATCAAACAATGCTTTTATTGATTTGGTGCTACATATGCCACCTTTGGTACATTTTGTTTGATACCATAGTCCGGTCTTAGTAATGCATCCATCTGAGGATACCTCTATTTTGAGGCCATCATTCACAAACACAATAACGAGTAAGACCATTATCAGAAAGGTAAAACCACATTCCGCTTTGAAAGCTGGAGTAAAATTC
This sequence comes from Perna viridis, assembly GCA_037379345.1. NCBI lineage: Eukaryota > Metazoa > Mollusca > Bivalvia > Mytilida > Mytilidae > Perna > Perna viridis. The sequence goes on along the minus strand of CM074522.1, from coordinate 36,645,479 downwards.
AAATTCCTGTTAGTGTTCTCCATGTTGACTGCGCCTGCACAGAATAGTAGAAAGATATGAATGTTACACAATGCCTTTTTTACGTATTTAGGTTTGATTACAAGTACAGCAGGCGTTTTAACTGTTGACGAAAGGCCAGCACTAAAGTGACATATTATATTGACGTCAACTACTTGTGTACATATGATCACCTTCTGGAGTTAAGATACATTAACCTCATTGTACTTTACATTCTGTTACATTTCAATAATCGTTTCATCTCAGTTTCAAGTGGGTATAGATGTTACATTCAACATATATATTGACAGTTTGTGTATTAATCAGGCAGTGTGTGCAATATGGTAAGAATAGACCTGCCACAGCGACAGTGTTATTTGACTTTGTATGGGTTAAAGACAAGGTTTATTGAAATGAGTTTAGATCTCATTGAAATGAACTGCGGGTGAACAATTTTGAGGGTAGTCTATATCATTCTAACACCAAATTTCTAAAAAATCTCCAGGAAGTCGACACATTTTTCTCTTTGATATATTGGATATTTTCCAATAATAAAAAGCCTGTGTTAGATTTCATCAAATATCCCTACATGTGAATTTCATAAAGATTTTACATGTAGGTGGTTGCTACTTAAAAAATGAAGATGTAACAATCATTTAGTGTGAAAAATATGTCTTATCTCATTCTATACATGTGTATATATGAATAAAGAATTCAGTAAAAGTTATTTTACTTATTTTTTTGTGCTGAATTGATATTCATTGGCAATCATTATTCTTGACACAAGAATACCCAGATTTTGTATGAATATTGAATTATAACTATCACGTACAAATATATTTCAGTAGAAAACTTCATATTAGAAGTCATTGACAAATTCATGAATCAAGTGACCATAGAGATACTTTACATCATTAATTGAATGAATCAATAAGAATCAGATAAATTTGGAAAATAATGAAATATGCTCAGAAAAAAACAATCACATGTATTTACAATGTTGGCACGTAGTTTATGGTTTATTGAAGAGAAAATTACATTATGTTCCCTTTAGAAGTGTCAGAGTATGCAATAACCTTCAAAGTTAACATAGAATGATAGGGAAAATGTGTTATCTTCCTTTGATGATGAAATTGCAATGCACCTCATATAGCTTATACCTCGAATTCTTGACATTTTAAAAAGAAATGAAAACGTGCTAAATACGATTTCACGGAAAGACAGGACAGATGAGGCTTTTTTATTACAATTTAGTCATTTCCTGATTGTTACAGCTCATACGTTATGCCAGAGCTTGCAAAAACTACGCAGACTTTTTGTATCGCGCTAGAACTCTAACAAATAGGCTTCTGGCATAGGGTAATGTTGCTACAAAATTGCAGTCATCACTACAAAGTTTTATGGTCGTCACCATGAACTCGTGGATCGTTACCGTGTATCCATCTGCGCCATGAAAACTGATTTGTTCAATGTGTCATAGTTTTTGTTTCAACTTTCGTCTACCCCGGACTTTTTATGAGCAACTCGGTGGGTGTTTCTAGAAAAGCAGAGGACGCTTACTTTATCGGTGCACCTGGTCCATGCTCCCGGTTTTTAGTGGACTTTCAGTTGTTTTTGTTACTTTGTATGTATGATTTTAGTTACTCTTTGTTCTTTATTGTTTATGCATGTTGTCAATTTCTGGTCTTTGTCCCCAGATTAAATTCTTTTAATTACCGCTATAACCTTGCTTCCCTTTATTACTATTACAGAGAATGTCGCTTGGTAGTTGGAAAGCTACCTTTCAAAATATAGTCTAATAGGCACTCCAGAAAGAACGATACTCATTAAAACGTGATATAATTAACCAGATGCCGAAAGACGTAAGCCGAGTGGCTATTGATGACTTGAAGGCAAGTGTTTTCCGTTTGTTTATTTGGGTCATTCGAGATTCGTTATAATAATTGAAGATGTTAATGTTTTCCTATTTGTTTTGGCTTCAACAAACCTCCAATCGGGGATTACCTCAATAATGAACCGTAATGGAGGCGGAAGGTTTGCAATGGTATAAAACCTCTTAAACCGACCTTTCATTTTGAACTGTTTGTGCCGAATCAGAATCATTGCGGATTTATCTTGATATTGCATTTGTTCAACGGACTTTCTTTTAGACTATTCCTGTTGACTTCTGTGTAAATTTTTTTCAGTTCTGTATTTCTTATTACCCTTCATTCATGCAAGCTGTTGTTCTATAAGTAAGCACATTAAATATACGGATTCAAATATCTGGCATCTTTAATTTCGATAGGCCGAATTGTGATTAATAATATACATACCTTATCATAACGACATTATACACAAAAACTACCATATGTGGTAGTGAAGACGATTGAAGATTTATCACAATGTATGTAAAATTTTGAATACAAACGTTCCAAAGATTTGTAAGAGTTGTATACAATATCCTAAGTCTACCTCCTAAAATGACAGTGATTTAAATTACCATGAACTCTGACAAAACAAATCCAAAAAATAAAATGTATCGAAAATAGACATGGACGGGATGTAATAGATTGAATGCCTATACATGAAACCTATGGTAAAACACAGGACAAATCATTTCCGTATGTTTTAGACGATTGAAGATTTATCAAAATTTACAAAACAATATATAGAATATTTTAGGCTCTAATCAAATTGAACCCTGACCAAACAACCGTATATTGTCCATTTATCCTTCAAATCTCACGTTAGGTAACCAAGTTTCATACTTTAATCAAGAAGTGTCGATTTCACAAAAAGTCGTAGGTATGAATTTGATCGTAAGTAATGACGTCACAACCTAAAAAGCATGGTGGCGTCATAATTTACGAACAATTTCACGACTTTTTGTTAAATTGACTAATTCAAGTGTAATGAGACGCACACACACAAAACCACATGAAACACGCACACGATTCCCACGAAACACGCACATGATTCCAATGAAACACGCAAGCGATTCCCACGATTTTTTTTATTTTGATTTTGGAAACGAAAATAATAATAGACTGTATTAACTATCATACTAACTTGTACGGTGTCCTACATGTACTTTTTGATGAGGGAAATAAAACACATATATATTTCAGCAGTTGGGTTCAGTATTGATGTGTCGTAAACATCGTCATGTCTGCACATTGTACATTGATAAAAACATTTTCTCTGGGAGTATAAAAATGTAGAAATTTTAAAATAAGATATACTTAATAATTTGGCACTGAAGTACTTCTGATCTTTTCGATACTATCTAATTGGTCTTTTATGGAAAAAAAATCAATATTTGTTTAGAAGAAATAAGATTATGAGGAACTCGTGTCTATTTGTCCAGGATAATAAAAATACCAAAATCTCACAAAATATTAGCAAAAATTACTTTATTTTGATGTAAGTAAGATATTTAAACCAATGAATACCATTCTTTTTTTTGTCTAAACAATAAATAACATTGTATTTTTATATCAAAAACAATATTCTTTATCTTATACGGCACATTTAAAAGTTATATTTGAAACGTTTCAATATATGTATTATACAGATCAGGAACACGTTTTCCTTTGTCCAGGAGAATAAAAACATCAACATTTCTTAAAGTATTGGTGAAACGTTCTCTTTTATCAAATAATAATCAAATTTTGAATGTATGCAATACCTTCTCATTGGTTTAAACAATTTTACTAAAGATTATTAAAAGCCTTACAAACAATGGATGGTGCAAGACGTTTTGTGTACCATCTCACTACCTTATAAAATATTTTTGACACTTCAATAACTAAAGTTGACTACAAGTATTTACTATTTATAGCAACGGGACACTGGTCTTTTCCAATGCATTCCATTGCCGTCTATTATGGGTTACTAGCAGTTTTTTAATATCGAGTACTGTCGCTCATCGCTGAAAAGTCATCGTATGTTGTGGTGTAGTATAGTCTTTGTTGTTTGGATATTGTTGGTGGCTGTCCCTGAATAATTGTTTTGACTGGCTATCACTGACAGCAATACACGCATTGTGATAGCTTGCAGTAATACTAATAGAACTAAAGATTATATGATAACGAAGCACATAAAATGTTAGGATGTAAAATATGTCCTACATTTAAGAAAAAAAACATACTACCTGCATATTAATTCTCTGAAATTAACTTTTCATACAAAAAAATCAAGTCTTCAACGACATAAGATCAAGTGAATTAACTGAATTTGCTGCCGGCTTCACTACAAAATCTACATTTTACTTTTTATTAACTCATTATCAGAACTATTAGTTATTCAAAGGTTGATATGATATAATAGATAAAAGTAAAAAAATAATACATCATACAGACATTAGATACAATTACATTGTCGACACTACTATATTATCTTTTTTAGGAGTCTTTGAAAAACGTGTTTCAATATATTAATACAGTAAAAACTGTCTATACCGAAACCGTTTTGAAATCTGAAATTCGTTAGTTAAGACAGGTGTCGGTTCATTTTAATTATTATATAGGGACTAATTATAAAAGTGTCAGAGTCAGACAGTTTTTTACGTTTTTTAATTATTTTTTTTTATTCAGGGTTTTGTTTAGATCGTTTCACTGTATCGTTTTTATACTGAAGGTATTTATCTTCGTTAAGGCACAGTTGAAAGTTCAAAATCCTAGTCTTCTATGCGTTGAGTTCTACGATCTTTGAACGTTAGGATGACAAAGTTCAACCCGTCCACAGACCATAGACCTGGTCCTTGATCTAACAGTTGACTCTAGCAACTTTCTTGATCCTAGACCTTATCTGAAATTCAGACCCTAACCCTAGCTCTAACTTTATCATGACAGTATCTTTCACCTTAATACAAACTCTTTAAACTCTTTAACTCTATTCCAAACACTAATCCTTAACATAACCTAGAACCGAAACAAGTACATTTATCTTACCCTTACCCCATAAGTAACTCTAGATATATCTTTAATCAAAGGCCTCAAGCTAGACCATCAAGACCAACACCAGACACAAGACTGAAGTCTAGATCTAACATCAACTGAAACATAACTTAGACCTATCTCTAGACCTAATCCTAATTCTTACCCAACTTAACCATATCCATAGACATATCCATATCAACATCTGATCCCAACCTTAAACATAGCCCTAAGCCTAACCCAACATTTTACCATCAACTAAACATTTGCCATCAGTGAATGCCCATAATCTGGTTCTGTTGAAAAATTCCAGAGACGTATCACAGGCCATGACCATGGCAAAACAAATGTTTCCCAAAAAGACAAACCACGTTATGAAATCGTACGAGTATGCCACCGCCAAACCCCACGGATATTTATTGATCGACATGAAACAGGGCACTCCCGACCACTTGAGATTGAGAAGCAACATTTTCCCATGGGAAATTCAGGATGCGTTCCTGGATGAGGACAAGTAAAAATAGAGATGAAAAAGGATATGTGGTCACTTCTTGACCGACTCGCAAAGGAGATGGACGCACCCGCAGTAATAAAGATTTACAAGATAGTTCCCTGTCGAGGGATTCATTTAGAAGAGGTCATCAGACGCGATGCCATACACGTGCAATGGACGACAGAACGTGCACAATGCCAACCAAAGAATGAACTGACAAAAGAAAAAGAGGTCCCAAAAGACCTCGTGGTAGACCAGCTGGAGGAAAGAAAAAAGCCAACCAGAAAACAGATGTGACACCTATAAATGAAACTGTATACAGAGGATTTCGGATCAAAGATTACATTATGTAATCTAATCAGATTGAAAGTTCGGTTTCGAGATCGCCTGAACGCAGCCCAGTGTTGAGGAGAATTAGACATGTGTAATCGATAACGTTTACATATACCACTACGAACAGTGTTATTCATCCATGGAGGATCTGAATGACGAACAGTGATTTCCTTATTGAGAATAGTCTCCATGACAGATTTTATAGAAGTATCAGTAAATGAATGAATGAGAACATCTAAGTTCTTATGTGCACCAGAAATAATCTTGTCCCAGTCAATAGTACGCAATTTTTCGCAAAAGTATTAACATCGCATCGGTCGTATAACCAAACTCGTCTGAAGCACGTCTACTGTGGTTTTCCGATTTTAATGATTCCATAAGTTGGGCAATGGTATCTAGTCATCGTATCAAAAAGAGAATGACCGACATGAACGAGATCAATCAAGTTTCTTTGATTCGTTATGACCAGGTCTAAACACGAACTATTGTTCTCAGTGAAGTGGGTAGGTTCATTGACAAATTGAACCATATCATATCTCGTTATTTTATTTTTCATACGCACATAATCATCTTTAAGATAGTCTCCATTGAAATCTCCTAAAATGACAATGTGTTCAATTGCTGTGTCAACAGCAAGATGAATGGAATGCTCGATCAGAGTAAAAATATGATCACCAGAATCTGGAGGTCTATAAATGACTCCAAATAAAACTTTTTGACGCCCCTTTATGTTTGCCTCAACCCACAAGCCCTCAACACCTCTAACAAATAAATCTTGCCCCATAGTGGCGACTAAGTTGTCTTTTACATATATCGCTACATTCCACCCCGTCTACCAGCACAGTCATTTCTGAAAGGAGGATGAAAACCATCTAAAAGAATGTCGTTATTGATTACATTAGAACTAAGCCACCTTTCGCTGAGACAGACAATATCGATATTACGCAGTTCTATATTGACGATGTCAAGCTTCGGAACTAAGCCTTGAATGTTCAAGTGAACGGTCAGTAAAGCTTGTATATAATCTCGGAAATCATCAATAGTATCATCCCTGGTCGCGTCTGATGTATCGCAGCTAGGTCCAGGGTTTGCCTCAATATCACCAGATAACAAACAGAACTATAGACAACCAAAAAATTATAACATAATACATAAAGACATGATTAGACAATGAACAAGTATCTCTATTTCACTGAGTACGAGTTTTCGTATAATGCATTATTGGAAATATTAAAAGTAACTACACTTCTAGATGAAAATAATACACGAGTTATCAAAAGCATGAGTAAAACACCGAACGATCCTACTGAGTTAATAAGATTGACAAAAAGTACATCTTCAAAGAGTAGACTATTACGTTTTGGTCTGTGTGTGGCTATAAGATTAAAAAGTCCTACCCTGACACGACACTCATTAATAGATATATACACCATGTGATTGCGCTATGAAAAAGGACTGTTAACTGTTTCGAACGTTACTAAATAGTTATAAAAAGCATAAAAGTGAAAATGTCTCATAAAATACAGTTGGTCTTCAAAATATGAAAATTGGTCATCAAACACTGTGTAGCACATAAACATCAACAAAAACAAAAAAAATATCCCGCTATGCACAAGTGCACTGTGCACAAATAACATCTCACAAGTAGGAGAAACAACTCGTCACTACTCGGCTAGTTTTAAGGAAATAAGAATTGCATGAATCGTCGATCAAAGATGGATAACTTCAGTGAGTATTTTCCATTTGATATTCAAAATATTGGATTTTACTGATCGATAACGTCCAATCATTATTTAAAGCATAATCGATCATATCATTGTGTTTTAAAGTCATGGCAAAAGAATTACATATAAATGGAAGGTTACGAGGTCAATCAAGTTAATTATATTCCCTTTTGGCTATAAGTGTTATCCTTTTTCATAAGATGAATGAAATATAGCGATTCACAAATTTAGTTTGTGTGACTTATTCCTACATGTATAACAAAAATGGTCATTTTTTTTCAACAATCACATAATGAAGCGCAACAATGCCATAACATGTCATAAATATGTTTACAAGGTATTTGTAATTTAGACATAAAAATCAACAATATGAGGATGTCATAGTAAAAAATGCATATTTTATGTGTGTTTGAGGGAGCGACATGTTGTCAGTTTCGAAATTAAAGAACTGAAAAAGAAAAAAAAAAGGTAATATCTATAATAATAATAATAATAAGCGCAAGTTTGGCTAAAGTAAAACAGAATTAATGAAAATAAACAAATGATGATTGGGAAAGGCCAGCTGGATTGGAAAAACAGCTTTTAAGATGGAGAACAGGCCGGAATCATTGAGTAATACATGTGTATAAAATTGTACTTGGTGTCTCTCCCCCACCTCATTTAAATGCATTCATTACATCATACAAAATTACTGAATATATTTTTAAACGAAATATACAATACAAATGTTACGACTAATACTACTCATATATGTTTAGAACATTTCATTAGGCACAATTCGTCAATGACAAAACTCAAAAGAATGACATGACAAATTTAAACAATCATCTACGTCATTCTGGGAATGGAGTCCTGCACCTTTTCCTCACAAACAAAGCCAATAATGACACAAAATCATGCACGCATGACTTTGGAGAATGTAAAGCATTAAAATGAAAAATAACCTCATTTTTTGATACAGTTTGTTTTCTGTATATTGTCTCTTGGTGCATGTATAATTAAGTACTACAGATTTGTGATGTTTTAGTATGGCAATTATAGATATATTTCAAATCATTGAACGGTCAAGTTTCATTAACGTAGCTCATTTACTAATGAGGTACCGTACGTGTATACGCAGGAGTAGCGTTATAAAAATTAACGTCCCAAGCGGAGGTAGTATAATTGCGAGAGGCATTTTCTTTTGGTCACGGACTTTTAAAATACAAATTACAAAGTCAAATTATGCAGCGTTCAGCTATAACAAAACATGGGCAGTCTGAATGAAGTTCACACTTCTTGCTCAATTTTTTGACACAATTTTCCAACAAAGGAAAGGGTTCCAATCCCGGAATCCCCCTGGATCCCCCACTACCTTAACGCGGTATCAAAATACTTTTTCACTCAATAAATCAGATGTCATCGTGTGTGTTCTGTTTTTCAAAGACAATATATGATAGAGGATGCCAGGTTCTATACGTTTCGATTTTCCCGAGTGTATGTCGAAATTCATATTTGTACTGAACAGTATGTAGGATTTTTTTTTTAATTCAAACTGTACAACTATAGGAATTCTAATTTTTGCTACATTTTTATCGGTAGTCCAGATCCTCATCCTACTAGATTCTAAATAAACACATTACGTACATGTACACATGCTGAATAAATGGTTTGTCAGTGTCCTGGGGCTCCGCTAAATATCAATGATCAAACGACGAAAAATTTAAGGAAAAAGTATTTTAGATAAACTTTCAATCAACTGTCCTAACCGTGTTTTAATCGCCTCGCGGTTCTTTTTGTTTATTTTTTGGAACGAATGTAATTGGGGCGACTTGGAGCTCGATACAGAAACACCCGTTGCCTTTCCCAGTAGTCAATTACCCAGGTAAACAAACACGTGTGATTTTTTTAACATTTCGAAACAATGTCTACACGATCTAAAAAGAGATATCACCACATCAAGTTCGACGATGATGATGATTTCGAGACACCGGTCTTCGAATATTTAAATGACAAAAAAGAAAGTGATGGAAAAAGAGGTGAAAGTGACGATGAAGTATCGTTACAAGACTCTGAAAAAGGTATAAATTTTACAGTGCCAGGCCATGTAAGCAAATTTTTTTTAGAGTTGACATATACCAATAAATCATCTTGAGCACCAAGAAACTCTTTTAAACTTCTATAGACACATGGTCAATGGTACTTACCCTTAGTTAAAAGTTTTCCAAACAAATGCCATAGACATGATCCTTGTCCTGTGCATTTGTCAGATGACCTTTTCAGTTGTGCCATTAGCCACTAGCCCAGTGTACAAGTCCAGTAAAGTCAGATTTGGGCTTTTAGATGTCTTACATAGCTAGCCCAACAAGTCCTTTCTTTCAAAATTTTCAACAACTAGCCGGAATAATAGAGGACTCTATAGCATTCAACTGGCCCGAAACAAGAAAAGTACACATCATTTCACTAGCCTCAATCAAATTTTACCTTCCCAGCATTGGGTTAGTGGCTAAAAGCAAGCACTGCCCAACAGGCTTCCTGAAATTTAAGGCTTATAAAGCATTGTTGAAAGCTACAAATTGATAACTCATCTACATGTAGGTAAGAAAATGTTAATTTAATGAAATTTAACGTATACATATAACTTGTAAACAACTATTTCCAATCGACTTTGTCCATGTAATAGTCTTTCTGATTATACTGCTTTGTCATATACTGCCAGGGTATGGGAAGAGAAGTTCCAATTTTTTATGAAAAGCTTATTATTGTACTTAAAAGAAAAAAAATAAGGAGCATCTTGTTTTGAGGTGTATTGAGCATTGTGGGCTAATGATTTTTTTGTAACACTAGCCCAGGGTCTGAATTTCAGGTATACACAAATGTATTTCCAGTTGAGAAAAATTCAAAATTTCAGCAATCATATTCATGTGCAAAATGTACATGTGTATCATGTAGAGAAATTCCCAATTATGACTTAAAACATCCTCTTGGTCAAGACTGTGATTTTGTTTGTCTTAAATTACATGTACATGTACCTCCAAAATATTATAAGGCTGTTTCTCCTAATGAAACTTTCCAAAAAATGGCTAAAAAAATCCCTTTAGCAGTCATAGAACAGTATGTGGTATTTCTGTTCAATATTTCACAGATTTAATGTTCATGACTTGTCTTTTATACAAGTAATCATAAAAACTAAGTACAGTTATTCCTAATTTTCTAATTTAAAAAAAATGAAGGATATTTTCCCCAATAGAAAAAGGATGAGATACATGTAGTTTTGAAAAAGGCCGACAATATCACTGCAAGATTTGACTTTTATGAATCATAATGTATAATTAAGGGTTCAGGGCTCAAGCTATTTGAGAAAAACAGGGAGAAGTGAACATATATGCACACCATTCACTAACTGTTGTCAAATTCATCTGACATAATAACCCCTTAACCGTTAGAATTGTTTATCTTTAACCAGATAACTGGTAGGTTTTATTAACTCAGCAATTGCAACCAGGAAACTTCCCTTATCGTTTTCTATTTGGTTTAAAGAGGTAGTCCTTGGGTAAGGAACACAACTGCTACAAATCATTGGAACGTGTGTATTCAGCATTTAACATCAATCTCATGTAAGCATCAAATAATCTTGGACTGGTTTTATTCTGTTTCAAATGAAAGCTTGATATGCTTTGGTGTAATTGAGTTTGATACAAACATATCACTGATTTGAAGAGTTATGTCCCTTACCCTATGTCTGCCTCCTTAATATATACAATTAGTTAATTGAACTTTTTATCATATGTACAGCATAAACAAATGAAATGAAACAAATTCAAACCAAATCAATGGAACCAAGATTCTAGTAGAACTCAAAAGAATTTAGTACAGGGACAAAGACCAGATATGAAAACCAGACACACACAACAAGGAACATAAAATATCCAATATAATACATACAAAGGTTAAAAAAGTAAATGAACAACTTGGACTCCACTGAAAACTGGTAGGGTAAGGATCCTCGGCTTTTCTTGAAACACCATCAGAGTTGCTAAAAAAATTTAAGTCTAGGGTAGACGAAAGAGTAAAGGAAAACTATGACACGTTGAACAAATCAGTTTTCATGGTACAGATGGATAAACTGTAAGGATGCACGAGTTCATATGATGACCATAAAACTTCTGTAATGATGATTTCAATCTTGTAGCAACATAACCCTATTCCAAAAGCCTTATTGTAAGAAATCTAGCCAGATACAAAAAGTCTGCGTAGTTATGGTATGATCTGGCATAACCTATGAGTTGTGATAAAAACTCCATATGCAGGTGCATAAGGGATGTTGCCACAGATGAAAGGAAAGTAGACAATACGGAATGAAAAGTCATTGCGTTTGATGTATCGTTTGGTCAATAGTTTTCCTTTACCATCAATCTCTTAGTGTAGGGCAAGATATAAGGCAGATTTCACAGTGTTTGTAGTATTCTTTATCTCTAGTTCTTTGGGATAGATGAGGTGTATCAAATCCCCAAAACTAAGATTGTTTAAGAATAATATGTCATCCATGTAGCGGAAACTCAGATTTAAGGATCTATTTTAACTTTGTTCCTTCTTTTGCATCAGATCATCTATGAAGTCAGTCTCATAAGAATGAAGGAATAGGTCAGCAAGTAGATGAGCACAATTTGCTCCCATTAGAATGCCAACTGTTTGTTGAAAAACGTGTCCACCACACTGAACAAATTTGCTGTCAATAAAAAAATCCAGCATTTTGAAAGTGTCTTCTTCTGTATATTTGGCAGATGATATTGAACTGTTTTTTAAAAAGTATGAGGAATCTTTACCAAGAACTAAATATTTGTATCTCGGTGTACCCTCTTTTTTGAAGTTTGATTTTAACTGACTAAGGGGAATAAAAGTACAGAGTTGAAAAATCATAGGTTTTAATGCTATTATACATGTAATTTGATAATAATCTTGAATTGAGGGTTTCCAGAAGATTTTTCAAATTTTTGAATAAATACCACTATGGGAGTAACAAGTGTCATGGAGACCGCTGTGATTATAGAAGTTAAAAGTTTTGACGGAGGTTTGGCGGAAATGTAAATGCAAGTGTATACATGTCAAGTCTTACTGATCAGTTTTAGTACTGTATTTGAAATACAATTTTTGTTCAGGTAAGATTATGTGATTTTCTGAAGAAACTGACATTCCTAGAATGTTTAAGTACTGACCATTTTTGGGTATTTTGTCATTTTCACTCCACCATTCAAGTGGGATTTGTCATGCACTACATGCTCTTTCTTATACAGCAGTTTCACAAATTTGTTCATTAACAACTGTGTTACTTTTTCTGGGGTCTGTGAAATTTCTGATTAGTGTTTCAACTTTTGATGATTTAGCATATTGCTTCAGTCCAGCCTGTTTATGTTGGTAAAACTTAATAAATAAGCACGCGATGTCACATTATTCAAAGTACTGGAATTTCAGTCATTTACATGTAATTTCCAACCCTTTTGTTTGTTCAAAATTTCCCAATTCCCAAAAAGAAATACAAATGTATGCTTTTAACTTCCAAAATTTCAGCAGTGAAATTCTCTTTTGAAACAGTGACATTTTTTAAGGTTTGACTTACTTTTATGTTAATGATAATTGATTATTTACTACAAGATACTGGTAGACTTATCAAATTTAGTAAATACACTTGTACTCAAATGAAAATAAAAAGATTTTCATTTTAGACAGTTCAGAAAATGAACAAATATCAGATGATGATGGAGCTCCAGAGGATATTAGTTTTACATCTGGAAGAATGGCTGCTTTACAACAAATGAGGGATGCTATAAAAAATATAAATGCAGAAAAACTGAAAGTCAAAGAAAAGAGAAAAAAGATTGACGAACAATTCAAGGAACAAAAGGTAGAGAAACTGTGTGTCCTTGTACATGTACATGTACAAGTGTATGGTGAAAGGTAGAGTAATTCTGTGTCCTTATACATGTACATGTACAAGTGTATGGTGAAAGGTAGAGTAATTCTGTGTCCTTATACATGTACATGTACAAGTGTATGGTGAAAGGTGGACGTTGATTGGTGGTTTATACAGTCTTGACTATCCTTGCGGATTTCGCATGACCATAAAAGGTAGAGTAATTCTGTATCCTTATATAGTCCCTGAACTAATGTAAATATTTTACGGCTCGATTACTGATTGTTAAATGATTGCTGACAGACTGACGACCACTGACTGATCTGATCACAGTTATGTAAATTGATGAATGATTTGTTCATCTAAATATCAGAATTCAATATATTTTTTTGAATTAAAATATCACTGTCACATTTTTTTTTCATTAAGAAAAAATGATGCAAGAGAAATAATCAAATTCTTGTCTAAATTTATATCATTAGATCAATATGTGTAAAAAGGGAAATCTAAAACAAACCAATTTGTAAAATACATTTACCTACCAAGTGGTCACATGATCTAAATGGAAGTGATTACTGGTTTGACAGTTTCCTTCCAGGTGGGGACAAATGTACAATGTACTGTATGTACATGTATCATGATTTTGTTCTTGAGTTTTTTCAGTTATTTAGTTTGCTTCCATTTGGGGTGTGCATGCACATTTATCATGTGCTCAGAGAGCAGCTGGATCGATCACCTTGGGTTTCAACTTGATGCACCAGCATTTTGAACAATTAGCATTGTTTTTACCAAAACAAAAATGTCATTTCACTGTTAAATTTCTCATCTAAATTTGAAAATTGACCATTCTTTAATGTCAGCGCTTGATCTATAAATTGCATGAGTACTCATAATTTTCAGAGAAGAAAACTGGAGGAAATAAAGAATGCCAGGCTACCTGATGATGTGTTAGATGGTTTACCTGAAAGATTATCTAGTAAGAAGAAAGTTGCTAAAGAAGACAAGAGAAGAAATGAAGATGAATGTTCTAACTCATTGCTAGACGGTTAGTATTCTTCTACTACTTTAAAGATGATGTTTCCCAAACCCTTTGCTTTCTCTTTTAAACTTATCAGGCCAAGAAAACATTAGTCAGGCACATAGGTACATGTAGGTAGGGAAATTATTCTATTTTTCATCAACGTTTTACATTGAGTTAATGGGGTATTAATTCAGACTTTAGCAGTGCTTGCGGCAAAATGGCCATAAAATGTTTAGGGTAGGCATAAAAAAATAGGGTAGGTAGGGTAGCAGGAAACAGATATTTTTTTTGCCTCAAGATAAGATCATCTATATTCATATTTACAGTTTGTCAATAAATATGATTTAAGTAATGGCTGATATGACTTGTTTACATGTGTAAGTGTTGCTACTAATAAATGGTTACATTTGTATAAAAAAACTCATTCATGTCACACTTATAATATACTTCACAAACAAAGATTGAGGGTTATATAAGAATCATTCTGTATGCATGTCTGTTTGTCCACATATCTTCCAAGTCCATTCCTCATGAACCACTCCCGGGTTTGAAATGGTATTTTATTTGCTCAGAGGAGGAAAGATAATTTCAAAGGGAGATAATCCAACTTCAGCGTTTTAAGCATATAATAAAGAGGTATTCACGTAGATCTAGGGTAATGGACACATCTCTTACAAATTACTGGAACATTTGTATTTAGAATTTTAAATCAATCATGTGTAAGCATCAAAGTAACTTGGACTGATTTCATTCTGTTTCAAATGAAAGTTTAATAGGCTTTGGTGAAATAGAATATATACAAACATCAGAGTTAGAAATAGTATCCTGCCCGCCAGCCCGAGACTGGCTATTTTTTGGCAGGGCTGGCTAATTTTAGTAAAAATATATACAGTCAAATAGTAAATATATTGAAAAATTGTATTCAGGACTGGCTAGAATTTGAGTGAGTTTCCTACCCTGCAAACATATCGATGTTTTCAAAAGTTATGTCCCTTAACCTAGGTATACCTCCTTAAGGCAAAATAAACACAATTTTCCTTAATCTCATTTACTGTGTGACATTCTTGTTGCTCTGACGCATCTAATAAGAAGTGAATCTGATTCCTAATGTGACCTAATGAGCTATGAAGACACAAATAGAGCCACAGTAACATTTCTTTGGAATATTTGTTTACATATATATGTTAATTTAGTAAATTTCATTGTAGAAGATGAAGGTAGTTTTGCTGACACAGAAGATGACTTTGGACCTGATGGGGATGAAGATTTCATTCCATTTGAAACTGAAAGGTACAAATGTTTGTGCTGTTTAAACAGTAATTAGTGTGTAAAGTAACACTGTATCTTTTTGTCTGTTGAGTATTGGGTGATTTTCACAGGGCTGAGAATTTGAATATTATGGCACTATTTTCAATAGAATCTGTAAAAAACTTCATTCTTACATTTTCTTCTCATTGTTGGTACAATGCTATTTATTTGAATGGTTTGCTATGTTGCAAAGAGATTCTGCAAATATTTACTTTTTTATAAAAAAAGGATGATGTAATTCAGGATTTAAGAATTTTGACATAAACTCTCAATAGAGCAAACAGTGCATGATAACAAAGCAATTTACAAATTGCTGATAAATTATAATATCACCAAGATAGATTCAAAATTATGGTCATAAAATGATAATAAACGTTCAAAATCGAAATATTGTTTTGGTATTGACCTTTTAAAACACATATGCACTATGTAAAATACACAATGATCACACTCACAATTAATTGACATGTAAATATGTTGCACTTTACAATACACATAATGCCAAGCTCTGAAACAGAATCTGATGTTTGAAATTCACTCTAGATGCTGCAGCCAGCCCTTTCAGAATTTTCAAGAATCTTTGAATGATTTTATGCAACATTATCTGATTGTCAAATGACATTTGATTTGAATAATGTCTGAGAATTTCGAAAAACCTGTCTGCAGTGGTTAGTAAGAGAGGAAACGAACAACTATCACTGCGTGGAGCTTGACATGATGCATGCACATGATCAACTAGATTAATGCACAGGGATTCATGAAGGGAATATTACACTTTTTTGGCCAAAATTCATAAAGTGAAAATTGGATTATAGTATGGTGAATCATCTGTTGGTGGGGGGGGATGGGTGTAGAAATTATTTTTATAATATTTTTCTTATCAACTACTCGTACTAATTGCAGTCTCTCGTTATTTGGTATCCAGCACGAGGATTGGGTCCCATATTGTGGGATCCGGTTTCTGGCCTGTCAGACATTTACTTACTGTTTAACGAAATTCTGCCATTTCTGTCTTTAACCCATTTTTTATGCAATAAAAAGTTACAAACAGCCAGTTTCTTCAATCCCTGACCTAATCTATTTTACAGGACTGGTGGTATAAATGTTCAGCCTTTGAAAGAATATCAGAAGAAGTCCCTGTCACAGTCACTGACAGCAGCTGAGTTCAAACACAGATGCTTATATGGTAGCAAAATTCACAGAGAAACAAGTATGATTTTATTTTTTGTAAGATATAGAACAAGTAATGCTGCTCCACATTACTAACAGCCTCTTATAATGTAAAAAATATTGCATATTCAGGTTGCCGCTTTATTTTGCTATTGGCCTCCAGCTGGCTGAAAAAGGGTGTACTAGTTAAAAATATAGCACTTAAATCTGATAGTTGTAAAGAGCTGTTGTTTAAACCTGACCGGTTTCGGTCCTGTGAAGGACCTTCATCACAGGTAAAGTTTGTGATTTTATTTTTTATATAACCTGAGAAAGGTACATGTATAATAACCCAAAAACAATAGGTATCAGTCTTGTATTACAAATTCCTGACTGGATGTACGTCAAAACATGGAGGCTAAAAAATATAGTGTGCTTTCTTTTTGCCTTTTTCCTGTTTTTGTTTCTTGGCAAAGGACTATCATTTTTCATCAAAATACAGGGTAAATATCAAACTATGAAACAAAGAACTTGTTTTTGAGAAAAAACAGTATTTTCATGAAAAATAATGCTTCAGAAAAGGGGTCTATTTCATGAACTCAAAATAAAAGTGAAAGTAGAAAAAGTTTGTCCTTTTTTTTTCTAAAATTATTTTTGACATTTCCTTAATGGAAAAACATGGTCAAAAATTAGATTGAAACTCTTTGTCTATTTTTTTTTAAATCATGAAAATTGAAGGTATACTACAGAAGCCTATGGGGCAAAGAATAAAATACTGAGACCAATACTGGTTCATCTCCTGTGGACTGAAGTATAGTAAATGATTAATGGGTAGAGAGTATCATCAGATTTTGATATTGCACACAGCTTGAGCTCTTTCAACCTTACAATATTGGATTGTAATTACTTTTATCTTATAGGACTTCCTATCTGTATTAGTTTTTAGTTTGTAGCATATCATGTGTAGATAAGAAACTATTTGGAGTCTCCAATAATAATCATGGTACTACTTGGAGTCTCCAATAATAATCATGGTATTGCCAAAACAAACTGAAAATGTCTTACTTAGAATTTTAAGGTATAGTACCTGAATTGGGTAAAAGGGTATGGGCACCATGCACAAATGGCCACTGAGAGATGTGGAAGGTTTTTCAACATATAAGAGCTGTAAAAGACAAATGTGTTTAGTCCATTTATGACGTTTAGACTTTAGAGTAAAGTTTTTTCTTATACATGGTATGTAGATTGAGAAGTAATATTTAAAAAAAAACTCGTTTAACATGTATTCACAAAGATTTGGTTGTTGTATTTTTTTACTTCTTGGACATCTACAGATTGCAATATCACACCCAAAATGGACGATGTGATGTGAGCTAGTGATATGAAAAATTTGCACTTGCAATTTTTTGTTGTGTGATTTTGTATTGTTTACTATAAACAAAACCTGGTAGTTCAAAAGCAAAGTCTGACATTTCTAAAGTTGAATATCGCAAAATATCAACTCCCTTTATTTGATTTCAACATCATAACTAACTCGCCAAGGCTTGCTTTTTATGATGTTGAAGTTAAATAAAGCGAGTTGACATTTAGTAATGTTCAACTTTTACTCATTATGGTACCTATAACATAATATATATATATATATATGTAATCATCAGGGGCGGATTCAGTATTTGAGTTTAGGGGGGGTGTTAATTGAATTAAATGCAGTGCAATGCAAGTTAAAAAATATTACGGGGCAAAACTTGTAAAAAAAATTTTCCTACCAATTTAGTGGGGGCATACGCCAGGTATGCCAGTCTTTGGATCCGCGCCTGATCATAAAGATTATCAAATATTTAATTTGTGCATTTTGTTATTACAGCCAGTGTGATTAAGTTATTTCTATTTGTCAAGTATGGACATTATATACACTTATTTCAAAACTTTTTTATGATGTATGAGACTATAAAATGCCAATTCAATAACTTTTATAACCAAGGCTATTTAAGATAGAGTACTCTCATATATCATCTTTCACCCAAAATGTGAAAATGGCACGATTTACTATAGCTGTACTGTAGCAGACCAAACATGAGATTCATAGCTGCAATATTTATGAAATATTTTTCTTGATTTTTCAGGTAAGTCAAAAATGGCAAAAGCAGCCAAGAAGAAATCGTACAGATGATGATACAAGAGATATTATGGGTATACTATGAACATCACTCACAGGCACACCAAGTGGAAAATGTCTGTAAATAGATCTAGCTTCAAGTTAGAATCGATGATGGAAGTCTTTTGACATTGTTATTTTATTCTGATTATTGTCTGCATTCATTTATTGTTAATTTAATACTGTTAAGGCAAAAACAAAATATGTTTGTTTATGGTCACCTGACTGGCCCAGATTTTATCGCGGCAAACTTAACTTTTTTATCGGCAATTTTCTTAAATTCCAGAAGTTCCTGCCTTTTCCTGGTATTTATCGTATTAAACAACAATGGCGGCCTCCTGTGGCAGCACTGCCAGCAATTTAAAAAGAAAACTAGCTGATAGACAAGACTGTGCACCATTACAGAGTATTCTGTTTCTTTCTATATAGCTTATTAGTCAAGAAACTACAATTGAACTCCCCATCCCTACCCAAAAAAATCTACCGACCCAATTTTTTCAGCATGTGACAGTAAACACACCTATTTTTTTGTTGGCCTAAAATGATAATTTTCTGGGTTTCCATCAGCATTATAAAGAATAAAAAATCAATTTTGCTGGTACTTATTTTCATGTTTTTCAGTCCAAAATTAATACTAGTACAGTTTATGTGACCATCTTTCAAAGGGTGTGTGTGGGGAACAGCTGATCCGCCTTCCTGTCATCTACACATATTATTGTTCAGAAAAAAATACTTATTTAAGTGAAATATAGAATTTCTTTACAGTACCAAAACTTATTATAATTGAATTTTGAAATTACTGTCAATTTTTTTTTACTTTCTCCTGTTATTGAATATAGACAATAACAGCAAATTTACTTGGAAATGAAAACTATATACGGATGAAACTTAGAAACAATGCCTTGCGTTTCACGCCGATTATAAGCCTCATCTGTATATAGTTTATATTTCAAGTCAGTACACTGTTATTGTCTTTATATTGCAATATTTATCATTTTTAAAATTAAGTTTAATTTTCATGTGTGTTTATTACATTTCGTCAATCCCCACTTGTGGGCCCCCGATAGTGATGTTATGATTCATGCAAGATTATACATAGGAAAGTAGGCGAAGCCAAAGTGTAATGTACTGTCAGCGACAGTTTATTACCGAAGAATATACTATTGATGCATTTTGGTTGCAGTTTAATACCTGAAAATCTGTCCACACCAGACATTTCCTAATTCCTTATGTCTCCTCATATTAACATGATTAGTTTCAATGCATTTGTACCTGTGTAAACTAAACATTTGCCTAAACATGCACTGTATTTTGCATTCTGTATTATCTAAAGGGTTCTGTATAAACAGGGTTCTTATATAGTTCTTTATGTTACATTCTTTTTTTTCTGTTTTATTTCAATTTTCTTTTTAAAGAACTTTTTTGTTTATGTCAGTTGTTTATAAAGTGATTGATAATTAAATTGGCCTATGAATGCTAGGCCCCCAAAAATAGTTTTCATGTTTCCTGTTTCATGCTTTCAGAGGTTAAGATAGGTAGGTAGATGATTTTTAGGGCTGATTTACCTTGTTTTTACCTTTTCCTTGTCCGACCCCCCCCCTTTAGAAAATTGAAAATTGTTGAAAACGTGTGTATTACATCATGAAAAACACTCAGAAAGAAGTATGATTCAATAGTAATCCAGCGAACTAGTTATTTAGTATGAATTCTTGATCCTCAACGGTGATCCTGTCAAGAGAATTTTTTTGGGGCCTCCCATACCTAAAACTTTGGATCTGCCACTGTGGGATGGCAGGTAGAAATAGGGTAGGTAGGGAAACTTGAAACACAGAAGTTTTTGGGTGTCAATTCAAAATAATCTCAATCATTCCTTATAATTTAATTTAAGTATTAAAATTCAACCAGTAAATCTTCTGACGTCACAGTCATTACAAAATTTCATCAATGCTACAATGGACGACATTTGTTATCCAATCAGAATCCGTGTTACTTTTGAAATTAAAATATTTATTGTTAACTCAAATAAGCTGACTACTGTAAAGTTGTATTTGTCTCCTTCAATGTTTAATTGTTATTGTACATTCAGTGTATATATTTCTCTGTACCTGTGTATAATGATGTTTTGGGGCCAGCTGTGGCCTGCCCTCAGGTGTTCAATTATACAACACTGTATAATAGCTTAGTGTTCATGATCAGTATGTACATGTATGTGAACACCTTGTTTTGCCACTATTTATACCTTTCATAAAAAACATGTAAGGATACATTATTACAATCATATTTATGTGTTTTATCACTAACATGAATGTTAAAAAATAATTATATCATTTTGATTTGATTTTTTTTAATTAAATAAATTTTAAAAATATCATATACCACTAAATGTGCACTTTGAAAATATAGATCATGATAAAATGTGCCACACACTGACAATGGGAAAGTTTTTAATGCATTTTTTTAGTCAGTAATAGTAAAACTAGGTGCAAATATACCTAGTTTTTTGTAGTTGATTTTTTAAGTTGACCTGGCGCGAGCCTTCGCTAAAATTAAATTTTTTTTTAGCATACAATCTTGAATTTTTTACAAATATTTACAATTTTTACTTTCACAAATATGTGTTTGCATTGCTGTGCTTGGAATTTAGTCCCCTACCAAAGGGGGCCTCAGGCTTGCACTCTGCTCGTCCATCAATCTGGCAAATCATTGCTTTACCATGGCAAGTTACTATCAAGTTCAAACTTTGTTCTGGTCCATTGATTGTTTGCTGAGTTATGGCCCTTGGACATTGAAAATTAATGCAGTTTTTCTCCTTTTTCAAAGAGAATACTTTGTTATATCATCATAGTAAAATGCATCGTGCATGAAAATTTTATCATGAACTAGTAGACAGCAGATGATCCAGAGTATGTTCCGGGGTTAAGAACCCCGTCTCTTTTTGGTGAAAACGTGGACAACAAGAGGCTTCCAGGAGCCAAAGTCGCTCAGCTGTTCCAATTTTGCCTTACAAGGGCAATAACTCTAGCAAGGAGTTGTCCGACAATTTTGACTTAAGAGAAGACTTGGGTAGAACATATTGTAAAGATCATTTCATCAATGGAAAGTTTCTTTCTATCTATTATAGTTTTCAAGATATTGGCTGAAAGCTGCTAATCATCTTGTTCCAAGGGCATTAACTCTAACGAGGAGTCGTCCGACATCTTTGATCTAATGCAGACTTTCGTAGGCCTAATCATGAGGACCATTTCAGCATGAGAAGTTTCTATCTATTATTGTTTTTAAGATATTGACTAAAAACTGTAAAAAAAAGTCATTTTGCCTTTCAAGAGTAATCAAGAGAATTTGACCAATTGCAAGATTCTAGCCAAGAACTTAAATATATGCCACATATAAATCCTTGTTCTAGCGGAAATCACAAGAACGCAATCCAGGGACAAACACCAGACGTGGAAATCGGACGCCACTAAATACTGGGAGCATTGACCAGGCCGCACCTGTAGGTTGAGCGTCCTTTGCTTTCCTAGATCCACCTACCGAGTTGCTCATCAAAGGTCAATCTTGGGAAGACGAAAGAGGAAAGGAACACAACAACACGTTGAACATATCGGTTTTTATGGTGCGGATGAATACACGGTACCGGCCCACGAGCTCAAGATGACGACCATTAGCCTTCTGCATGTATTTAGCGACATAACCCTCAGCATCATATAGCCTTCAAAATTGTACAAGTTCTTATACATTGTAAGTTAATCTTGTTAACAAATCTTGCAATTCAAAGAACTAAAAAAAAACATGAAGTCAAATCCATGCCCGTTTCTTATACATGTATATATAATATAACAAAATTTATGTATGATATTACAGTATAAGTCAAGTTTAGTAATTATTGTTAATCTTATTTTGATTAATTATGTATTGCATAATATGTTTAAAGTTAAAATAATCGTGAAAAGTTAACAATAATAAAGATCGCTCTGTAAATTTACCTTTTTCACCTGTTATCAAGTACTTAATTACAATCAAAACATCTTTTGTATTTTGTATGTTTGCATTCCTTGAAGACACCTTTATGGACTGACGACTCAAACATGTAGCATGTCACGGCTACGGGAGTACCCAGTGGCGGATCCAGGATTTCAGATTAGGGGGCGCACATGTTTAAAATTAAAGTTAAATTTTTGAAATATTCTACAGTGGGTGCTATGTAGATATCTTTTGTGGTAAAATTAGCGAGAAATTAAAGTTTCAACCTAAAACCGCCTAAATCTACCCCTGACAATCCATGCTTTGCAAATTGTAGGGGGGTGGGGGCACCGCCCGCACCACCATGAATCCGCCTCTGGTAACTAGTGTCATTTCGGCATTTGAAAGAATTTGGTTAAACCTTACGGTTTTGGAGATATATGAGAAAGACTTTGGTTTAACCCTTATGTTCTATTTTTTGTAATGGTGCTATGCAGAAGGAACATTCAAACCAAGTTTGGTTATAAGTGATCAAATAGTGTTATAGGAGAAGATTTTTACAAAAGAAATTACATTAAAGATACATGTAGCGAAAAACTATCTAAAAAGGGCAATAGCTCCAAGCTCTTCTCAACAGATAAAGAAGAATATTTAACCACAGATAGATCTTTTCATGCTGAACACTTTTGCGTCAGAATTTGTCTAAACCTAACGGTTTTTTGGAGAACAGTCAGCACTTTATTTCTATGCAGAATAACCTAAGGAGCATGCATGCCAAGTTTGGTTCTTATTGGTCTAATAGTTTCAGAGGAGAAGAGTTGAGAAAATTGTTAACTACGACGACGGACGCTAAGCGGCCATAGATCTAGATCATGTTGGCTAAAATGAGTAATTTATCTTGTAACCCTTTTTTCAAAATTTCTGGACCCGTGCTTGTGGCTCTTTCATAACTAAACAAAAATTCATCGCAAAAGTTTATAGTTTTATTGCACAGTAAGCATCACATCAGTAAAAATATACATTAATGTAAAAAAACGTTTACAAAATCGAACATTATAGATAATATTTAAACATGATACATATTTGAAAATAACGAACAAAAAATGAATGGCAAACCTGGGTACATGTACAAGTAGCTGAAATTCTATGATAAACCCTCTTGGGTAAGTCGAGGTAAGAAGAAAGCTTCAGACTTAGAACATATTGAAGATGTTTATCATGGCAGCTAATAAATACAAGCTAGTCCTCAAATTATACTGCAGGATAAATCTTAGAAAAAGGGAGGTAACAACATCTAAAAAAGCTATCCGTTATCAAAATTTCTCAAGAAGTTTTTGTGTTTTAGGTACAAATTAGGTCAATCTTTTCAAAATGCCAAAACATAATAAATTCTCACACCAACTCGATTCCATTAAAAGAAAATCAAATGTTATGAAAATAATCTAAACTTTCACAAGAATTAGCTCACATGCATAATATGTTTTAAGTATTTTGGAAACCAATTCAAATAGACCTTTCCATTGCAGTGTATTTGATGAGCATGCTCAATAAACCGGGAGAAAAATTCTTTTTTTCTACCCCAAAGCCCCACCTTCCGGAAGCAAACACACGCATGCGCATCGACTGTCCCACAGATAACACGAAAGGGTCTATTGATGATCTAAATCGGACACCGCGTGATATTCGGGCCTATATCGCAATAGATTCAATATGTCTTGATGGTTTGTCTTTTAAAATGAAGCTCATGATTCATCCATTGTGCCTATGATGGTTTTAATTGCCAGGTTGTCCGTATGCTTTCATATAGCCAGATTTATCTGTCTTGGTATAAGCAGATCTTGCCTGCTTCCTTTTATCAAAAATGGATGCTGGTCTACCGCCTGGAAGAGAAAACAAGGGTAACCACGGTTACAACCGTTCTTAAAAGCTTAAGTGCACAGCAAGATCAGAAACGTTGTGAAGCAGTTTAAGGGCTAGCTATTAATATCGGCCAAGTCCATCAGGCCATCCCCGATATGCTCAGAGGAAGAGTGAGGTATATATATGTTTGTGGTGCTGGAGAAGAACAAAACATTTCAGTACGGCGGGGATGACTATTTTATTCTGAGGTTGGGGGGGGGGGTTACTGACAGGTTTTTGTAAAAATAGGAAATGAATTATTATATTCTTGCCTCCTCTGAACCCAGAAAATAAACAATATAAATTTTCTGGCCTACAATGAAAATAAATAATCTAGCAGTGTATCGTTTAAAAATAGACTTTCTTATTCGCATTTTGAGAGAAAATTCGACCCCACCAAATCTACCTACCAAACCCACTCAGAATCAAATGATCGTCATCTGAACACATAATATATTGGCTGTAGCACTATGGGGTCTTCTGTATGTACTTTATAATAATTGAATATTTAGTTTTTACGGAATTGCTGCATTTCACTGTCAACGTCCTTTCCGATTTCTAAATACAGATACAGAGCCAGCGCTAGACATTGCTTTAAGATACAAATTTAATTAATTCTTGCACAAATCTTTAAAAATCCCTCTATGGGAAAAGGGAGGTCAATAATTATCACAACCATATTTCTTGCTGTTTGAGAACAGTCAAACTGATACTTCAAATGAAAATTACTTAAAGATAAATACATTTTTCTATGGCAAAATTGCATTATGATACATGTAAATATGTAATTTAGTACCTGTGGCAGCTGAATGGGGAACTTCTTTCTCCAAAACTTGATATGTTTTTGGTTGAACATCTCTAAACTTGTCATCTTCAGATTCTTGCTCTACTTGTGGTGGTGGTGCTGATTGTGGTACAACCCCTCCGGGTCTGGAATATATACATGAACAAAAGGTTTCATTTGAATTAGGAAAATGGACCATAAGCAATGGGATTTATACGAAGGAATACATGTGATAATTTTTGAAATACCGCATGTTTGCGCATGTCAGGAACTTCTGGCCTCTGTATATTTTGTTTTATTTTCACTTTCAGTATACTCTTTATGTTGCTGGTATATATTTCGCCGCTCATGTGTATAATATTGTTTTAGGCCACCTGTGGTGTGAGGGTTTCCTCGTCATTCATTATAGGTGGACTTGAGCTGACATGTTCTCACGATCGGGTTGTAGTCTCTTTGACATACACCATAATATTCTCGCTATATTTGACTGCATACAGGGACGGATTCAGGCGGGCGTGCGCCCCCACCCTAAAATTTGCAAAGCTTTGGTTGTTCAGGGGTAGATTTAGACGGTTTTAAGTTGAAACTTTAATTTCTCGCTAATTTTACCACAAATTAAGATATCTACATTACACCTACTCGAGAAGAATATTTCAAAAATTTAACCTCAAAATTTTTTTCGACCCGCTGCGTTCGGCCAAATTTTAGCTGTGCCCCCCCCCCCCAATCTAAAATCCTGGATTCGCCCCTGGCATATACAGTCAAACCTGTCTTGGTGACATGAATATATATAGGGATAATACGACTTACAAGACTATGATTAAAACATCCCTACTCCGTATATTCTATGCTAAATCAACCTGTGTAAAAGGACCGCCTGTCATGTTACTAGGAGGTCTCTATTGGAAGGTCACATGTGAAACATATCTAAACCGAAGCTGAAAGACATGGACACCTGTCTTTACCTTCTGATAGTTAAATCAACGTCATTTCCGGCTCTAATCATCTCGTTTCTGGCGTGTTGATGGGTAACGTCTTCAACGTAAGATTTGTTAATGTAGCAGATTAAATCACCGTTTACTAGACCTGCCTTCCCTGCAATACTCTTCGGAGATACCTAGTAAAAGAATCACACTGTGAATTAGGTCTGAATAGGTCTCGATCAAGATTTTAGATGCGAATAAACATAAAAGTAGTAAACAGACTTGAAAGCTCCGAGACCGTGTCCATTCTAGTTAGAGAGGAAACGTGGAGCGTGACAGTTTTGACCATGAATTTATTCGCTACTTTGATTTCCGGGCATCAAAACCAAATAAAAATACCATACAATGTTCCTTTATATGTTCTAGACCAAGCTCCACACAACGGCAGACGTTCGTTTTGTCTCTCACTAGAGTGAATTTCGAACGCCAGACGATGTTTCGGAGCTTGGTTCTACACTGCAATTCAGGATATAAGCAATGAAACCAAAAATAGAACAATTCTATTCTCGAGGATACAGATCTACTCTTATTGCCATGACTGAGTTAAATGGTAAGTTCTGAATTTACGATAAATACGACTGACATGTGTCTGACGAACCCATAAAGTGAGTGTAAGGGGAGACCTGCTATTTATTTTTTCAATAGTATTCCTTAAGGTTTGTTGAAAATATTTTTTTTTGTGTGACATCCTTTGGCTTTCTTCTTAAGAGAACAACAAAGAATAATATATATTGGAACTTACTTTCAAGTAATGATAATATAGTTACAGCGTATAGTTTCGTTCTGCATATGAAGATTAAACAAAGTTTGTTGAACGTGCACTTACCTTACTTTAGAACTCAATATTAACAAATGCGCATTTATTCCTATATAACGCTTATAAACTGTATGTTCTTGTTAAAGAATATCAGTGATTAGACAAAGAGGCCTCCCTAATGTGACTAGAATCCTTTCAAATAGTAAATGGAAGGCCGTTGGTTACTGTACGTATACTTTTTAAAACAAAATTCGGACACAAACGTTAAAGTGCTGTTTGTATTAGATCGAGTACCAATAATGTGGTTCTATCGAGGTCTGTGCAGAGTGTAATTACCCAAAACGAACCTCGTTAATAAAAAACAGATTTGAGATATAATGTTGGTAAAATTCTTGAAAAGATAAGAACATTTAAGATGCATGAATCAGCAACATTACAAACCGTGGGGATTAGTAATCCGGTGCCAACAGGTAGGTTTTTTTTAAAACATGTTAAGAATTAAGTCGTTATGAAAACGCCATTATGACCAATTTAATTTCATAACACATGTATTTTAATAGCTTTGTGATCGCGTTTAAGACCTGACAGTCTATGGAGTATGTTATTTGTTATTATTATTATTATTATTATTATTATTTGCTATAATGTTTCCATTGCATGTTCAATGACCCGCAAATGTTCTAGATCATACTCGTTGGGTCCAATCTAAATATATACATGTACTTATATCGCATGTAAACTACTACATGTGTATAAGGCATAATTATTGTCTGTTTCTTAGTTTTGTTTATCATTTTTGTTTGTTTGCTTTATATGCATATGATTTAATACATTTTATAAACAAATGTTATATTCTATAATGTATATATGAACTGAAATACCCCGAGGGACTGAATCGTTTTTCATTACTAAGTGTCAGACCTTGTAAGAATCTGGCAGAGAGTGGAACATGGTATGATAAAACCCATGATTTTGAAAGTGTAATTTGAATATTTGCACATTCATAATCAAAGAAAACAGACAAGATTTTCCATATCATACTGGACCATTGAGTTACAGTTTCATTGCAATGCACTGAAAATGTACAGATAACTCTTACAAAAACCTCATTTTTCTAAGATTCCATTGAAAAATTTCTGAGCAAATCCAATTATGTAGAGATAAAATAATGGTCTTTTCAAATATAGAAAACATCATTGAGTGACATTTTATTGTGAAGGAAAAAAGTTAATTTTCTGTGTCTGTCCCAATATCCCCCTTTCCCTTAACTAGATCTTTAAAATGGATTGTTTTTTTGCTTTGTGTTTTTGTTTGTTTGTTTGTTTGTTTTTTTTTAACTTCGTTATTTTGTTGTCTTTTAAATTGCGCTTATTCTTGGATTTTGTAGATCTGAACAAGATAGTAATTTGATCTTGTTCCATACCTACCGTTACTTTTTAATCTGTTTACAATTTATAATATTTAATTTGTTTACGTGTATTGTCGTTTCTTACTTCATTACAATCATGCTATAGAGTTCCTCTAGGTATATGCTACCACATGACCCCTACTAATTTAGCACAGTGGCGGATCCAGTGGGGGCGCAGGAGGCTGGCAGTCCCCATTTTATTGGACAATTTGTCATTTTCGCGAGTAAAATTGACAAAAAAATGGCAAATAACCCCCTTTTTTCGAGGAATATCGGCTGGCACCCCTCCTTTTCAAAATGTCTGGATCGGGCCCTGTAGCAACCATATAAATATAACTTCTCTTCCCAATAATTTGTTCTTAGCAAAATAAAAACAAAAGTAAAACAACCACTATATAATCGCATTTCTAATCAAATATCAATACATCCGTAATTATAATCAGAGTGAAAGTATGAACGACGAGTGCCAGATGCGTTCCCCAAACGGCTGTTGATGTAATCCGATTCCCAGCCAGCAGTTTTTTGCCAAGCCTATAATACATTAATAAGAATGCGCGATCTTATCCACATGATTACTAACTGATTCCGTCAATATCATTCTTTCAAGGTTAATACAACTTCCTTTGTTTTACACCGTTGAATGGGAAATCACGAGATGTCAAGGGAATGGACGGGAAGAAAGAATGGGGGGGGGTAATTTTGCAAAGCAGCTTCTGATTGTCTTTTTTTTTTCTAGTCTTCGTAGAAGTGTAAAAGTGTTATTTTCATCATTTTAGTTTTTGTCCGTAATTTTATCACACACACTAATTAACCCCTCGTATTAAAGAATCTACTTTTGTTATAGAAAGAAATTACGAAAGAAAGAAGGAATGAGAAATTCTAAACGGATTTACTAAATATATTATGAAACTCGTATTAAGTAGTTGCAAAATTTATCTTCTTTGAGCTTTGTTAATCGTGCATGTACCTGCAAAGTCAATAATTAATAACAAAAACAACAATAAAACAACAAATAAAAAAACAACAATCGAAATCAAATTGATTTGTCTCGAATTATCAACATCAGAGTCGACCTTAGAGTGCCCTTATTTTCGACATGGTATCATTGTTATGCCAAGAATGACGAAAACCTTACCTCCCGAAAATAAAGCATCATTACCAACGAGTAAATGGCACTTTCAAGATAAACTGACCTCTGCGACTTGTAGTGGTATTCCAACTTCGGACCCTCCCTGCATTTTAAATCCCCAAGGTTGTCCAGTGTCATATCGCCTCAATTTGACAACACTTATTTCGGAAGCCATCTTTCACTTCACTTTCATCAACAGTTGTTGTGGAATGTGTGTACGCCTACATCTATGTTATTGTTATATGTAAGTAATAACACACGCGTGCCTCGATATCGCATAAATTATATTGATCTTTCCATCACTGTCACGAGGCGACACCCGAGGATACTCTTTCACGTACCAATATTTACATTTAATAATTCGACTCTGCATGGATGATTTTACCATTACTTGTAGTTGTTTAATGTACGTTTTTACATGTACCAAAGTGTTTAAAATTGAATATTGTAACACAACGTTTTCTTGTTCAGAATCTTTCAAGCATTGACTCATGCAATTATGATTTAAAGCTGAAACATGTTTAAACACTTCCATGTACATGTATTAACGATTTTGTTCGTACTGTAGTAAAGCTTTATGTCCCATCATTTCAGGAAGCGTAAATATAATTAAAGACAGGGCAGAGCTAGAGAGTAAATAAATTTGGGGTAGAATTTTGAAAAACCAAGCTTTTGCTATGGGATATTGTAGAGAAAAGACTGCTGATAATACACATAATATGTAAATAATACGGAGACTGTAACAAGCTTCGTATGATATCATCAATTTGATAGATTTAATGACTTTTTTGTTGCATATTTGTTTTTGACACGACTTGTATTGAACAATTTTATATTGAAAAAGCTCATCGGAATACAAAATACGTTTTCCAGTAGACTGTATATCAATTTGTTTTTAGTAATCGATCATCATACTCTTTCGTCTGCCCCGGACTTGACTTTTTATGAGCAACTCGGCGGGTGTTTCTAGAAAAGCAGAGGACGCTTACCCTACCGGTGCAGCTAGTCCATGCTCCCAGTTTTTAGTGGAGTCCGAGCTGTTCATTTGCTTTTGTTTCTTTGTATGTATGATTTTAGTTACTCTGTGTTCTTTGTTGTGTATGTATGATTTTAGTTACTTTTTGTTCTTTGTTGTGTATATCTGTTTTCCATGTCTGGTCTTTGTCCCTGGATTACATTCTTTTGATTACCGCTAGAACCTTGGTTCCCTTGATTACTCTTTCAGAAAATGTGTCCACTTTAAAAAAAAAAGAAGCAAGAATTAGCTGCCGAACTACAAAGTAAAAAAAAAAAACGATTTACATTTTTGTAGTATTCTTGTACATGCTTAATTCCTAAAAAATAATAAGTAGTAAAGCGAATTAACCTGTTCACATTGATGAAAGATTAAATTAAGGTCAAACATTAAAGTTGCTTCAATGTTGAAAAGTAGGATGGATTTTAAAATTGAATTGATGCTGAATAAACGTTGCACATCAACGTTGAAATTATTGTTTTATTAAAATTTTGAATCTGACAATTCAAACCTTTTCTTTAACTAAATAACTTAGAACTGTCAGATTCAAAATTAAAATAAAATATATCATATTATAGCCACCTAATACATTTGTTCTTCCAGGGTTGACCTTCATCAGTATAATAGACATTTTCTGTCCTGAAATTCTAAACTAAAATGGAGCATGAATACTAAATAAGGACATTCTTCGAAATTTACCAACTTCACACAAAATTAACAACCACTCAAGATTTTACAATAAATGTGCTGAAGTCAAGTTCTTTTTAACTAATTTTATCTTAAAAATTGTCATCTACAATGGATAAAATATCACAGTGTTAAAATGGACAGTATAAAACAAAATAAATAACAAAAAATGTCAATAATCTACATTACAAATAAAAACAACTTAACATATAATTTCTGCATAAGTATTTGGACTCTAGCTCAATTGCTTAATATTTACAATCGACAAATAATGACATGCTTATATATAATCTATAAAATACCACTAAATTAATCTAAAAGTTAAACGCATATAGTAGCAAAGAGTTTAAATTGTACAAATTTTAATTTTTGTTCCGTCTGTGTGTGGTATGATTTGGGAATAATCGCCTTTAATCAATGAACGGTTTCTATGATAGGTTTGTCTCCAAGAAACTAATTTTAACTAGTACAGCTAAGAATCATGCAAAATGTGATTCATGGCTGGAAGGCCTACATATTTTTATTTTTGAAATTTTGTTTAAAACATTAAAGTCAACGGAAATTAACATGTGGCATTTCAAATAACCCATGTTCATAAGACATATAAATTACATATGATGTACTGTATAATTTTAAACTAAAGGGAGATAACTCTGTAAATGACACTGAAATACAGTCGAAACTATTGGATGTTTTCAATGTGAATTATCTCGTAAGAGCAGACAGATCGGAATGAATGATTATACATTTCATCATGTAGGCCTATAACGCAACTTAATAACAAAAAAAAATGTGTAGTAACAGTAGCCTTTTTTCAGTTGTATCACATATTACAGAATTTGCATGATTCTTAGCTGGAGTAGTACTTAGGGCATTATCTTCTCTATTAACTATGTTTAAGTTAGATATTTTAATCATTAATGATTTTTATTATACGATCAGAAGATTGTTAATAACCTATATACATTATATAAATGCATTAAAAAACCACATAAAGTTTCAATTGATTTTATGCAAACAAAGTAATTGTTATATCAAATTCAAATATTATCATTTTTTAATGTAAAAACCGAATTCATTTGCAATTTTCATCTTCAAATTGTGTCTTTGATACCAACATTTCTCTATTTATTTCATGATAACAACAATAAAATAATATAAAAACTAAAAATACAGTATCAACATGCATGTACCATATCAATGTCAGGGTTAAATTGTATGATCAAATTAGCACAATAAATAAACAATAAATGCGTACTTCATTAGACTCCCGATACACATGAGTGAACACAGACGTAATTGTTCCAATGATTTTAAAGTTTCAAATAACAGAGATCACTAATTACCATAGACTATATAACTTAGCAAAGTACTAATTTGGTTAATTCTAAAATTATATTATTAACAAAATAAACAAAATTCTAGTACATGGCAACATATTGAAAAGTTTTGATTTTTTCCTAATTTAAGGTGCTTTGTGATTAGTTTCATGACGAAACGATAGCATCAACCACGGACCATTGCGCCAGGACAGGGGAGCTTCCTCCAGCTGTTATTACACTCATGTCATCATACATAAAACATGCTGCTGTGACGTCACTTGAGTACAGTTTGACGCCTCGATACTCAGGCTGAAAAATTAAGAAAAAAGAAAAGGTAAGTAAATATGACTTATCTAAAGAAAAGATTCACGAGACAATCATAAGAATGATATATCGGCTATTTTCTCATTTTATCGGAGTTTATCGGTTGCAATCCATTATACACTCTGTCAATTAATTTGTATCCCTCTTTCTCATATCCGAAACACACGAGCCTTATAACAGAAAAGATTTGTAAAAATTCGAATTTCAAACATTTTTTTCTCTTTGCATCTTTACATCTTTAAACATTAATAAATATAACATAATTATCAAAATAAACGTTGAAAAGCTCGAGAAGTATTTTTCTTTTATGGAATCCCGTCTCTTCATAATTTACTAAGTAGATCTTTTACTAAGACAGTTAATTTTTTAAATTATACCCCATTCGCCAATTCAAACCTTCCGATGATAATAAGACTGTTTTGTTTTTCTTAAAAATCTGGTGCATTTATTACCTTGGTTACAGGACATGGGTATTTGTAGAATCTAACCCGACCACGACTGTCTCCCGTCAACATATAATCTCTATAGTTCGACCTGTGCACAGCGTTGATATGAGTACCGGGCTCCATACAAGACCATGGGCCTAAAATGACGCAAAGCAAACAATTTGAAAATCAGGTATTTGTATTATTTACTTGCTTTATAACTGCAGATACATTTATTATTTGTAATCTATTGAGATCACTGTTTTTTTTATTTTATGTATGTAGACCCCTATTAAAAATTACTGATCTGCAGTCAATTTACAAGACGTGATTGTCATTTCCATCGCAACTTTGCTTGTATCTGTTTCTCTATTACTCTGTTATGGAGGTAAACCTAGGGTACGGGACATAACTCTTGAAATCTGTGATATGTTTGTATCATATTGCATTTCAGCAAATCTATCAAGCTTTCATTTGAAACAGACTGAAATCAGTCCAAGTTACTTTGATGATTGCATGTAAAATGCTGAATACAAAAGTTCCAATGATTTGTTAAAGCTACCCTAGGTCCCTAGGTCTACCTCCTTAAAATCATTGAATTTCACATTTAAATTTAATATATCATTTCAATCAGAACACTGAACAATTCTTTGTATGAACAATACCAGCAATTTTTACACACAAGTTTTTAGACTGAGCACAAAATAACAAAGGACAATAAAGTTCATGTTTTTTTTTTTTGCTACAAAAACGTTTGTCTCTCCTGTTCAAAAGTTAATGAGGTATAACTTAAACAGAGCTAGCAAAATGTACAACATCATATATTATGTTCTGACTACTTACAAACGCAGTAGTGGACATCCGGAAAGTCAGAAACTGGACAAAAAACGTGTTTACCAAACAAAGTAGGGGAGATAACTTCACCAAAAAACTTTTCGACGTAATTATGCTATTCTTATAATGACTTCTAAATTTACGACTTAATTCATACTTATGACTTTTTAACTGAGCCAAAAAAAATAAATACCTATGACTGGGAACCCAGTAGTACAACTGTATGAGTGCCAATCTGCATCTCTCAAGACACGTGGGTCATTAATCTTTAACCTCTTCTCAATGTCCCCTAAAATACAAAAGAACAATTTGGTTGGAGCTTGGACATTTCTTTCTTATTGTTTTTATTTAAACTGAATTTATATGATTATGATAGTATTCATAAACCCATTATTATTAATAATTAAATTCATCACAGAAAGTATATTTTCAAAACAGAAAATTATGAACCATCTTGTGTTCTAATTAAATTTAGAATTATAATTTAATTTTATGAAATTTATTTTTTTTTTATCATGAGTCTTGCTCATCATATTCATCGCTAAATACAAAGAAAAGCTTTTTAGAATAAAATTTTATTTTATCTGTTCAACAAATTTATTTGAAGACAAAAATACAAATTATACAAATCATATCTTGACAAAATTTCCCTTCAAATCCCATCATTTGCTATTGAAAAGAGAGTACTTACAGTTGATCATATTGTATTGCCCATCTGTACTCTGTATATATTTACTGTCACTGGACCAATCAATATGGGTCACAAATGTTGGATGGCCCTTAAATTTGAAAAAGAACCCATAAAAACGCTGGTAAAATATATCTTGTAAAATTTCTATAAGTTAATCAAACTGACTACATTTTTTTCTAAATGTCCAAAGTACATATTTTTATTTATTGAACAATTAAATTTTTTTCACTGACTGATCCAAAATCTCCAACTTTATTTATCTCAAATCTAAAATAAAGAGTCATCATCTCGTTGAAAAAAAATATATATCGATTACATTAGATACATATCTACTTCATTCGGTGTTTCCAATTTGATATTTGGACTAAATTCCTGCTTCATAAAAGACCCGCATCTTTATCCATCGTTAGTGGTAATGATGGTTCAAAAAGGGAAATCATTAACATATGACTGTTAGAAGTCGTCTGTCATACTGGTGTCTGATCCCATATCGGTCCATTCGGTTTAGGTACCGATAATCGGAGTTATTTCTTGGACAACAACGTAACCCTGCCCAAGTAGCAAATGTTTTAAACAGCATTATGATATTGTTCCCTACCTTCAATGGTCGTGAAGGAATGTATCCTTGTACTCCATCCTGAATATCTAGTATGTGTATCAATCCATCATGACTACCGGCAGCTATCATTGTTCCATCTAAAATAAATTGAATGAAATGCTCGTAATAAAAAGTATGTTTTTCCAGAGATAAATAAGAACAGCAGAAGGTTGCTTAGAAAGAAGTAAAAATGTAAACTGCCCCAAAATAGTTATTGAAGAATAACTTGGCAAAAAATTTAAAATAATCGTTATGATTTAATTTCTAAAGGATTCCAGTCAAAATTCAGATTTAGAATTATTTAAATTAAGGACTACGGACCAATCGACGTTAATGACGTAACAGTACTATGTTATTTTTTTTGTGGAAAATGCCATTTCTGAAGGCCTACAACAAATCAAGTTAAATTAT
Source organism: Perna viridis (assembly GCA_037379345.1). NCBI lineage: Eukaryota > Metazoa > Mollusca > Bivalvia > Mytilida > Mytilidae > Perna > Perna viridis. The sequence goes on along the minus strand of CM074522.1, from coordinate 36,609,263 downwards.
ACAGGAAACAAACCTGGAGAGAACGCCACACAGTCGACACGGTATTTACTAATATCTACGGAAGAAGCATGCATTCCATTGTGAGCATTCAATAATTCGACACTGCCTGACTGGGTACCCACAGCAACCTGTCTGCCTTTCAGGTCAGCGGTCAGACAGCTACCTGGTTTCTACAAGAAGCAATGAGGACAATATATTCCGTATTCGGAAGTATGAATATGTTTTGGGGCTTTGGGGCTTTCGGACAATACGATTATACTACTTTGAACTGCTCTTAAACGTGGCCAAAGAATATACTTTAAAAACTGATGTGAAGTGATATATGCATAAGGGGATCCGGAAAGTTGGCAGCCAGGAAACAATGCCGTTCTGAAAGAAGGAATCAGTACAATGTGAATAGAAACATGGCATTATAAGAAAGTAGGTCCTTCAGAATAATGTGATTTTCATATACATAAAAATAAACAATCCAAAATCGACTATTCCCGCTAGATATTCGCGGTATAAATATTTTTGTACATGTCGCGTCAAAAACAAAAGTACATGATATTTATATTTTATTGATCATTACGTATTTCTTGACTTACAGGCATCTGAGTTTTCCAAACGATTTTGTGTTTGTTGGTTGACCACTTTATCACCACTCTGTCAAATGAAGTTGTGAAGAATGATGGCTCGTTAGGATGTGGGGCAACTGCCCAAATGTCTTCACTATGACCCTATAAAACAAGCAATGAAGCAATGACCACAGTAATAGATAATTTAAGTGTATAATAGGATTTGAATAAAAATGTTATATAAAAATGTTATATCTATATGAGTGGTCTAGGGCGCTGGACTTTGTGCAGGCGGTGTTGCCATAGATGTCACAAGTTTTCGGCTTTTATATGGTTCGGTTTAGACAAGTTTCATTGTAATCTATTATATTATTCTAAGCTTTGCCCACGAGAAACGAAGTTATTTGTACTAAAATAACGATTTTTTTAATGATGCATCGCCATATGATTATGCGCGCCTGCGTTCAAACAATCACTTACGAGTTTTAGTATCATTCAAGTTTAAAGCACCTTACATAAAAAGGACGCCACTATCACACATTACATACTACAATGTTATATATCACAACACATCTTTGTTTTATAAACAAGGCAATGTTTCAAACGAATGTGAAAGCTATGAAAATTGTAATTTTACTAATTAGAAGATCCACCTGTTAAACTTTCATTTATCTATGCGCATCATATAAATATACTACATACTACACGATGGCACAATATATAAATAAAATTGTAGTGTTTAATTTTCCTTTTATACAAACACTGTATATTTATTTTGCACCGAGAATGATACAACATCTTTACATACACTTTGAAAATTTGTTTAACAAACCTGTAAGAAAAATCTAAATTTATCTTGTAAAGAGCCATCCAGGACATGTCCCTTTGTTGTGGCAACATACATCCTCCCATCAGCAGCATTACTGTTTTGTGGAACGATAGTTTTAACATGACCAGTGGCTTCTGGAAGCTAGAGAGCGAGAGCCAGTAATACATATAATAGGTAAGACGTTATAAATATAACATTCAAATCATTGTTTTAAACTTTGGCTTTTGGAAACAAGAAGTCCCTAAATCTTTTTTTTAAAATCAATCAGAAACTTTCTTGTAAAACGGAATGTAAATTATTCATGAATAAATGTGTGTTCCCGTTGATGTTTTTTTTTTTGCCAATCTTAAATGATGTCAACAGCGCTTTGTCATAAATTCATAATTTGTATAGAGTTAAAATACCTATAATTTAAGCGATTATACCTAAAAATAATTACACCATGGTCCAAATACTACAAGGGAATCAATACCTGACTTCCCCCGATTTGTTTACATCAGTTCCATGTGGGTTTCAACAAAGTAAACGGAACCGGAAACATGATATGATCAAACAGACTATAATTTCAAACTGAATTAATATATAAATAGCAGAGGGTTAATTTAATTGTATATCAAACAGAATATTAACTATTATAATGATGAGAGAAAAATTTTATCTCGTACTTACCACTCTTGCGTTGGCAGGTCTGTAACCATTTAGACTGTCCCAAGCTCGGATTTCTAATCCTCCACCTGTCATCAGGGTGTTGTCGACCAACATATATAATGTTGTCACAGGATTCTAAAAGTAATGAATTTTTTTATAATTTTTGCTTATGATTTTTAAAGCTTTTTCTTCGCTTACAATTACGTTTATTTTCCTAATAAATCAAATACTGTCCAACCCACAGCGAAAGTATCAGAGTAATTTTTAGCTTTTATTCACTTTTCTATGAGCAGATTTTCCATCATGCATGACCAATTTTAGGAATTGATGTTTTTCAATCAATGATATTTTTTTTACACATTTAGTTTTAGTCACCCATTGTACACAAGAAACGGCATAATATCTTTACCTTATGAGCATTTTTCATAGTTTCTGATAAATCAAGATTTACGCTAAAGATATACTCGATATCAGGACTCCAAACAACTACACTGCCAGTAGAGTCTCCAGTTAAGACATCCCCTTTGGCAGAAAACGTCAGCGAACAGATCTCATTTGGAATCTCTCCCTGAAATAGATAGGATTCTGATTTTAGACATACTATCGAGAGAAAGAATGATTTAGATTTTTGTTTATATGGATTGTTTTTTTTTAATGATGAATAATTTTACTCAATAATTTAGAGAAAACAACTTCATTTCATCACTTTTTGTGATCAAATGGTTTTTTTACCACTTACCAAGAACAAACCGCTGCGTTTATCCCTCATTATCCTTCCCTCCTTTTCTCTTACAGGATCCCAAAACAGTTTCCAAAAGTAAACATGCTGTTGTCCATACGTTATCAGAATTGTGTCGTTGTACTTGTAAAATACTGCGTTTTTCACAGGTAACGTAGTCGTCTAAAATTTTAACAGAAACGTATGTGATGTTTAATATGCATGTACACAGCCAAATGTGTAACACATGAGATTCATCTTGATTGTAATATATGATTATTACATGAATCAAACATGATATGATAATCATGTTTCAGTATACATATGATTATCATATATTTTCAAGCCAAATTTAACATATGTAATCATATTAATCGAGCACCATATGATTTACATACATGTATATGTTATATTTGACTGTGTATGGTACGAGGATGAGGCATAAAATGTAATTGAAACATTTTATCATTTTAGTAATGTAATCAGTAGGTTTGAAATTGCACCGTTATTTTAGTAAACACTGCTGCTTTATGAGTAACATACCTTGTTGTCTGAAATGATCGACAGAGAGATATTTTAATTACATTTCAATTGCATCTTTCTGTACTTATTTGAACAAAAAGTAATACTTTCACTGACAATGCAGTCATGCATCGTTCAAATTGCAAGATTTTGTTTACTTTATTTTGAAAGGCAATCCAACTACTTTACATGTAACTACGTATCGGAAAATTTTGATCTTCAGATACTTTCTTTTTCTTTATTATATGTTTATCATTGAATCTTATAAATGCATAATTTCAAGACATTTAGAAATCAGCAATGAATTATAAATTGATTTTCACACTTGTGATAATAAATGTAAACTTGATTTATATAAACCAAAGAAAAAGATATACTAATGACGTGCGCTTAAAATTGATTTACTTTTGTCAATCTTGCGATTGGTCAACAAATAATAAAAGTTTTTTTTCTGTGCAAGAAAGAAAGTTAACATATTATATTTAGCGATATTCACAATAATTTGTCTGTGGTATGACGTGACATGGCTTGCCATGCAGATTGTGCTAGCTGGGAAGATACGAGTGATTTATAAAGAAAGTGATGTGAAGCACAATATTGTCTGGCATGGTTACCTTTTTCTATGGAAATGAAATAAAAAGATTATAATTATAAAACTATTCTTGTGGTACAGACTTCTTTCAATGATTGGCAAATAATTCCGATAACGCTAAAATAATAGATAATAATTGTATTTTAATATATAGTTATATATCTTTCTTTTGTGTCTCAGAACATCATACTTTCATGAACGAATTAAAAATGTTGAAGACGACTCAAAGTTGGTACCATCTTATACCTGTATGCGTATACGTTTGTTAATAACAAAATAAGGTTAATATAAGAATCTTCCCTTTCCCTTTTATATTAACTTCAAATGATAGGAAATGATGTTTGTGAATCATAAAGCATGACATTTACTTACTTATAAATGTAATAAACAATTTCTCGTCAGGACAGACATTACGTCAATTATGCCAAAACAAGCTTTAACTCAACACATTATTATATTCAACCATATATGCAATTGTAAAGATATAAAGGCACTTAATGTACTTTCTTTTGAATGTATGAAACGCTATATTTTTGAGCGATATATATATTTACATAATCTTACCGTCGTTTTAGCCACAATTCTTTCCTTCTGCCAATCCCAGATACTCAAAACATGTTTATCAGCATTGTCCATCACACACAGAAAACTTCCTGCACTCTGGAAATATTAGAGTTTTTTTTTACGATTTTAAAGTAAATTTGAATATCGAGTTAAATATGAAAACTTCAAGTTTGGTGAATTTAAGTGATCCAAACATTCATGTCTAAAAACCAACGTTTGATTTTGTACGGTTTTGTCTATGTTTATAATCTTTGAAGTTATTCTGAAACATTGATCATCATATTTATCATCATACCCAAACAAATAAAGTCAGAAATAACCCTGTCTGTCTGTCTGTTCATATTTCTTGTATGCTAAACGGCCCATCGGATTTAATGAAAAAAATTATAGAAATTTTGACATCATATGGAGGAATATAAATTATTAGCAGGTGACAACGTTTTTTTTTTACATTCTTATAAAAATACAAGGGAGATTTGTCTATGATTTTCCATGGAGAATGGCCAAAAGAATTTGGCTCTGATAAAAACAATAACATTGTTTTAGCTACATTAACTTACAGAAAAAAACGTAAAAAATAAAAAAAGAACATTGGAGTCATTTTATTTAACAAACCTATTAAACAATAAAAGTCAAGGATAAGTTACTAGCACGACTCTTCTGGGGTCATAAAATACAAATTGGCCGTAAACATCGGAATACATCATGAACTAATACACCAAAAGTGTAAACCATAATTACTTATTCATGACCTATCGACAAACTTACTTGTTGAGAAAAATCAATGGAGATGATTCCGTGATCAAAGAAGCCCACTCCTATTACATTTAACGTAGTTAGTAACTTAGAATCCCATATCCTTATGTGCGCCTGTAAAAAAGAATATTAACTACATGAAAATATAAAACTGGAGATATGGTATGATTGCCAATGAAACAGTCATTCATCAAAAGTCAAACAACAAACAATTAATTTTCTACAGTTCACAACATGACATGGTCTTCAATGATGGGCAAAACCCATATCATAAAGCAAGCTGTAAAATGCCCTTAAATAAATGAAATGAAATATTCATAAAAGACGAAATCTAACAAAAAACAAGAAAAATCAATATAAAAGACACATGAAATACATGTGCGGCTTCAAAGGTGAATTAAAATGTAAGTACACTGTACAAGTAATTTAATGATAACATAGTATATACATGTACTAGTGTATGTACGTCACAATTGGAGTTTCCATGTTCATAAGTTGATATATGTGTTTAAAATCCTACTTATGGATGACATAAAAATGGGCAGAGAACAAAAAAAAATTACTTTCAATGACCTTATAAAAATGCACCTGGTCCATGCTCCCAGTTTTTAGTGGAGTCCGAGTTGCTAATTTACTTTGTATGTATGATTTTAGTTACTTTATGTTCTTTGTTGTGTATATCTGTTTTCCATGTATGGTCTTTGTTCCTGGATTACATTCTTTTAATTACCGCTATAACCTTGGTTCCCTTGATTACTCTTTAAAATCCTATTTATGCTGTATGTGCATAAAATATTAGATGTAACCATGTCAGAATTTTACACATATCGATGAGTTGTATATGGAACTTGCAAAGCTCGTGTCTTGGAAGGGACTTAATTACTCCCCCCTGTGAGTTTTACCTTCTTATTTATTTGAATTTGTTTTCAAAAGAGGCAGAGATGCACACATATAAGTGTGGGTCACGAATCATTGTCATAGTTTTTTTCAGGACTCATTTTCGTTGAGTGTTTTGTATGTGTTTTTCAGTGTTATGTTTCTTTTATGTTAATGTATACAAGTATACTGTTTGTCTCCTGCTTTCTTGACTCTCAAATCATTTTTTGCGAGGTGATCTAATGTGATGTCTCTAGATTTCTAATTGACTAAACCATTTTCAACAACCTTCGTGCTGGTTTGGAAAATACACACGATATTATTATAAAGTCATCATATTCACTTCGTTTGTTTTACTAAATGTAATATGCACGTACTTTGTTTTCCTTGCCAGAAATCTGTCCAGATGCTATGTACCGGTTGTTTGGATGGAGTGCCATACTGAAATATTTTATGCATCATTTAAGACATAATCATTAGATGAAGAACGGATATGGCGAAACGTAACAAATGCACCAGCATATAACCTGAATACAAACTAATAAATACTTTCAGAGAGCACCAAAATGTCTTCAATAAGTGTAAACACTTACATATATGCCATTGCAAATCACCAGCATATAACCTAAATACAATATAGTACTTTCAGAGATCACCAAAAGGTTAAATTTAAATGTTAACACTTATATGTATGCCAAAGCAGACACAGCGTCAAAACACTATCATACCAATGAACTTATATTAAACGCCCCTACATTTTAAAATTTAAGCGGCGGTTTCAGATACATATACACATAAGGTACATGTATGTAGATTATTCCTAACCTGTGCCGTGAGGGTTTCCTCGTCATTAATGGAAGACCAATGGGAGGCGGTGGGATTGTGGTCCCTTTGACATATTTACCATACCTATCTTCGTTATATTACGCTGAACAACAAAACAAAGTAAGCCTCACCTTGAAATTTCTTCGGTATGACCTAAATAGAGTCTCTGTGTGTCCTCGTATTCCCTAACACTGTCCCTGCTGTCTCTGTCTCTCTGTTTGTCCTGTTTGTTTCGGCTATAATTAAACAAAACCACAACAGATGCCACAGCGTACGCCACCTCGCCGCTATTCAAAACGAACAGATTGTTCCCGCTATCCTTGGCATGGTAGCCATATCTTAGAGAATGAGTTAAGATATTCATAAATGCGAAACTTGAAAAATATTGGAAAGCAAGGTAAACTCTAGTAGTTCATACATTTAATGTCCCCTAAAAGACCAAATTACTGCATTTAGGTAAAATATATTAATCACTACACCATAGAACTTGTCTGCTGGTATATGCGAACAACCTAATCCAAATTTAAAAAACTATCATTCATTCAACATTTCGTGATTTAATTTGTATATCGTATTAAAAAGAATTCAGAAAACACACCCATTTACGGAACTTAGTCAAAAATTAGTTAAAGACATCTGCATTGGTAAAAATTCTCTGCTTTGATGAATTTATCCATGGAATAGTTAAGCTGAATGTATAGGGTTTATGTTATTTGAATGACACTGGCATCTGTACTTATTGTTCACACTTGTTTTTGTTCTATTGTTTTCTTTTCATGTTTTATGTCAAAGACTTGTTGTTTTTGTTCAATGTTGTTATTTTATGATCTTTTTTTTGTGTTTTTGGTTGTTTTTGTTTTTAATTTTTTTAAAGAATTAATCAGATTACACGACATCCGTTTACGCACCACAAGTCTTGTATAGACTATATCATTGTTTGATAAGGATACATCCATTCTAATTTCAGCTTACGGTCAGGTTTACCTCCTTCCTCGTCCTGATACGACAGAGATGGGGGATAATACCCTTAAAAAGAATTTATTAAGTGTCAGTCTCTGTAAGAATCAGGCAGTAGGTGAAACATGGTATAAAAAGCCCATTATTTTTATAGTGTAATTTGAATATTTGCACCATTATAGAATCAAGGAAAATAGACAAGATTTTCCATATCAAGCTAGATCATAAACTTACAATTTCATTAAAATGCACTAAAAAATAATATTTCAAGGGCAGATAAATATGTCAAAAACCTCATTTTTCCAAGGTTCTATTGAAAAATTTCTGGTCAAACCCAGTGATGCAGAGATCAAATAATGATCGTTTTAAACAGAGAAAGTATCCTTGAGTGATATTACATTGTCAGATTGGTGGGGTTTTGACATGCATGTTTCTGATTTTGCCCATTTTGCCTGATTCTTACAAATACTTACACTTAAACATTTTGAATACTACATAGGCTTTTAACCAAGACAACGGACGCTGGTTGTTTTATTTAACGAAACTAGTATTCAAGTCATTTCTTCATTTTTACATGTACATCTCACATTTAAGGCAGATATCAATTTTACAATACAAAATAATCTTCTCCGGAGATCTTATAACCGTTTTTATTCTCAGTTTTTTTTACAACATTGTGCAACTCCACTCTCTTGACGTAAGAATGTAGATGACAGATTTCAAACCATGTTCAGGCTTATAATAAATTTACAGAACGTGACCGAGTCATCTGCGACTTTATTGATCATCAGTGAAATATATACTTGAACTTCAATTTTACATTTCTTTACAACGATGATAACATTTAATAAAATGCATATATGCATATAAATGAATTTTGTTTAATTATATTTGTTTTCTTTTTTTTTCTTGTTTGCTCGTGCAGTGTTTAACTCACTTCGTGTTTTGCCGTTGATCTGGACACAAACAGAGTCATCTTCGATGTCGTCAGATCTACTCGTCATAAAACCATTTTCCATTGGAGGTGGAGATTCCGACGGAGAACTTCCGGTCATATTGATTTCTTCCATACTTCTATTATCTGGAAGAAATTGAGAAAATAGTCCGGTCGTGTCAATGATTCAAATCCTTATTAATGGAAAGAACTGTATAAAGTGCAAGTGTCACTTATGCATACATGTCATTTACATTTTGTATTAACACTAAATTTCAATATTAAAAACGAGAGTACACGTTACCGCGGTCAAATTGATACCAAAACACAATTTTCAAAGGACAATGATAGCCATAAGAAAACACAGACATTTAAAGGATTAGAAAACGACATAAATATACAGAAATCGAAAGAAAACACTGACTTAAAAATACAAATGTATATGATAAGGAATAACCGCATTCCACATTAAATGGTTGATGTAGACGGTTATAGAAATTCTAAAGTAATTTCTTTTGTGTTGAGCTTACGTAACCCTGCTACAGATTGATTGATTGTTGGGGTTTAACGCCCGAGCAGCAATATGTCAGCCTGCTACAGAAACGTATCTATAAGAAGTGTTGCATCGTGGTATTGTAAGTCCGTAAACTTCGGCAACTTCTCGTACAACGCGTGAGTTGCAAGATCAAATAACGAACATAAAAGGATGTCACTTTCATAAAAAGGTAAGCACTTCGGAACTGTAATTTGAATGTTATTTCAATATATCAGATTTCATTGTCAAATTAAAAATGAATGAAGTTGTTCACGTTTAACATGGATTTATTGGTTGTTAATATCATAAGCAAAGATCGTGAGCCGAATATAATAACCGAAAATGTAAAGTTTCATGGAGACTTTTATTATTATTATTATATTATTACATAAACAAACTACGCTGTAAACGTACAATAACTTTCATTCATATTTAATTCGTCAATGTAATTTGAAATATTGTAAACATAACCGTAACGATGAACCACGTCACGTACGTCAAAATGAAAACAAAAACAAAGAAAAATACCTTGTCATGATAAATGAATGTTTAACACGAGTTTAATAATGATCGCTTGTTATTGATGATGATGCATGTTTACAAGTTTACAGACAAATACATGTACTTAGTATGTTAGAGTTTAATCCTTGTCATTTACAATTCAGATGGTTGTATTAGCAAAAAGACAATCATGTGTGCTACATGTTGCCGTATTTACAATGTGTAATTAAGAGTAATCATGGGAACCAAGGTTATAGCGGTAATCAAAAGAATGTATTCCAGGGACAAAGACCTGACATGGAAAACTGACATACACAACAAAGAACATAAAGTAACTAAAATCATACATACAAAGTAACAAAAGTAAATGAGAAAATGTTCTACTTATGTCTATTTATTGCTGGATACAGAAAAAACATATCAGTTAGTAATTATTCTCTTTATAAAACTTGTAGTACTTTTTAACCCAATTTCAAAGAGAAAACCATTTTAATGGATCCTATGATAGAATTGCCTCATGTTGACAAGACTGTTAGACTACATCACATACATGTAATTGCATGGCGTGAACTTCTCAGTATACTTCAATCCAGTGCAATATATCCAAACCAACACATACTTTGTTATTGTATTTCACGATAGGTTTGGTGTAGGGGAGTTTATATTCAAGTTGTTCGTTAGATGTTAATTGACTCGGTACAGACATACTTTAATTATACTTACTGTCTCTGCTGCCTCGATCTGAAAGAATATTTGTTCTGTCTATTGGAACTTCGCCCTCCTGACAAGCTATGAACATATCGTGGAGTTGGAATTCTCTGAACAATTGCGAAAAACTGACGACCTGAAAATTATAGGAATTTTGACATCATGGGCGCGTTCGAATTTCACCAATTGAAGGTTCTCGTATTCATATGCAGGTGCCCAATTTACCGATAGGGTAAGCGCTTTCTGCCTCCGCTCAGTTGTTAATAACAAGTCAAACCCAGGGTATTATAATAGCTGGTTTTTGTCCTAATTTTTCATGCAATTAACATACTTTTCCAATAAAAGGGGAGTTCCAAACTCCGGTACCACCGGCTTCGCCTATGCGACAGTAAATTTAGATTATATTTATATAGTTTTCTTAACTTTAAAGTATTGAAGTGAAGAGTTGGATAAGTGCCATACTTAAAAAACATTTTGAAGTCAATTGATGGGATAAATCATATTTTAATAAAACACAGGATGTATTTTATTGACCATGTGCATAAACTAAAAACACAGATATGTTTTATTGAGCACGTGCGTAAACTAAAAAAACATGGGATATATTTTATTGATTATGTGCTTAATCTAAACAAGATTAGTACTATCTTTGAAAAAGATAGCCGACGCAGTAAAATTTTGTTCTTTTTACAGAAATTTTCAACATTTCATTCAAGAAAATAACACATGGCATGCAATACACAGTTCAAGTTTTTCGAACGCTACTAAGTTATCAGTATTTCGCCAAATGAATCAGGAAACAGAATTGCGATCAGGTGACTTGCGTTTTCATAGAAGAGCGTCTTTAGGGTCAAAGGGTAAAAAGCGAAACTATACCAACTGCGTCGGAAAAACACGGGATAATTTTTATTGATCATGTGCACAAACTAAATTGCAACTATCAGTCAAATTATTTTTTTTTTATTATAATTATTATTTTTAACTTCCAATAGGCGATCGCGCGATTTGACTATTAATAAACCATTAATGGTCGTGTACGCATCAATTGTGTCAGTGAATCGTAATTTTTAGATTTTTTTTCATTTTTTTTCACTTTGTTTTATTATGTAGTTTCATTTGATTATGCTTACGTACATTATATGTGTTTGTGTAAATGTACATACGTCACCCTACCGGTGCACCTGGTCCGTGCTCCCAGTTTTTAGCGGAGTCCGAGTTGCTCATTTACTTTTGCTTCTTTGTATGTATTATTTAAGTTGTCTTGTGTTCTTTGTTGTGTTTGTCTGTTTTCCGTGTCTGGTCTTTGTCCCTGCATTGCATTCTTTTGATTTCCGCTAGAATCTGGTTTCCTTTCATTACTCTTAAAGTACAATATATAATTTTCAACTATGTTGTTCAATGACTTATCCATACCCACCTGTTTAAACGGCTTCCGTCTTGTATATAAAGAATGAACGTTCATGTGTAACAAGTCTCCAATTATTGCAAGAATGTCCTCGAAGTTTTGCTTGGTCTGGGGATCAATTATTATTTTTTCTTTGATTAATCGCCGATGGTTATTATTTTCTACAGTTATCACACGCGCCTTCCTAGTCGGTGACTGGGTTGGTGAACCCGCTCGCCGTTGAAACAAATGTTTCTCGTCCTTCCTATACTTATCAGCCGGAAGTTTAGCTGTGCTCCAGTCGCCATCTTTTAAATGCCCGTATGGAAGATTTGTTGTGACTTTCTTATTGCTGGAGACCAAATACGCTCTTCCTGGTTTGAATTCCGTCACACTTTTTATCTCTTTTCCGTCTGGCAAACTAAAAACGTATCTTACACCGGAAGTGGTCGGTATTTTGTCATTTAAATGAACTAATAATGTTTCGAAATTTCGAACTTTAGGCGTTATGCTCATTCTGTATCCCTTGAACGCCTGATCGCCATTGCGAAAGAATGTCACTAATCTTCCTTTCTTGTACTCTTCTTGCTTTTCTGCAACTGTTTCAAATCTTTTTTGGTCATTAAGCGAATTACTTTGGGACATGAAAACCTCGGCTGCGGGTCTCTGTTCTGTAAAGGACTCATCATCATCACTTTCTACTGGAATTTCAGTCTAAAACAGAAAGTGCATTTTTTTTCTCAATTAATCTTATTATATCAAAGATCAATGCTAGAAGCCAGTGAAAGTATCATTTGAATTGATCCCTGTCTCTCTGTCCTAAGTTTATTTTCTACAATGGATAATTTGCCTGAAACACGGATATATGCCTTGCCGTTCCTACAATATAATATCTAATTTATTTTTGCAGACCATTTTATACTTCAAGACACATTCTAAATTACATGACTTATTAGCATAAACCAAGAAAGTAAAATACCGTTTAGGGTCAGTTCCAAAAATTCCGAAAAAAAGGGCTTGGCACTAACTGGCCTGTGGACGATTTTTCCCTATATAAAAACCAAACTTTCCGAGCATGGAGCATAGGTTTGGCACATAGCTCCCTCCCCAACACCCGAATCCGCCAATCGGCAAACCTCGGGTGACTCCCCTACTCTACCTCAATACGGACTCGGCCGAAGTTGCGACGAGTGCTAAATCCGCCAATGTTATCGAACTGATAGCTACATTTATATTGATAGAGAATGTAAGTTGATTAGCTAGCGTTTGTTCATCACCATGGGGTTGTTGTCTCTTTGACATATTCACCGTTTCTATTTTCATTATATTTGCATAATGATTGCGGATCACCAGTTCTGTCTTTGCCTTGTGTTATAGTAACTCAACATCAGAAGGAATTGTGGGAGTTTTGTTATATAGGCTCACTAAACTTAATAGTTTTGTTATATAGGCTCACTAAACTTAATAAAGTCAGTCTCTGAAAGATAATTCTTGAATGAAGGGGAATGTCTTTTTTAAAAGAGTGTAAAAAATAAAAAGGAAAACTACTTATTTTTAAGATAAAAAATAGGCGACTGGTTTTCCATACAAATCAGAAAAAATGTACAAGTAATGTGTGCATGTACAAACATATTTACTGAAATAAAAGTAACAAAACTATTCCTGAATATACATGTACATGCTCATTTAAAATTACAGTGCAACATGCACTTAGTCTAATAGAAACCAACAAAAAAATAATAACATTACATTACCAACAATTACTTTTAATAAAAAGACAAATCAGTAAATACAGCAACAAAATATCAAGATAAAAATATGATCATACAGTGTAGCCCCTCCTCGATAAATAAATTAAAAAGTTACTCCCTAAAAAGCGTTTTAAACATACCCAGTTTTCGGAGGCAGTCAGTCTCGCCCTGTACATGGTAGATTCTCGGTTGCCATAACAGGATGAATATTCACATTAAAAAAATATTTCACCCTTGGATTATTAATATAGAAAAAGAACACGTAAAAAGTCGTTTCTATGAATTTCTAATCAATAACACCATTCGTCTTTCATAACTTTTATCCAAGTGTAAAGTTTCTACATAAATTATTCAGAAATTTAAAATTGAGAAATTTATGCCATTTTGAAGAGTAGTTTCCCTTGAGAAATAATATCCTGTAATTCTGAGTCTTTGATGCATTTCCTTTTCTGAGTAAATATCAATACATGTACAAACAGAGATCGAAACTTGGATCTAGATAGCCCGACAAAAGGGGTGTTCTTTTTAATACTTTTAAGTAAAAAAAGCAAAACTTAAAAACAAAAGTAAAAACTTCAAGACAAACTAATTTGGAGAGTACGGCAGGAACGGGAAATTCTTAAGAAAATGTTAGTTGCTGCACCCCAACGCCGAAACGTTCATTTTTATGGGTTATAGGTTGCATGATGCACTTGTCTGCAGTAGTCAAATGTTTAATTGCTCCCTAGTGCGCCCCTAAAACTGATCACCAATTATCTTTGCATTTTAAGGTTAGAATTTAGAATTGATTTACCGTTAGCCCAACAATAAACTTCGTATGCATATTTTATAATGTCAAAAAAGTGTTAAGTCAAAAGATTAATTGACAATAACAAAGAGACCGGTGTGTTTTATTACTAAGTTACTGTCAATAGGACAATCAATCGAGTCGTCCTGGGACTTATCCATCAACCAATAGGTGCATAATGCGAATCAAAATTGATATTTATTGAAAATTGAATTACGGTTATGTTCGACCCCAGTGACAGTGTGATTTCAGCCACGTTTTCACCGAAGTAAAACAAAATATAACTGTCCTTTGCGTCCGTGTTATACAGTTAAACTAATTAGCCAAATTTACCATTTATTATCAATTGCCAACGATAGACAAGAGTGGAGGAACTTCGTTGCTGCCCTACATGCCAGTGGCGTAAAGGGCAGTAAGTAAGTAAGTAACCATTTATTATCGCAGACCCTTTGTAATAAAAGAGTAATCAAGGGAACCAAGGTTATAGCGGTAATCAAAAGAACGTATTCCAGGGACAAAGACTAGACATGGAAAACAGACATAAACAACAAAGAACATAAAGTAACTAAAATCATACATACAAAGTAACAAAAGTAAATGAGCAACTCGGACTCCACTAAAAACTAGGAGCATGGACCAGGTGCACCGGTAGGGTACGCGTCCTATTTCTTTGTCCATGCAATATTCTGCTTTTTTTTTTAATTTCAATTGCTAGATCCAAAATTTAAAAGAAAAATAACTAGCACAACAAAAAATTAGCAAATTAGCATAAGATGATCGTTCTCTAGTTACAATTGTATATTAAAAAGTTACAAGAAAACTATAATCATATATGTATATCAATCGAATTACAAGTCAACGCCATGCAACTAAAATACTTTAACCATCTGTAAATATACAATAAAGCAGAGCTACATTGTAGTGGATACATATAAATGCCAAGTAAAGAAATGTATTTATCATAGATAATACAAATACAATTTACTTTAACACAAAATAGCACAACTCCTCACCCATGCCTCTAAATAATGTAACATCGCGCGTTTTTCAAAGGGAATCACATTGGATTAAAAAAAAACAGAGCAGCAAAAATTAAACTAAAAACTACAAGATGGCAATGCAATGATGAAATTTCTGATTGAGAACTTTGCCTTACCCCTATTTTTGGCACGACAACATATCTCCGTCTATACAGTGATGGAATTATTGAATCTTCAACACTAATGGGTGATACAAGGTTCCCATAGCCTTTCCTGTATGTCCGTTCTCGAGAAAGATAAGGATACGATGTCCGGAAATGTCCGTTAAACGATTCGTTAACATCCGGTTCCTCATAAGTACCAAACCTCATATCATAACGCACTTGATAGTCTGAATATGGCTTTTTCCTATACATCTTTAGACTAAGCTCGGTACTGTATGTATGAAACGTGCTTTTAATGCTGTATAATGGTAGTTTTCTTCAACATGATGCTAGAACTTATTTATAATTTAGATATTGAATATACAAAATTGTTACTTAAAATGATAATTTAATTCCAAATTTCACACTTCGAAAATTGTGAAGATTAAGTATTTATGATCTTAAAAACTGTTGATAAGGCTTCCCAGTACCTTCCTTTTCATCATCTATATGCATGATGATGCGATAGAAACAAAACATATATGGATGTATTGACAACATTAAAGATTGATTTGAAATAAAAATGCAAATGATACAAGGTAACGAACAATTGAACGGTACTATTGGACATCAGTCAAATGCTGCACAGTGGAATAATAGAGAACATGGCTTTGTTGTTATCATGGGTCATTAATCCCTTTGTTTCATTTTTTTGTAAACTAAGTCTTTTTTAAAACATAATTATGCATGTTAGTAGCGTTTATGAATCTGTCCGAAGGAAAAATGCAAAAACAACAAACTGTTTTTTTTTTTTAAATTCCATCGCACAGACAATGGATGCCGGGTAATGTTGTCTGTAGAAAGTCTCACTGACTTCATGTACAGCATGTAAACGTGTATACCCAATTTGCTCATTTTGAAAATGCTATGTCATCCGACTTTTAAACGGGACAAAATAAAATGAGTACAGCTAATGATAAGTAAGAATGCGATTTTAATATGCGTATTCATATGAACGCAAAAAATAACAACTGAGGTACATGTACATGCACATTTATTTATCAGTATGTACAATACGAACCACTTCTAATTCCTTTATGGGAAGCAAATTATAGAAGCCTAGCTCATCAAAATCAGAAAATGCAAATTACCGTACATGTAAAAGTGCTTAATGGATCGTTCAAATTAGCAGATTAAACTGAGATTATTCGTTAGAATTCACAAATCATTAGAATAAATCCGCATTTAAGCATTCCCTTTTACAAATTTCTTTAAATTATAAACATTCAAGGAAGTCGTCATGACAACATACCATAAACTGAGATTTTCCTTCATCCCTGCTTTCCTCGGTCGTTTCTAAAATCATCATACAAGCTTCCTCTGGCACTGAGTCCCCCGATTGAGAATCTCCAGACATTTTATCACACTCCCCGTCGAAACTGTCTTCACCAGACTTGTTGGCTTGTTTTATTTTTTTCAGGGGCCGTTTCAATAGTGTGTTAAACGATGACCTACGGGGCTCACTTGGGGTCAGTCTAGCGTTACTGGAAGTATTCCTCTTAAGGCTTGGGACTGAGCTTGCGGTCGAATACCGCCTGTCTGTTTTGTTCATTTTAGACATTTATAGAACTTATTATCCGTTTTATTGCAATTTGTCCATTTCCCGTCGTTCATGATATGTATTTACCCTAGATCAAGAAATTGTTTGAAAGTAGATACAAATTCTCAAGCGTCTTAATCCATCACCGGCTCTATATCACAATAACTTTATGTCCAAATACTCATATTCTTCCACACAATATAAGATAGTCTTTCGTTGACTAAAAATCGGTAGTTTATGGTAGCTAAGTTCTCCATCTAAAGTTCTTATCGTGAAAAGTTCATCTATTTTGCATGAACAGGATCCAAGATGGTTAATTAACTTGTAAATAAAGAAATCCACATGGAAACGTTCCTTTCGTTCGGTTATAAAAACAAATATTGGTTATACTAAATGATCGTGACCGTTTTAGTGCCATTCATTAATAAGACCATTCCCTCCAAAAAAAAATATTATCTAATGATAGGGTCACTGAATACACAGCAAAGAAACAATGACGGAAAAGGCACATATTAGAGTGCTCGGAATCGGTTGGAATTAAGATTTGAAAGGTTAACCCGTATCTACAGATAAAATCATGTATACATGTACAATGTATTACAAATTAATAAAGTTAACAGAATAAAATGTTATTTTAAAATAATATGACGACTTTAAAATACCAAATTTAATAGTAATCAATCTTTTTTACACACTTATCTACTATATTGTATCCCAGTCACAATAAGCAAATATATAATGCGTAAAAATGATCAACACCTTAAGTTTTAGCGAACAGTAAGTGCTCGTCTATTTGAAATGTTATCCAGTGTAGAATGGAAATTGATACCAAAGCTAGAGTCAATTTTCATGTGTTCAAATGCTATATTTATAGACATGGCGATACGATCTTTGGCACATGCCTTTTTTATCAACTTTTTAAACAGTTTCAAGGGTCATGTACTTCAATAACAGAACAAATTTACTCTGTTTCGTGTAAATAACAAGTATTTATTTAGTTAATGTTGACAGATCAAGAAAACAAATAGCAATTAAATGAAAGATTGTCTAAACCGAACACGAAATAAACCCAAACCCTGCCTAAACCGCCGGAATTCAGGATAGTTTTTCATGGCTGACGAAGTTTTGCAAAATTATCAACATCTCGTCAGTCTATGCTCCATGAAAATCATGGCAGTATCGGACAAGCTAACCTATCCTTAAGTTGGTTTGGTCTGAGCCTAGGTCCAATTAACGAAAGACTATCTAAAATCAATCCAGAATAAATTGATGCTCTGTCTAAAGCAATCAGATTTTTGTTAAAATAAGCAGAAACCTTGTCTAAACCGAGCAAACCAATCATATTTTTGTCGGAACAAACAGAAGCCCTGTCAGAATGAACATAAACCCTGTCTAAACCGAACACACGATGTACCCAAACGCTATCTAGACCAAACCCAGAATAAACACAAAACCTATTTATTATAAATCGAACATAGAATAAAAAAAACTCCTATTTAATCCGAACACAGAATAAACCAAATCTCTTTTTTTTTAAACCGAATATACAATAAACAAAAACCATCCCTATTCCGGACATATAATAAACCAAATCCCACTCTAAACCAAACACAGAATAAACAAAAATCAAGGTAAATACGAACACAGAAAAAAACCAACACCCTTTCTTTACCGTCCATACAAAAACACAACACCCTTTCTTTACCGTTCACACAACAAACCAACACCCTTTCTTTACCGTACACAGAACAAACCGATATATTATGTAAACAAGATACATGGTATATCAAATGAACCAAAACCCAGTCTTAATTTAAAATATTCTCAATTCTCCTGTAAACAGGTTGTTTGAAAAAAGAACATTTGTAACGCAATTCAGCCTTCACCGAAGACATTTCTAGTGAAAGAATGATGCAGGTCTACTGTTTTACTTTGCTACTTTGTTGTGAAGTCCGATGCGGGTCCGGATGTCAAAAGAATAAGCATGCAGCAGAGCTAAGCTTGTCGTAATTAAGGCGACTAAAAAGCCCTCAGAACTCTGCCTGGGGGCAAGAGTGCTCTGCCCACAGAGCAACTGCGCTATGTGCCCCAGGTGGTAGAATGGTGCCAAAATACTATTGGTGAATGTAGGTTACGTGTAATTTTGTTTTGTGTAGAATTACTTTCGATTTGTATAGACTTCCGGTAAACACTTGAAAAATGATGTTGTTTTCATTGATTAACACTCCGAATCATGCAAAGTGCCAACTTTCGGAAAATCAAGCGACTTTCTTAACGAAAAGATGTTAAAGCATTTAGTGATTGCTAACAGATCTTTGTCAAAATGATACATAAATATTGAGTTATGGTTCTTTTCATACACAGATTATTTAAAAAATGTATGTAAAGTGATTTAAATCATTGATTTTAGAGATTGTTTTGGTGGAAATCAATCATCCTTTATCGCTGTAAACTAAACAGGAAATTAAAAATAATAACGTCAAAGAACAGACAATAGGGCACATGAGTCCTGCATCAGTAAATCACAATCTTCAAATGAAATTGATGCAAACCGAAAATTGATCACCAAAGTCGTGGCAGTGTAAGCCGCTGGTACACATGCATTCTTTCTACACTTTAAAGTGTACCCCTACTGCAGCAAAACTGATATATGAAACTATTTTTTAATACTATAAAGTCCGGAAAAATTTAAGACCGCTGGTACATATACATTGTACTATAGATCAACTTATGTACATTACGAAATACAGTTTCCATGCATTCCAAAAGAGGTTATGCACTATAATATAATTATAATATCAGTGACACATACAAGCAGAATAATCGGAGATACCCGGTAATTTCCGAGACACTGAAAAAAAACGGTTTTTTTTCAGGGAGGATAACGAGAAAATCAATTGACACTTTACCTTGTAGCCCCTCTTCTGTATCGTCCTCCAGAGTCCGGTATCGTCACTTTTTCTGTTTACAGGTTCCTTTTGGCTTATGTTATAATTGTTTTTACCATACACATCTATGTAGTTTCTATCTAACCCTCTGTCTCCCTTCAGATACTGCTTGTAGACATTCCTGTCTTCGTAACGATCGTCAACATTCCAATGGTTGTATCTGAACGGGAAGACAGTACCGCTTCCTGAATATTCAAAACTGTTCCGTTTATCTGAATATTGCCTGTATATCACTGGGGAACTTTGGGTAGGGAGTTCTGAGTAAGAATGATACATTCTAACATTTTCGTTTGAAGGCGTTTTAGTGAATGTAGTTGTCCTCTCAAGTATCAGTAAGTTCGTTTGTGTGCTTTTTGAAACCCTTTCTTGGTTGTGCCTTTGCATAGAAATCTGAATAGTTGATGGTTTTCGAAAGGTGGGTGGAATGCGTACTTCCGTGGGTGTCTTTCTACCCAATCTGTCAAAATTCGGAAGTGTTTTCTTCAACGATTTGTTAAGAAGTGGTTTATAATCAGTAGATGTACCAGCATTAATTGTCCGTACCCATGAATTGTCGCTAAGACTAGCATACGGTTTTACGCCAAGATTTGTTGCCACCTGTTTGGACGCAAACGTTGTGCATAGACTATCAGTGTTTATACTCGTTTCTACTTTCCCAACTTTGTCTGCTTTGTGTGTTTTAGAAATTCCAGCATTCAGATTTGCCTTTCTCTCCAAATTTTCATTTTGAATATTTATGACTTTGTCACTACCACCAACAATATTCACTGAAGGTGTTAGCGTTTTATTTTCACCGAAGCTGTTTATCAAGTATGTTTCTGCAGAACTATTCCTGTCAAGGCGTTGATTGTGGGCATTTTGGCTACTAGTAGGATGGGTTTGATTTCTATTTCTCCATTGTACATATCTGTCGTTCAATGCCTGTAAAATACGTTTTCTCTCAACTGCTGATGTGGCAGGATCATGTAAAATGTCATTCAGAACCTCCATGCTTGAAAGGCGTGGGTTTTTCTTTTGATGTCTGCTACCAGGAGACGCTAGTACTGAGCTGATGAAATCCTCATCAAATGGTTCGCTCTCTTCATATAACAGACTAGTTATTGAGGTAGACATATTTACCGTCTTCTTCAAACTCAAATTATTTGACCTTGCTTGACCTTTTAGGCGTTTATCGCTACATTTTCGTGCTTCAGAATCCAATGCTTGTGATAGCGGTGTACTGTTTGTCGCTTCAGTTTTTAATTTTGAATTGGGAAGTGACACTTTTTCTACCATGTTAATGGTTTTGTCGTCCGTGGAACAATTCAGAATATGCATATTATTTCTACGATGCATAACCGGCTTTTTAATAAAATTTTCTTTGGAAACCCCTTTGTCTTTCCCACTTTTTTCAGAGAAAGGCTGATCACTTCCTGTATCGCTATTGCTTTTTAAACTAGTTTGAGTTTCAATCTTGTCTTTCGCTGCTGTTGGGTTTTCCTTACGCACTTTATCTTTGCCGGTGTCATTTTCACTAACCGAAGTCCTTTCTGTAGCGCCCGATTTTCTTTTAGTAAACTCCTTTTTCTTCTTAGCACCATTTGTCAAAATCGTCACTAATAATTCTCCAGAATGTATAATCTGAGTGCTTTGTTGGTGCAAATCTTTCGATTCTGTTGCCTTCCGTGGTTTGCGCATCTCTTTCCGCTTCCTGTTTACAGTTTTATCGTCTTTTGCCTCACAATAAGAATCGTCCGCAGCCGAAATGTCTGTATTCGATATACTCTTCGCACAGTTTTCCTTTTGTCGAAGTTGTAAGTCCTTTTTTAAAGTGTCTTTTTTAAAACCATCTCCCTTTGTAACACATTTATGCATTTTTGTAGTTCGACAAGAATTCTGGCTATTTTCTGAATATTTCACAACGAAATCCTCGTGGTTCCCTGTAAACGATTTAAGCACTTCAATATCTGAAGTATCAAGAACGATGTCTGGTAGTTTCCGATGAATGTCATTTCTTGAGATTTTCGGCTTTTAAAAGTTTTTCTCATGACTTCATGCCTATCATAAGCTGGTCAACTAATATGAACCGCATTGCAATTTTACATTTATTATACATATTTGTGATTAATTTCAATACTAAATTACATAAATCTTTGTTAAGGTAGACCAAATAATTTTCAAAAGCGAGGCAGCGAGAGGTTACTTCATTTTACTGCCCATGTACATACTAAGATTTCAATTCCCTGCGTCAATTGTATTCCCTTAAAACAATTTCAAATTTGATTTTATTTACGATAATTAAAACAACTGTACTAAGCGCCATATACAAATTATCAATGTATTGCAATTAAATTTGAAATTATTTTTCCTTTTCTTTTACATAACTGTTAACCTTACATAAAACCCTTTCTTGGGCCTCGAGAATGTTTGAGAGTAGAAACCGGAAGCCGGAAGATGACCAACAAGAGCCTCAAAGAATTTGTTTTTTTCTGTGTATATTGTTATCCTCAAAAGGAGTACAATAAGTTCATGTGGTATTTAAATGCAAGTAAACATATCATACACATTTATGACCAATTCACCATGAATATATTCACGATTTTACTCAAAAGAAAGGCAAACATGTAATACAATTGTTGAATTCAACGTTTATGTAATGTTTACCGTGTACTATTACATACTTGTATGAGAAGGTACACGTGCACTTAACGTGTTACCTTTGTCGATGTCAAGAAAAAATAAAGATTAAAATCGCTAAATTATTATTATTAGTTTATTGTTTTAATATTTAGATTGACAAAAATAATGACATTTTGTTTTCATTTTAACATTGAATGTGTTTTATTATAAACATTTATTTAAGAAGGACGAGCCAATTATGGAAACAGTGTATACATGTACATGTAAAATGCAATAACAAAATAAAACAACAGTAAAGAATGATATGATGGAAATACGAAAACAAATCCAATAAAACCTATAAAATAATGACTGGAAAGAAATAGTACACACGCAAAGAACATAATTGTCTAATCAAATGTATATATAAAAAAAAAACTATCAGAGCATGCATGCGCAAGAATCATGCATTTACACATGCGCGTGAATATTAAGTAATACAACAATACTAGGCATGTTCACGTGGATTTCACAAGATTTAAAATCCATTATGAGAAAAATTATGATGTGGATCATCCGATGAAATAAATCGAGAAAATGAATTTTGATGTCGAGATGTGGATCATTTGATAAAATAAATCAGTCTTCATAAGGATTTCACGTGATAATTTTTTTTAATGAAAAGGATGTGAAGTTGATGTTTATCAACCGTGAATTTCACTTGAACATTTTTTCCTGCGTACAACGTCATTTTCTACATGCATCACGTACCTCAAGAAAAAGATCGGAATCAGTTGTATACTGAGTTAGATCCGAAGTCTGCGTAAAAAAAATTAATTGTAAATAATTATTTATTTTTTACATTATTATAGTTTATTTACTAGTAATCAAAAAGTAGAATTACTTTTATGACGCAAAAGTAAATACTCCGTGACGCAAAAGTAACTTTTTTTTTGCACAATTTGATTATCATTTGGCGCGTAAGTAAAACACCGAATCAAAGGACATTCTCTGCATGCTCTTCTAAGTTCAAAACTAAAAAAAACGCAGTTATATCTTACAGTTATAAAGGTAAGGCTTATTAAGGGGTTTATATTTTATTTGTGTTGAAAATTACACTTTCTATTTATCTTTCCTATTTTTCTATTTATCGTACAATGTACGCATACAAGAGCCGAACACCAATAGAAAACCATAAAACCACCAGGATAGAGGGTTTTATTTTGCCTAAGGGGTAACCATTGATTTTTTAGGGGCCGGGGGGACTAGAATGCAATTTTCTCTCCTCAGGTTGCCTTTTTGATTTATGGCATGTTCTACCTTTTTACATCTAAAACATTCGATTTTGCCTTAATTTTAATTTCAAATTTCATCCTTGCCATCCGCCCTAACTCCCCTGAAATCCAAGGTTACTCTCTAGATTTCTTTGTTTATATTATGAAACGTTAGATACGTAAAATGAGTCATAACCATCTGTCCTAAGAAAACACGTCTACTTGTAGCATGACTTTGAAAACACTCTGAAATTAAGTATTAACTCTGGTATAATATTACTGCGGTATTTTTATTATTACGAAAAATGCATTTGACTTTTAATCGCAATGATTCAAATTTACAAAAAAGGAATTTAATTAATGGGGGATTTCTCTTAAAATCACAAATAAAAAAAAATCGAAATTTGTATTAAAATGACAAAATCGCAGTAACTAACGCACACAATAATTAATTTTCTTAATTTTACAGTAGTCATGTCAATAAAATGATACTCACTTTTTCGGCAGAGTTTAACGAGTTGTCAGATTTATTCCTTGGAACAGGTTGTATAAATCTAGGAAGTCCTACACCACCCTCGTCAATGGGCTCGGGCGATACAGTTGTTTTAACAAGAACGTACTTTTCATCGTCACTAGTTGATGATTCTCG
Source organism: Perna viridis (assembly GCA_037379345.1). Taxonomy (NCBI): domain Eukaryota; kingdom Metazoa; phylum Mollusca; class Bivalvia; order Mytilida; family Mytilidae; genus Perna; species Perna viridis. The sequence goes on along the minus strand of CM074522.1, from coordinate 36,584,627 downwards.
ATCTTGTAAGTATTTAAGGTCTCTGTTTTTGTTTTTCGTCGAACGTTTTCGTCGTCGTTCTTTCGAAACTTTATGAATTTTAACTAATTCATCATCGCTAGAAAACCGATCACTTCGAGATAAATTCTCGACAAGTTTTTCTGCACGATTTAGAATAGACAGTCGATGTTTCCTGGCTTCCGATCTCATCTGCTCATACCTGGAATCCCCATCGTCCCTTTCCTTGTCTATTTCAAGATTTGGCGTTTCTATACTTGGTTCGTGTGGCACTTTTGTGTTTTCCTGAACTTGGTACATATTGAAGAATTTCGGAGAAAAATAAATTTCACCGGATTTGGCACTTGGCGGGTATGCATGAGAATGAAGTGGACGTCGTAAAGGGAAGCTTTTGTTTGACATGGGAGATATTGACTTTTTATGCACATTTAGAACATTATCGGCTGTATATGTCCGGGGTTTAAAGTTTTCCTGATTATGAATCGACCGGTCTTTTCGTTGTTTAAAATTCGATAAATCGTTACTGAGATCTTGCTTTCTTCTTTCTGCTCTTTTTGGTCTGGCTTTTCGTGCTAGTTCTAATTGTTTTTCTAAATCTAAGTCATCCTCGTCCTCACTTCCGGTTTTTACTAAGTCCTCTTCAGAACCGTATATCTTTTTGATGGTATTAACTCTTGAAGACTTTTTCTTTTGTCGTTTGAACTTTTCTGCATAGGAATTCGAAGTCTTTCTAAAGTGTCCGTTAGTGTTTCTCATCATCTGAAACGACAACAAATTATGTTTGAATACCATTTAAGGTCTTTTTTTTAACTTAATACTATCCTTACTTTGTAATACACAATATTCTGCAATCATCTCTTTTAAAACTTGTTTTCTGGAGTAGAACACACCATATGCAGTCACTTGACATTTTGTTTTAGCAGTAGTTCAAAACGAAAAAGTCAGTCCGAGAAAAAGCAGAATACACTTCAAAAGTGCACTTCAGATCCTCAAGGAAAAAGAGTATTTAAAGTTGACATAAGTTAAGTTCATTCATCAACAACTACAGTGCATCATAGTATAGAAATATCATAATTCCCTCAAGCAGACATTTATTAAAAAGTTGCACTTAATTATGACGAGACTGTTTGCAAGCAGAACTTAGGCGCAAATCACCAAATATCGGTAAAGCAATTTTTTTTCTTCCCAATATAGTAGCATATGCGATATTAATCATATTTCATTAACCTTTGTATCCCTGGAAAATTACCCTTTTCTGCTTCCATCTTCTTGCAAGAATTCATTTGAAATTGAAGCGATAAGATTTTATCAATTTCTTTTGTTTGGCTTCATCAGACAAAGATGCTGACGTGCTTTGTCTACTTTATGTCATTTTAATAATTCATAATTATTGTTAATGTTTCTAGATTTGTCAAGGAATAGTTTAATTACAAAATTAAAAAGTAATTTTGTGACAAGGATGCATGCATGTTTTGCGTGGAGGCAGAATTCGAAACAGGGGTCATAAACATCGTATTTATCTGTCATTGCTTACGTAATTTGTTTCGGAGAATGGCGTGACAGCTGCTTGTGTTTCACGTGTCAATGTTGTTTTTGGGATTTCTTAGGGACGGGCCATTTACTTTTATTTTAGTGAGATTTGAGGAAATTTCAAATTTTCTCAATAATTTTTCAACACCTATCCATGTAGGAAGGAAAATTCAGAATATTACACAGTCTAGAAATATCAATATTTCCAGTGCACAAATCACTCGTGCAGATTGTGATTACGGACTTGAACTAAATTTGCTAGCAGAAGAAACACAAACTAAAAGATTCAAATATTTTGCTGGAGAGAAATTAAAGTAAGCATATGATCGAAACGTTTTCCAAAGGTTAAAAATGACACGTCATTATTGTAGTAGAAATACAGATTGTCCCACTCCCCTTTTGTACGATTCTGCATTGTACATTTTCATCAAGTCATTGGATAGAATATGTACCCCTTGGTTCGGCTCTCGCATTTGCGGTTTGTGTATACAATGTAACATAAAGGATATGACCAGAACCAGCTTAGTCCGACCATTGTAACTGAATAGTACAAGTAAATAAGCACAAGCCTTGAAAGTACAGTTATCATCATAATTTGACTCTCATAGTAAAAATGTAAATATTTGTTTTAAAATGTTATACGTGTTTTCAAATTCCTAGTGACGCAATGTCCGGTAGATTTACATTTACATGTACTGGCTTCGTTCGGAACATTAATTGACCTTTTTTTCATAAAAGCTTTAACAACATAGGGTAAATATTCAAACTGTACTTTTATCGAAAGGTTAACTGAGGTCGTTTCTACATGTACATGTAACATTAGGTGCGGAAAAGTCAGACTGTTATTCCTCATACTTTTTCATTCTCCTTGAAATTTGTACTTCATATGTTTCATTTTCCGTGTAGATGTGTTTATCCATTGTGTAATACATTGTATAGGCAGTGGATAATAACAAAAAACTTGAGAAAACCTGTTTCACATTTCACGTGTAAACGGATCAAAATATCAACAAAATAGATTTTCTTGAGTTAAAATGATGACAACTTTCGAACCACAAAAAATACATGTTTGCAACGAATATGGTATTAGCATACAGGATCGAACAAGGTAGGTGCAAACTGCACGATCTCAACCTTAAGACTGCTAAAAGCGTTTGAAATGCGGTACTCCGAAGAGGGGAATAGCAGGACCAGCGGGAAATTCGGACTAGTGGTCAGGTGTTATTTAGGCATAAAAAGGAAATTGGTACATTCAAAATAATGTTTTATTACGGGCCTTTGCATACAAGATTTTAGGGCATGAATTACCAAGCTCAAGCTAGCGAATAATAAGCCAGCGAACAATCAGCCTGATCAAGCTAGCTAACAATAAGAAAGCGCAAGAAAACTCCAACACCTAAAAACCATAAAACATAGACCCACAACGGGCTATGCAATTTTATTACATATTTATATATCATTGGATAAATTTGTGATAAAATTTTTGACAGTATTGTGTTTATGCATGTGTTTCTAATGCATTTCAAATTTCTTCATTGAAACTGAGATTGAAAACTTTCAAAGTAAAATTTGGACTGCTATTTCTAGACTGAACTTTGACTGGATCTAAAGAAGAAGGAATATCCAACATGCTTATTATTTTTTTTTTTAATGCTGTATTTTCTATGCTAAAAAAATGAACACACAATTGTTCAAATCGAGTCGGTTCGAACGCACGGACGGATCCGGATATAGTGACAGATCTAATGATTTTCAAAAAGGGGGGTTCAGAGAGGTTCAAAATAAAAAGGGATCCAGTCTATTATATACTCAAATTAATAAAATTTTCTAACAAAAAGGGGGAAGAGTCCGACCCCGGTATCACCTCATAGATCCGACACTGCGGATACATGTATGTATCAAAGGGAGTTTTAATACATGTATTATCCATTTCGCCCAAATTTTTCACATAATTCGCCAACTATTCGAACATAAGAGGGTACTACCTCCGATCCTCTTCCTGAACAGACGCTCCATAACAAACATCAAATTATACACGGATACGCTATACACTCTTTTTACCTTAAAGATGATTTAATTTCCATCAATTCGTATTGAAGGATTGCATGGCATTTCATGTAATATATTATTAAATACAGAATCGAATTGTTGTCTTGCTTATAAAGTACCACATAATGTGTTTTTGCCATATTAACATGTAAGGATAATTCGAATAGAATCAATTCATTGTGCCAAACTGCATATGAATGAAAATATGTAAAGGGAAATAACTCTATAGGTAATTGAAGACCTAATGAGATCGACTGAAAAAAAATATGACAATTTAAGGCGTTTGAGTGCGTTCTCATCATAGAGTTAGACACTTATTGAATATTAATATGATTTAGTTGTCGTTTTACGCTTGTGCATCGAAATGAGAACGGTAATTATTACCCTCGGCTTTGAATTCTATTGATATCCTTTCAGATATGAAATTGAGCAATTGAAAACTTTAATTATTGTGACTACAGGTTTTCGTGCAGTTTGATGTAATTTTTCAAATTTAATGCAAATAAAGTTAATTCTATTTTACAATACAAATTATTTTTTTCTTCAAAAAGCAGTTAACTGTGCATTGTAAATCAATTCTTTTATATATTTAGACATTGGACATCTATATTTGTAATTTATATTGTTTAAAAATGTTGAAAGAAACTTAACAATGAATGAAAATGAAGTTGCATGTACTGTTAAAGTGAATAATATTCGTTTACACATAGACCAGGCGCGGATTCATAGGGGATGGGTCCGGTGTAAGCCCTTCACCTGAAAATGTAATTCTTTTCTTTTTTTTTTTGAATGAAATCTTAATTTTTCACATATTCTACCCCCAAAATGTTTTTGTCTCCATTTTGCCTTTTAATTCTATTTACGTCTCCTCACCTGAAATCATGGATTCACCTTTATACCAATGTTTAAAATAAGCTTACAAAAAGTGCGACTGCGCATGAAGTTCATGAAATAATCAGTCCTTTTATAAAACTGTATGGTTATAAAAGCAATATTTTATGCAATTATCTTATAAATGTACACTTTCTGTTGAACTAGCATTCAAAAAGGTAATTCAGTTATGCATTTGTAATTCACATTATTTTATGTATTGTGTATTTTTGTGGAATAGAAGATTATTTATATGATAAACTTTCTATCATTTAAATATGTGGGGTGAAAATTAAATAAAATAAGTGACGAAAATAAAACTACAGTATGCTTTCCATTGATTTTTGCCGCCACAAGAAGTACATTTTGTAGGTAGTCGATGAGCGTGCTTGAAACATGCGCAAGTACCTACTGGTCAAGCACTAAGTCACTAGCCATCAGTTAAGACAAAAAGGCGTGATTTCTGAGTCATTTGCAATAAAAGAAAATAATTAGAATAAAAAATAAGTGATCTTTCGACCAGTAAATTACCCCTTGCAGGATTTTTAGAAGGACAAATACTTCACAGTTCAACATATTTTTGTTGATCGCGTGTTTAGAAAAGGATTACCATGTTCCAACCTTCCGAAGTGCTCCGAGATAAGTGTATCAACGGTAAGTCGAGTGATTTTAAAACACCTCTTAATAGAAAGAAGATTATGTACTGTATAGACAAGAACGGAGTCAACACATATATCTATTTAATGTGTTCACCGTCAAGTTGTCTGTATAGTTTACACCTTAATTATCTGGTGTTTATATTTTAGCTAGGCGTCTACCGAAAAAAATGTAATTTTAAAAATCAACATTGTAACAAACAAATCCTTTGATCTCCTCACCCTCCTTCTGAAAATATATTAATATGTCTAGGGTTTACAAATCAACAAATTTGTCATTTTTTTTACGTATTTAAGTACCAGTCAATATAAAATTCAGATCGACATTGCCTATATGACGGAAGTGATTCATGGTGTAGAAAAACACACTGAACAAACAATGCTTGCTTGGTATACACATGCTATATTTTTCACGTAACGATAGCCCTTTTTATTTTCAGTTCTGTATTTTATTTAGAAAAGCTTATATTCATCTCACCTGAAAATAATCAAACAGACAGACATAATAAAGGGCGGTGATTCTTGTAAAGTGCTAGATTCATACAGACTCTATATAATTTTTATCAACCGAATGCTAAAGACTAAGACTGGATAATATGTGATCTGTAACTGTTTCTAAATTGGAAATAAAAGTGAATTATGGGAACTTTTGACATGCTTGAATCACCTCCTGTCTGATTTTATAACGACATGCTGACGTTTGAACAACATTAACAGGAGTTTAAAGAGGGTGTGCGATTAGTTGATACATGGACTGTACATGTTCCCTTTAAAGGAGTTACTTTAAAGGGTCTCATCGAGTTACATTTATTCTGTAAATAATTCCTTTATACACATCTTTCTATACAACATGAACATATTTCTGAATCATATCCTACCACTTTGAAATGCAGAGAAATTCTCCTATATTAATTGAAACATGACAAGGCTGGAATCACATATTGGTAGAAAATTGTATTAATACCTTGCAAATTTTACAAAAAACTACCCCAAAATGACCTGAAATCCTCCCTGTAACTTCTGGTCCGCCTATTCAACCTCTGGATCCGTCTCTGCATTAGCTGGAGGTCATAAGTAAAGGGAGCTGCCAAAAGACTCGGATACCATTTAAAGTACATGTAACTAGTGTTACAATTTTAACATGTGACATGTGAAATTATAAGTTACAAATACATTTCCCTTCTTCGTCTGGAAAATAAATTGTTTTTGCATTCGCCAAATTAGCTCATCACATAATAGTAAATCCATGTCAGTTTCCGAATAAGACTCTAAAGTACGTAAGGTTATTGACTTCATCTTAACTCTTTATCGTGTAGAAATAATGTGTTACAGATCAAAATCTATAAGGCACTAACGTACATGGGTAATGGCAAAACAAAAGGTTTTTTTTAATTATTGAATGTTAGATAAATTAGACAGTTGCAGTTTACCTTTTTAAATTGACTTTCAAAATTCATGTCTGATAAAAGTTAAGTAACCATTTACTTGTCACAATTGGTCTAGTTAATCACATAACTTACTTAGGTATGGTTCTGTCTAAAAACCAGGCAGGGGAGATTAATCATATCTCAAGATAATCAATGAAATTTTTCAAATGCAATCGTTATGTCCTAAAAACAACTCTTCCTATATTATTTTCATGGATATGCTATAGATCATGAAATATTTTTGACTGGTTATAGTGTAAAAATTCTGGCGGGAAATGTTCCCGTACTTTTCTGTAGTAGAAAGTAACCAAATTTTAAGCGTTAATATCTCCAGTGGGAAACTTTCATTTGCACTTTTAATTTTTAATACAGTTTCTATGAGGCCTACTGAAGTATTTCCAATCAAAACATATTTGGGATTAAGAAATGCATGAATTACTAATAATAAGATTCTGCCTGGTTTTAAGGCAGAGCTGTACTAAACTTTAATACAAGTTACATGTAGATCTACAGCAAGTGATAATAGGATTCCAAAACATTATATGTATAAGGCAGAGAATGAAATCAGCTGATTAGAAACCTTTTTAGTGGGGTGAAGAACTGATATGGAAAGTAGTAGGCTTAAAATCGGATTAAAACGTTTGATTTAAAAAGCGTAAAAAGAAAGAAGAACAAAAAAGGAAAAACAGAATGAACGACCGAACAGACGCATACATGTAAGCGACAGAACGGAAACAAACGAATGAATAATAAAAAAACTATAGGACAGTCTTAGGAATGATATGGATATGGATATGAAAAATCATAGTACATGTTATTACATGTATATTCTTACATGTGTATATTTTATATAGAATAGTATAAAGGTATCAATTTCCGCTATTTTGTCGCTAATTAAATAATCGCAAAAAATAATACACTATGATTATTTTTTATACTAAGAAACACAAATTATTTTTCAAAAAGGCGACAACTGATACTCAAGATAATTCAAACGTTTATTTGAAAGAATCGGCCAAAATTAACCAGAGCGAAAGCTGGTACATTAACTTTCTGTGTATTATATCGTACAAGTCTGATGAATACGACAGCCAGTGTAAATTGGATAATTGACAGAAAGGCAATCTACAATTAAAATAATGAAGTTTTTCGATGACAAAACGAAAAAAAAACTTTTGATAAATTTGGATAACAATTTTTTAAGCATTGCTTGAAAAATAATTTTCATTTATGAAATATAATGCTGGCTTTTGTTAAATACCCTTTACCCAAGTTGATAATTTATTTTAATCACTCGTCTTTCTTTGGAGAGTAACAGTCGATAAGTGTGATTACACCATTGTGATAATTCTAGTATTTCTATTTAAAGGTTTCATACACGGCACAGATAGATTGAATTTCATCTTTCGTGAATGGACAGTGGGTTTATTCCTCTCTGCCACCGCCCAATCTTCCTTACTCTCTCTTCTAGCTTGTTCCCTTCCTCCCAGTTTTTAGTGGAGTCCGCGTTGCTCATTTACTTTTGTTACTTTGTAGGATACTATTTTAGTTACATTATGTTCTTTGTTGTGTGTGTCTGTTTTCCATGTCTGGTCTTTGTCCCCGGCTTCATTATTCATCCACAAGCCTCAGTTGATATAGTTCATACCTCTCCCTCGCGATGCGATTCGCACTCTTTCCACCTTTCTCTCCACTTAACACTAATCGGTTCTCATTACACAGAAGAAAAAAACTTCTTAGTGTAGCGGAAATGGCAGAGTAGTTTCGATTGGACTTGACCCGTGTCTGTTGTTTTTGGTTTAACTTATGGTTAGAATCCTGTTCTGTCTGTGCGTCCGTCCGTCCGTTCATCACACTTAAGACATTACTCGACTTACTTTTTTTTAATCTTTCGCACTTTTTTGAACTACATAAAATGCAGATCAAGCTCGATTATAGTTTTGATTGCCTAAACCTTTCTTAACTTCTTTTGTTTTGTTTTGTTTTGTTTGTTATTTTTTGGGTGATGGTGGGGAATTGTAGCGTTTCACTTCGAAAATTCAACGCCGGAGATTTTTGTCGTTAAAATTTGCTCTAGTTGCATATACCTAAAAGAGTCAAAAGACTGATTGAACATCTAACAACAAAGTATACTTCCGGGGTGAACACGAAAGACATTACGGATATGGCGTTAAAACATAAATTATATTTTTGTTCAAAAGGCGTAGCAATTTCAAGCTGTTTCAACACTTAAACATGTAATCAGAATATTTGCAAAACGGGCAGGTACATGAACATTTTCAATGTGATCTACAAATATTTTGTCAAACATTTAAAATTCTGCATTTATTCATCAAAATTAGGTACTTAGTATTTCACCTGAATAGGTCAAAGCTGTAGTAAATTACAATATATGCATACATACATATGTACACTCTAGTATATTTTCTTCGTATGCATGGGCGGATCCAGAAATTCCGAATGTGGGCATTAGTTAGCACATGAGGGGGTTGAGCGCTTAAGTGATTTCCATTATAGATATATACATATGTAACAAATCAAGATTTCAGTCTAAAGAAATGTTTTTTTCCTATTTTTTTTTTATGGGGGTGGGGATGGCAAATGTCCCCCACCTCTGGATCTGCACTTTATATTCTAGGGAATTTCCAACATTCTGTATCATCATTTCCACTGGTTTGATCTATTTTAACTTTATGAGAATTATTCTCTCCGTGTTCAAGATATCATTGAACTTTCATGTACAAAAAAAAGTATAAAGTCCTTTTTGCGTATCACTTTTCTCCTATCATTTTCCCCTTTTCTATTTTCCCATCCTTTATTTTCCTTTCTCCCATCCCAACTTCCTTTTTTTCTTCTTCCTTCCTCTATCTCCTTCTTCCCTTCTTCCTCTTATCTCCCACAATCCTTCTCCTATCTCCCACTATATCATGGCCTTCACCAAAAATATCACTTCATACATGATGAGCCTTCTTAATATTTCATGACGACATTCACTGGTTTCACTCATTGAAATGAGTGTAGTAAATTTGCGGAATGGATCTGTCAATACATCGGTAATTATTTTCTTCCGCGGTTTATATTATTCCATTTTCGGAAATGTCACAGTAAAAGCATATTCTTATCTGTATACTGCAGCAGTAGATAATAACCATGCGAAATTCAAGATGTATTTTTTTCTATCTCAATTAGTGATTGCAGTTATGGTAAAAATCACATCAATTACATCGAAAATGCTGCTATCGCTTTGCACTCGGTGCATTTCGTGTTTTCAGGATATTGATATAGCGCAATTAAAATGTTAATGAAATAATAAAGAAAAGCATGTAATATAAATGATTTTTATTCAATGTTCCTAGGAATAATTTAATGAAACCTAGCTCGTGGCTTCATCATCAAATGCTATTTTACATGAAAGGAGCCTTTTATTTCATTCGAGCGGGTGGTGGGGGGGGGGGGTCTGGGGCTTGATATTGATCAAATTGTACTTTCCTGGATATTGTTTTTTGTATATTTACCAAAACCCCGTATTAAAAACGGAATTTAAGGATGGATTCAGATGTTTTAACAAAGGGGGGGGGGGTCCAGAAAAGTTCTTGAAAAAAGGGTATTCCAGGCTAATTTTACCAAATGTTTGCACGGAATGTACATAATGTTTCATGAAAAGAGGTTGGGGTGGGGATTTTTAGACTTGTCTGATCGAACTATGTAAACGTTTATTGTAGTTTTCCCGATCGTCTGGCTATTCATCATTCTAATATGCGTGTATGTAAGCGGTGTGCATGTACCTGTTGTACTCTCCCCCTTTTTTCAAGCTAAAGTTTTCATTCAGCGACTTAAAACACTCTTTTTGTTATTAAAATGTAATTTATACAAGTGTCAATGTAACACAATTTTAATTTAAAGGATAATATTTTCATATAATTTAAGCGATAAATTCAATGTCATACACATTTCAAAAGCCTGTACCGAACTGACGAAATCATAATAAAAAGATTTTAGGTGATCAAATGATTTATAATATAGATATTCAAAAGTAAACGAGAAAAGACACCAGTATGGAATATTGGTAGTCAATACTACAACTATTCAAACTAGAATTTTAATGTTGAGATTCATTTTAAATTGATAAAGAGGGCAAAAAATGTACGCAAACAGTACATTATTCAAAGATTTTACAATTTATAAGCTTGCGTTTTTATAGTCAAACTGACAATGCATATCTGTCTGTATGGTAGTGATGTTAAAATGACAGTTAGGCTGTAATACATGTATATCAGTATATCAGATTATTCGCGAAATTTATCCCGCAATACCCTTTTGGGTCATTGTTTTATGAACTCTTTATTTTTTATTGCCAGTTCCTTCTTTTCCACATTTGGAACATGTTACTTTTTTTAATTATTAATGTAATATTTGAACTTGTAACTTGCTATTTTTTTTTTACATTAGTTTTGTAATCCAACTTCGCTCATCCACTAGACAACAGTCCTTGATCGAAATATAACTGCGAGTTATTTTATATCACCCCTCTTTTCCGCCTCTCCACAATATTATTTTCCGCGTGTAGTTTGCAGCATACGATATACAGTTTATATTGATAATATGAACATAGGTATAAATCATCTACATGTATTGCTCGAGAAAATTAAAGGATGGACACAATATATTAGCTATTATCTGATTTATGGGTGACACTTATTAGCTTTGAGATAGGAGACCTCTTGACAAAAAAGTTCAATTATACATCGATGTTACCTCTTCAATAGTAAGATTGTATGACTGTCTTAATATCTGAACTTTGCAAATACATGTAGCAATGAACGAGACGTTAATTTCTAAATTTAAGCTGGGGTGTATAAAAAAAAGAGGTTAATTTTCATTCATTTATTAAATGCCACAAATATCTGATTTAGGTAATACTTGTAGTAAGGCCCCGACGCCTCTTTTTCAAAGGCGATGTAGAAAAGGATGTAATGTACATGTATGAACATGTAAGTTTCATTGCTGTTGGACGTGTGTAAGATATATATATAATAAATTGAATTTTTATCATTTCTTGTACAATTTACATGTATTATTTTTAAGGTTTATTTTTCACTTCGCTATCACAGATACATTTACAATGTACGTGTACATATACCTGTTTCGGTAAAAAAAAATGAGCCATCAATATATCTCTAAACTTTCATTGTAAGTACGTCAAGAAGGACATATACATGTACAGTGTACTCGTGTTTTAATTTTCAAAAATTAATAAAAAGTCTCAAAATTGGTGCCGTTGTATCCAGAAACATGTACAGTATGTAAATACACTTACTTTTGCCATAATTATATTGAAACGATATTGTTAAAAACTTCTAGTTACTTACATAGTTATTTTTCTTTTTATCTCTAATTCCCATGTCAATTTGAAACGAGTAATCCATTTTCAAAATAATTCCCTTATTTTTTTCCTTATTGATCTGTAAAATAAATATGTACATGTAGTTAACACTTCTACAATTTGTTTTCAGTTATCCAATCACTTTCTGAGATACGCATGCTAGAATTATATATCATATCACCCCTTCATTGTGTAAAATATTCCACTGAAAACGTTGATACGTATGAGTTTCAATTCCACCTCTTTTTCACAAAATGTACTTGTACTTTTTTCCGTCTGTCATTATGATTCTAATTCGATTTTCTCCAATTCTTATTACTATATCCACATGAAATGAATTTTCGGTTCCATTGTGTATTTTTGAATTCCATGGTCTTAATTCCATTTCTACATTCGATCTGTCTCGTTATATTCAGTACTAACATCATTACGACAGTTGTCGTAACATTCAAAAGAATCCCATTTATGATAAAACCAAGGTGTGAAGTCAATAGCTCTATATTAATATATCCATTTATGTCAAATTTTATTGATGTTAAACTTTTCGATCACAATTCACTATCAATAGCTAATGATTATGTATATATTCTCTGTTTCATTACATTTTTGGACATCGTCTAATGCTTCCTTGGTTTCAATACGGAGCCATCTATAACTTTTCGAGGGAAAGATCACTACAAGTGACATCACAATTTACATTTTACTGTTTACGGAAATGACGCGGATTTGATTTCAGATGAACATCGCTTTTATTATAGTAACCCGACCTGCTACGGTTCTGAATTATTTTCAAATTATTTCAATTTGTAAAGCAGATATGCATGTGTTGGTCTAAGGCTCGGGAAAGGAAAGCCTGTCATAGTTTTTGAACAGATATTGACAATCAAAATGGAACATCTTTCATTAAATACTAGGGCATTTAAAGTCTTTTGTTCTAGCATTCGATTTTATAATGATGTGTGTACATTTCCATTTCTGAAGCTGTTGATTCAATACCATTTGATAACTAAGACAATAATTGACTTTCAAATATTCATCAGTTCACAAACGCTTCGACAACGATGTTTAACTGAAATGTATTCAATAATTTTTATTTCATTAAAGTTTATGTGCCAGGTATTCTGATACATTTACGATGAACAATTTGTCATTAAGTTATCTCCAACAAAGATGCAAAAACTTCGAGAAAAAAAGAAATTTCTCCCGAGAGGACCCTCAGTTCATATGTTTATTCATTTATCCAAAATAAAGGACTTCTTTCACTTAGCTGTTTACTCTATAGACAAATCTTTCCTCTTTGAATGCAATTCTAAACAATATGCGCAATCACTATGACCGATTCGCATTGAAGTCCCCCAACCTAATATATACTCACAGAGAAAAGATTTTTCATAATAGCGCTCTTTCATATACATAGAAGTTATTTAATTTCGAATAAATAGAAAATATATAAATATTTTTCCTTTAGAAATTTGTGAATTCGAGCCCCATCTTAGATGTATAGAGATGATTTTCTAATTTCTAAAGGTCTATGATTATTAGAAAATTGAAATTTAAATTTTCTATGTCATAAAAAAGAATTCGAAATGCGTTATGGACAGTTTTATACTGTGTAATTGTACTCACAAAGAGGTTATATCTGCTACGATATAAAATCTTTAATCATTACAGTATTTTTATGATAAGAATAACAGAAGGTATTCTACATGTACACGCATCATTGAAATCTCACATGAAAGAATTTGAAGGTTTACAAGGGAAATACCAGAGCAATGCACTTAGTTATTATAGTAGAAAGGGGGGGGGGGGTCGGATGTTAGTTGGTTTTGCACATTAAAAGGACAACTATGATTTAATTAATTCTATTCAACGCGTTGTTATCATAATAGTATGATACGAACACACAATATAAAGACAATAGATATGGTGTATATATCAAAGAGACAAAAACCCCAACCGGGATGAAAATGTCAGTACTAATTTTTACATGAAAAAGGGGGGTATAAACAGGTTTCTCAAACCATTCATTTGAAATAATTTTCACTATTTCTGATAAATTAAGTCTATAGATTTGAATTGTTAGATCAATTTTTACGGCTGTAAATTTGATTTCAAATATATATGAAGAACATGCATTTTTCCACTCAGTAGATTTTGGGGTATAAATCCTAGATCTATCTGTTCTCTTTTTAGTCAAGATTCAAACATTTTCTCAACATATGATACCGGTTTTGATTATTTGCTAAAAATGTTTTCTCTGTTTTACTTATATGTAGTTTAAGTGCCATATTTATGTAATATCCACCCCTTTATGCGTTGGGCTTGTGTCAGACCGTCCGTAGTTCATTCATTCATTATTTAATTCCTCTTTTAGGAGATGTTACATATAAACCATATACATGTACAAATCAAGTCAATGTACAAAATAAATATATACTAATAAAGAAAAATCGTTAGTCAAATGCCTCAAATAAAGTTTTTAAAAAGAGATTTTTTCTTATTTAAATCACGTTATTTTGAGACTTGGTGAATAAAGACATTTTGATTATATATCATAAAAATGTCACATTTCTAAAAGTATGATCCTGACCTAAAGTGTCGAGCGGGGGTTCCATTTGTACGTCGACATTACTTCTTGACATACATGTACTTACTACATGTATGTAAATTATTGCTTACAATGAGCAATCAATGAGTCTTTAAATGTTCTGCTTACTAACAAAATGAGCAATTAGTCGTTTATGCAAAAGGGAACATGTCGATAAATTGCCGTCAAAAACAATTCAGTGGTTTTGAGATAATTCATTATTTGGTTAGACAGTTAAGATAATCAATTATTAAATAGCACAACCTTTTAACAATGTAGGTAATAAAAATTGTAAAACAAACTCTATTTTATCACGATAAAATTAATGCAATTGATCAATATATCAAATATCTCCTGTAAATAAACATAAAGTCGGTTGATAGTGATGGGAATAGACGGTCCCTAGCCCCCCTTTTTATTCAAAAACTGTTTTCTTGATGGTGTCTTAAAATAAGAATAAAATGATCACGGATTATACTTGAAACTTGAAAATTTTATTTCTTAAGACCCCGCCCAAGACCCGGTCTCAAGTATGCGAATACAAACAAAAAACAACATACATGTATATACAAAACATAAATGAAATGGATGGCATGCGCATCAAGACTTCATTAATAGTAACGCATACATGTAATATGGCTATATCTGGCTATAGAAATAGAATAGAATAGAATAGGCTATAGGAATGTATATCAATTTATAACAGACAATTCAATTTTACTTGATTTTGCATTTTGACCATCGGAACAGACAATTTGATAGTGCAAACATTAGTTTAAACATTACCAGGTAACAAATCTAAATCAAGTCCTGCTAAAGCCGACATATCAAGCTAAGCCTATAAACTCAGTGGTGGATTAAAGGGGGTGTTCCTGGGTTTGAAACATTTTGTTAAATTCTATTATGCGTATCGATTTATTTGTAAGTCCTGTTGCCATTTGCTTTATCGTCACTATTATTTTAAACACCTCCCATGTTTAAAGAGAAAATCGTCACGGTGTTTTTTCTCTCAGCTCGTCCTAATCATGTTATTCCACCTTGAACCGATCATTGGTTTTTGATTAGATTCTATATTTGGGAAGGTTATGAACCATGTACATGTATGTTGATACTATGTACATTTGGATATTTGACGGAAGATGATTATTTCCACCACATGCCCCAAAAAGGAGATAATTCAAGTAACGGGCTAATCACAGGTTAAAACCTCGTGCGCAAACCTTTCTACAAAAATACTGTAGCTAACGGAACTGATGGTTCTCTAGAACAAGTTTTACCCAGTAATTATGATTTTCTTATATTTTAACACATTCGTGGTGTGCGATTGGGCACCTCTTTCACATAAAACAAGCCGACTGTGTGTATATTCAACATATCAATTATTAATACAGCGCGCGTATTACGTGTAACAAACCTCGTAGTCTCCACTATCACCAACAAGACTAAATCTCGTCTCCTCAAATCTCCCGTTTTGTGTATTCCCGTTAGATCCTTCATTCTGAGTCTCCACTGTAGATTTTCTATTCTGTATGTCTTCCATTGCTATCCGATCTTCCGTCTTTTCCGTTATCCTCCGATTATCAATCTCTTTTAGTTGTCTCCAGCTTTCCATTCGTTTATTTTCCAAAGTTCCCATCGCTGTGTAGAAGTCCATTCTCCCAAGAGGTCACCATAACTCAATCATACTTTGTGAAACTAATCGAAAACATAAATATGGATTTTTCTATTACCACTTAAACATAATTACATGCACTTGAAAATTAGAGAGAAAATTCAAAATATCGTAAGTCATCTGCATCTAACTTCATTCGTGGAAACTTAAATACACTCATCTTTTTATCTTGCGTTATGTAACGCACGAATTTTTTTTTTTAAATGATTCAAGTGCCTTGTGTCTGTAAATGAATTGTATATTTTGATTAATATGGTTTTAATATCGTTTTATCAGACAAGTTTTAGTGGAAAACACTGTAATACTTAATCAAAACTTTGTCGCCTCTCTTGATTAAAACAAACACTTTAAAATTCCTACGCCTAATCCCTTTACGTTTGGAGAACCGGTGTCATTCTTGAAAGTGGATGGGATTTGATTGATGCGAGCCTTTTGCCTCCCTGGTGTTTGACTTATATGATCAATATATAGCCTTGTTGCACGTGGTCGTTTGCGATCGGTTTTTTGCTTGTTCATACATTTAAAATGGATGATTTATTAAGTGAAAAGTCAAGGCACGCAATTGAACGAATAAAATCACCATGTGCGTCATCTCTAACACAGTTAGGGATTGCATTAGGAAGTGAAATATAATAAGACAGCACTTGGCTGCTGGGAGATTGTGTTCAGATTTAAAAACACGGGTACTATGAAAACGACAAAATAGAGTAAGTTTTCATCGCGATTCCAAGCAACCAAAATAGTCAATTCGCTAGTTTTGTTGTAAAAGTAATTTCAGAAGCATTTTAACTACCGCTAGTTACTATATGTATACTGGGAAGGTCCAGCGTGCACCCCCTTTAATCAATTTTGTGATGAATTTATGTTCCTCTAAAAATAATCTCTTCTGCAGACACATATGACCGCTTCGAATCGTAGTTTACTATGTTTCAGTGAGCTAGTTAAATGGCTTTCTCATACCAGATGTGAAATAAACCACAGGGCATGAGGACTATACTCAAAACGAATCTGCGAAGCTGTTTTTTTTTCGGTATACTGTAATATTTGCATAAAGGGTTAAATTAACACTGATTATGACAGAGATGTAAAGCTCTGAAATAGCGAACTTACCATCTGTGCAGGAGATTACCTTTAAACCTCCAAATTATGAATCGATTTTTCGCAAAAGACTACTAATTTTTTTTTCAGTATAAGCCCACATTTTTATCCAGCTAGGCAAAACATTTAGATTCTTGTTGAAAAGCAAAGAAACACCATAGGCGGATGAATAAATTAAGAGAGGCTGTTATTTGTCACAATTAAATATTGTGTAATAAAAGGGTGAATCAATTGAGCACTGGTTATGTACTGTCATACTGGAGTTATCTTTCTTAAACAATATAGTGGTTACTCCAAGTATGACCTCGTTTGACCTTTTTGTATTTAAATACGGTCCTAAACAATGTGATCTTTGTTGAATAAAGATAACTTTGCCCTGACCTTTATCTTTGGCAGTAAGAATGGTAAGCTTGAGTCCTATTTTTCAACTTATGAAAAATTATTGTTCAAAATGCTATGGTTATTGCAAGTAATAACTATAGAACGTTGAAGCGTCTATTAATGCTTTTGCAAATAGGAAATTTATACTAGTGTTATCATTTTTAATTTGCTAATATTGTTAGCGACTTCTTGCACTCGTAATTTCAGTGCTTAATATTTGCATATGATTTGCATAAATATGTAGTTATACGCCACAGAATGCTTCAGATCCTCGCCGTGTTCACCGTCATAGCGTCATGGTTCTAGCTTCATACGAGATAAAAATGTTTCAGGCAAAGTGTTCAACTTTTACTGGACATGTGTAAGTCTGATTCTTCTAAAGAAAATGTACTCATCATAACATTTTTTTTTCCGTTCTGAAAACTACATATTCCTGTTTTCATAATTTCATGAATTTTAGGGTGTAAATCATTTGTAAGAACTGGTACTGATACAACATCAACTTTATTTTTATTTTGGTAGGTGCTTGACAAATACCTGCTACTAGTTGTCACCTGCTCTACTTTTGTCACCTGCAAGGTAGAATCAGAATATAAACAAGCACCATGTATTGTCAAACCAGACATCAATTTGAAGTGCATTGTTTTGAAAACATTTCCGGATGAAAATGTGACATGCGCAAGTCCATATGTAACATTATCCTACTCTGGAAAAAACAGAGCACTTGGTAACGAGGAGTGGATAGGTGTGAAATATACGAAAGGAAAGGTATAGGGATCAACTTGTTTATTTAGTTTTGTTTATCTTGTTTTGCTGTTGTGGGTTGGTGTTCATTTTGTCAACATATTAACTTCAATGAGATCATTGTAAATGCTGTCTATAGGGTGAATTCCGGGAAGTGCTGTTTATATGGTGGATATGTAAAAGGAATACGATATATGATTCACCGAAAAGAATGTTCTGGAGAAAGCGATTGCTTTATTTATTTTTTTATTAGGGGATGGCACATTCAACATGTATACACTAATACTGTCTTTCATTTCACGTCAGAGTTTACAGAGCAGTGTTTCTCTGCATATGACATGAAACGGTTGGTTGAATGATTGATTGGTTATTGTTTAACGTTCTAATGCATTTCAGGACGAGAACGAGCGACCAATCGAAAAGACCCTGCTTTGCTTTAGTCCGATACGAAAGTCAAGTTTGTATTGTATTAGCTTACAGAAGCTATTCTGACTTCGAGCTAACCAATGGTTACTTTATTTCATTTCTTTAAATACCGCGTGATTGGTGGAGAGGCCAGCACGCTACCCTGAGACCACCGAGGCGGTACGTGACATGACAACATAAATTGCGACATATACAGTTATGTATGTATGTACATGTATTTCAAAACCAGGTATATAAGAGTTTTGATACAGTCGATATAAATTTAAAATTGCTTTAGTTGTATTTCAGGTAGACGGTAACTGGTTTGTGAGAAGGAGTTCTGTTTCTTGTGACAATAATTGTTGTAAAAAGAAACAAAGTAAGTCTTTCTGAGCTGTATCAAATTACTTCTCTTATTCTATATATGTCAGTGATTAAATTTTAAAACCACGGCAGTGATCAGATTTCTGTCAGATGTTTTTTTTTTTTGTCATTTTTTATGTTCCATGTTTTCAACAGATTTTTTTGCAAGATTCCGTTTCTCCTTTACACTACAAAATGTACCCTAATCAGGGGCGGATTCAGGTGGGGCGTGGCGGGCGTGCGCTCCCTCTAAATGTTTCAATGTATGGGTTGTCAGGGGTAGATTTAGGCAGTTTTAGATTGAAACATTTTAATTTCTCGCTAATTTTATCACAAAAGATATCTACATTGCACCCACTCTAGAAGAATATTTCAAACATTTAACCTAAAAAAAATTAACTGTGCAACCCCCCCCCCCCCCAATCTAAAATCCTGGATCCGCAACTGCCCTTGGTTTAAGATTTTTTTCTATACTTTCTTAGTTAAATTAAAAATCGCTATACGCAGCTCGCATGTTAAAAAGTACCATCTTATCAATTGCGGAAATAGAATCTATATGCACCTTAAGGGGGTAGACCTAGGGTAAGGGACACAACTCTTACAAAATAATCGTTTGAACGTTTGTATTCAGCATTTTACACCAATCTCATGTACATGTAAGCATCTAAAAGTAACTTGGACTGATTTCATTCTGTTTCAAATGAAAGCTTGACAGGCTTTGGTGAAGTTGAATATGATACAAAAATATCACTGATTTCAAGAGTTATGTCCCGTGCCTTAGGTCTACCTCCTAAAATCATCTAAATGTGTATAAAAGCAAACCATTTTGTTGTTTTATCAATTTACACGTATGTGCATGTATATGTATTTTCATACCACATTATAATTAATGGTCACGTTCAATTTACTGACCGAAGTAAGAATCAGGCTGATCCTGTAGTTACAGTGATACATCGAGAAAAAAATATTGCTATACACACTAGTGCATCCTAGGAACAGTCCTTATACCAAATTCAAAAACAGCGTCTGACGTTAGAAATTCACTATATACACTTCAGCCACGCCTCTAAAAAAGCTAGAATTTTGCAAAGTCGGGTGAAAGTGTATGACATACGCGATGCTTTCCAATTTTCTTGACAGATTTTTTATTTGAATAATGTCGGCATGTCTGCAGCATTTAGTAAGAAAAGGAACGAACATGAAGCTTATCCTTATGCATTCTATAGTGCAGAATCCGCATAGTGGCGAAAGTGTTTTAATAAATATGCAATGCACCATTTTCCCGCTAGTTTTATGTACAATATATTAAATATCTTTATTATGCTAACTCAGCACTTTTATAAATTGTATCGATACATATGTACGTACGGTTAGTCTTTGGTGGTACATTTACCCAATTGGCTTTTTGTGTGTTTCTCCTTGTTTATCTTACCCTGTGCAGTTCCGGGTGTCAAAAGAATAGGCCTGCAGCAGCGCTAAGCTTGTCGTAAAAGGCGACTAAATAGTGCTCAGAAACCTAGCCGGGGGCTAGGCGCTCTGCCCACAGAGCAACTGGGATGTGTGCCCCAGGTGGTGGAATGGGGTACCCCTGGCATGTTACATGCTGGGGTTGTCAGGCTATAATACGGAAAACCTGACCGCAAACCATAGTGGTGCACCGTGTTGGGAAAAATGCCACGTTCCTCGCACGTTAAAGAACCCTGCTGTGGTATTCGATAGGAGTAGGAACCTTTGCGCTCCGCCACAGGAGGCTAAATTGCCCAACCTTACCCATCCCCCTTTTTCTAGTGGCAATCAAAATTTGTCGACCCTATTATCCTTGTGACCCATCCTTTTTTTTTATCATTTCATGTTCATTGTCTGAATATAGCTGAAATATTGCTGCTCGGACGTTAAACCCCAACAAACAAACAAACAAAACCTTGTTTATCTTTAACTTGGTAATAAATATTACTTAATAAATATTTATTTTATATTGAAGTGATTTATATTCTGATTTTGAATCTGTAAATACAGGTACTAGGTACAATGTAATAAAGTCTTATCTGCTTTTGCAGAGAGGTTCCTTATGTCTTCGTGTAAGTAATTATTGAATGAAGGGAGATAACTCTATAAATGACAGTAAAATACGAAAGAAACTGGTTTTTTTTTTTTTTTGGGGGGGGGGTTTGGTTTTTTTTTTTTTGGGGGGGGTGGGGGGGGGGTAATTACATACTACAGAATTTACATGATTCTTACAAAGACTGCTACCTAAACGCTTATATATTAATTCAAAAATACAGGTGAGTACAGCGGGCACATTATGTAAACTTGGCGTAAATTGACATAAAAAGAACTTGGATCCGAACAGAAATCAAACGAATACAATCCATGAAATTACCAATGATATACGTACAAAAAATAATTAAAAAAAAAGATAATAATAATAAAATTTAAAAAAAAAAGAAACATCAACACCCACCCCAAAGAAAAAATCCACAAAAGTAAATGAGCAACCCGGACTCCACTAAAACTAGGATCACGGACCAGGTTCCCCGGCAGGGTAAGCGTCCTCTGCTTTTCTAAAAACACCCGACAAGTATTTATGTATACGATATATTGGATAATAGCGTTTAACATTCGAACATTCTGTACAAATAGTCCATACCTTTATAGCAGCTCTATTTTACCTGCCAACATCATTAATTTCTTATACATGTGGCAAGAAAATTGAAATTTACTTTTAAACTTCATTGAATTTTCCTTAACATCAGCTGATATTATTTATTTATAACAGTGTTGAATTTCAAAGGAAAAAGATGTAAGTAGATTTTTTTTACTTTATCAAACATCTGTTTACTGGAATTTATTTCACATACCTTAATTTACAGCGATGTACAACATCATCTCAAATTTACGTTGATAACAGGCGTTTTGTAAATACATGTAATTATGCGATACAATTCCATTATTTTAATGGAATAACCTACTCTGCCACCTGAAATCAGCGCGCTACATGTATAATAACTACTACGCTACTACTCATTCCCAAATAAATTAATGAGTCAGTATCTGTACTCCAAACGATACAAGGAAATGAAGTGCGCCATTATAGATACTTGTTTTCATTTTCGACAGGACCCGCTTCCCCGTCTTCAGTCCAATTTAGTTATATTTCAAATCAGCATAGTTGACTACTAGCTGAGGCTAAATGTAACCAGTACTTGTACTTAAGAATTGGCAATAATAAAAATGTGGTCTATTGAAAAATAACATAAATTTTCCATGTGCTTATTTTTTTTTGCGCGAAGTGCAATAAAAAAAAATTGCACATGGACAATTTGCTATTTTTTCAACAGAGAAAATTTTTATTATTGCCAATTCTTATAAATTAATTTCAAAACATATTTTTATCTTTAAATTTGTGAAAAGTAGCTCTGAATTTAACTGAATAGGGGCGTGTCAATACTTTTTCATCCATTGAGATGTAACAAAATTATTTTAACCAGTCAGATAACAGCATTTATATCAAATCAAATTATCGATTGTCTATGAAAAGAAACAAAACTACAGTCATTCATGGCGATGCTATATTTATGCCTGATCAAGTCTATCCCATTACAAATCTCATCCAAAGACCCATGGACAACCCGGATGTAAATCGTATCACTCGCTACGTTAATAAGAAAATTAACAAAGTTGTTCTTTTCTGAGTTCTTTATTAGTTTCATGTATCATAATTAGACAGGAATTAATACTGATTATGTCAGAGGTGTTAAGACTTTGAAATGACAGGTATACTTCTGCCGGGGAGACTGTCATTTCATAATATGTCGAAAATCAAAATAGCTGTATGATATCATTTATCGCTATTTTGTTTAAAATCCCTTTGATCTTGCTATACGATAATTTTCAATCTCACGCCCGTCGAGTGAGAATTAAAATTATCGCTAGATTATATGTTCTCACGTGACATACAAGCAACAGTGTAGGAATATTTGACGACCCAAATAACCATCTGTTTGTTTACTGCGTATGAAATAATGGCTAATTTGTGGCAATAGTTTCTAGTCTACAGGGAAAATGATAAAATACAGTAACTTACCCGATTAGAATAAATAAATCCCAAAATTATTTAATGAATTTTAAACGCGATCGTCATAGTTAACCGATTTTTTACCAAAAAAATGTGTATCACAGCTGCACAACATACGTGACGTCACGTAGCACGTCGCTGAAAAATAGTCCCGAAAAGAAATTTTGCAGTGCTTATAAAACTTGCCTATTTAGGTCAAGAAAACTAAAAATAAAAGAAAACTAATACCTTACAATTCAGCAAAACAGCGATAAACAGATTATTAAATATTTTATTTCAACTCGGGGGAGTTTCTCATGCTCATCTCGTCTCGCGGCAAAAACTCCCTCTCGTTGGAAAAAATATTAAATAATCTAATATTATATGTGTTGTCGAAACTTCTGACATTTCAACAAAATTCTGTACAATGAATTTAAGATGTGTTCTGCAATAAAACAATAATGATATACATGTAGTTGAATGAGCCGTTTCTGCACAAAAAAAAAAACAAAAAAAAATATTGTGATTCTACTTTAGACCATTTGATATTTTCAATTTTAGCAAAACAAGTCATAATTAGCAAATAACAATTACAATATCTTTACAGTATATCTTGATGCTTGTATATGATTTATTCAGCTGAAGTCTATTTTTATATAAATGCAGTAGTTTGTTTTCATTAGTGCTGTGTTTTATGGTGACGTTTGATTGTTGTTAACCGGGAAATTTCGCGCTGTCTGTTTTTCTCGTTTTCTACGATCAATCTGCTCGAAATTGCGCAGTTTTGAATTCGCATTCGTTATTCACATTGAAAATTTTAACAACAGTTTAACTTTTGCGTACGGGTCTTGCCGTGAAAATAGAGACAATAAAACTGCCGCGAAAATGTCCAAGGTTCCAGTATCTTACATGTAATTTTATTTTAATGATTTGTTTAACGTGTCATAGTTTTCCTTTCCTCTTTCCTCTCCCCTGGACTTGACTTTTTATGAGCCACTCGGCGGGTGTTTGTAGAAAAGCAGAGGACGCTTACCCTGCCGGTGCACCTGGTCCATGCTCCCATTTTTATTATTTATCGCCTATTTCTCTTTTTTTTTGCGTCATGATGCTTTGTTGTATTGAGTTATGTGGTCTTTATTATATGTCGCTCCGTTGTTTTTTGGCGGACCCTTTTATGGCGTGTCTTGGGAGGTGTATTATTGTAGCTATACTCCTTCCGGATTTTTTTTTTGTGGGAGTTCATACTGCTAGTGCATTAAATTTTCTTATCATATCTTCAGTAAATGTATGTATATGTAATTTATTTTCCTCTGTTCCCAACATTCTGCTTGTTTATGTAGATCTTAATGTTCTGTTTTCACACTCAGGCCATGTACTTGGATTCCGATGTATCTTAAATGCCCCATTATAGACCCATTTGTGCTAACTGTGGGATAGTCGATAAGCATGCGAAGAGCATGCTCAATATTCATTTCTACGAGGAAAATTCTTGGTTCTACCCAAGCACCACCTAGCGGAAGTCGATATTGAGCATGCTCATCAACTTACCACAAAATAGTCTATTGACGCTTCAACATTCATTTTGCCATTATTTGATGATGTAATACTTATAATTTTACTATCGGTGTATGAACGCAGCACGTATCTTAATTATTACAGGCAGCGTAATATTAAAGAATTGTTGCAGAAATTCTGGAGTTTTTGTAAACCAGTGGGATAGAAGCTGTACCTGCTTACCAGGATATACCGGACAGTACTGTAAATACAAGAACACTAGAGAAATAATAAAAATTAGCATTTGTACTGTATTCAGAAACACATTTTGAAAAAAAACAAAAAAACACAGAAATAAAGGAAATCTATTTATAACGTTTACCTCCGATAAACTTGCTTCACTTTCTATGGCGAGAAAAACGTTGCAATATTCATAAAAAATGAGATATATGTTCATAAAATGGAATATAATTATGTACGTACACTGAATGTTGTAAACGGAAATTGATACAATTGTAATCTTCCATTTTAGGTCAATTTGAACCACCTGAATGTAAGTAACGGACAATTCAAATCATGAAAAAGCTTGTATTGTCGATGTTCTTTTGTGTAAATGTAAGAATATGATTCAATGAAAAGTTTTTTTATTAAAAAAAAAAAAAAAAATCAGTTCTAACAAGACCAATCAAATTTTTGACACTTATAACAACACGCGAGAACCTAATGAAGTCTTTGAGATCAACATGGAAAGGCATTCTATAGGACGATATATCACGGCTTTCTTTACGAACTTAACGTACGGTAGTGAAATGGGAAGTGATCTGATGGGCAAATATGGCACATTTCTATCTACAGACAAGTCGTTCCAATGTTACTACGGACTAGGATGTCACCAGACATTATTCTACATGCAGGACTAGGACGAAAACGGATTTAGATTGTAACATTAATTTTAAATTCAACAGTTTAGTACCAAATATCATTGCACGAAAAATCTGCTCTATCATTAAAGGTTTAAAACATGATCACCACTATCATCATCATGAATGTTGCCAAGGTGGTGGTTATTTCACTAACCCAACGCGTAACCAATGGTGCGAATGCCCTCCATGGCGTACCGGGAACAGGTGCCAATATGATGGTATGCGTTAAAATAAAACGTTTTGGGTTTAGGTGAATCAAAAAAAAAAAAAAAAAAAAAAAGATTTAGCTACATTAAACAATGTTTGTCAATTTTCTGTTCTAGACCCGTTTGTCTGTATTTGGCCTGCTTACTGTATTTATTATAAACGTACTGTTTCCTGACAACGCGCATTCATTGGGCATCGAATAGTAAGCCTCGCAGTAGCCGGTTTTCTCTAACTTAAACGGCTGGTCTTGAAAATAAATCAAGACAGACAAGTATGAACATTTTGTAAAAACTTAACGCCCCCCTCCCCATATTAAATCGTTAATATAATAACTCGCAGTGACACATAAAATAGTGATGTACAGTCCGAGTATATTTTTCAGCGATAAGTGATAAAGTTCAGTACCAAACACCAGTCGTCAAAGGATGTAAGAGACAATTTAGTTTTTAGTATTAGCGACAGTATATACAAATCGAAAATGCTATTTTTAATTCTGTGAAATATTAAACGTATTTTAACCGGAAATGTTGATAAATCACGTGCTAGGTCTGTTATCATGATATAAGAACGTGCATATTATTAATTGTAAAATAATATATTCAAAGTAAAACTTTTTGTCTATATTTTTTTTCAGAGTTCAACCGTATGTATGATTTATATCAGTAGTCACTTTGTACAACATGTATATGTCTAGTCTCTAAATTCCTCCTCAAAAACACATGAAAAATACGTTTGCTTGAAAAATTGATGTTTAGAGTAAAGCTTTATTACAAACGATGAGACCAAATTAAAGCAGCCGAAGGCAAGTCATAACAGTAAATTATCATACCTTACGTTAATACTAAGTATCTTGATGCCCACACATTCGTCACGCTTATTAAATTTGATTGTTTAACCAGAAACATCTGATATTTTCAAACTAACGAACATAATTATGTGAACAAGTTCGACGTCTGTTATAGAGGGCAAAGTAGTCGTAATAGTAATCAATACGAATTTTACATATGACTTTAGATGTACTGATCTGCCCAAATATGGGACAACTTAGACCCCACACACGTCCTAACTCTACTACGACCTTGGACGACACCCTACCTTAGACAAGCAACATATCTACCAATAACTTATAGTTGCGTCCTCTTACAAGTTACACCTGCTTCATATTATTTTAAAAAAAATCAAAAGTTAAAACCTGAAAATCTGAAATTGCCGTGTATCTGTAATCGACATTTAACTAATTCGAGATCTTTGCTGTTTACAATCTTGCAGAATGTTCTTTGTCTCCATGCCAAAATGGCGGCAGTTGTAATTCAGAACGACATGACTACCACTGTTTATGTCTTAATCCGTTTTATGGTAAAAATTGTGAACTGCCATTTGGTAAGTTGAATATTTTTTTTTCATAAAGTGTTATTGTGATTCTACTGTTTACAGGCACTGAAAAAAAGGAAACTGCTATTTGAATTTTAGAAGGTGCTAGGAGCAAATTAGAAATCAAAAGGCAGGCTCTATTATTGTGCTTATGTGTTTTTGTTTCCATGGAAAAAAAACATATATTTTCTCAATATACGAATTATAGTCGACTTAAAATTCAAAAGTAACTGAGTGCATTAATTATTGCGGAATTATCAATGTAGTAAGCAGTGTGATAAAATATTTGCGGTTTCGAGAAAAGCCCACATTATTTATAGAAAAATTCATAATTGTGGTTTCAATTATCACAAATGTAAAGTCGGTCGGATTTTTTGCTGATATTGCAATAATTACAAAATTTATTTTTTAGTATTCAGATATGCATGTTACATGTAGTTAATTTAAGCGAGCTTTCAAAATTTGTTAGCTTTTTCAACGTAATTGCCTTTGCACTTCTCAAATATTGCTTGATACAACAGCGTGAAATGTGATTCCTAATCCATTATGAAACAGTGCAGCAAAATATCCAATATACCCGCCAGCCATTGACCAGCACTCCGCAACCAACTACAACAACTACTTCAAAACCAACAACAACACAACAAACCTTTAACCCCTGTGTTGATAATCCACTAGTCACATGTAGTAACAACCACACATGCTCATCGTCATTCAGGAAGTATTGCCCATTGTCTTGCGGTTTATGTAGTGAGTTCGTTTCAACTTCTGATAAATTAATGCTTATTGGGATTGAGCAACACCATAAATTCATCTTCAATTAAAAGTTTTTGCACTTTGTCTTGTGGCTTATGTAGTGAGTAGATTCAAATTAAATTTCTTATAATCCTTATTTTAGTAGAATGTGATCTGTAGTAAGAACCACACCTGCTCTCTGTCATTTAAGTGTTTTTGCCCTTTGTCTTTTGGATAATAAATTGCTGATAGTGCTTATTTGGATCGCACGTGATCTTGAGTAAGAACTTGCTCATTGAGACGTATTGCCCTTTGCTTTTTATTGAGTTAATTTTAATTTCTCGAGCGTCACATAAAATGGCAACCAGTATGCTCGACGTCACTTATCTTGTGGCTTACATAGATATTTCAAGTTCTTGATAATAACTTTTGAGAGAGTAATCAAGGGAACCAAGTTTATAGCGGTAATCAAACAGAAGGAAATCCATGGACAAAGACCAGGCATGAAAAACAGACATACACAACAAAGTAACAAAATCATACATACAAAGTAACGAAAGTAAATGAGCAACTCGGACTCCACTAAAAACTGGGAGCATGAACCCGGTACACTGGTAGGGTAAGCATCCTCTGTTTTTCTAGAAAAACCCGCCGAGTTGTTCATAGAAAGTCAAGTCCGGGGTAGACAAACGAGGAAAGGAAAACTATGACCCGTTGAATAAATCAGTTTTCATGGTGCAGATGGATACACCGAGTTCATGATGACGACCATAAAACTTCTGTAGTGATGATTTTAATCTTGTAGCAACATAACCTTGTTCCAGAAGCCTATTTGTTAGAGTTCTAGCGCGATACAAAAAGTCTGCGTAGTTTCGGCAAGCTCTGGCATAACGTATCAGTTGTGATATGAATACTCCATATGCAGGCGCTGAAGGGATGTTGCAACAGATGAAAGGTGAGTTGACAATTCTGAATGAAAAGTTATCACGTTTGTCGTAAAGTGTGGTCAATAGTTTTCCTTTACCATCGATTTCTAAGCGTATGTCAAGATATGAAGCTGACCTTTATCTCAAGTTCTTTGGGGTAGATGCGATGTATCAAACCCCCGAAATTAGGATTGTTTAAAGATAATACGTCGTCTATATAGCGGATACTGAGATTAGCCAAATGATATTTTTTCTTTTGAATCAAATCAACTATAAAGTAAGCCTCATAAGAGTGAAGGAGTAGGTCAACAAGGAAAGGAGCACAATTTATTCCCATTGGAATGCCGACCGTTTGTTGAAAAACAGGTCCACTACACTGGACAAATATGTTGTCGATTAAAAATTCCAGCATTTTGTAAACATCTTCCTCTGTATATTTGGAAGATAATTTGGGATTATTTCTTACAAAGTATGAGGAATCTTTAATAAGAACTATGAAAGCGTTTCTGTATTAATAAACAATGTCTTTGTTGTCACTCAAGATTATTTGCCCTTTGTTTTATGATTAGTGTAATTTGTAATTTTCACTTTGTAATACCAGGCGTATTATTACAGAGTGTGACTAGATACTTGTTTTTTCATTGAATTTATGACAACTTACTGAAAAAAATCAATAAGGGAGACTTTAACACGTGAACACCCATTATGAATCCTCGTGGCTATCTCAATAATCGTGAAAATAGTCTGTTTATAGCCATACAGTAAGCAGACACGTATAATTATTATTTTCAAAATTGTATTTGTAATACACGATGGCAGAATTCTGTCATGTATTTTTGTGTCGTTCCTTCAAAATAATATATTCCCTCAAGATAACATGTCGTTCTCACAAGAAAGTTTTCCTGTTCCCTCAAGACATTCTGTCGCACCCTAAATATACGATGTCGTTCACTCAAGATAATATACAGTTCCTACGAGAAATGGATGTTGTTCCTTTAAGATATAACGTAACTATCTAGTAAGAACGACATCTTATATAGAGGGAAAGATACTTTATTCCAAGGCCGCATTTTGCCACCGTAGTTAAGTGGGTCTCTTACTATAGAACATAATTTTGGATGACATTTTATTTTTCCTTCTAATAAATACCTCTGCATCAATAACGATGCTAGAGAGAATATTCTTCGTTGATCTTCTTTTTTTAATGCTGTTAATTAAATGCAAGATTTATATGTGACAGCTTTGTTCATTTTACGAATATTCCAGCACCACCAACGACACCTCCACCATGTGTAGACAACCCTCTCGTGAAATGTTCTAATCCAACCGTTTGTAGCTCTTCACTCAAACAAGCATGCCCACTTTCATGTGGTATTTGCAGTAGGTATCATTTAAATAATTTGTTAATCTATGATAAATTTGTTTTCACTAATTAGGAACTTATCTTTATGAAACGTTATTGTCAACTTTGTTTTTTAATTATTACAAATATATACATATACAATGCATGTATATTGCCGGAAAATATGAACATGAGGGTTTCCTGCAGTAATCTGACTGGTTTGAAGCGGGTACAAATAATGTATTGATATAGTTAGCATTTTTCATATATTGTTTTTTTATCCTACAACCACATTTTCTAAATAAATCATGCGAAATTTGTCCAAAATAGTTTATTTTTAAGCATTTTTTGAGCACGGTGGTCGGCGAGGGCATCTTTAAACTTGGTACCTATTTCCTGTTTTTAACGCTGCTCATAACAGAAAAGGAATACCAATGAAACTATGCAGTGGAGGAAAAAGCTTTGCGTTATTTGACACCTATTACTCGTATAGTAGAAAGCCTTGTTGCAAGATAAAAGTTTATCCTTGTTCTTGCCATAAGAGAATTACCGTTCATTGACCTTATTTAAATTAATGTCCAGACGTTATTAATTATCTAACAGGGTCGAAACAGTCGGGACACGTTTAATTAAAAAAAAACGGTATTCATAATATTTGAAATGTTAGTTACGTTTATAACGATGATAATTCAAGGACTGGTCAGGTGATGTACTGTCTATTCAGAAACTGTTTCGGTGTTTGAATTATTCTTACTGACCTAAATTTGCAATGATTAGTATTAGTATATAAAACTTTACACAAAACTGTAAAGACTAATCAAGGGAACAAGCGAGCGGAAATCAAAATACTATAATGAAAGGTTAAAGACTAGTCAGGAAAAAAGCCACACATACAAAAATAACATGAAATTGCCAAAATAACACGTACATAGATGCAAAAGAAAATGAGCAATTCGGACGCTACTAAAAAAGAGAGCATGGTGCACCGATAGGGTAAGCGTTCTTTACTATCCTAGAAACATCCACTGAGTTTATAAAAAAAATATCGATTTCGGTTGTAGACGATTGAAGAAAGGAAAATTATGACACGGTTTACAAATCTGTTCTCATGGTGCAGATGAGATATTCCAATCGCACACAACTCTTACAAATCATTGGAACCTTTGTACTCAGAATTTAACATCAATCTCGTGCAAGCATCAAAGTAACTGATTCTGTTTCAAATGAAAGCTTGATAGGTTTTGGAGAAGTTGAATATGATACAAGCATATCACTGATTTCAAGAGTTATGTCCCTCTACCCCCTAAGATTAGACATCCCAACAGGTAATGCATGTAATGAATCTCAAATAACACAATAAACTGTTTGGTATTCTATAAGTGTAGTTTATTCTTTATTTGCAAGAACCACCAACGACTCCTAAACCCTGTCTGGATAGTACCCTTGTAAACTGTGGGGCTAGATCTATATGTACGTCACAATTCAAATCCCACTGTCCTCGAACTTGCAATTTGTGTGGTATGTATTTCATGTAGTTTAAAGATCAGTAGTTTATTTCACTTAATGTATTTTTAGAAAAAGACTGCTGGATCTTCTGTCTTATCTGAGAGTAGATTGGAAGTGCAATTTCAATATTTGACTAGCGGGACATGTAAATTGATTATGTTCAGTGAAATAATATGTTAACGCCGAAAAAAATATTTCTGGAAGAGCAGAGGAAGCTTTCCCAATTAAAAGTGAAATAATATCAATCGACACAAAGCAAGGCATCTACTAATAATGTTACAAATCAAAGCATTTACCTGATTGCTCCTGCCATTTATGGTATATTCTTGTGGATAAAAAAAACACATATTGATATCGTTTGACTATTACTATTGTATTCTGGAAAATCCTTCAATGGGAACTGATTTTAAGGAAACGTATTTATGCACTTGATAGAAGTCTATAAAAAGTTTGTACAAAAGATTATGTATAATTTCAAAGCAAAGCGTGAAATGTTTTAATCAAGGGAAGTAAATGAAATACTACGAAATGAATGGAAAATTAACTAATTGAAATGGAAATAAAATACTACGATTGTCTTACATCTTTTATTCTTTAATTGTTGTTGTTTATGATTGTACGTGCTCATATGAATATGCAACGTTTCCCGTTTATTTATGTTTTTAAAGATGTGGTAGAATTATTTTAAAAAGTGATTATGTTGGCATTAGATCCTATCATTAAAAGTATCTATATGCTCTTTTACAATTTTGATCCAAATTACATTCCCTTACTCCTTATATCACAAAAGGGTTTACATAAGAAAAACGTGGTTTGACTCCTCTAACAATATTTGCATAGTTTTAGCACAAGCAACAACTGCCAAACCTTGCCTAGATAGTAACATTGTAAATTGTGGCGCTAGAGGTATTTGTGCGTCACAATTCAGGTCACATTGTAAGCGAACCTGTAATTTATGTGGTATGTATTATTACAAACTTGCATCAAATTGTAGATCCTAGAATGTAGGCAATCTTGCTATCAACAGATAAATTCAGTGTTGGGATTATTGTTCGGGTGACATATTTCATGATTTGTTTTATTATTAATTTATAGTTTTAGTGGTGTGTAGGTATAAAGAATATGTTTTAGCCAGTGTGTAATTCGCGTTTCTTAATTAACACAAAAACAGTAAAAGAAAACAGAAATCGAACATTTTTGCTTTACAGCGTGTAACAATAATGTTGTCGTTTAAATGAATTATTCAGTAGTTATTTTTTTAGATTTAACGTGATTCGCTTTGAACTTTTTCATGTTTGTCGTGAATGTACTGTACATATCTCATTTTTTTCTTGTTTATTAAATCTTTATAAAGTTTTTCATGTATATATATTTAAAAACACAAACACCCCCCCCCCCCAATATCGTTCTTAAGAAATACACTTATAGCCTTTGGTTGATCAACCCATGGTCACTTTGAATATGCAGATCTATATAAAACTTCGCTTTGTTTTTAAGGTTCTGGTAATAATTCATTGACGCCTTCTACAACATGGTTTCCGATTACCCGCGCTGGTTAGATGATTTCTTTTGAGGTGGTTAACTTCATCTGTAATACAAAGAAAGAGTATTTGACATACCATTATATGTTGCCAAATAAATTTGTCAATGAAAATAGTTTGATGTTCTGATATCATATTTCTTGATTTAATTAATGTTTACAGGACAGTCATTTTCATTAAAAAGGCTAAAAGACTGCATGAGGTCATCGTTATATTATGCATGTACATGTAGTACAAAAAAGCAGATGGTGATACATGAAAGATGTTTTGCCTGAGAGGGTCGGGGAATTTGTTTACGATGCATTACGTGGCATAATTGGTGTTAACATGAACGTGAATTATAACTAGAGCTGGTGTTTCATGGGTACTTTTCATTTTATTTTGAAGTAATGAGATTCGGATAACGTTTTGTTAGTACTTGTTTTCTTCTTCAAGTAAACTTCAAATGAAATGTTAAAATTAATGTCCATAATGAACATCATACATCTCGATTTGTCATCACTATTTTATGTTTTGTCTATTTGTCGGTATTTTTTTTTTAATATCGCATTATATTTTGAGGGCTGATCCGAACATCTGTGTTATTTTCTTTTTTGATGTTACTAGTTTTATTAGAGTAAAGTGATTGCGTCATGAACAATGGAAACCTATTTTCTTTTATAAAATTATAAGGGGTTGAACGCAACACCGATATCTAAAGTTTATTCTTGCATTACTAAAGAAGTCGACGCATTACTAAGGAAGTCGACGCACAAATCATATACACGATATTATGTGGTCAATTACAAAATGTATACGTCATTGGCTGAGATGTTGGTTTATCGCTTTAAAAAGTGAATTATGTCATTGGAAAGTCGTCATGATCACGTTTACCTGCGTATTGGGTCGTAAAGACTAAATAATGAAGCAGATTAAGGGTTAATGTAAACATCGTAATTTTTCCGGTGTACCAATTTTCGCGGTGGAAAGAAAAGCGGAAAAAAAAGGCACCGGCGAAATTTATTTCTATCGCGAAAATTTATACCTATGAATCTGTTCACTTCACAGAATCCGCAAAAAATAACCACTGCGAAATATTATACGTTTACAGTAATCAGTTTAATATACTTGATAGAAAAAATAGAACGCCTAGATTTAACGAGTGTGCGAAACTTGCACCGCGCATGGATTAAATTTTATTGCGTTTTTGGCACGACTGATCATATTTTGGTAATTAATGATAACTAATTGATTATTGTATTTCTCATATAGATTTCCTGCATTATTCGTTACAATTTTCAACATATTTTTAAATTTTTTTGTGAACGGCGGAATGATATTCGTGCCATGACGTTTTGGTGGAAAAAAGTCTGAGAGTGAAATACAGAATTTATTTAAAAGTGCAAAATATCAATCTTTTTTACACAGGGAACATTCGGTAAATCATTGCTATCTATGTAATAAAAAATGTTTATCTCACAAATAAGACAGGAAATCTTCAGTTAGACTTCGCGTCCTGATGTCTCTGAATTGTCCCTCTGATTTGATGCTGCAGTATATTTCTTACATATGTTGAAGTCAGGGGCTTAGCTAGGCCTGTTTTAGTTGTACGCAAAATTACGGCGAGGGTTCTTGGGGGGGGGTGGGGGTGGGGGGGGGGGTCGTTCAAGGCCGCCAGTGAGTCCGGCAAGGCAAACCTCTGAGGATAACTCCTGAATTTTAACGATTTTGGAGCCAGTTTTTCAGATCCTATACTACGTTCATGGTATGCATATGTGATAAATAACCTTTATTTCATCTTTAAAATGTGTGTTTTTATTTTTGTTACTTTTTCCGAAAGTACGCAACTGCGTATTTGCGTATAGGCAGCTACGCCCCTGGAAATATAGCAAATATATTGTGGTATGATGAAGAAACAATCTGTAGTAACAAAACGCACCATCATTGTAAAGTGGTATGCCATGCTGAATGAGATTATCACTGAAGTGCAGTACTGCTGTAATAATGAGTTGGTAATGAATAGGATCAACGAGTGTTGATTTCGATATCAAAATATATTGTTTTGGTAATTACTACTTATATAAGAAATCGACATTTCAACATATTTTGACCAGATTCAGATTAAGGCTCACCTTACACTTTTTCAAATGTAGAACAAAATGGATTTGTCTTGTGGAAAACAAATGAATGAACATACATTTAAAGAGAATAATCCTGTTGTGCATAACAAACAGAACAGCAAAACAAAAACAAAAACAAAACAAAACAAACAAAAAAACGTAAAAAAGAGACAAAGAGGGAACAAACATTCACGATACTATAGATATGGTTTTAGAATAACGAAATTGATTAACCAGATAGTTCATGTGTTTATTTATTTGATTTTTGTTTTGTTTATTTGTATTTTTGTATTTTTGATTTGTTTTGTTTATGTTTTTCCCGCTTTTAAGGGGAAATATTAGCTCTTCTCAAATTACTGTAAGTGTATTTACGAGAAACTGAGACATTCATTTAATGGAACACCTTGTTTCTTCTTCAAGTAAAGTAGTGTATACATTAACAATAAATCTTCTGATGTGCGATTCTACAAAACTTGATACAACTTAACTCATGTAAATAGCGATTCTGTTTGAAAACTAATTTTCATTTTTTTTTGCAAAACCACGCGTGATTAAATATTGTGTACACTAAATCGTTATGAGAGTTTGCGGAATGAAATTTCTTATCATATTTTCCAGTCAAAGTCAAGGTTATTTTTCATGACACGTGCATTCGTTTCAATTTGTGTACATGAATGTTGTAAATGAAACCAAATGACCGCAGTAATTCATTTGTTGTTTTTCTACTTGTTTGTTTGTTTGTTCATTTTGGTTTTCTTTAGGGGAGGGGGTGAATACCAAAATCGTCTGACTATTTTGTCAGGACATTATAGGCGCATACAGAATTTGCAGTCAATTTGTTGGCGTCTATTAAGCTAGAGAAAACCAGAAAGTTCGCTACACTACTCAGAATTTGGTTTGATAAGACATCGATAAATACGGAATAACGTTGTTTAATCCAATTAAGTATCATATTATGTACATGTATCACGAGTAATTGACCACCTTATCAAGATTGTCGTCAGATTTCACTTTACTACTACCGTTCACTCTGACTATTGATGGTCATCGGGTACTCTTGATCTACCACATGTTTGACCTGTACGGTATTTTAATGTTATTTCTTATCATAATGTCCAGTAAAATTCAAGGTTATTTTTCAGGACAAGTACATTTGGTCAAATTGGTTGTGTGGTAAGTCAACACAAATAATCGCAATATTTAAGTTTTTTTTTTAAGTCTGTTAAGTGAGTGAGTATTTTTCGGCGGTGAATTTTCAAACGCACAAAAGAACTTGAGATAATGGCTACTACAGACACTGTGAAGTCAGCCTCATGTCTTGACCTACACTTAGAAATCGATGGTAAAGGAAAACTATTGAGCAAACGTGATAACTTTTCATTCAGAATTGTCAACTTTCCTTTCATCTATGGCAACATCCCTTCGGCTTCTGCGTATGGAGTGTTCATATCACAACTCATACATCATGCCAGAGCTTGCCAAAACTACGCAGAATTTTTGTATCGCGCTAGAACTGTAACAAATAGGCTTCTGGAACATGGTTATGTTGCTACAAGATTGAAGTCATCACTACAGAAGTTTAATGGTCGTCATCATGAACTCGTGAATCGTTATGATGTATCCATCAGCATCATGAAAACTGATTTATTCAACGAGTCATAGTTTACTTTTCCTCGTTTGTCTATCCCGGACTTTTTATGAGCAACTCGGCGGGTGTTTCTAGAAAAACAGAGGACGCTTACCCTACCGGTGCACCTGGTCCATACTCCCAGTTTTTAGTGGAGTCCGAGTTGCTCATTTACTTTTGTGACTTTTTATGTATGATTTTAGTTACTTTATATTCTTTGTTGTGTGTGTCTGTTTTCCATGTCTGGTCTTTGCCCCTGGATTATATTCTTTTGATTACCGCTATAACCTTGGTTCCCTTGATTACTCTTGCACACAACCTTGTCAGTAAAGAGAATTATTGTTTTTAAAGCATCGGAAATTCGGAAAGGTTAGCAACGTATATCATGATGAGCTATGATTTAAAGAAATATAACTGAATAATTAAGGACAGGGTCATCATAAAAGTTTTCAAGTAGTTTCATACAGAGCAAGACATTTTCGCATCTTCTTCACTAAGATAATTGCCTAAATCTGTAATACCCGTCTCACTAATCAATGACAAGAAGCATTAAGAATGCGACAAGAACAGGAAAATAGCGACAGGAAAACTAATTTTAAGATTTTTTTATAATTAAAGGCGAAATAAAGGTAATGTATAGCTATTTCAATAATAATTACAAAAAATCTATTTAGAAAAAAATTAAGCAATTAACAGGTTAAAAAGTTATAATAGTACATAATACGTCATCCTCATAAAGGTTACATGGGCACCCACCTTACATTATATACGAGCTTCTTAGTATTCGTTTGAAATTAACTGATTGTTACTGATCCAAACTTTTAACCTGCAAGAAATCCCTGTCATTAGAAACCATAAATTTTAAACTCTAGTCTATTAACTGTAAATTTGAATTCACTGTACATACGGTTAATTCTTATTTGTTCTTGCATTGTAGATACTTTTATCCTACCGGTATAAAAACAGCTGTTTATAAGCTATGAGTGTATTAGACCTGCAAGCGTCCAAACAACAATGATAAAACAAAACGTTAAGGATCAAAAGAGTAATCAAGGGAACCAAGGTTATAGCGGTAATCAAAAGAGTAATCAAGGGAACCAAGGTTATAGCGGTAATCAAAAGAATGTAATCCAGGGACAAAGAACAGACATGGAAAACAGATACATACAACAAAGAACATAAAGTAACTAAAATCATGTGAGCAAAACATTTGTGAAAATTTCATTCTTTGATTGATATCTGAAACACTAAGCTTAAAATTATGTTTAATTCCTCTGTTGTCAATTACACATTTCCGTGTACGAAACACACACGAAAAAGAATATTATCTATCAACATTTTCTGTTTCAGGTATATGTGCACTGACTGTCTTATAAATGATGACTTTTCTGTTAATATTCCTTTTACTGAACGTATTAAATGTAGAAGGTGAGGCTATCCATTTCATTTAACCCACTTTCTTCTTAGTTTCCCAATGAAAAAGGTTGTTAAATTTATATGCATGGCGAAGTACCGCAAAACTTTGTTTTAAGTCGTTAATACTCATTTCTCTATCATTTGATTTCTTTTGTCTACTTCTAGGAAGACATGGCATTATTTATATTACAACACTGATGATGTTATCCGAACAAAAAAAAATCAAATGTGTCATTGCGATTGGTTGCTGTGTGACAGTGTAGCATTTTCTCTGAAATTTGATTGGACGAAAAATGTGATGTTTGTATTGTTCTCCTTTAATTACTAATGACGTCATAAATGAACAATATCTTAAATGTTCTTTATTCATTAGTTTTCATCGTGTTTTGATATTCATGTACGGTAACATGCATGTATTGAAATATGCTAAAACATATAATTTAGGTAATGTCTGACAGGTCTAGCAATCGTTTTTCTTCATAATTTCAGGTCATATAAGAATACATATACCGAACTGTAAGTTATTGTTACCTATTGTGAGAACTTTTTAAATCACCATTTCAGAAAGTATTTAAATACAATAAAAGATATAGTTTATTTAACCTCATTTATACTATGTGCAATTTTAATTAATACTTAATCGCAATCTGTCGCCCCTGACATTATTTTCAC
The DNA here is from genome assembly GCA_037379345.1 of Perna viridis. Classification (NCBI taxonomy): domain Eukaryota; kingdom Metazoa; phylum Mollusca; class Bivalvia; order Mytilida; family Mytilidae; genus Perna; species Perna viridis. The sequence goes on along the minus strand of CM074522.1, from coordinate 36,545,552 downwards.
GTAAATATAAAACCGTCTCTTCCCTTTTTGTTTCTTTGTTTGTATGAATGCTCGTATTTCAATGCATTCTAGAAATAATTTCCAGTTTAATTCCGATTAACATGTGTTTTACGTTTGTTTATGTTTTGTTTTTGGTTGTTTGCTTGTTTTGTCCATTAAAGTAATACTCGTGTTAATGAGTAAGTATATGATGTACGAGTATTTAATATTTTCAGTGTGTGACATATATAAATGTTACCACGGAGAATGCTACCTTGAGAGTGTTTTAATAGCGAAGTGTAGATGTCACGTCGGATACACTGGTAACCAATGTCAACTAGGTAAAAATATTAATTTTTTGATAATATTATTTGAAACAAAACCACAATCGTATATATCTCAACACAAATGTCTGATGGCAATAAAGCAATCTCTTGCTCCGATTTCATTTTAGTATTTTAAAGCATAAACATTTCTGTCGCCATTTGTATAACACATCGCTTCTTTGACCACATTTTTCAGTGCATTGCAGATTTAATGTGTAAGGAAGGAGTAATACTTAAAGTGATGTACAAGAAATTCCTTTTACACGACAACAGACAAAGCCAAAATATAACAAACAAACAGTACGAGCTCAACTCAAGATTGAGGTTGAACACTGGTGCTTCGAAACACAATTTTTTTTCCGGATGTTTGTAACGTTAATAATTAATACCCTTCTTTTTTGTAGTTGACCGTGAGTACATTATATATATTTTGTTCGTCGTCAAGCAAGAAATAATAAACAACGTTTGAACCGGATTTAACAGACAATGAGGTGTTCTTTTTTAAGAAGGATGTGCTACCTGAACGGTATTCAAAACAATGAACGACTAATAAGAAAACTCAAAATAACCACACATACAAACTCACTGTGTTTCTGAGGTAAAAGGTAATTGAAACTACAATTAAAAAGCACTTTGTGTGTCAACTGCAATCAAGAACAAATGCACATGAGAATTTTAAAAGAAACAGTTTGCCCTTTCTAAACCAAGGCACGACGCAAAATTGAAAGATACCAAAAATGTGAATGTAAATTGTATTTCAGTCTGTTGGTAAGAGAATCAAAAAGTAACACGCTTTCTTATTGGATAAAAAATTGTGTCTCATCGTATCAAAGATTAATCAAAGGGTTCAAGGTTACAGTGGTAATCAAAAGAATGTAATCCAGTGATAAAGACCAGACATGAAAAACAGACATACTCAACAAAGAACATATAATAACTAAAATTATACACACAAAGTAACAACAGCAAATGAGCAACTCGGACTCCACTAAATACTGGAAACATGGACCAGGTGTACCGGTAGGGTAAGCGTCTTCAGCTATTCTAGAAACACCAAGTTGCTATACTTTATTTCTGCTAAACCTATGTAGAAACATTAGTATACAGATAAACGTGCATATTTTACAATATTAATGTACAGTTGTTGAGGAACAGACTGAAGTACAAATAGCCAATAAATAAATAAATAAATAAATAAATAAAAAGATAAATATCGTCAGGAACAAAGTTTGAAATATAAATGACAAAATATCAAAAAAAGTAAAAACAAGTCGATTTACAGATTGCAGGAGACATCAATGTATACACGGGGAATGTACCAATACAGCAACCGGATACAGTTGTACGTGTAATCCTGGTTTTACAGGAACCCATTGTGGAGCAGGTGAGATTCCGTGACTTAGTATTACATATAATGTAATCTGAAACCTTTACATAGCATTGCTTGAAATGCCCTTGGCGTACAGTTGGAAATATTATGAAAGTGTAGGTTTCAGCACGCTGTCACACAAAGGTCAATGAAAAAGACTTTTCGTATGATGTCAATAAATATAGAAAAAATATATAATTCTTTAAACATCACAATATTCGAAAAACCATAAAGAAAACTAAATATAATTAATCCTGTCTAAACCACAAAGCCTCATTCATATCAGATTCAATGCAATGCAAACGTGTTTAAACTAGACATCTACCATTACAAATACTTCGAATAAGTTCGAAAAGTTCAACATTAACTACCAGTATATACTGGTACAGCAATTTAACGGCATATTTCCCATTTACACTATATTCACCCCCTATTTCCTTTTGTCCTATTTTCCTTTTCTCATAGAATATCAAAAAATCCATTATTTTATCCAGTGAATCCTACCTAAACCAAACCTATTTGGTCCTAAAAGTTTTCCGTTTAGACAAGTGTTCGCTCCATCAAGGTTCAACATATAATTTGATAAGCGAGCTCTTAAATGTATATAAATTTATTTAAAAGTCATCATACTGACAAATGAGCATATTTCGTCGAGGCAAAATACTACACCACGACTTTTGAAGGTTTAGAAATTGTAAAAATGCCACCTATACAAAACGATTTAAAGACGTCGATGTTATTTGATTGGGAATACTCGGACATTCAAAAAAATTAAATCTTCAGGTAGAGATTGTGATAAAAACTCTCCTTTCTATGCCATACCCGGAACTGTTTTAGAGATAATTTTACAAATACCTGCAATGTCCGTATCCTGGCTCCTACTGCTGAAAATATTTACTTCTTGAAATTATTCCTTTATGCTTCAATCTCACAGAAGGCTTATGTCCTCATGATAATAGATGTTGAAGGTCTTTAGAAAAAAAATGTATGTTTTTTTTTATTATTCAGGATTTTGACATCTTTCAGTGTATTGTGAAAATAACATTTTCGACACAACGTTATATAGTGAACGAAAGCGGACTATTGAGCAATGCCGCATTTTATCCAACAGACATAAGACTTGTTTATTTCTTTTTCAGTTGATTGTAAGTATTAATACAGATACAAAGATACCAAAAAGACTTCTCAATTTCTGTTCCTAAAGTACAAACTCTTCAAAGGAATTGATGTCAATGCTACATGTAAATCTTAATATGAATAAAATGAACTTTTGTTTTTATTATTTTTTTTATTTTGTTTGTTCTGTTTTGTTTTATTTGTTTTTTTTTAAATAAAAAATCAGAACATCTCGAAAAATATAAATCAAGCAGACAATAACAGGAAGTCGACGCTATATACAATATCATTGTATTCAAAGGGTGACAATAATGAAAAGTAACATATATAGCGTTGAATGTGACATTGGATATAAGATTCGATTCGATACACATAGGACATACTATGGACCTTTAAGAAGAGGTTATGTTGAGCATTTTTCTACTTTGAAATGTTGTTACTCAGATATTTTGTTTTCAAATCGGTTGCAGTAGATAAATACTGGTGCAAATGTATTGACTGTGACTATTTTCTAATTATTGTCAACACTTGGATAACTAATGGACCCTCTCGTGCTAGTTTTCTAAGCAGACTTATTTGCAGTTTTCTGATCTACACTTAACAATCGATGGTAAAGGAAAACTACTGACCAAAATTCACGACAAACGTGATGACTTTTTATTCAGAATTATCAACTTTCCTTTCATCTGTGGCAACATCCCTTCGACTCCTGCGTATGGAGTGTTCATACCACAACTCATACGTTATGCCAGAGCTTGCCGAAACTACGCAGATTTTTTGTATCGCGCTAGAACTCTAACAAATAGGCTTCTGGAACAGGGTTATGTTGCTACAAGATTGAAGTCATCACTACAGAAGTTTTATGGTCGTCATCATGAACTCGTGGATCGTAATGGTGTATCCATCTGCACCATGAAAACTTATTTATTCAACGGATCATAGTTTTCCTTTCCTCGTTTGTCTACCCCGGACTTGACTTTTTATGAGCAACTCGGCGGGTGTTTCTAGAAAAGCAGAGGACGCTTACCCTACCGGTGCACCTGGTCCATGCTCCAAGTTTTTAGTGGAGTCCGAGTTGCTCATTTACTTTTGTTACTTTGTATGTATGATTTTGTTACTTTATGTTCTTTGTTGTGTATGTCTGTTTTCCATGTCTGGTCTTTGTCCCTGGATTACATTCTTTTGATTACCGCTATAACCTTGGTTCCCTTGATAACTCTTTCGCGAGGTAGTAACAACACCTTAACAGTATAAATGTTGTCGGAGTTTTTTTTACGGGAATGTGTCACAATTAGCAAATTTTCATTCTGTTTTGTTTGCCGTTATCATGTCAACTTGTTTTATGTCTGCCTCTTGTAACAGTGTAAACTGACTAAGAGAATAAGGTTATGTGTTCTTTTTCCAAGCACGAAATGGTTTATTTGATTAGGGTAAATATAGTTTGTGACATCGTCACTTAAACATACATATCTTCCCTCTGTTCAGTCAGTGTTATTTCATGTCATTGATTTAGACTGTCATAGGAAACCATGCCTACATGGTATATGTACAAGCTATCACAACAGATTCGTCTGTACCTGTCCATCCGGATTCTATGGAAAAACCTGTAATCAAAGTAAGTTTGAACAACTTTCCATGTTCTGTTTATTTGTTTCTGTTCCAGTAAGAAATTACGTCGGATAAATTAGTTTATGTCAATGCATGCTTCTACTTTCCTTTGTAGGAATCGTGTTCAAAATAAAAGTTAATTTCAGTTTTAGAATTTATGTCGAATGTTTGTTTTCCTAGAAAGCAATTGAAATCAAAACCGTTTAAAAATGATTTGATTAAAAATCGTCAAAAGTATTTGTAATAATTTTAACTGCGAATATTTTGTTCTCTAATCGTTGTAATTAAAATACATCTGTGTGCATTGAAGTTATCTCTGTACCGAACTGTTTGTAATGTTTCATCCATTGTGTTATTAATTTTCAGTTGATTGTAAGTATTGACTTTTAAATAAGTTTTTTTATCGAATGAAAAACCAAAATATTGGAAACGTAAAGCTACGTTTGTAACAGTAAAGACAAAGTTCTTAACTATTGTTTTAGACAATTTGATAAAAAAACAGCTACTTATATTATATGAACGGAGGCTCAGAGTGTCCTAGTAAATGGACACATAAACGTGAATGGTTGAAATCGTTCTGTCGAACGAATTTTAGAAATAACTTATATAGTAAAAAAGTGATTGCTTAAACCGACAGTGTGTGTTTTCTTAAATCTCGAATATACGGGTTAGTCAAGTCATTACTAATGTCAAATTAAGTAGTTGTTTGTGTACAAATAGATTTACATATGCTTTAAATGTGCTATTCTCAGTGGGTGAATCTTTGTGCAAACGAACACACTAGTCTTACCATGTTTAAAATCCTATTAAAATGTGATCTGAAATGCTGAAATGACATTCATTTTTTTTTAATTTCAATAATTCCAGGTATTAATTATTTGAAATGCAATAACATTTCACCATCAAGGAGGGGGGTGTTTACTCACTTATCCCTTATCACTCTTTTATAATCGTGAAGTTGATTTCTGCATCCTCTGACACTTATCTCCACAATCAATAGGTTGTTAATGTTTAACTGAATATTTATATGTAAGAAAAGAGTTAAATACAGAAATAAGATAGTAATAATCATAATAATAACTTGGTCCCTCGTATTTAATCAATGATATTTTTAGATTGTAGAAAACATCCTTGTGTAAATGGAACATGTACAAACCACGCCCATGGATTTACATGTTCGTGTAAGCCTGGATACACTGGAAAGGCATGTAATACTGGTACGTGAATCTGTATACTATAAACGTACTAATATCCGTGGGGTACCAATTTTTGTGGCTTTCGTGGGTACGCTAAACCGCGAAATTCGGTTCCCAAACAAAAAGAGATTTCCATTTATGTGTAACCTGAAAACCTCAAAACCACGAGTTCAAGTATCCACGAACTTGTATTTCTTCCCTAAACCACAAAAATTGCTATCCACGAATTAAAGTACTTTCACAATATTGTATTTCTATTTACAAAATGAATGTACTGAACTAAGAAATAGATAATGGAGATTCCCGTTCTTATACACAAGAATCATTTGAAATTTAAAAAAAAAATATGAAATGTTCGTAATTATCGTTTGCTGTAAAAGTTTGCAATCTTATGCGTCAAATAAACAAGAAATTAAAACTTCTAAGGATCATTGTTATAATACAATTCGTGGAGCAGTCGTGTTTTATAAAGTAAGGAAAAAATTGGAAGTACTTACTTGTCTATCTTTGCTATTCCACTTACTTCTCACGAGCATGACACGCTTATGGAAAAGATCGTTCTAATTGTATTATTAACTATCAAATCAGTAGCGTAAGTTTACGTCATAGTGTTTGCGTTATCCATTCCCGCAATCACTGAAGACATGTTAAATTTTCGGACATTGTACAAAATACGAAAAAGACTCGCTTAAATTAAAGAGCATATAGATGGAAATGATCGAGAGGGTACAAACTTATCTTTTGCAGGTTCGTCTACATATTATGTATGTATTTAGCCAAGTGATTACAGAATTCTTTTATGTTTCAACGCGTGTAAAAGCATTGACCGTAGCTTACAAAATGTGCCACTATTCAAGACTTTTCACACGCCGATGAAACTTGAAAAATTATCCAATGATAATGACGAGTTTAATGCCATGCAAGTACATGTGATAATGATGGAATAAGTTACTTTTGAAATATAAATAACTCTTTGTCCTTCCATTACAGTAATAAATCGTAAGTATTCTTTTATATCGCACCATAAAAGTAACTAAATGTTCAAATTGCTATTGAGATTCCGGATAAATAGTGTACTACATTTGTTGTGTAGGTCTGTTTTCCATGTTTGGTCTTTGTCCCTGGATAACTTTCTTATTATTCTTAAATATTTACATTTTAATGATAAGACTCAAATGGAGTATTTATTATAGAATTAGACAATCCATATAAATGAAGATTAAAACTTTAGGAAACAACAATCCTACAAAAAAAGTGTGTAAGTTTTATCAATCAATATGAATGAAAACTAGAAAAACTGCCAAATGCTCAATAAATTGATACCCCCAATCCACCATTTTATAATATGCACATTTTGACCTTGAAATGGATTTGGGTCAAAATCGAAATAGAAGGTGCACCATGATAATAGGTATTAAAGATTATGTATAAGTTTAATTAAATTATGTTTGGTTGTTAAGAATGAATTACTTATGATAAATGGGTATCCAACGTCAGAGAATGATAAAAACGGCCGATCAAAATCTAAAATAGAAGGTCCACATATTCATGTTATCTTATACTAGGTTTTGTGTCCTTTTTGTACGACTTGTGAAGTACTGTAGTCCTCAATAGGATATACTGAATACATTTACATTTTAGACTGCTTTAGCAATCAAGGACTTTTTAACAATTGACAGTGGATTATTTATTGTCCTTGAGAAATAGATATTTGTTTTCATGATTGATAAATGTACAACAAGACACCTTTTTATTAATTTGCTAGAAAAAAAAACGTCTATTAATTGACCAGCACAATAACTAGATGACTCAAATGTAAAAAAACATATTGTTAAATTTGAATTCCAAATCTTTCAGACTGTGCCAATAACCCCTGTATACATGGGAGATGTACCGCAAACCATCTAGGCTACGTTTGTTCTTGCTCAACTGGCTTTACAGGTCAAAATTGCGATACACGTAAGTATAATTGTAATACTTTGATAAATATTCGTGGAATAACACGTTTTTAGAATAAAAGCTCTTAAATGAAAAGGATAATGTCGGTAGATTAAGCAATAACGTATTTGGAATTTGTTAGGAATTTGAAAAAAAAAAAATACCAAATATAGAAATATTGCAAGTTTTTTTATATTCTGTATACATGTTTTATAGAGTTGTCTCTCGTCATCAGCATTAGACACAAATTAATGTGAAGTGTGTAGGAACAAAACGAACGGTTCGTTTTATGGTCGCTTTAAATGACGAGCCCATTAAATAAACTTAAACGCGAACCCATTCAATTATATGTTGTATGACCTGTCAGGAGAGATGCGACTAATAAATGTTGATCCGATGAATTTTGTGTTTAATTTCTGATAATACTTGGGGCTTATTAGTTTACATAATCGATTTTGTTCAGTAGGATTTTTTATCTTTTTGATATCCAGAACTTTTTTTCTATATTTTAGTTATAAACCGTAAGTATTATATTCTGTCTTTTCAGAGAAATTTTTAAAACATCACTTGTAAAGCCGATTATCCAATGAGACTAACGTGGGTTAATGATATTCACAATAAATGTAATTATTATAATAGTAATAAAAGTACGATTACTTCAACAGGTAATTTTCAGACCAACCAAGATAGCGCTAATCTTAAGATTCTAGACAAAAATCAAGCAAAAATAAATAAAAAATAAATAAATAAATAAAATAAAAAAGCTGCAAAATGGGAACTCCTCACGCTAGTAGCATGGACATATTCCACTGACAGGTTAAGAGGCATCCATATTCAAAGGAGCATCCTACAAGGTGTTGTTATGAAATGCTTGCGTTAACAAAACAAGAGGCTCCAATGAGCCTGAATCGCTCACCTTCTTGAATTTTGCCTTTCAACGGCAATAAATTAAACAAGAAGTTGTCCAACAATTTTGACTAAAGAAGTCTTTGGTAGGACTATCATATTGACTGAAAACTACCAACTATCATTTTCCCCTTTCAAGGGCAATAACTCGTACAACTGAAGACTTTTGTAGTCCTAATAATATGGGTCATTTCAGCTATTGAATGAATTTGGATAAACCTAACGGTTTAGGAGATATATGTGAAAAACTACTGTCTGACCCTTATGTTCTATTTTTAGTAATGGCGGCAATATTTTTCGACGAATCGAATATTCCCACATCAGTTCTATGCAGTATACCCCAGGGAACATTCATACCAAGTTTGGTGTCCATTGGTCAAGTAGTGTCAGAGGAGAAGATTTTGGAAAGAAATAACATTAAAAATAGCAATAATCGTTGAAAAAGGGCAATAACTCCAACATGGCTTAACGAATTAAAACCAAAATTTGACCAGATATAAATCTGATCATGCTAAACACTTTTATCCTCTGCTGTCAGAATTCAGCTAAACTTAACATTTTATGAGAAATATGCGAAAAAGTACTGTCTGATCCCTATGTTCTATTTTTAGTAACGGCGGTCATGTTTTTTGACGAATCTAAAATCCCCACATCAGTTCTATGTAGGATATCCCAAGAAACATTCATACCAAGTTTTGATTCTAATTAGTCAAGTAGTTTCAGAGGAGAATAGTTCTGTATAATTGTTAACGACGACGGTGGATGACGACGACGACGGACGCCAAGTGATGGTAATAGCTCACATGGCCTTTGGCCAGGTGAGCTAAAAATATGTCAATTCAAATAAGAAAACCACAATTCCTTTTTTTTTTTCTTTTTTTAATTATGATTTAAGACTGCAGTTCTAGTCCTTGCTTGCAAGGCCGATGTTTTAACCACAATACTGGACATACCTGCTCGTGTCATACTGGTTTCACGGGGACTAATTGTGATAAAGGTAAAATCTTTTGAACACACTTTATATTCGATATAAAATTTCTGTAATGTAAATGGTAGATGTTTTAATTGGTATTCATTTGCGGTAATTTATCGGTAATTACTTTCCCTTTGATGTACACAGCCCGATGATGCTTTGCACCCTGATACAAAAATAAGAGGTCAGTTTAAAACTAGGCATGCGTGAAAAATTGTAACGTCACAGTTGAATTGAATGAGTTGGCTTATCCCGACAAAATAGGTCATTTGAAAGTATTATTTTTCAAGGTTTTAGATAATAAATCACGAAACTCCATTTTATAATTGTTTACCACAGGTTGGCCTAAGCGATGGCAAGGGGTTATATATTAAATGGCCAGTCCGTGGTAAAACAATGATAAAATAGAGCTTTCATGATTTATTGCAATTTTAATAGGACTAGTTTCTGCATATTTTTAATAGACTCAACCTATGTGTTGCACAAAATGTTGTTCATGTGATTATCACTTTTTTACCACGGCTCTGTATCACGTCATATTAGAATGGCGTATTTACGCATTAGTCCAAGAGTCACATACTTACAAGCCCTAATATAAACATATAAAACTTTTTGTTTTAAATGTGCTTTCTTGTTGTTGTTTGACTTTTTAATTTATTTCTAAGAAATCCATGTTCTGTTTCCATGGCTTACTTACTTACTTAAAATGTGTTCACACTTATTGAAGACCATTTGGTGATCTCTGTAAGTACTATTTATATAAAGGGTATACGATATTGCATGCGTTACGTTTCGCCATATCTCTTCCATTTTCTATGAGTTCATAATAAGCATTTATTTATTCAATTCTTATTATCGTTATTTTTCTTGCGCCAAACTAAGAATATTTGAGAAGAGAGTCGTTAATTCAAATGATTTTTATATTTACAAAACCCATATTTAAAGGCCTATGGTGTAAATACAGTGGTATCGCCCTTTTTTGCGATGCATGCGAAAATAGATTTTACACATTTATTGCTAATATATTACTAATATAATGATCAAAATTGTTATCTGCAGCAATAAATCGTGAGTACATTTAAAATTGGATAAGGACATCGTATTACACATAGGAATTGATCTAACTAGTCGTGGCAAGTCACAAGTTGAATAATGTTGTTTAGGAACAAACCTGAAGACCGTTCTTTGTTATTACATTTTGAATAACTCTATACACACATCAATTTGAATAAACTGTCGTGCATAAATCATAATCTAAGAACCGTCGACTGTATCAAAATAAGTCTATCATTACTTTTTAATTAACCGAGTGATACATTATAGTTTAGCACATTGTGTTTAGGTTTACTAGTAACTTCACTGCATCTTTCTGTGGTCAATGAACATGATTGATATAGCTAAATATATATTACTACCAGGTCTTGTATCATCAAACGTTCGGTGTATTCACTATACAAATGTAAGATTTTAATAAAATTAACATACAAAGATAGCAAATAATATAATAGATAGTAAAGCAATAATATGGAGAAAACATTCATTGAACAACAATTTCAGTAGTGGTATAATAACGGAAATGCACTATAAAAATGCGTACCATAAGGGGTCATCCTCGTGTCTTACCCAATTGGTGCACCTGGTCAATGCGTCCAGTTTTTAGTGAAGTCCGAGTAACTTTTGTTACTTTGTATGTATCATTTTAGTTACTTTATGTTCTTGATGTGTTTTCCATGTCTGGTGTTTGTCCCTGGATAACATTCTGATGATTTTCGCTAGAATCTTGGTTCTCTTGATTAGTCTCTCTAAAACTCTTACTGGCATTTATTAGATGCTTCAAAAAATAGAAAATATCTACACAAAAATAACTGTATACGTTTAATAATTGTTATTATTTTTTTACACATTTTCTTTAAGTTTTTTAAGTGTCTAATTTAATTTGGTTATAAGTAATTTATATAAATAGTACTTTTCAGATTGTAGCCCAGACCCATGTATACACGGTCAGTGTCGTAATCACCGTAGTGGGTATGAATGTACATGTCACCCTGGATATGGGGGACATGATTGTAGTAGATGTATGTATTTTGTGAGTTAAAACTTAACCAAGTCATTTTAGAAAATTTTAAAAGCATGATTATATGAACTTTTGACGCAGAAGAACAAAATGTATTATAGATAGTCCCGCATATTGCCATAACAAGTACAAATAGTCAAAGTCTAAAATCATATTATATTTTGGAAAATTGGAGTTACATTCTAAATAGATTTTATACAATAAAATATATAGTAGGAATATCTTTAGTGCATCTCTATCCCATGAAATGTTCCAATACACGGGTGGAAAAAAGAATTGCACCATAGATTAAAACTACAGGACATCAAAAATGTTTCTCCTGCAATGATCCACAAGTACCAACAATTGTACGATTATAAATCATCTAAAATGGCGGCAGCGATATACAACAGTATCTAAATATATGTAGTAGTATACTGATTTGCCATATCATTTATTTATACAAAGTATGAATACTATTTGTTTTATCTTCCCTTATTGCAGTGACAAAGCGTAAGTATTATATTTTATTTTTACTATCCAAAAGAGTTCACTAACCCAGTAAACATCCCATTCATTGGGCAATGTGGCAAGAGGCAAACAGGCACGGAATATAAGAATTATATGGATAATAAACAAGGCTTTACTTTATTTATAATTGCAAAATATTGCATTGAATAAAACAATGATGATAAATAAATGTTGTTACATGCATTATCCATATTTATTAAGTGTAGGGCGATGTTGAAATTTGTCACGTGTTATAAGGAATAATAGGAATTAAAGAAACAACTACCTGATTCTGAATTAAACATGGCAACAATGAAAACAAAATTAAACTGGTGCGCTTTACGAGAATGTATATTACTGCGTCTTCAGCATGTTTGCTAAACCCTTGTGTCAATGGAAAATGTGTCAACAATATACACTATGGTTACTTGTGCAAATGTAACCATGGTTACAACGACCGAAATTGTACTGTTAGTACGTAGAAATATGAATTACAAATAAAATATTACATGAACAATACTGCGCTTAATTTTTAGTGGAAACAACATCTTTTGAAGATCTGTATGAAGATTAGTGTTGACATTTTTATAAAATACAATGTAAACATTATGTATAATGTTATAGCTTAATAGTTTTAATTTACTTTATTCAGATACTTCATACTTGAGACATTACTAAAATAGTGATTAATTCTAAAGCTATCCACTATTTGTACCTTTCTTCGCGTTGACACTTTTTAAGATGCTTCTTTCTGAGGAATCACTGGAACATTTTATTCATTTCATTAGTATATAGAGCACTTAACAACATATAAATACAATGTAATCAATAGGTCGAATGTAGAGGCTTTGAACTGCATTTAGTCCAAGTGCGTAAGTGGCTGCTGTGACAAATATTCTGCAAGAAAAAATATGTTGTTTCAAGATTATAAAAGATTTAAGTAAAGAGTTTCAACAATAGTCATGGTTTATTGCTTCATTTTAGCAAGTACTCAAGTAGCCCCTGTAACGACAACTATTCTGCCAACCACGGCTACAACTATTCCGACAACCACGCCTACAACTATAGCACAATTTCAGACCTGTATTGATGATGCGTTCGTAAACTGTAAGGACCCGAATATCTGCATGTCACAGTTTAAAGATAAATGTCCGTTGACTTGCGGAATGTGTGGTACGTTTTATGTTAGATCAATTGAATAAAACAGACTAAAATCAAAACAAAACAAACAAAACAAAAAACAAAACAAACAAACAAACAAACAAGAAAAAACAAGAAAGGGTCCATAAAAAATCATACGCAGTCACAGTTCTGTTGAAACGTTCCAGATCACCACTGTAGGTATAATATTTATAAGTTTTCTTTTCGATTCTTCGCATTTCAATTGCATCATGGTATGTTGACAATTGTAAACTATACATGTATCATATTTTGTGTTGTATCGAAAACTTGTATGGGCGAAACTAATTTGATTTATATGGTTTCCTATTTCGATAGCTTTGGTTTTGACTACTTCTTGTATAAAAATTAGATTTTGGGTTTAGATCATACAACATATTCCAGTCTAAAGCTTCTGATGAGAGGTTACTCCTTTAAACATGTGTAAAGCATATCGACATTTGTAATAATTATAACTGGTATTTTTTGTTTAGATTTAAAAAGAATCTCTACAATGTTTTAACTTTGGTGAATTTGGCATATTCCTCCTACTGTGATGCTAATATTATTCCGTGAAAAATACAACGTCAAATCTATACTTGAATTTCAATTGTTACTTAAGACGACTACTAATTTGTTGTGGTTTTCTAACCTATCTACATCTAGGTATTCGTGAACTCTACAAGTACACTTGGTCAAATACACTGGGTCAATGCTTCCAGTTTTTATTGGAGTCCGGGTTCCACATTTACTTTTGTTTCTACTCTCATGTTCCTCTGACTTTTTATAAAAGTTAAACTTGTCTAAATTGAATCCTTTTGCACTTACAAAAATTTTCAAGTTAAGACATGTGTTCGGATAACCAAAGTTCAAAATACATTTAATTTTGTATGATAGAAATTTGAAAGTATCTGGTTGAAACAGGATTTCGATTTCAGTGTCAAGTTTGACCAGTTGTCACTGTAGATACTTTCTATTTTTTTTAAAATCTATTTTGTTATATATTTTACAGTCCCAGTGACAGCAGCTCCGTCAAGTTGTCAGGACAACCCTTTAATAAACTGTAATAATAAAAATATCTGCAGTTCTAACTTCAAAAGTTACTGTTCATTAACCTGTGGGTCCTGTGGTGAGTATCTTCAACTTAAGTGTAAGGTGTTTCAAGTTGCGGGAAAAGCCATTTAACAATGCTTTTCGGTTTACGTATGTTGTATTGTTACGTAACAAGTGTCTTTGATTCCGATCTGTGTTTGTGAGAAAACCATACATTTTCACCACTCACTTAAATCATCCAAATCAAACAAAACTAAGAACCATAACTCTTGCAAAGTGCCAATTTTATACACAATCTATATATTTTTTGCAACAAACTAATAACAAACTAAGACTAATGTTTTGGTCTGTTTATTCGGTGGGTTTTTGACTTACATGAATCACCTCCTGTTTGAATTGTATGAAGACTGACACTTAAAATTTGGTAATATTTTTTTTTATAAAGAATACTGTTAATTAAGTTGTCATCTTTTTATCATTGCGAATTTACATAAAATCACAATGATTAAAATTTGCATTATTCAAGTTTTAACCTACATATAACCATTGAGAATTTGTTTCTCAATACCGCAAAAAGTAGTCAAGATCCAGTAATAAGTAATTGTAATCATTTCAGTACTTACAGTATATTCACTATGATTTCACATATTTACATTTTCAATTTATGACGCAAATTAAGAAAACCCATCAACCATTTTTTATCCAATTCCATACTAACACCGTAATAAAGCATGTTATCGATGTATATCTATTCAATTTGCTAGAGGTCATTTCGAATTACAACTTATGAATAAATGATAAATTGGTCAACAAAATTATGACTTGATTTCAGATCCTTCGATCGAGGCTTTATGGTGTCGAGTCATATATCGTTGATCCTCGGGGATCTTTACCAAAATTACCCCATAGTCTTTATTATAAAACTGATAAAACTTCAAAAGAATGTGAACCCACATGATATTTCGTCGTTGAGTTATTGTTGACGTCACTGAATATAAAATTTCCCATTGTTTGTGTCCTCCTACCTTTTCTCCAGTTCATGTAAGATTTTTTGCAATTTTACATGTACATGTAGCTACTCGGAATAGTCATAAGTACTTGTAATCTAAATAATCGAGAATTTGAATCCTTTAAATTTATATACATGTATGTTAGTGCAAGGACACATAATATTGAATTAAGGAGGTAGATCTAGGGTAAGGGACATAACTATTGAAATCAGTGAAATGGTTGTATCATATTCGTGATTAATTTCACCAAAGCCTATCAAGCTTTCATTTGAAACAGAATGAAATCAGTCCAAGTTACTTTGATGCTTAGATTAAATTGATGTAAAAGGCTAAATACAAACAGTCCAATGATTTGTAGGAGTTGTGTTCCTTACCCTAGGTCTACCTCCTATGCAATTGAGATAAATATAAATCCTCCTTCAGTAATGAGTGGTTAAACTTGTTTCTTCACTCGGAATGGTAAAATTAAAATTTTTTGCATGTGATTTTTTTCGAGCATGATAAAATCTTAATTTTAGCAAAGAGATTGGAGAAATTAATTTAAAGCAAGAACAGGTTAAGGAAAATCTATTCCTCCCTTTGAAATCTGTAGAAAGTGAGGAAAATAAACAATGACGGGAAATTTCTCGCAGAAATTTATCCTCAGGTGATTAAAGAGTCACGTGCATCTTACACAATGTAATTACCGGCATAAAATGGAAGAAATAACAACAATTCAACCTTTTTTGAAAATTGTTGTCATAGACTGGAACAATTCGTGGTGTTTCTATGTCATAACTATTTTTACCTTTGACATTTATAGAATTGTCCCGGCTGACAGAAAAGAAAACAATCAGAACTCGCCAATATTGCATTTTTTTCCTTTTCTTTTTTATAGTTCCCTGCAATGATAGTCCATTTATAAACTGTGCCGCTCAATCAATCTGCACCACTCGTTACAAAACAGATTGCCCCTTGACATGTGGATTATGTGGTAAGAGTCAACAACAAAATACTATAAATCCCGAAATTATAGACTTACCTGAAATTACAGCATTTAAAATTCGCAATCATTTTACCAACAATCGCAATGCACGCAGTGATTTCTAAACTTACAGTTTGTAATTCATCTATTAAACTTATGTTATGGTACGAATGCTCCCTAGAATTCACTGGACTACACAAGAAATAGATTGCGCAAAAAGAAATAGTTAATCCTGTCTGCGCGGAAGCAAATAATGGAGCCCTGCCTCAACGAGACATTTTTATACCTCCATGTGAGTGCAAAACACCTAAGGGAAATAACTCTGTTAAAATTAGCAAGAGCATTCAAGGGAACCAATGTTTTAGCGGATTTCAAAAGTATATAATCCAGTGACAAAGACAAGACATGGAAAACAGATAAACACATCAAACAACATAAAATAACCAAAATAATACATACAAAGTAACAAACGTAAATAAGCAACTCGGACTCCACCAAAACCAGGTGTACCGGTAGGGTAAGTGTCCACTGCTTTTCTAGAAACACCCACCGATTAGCTCATGACAGTCAAGTCCGGGTAGATGAAAGAGGAAAGGAAAACTATGACATGTTGAACAAATCAGTTTTCATGGTGCAGATGGATACGCCGTAACGATCCATGAGTTCATGACGACCATAAAATTCAGTAGTGATGACTTCAGTCTTGTGGTAACATAACCTTGTTCAAGACACCTAATTGTAAGAAGCCTAGCGCAAAACGTTTTATTTTGTGACATTCTGATATCAAATTCAAACCATCTGAGTGATCAAATGTTTTGTTAGTGAAGCTACTAAATATTCAATGACATTATTTCCACCCTACCGGTGTACCTGGTCCATGCTCCCAGTTTTTAGTGGAGTCCGAGTTGCTCATTTGCTTTGTTGCTTTGTATGTTTGGTTTTAGTTAGTTTATGTTCTTTGTTGTGTATGTCTGTTTTCCATGTCTGGTCTTTGTCCCTTGATTACATTCTTTTGATTACCGCTATAACCTTGGTTCCCTTAGTTACTCTTCCATGAAACATGTGGATAAAATTTCTTGAAATTTTAAATTTTGCTTCTTTTATCAAAGTTAAACACTGAATTAAACTTCAAAAGAGCCAAATACATTTTAGGATACCCCGTTAAACAATATCAAAATCACTATCTATTTAATATAATAATCGCCCACCTGATTATTGTATGGTCATATATTTAATGCCAACATGTCATGATTAATGGATACGGTTACTTTGAAATTTTAAATGAGTATTGTTAATGATAGGTTCGCAAAGCGTAAAGTCAACCACAAAGACAACAACATTGGCATGGCTGCATATAACTAAGACTGGCTGATCCTCAAACATGAAGCTATATACAAGGGATATGGTTTCCTGACAACCTGGTTAAGTTTCAAAGAATATGACCTATAAAACTACAAGGAATAGCATGTATATCTTTGTATATTTTACCTTGTGTATAATGTTTACTAAATTATTTTAATATGTGGCAAGTTCCTTAGACACCATATTGTAAAATGCATATTGTATTAGCTTTGAATAATTTGTTGATAGTTGTACCCAAACTTGAAATGAACAACACAGAAACACTCAGAATGACTGTTTATTACATTTAGTTTTCAATTCAAAACAATATGAAGTGGTTATTCATAGAGTAAAGATTCACATCCGCTTATTCTTAAAACGATGATAGAAACAGACCAGTTATCATAAGTTTAGTTATAACAGAAAATAGAAAATTCATTAAACCATTGAGGATATTGTTGTATCTTGACAAACATACGTATCTGAATATAGAAAGACCTAATGCTGCGTTAAAACAGGGAATATGAAGACCAAAAAGCAAAGTTTGTTAGTGATTTTTCTATACCATGAATCACATATCCTGTGATATTTTCCTACCAATAGCCTTCAGCATTTTCCTCCCAATAGCTTACAGCAGTTTTCTAACAATAGCCTTCATCATTTTCCTACCGATAGCTTTCAGTATTTTTCTACCAATAACCTTCACATTTTCCTACCAATAGTCTACAGCATTTTTCTACCAATAACCTTCAGCATTTTCCTACCAATAGCCAAAAGCATTTTCCTACCAATAGCTTTCAGCATTTTCCTACCAATAGCTTTCAGCATATTTCTACCAATAGCCAACAGCATTTTCCTACCAACAGCTTTCAGCATTTTTCTACCAATAGCCAAAAGCATTTTCCTACCAATAGCTTTCAGCATTTTCTTACCAATAGCTTTCAGCATTTTTCTACCAATAGCCTACAGCATTTTCCTACCAATAGCTTTCAGCATTTTCCTACCAATAGCTTTCAGCATATTTCTACCAATAGCCAACAGCATTTTCCTACCAACAGCTTTCAGCATTTTTCTACCAATAGCCAAAAGCATTTTCCTACCAATAGCTTTCAGCATTTTCTTACCAATAGCTTTCAGCATTTTCTTACCAATAGCTTTCAGCATTTTTCTACCAATAGCCTACAGCATTTTCCTACCAATAGCCCACATTTTCCTTCCAATAGCCCACATTTTTCTAACAATAGCCTTCAGCATTTTCCTTCCAATAGCCAACAACATTTTTCTACCAATAGCCTACAGCATTTTCCTTCCAATAGCCCACATTTTTCTAACAATAGCCTTCAGCATTTTCCCTCCTATAGCCTACAGCATTTTTCTACCAATATTCAACATTATAATGCATTGCCATTCACAACCACGCAATTTGCTAAATACTAGTTTTGTTTGGTCTAAATAAAAAACTACAAGGCATATAAATAATGCAAATTTCATTACGATGTTTAAAGTTTTACTAACAAAAACGGAGGAAATTTAACAAAAGTGCATTGTAAACAAGAAGTTCATAAAACCAAAAAAAAACTATCGGAATAGGAAGCCAAAACCAGCACCAATAAGTTCAAACAGAGTATGTCAAAGGATCTTAATTATTGCAGCGGAATCTTAATACAAGGAACAAACCCGCAGTGTTTTGTGCATGGGTTTAGAATTTTAGGTTAAGGCAAATTTCAGTAAATAATATATGATGTGTACTTCGTGGTCAGAAAAGTATGACTACTAAAAACGATGGTGAATACCATAGTGACAATAGGTTTTAAGTACCACTAAACAGAATCTCGAGACATGGCATTTCTAGTATACAATAGAAAGTGTTAAGTAGCAGTCTTTATAAAAATCAGACAGGAGGTGATTCATGCAAGTCAAAAACCTACCGGATTCACTTTTATATCTCATTCAGAATCAGTTACAGACCACATT
Organism: Perna viridis; assembly: GCA_037379345.1. Taxonomy (NCBI): domain Eukaryota; kingdom Metazoa; phylum Mollusca; class Bivalvia; order Mytilida; family Mytilidae; genus Perna; species Perna viridis. The sequence goes on along the minus strand of CM074522.1, from coordinate 36,526,078 downwards.
ATCAGTCATAGTTTTTCATTTGTGTTTTGCGCTTTTGATATAAAATGTATATACTAGTAGATTGTACATGAAATTAGCACTTTGCAAGAGTTACCGTTCTTGATTTTGTTCGATTTGGTTGATTTTAGTGGGAGATAAATGTATGATTTTCTCAAAAGTACAGATCTAAATGTATGGATAAGACAACTGAAAAATATACTTATTAGCATATTTAGATTGAGGAAAAAAACATTGTTTCTTCGGTGTTTTTTTTTCTTTACCATGAATCACTTTACTATTGGTTGTGTCTGAATTTTATGTGGACTGGTATTTAAGTAATTTAAAAAATCGCCAACCGATGATTTTTCAATCGTACGACTACCTCGTAAACAAATTACACTGAATGAAAAGCAAGAAGAAAAATAAAGTTCTGTCAACCTTAGAAACCACATCTTGCCATTCTATATTTTGTATTGTTTCAACAGAGTATTCATTTACTGAATCAATAATTTTTTTTCGATTACACGGTTTGTTAATACAAGGGAATGTCATGATTCGAATAATCATTTTAGTAACGGGGCTGGTTCTATAATGCATCTTAATTGCAAGGCAGTTAGAGACACCAAAGTGTCGCTTAAGAATACTTCAAACATTATGAAGTGTCCTAGCAAAGCGACTGATGTCTTAGGCTCAAAAAGATAGTGAAAGCAATCATCAAGATGTATCCAATTTTCTCACCACTTCTGGTTGGTAAAGCAACGTGAAAAATAGTCAGAATGCTTAAGGACAATTGGTACTGTCAGATAAAACGAATACGAATACGAATGGTTCCTTTTCAATTGGATTTTATATTATTTCCTGAATCTACTATTTCTAATGAGGTATCCGTCACCTGCCACGATTTATTCTCTTTAAAATCATCAAGGATAACGTTAGCCCTGTTGGAATAAAAGTATATTTTTGAATTCCAGAATTCAAAATTGAGCTCACACTTCCGTTCATCGAATGGAAAGTATGTGACATCATATTTCTTTACATTTCGAAAATCTCCGATAGTGCCTACGATTCCAATTCATCATATCTCACATTGGACAAAATGGAGTTGTCTTCAATCTGTTTCAATTTTTCAAAGCCATTTCAGGTTTCCAAACATCTTTCTGGGATAACAAAATATAATCTACGCCATTATAATCTTATGAGTCCAACGAAAGATACTCGTCAATCCATACAATGTGTAGATATTCATTTGTAACCAGTGTTTTTGTATTTTTTCATTAACATAATTTATCCCAAGAAGTACAAGATCTGTATCAATGTTGAAGGCAACTGATCAATAGCAGTAATGACATTATTTCTATAGCTTTCTGCCACGAAAAGTTGTTCCAGTACATCGCCTACATCTGATCCAGAATACGCAATTAAAGAGTTGTTTTACATAATCTTACTGAAAAATGTCTTGACACAGAATTGCCTTTTGAGAGACAAAATTGAAAATTTGTAATATGTTATAAATCTGAATTCATTTTTATTGAACAAAATTCACTTTTGTCTGTACAAAATTGAATTTTTAGTACAAAACCACAAGAGTCTCATTCAGCGCCCAGTAGGTCGCATGTCGCAAACCGTTGTACCAACACTATAACCCTATATGACTTGTCACAATATCAACAACTATTACAATAGGCAATGATAAGATCAGCAAGTTGCACTGCAGTAGTGTCTTGTGGTCGCCGCAAACCCTTGCAACAATTCAACAACCCTTCATATTGTCATCAACTACTACATGGAATGGTGTGACCAGTACCGCTCGCTGCAGTAGTCAGTAATGAAGTCGTCACAAACCATGCAGCAGTGTATGTCCCGTTGTCGTCCTAAGTTTAAGTCCCAACCAACTTACATTACAACTAAATTTATAAAGCCAAATATATATATGTAAACTCATTCAAATCCATGATCTTATCCGTTCAATAGTTTAAGCAAAAACTACTTTAAATACTGCTCGGTGTTCCATAAGCGAAAGTGACAAATTTCAACCGAGGGGGTTTTAACGTCCTTAACTATCCTCTAAGGTCTCGCACGGACTGTTGGTTATACGAATTTCAATGTCACTCACTTGCTTCACATGACTGGACTTATCCATTACATACTTAAAAACAAAAACAAAACAAAAGCAAAAAAAAATAAATAAATAAAACATGAATAAAGTTGTGGCTACCCAAGACATTTCATGGTTCAAGTTTGTTGTGAGTGAATATTCCAATCGTTTATTTTGGTGGTATATGATACTGTATTTGTTTAATTTCCACCAATATAAAATTTTGCATTCCTTTTTTTCTACATTCAGTTTGTATATGATATAAAACTGTTCATTCTACAATGTCTTTAGAAGTAATAACATTATAAAGCCAAATATATATATGTAAACTCATTCAAATCCATGATCTTATCCGTTCAATAGTTTAAGCAAAAACTACTTTAAATACTGCTCGGTGTTCCATAAGCGAAAGTGACAAATTTCAACCGGGGGTTTTAACGTCCTTGACTATCCTCTAAGGTCTCGCACGGACGGTTGGTTATACGAATTTCAATGTCACTCACTTGCTTCACATGACTGGACTTATCCATTACATACTTAAAAACAAAAACAAAACAAAAGCAAAAAAAAAAAATAAATAAATAAAACATGAATAAAGTTGTGGCTACCCAAGACATTTCATGGTTCAAGTTCGTTGTGAGTGAATATTCCAATCGTTTATTTTGGTGGTATATGATACTGTATTTGTTTAATTTCCACCAATATAAAATTTTGCATTCCTTTTTTTCTACATTCAGTTTGTATATGATATAAAACTGTTCATTCTACAATGTCTTTAGAAGTAATAACATTTATGATTAAGGTGGTTTATGTGTCCTTCACTGAACATGTTAAATTTTCTGTCCTTGTTACTTGTAAGGAATTTGGGTCTACATGTACAAATTCAAAAAGAAACATTATTGAAGTTTATATTGCATGGCTATTTTCAAATTTTCTGCCTCGATCCAAGGGAGATAATTTGTATAGCAAGTGCATGGAAAACACACATTTAATCAATTTTCTTGACGGATTATACCATAGTTCTTATTGTTGAAACTTCTATAAAGCCTATGAAATCATATATCCTTTCTTTTCACATGGACATTGTTGAAAAAAGTTTATGAGACACTATCCCATGCTTACCAATCATGAAAAAAACATCCAGTCCCTTTCCTGTAGACACTAGAACGGTCCCATATTAAATATATTCTTGTGTCGAATTTACAAGGTACCGATCTTATAAAGTGACGACTTAATGTACTGTCATTCTACTTTTGCTTTCAGCTTTCCGGGTTGTTTTCCATTTTCCATGTAATATATATATATATATATACATTGACATTCCAGATTTTAAATACAGGTAAAAATCAGTTATTGTTTTAATAAGGACTAAAGAATCAAGTTATCAGGAACAAGTCATTGGCGAATTCGAAAAATAATTTGGGAGTGGTTTCAAATGAACGTGAATTGCTTTATTTTTTCATCTACGTGCAGTGTTCTAGGAGTTTTTAGAAACTGAGTTTTTCTCGAGAAAAATCCATATAAAATCAACTTTCCCACAGTCAATGACTGCTTTCCTAACAAAACAAATCCTTACAGCAGATGAAGTTTTCAACTTGCCATGCATAAGTGTAACTAAGTACCTAACTTTCCCTGACCCAAATTTCACTTGCCCCGGGTAACAGGATTTCAGGAAATAGGAATCCTAGAACATTGTACGAATCTTATTCTTTTTTTGCGGATTTTTTGTTGTTGTACGAAGTTTTCTTAACCTAACTTAATTTGATTCACCTTGAATCGCCACATGGACTTATGAAAGCACATAAGTTTTGAATCTGCTATTTATACAAGTGTCAAACATTTGTAATTCAACTCTTTCTACAGCGGCGGGGGACATATGGCTACGCGTAGCATTCTTGTTTGTTGTTTTTTTTTTTTTTGGGGGGGGAGGGTTCTGAGAAATGCCTTCTAATCTGGTCGTGTGCATGAACCATGTGTGATAATTACTAAATTAGTTCGATGACAAAACACCTGTAATCGATTATCTGATCAAATTAAGAAAATATTACTGTAAGAGCAGTATTGCTTAGAAGGTAGACCTATGAGGCCAACATATTTCCTTCTAACCAACTTGCTGAACCTGATTTTACTCAAGGTGTCATTTACTCCAAGTACAGAGGCAATTAATCAATTAATCTTTTCATAGTAATACTTGATTGGATTGCTACATCCAGATGTGTCTAAACTGTGGTTTAGGGATAGTTAAGCAGTTTACCTGGTATTTAACTGTCAAAACAACCTCTTGACGATCACTTTTAGGCCATCAAGGTTCCAAATGCAAGTTAAAGCAGGATGCTGTGATAGTATTTTAGAAGAATATCAAGCTGTTGACCTGACCCCAACCTCTTGACAATTACTTTTAGGTCATCAAGTTTCCAAATGCAAGTTAAAGCAGGATGCTGTGATAGTATTTTTGTAGAATATCAAGCAGTTGACCTAACTCCAACCTCTAAACAATTACTTTAAGGTCATCAAATAAATATAGGAGGATGCCATGATAGTATTTTAGTAGAATATCAAGCAGTTGACCTGACCCCAACCTTTCGATAATTACTTTTAGGTCATCAAGTTTCCAAATGCAAGTCAAAGCAGGATGCTGTGATAGTATTTTAGTAGAATATCAAGCAGTTGACCTGACCCTAACATCTAGGTCATTAAATAGTTATAGCATGATGTCATCATAGTATTTGAGCCCCAAAAAAGTCAGTTTTGTTAGATTTAGCAGAAATCAAGCAAGCTAATATGTTCAAAGAATCACTTTTAAAAAAATGAAACCATCTTTACAACCACTGCTGATTCATGCCGAATATGGTTTTGGTACTTATGCTTGCAAACAACAACTCCATGATGGACAGAAATACCAACTTCTACCTAGAATACCAACTTCTACTGGGTATATCAACTTCTACTGGGAATAACAACTTCTACCTAGAATACCAACTTCTACTAGGAATACCAACTTCTACTGGGAATATCAACTTCTACCTAGAATATCAACTTCTACCTAGAATATCAACTTCTACTGGGAATATCAACTTCTACGTGGAAAACCATGCAATTTCTACCAGGAATTTCTATAGTAGACTTTAAAAATCCATACTTCTAAAGAAGTATTTCATTCCAAACCATAAACAATAGAAATTATAAATGTTATAATATTCTATTATAATAGAATAAATAATTGGATTTCCTGTTCCTTAATATGGGTTACCTAGAGATCATCTCAGTGTACTTTATTAGAAGGATATGTTGGCCTCAAATATCTACCTCCTTAAAATATACATTTACATTTTCTTCTTTTGTTCAGACGATAAATATGACCTATAAAACTACAAGGAATAGCATGTATATCTTTGTATATTTTACCTTGTGTATAATGTTTACTAAATTATTTTAATATGTGGCAAGTTCCTTAGACACCATATTGTAAAATGCATATTGTATTAGCTTTGAATAATTTGTTGATAGTTGTACCCAAACTTGAAATGAACAACACAGAAACACTCAGAATGACTGTTTATTACATTTAGTTTTCAATTCAAAACAATATGAAGTGGTTATTCATAGAGTAAAGATTCACATCCGCTTATTCTTAAAACGATGATAGAAACAGACCAGTTATCATAAGTTTAGTTATAACAGAAAATAGAAAATTCATTAAACCATTGAGGATATTGTTGTATCTTGACAAACATACGTATCTGAATATAGAAAGACCTAATGCTGCGTTAAAACAGGGAATATGAAGACCAAAAAGCAAAGTTTGTTAGTGATTTTTCTATACCATGAATCACATATCCTGTGATATTTTCCTACCAATAGCCTTCAGCATTTTCCTCCCAATAGCTTACAGCAGTTTTCTAACAATAGCCTTCATCATTTTCCTACCGATAGCTTTCAGTATTTTTCTACCAATAACCTTCACATTTTCCTACCAATAGTCTACAGCATTTTTCTACCAATAACCTTCAGCATTTTCCTACCAATAGCCAAAAGCATTTTCCTACCAATAGCTTTCAGCATTTTCCTACCAATAGCTTTCAGCATATTTCTACCAATAGCCAACAGCATTTTCCTACCAACAGCTTTCAGCATTTTTCTACCAATAGCCAAAAGCATTTTCCTACCAATAGCTTTCAGCATTTTCTTACCAATAGCTTTCAGCATTTTCTTACCAATAGCTTTCAGCATTTTTCTACCAATAGCCTACAGCATTTTCCTACCAATAGCTTTCAGCATTTTCCTACCAATAGCTTTCAGCATATTTCTACCAATAGCCAACAGCATTTTCCTACCAACAGCTTTCAGCATTTTTCTACCAATAGCCAAAAGCATTTTCCTACCAATAGCTTTCAGCATTTTCTTACCAATAGCTTTCAGCATTTTCTTACCAATAGCTTTCAGCATTTTTCTACCAATAGCCTACAGCATTTTCCTACCAATAGCCCACATTTTCCTTCCAATAGCCCACATTTTTCTAACAATAGCCTTCAGCATTTTCCTTCCAATAGCCAACAACATTTTTCTACCAATAGCCTACAGCATTTTCCTTCCAATAGCCCACATTTTTCTAACAATAGCCTTCAGCATTTTCCCTCCTATAGCCTACAGCATTTTTCTACCAATATTCAACATTATAATGCATTGCCATTCACAACCACGCAATTTGCTAAATACTAGTTTTGTTTGGTCTAAATAAAAAACTACAAGGCATATAAATAATGCAAATTTCATTACGATGTTTAAAGTTTTACTAACAAAAACGGAGGAAATTTAACAAAAGTGCATTGTAAACAAGAAGTTCATAAAACCAAAAAAAAACTATCGGAATAGGAAGCCAAAACCAGCACCAATAAGTTCAAACAGAGTATGTCAAAGGATCTTAATTATTGCAGCGGAATCTTAATACAAGGAACAAACCCGCAGTGTTTTGTGCATGGGTTTAGAATTTTAGGTTAAGGCAAATTTCAGTAAATAATATATGATGTGTACTTCGTGGTCAGAAAAGTATGACTACTAAAAACGATGGTGAATACCATAGTGACAATAGGTTTTAAGTACCACTAAACAGAATCTCGAGACATGGCATTTCTAGTATACAATAGAAAGTGTTAAGTAGCAGTCTTTATAAAAATCAGACAGGAGGTGATTCATGCAAGTCAAAAACCTACCGGATTCACTTTTATATCTCATTCAGAATCAGTTACAGACCACATTATCAGTCATAGTTTTTCATTTGTGTTTTGCGCTTTTGATATAAAATGTATATACTAGTAGATTGTACATGAAATTAGCACTTTGCAAGAGTTACCGTTCTTGATTTTGTTCGATTTGGTTGATTTTAGTGGGAGATAAATGTATGATTTTCTCAAAAGTACAGATCTAAATGTATGGATAAGACAACTGAAAAATATACTTATTAGCATATTTAGATTGAGGAAAAAAACATTGTTTCTTCGGTGTTTTTTTTTCTTTACCATGAATCACTTTACTATTGGTTGTGTCTGAATTTTATGTGGACTGGTATTTAAGTAATTTAAAAAATCGCCAACCGATGATTTTTCAATCGTACGACTACCTCGTAAACAAATTACACTGAATGAAAAGCAAGAAGAAAAATAAAGTTCTGTCAACCTTAGAAACCACATCTTGCCATTCTATATTTTGTATTGTTTCAACAGAGTATTCATTTACTGAATCAATAATTTTTTTTCGATTACACGGTTTGTTAATACAAGGGAATGTCATGATTCGAATAATCATTTTAGTAACGGGGCTGGTTCTATAATGCATCTTAATTGCAAGGCAGTTAGAGACACCAAAGTGTCGCTTAAGAATACTTCAAACATTATGAAGTGTCCTAGCAAAGCGACTGATGTCTTAGGCTCAAAAAGATAGTGAAAGCAATCATCAAGATGTATCCAATTTTCTCACCACTTCTGGTTGGTAAAGCAACGTGAAAAATAGTCAGAATGCTTAAGGACAATTGGTACTGTCAGATAAAACGAATACGAATACGAATGGTTCCTTTTCAATTGGATTTTATATTATTTCCTGAATCTACTATTTCTAATGAGGTATCTGTCACCTGCCACGATTTATTCTCTTTAAAATCATCAAGGATAACGTTAGCCCTGTTGGAATAAAAGTATATTTTTGAATTCCAGAATTCAAAATTGAGCTCACACTTCCGTTCATCGAATGGAAAGTATGTGACATCATATTTCTTTACATTTCGAAAATCTCCGATAGTGCCTACGATTCCAATTCATCATATCTCACATTGGACAAAATGGAGTTGTCTTCAATCTGTTTCAATTTTTCAAAGCCATTTCAGGTTTCCAAACATCTTTCTGGGATAACAAAATATAATCTACGCCATTATAATCTTATGAATCCAACGAAAGATACTCGTCAATCCATACAATGTGTAGATATGCATTTGTAACCAGTGTTTTTGTATTTTTTCATTAACATAATTTATCCCAAGAAGTACAAGATCTGTATCAATGTTGAAGGCAACTGATCAATAGCAGTAATGACATTATTTCTATAGCTTTCTGCCACGAAAAGTTGTTCCAGTACATCGCCTACATCTGATCCAGAATACGCAATTAAAGAGTTGTTTTACATAATCTTACTGAAAAATGTCTTGACACAGAATTGCCTTTTGAGAGACAAAATTGAAAATTTGTAATATGTTATAAATCTGAATTCATTTTTATTGAACAAAATTCACTTTTGTCTGTACAAAATTGAATTTTTAGTACAAAACCACAAGAGTCTCATTCAGCGCCCAGTAGGTCGCATGTCGCAAACCGTTGTACCAACACTATAACCCTATATGACTTGTCACAATATCAACAACTATTACAATAGGCAATGATAAGATCAGCAAGTTGCACTGCAGTAGTGTCTTGTGGTCGCCGCAAACCCTTGCAACAATTCAACAACCCTTCATATTGTCATCAACTACTACATGGAATGGTGTGACCAGTACCGCTCGCTGCAGTAGTCAGTAATGAAGTCGTCACAAACCATGCAGCAGTGTATGTCCCGTTGTCGTCCTAAGTTTAAGTCCCAACCAACTTACATTACAACTAAATTTATAAAGCCAAATATATATATGTAAACTCATTCAAATCCATGATCTTATCCGTTCAATAGTTTAAGCAAAAACTACTTTAAATACTGCTCGGTGTTCCATAAGCGAAAGTGACAAATTTCAACCGAGGGGGTTTTAACGTCCTTAACTATCCTCTAAGGTCTCGCACGGACGGTTGGTTATACGAATTTCAATGTCACTCACTTGCTTCACATGACTGGACTTATCCATTACATACTTAAAAACAAAAACAAAACAAAAGCAAAAAAAAATAAATAAATAAAACATGAATAAAGTTGTGGCTACCCAAGACATTTCATGGTTCAAGTTTGTTGTGAGTGAATATTCCAATCGTTTATTTTGGTGGTATATGATACTGTATTTGTTTAATTTCCACCAATATAAAATTTTGCATTCCTTTTTTTCTACATTCAGTTTGTATATGATATAAAACTGTTCATTCTACAATGTCTTTAGAAGTAATAACATTATAAAGCCAAATATATATATGTAAACTCATTCAAATCCATGATCTTATCCGTTCAATAGTTTAAGCAAAAACTACTTTAAATACTGCTCGGTGTTCCATAAGCGAAAGTGACAAATTTCAACCGGGGGTTTTAACGTCCTTGACTATCCTCTAAGGTCTCGCACGGACGGTTGGTTATACGAATTTCAATGTCACTCACTTGCTTCACATGACTGGACTTATCCATTACATACTTAAAAACAAAAACAAAACAAAAGCAAAAAAAAAAAATAAATAAATAAAACATGAATAAAGTTGTGGCTACCCAAGACATTTCATGGTTCAAGTTCGTTGTGAGTGAATATTCCAATCGTTTATTTTGGTGGTATATGATACTGTATTTGTTTAATTTCCACCAATATAAAATTTTGCATTCCTTTTTTTCTACATTCAGTTTGTATATGATATAAAACTGTTCATTCTACAATGTCTTTAGAAGTAATAACATTTATGACTAAGGTGGTTTATGTGTCCTTCACTGAACATGTTAAATTTTCTGTCCTTGTTACTTGTAAGGAATTTGGGTCTACATGTACAAATTCAAAATGAAACATTATTGAAGTTTATATTGCATGGCTATTTTCAAATTTTCTGCCTCGATCCAAGGGAGATAATTTGTATAGCAAGTGCATGGAAAACACACATTTAATCAATTTTCTTGACGGATTATACCATAGTTCTTATTGTTGAAACTTCTATAAAGCCTATGAAATCATATATCCTTTCTTTTCACATGGACATTGTTGAAAAAAGTTTATGAGACACTATCCCATGCTTACCAATCATGAAAAAAACATCCAGTCCCTTTCCTGTAGACACTAGAACGGTCCCATATTAAATATATTCTTGTGTCGAATTTACAAGGTACCGATCTTATAAAGTGACGACTTAATGTACTGTCATTCTACTTTTGCTTTCAGCTTTCCGGGTTGTTTTCCATTTTCCATGTAATATATATATATATATATACATTGACATTCCAGATTTTAAATACAGGTAAAAATCAGTTATTGTTTTAATAAGGACTAAAGAATCAAGTTATCAGGAACAAGTCATTGGCGAATTCGAAAAATAATTTGGGAGTGGTTTCAAATGAACGTGAATTGCTTTATTTTTTCATCTACGTGCAGTGTTCTAGGATTTTTTAGAAACTGAGTTTTTCTCGAGAAAAATCCATATAAAATCAACTTTCCCACAGTCAATGACTGCTTTCCTAACAAAACAAATCCTTACAGCAGATGAAGTTTTCAACTTGCCATGCATAAGTGTAACTAAGTACCTAACTTTCCCTGACCCAAATTTCACTTGCCCCGGGTAACAGGATTTCAGGAAATAGGAATCCTAGAACATTGTACGAATCTTATTCTTTTTTTGCGGATTTTTTGTTGTTGTACGAAGTTTTCTTAACCTAACTTAATTTGATTCATTAAGATACATTCACCTTGAATCGCCACATGGACTTATGAAAGCACATAAGTTTTGAATCTGCTATTTATACAAGTGTCAAACATTTGTAATTCAACTCTTTCTACAGCGGCGGGGGACATATGGCTACGCGTAGCATTCTTGTTTGTTGTTTTTTTTTTTTTTTGGGGGGAGGGTTCTGAGAAATGCCTTCTAATCTGGTCGTGTGCATGAACCATGTGTGATAATTACTAAATTAGTTCGATGACAAAACACCTGTAATCGATTATCTGATCAAATTAAGAAAATATTACTGTAAGAGCAGTATTGCTTAGAAGGTAGACCTATGAGGCCAACATATTTCCTTCTAACCAACTTGCTGAACCTGATTTTACTCAAGGTGTCATTTACTCCAAGTACAGAGGCAATTAATCAATTAATCTTTTCATAGTAATACTTGATTGGATTGCTACATCCAGATGTGTCTAAACTGTGGTTTAGGGATAGTTAAGCAGTTTACCTGGTATTTAACTGTCAAAACAACCTCTTGACGATCACTTTTAGGCCATCAAGGTTCCAAATGCAAGTTAAAGCAGGATGCTGTGATAGTATTTTAGAAGAATATCAAGCTGTTGACCTGACCCCAACCTCTTGACAATTACTTTTAGGTCATCAAGTTTCCAAATGCAAGTTAAAGCAGGATGCTGTGATAGTATTTTTGTAGAATATCAAGCAGTTGACCTAACTCCAACCTCTAAACAATTACTTTAAGGTCATCAAATAAATATAGGAGGATGCCATGATAGTATTTTAGTAGAATATCAAGCAGTTGACCTGACCCCAACCTTTCGATAATTACTTTTAGGTCATCAAGTTTCCAAATGCAAGTCAAAGCAGGATGCTGTGATAGTATTTTAGTAGAATATCAAGCAGTTGACCTGACCCTAACATCTAGGTCATTAAATAGTTATAGCATGATGTCATCATAGTATTTGAGCCCCAAAAAAGTCAGTTTTGTTAGATTTAGCAGAAATCAAGCAAGCTAATATGTTCAAAGAATCACTTTTAAAAAAATGAAACCATCTTTACAACCACTGCTGATTCATGCCGAATATGGTTTTGGTACTTATGCTTGCAAACAACAACTCCATGATGGACAGAAATACCAACTTCTACCTAGAATACCAACTTCTACTGGGTATATCAACTTCTACTGGGAATAACAACTTCTACCTAGAATACCAACTTCTACTAGGAATACCAACTTCTACTGGGAATATCAACTTCTACCTAGAATATCAACTTCTACTGGGAATATCAACTTCTACGTGGAAAACCATGCAATTTCTACCAGGAATTTCTATAGTAGACTTTAAAAATCCATACTTCTAAAGAAGTATTTCATTCCAAACCATAAACAATAGAAATTATAAATGTTATAATATTCTATTATAATAGAATAAATAATTGGATTTCCTGTTCCTTAATATGGGTTACCTAGAGATCATCTCAGTGTACTTTATTAGAAGGATATGTTGGCCTCAAATATCTACCTCCTTAAAATATACATTTACATTTTCTTCTTTTGTTCAGACGATAAATATGACCTATAAAACTACAAGGAATAGCATGTATATCTTTGTATATTTTACCTTGTGTATAATGTTTACTAAATTATTTTAATATGTGGCAAGTTCCTTAGACACCATATTGTAAAATGCATATTGTATTAGCTTTGAATAATTTGTTGATAGTTGTACCCAAACTTGAAATGAACAACACAGAAACACTCAGAATGACTGTTTATTACATTTAGTTTTCAATTCAAAACAATATGAAGTGGTTATTCATAGAGTAAAGATTCACATCCGCTTATTCTTAAAACGATGATAGAAACAGACCAGTTATCATAAGTTTAGTTATAACAGAAAATAGAAAATTCATTAAACCATTGAGGATATTGTTGTATCTTGACAAACATACGTATCTGAATATAGAAAGACCTAATGCTGCGTTAAAACAGGGAATATGAAGACCAAAAAGCAAAGTTTGTTAGTGATTTTTCTATACCATGAATCACATATCCTGTGATATTTTCCTACCAATAGCCTTCAGCATTTTCCTCCCAATAGCTTACAGCAGTTTTCTAACAATAGCCTTCATCATTTTCCTACCGATAGCTTTCAGTATTTTTCTACCAATAACCTTCACATTTTCCTACCAATAGTCTACAGCATTTTTCTACCAATAACCTTCAGCATTTTCCTACCAATAGCCAAAAGCATTTTCCTACCAATAGCTTTCAGCATTTTCCTACCAATAGCTTTCAGCATATTTCTACCAATAGCCAACAGCATTTTCCTACCAACAGCTTTCAGCATTTTTCTACCAATAGCCAAAAGCATTTTCCTACCAATAGCTTTCAGCATTTTCTTACCAATAGCTTTCAGCATTTTTCTACCAATAGCCTACAGCATTTTCCTACCAATAGCTTTCAGCATTTTCCTACCAATAGCTTTCAGCATATTTCTACCAATAGCCAACAGCATTTTCCTACCAACAGCTTTCAGCATTTTTCTACCAATAGCCAAAAGCATTTTCCTACCAATAGCTTTCAGCATTTTCTTACCAATAGCTTTCAGCATTTTCTTACCAATAGCTTTCAGCATTTTTCTACCAATAGCCTACAGCATTTTCCTACCAATAGCCCACATTTTCCTTCCAATAGCCCACATTTTTCTAACAATAGCCTTCAGCATTTTCCTTCCAATAGCCAACAACATTTTTCTACCAATAGCCTACAGCATTTTCCTTCCAATAGCCCACATTTTTCTAACAATAGCCTTCAGCATTTTCCCTCCTATAGCCTACAGCATTTTTCTACCAATATTCAACATTATAATGCATTGCCATTCACAACCACGCAATTTGCTAAATACTAGTTTTATTTGGTCTAAATAAAAAACTACAAGGCATATAAATAATGCAAATTTCATTACGATGTTTAAAGTTTTACTAACAAAAACGGAGGAAATTTAACAAAAGTGCATTGTAAACAAGAAGTTCATAAAACCAAAAAAAAACTATCGGAATAGGAAGCCAAAACCAGCACCAATAAGTTCAAACAGAGTATGTCAAAGGATCTTAATTATTGCAGCGGAATCTTAATACAAGGAACAAACCCGCAGTGTTTTGTGCATGGGTTTAGAATTTTAGGTTAAGGCAAATTTCAGTAAATAATATATGATGTGTACTTCGTGGTCAGAAAAGTATGACTACTAAAAACGATGGTGAATACCATAGTGACAATAGGTTTTAAGTACCACTAAACAGAATCTCGAGACATGGCATTTCTAGTATACAATAGAAAGTGTTAAGTAGCAGTCTCTATAAAAATCAGACAGGAGGTGATTCATGCAAGTCAAAAACCTACCGGATTCACTTTTATATCTCATTCAGAATCAGTTACAGACCACATTATCAGTCATAGTTTTTCATTTGTGTTTTGCGCTTTTGATATAAAATGTATATACTAGTAGATTGTACATGAAATTAGCACTTTGCAAGAGTTACCGTTCTTGATTTTGTTCGATTTGGTTGATTTTAGTGGGAGATAAATGTATGATTTTCTCAAAAGTACAGATCTAAATGTATGGATAAGACAACTGAAAAATATACTTATTAGCATATTTAGATTGAGGAAAAAAACATTGTTTCTTCGGTGTTTTTTTTTCTTTACCATGAATCACTTTACTATTGGTTGTGTCTGAATTTTATGTGGACTGGTATTTAAGTAATTTAAAAAATCGCCAACCGATGATTTTTCAATCGTACGACTACCTCGTAAACAAATTACACTGAATGAAAAGCAAGAAGAAAAATAAAGTTCTGTCAACCTTAGAAACCACATCTTGCCATTCTATATTTTGTATTGTTTCAACAGAGTATTCATTTACTGAATCAATAATTTTTTTTCGATTACACGGTTTGTTAATACAAGGGAATGTCATGATTCGAATAATCATTTTAGTAACGGGGCTGGTTCTATAATGCATCTTAATTGCAAGGCAGTTAGAGACACCAAAGTGTCGCTTAAGAATACTTCAAACATTATGAAGTGTCCTAGCAAAGCGACTGATGTCTTAGGCTCAAAAAGATAGTGAAAGCAATCATCAAGATGTATCCAATTTTCTCACCACTTCTGGTTGGTAAAGCAACGTGAAAAATAGTCAGAATGCTTAAGGACAATTGGTACTGTCAGATAAAACGAATACGAATACGAATGGTTCCTTTTCAATTGGATTATGTATTATTTCCTGAATCTACTATTTCTAATGAGGTATCCGTCACCTGCCACGATTTATTCTCTTTAAAATCATCAAGGATAACGTTAGCCCTGTTGGAATAAAAGTATATTTTTGAATTCCAGAATTCAAAATTGAGCTCACACTTCCGTTCATCGAATGGAAAGTATGTGACATCATATTTCTTTACATTTCGAAAATCTCCGATAGTGCCTACGATTCCAATTCATCATATCTCACATTGGACAAAATGGAGTTGTCTTCAATCTGTTTCAATTTTTCAAAGCCATTTCAGGTTTCCAAACATCTTTCTGGGATAACAAAATATAATCTACGCCATTATAATCTTATGAGTCCAACGAAAGATACTCGTCAATCCATACAATGTGTAGATATGCATTTGTAACCAGTGTTTTTGTATTTTTTCATTAACATAATTTATCCCAAGAAGTACAAGATCTGTATCAATGTTGAAGGCAACTGATCAATAGCAGTAATGACATTATTTCTATAGCTTTCTGCCACGAAAAGTTGTTCCAGTACATCGCCTACATCTGATCCAGAATACGCAATTAAAGAGTTGTTTTACATAATCTTACTGAAAAATGTCTTGACACAGAATTGCCTTTTGAGAGACAAAATTGAAAATTTGTAATATGTTATAAATCTGAATTCATTTTTATTGAACAAAATTCACTTTTGTCTGTACAAAATTGAATTTTTAGTACAAAACCACAAGAGTCTCATTCAGCGCCCAGTAGGTCGCATGTCGCAAACCGTTGTACCAACACTATAACCCTATATGACTTGTCACAATATCAACAACTATTACAATAGGCAATGATAAGATCAGCAAGTTGCACTGCAGTAGTGTCTTGTGGTCGCCGCAAACCCTTGCAACAATTCAACAACCCTTCATATTGTCATCAACTACTACATGGAATGGTGTGACCAGTACCGCTCGCTGCAGTAGTCAGTAATGAAGTCGTCACAAACCATGCAGCAGTGTATGTCCCGTTGTCGTCCTAAGTTTAAGTCCCAACCAACTTACATTACAACTAAATTTATAAAGCCAAATATATATATGTAAACTCATTCAAATCCATGATCTTATCCGTTCAATAGTTTAAGCAAAAACTACTTTAAATACTGCTCGGTGTTCCATAAGCGAAAGTGACAAATTTCAACCGGGGGTTTTAACGTCCTTAACTATCCTCTAAGGTCTCGCACGGACTGTTGGTTATACGAATTTCAATGTCACTCACTTGCTTCACATGACTGGACTTATCCATTACATACTTAAAAACAAAAACAAAACAAAAGCAAAAAAAAATAAATAAATAAAACATGAATAAAGTTGTGGCTACCCAAGACATTTCATGGTTCAAGTTTGTTGTGAGTGAATATTCCAATCGTTTATTTTGGTGGTATATGATACTGTATTTGTTTAATTTCCACCAATATAAAATTTTGCATTCCTTTTTTTCTACATTCAGTTTGTATATGATATAAAACTGTTCATTCTACAATGTCTTTAGAAGTAATAACATTATAAAGCCAAATATATATATGTAAACTCATTCAAATCCATGATCTTATCCGTTCAATAGTTTAAGCAAAAACTACTTTAAATACTGCTCGGTGTTCCATAAGCGAAAGTGACAAATTTCAACCGGGGGTTTTAACGTCCTTGACTATCCTCTAAGGTCTCGCACGGACGGTTGGTTATACGAATTTCAATGTCACTCACTTGCTTCACATGACTGGACTTATCCATTACATACTTAAAAACAAAAACAAAACAAAAGCAAAAAAAAAAAAAAAAATAAATAAATAAAACATGAATAAAGTTGTGGCTACCCAAGACATTTCATGGTTCAAGTTCGTTGTGAGTGAATATTCCAATCGTTTATTTTGGTGGTATATGATACTGTATTTGTTTAATTTCCACCAATATAAAATTTTGCATTCCTTTTTTTCTACATTCAGTTTGTATATGATATAAAACTGTTCATTCTACAATGTCTTTAGAAGTAATAACATTTATGATTAAGGTGGTTTATGTGTCCTTCACTGAACATGTTAAATTTTCTGTCCTTGTTACTTGTAAGGAATTTGGGTCTACATGTACAAATTCAAAAAGAAACATTATTGAAGTTTATATTGCATGGCTATTTTCAAATTTTCTGCCTCGATCCAAGGGAGATAATTTGTATAGCAAGTGCATGGAAAACACACATTTAATCAATTTTCTTGACGGATTATACCATAGTTCTTATTGTTGAAACTTCTATAAAGCCTATGAAATCATATATCCTTTCTTTTCACATGGACATTGTTGAAAAAAGTTTATGAGACACTATCCCATGCTTACCAATCATGAAAAAAACATCCAGTCCCTTTCCTGTAGACACTAGAACGGTCCCATATTAAATATATTCTTGTGTCGAATTTACAAGGTACCGATCTTATAAAGTGACGACTTAATGTACTGTCATTCTACTTTTGCTTTCAGCTTTCCGGGTTGTTTTCCATTTTCCATGTAATATATATATATATATATACATTGACATTCCAGATTTTAAATACAGGTAAAAATCAGTTATTGTTTTAATAAGGACTAAAGAATCAAGTTATCAGGAACAAGTCATTGGCGAATTCGAAAAATAATTTGGGAGTGGTTTCAAATGAACGTGAATTGCTTTATTTTTTCATCTACGTGCAGTGTTCTAGGATTTTTTAGAAACTGAGTTTTTCTCGAGAAAAATCCATATAAAATCAACTTTCCCACAGTCAATGACTGCTTTCCTAACAAAACAAATTCTTACAGCAGATGAAGTTTTCAACTTGCCATGCATAAGTGTAACTAAGTACCTAACTTTCCCTGACCCAAATTTCACTTGCCCAGGGTAACAGGATTTCAGGAAATAGGAATCCTAGAACATTGTACGAATCTTATTCTTTTTTTGCGGATTTTTTGTTGTTGTACGAAGTTTTCTTAACCTAACTTAATTTGATTCATTAAGATACATTCACCTTGAATCGCCACATGGACTTATGAAAGCACATAAGTTTTGAATCTGCTATTTATACAAGTGTCAAACATTTGTAATTCAACTCTTTCTACAGCGGCGGGGGACATATGGCTACGCGTAGCATTCTTGTTTGTTGTTTTTTTTTTGGGGGGGGGGGGGGAGGGTTCTGAGAAATGCCTTCTAATCTGGTCGTGTGCATGAACCATGTGTGATAATTACTAAATTAGTTCGATGACAAAACACCTGTAATCGATTATCTGATCAAATTAAGAAAATATTACTGTAAGAGCAGTATTGCTTAGAAGGTAGACCTATGAGGCCAACATATTTCCTTCTAACCAACTTGCTGAACCTGATTTTACTCAAGGTGTCATTTACTCCAAGTACAGAGGCAATTAATCAATTAATCTTTTCATAGTAATAGTTGATTGGATTGCTACATCCAGATGTGTCTAAACTGTGGTTTAGGGATAGTTAAGCAGTTTACCTGGTATTTAACTGTCAAAACAACCTCTTGACGATCACTTTTAGGCCATCAAGGTTCCAAATGCAAGTTAAAGCAGGATGCTGTGATAGTATTTTAGAAGAATATCAAGCTGTTGACCTGACCCCAACCTCTTGACAATTACTTTTAGGTCATCAAGTTTCCAAATGCAAGTTAAAGCAGGATGCTGTGATAGTATTTTTGTAGAATATCAAGCAGTTGACCTAACTCCAACCTCTAAACAATTACTTTAAGGTCATCAAATAAATATAGGAGGATGCCATGATAGTATTTTAGTAGAATATCAAGCAGTTGACCTGACCCCAACCTTTCGATAATTACTTTTAGGTCATCAAGTTTCCAAATGCAAGTCAAAGCAGGATGCTGTGATAGTATTTTAGTAGAATATCAAGCAGTTGACCTGACCCTAACATCTAGGTCATTAAATAGTTATAGCATGATGTCATCATAGTATTTGAGCCCCAAAAAAGTCAGTTTTGTTAGATTTAGCAGAAATCAAGCAAGCTAATATGTTCAAAGAATCACTTTTAAAAAAATGAAACCATCTTTACAACCACTGCTGATTCATGCCGAATATGGTTTTGGTACTTATGCTTGCAAACAACAACTCCATGATGGACAGAAATACCAACTTCTACCTAGAATACCAACTTCTACTGGGTATATCAACTTCTACTGGGAATAACAACTTCTACCTAGAATACCAACTTCTACTAGGAATACCAACTTCTACTGGGAATATCAACTTCTACCTAGAATATCAACTTCTACTGGGAATATCAACTTCTACGTGGAAAACCATGCAATTTCTACCAGGAATTTCTATAGTAGACTTTAAAAATCCATACTTCTAAAGAAGTATTTCATTCCAAACCATAAACAATAGAAATTATAAATGTTATAATATTCTATTATAATAGAATAAATAATTGGATTTCCTGTTCCTTAATATGGGTTACCTAGAGATCATCTCAGTGTACTTTATTAGAAGGATATGTTGGCCTCAAATATCTACCTCCTTAAAATATACATTTACATTTTCTTCTTTTGTTCAGACGATAAATTACAGCTATTTTGTCATCAAACCACTCAAAATTGCATATGGTCTGTACACATGACCAGATTACAAAGCATTTTTTGGAAAATGACACAAGAACCCCCCCCCCCCCACAAAAACAAAAAACAAAACAAAACAAAAACACAAAGTTGAGGTACATTTACAAGTGAAATTGGTCCCCTTATTTCCCTGAAAATTGATGATTGATTCTGAGCAAACTTTTACTTGCTGAACAATGGTGGTAAATCTATAGTTGAATTGTCTATATTTATAACTTATCAGTACTACACATTTAAGTCATGATCAATGGTCAAAATAGCTGGTTTTCTTAAATTTACAAAACCAGGAAGTAAATTACCCATGGTTCCATATAAAATGAAAGTATCTATGCCAATGTACACAAAATGTAGACTCATGTAAAATTTTGATATTCTGAAGCATTTTTGTCTATTTCATCAGAATTGCTGAAGATTAGGTGGGTCTACATTTGCACAGGCCTCACAAATTAGATAAATTTTGCACCAAATTTGAGCTATTTTTGCAAAGACTTGAGGTTTTTTACCTTGTTCAACTTGTCTTTTTTTAACAAGAACCAACCGAAAAGAATTCTGGTAATGTTGTTGTCCTACATTAAACTTAACAAAATGCAGATTGATAGCATTCTGTTACCATGTTTAGAAATTTCGCTTAGTAGGGGGCCAAAACCATCCCTTAATGTACCTCGTCTTTTGGAAGAAAGAATTGAAGGCACTCACTTTTCTTGGTGTGATGGAAACTTACTAAAAATGCCATAATGCAGTTACTACTTTTAACAAGTAAAATGCAAAAATTAAGAAAAAAAGTAGTTTAATCCTGATGTGAAGTTTTATATTGAAATCGAAATTTGCATTCAAAAGGTTATATTAGAGATGACTCTTTAACATGTTGATGATAAACACACCGACTGACTCGGGATCAATTGAAAATCAAGCATACTGACAGTTGACTACCCCAATTTTTTTTTCTGGATCTGCCACTCGGGGATGTCGGTAGTATTTTAAGTAGCAGGTAAGAATAGAAAAAGTAGAAGGTACATGTATGTTGGCTGTTGAAAATTTTTCAGTCACCCATTTTTGAAAATATAGTAGCCATCAAAATGAGGTAGAAGATGTCCAATTTTGGTGGTTGATGGCATCCCTGCCACTTTCAACCCTTTCACTCTGTTTGAAAGTAGAATTTATGAAAAATGTAGTCTTAATAACATTGAAGACAAAATCCATTTTTTTAATATTTCTCCTTATTCTGACATGTATAATGTAGAAACATGGTGTGAAAAAAACCACCATTTTGAAAGTTTAATTTGACTGTTTGCACCTTCAGATTCAGTGAGAAAATACAAGATTTACCATATCATTTTGGGTAATTGAATTTAATATTATTTCATTGAAATGCACTGTTCATGAACATTGCTAGGGCAGATAACTCTTTCAAAAACCTCATTTTTCTAACATTTTGTTGAATAACTTCTGAGCAAATCCAGTCATCAGCAGAGATCAAGTAATGGTCCTTTCAAATAAAGATATCATTTTTGACTGAAATTATATTGTCTGTTGGTGGATTTTTGACATGCATGTTTCTGATTCTCCCCATTTTGCCTGATTAAAAATCTTACAAATACGAAACAATTAATTTAATAACACCAATTATTGATGTTGATGCCCTTTGAGAACCCCTGATAGTATTCCCAGAGGAGTAACTTTTGACTTAGTTCAGTCATTTAAGTATTATTTTTAATTTCTGACCAGGTTAAGCAAAATAACAAAGTTTGGAACAGCTGATAGTTATGAAGTTTATGAACAAGCATAAACTGCTCTAAAGTTGGTTGTGTGAGCATAACAGTCAAAAATAAAAAAAAACAATTCTTTATAATTTAATTTCTTAAATATTAATGTCAAAATTAGGGTTTGTACCTTTATCAAGCCTTATTTAGTTTGGAATTATTTGAATTGTGGACTGCAGAAAGATCCATATTGATGATATTGCAGTACCAAGCGTTTTTATGGAAAATAAACCACCTTGCCCATATGAGAAATAAATAATCAAATTCATTTATTCAACATTAACCAAGAAGTGAGATCAAACAAAACAATTTATTTCATCATGTTATAGAACTGTGAAAAAACAATTGCTATCATTATGCCATTTCCACTAGATTGTATTATTGGCTTAATCTAAAGTGTCAATCATTTAAAAAACAATCCCTAGAAAAAAAAATTTGAAAATTAAATTCTGTGATAGGTCTGTGATAGGTCTGTGATAGCTCTGTGATAGGTCTGTGATAGGTCTGTGATAGCTCTGTGATAGCTCTGTGATAGGGATTAACACTTTTGAGTCTGCAGTGGTGAATTCATTGGTGAATTTGTAAAGAAGGGCCTGCTTAAGTGATTTCAAGTATTCAATCAACATTCAAAGCATTATGGAGGGAGGCATTCTAATGATTCATGTACCGGTATTCATTATTTCAGTAAGTCATTCTTTAACATGTTTTGTTAAAAATTCTGCTTTAATATGATATTTTCAGCTGGAATGCGATAAGTGGCACATCACTCTCTAGAGATACTCCTGAGCCCAAATAAAAAATATGTGTAATTCAGGTCACCTCATAGAGAAAAAATGGGTCAGAATGTCGGTAGTTCTCTACTAATTGTATTTGTCGTTTTCATTAATTAGTTAAATAATTTTCATTTCTGCAAAAACTTGTCCAGGGTCCAGGGTTGGCAGTAAGAATTAGGGTCGGGAAAGTGATTGGAACCACACATATCTTTTTTGTTTGGCCTTACCACTGAGTGATATTCACCAGTAATGACATTAGGTGTTATTTTGAATTTATGCATTGATATTATCTTAGTATAGGTAGCATACTATGTTTAAGTTTCAACTTTGTAACAACAATATGGGTGATATAAAATTATGTAGAATCAGTTTGATCAGAAATACAATGTATAGTTCTTGATTGGATCCAGAGATTGTGAAAAGATGATGATGGCTTACAGAAAAGTGGGAGGGTGGTCATTTTTAATCCACAAAATGCATGTAATTGAAAAACATTTTTCAAGTGAAGGGGATTCCATCCTCTTGAACACTCCCAAGTCATCTAATAGTGCTGACTTACAAATACATATGTAGATTTATTTTACAGATCTTGCTGTGGAAACATTAAGAGTACGATAAATTTTACTGATGATGGACCCTGTAACCACAGTGGCATAATTTGTCATGAAAAGAAAACAATGGCTTACTACATTCCACCAGTCCAACTTCAGTATCAGCCTCCAACAGAAGATCAGTTAGATACACTGATCATAAAACAGTGTGTGAAGTTTTTGTCTTCTTCTCCTGGAAATGTTGAGACCGACCAAAATTTACAAGCCAATGTGGAAGAGCAACTAGGCAGGAAATTTCAAACAAAACTTCTTTCTTTGCTTCAGATTTACCAGGACAATTTTGATATTGAAACAGATGGAAAGAACAGTTTCATCACAGCTTTTACAAAATTGGAACTTTGTCCCATACATTGTTCTGGGAGAAGCATGTGTCGCGGTGCTCCAATATGTGATAAACTCCACATTTGTAAATTCTATCTACTTTCAAACTCTTGTCAGATAGAAAGAAGGGGCAAACACTGCGCATTTGGGCATGATCTAACAACTGCCCACAACAAAGCTCTCCTTCGTCAACACTATCTTGATGATCTTCGTGTTGAAGAATTGCGAAATATTTTCAGACATATTAAGAGTCGCTGTCCCATAACAATGCCACAGATATGTAAATTCTACAATGTTGGAAAAGGTTGTTCCAAAGAAGGAACTGCCCATCCTTGCCCATTTATACATCTTTGTAAATTTTATGTGAGTGGAACCTGCAAATTTAACAAGGGTTGTCGAAGACGTCATGACCTATTGGACCAACAGGTCAAAGGTTAGTTCATAACACATTGTAGAGTACATTTATCAAATTACCTATGGATGTTCCTAAAAGCATTGAAAGAATGATGGAAAAGAAAATAATAGCATTTGCAATTTAAATGAATTGTTCTTTGTAAATTGGTATTTGTAACCATACCCCCATTCACCAAATGGGGGTGCATGTAGTCTAACATGTATGTACATGTAATCTAATCACCTTGTCTGTCTATCCATCCATATTCACACCGTAATCATCTCAACTGCCAATGAATGGATGATTTACATAGGCATAGAAAGCAAAACTTTCTGGTTTTTGATATAGGGACACAAGGTGTTACCGTGAAAATGTGAAAATTATTGGTATAGCATATGGTACCAGTCAGAATTATTGGTACAGTCGGAGCAGTACCAACCATACCTACGCCCATGGGTTTCAAATGTTGTGTGTGGCTTTATATAAATGGGGTATATGTTGTAAGCAAAGTAGGCAACTTCATGTCACTTACATATAATTTTGACCAAGTTAGATGTTCATTGATGTACTTTGTTAATATACATGTATAATTTAATGTTAATACATGTATTGAATAAAAGGCTAAAAACCACTAATTCCACTTTCCATAGGCTTCTATGCTAATTTCACAATATTCAATGGCTTCTCTGGACTTTACCTTAACTTTAACCTGCAGAGGACTGTATATCAGCATGATTCTACATATGTCAGCTCACAATCCTCAGAATGGCATGTGGGGTTAGCAGACTTGCAGTGCAGTACTGGTCATCAGAAGTGAAGGGTCTATAAATAGCATGGGAAATCCCAGTGTTTTCACAAGATAGGGGTATATTTAAAAATCATTATGGAGATTAGGCTTCACATCACAAGAAGCAAAATGCACCTATAAAATGTACAGAAATGTTTTTCCTTTCAGAAACTGTTTAAATTTTTTAAATAAGATGAGAACTTTTTTCACAGCACTATGAGGAACAGGGGTAATTTCTGCGTAGGACTATTTTTGCGTACGTTCCAAATGCTCATTGGTTGAATTGGTGGTCTGTAACCTAAAAGTACATTCAAATTTTTTCCTGTATCATCTTCTTGAACAGATACAAATACTGCTGGGCTGTGTTTTGTGTACATGCATGCATGTACATTTTTGCTATACTTTTTAACCACACTAACATGTATACTTATCAAAGATAATGTTGTTGCTGGGAGTCCCCAAGCATTTTGTTTATTCATGTATTAGCTGATCAGGGAAATACATGTATGCCAATTGAAACATGAAATCAACACTGTACAATAGATACTAGATTAATCTATTTTACTTATTTTATCAACTTAATTCTTTTTAAATTCCTGAATCCTTCCATCTGTACAATACCTGAACAGATCCATGCAGCTATATTTACTGTGATCGTTCATCAATCACTGATCAGTGATCAGTCCGATCAGTCATCCATCTGTCAAACCCATCCATTAAAGTGGTGGTTGCTTCAGTTTTACATCATGTGACTGGTGATCGGTCAATATATTTTATGAATTGGTTTGTTTTGGTTTTCCATTTCTACACAAATTTACTAAATGATATAAATTCAGACATTAATTAATGTTCTTGTCTTTAAAATTTAATATTTTGAATAAAATACAAAATATTGATTAAGTATTTTAAGGTAAAAGTAAATTTAATATGGCACCTTACTTGATTTGCTCCGATTAAAATTCTGATAGTTACACAAAAGGTCATACCATATGGCAGAATTTTTGGAGGTGTAAAAGTTGTCAATTTTGAGGCCAAAAGATAAAGGGAAAATTTTGGCATTTCTTATTTTGGCGGATACTAATTGGATACACTAAGTACTTAGGTCTAGACCTAATATTATATTTAAATGGTGTTTTTAGTCAGACTGCTAAAATGTGCCAAAATAAGCTCCCCGTGAAAAGTACCCCTATACAGTATTACATTGTATATATGTACATAACAAAACCATCTCCAATTCATTGACCAATTATCAATTCTTCAGCGATGATTCAATTATTTGCCATTAATCCATCAAACAATTGTGCTGATGGGTCCATGGACTTTTACTTACATCCTTCTGCCTGTACTTACTATCTTCTGTTATATTATACAATGTTATAGAATGTTGTAGAATATTATAGAATGTTGTGGAATGTTATAGAATGTTGTAGAATGTTATAGATTGTTATAGAATGTTATAGAATACAATGTCATCCATTACTCCTCCTTTACCACTGAATGAAATTTTATGAAATTCACACAGAATCGTTATTGTATACACCCTAAGTGTTCACCTCTTATTTTATAGCCAATGCATGCCTTACATGAAAACTGATGTGCAAAATGCACATAAAATGTGTAAACTAAACCAAACTGGAGATCATCACTTAATTTCATGACATATTTAGAATCATGAAATATTTGCCACTTTGCATATGTGAACTTCTATAGTATCAAAACAACTTTTCACTTACCTTGCCGATGCACCTGGTCCATGCTCCCAGTTTTTAGTGGAGTCCGAGTTGCTCATTTGCTTTTGTTACTTTTTATGTATGATTTTAGTTACTCTATGTTCTTTATAATGTATGTCTGGTCTTTGTCACTGGATTATATTTTTTTTGATTACCGCTATAACCTTGGTTCCCTTGATTACTTTTTCACTAAATATCTAGTTTGTCAAAGCATTATTATTTGAGCAAATTATTTCCTACTAAAAAAACTACCGTCAAACCTCCTAGCTTATTCCAGTATAGTTGAAATTCACAATAAGTTGTGATGTCATTTTGGCATTTTATATTAATGTAACTGCTGATCAATTTTTGTTGTTGTTTGGGTTATGTAATCTTATAAAATCAAGATATTTCAGAAAGACATTTCAGTGGTTAAGCCAATATTTTCACTTGATTATATAACAAGGCCAGTAATTGGTAAAAGCAAATATATCCTTTTTTTTACTTGTATTCAACATTTATATGTATATGTATTGTTCAACTTCTGTGGTTGTATTAAGTTGCATACCATGAAGAATTTTTTTATGAATATGATTTTTATATTTACTAGCATTATTAGAGAGATATGGAATCAGCACCAGAAGAAGCCCTAAAGAAGTTCTAGCAGATCTTCAGAGTTGTGGTGTATACCAAGGTGATGGTAGTGATTCTGGGAGTGTTCAATCATTTTCACCTAGTCACCGCCAAACTACATCAAGATTTA
This sequence comes from Perna viridis, assembly GCA_037379345.1. NCBI lineage: Eukaryota > Metazoa > Mollusca > Bivalvia > Mytilida > Mytilidae > Perna > Perna viridis. Next base: position 36,498,849 of record CM074522.1, on the reverse strand, counting down.
ACAACATGAAAAGGTAAAATGAGGTGGAAATTCAGGGGTGACCACCCATCAACCCCCTCCTACCCATAACTTTATTTGGAAGAAAAATTCCTGATCTTTTACAAATTCTACATCTGAAATATGTTTTCCTTGCTTCACTAGACATTTTATTCTGTTAATAGAATATTAACCTGGAATATTACCCCCCCTTTCAACCTGGAAACCTGCATACCCCCCTGTAGACATCGGTATAGTCTATATACTCTATGTCTTTTTTTTTAGACGTACCAATGAAAACATTTACCACCACAATATCTTCATATTTTTTCCTTTCTTTAAACTGATGATGTCACATTGTTCTATTCTTAATGATACAGTCATTTGGAAATGCTATTATGTTTTCCACTGAATGTGACCAAGAGGGACATAATATAACAAGAATATGTATGATGTAGATTTTAAAGAGACAACATCCCCACAAGGAAGAAAATGTCAACCCAAAACAACCCATTGGCCTTCAAAGAACAATGAGGAAACCCTCATACCATAGGGCAGGCTGCAGCTGGCCCCAAAACATCATTACACACAGTTACAAGTTTTTGTTTAAAACAAAATAAAATTGAGATTATTGTAAAATAAAAAGTATCTTAAAATCTTGTTCATATTTTTTGTACACCTCATAATGTAGCTTTCTCTGTAAAGAGAAAAGAAAATTTCTATTTTTAGCTGTGCAAGATTTCCGTAAGACAGAACGTGTGCGGTTTCCCATAAAAATGTGCACAATTTAATTAGAAGTTAGTGAACGATCTCTCCAATATATGTTGAAAAATTCATTTGAATTGACAATTTTATCAAGAATATTGAGAATATTGATTATTTCATGCAGCTTTTTAGCTCACCTGGCCAAAGACCATGTGAGCTATTGCCATCACTTTGCGTCCATCCTCGTCGTCGTTGTCATCGTCATTAACAATTTTTCAAAACTCTTCTCCTGTGACACCACTTGACCAATTGAAACCAAACTTGGTATGAATGTTCCTTGGGGTATCCTGCATAGAACTGTTATGGGGATTTTTGATCTGTTGAAAAACATGGCTGCCATTACTAAAAATAGATCATAGGGGTCAGACAGTAGTTATTGGCATCTCCAAAACCATTAAGTTTAGCCAAATTCTGACACGTTGTTAAAAGTATTCAGCATGAAAATGTCTATCTGTGGTCAAATTTTCATTTTGATATATTAAGCCATGTTGGAGTTATTGCCCTTTTTTGACGTTTTTCTTTTGCTATTTTGAATGTTATTTCTTTCAAAAATCTTGACACCACCTGACCAATTGGAACCAAACTTGGTATGAATGTTCCTTGGGTTATCTTGCATAGAACTGATATGGGGATTTTTGATCTGTTGAAAAACATGGCTGCTGTTACTAAAAATAGAACAAAGGGGTCAGACAATAGTTTTTCACAAGTATCTCCAAAATTGTTAGGTTTAGCAAAATTATTTCTATAGCTGAAATGACCCTTATTATAAGGCCTTCAAAAGTGTTAAGGGATCAAAGTTGTCAGGTGACTCCTGTAAGAGTTATTGCCCTTGAAAGATAAAAAATGACAGGTTTTTTTTTACAGTTTTCAGCCAATATCTATAAAACTATAAAAGAAAGACACTTTCTATCACTGAAATGATCCTTATGATAGTCCTACCAAAGTCTTCTTGAGTCAAAATTGTTAGACAACTCCTTGTTAAATTTATTATCCTTGGAATACAAACTTGAACCAGGTGAGCAATTCAGGCTCCTGGGAGCCTCTTGTTTATAAATATCTAGGATCTGTTTTGAAGTGACTTACACTGGTCATAACCGTGATGTATCAGTGGAGGTATTTTCAGTTCCAACATTTACTTGAAAACAGGCTTGAAGTGAGAAAAAAGAATCTAACACCAGTTTTTCTTGTGCAAGATTGAGAAATCTCAGAAACCATTGGTCGAGCTTTGGTAAAGAATAATTAAAACTTACTCTGGGTTGTCTGAGATTTCCCTATCTTGCTCATGTACAGGTGTTTGATCCTTAATTTTTATATTCACCAGTCATATACCAGTGTCATATCATAATGAGATTCGCCCAGTGGTTAGAATGTCAAAGCAAAAATTTGACCCTGGTAATGATGATTTAACTGCCCCTGTGTATGATATTTAAAGTCCCAGCATTATTTTTATCCCTGTATAGCGAGTGGAATGCAAAAATGGGGTCAATTTTTGAAAAGAGATGGGAATATAGTAATTGCAACAAGTGAGTAGAATTATCATTATTGTGGAGGTATGGCAAGGTGGGTTCATGATTGTAGATCTAGAATAATCATGAGGGAAGCAAAACATGGCGGCAAGGGGTAGATTTCTGATAAGGGGAGGTGGTTAAGAAATAAATAAAGGCTTTATATGTATCATTTAGAGGATAATAAAGTATAGGATCAACAGAGTAGATTGATCATTAAGCCTGATATGGAGGCTATTTATTTTTTGTTTGCTTTTTGCTGTATTATGTACCATGTCTTGATAAGTAGATAACAATAAAGTATGATTAGTGACCATTTCCAGAATACTGAATTGAGATCCATGACTTCATGGACTTCGATTTAGATCCAATTATTATTTGTCTCTCTCGTTTCATATCATGTACTCTTTTGCTGCACCTGTGTATGATGAGTTTTGAGGCCAGCTGCAGCCTGCCCTGTGGTGTGAGGGTTTCCTCTTCGTTTGTTGGAGACCAATGGCTGGCCTTGGGCTACATTGTCATCCCAGTGAGGTTGTTGTCACTTTGACATACTCACCATACCTATTCTCATTATATGTTTTGGTTCTAAATCTCCTCGTTTTCTTGTCATTGTAGGCACAAATCAAATCCTAACTTACGAGCTGACTTTGAAACCCTTACCTTGTATAGTAGAACAGACAATATTGACCCAACTTCCCAGTTGATGGCTTCAGAGATTTGTATCTATCATCTACGAGGGAGGTGTGGCTTTGGCAAGAGTTGTCGGAGACATCATAAGGATTCCATGTACCAGTGGCAGTTTAAGAAACAAGGCGACACGGCAGATGATGCATGGACAGACTTTCGACATTCAGCCAATTTTGAGATTGAGCTGAATTATTGTGATGTAAAATCTGATAAATGCTATGTTGAATTTAGGTATAGTGATAATGATTTGGAAACTCTAATTTTTATCAGATTTTCATCTTTCATTATTTCAAGTATGCTTCAAAAGTTTCTTTGCAGGTCTTGTACTCCTTTTTTCAATACAGATGAAAAAAACTTAGAAATGGATAAAAAGTACTAAAAAGTAAATTTTAATACAATAAAACAAATCCATCAATTCTAAAAATATTATGGTTAATACCAGGCAAATACATAAATGACACTCAAGCTAAGAATCATGCAAACCATGATATGTGGTTGAAAAACCTACATATTTTTATTTTTTATATTTTGTTCAAAATGCTTAAGTAAACAGAAATTAACATGTAGACTTTCATAAGAGATATGAATTATATACAATGCACCGTGGAATTCAAATTAGGGGAATCAACTCTGTAAAGGACACTAAAATACAGTAGAAACCATTGCGAATTATCTCCTAAGAGCAGACAGATTGGAATGAATAATTACACTTCTTGAAACATTCATACGTTTATCATGCGTTTGGTGAGTGTTTAGCGTGTGGTTTGGTATTGTGCGTGTGAGAAACCCTAACGTCTCAAGGAGTGTATACATTTCTAATAGACCTATAAAATAACTTATTAACAAAAATAAAAGGTATCTTGCATAGAATTGACTTTTTTTAATAGAAAATAGAACATAGGGGTCAGACAGTAGTTTTTTGCATATATCTTCATTAGGTTTAGCAAAATTATTTCAATTGCTAAAATGACCCTTATTATAAGGCCTTCAAAAGTCTTCAAGGATTGTCAGGCAACTCCTTGTAAGAGTTATTGCCCTTGAAAGATGAAAAATGACATTTTTTTTTTTTGACAGTTTTCAGCCAATATCTTGAAAACTATAATAGATAGAAAAAAACTTTCAATCACTAAAATGATTCTTATGATAGTCTTCTTGGGTCAAAATTGTTGGACGATTCCTTGTTAAATTTATTTCCCTTGAAAGACAAACTTTAACCAGGTGAGCAATTCAGGCTCCTGGAAGCCTCTTGTTTGGGTGTGTCAAATATCAAAGAATTTGCATGATTTTTACAAAGACTGATACTTAATAATTGACAAAAACAATGTATTACTGCAACAAATTAACAATATGCAGGTGTATGATCGATTCTTCTATAAATCTGTTCTTTTTGTTTACATTTTACAGTGTAGAAATTGTTTTGGCAGCTGACTTCGAGAAAATGAATGGTGAACTAAAGAATATTAAGTCCAAGGAGAAAATGGGGACATTAGAAATCCGACGTTTGACAACAGAATCGTCAGCGGTACAGAAATTTCAACCTTTAGCAACTCAGTGGAAGTGGTATTGGAAAGACCAATCCAATGATTGGATTCTATACGGAGAACTGGTATATTAGGTCAATGTAAAAAATGTGTGTTTCAGGTTTCTGTACCTACCCTGTTACAACCTGAATTCTTTAATGCTACTTTAATTAAAACCAAATGATTTTCTCAGTTGCAAGATTAATTTAAGAGGGGGTACATGTAAAAACCTGGCAGAGGGTGACACATGACAAATTTGGATTTCCAAAACTTTTCACTTTTTTCATACCACAAAGGTATTTTTTCTCAAAGATGAAAGTTGGTTTTTGATTAACTTTAATAATTAAAGAAAAATAAATTACATAGAAATCATTGATATTCTTTGAATAAAGGGAGATAACTCTTTAATTTGAACAAAATTTGGTTACATTGTTAAGAACTTTAAATTATTTTCTGAGCCATCCATTGATTTACAAAAAAACTTTATACTATTTGACATATATATATATATTATATACATTATATTGAAGCAAAAAATTAAGGGTCTGCCTGTTTTTTACATGGACAACCTCTTAATATTGTATGAAAAAAAAGGTCTCCTGTCTGCCTACTTAACCACCTTGATTTTCAAAGCATGTAACCTCGAACACCTCTGATTATATGTTTTTGCATACTTCATCCTTTTTTGAATGCCCCTCTCCCCCAAAAAATGTAAACTCAGAAATAATGTGCATTTTTATGGCAATTTTGTCATTTAGACCAAATTTTGATTTTTGTGTTGTGAATTTGAGAAGAATTCTTTTTCATTCATAGTTTAAAATTCCAAAATGAGTGTTGGAAATATTGTAATAACAACCCTGTTACATTATTGGCAATAATACAAGTATGGCACAAATTTTTAATTTGCAGTAATTGTAATGCCAACTAAAAATAACTTCTTTGTAGAGTGCCTTCTTACCCATTTTTTATGGCTATACAAATGAAAAAACAAAAGCACTACTCACCAACCACAACATGTTATGGTATGGCATTGTCTTAGTCCTCATCTGTATTGTTATTGTCTGTGTCAACATCTGAAAATGCTTGTTTCTGTTTGTAAACAATGTATTAGTTATAATTTGAAAGCACTCTTTTCCCTTTTTTGGGAAAATAGAAAGAAAAAAAAATGCCCTCACATGTGGTCATGTAAAATGACCTTAGGCACTTTTATTTTTTGCATTTGGGTAGTTGTTCAGGTCTCTTGACAAAGTATAAAGTTTAAAACAAAACATCAATAGAACATCTAAGGGTGGCTTCCCTGGTGAAAAAGATGCCTTCCCCATGTACCTATTATCTTTCAATGGAACAGCCCTGAGTATTGCTCATGACCTGTGTATTTTTTCACACCCTGGTGGATAGTAGAGCCTTTAACTCTTGAAATCAGTGATATGTTTGTATCATATTCCATTTCACCAAAGCATATCAAGCTTTTACTTGAAAGAGAATGAAGTCAGTTCAAGTTACTTTGGTTATTAAATGAGATTAATGTAAAATGCTGATTACAAACATTCCAATTGTTTGTATGAGTTGTGTCCCTTACCCTAGATCCACCTCCTTAAGCCAGCAGGGTCATACATAGCCAATCAAGAAATTGTTATAAGGCCAAAAAATTAATAGTCTTGTTTCCTGCCACCAGCAAGAAAAAAATAGGGTTGGAGGGTAGGGAAACTTATTTTATATTTCAAAAACACATTACATAGAGTTATTGGGGAAGCAAACTAGACTTAAACAGCACTTGAGCTGAAATGGCCATAAAATGTTTTGGGTAGGCATAAAAAAAAACTAGATTAGGTAGAGTAACAGGAAACAGACTTATTATTTTATAGGCCTTAGTCTGCAGAGGAGATTGGGCTTGTATAGACTAAAATAGATGATTGACACTTTGAAAAGGAGGGGTGCCAATCAGGATTACTCAGAAATGGGAGGGGAGATGCTAGTACAGTATTTTCCATTTTTTTTCCTTTCAATTTTACAAATGAAAATGACAAATTTTCCAATAAAAAGGGGGTATTACCCCCTGCACCCTCCTCTAGTTCTGCCATGGTGCAATTTGTTCTGTGTTAATGTGTCCTTTTTTCCCTAGAACCAGACTGGGTATAAGGCTATGGTGGATAGTGAAAGCTTTGAACAGAACTACCAAGAGAACCCAATCGGGCAAATGAAATTTGCTACAATGGGACATGAGTATATAATGGACTTTCAGAGGATGTTCCAGAAAAATATTGTTCATAAGACTGAAAGGAAAGTCCGTCGGAGACCCACTCTCATAGACCCTGCTGAAGTGGAGAGAAGAAAGAAACGGTGAGTTTGTAATTTCAAGAGTTGGGACAGCATCTAAATTTTTGTGTGATCTTCTTCACTTCATATTATGTCTTATTAGAAGTCCTGAAACTATTAGATTATTTAGTATTTTTACCACGTTAGGGAGTTTCTCATGCTCATGTTGTTGAGCAGCTTTGCCGTGAGTCGAGATGAGCATGAGAAAATCCTGCGAGTTGAAAAAATATTAAATTGTCTGTTCATCACTGTTTTGTAAGGTATTAGTTTTTCTTTTATTTTCAGTTTTCCTAACCTAAATATGTAAGTTTTATAAGCAGTGCAAAGTTTCCTTTCCGGGTTATTTTTCACTGGAGTGCTAAATGACATCAAGTTTGTTGTGGAGCTGTATGATGATTTTCATTCACATTTGATTGGCATGAGATTGAAAATTATCATATAGCAAGATCAAAGGAAATTTAAACAAAATTTGATTTATGGTGAATTTAGACCTGTCAAAATGTAGACACAAATTTAATTTTGAATTATTAAGGAAATTTGGAGAATGATTAGAAAAAAATAATTTGTAAAATTAATTCTTCTGAGAAGGATTATTCATGTTGCCATGGCTAAAGGGTAAGGCCAATGACAAATTTGCTAGTTCAGAATAGGCATTACACTATACCCCCAACTTATAGAGAGGATGAAGGCAATACAAATTTAACCTTTGACCTTAGAAACACCGAGAGTTTAATTTCAGTATGACGGGGAGTAAACAGGTAACATATAATACACTAGGTTATATTGAGTGAAATCTTTAATTGTTTTGTATCTTTAACAAAAAAATGAAATGTTTAGTAAAGTTCAATTATATAAGAAAACAAAATGAATCCTAGTTGATGTAAAACTTTAAAAGGCATTATTATATGAGAAAATATCAATATATTCCACTTCGTCCTCTTACTGGTTACACCTGTGTCATTTCTGAAATAAGAATAGCCACACAAAATTAACAGAAGCTAGAGGTTTCTGACTTCGGGACAGGCCAAAAAAAATATTAGACCAAAAATTCCCCCTGCCCTACATTTAACAGATACCAGCAACACGATAAGCAATAACACTCAATAAAACTCAATGATAATATCTGGTTAGTAATTTAGGTTTACCTTACCACAGTTACTGTATCACCAGACAGTGTTTTTTTTTTTCCTTACAGATCAGCAGATACTGGCAATGCCAAGACAACAGCGACCTCTATGGTTGTACCAGCACCACTAAAAAATAACCCACTGTCTTATATTCCAAAAAATTGGTCCTTTGGCACCATGAAGAGACCTGATGAAATCAGTGATCATTTCCAATTGGTATAAATATATCAAAAGTTTTAAAACTTTGTTGACAGAACCATGTATTATTGTATATACTGCCAACATGCTTTAATTCATGGATACCAATATTCGTGGATCAGGGAAGAAAAACAAGTTCCTGGATTCTTGAATTTGTGGTTTTGAAATTTTCAGTAGACACATCAATGGGAATCTACCATTTGTTGGGAACAAAATTTCGTGGTTTGACCCACGAAAACCATGAAAATATGTACCCCACGAACAAAAGTACTTTCACAGCAGATGTCAATCAGTCTTCATACAATATTACTTCATTAGATTTTTACTAATTAATTTTGGTTGTTGTAGAACTCCAATTTATTTTTTTATTTGTTTTTTGTTTTTTTCATTTCATTTCAGATATATAGGACATTAAACCCAGAATTTAAGGCGATCGGCAAATAATGAGCTCTTTCTTTTTATCTATTATCAAATGGATTTTAAATATTTTCAGTAGTCTAAACCATAAAAACTATATACTGGTATGTTGAATCCACTGAAATGTTTGTCTGTAAGGTACCAAAATATCCAGATTTTTGCTTGTAATATGGTTTGAAAATGCATGATAACAAATTTTGTTTATTATCTCTGTGACAAAATCTTGCTGTCTCCAGCTGCAATGCTGAAGGGTCATAGAAATACTGGTGTCTGTGTGTCCAGTCATTGCCATTTTGATTAGACAAAATTTTCAGGAGTTATTGGACTTTGTTGAATTGGAACATGTACATGCTACACTATCATGACTATAAGAACACTTAGTGGACACAACTTCTGGGATACTGCTCCATGGATTTTGTTTGAATTTTGTCGCATTGTTTGCCACAGTTTGTAGTATAATACAGTTGCATAAGGTCTTCAATATCGGCTTAGTATTTTTAATTGTATTGGCAGTTTTGATCATATTTAGGCCAATATTCGAACGTTAGTTAATAATACTTTTATTGACTAACTAGTCCAATACGCTAGGCAAATATGGATTTTAACCAGTCCAGTATGACGTAGTGGATGGGTAAAAGCCGTATTGGACGGCTAAATCACGTATTGGATGGCTAGATTCCGTCTTGGCGCACTTTTGTATTTTGTATTGTATTGGCAGTTTTGATCATATTGCGCTGCCATTTTCATTTAAGAAATTTTACAGGAGTTATAGGACTCTTCAACTTTCTTATGGCAGCAGGGGACATATGGATATCTTGTTATTTGACATGTTTGAGTTGTAATCATTTTCAATGTTTGTTTTTATTTGAAAAAATAATTTTGTGTGCACCACATGATTCACGTTACTTCTTCATAGTCTGAAAAATGTATAGCAGTTATTAATTAACTCTTTATATTTATATAAATTCCGTGTTAGCATGAAAAACAAATAAAAAAATGTCTTTTTTCATTTGTTTTTCAAATGAAAATTTGAAAAAGTAAATTTTTAATCCCTATGATGATACCTGCCAGGCATGTTGAAACCAGTGATGTAACAAGATCAAGTGATTTGATTCTTATTAATGCCTGCACCTTGACTTTCTAAAAATTTTTTTTAGGTGACCTGCTCATCTTCCAGTAGTGAGTACAAAACATTAAAGAAAAAGTTTTATGAAACTATGCCCACTTCATCTGTAATAAAGCAGATAAAACGCATAGAGAATGGAGAACTCTGGATGAATTTTGTCAGGTATAGATAGAGAAGGGAAAAAAGCCCAATGATCTGCAATTCCAGTCTTTCCAAAGGTTCAGTTTTTTTTTCTGGACATTTGGTCCTATGATGATATACTATTTTCAGTTTGTTTGTTTGTTTGTTGGGGTTTAACGTCCGAGCAGCAATATTTCAGCTATATTCAGACAATGAACATGAAATGGATGATAAAATGAACATAAAATGAAAAAAAGAAAGGATGGGTCACAAGGATAATAGGGTCGACAAATTTTGATTACCACTGGAAAAAGGGGGAGATGGGTAAGGTCGGGCAATTTAGCCTCCTGTGGCGGAGCGCAAAGGTTCCTATTCCTATCGAATACCACAGCAGGGTTCTTTAACGTGCGAGGAACGTGGCATCTTTCCCAACACGGTGCACCACTATGGTTTGCGGTCAGGTTTTCCGTATTATAGCCTGACAACCCCAGCATGAAACACGCCAGGGGTACCCCATTCCACCACCTGAGGCACACATCCCAGTTGCTCTGTGGGCAGAGCGCCTAGCCCCCGGCTAGGTTTCTGAGCACTATTTAGTCGCCTTATACGACAAGCTTAGAGCTGCTGCAGGCCTATTCTTTTAACACCCGGACCTGCACTATTTTCAGTACCAAACCAAGTTTTACTGTCCATTTTGACCTGAATCAAGAATGACTAATATCAGAAATTTTCCACACTTCCGGTCTGGCATTCTGGATTTTTTTACTGGTCCTGTCACATTTTTACTGGTGATATCCTATGGTCTGACAAACCTTCGGAAAGACTGCAATTCAAAATGCATGCCTTAGTTTGTTTATTTTTCAATAAATTTTTAGGGTTTTTTCCATGCCTTATGTGAAAGTTGGGGGAGTATAAGAGGGTTTTCCCTTCGTCCATTTGTCCATTTTTTCGTCTGAAAATTTGGTTTCCTGGGCATAACTTTTGAATGCCTTCATAGACTTACACACTTTGATGCTTATGAGGTAAGGAAGAGACCTATTGATTTTTGGGTAAGAAGGTCAAAGGTCAAGGTCATACTTACTTAATTAAATATAATTTTTAGGCCAAAATTGATTTCATAGACATAATTGTTCCTCAAACATACACAGGCAAAGGTTTATGAGGTAAGGAAGACACCTATCAGTTTTGGGGTTAGTGTATCAAAGGTTGCGGTCAACCATACTTAATGTAATAAAATTTTTGGGGCATATCTTTTAAAAGCCGTCATAGACTTTCATCTGTCCCTCTATCTGTCCATTCTTCTGAAATTGGTTTATTGGGCATAACTTTTGTTTTTATTCCATGAAATATCTCTTTTGTTGCACGATTAGGGGACCTGGAGCACTGCTCTTGTTTAACAACAGTATTGTACTGAACTTTATCATGATGTGAATTTTTTAGGGATTAGATTTTGACAATTCAATATTTGAAAAAAAAAAACTCGCATAAATGAGATTTTATTATTATACAACACCAGTTGAAATATTGATTTACATGTAAAATGCTATTAGCTACATAAGTGCTGACCAGATTTTATGTTAATTTTTTTCTACATATAAATTAAGTCTGCTTTAGCTCACTAAGGCCATGTGAGATCTGTCATCACTTGGCATCCATTGTTGTTGTTGTCTTCTGCTGTCTGTTGTTAACTTTTCTTTAAAAATCTCCTTTGAAACCACTGAACAGAATTTGATAAAAGTAAGTGACAATCATCCTTCTACTCCCTAAATTGTGTTATTATTCCTCACCAAACAAACATGGCCCCTGTTACTAAAAATAGAACGTATAGTTCTGTTTACATCTCAAAAATCATAACAGGTGGATGAAGTCAGAGACATACTAGGCTCCTTGGTTCGAAGAGATCTATCATGAATATTTCAAGATAATCGATATACTGATTTTAGAGTTTTTATACTTTTGTTACCGATTTAACTTTTTTTTGGCAGTTTTTGTTTATCATTTGGAAAAGGAAAGCAGATTGATGATAAATGTAAAGTGATAAAACGTTCAGTATTTCAATATCTTTCTTCCGCACAAATTTCAGAAAAAAGTTTGCGGACACTCCTTGGAGTTATGGAAGTGTCATTTTTTACATTTTTATTAGTTTTTGCCTATCATTTAAAGAACGAAAGCAGATCGATGATTAATGTAATTTGATGAAATGTTCAGTATACATAAAAAATAAAATGAGAATAAACTAGATATTATGAGGCAGATTTAACCTGTAGGATGACAAAATTAAATATACTGATATTTTTTATGCCTTTTTCAGTTTCTATTTATGGTCCAGTTTTTTGTAAAATATGAATTATGGCCCCAGAAAGTGTCATTTTGACCATTTTCCCAGTCTTTGTCTGTTGGTAATAAAACAGTAGCAGATTTTTTAAATTAAAAAAAAATCTAGTGTGTAAAGATGTATGATTGTTGCAAACTTGGGGAAAAATTGTTGATTGCATTTTGTAATGATTTTTATGCACTTTTAGTCTGTTATTAGGTTAAGATAAGTAGAATGATGTACATAAAATGACAAAAAATACATACAAAGTAATATAATTAAATGACCAACTCAGACTCCTGTAACAACTGGGAGCATGGACCAGGTGCACCGGTAGGGTATGCGTCCTCTGCTTTTACAGAAAACCTGCTAAGTTGCTCACAAAAAGTTAAATCCGGGGTAATCAGGTGAGTGATTCAGGCTCCAGTGAGCCTCTTGTTCATATTTAGATTGACTATTACCATTCTTATTTTCGCTTTCATAGTACTTTGCCAATTCTTCCTTTTTTTTGTTTTGGTTTCTTAAAATCAGATCTGTTCTTTTTATGATATTTGTTGCCTTTAATTTACAGCAAGAAAGAAAAAATGAAAAGAAAGAAGAAAGTAGAAGAAATGTCAGAATTACAACTGTTCCATGGAACAAATGAACAATTTATTGATGCCATTAGTCACCAAGGTTTTGACTTCAGATTCAGCGGAAAGAAAGTTGGAGCCAAATATGGTAAAGGTAGCTACTTTGCTAAATATGCCAAGACTGCAGACAGCTATACAGATTATGGTGATCAAAAGCATATGTTTGTTGTTCGCGTCCTACCTGGTGACTTTGCGCTTGGGAGCAGTTCCTTTGTCAGACCTCCCCCTAGAAATCCCAGTGATCCATTTGAGCTATATGATTCATGTGTTGATAACTTACAGAATCCCATAATTCATGTGATTTTTACTTTTGATCAGGTATACCCTGAATATATTATAGAGTACAAAAAACATATTTAAGAAGCAGCATCTTGGAAGAATCTTGAAAAATTTTACTTTTTAATATTCAATATACGTGTAACTCCACTTGGTATATATTTTTAAATTTATGCCCTTCAAATAATACTTTAAACGTATCTATTTTCACAGCTGCTAATTTTGGCAGATCTCTCAAGGGAACATATTTTGCAGGTATAAAATTTCACAGCTTTTAAATTACTTGGCAGTTGGAAGTGTTAAAAATTAATTTCACATGTTCTTTTCTTTTGTCTACATGTACATATGTAAGATACATCATGAATATGTAGACCATAGAATTACTTGTTTACAGAGTAGAATTTTCGTTGGTGTGCATGTTTTTCCGCTCACTCTTTTTTTAGCAGGTTTTTGCTTTAATATATGATCAAGGAAAAAGTCAATTCCTCAGGATAACAATGGATCTCTGGTTCATCTTTCAAAATTATATACCATTTTCAGATGTATTGACCTCAGCACAATGGGTGTCAGCATTGCACACGGATGATATGATTCATTTCTGACTTACATAGGTTTTTATTTGGCCTGTTGATTTCATTAAAAGTCAACTTTTGTCAGGTTCTAGGTGTATGCATTGATAATACTACAGAGATAGAACATTCGAAGACCATTCAATAAATAGACTCAGGTGCAAATACAGATTTAGATACATTGGTACATGTGTACTGGCGATAAGAGGATGACAGCTATACATACCACAGTGTATGTGAAATGCAGTTATCTTCTGAGATCATGATTCCATTGGTAAACAGCATTCCAATTTACTGTAAGCACTTATTATTGCAAGCAATTATTTTGTGTTATTTTGGCCAGCAAGGAAAAATCTGAAAAATAATTGCTGTAATTAAGTATCTTTTTGATAGAATATATTTGTGAAAGAATGGTAGTAGCAAAACCAAACAACTGCAAAATTGGATTGACAATTTAATTGTGTAAATAAGTATTCACCAAAATGAATTGGTTTCCAGTAATCATTGCTTGCTGAAGGAGAAAAGAGGGTGATGAGGAACACTTAAGTAGCACTCCAGATATGAATCATGCAAAATGTGATTCATGGTTGGAAAGCCTGCATGTTTTTATTTTGGATATTTTGTTAAAAGTGCTTAAGTAAACATGAAATTACATGTGGCTTTTCATAGAAACCATCTTCATAAGAAATAAAAATTAAATAGAATGCACTGTTGAATTTAAATTTAATGGGTATAACTCATAAATGACACTTAAAAACAATAGAAACTATTGGATTTTCAATGTGAATTAACTTCTAGGAAGAGACAGATTAGAATGAATAATTATACATTTCATCATATAGACCTGTAAAGCAACTTTATAACAAAAAATAATGTGCAGCCTTTTTTGTGGCATATCACATGTTACTAAATGTGCACGATTCTTACAAAAACTACTACTTAAACTGTAGTGTTCACCACTGATTTTAATTTTAAAGTGCCTGTACCACGTAAGGACCATTGCAGTGGTTTCCGGTTTTTGCCGTTTGTTATACAGACTTTTGACTACTGCCTAGTTTTTATCAGTTTAATAATTTGATTACTACCTTTTCTTTTAATAGGTTATTTTAGATCATTTATGCAGTTATGACTCATCCAATTCATTTATGATTTGTATGGCCAGCTATATTTTAATAGTTTAATTTAGCCATTTAACACATAATCCCATCCAAAATCATCCCTATGCATACATTTGTTACAAGTTAAGATATTGGAATTTAGTTCCTTCATAATCAAATTACACTAAGTCAGTAAACAGCTTGCCAACATACATTTAGTTTTTCTTGAGTGACTTGTTTATCTCCTATTTTATGTGTATCTGATAACATAATTATCTCCACTTTGTCTGCAAACTGCACTTCATATCAAACAACATAGACAATTGTCAATTCATTTTATCTTGTTTTGTTAATAAACATGATCCAAACATGATTTCTTTCATTTTCATGTTTAGTGGAGGTCAAATTAAAAAAAAATACATTATCGACTGATGATACTTTCTGTCAGTTTTTATAAGAATAACAATGGCATACCTTAAGTGCCAGAAAGGTGCAGTCATGGAACAGCTATTGGTTATAAAGATTGTATTGTTTTATGATCCGTGTGTCAAAAGAATAGGCCTGTAGCACTGCTGGCTAGGGCATGCTGTCGGTTGAATGGGGTACCCCTGACATGTTGCATGCTATAATACGGAAAACCTGACCGAAAACCATATGGCAATCAAAATTTGTGGTCCTCATTGTCATTTAATCATATTTTCATGTTCATCATGTTTCATGGATATAGCTGAAATATACCTATACGTCTTCATTACATTTTAAATATGTCCATAAAGGTCTTTTAAGTATCTTTTGTTTTAATCATGCATGAAGGAGGTAGACATAACAAAATGAAATCAGTTACTTTGATGCTTACATGAGATTGATGTAAAATGCTGAATGAAACATTCCAATGATTTCTAAGAGTTGTGTCCCTTACCCTAGGTCTACCTCCTTACGTCAGCTTTTTTTTTAATAGGTTTGTACATTGCACAAGGTTGAATAGAAACATTTTCAATTTGGGATACCATACCAGTAATCCACCTTTGTTTAATTTATCATTGCTTCAGACTCTAATCATATTGATCATAATTGTTAGTTATCATCATCATTTTAATGTTCTATCCATGTAGATTTTTATAGGATAGTATACTGAAAAGGGAATTACAAATTTAATGATAATGCGTCCCGAGAAATGCAAGTATATAAGAAGGGAGAGACCTTGCTCCATGTTCAAGTCTCTGCTGTTTTTCAGCTTGAGAATACACTTTGATTATATATCCTTTTTTTGTAATGTAAATTTCATTTTGTAGTGAAGGGAATTTTCTTAATTTTCCAAATGGAATATATATTTACTGAACTACATGTACATAACTAGCAGTGACATCTAACTACATGTGAGTTACCATAGCAAAGTTTTATGATGTTTTTTGCGTCGAAGTCCTAGAGTTAAATTGAGAAAATAACATTAAAACTTGTTAATTTAAAAATGTTTCATAAGTCCGTAATCTACCTATTGAATACTAAAAGGTTATGATACATTTTAGTGTACAATACAGGAAAATATAAGAATCCAATACAGGCTTCCAGTACAGTTTGGACTTCAGTAATGTGCACTTAACTGTCATAATCAATTCAATGATATTAAACAGCTACCTTCGACATATATTAGTGAGCATTATTTCATGTTGATTTTTTTAGTATGACCTTGTATCTCGAATACAAAATCCTTATTTTTCTTGCCAGTAATTTACTAAAGTATTGTTATATCATACAATACTTGTTTTAAACCATGTTTAGTAATGTGCATGCGAGAAATGTCCCCATTAGTTTTTTTTTCTTTGCTTTTTTGGGTCATTTTGATAAAAGTAGCAACTGTTGAATCCATCCAATGTTTTGTTTTAAGTTTGGTACTGTAGTCGTCTCTATGCACAGAAATAAGTGATTGAACTGTCCAGGAGACTGTGATTTGGTAAACCCTTTTATTTCAAACTTTTGACATTCGAGCAAAGAGGTATCTTCATTGCTTGCAAGTCTTGATCAATGTAGAAGGCTGCATTGCGTTCTGTAATGTTTTTATTATAAAATAGTATTTTCAAGGTAGTTGTTCCAAAGCGCATTTTAATACTATATTTCACTAAAAGATAAAAAGCAGATCTACTTGCTGTTCCAGTTCTACGGATTGTGAAGTGAAGTTTTTAAAAATTCTTGAAAAATTCTTCTCATCCTTTTTAGTCAGGGATGGTATCCGAATTTTTTACCTCAAACGAATTTGTTATAATGAATGTATCTGATAACCATGAAAATTCACTTCAAGAAAATATTGCCATGGGAAAATAACTTCTGAAAAAAGTCATCAAAAGTAAAAAAAAAAAATCTTCAATTTTATACATAGCAGATAACTGATAATTGTTGTACATTTGATATTATTAATGTATAAACTATTTTTTGCTAAATAAAATTGTATTCTATAGTGATTCTTGGGATACTCATTAACTTTAAGCTACATAAGATAAAGCTATGTATACATTTAGGCAGTCGTAAGTGATTTTGTTTTTAGAAAATTGGATTGCTGTAAAATATTCTAGTTATACATTGAGAATAATACATGATCTATCCGTTCGAGTTCCGTCGCAGTTATGTAGGTTCCTAATTGGTGGATATATTTTAAATTTGGTATGTAACTTAGAATAGATGGGTATACATTTTAAAGTGATTTTGGTGCTACAACCATTAGGATAATGCGTGCGATGATGTATCATTTTGAAGTAAATTAAGTACAGATTTTTTCAAGAGTTTCTGTTTAGTATTACATGTATCTTTGATTTTTGTATGTTTAGTTTTTTTGGAACATAATTAATATTGTTGCTCCACGAGTTATGGTATGTAGTGATTTTTATCATGTATGCCATTTTTATGTTGATTTTTCGAACAAGGTGTATCCATAGTACTGGAAATGGTGGGGGCATAAATAGAATTGAAGGCCAAATGAAGATAATAAATAATATATAGTAGAATTATTGCATTTGAGGAGTAGTGCAAATAGTATTTTCCCCAAAGTTAAGGAATTGTGGTCCTTAATCTCTAGGCTAACTTCTCTAGGCTTTAATTCACTTTCTTTGTGCCCTTTAGAAAAGTATGTTCGTCGACGAAAAGACAAAATTCAATACAGGGTGATATGAATTTTATACTAGATTGTCAGTTCTGCTATTTATGTCATTTTAATCATTATATTGTTTTGTTGATGATGTTCGCTGCTCGTGTTCAACCATTTGTGTCAGATATTCGGAATCCTATTTTTAGTTTTATCCAATTTTTAACCTAAATATTCTTTTTTGCCTGGCTACCCCACTTTTCTGTTCATAATTTCATTGAACACACCTTCAAATGTTTGATGGTTTTTACTAGATAAAACCTACTATCACAAAACCTATGGAAAATTAAAAAAATCATTTTCCGGCCAAATTTCGATTGCTTATATCTCAAAAACCAGCACACTCACCCGTCAAATATTTCTTCTTATATTGTTCTAGTATGAAAGATAAAACATTTCACAACCCTTAGAAATTCTTTTTATTCGCAAATAGAGCAGCGAACATCCGCAAGACAAACATTTCATAGTTTCTAGCCTGTGTGAAAATTCACGAATTATGCAATTTTATAGCTCATGCATACATTTCATGTTTTAATGCTGATAAGAAATATGCTAGTGCAATTTATCAACTTGGTTTTGTTTAAACTACGTTGCTATTTGTGTGTGTTTATGTGATATTATGGTTTGGTTTTGGTTTCTGTTTATTTCGTAGATATATCACTTTTAAAAAGGAGAGATGCAATCATATTAGTTTTATTTGACAGTAAGATATTATCCTTGATAAACTGATGTAGTTTAAGATACATAGATTATTGTATGGGTTTCAAAAGGTACTGTCTGAACCCTACCTACATGTACTATACCAGGTGCTATGCCATGGGCCACAAACTTAAAAAACATACATAAGTGAAAGTATTTTCTCCACTGTTTGCGACGTCATAAAATCTTAAGACGTTGATTGACGTTACGATTGGTTAAAGAATATATTTTGAATTTTGTTTTTTAAATTATGAGGACCCCGTGCAGGTCCATGTGTTAAACGAATAGGCCTGCAGCAGCGCTAAGCTTGTCGTAAAAGGCGACTAAATAGTGCTCAGAACCCTAGCCGGGGGCTAGGCGCTCTGCCCACAGAGCAACTGGGATGTGTGCCCCAGGTGGTGGAATGGGGTACCCCTGGCGTGTTACATACTGAGGTTGTCAGGCTATAATACGGAAAACCTGACTGCAAACCATAGTTGTGCACCGTGTGGTATTCTCCCGGAGTAGGAACCATAGGGCTCCGCCACAGGAGGTCAAATTGCCCGACCCTACCCACCTCTCCCTATTTCCAGTGGCAATCATCCATTTCATGTTCATCGTCTGAATATAGCTGAAATATTGCTGCTTGGACGTTAAACCCAAACAAACAAACAAACATAAATTATGAGGTGCTGAGGTCTGATATTCGATAAAAGCAAATATAAGTACGGCCAAATGCAATTTACAGAGTAATCATCCATTGCTTATGAGTGTATTTTTTGAAAGAAAGTAAAAAATACCAGTATTTCTGGTCAAGAAAGTTACATGGAGAAGTTGGAATTTCATAATATTTAATATGATTATATAAGGACATAGAGTTAAAGATGAAATAGATACGATAATGTAGCCCTCCATCCACATGAACTATTAAAGATATATTTATGATTACGTAAATTTCAACACAACGTATATCGCCAATCAAGTAGTATTAATATTAATACCACAAACACGTGGTATCAACTAATACTGTATAATGGTGTAGAATCGATCTATGTTTATATTACAATTTGTCAAGAAATTGTGTGTATTTTTCTGTGATTTTGTTATTTTTGATGCATTTTTGAGTGCTTCGTTATTATATATAAATAATGTACGTAATTAGATCAGTTTTTTTTGTGTCAAACTGAATGCAATCTTATTTTTGTTTAAATTCGATATTTTTTAGATAAAATTTAATCTAGTCATCTCTGAGCACTGTCAAATGTTTTGGCTCAAATGGCCTATTTATGAACTAAAGTCTTGGATTATTTTTTTTTAAATCTGGTGAAAAACAAAGTCTGGATGCATTTTCTTAAGAGAAGAAAAAAATGCCTCTATTTTATGAGTATACTAAAGGAGGAATATGTTCAATGGGTGCTGGTTTTACTGCCGTTCCTGCGTCCATTTTTCTGTCCCTAAACCATTAATTAGAATTCCTCCGAAAAAGTACATGTTTTTAAACAACTTTTGATGAAATCAGTATGCCAGTGAAATCCAAACAACACATGAAAATACATTTACATGCTATTTACATGTAACAACAAGTGAGTTCCTTCACTTTTTGAGGATTTAGAGAACCATTGAAAATGAATTCTTTCACCATGTGAGAATTCAGAGAAATCTCCTGGTTGAGAAACCTCGCACAAATGCTTTTAACAGTGATGTTGATTGCTTAGTATCCCCACTATTATTATCATAAAATGAGAAATAAGTTTTTTGAAATCAAAACATGATTAACTTCATTTCTAGAATTCTAGTTTCAAATTTATTTTCTTAAATTATTAAAGTGAACATCTGCATAAACTGAAGCGTGCTGTTCAAGAAATTTGGTTTAGTCAGATGTCACTGTGTTTCATGATAAGAAATACCATATAACATGCCATCCTGGAGAGCACATCTCAGTGCATTTAAGGTATTTGCCAAATAACATAAATTTATGACTACTATGTTGTACATAAAATAAGTGGAATCAGACGTCTGAATTCAAATAAGTTGTATTAAACAGCGGTGGACCCAGAAAAAAAGGATTCCGGGGATTGACACCCCCCCCATATTTTGGCGAAAAAAAATGTGAACATTTTTTACATTTTGTGCGAAATTTGGGTAAAAAAAAAGAAAATAATTTTACATTCATTTTAGAAGCTTCTAGTTCGGAACCCCCTTTTATAAATGTCTGGATCCGCCTCTGAAACCATTTGTGATTCAGGGCAATCGGGTGTTAAAATGAAAGTGGATATAATACGACTTTATACATGTTGTACAATAAAACATTTTGTTGTCGATTTGTTTATTTTTCCGTTAGGCTCCACATCAGAATAATTATCCAATTTAGGAAATTTATTAAAAATTGCAAGATCTGTTGCCAAAATGAAATAACACATTTCAAGTTTTGTTTTTCTCTGGCTATTTGGTTAGCTAAGTTATCCCTATTCTATATTCCTTGAAGTATTTAAATTCTACAGCTCCCATTTACACCATAACACTATCCCCCATTCTTCCATAGCTCCATCGTCCCCATCCCTATACCAATTCCCCGTACAAAATTCCCATTCCTCATACATTGCCATTGTGTGTTTCTCCATGCAATTGTTACATTATCAAATAACTAGTAATTTATATATTTAGTTTTTGATTTCTTGTTTTTAGTTTATTTTACTTTTTATTTATTTAATTATTTTTCAACATTTAAATATTATTTTGATTGAATAGGATATAATTTGATACAGTCGTATAGATATGTTTAACTGATTTCTAATTTCCCCATTCCCTATTCAAAATTTCCACGTCCCATCCTCTATATACAAGTACCATAGAATGGAATATTTACCTGATACAAGTACTATAAATATTGAAGATGCCCATATTAATCATATCTAGCTATCTGTTTTAAGTGGAGAATACTTGTCTTGCAGAAACAAAAGTCTTTAAACATTTAACAAATTATGATTCTCCAAACGTGTTTTCTGGGTTATATTGCTACAATATTGAAGTCATCACTACAGAAGTTCTATGGTCGTCATCATGAACTCGTGGATCGTTATGGTGTATCCATCTGCACCATGAAAACTGATTTATTCAACGGGTCATAGCTTTCCTTTCCTCGTTTGTCTACCCCGGACTTGACTTTATTTGAGCAACTTTATGGGAGTTTCTAGAAAAGTAGAGGACGCTTACCCTACCGGTGCACCTGGTCCATGCTCCCAGTTTTTAGTGGAGTCCGAGTTGCTCATTTGCTTGTATTACTTTGTATGATTTTAGTTACTTTATGTTCTTTGTTGTGTATGTCTGTTTTCCATGTCTGGTCTTTGTCCCTGGATTGCATTCTTTTGATTACCGCTATAACCTTGGTTCCCTTGATTACTCTTTCCTATGGATTTTCCCGCATTGATGTCCTACTATTTATTTATAGTTTTGGTAAATAGTTAATGTAATTTTCACGCATGTCTTACATTGCACGATACCTTTTCTCTAATTGCCAAATTAAACTTTTAATTTAAATAACGAACTGGGAGCAAAAGTGAACACGTACAATGATGTCTAAAGCCTGTTATCATGATATAACATTGTTGTACAGATAAATCGACCCGTCTGATAATGTTACTAAATGTTACTATTAGTATATAGTCAGTATGTACCTATAAAAATATAAAATATATTTGTGATAAAAATAAAGGTAAATGTCACGAGAAAAATGCATGTTTGTAAAATCAAAAATTATGAAGATTATCTTTTAAAAGACCTTGAAATGGAAAAACTTGACCTTGAAGTTCAAAATCTTGCTTTGTTATGTTCGATTGATTTTTTAGCAGTACCAGTTTTAACCTGCTATCTTAAAGAGATTGAGAGAGTAATCAAGGGAACCAAGGTTATAGCGGTAATCAAAATAATGTAATCCAGAGACAAAGACCAGACATGGAAAACAGACATACACAACAAAGAATATAAAGCAACTAAAATCATACATACAAAGTAACAAAAGCAAATGAGCAAATCGGACTCAATTAAAAACTGGGAGCATGGACCAGGTGCACCGGTAGGATAGGCGTCCTCTGCTTTTCTAGAAACACCTGCCGAGTTGCTCATAACAAGTCAAGTCCGGAGCATTCAAACGAGAAAAGGAGAACTATGACCCGTTGAATAAATCAGTTTTCATGGTGCAGATGGATACACCATAACGATCCACGAGTTCATGATGACGACCATGAAATTTCTATAGTAATGATTTCAATATTGTAGCAACATAACCCTGTTCCAGAAACCTATTTGTAAGAGTTCTTGCACGATACAAAAAGTCCGCGTAGTCTCAGCAAGCTCTGGCATAACGTATGAGTTGTGATATGAACACTCCATACGCAGGTACTGAAGGGATGTTGCCACAGATGAAAGGAAAGTTTGAATTTTGAATGAAATGTCATCACGTTTGTCGTAAAGTGTGGTCAATAGTTTTCCTTTACCATTGATTTCTAAGTGTAGGTCAAGATATGATACTGACTTAACAGTGTCTGTAGTATCCTTTATCTCAAGTTCTTTGGGCTAGATGCGATGTATCAAATCTCCGAAATTAGGATTGATTATAGATAATACGTCATCTATATAGCGGAAACTGAGGTTAAAGGATCTAGCTAAACGATATTCTTTTATCCGGATCAGACCAGCTATAAAGTCAGTCTCATAGGAGTGAAGGAAAAGGTCAGCAAGTAAAGGACCACAATTTTTTCCCATTGGAATGCCGACAGTTTGTTGAAAAACACGTCCACCACACTGGACAAATATGTTGTCGATTAAAAATTCCAGCATTTTGTAAACATCTTCCTCTGTATATTTGAAGATGATTTGGAATTATCTCTTACAAAGTATGAGGAATCTCTACCAAGACCTATATATTTGTATCTAGGTGTACCATCGTTTTTGGAAAAACAACGATGTAGGATGTTTTTTTTTTAATTCTGGATTTTAACTGAGTATGGGGAATAGATGTATACAGTGTTGAAAAATCATAGGTTTTAATGCTATTATATTCAGATAATAGTCTTGAACTGATTGTCTCCAAAAGATCTTTCGAATTTTGCATGATCCACATTGAATTAATACCACTACGGGAGTAACAAGTATTGTGGAAGGACTGTAGATCCTCTTTGACAGTTGTGAGTATAGAAGTTAAAAGTTTTGAAAGAGGTTTGGTGGTGCATTTTGCAGATCCAGCTATGTAACGTTGTTTGTATGGATTCTTGTGGACTTTAAGAATCCAGTACATAGTCGGTAAATCACAATCATCGTCCTTGGTAGGATATATATAACTATCCTTTTAGAATCAAAATAAATCGTTAAAACTCGATTTTATCATTGTCTTAAATGGGCTAGCCTTAGAAATCGCTTTACCGCGTAACAGTTTATAATATTTAAGTCTTTTTTTATTTCATTTAATATCTTCTTTCTCTAAATAATTGTGACAAGAATGTTTAACTAAACATATATTTCAAAAAAAGAAACAGAACAATGTATTTATGCTTTTAATCAAATATTTGTAACCTTTTGGGTGTGTTGTTTTTATTTCTCTATGTGCAAATAACGTTTTATCTCTGTAAGTTAATCATTGTTCACCAAACATTTACAAAGCGGCTTTAGTGTCATTAATGTTATATATTTTTTAGAATTATTTTAATTGTAAAAAATGAATGCAGTTACAGATAGACAAATAGAAACAAGATTGAGTTAATTTGAAGTTTAAAGACAGTTTTGAAATCATACCTAATATTTAGTAAATCCATTATTCGAAGATGACGCTGAATGTACATACTTTTGAATTTTAATTCAAAAACATAGAAATTGAACTTGATATTGAGATAACCAAATCAAAGTCAATATTTTACTACATATCATATGGAATATGTAGGGATTTTTCAGGATTTAAAAACAAATAGTAAATTTATGATAACTTTATATGAGGAACGCTTAACTGACATTCTTTCATATATCAAAACGCAAATTTGAATTTGGGGTCTTTTTACTTTTTATCTTGCAGTAAAAGAAAACAAAAACAAAACAAAATTGAAATAATGAACATCTTCTTTCCAACAATTTTGGCAAAATGACGTTAATTTGAATGCAATATATGATTTTACACATTTTCTTTTCTTTGCTAGTTGTCTTATTTAAACTACTTATTTTATATTATGTGTTCGGTATTTGAATAACATTGTGTCATCTTATTAATTGATAAAACAATTATAGGCATAATAGTTTCAATATGAAGTGTGATGCTAGTGCTGGACCTGACTTTTTACCATTGTTTTACAACACCAAAACACCGTTTTCATAGGTCAGTGTGAATTGGATACCACACATTTAACCATTAATAATAGTTCTTTTCTGACCAAGTGATGAACGTTTTTTTTTAATTCAAATTTCTCAAAGTAATTTACCTGTGTGATCATTTAATCACGTGATATGTAGGTAACTATCTAACTAAAGCTAAAACGATATTATAGTTTCAACATTCTATCCTGAATATTTAAAATCTAACAGGTTTTCTTTCAGTCATTTATATTATTTAAAAATACCTTGAACAGTTGCTTGATTGCGTTCAACCACGAAATAAGATATATCTATAAACAGATTTTGCTGTTATTTAGGGAATATAGTAAAACACTGCATACGAACCTGTTATCATGTTTTTAGTTTTTTTTTGTCGTGTTGTACCTGTCTAGATAACTTGAATAAAGTCAAAAATTAAAAAAACATGCCCATGTTCAACAAATGTGAATTTATTTTATACTAACACCAACTGAATACCTAGGGATAATTCACTGTTAACAAAATGATGGAAACTATTTTCATGTCATATGTCAGACACCTGTAAGTATTTTTTGTTTTAACTTATTGATTCAAATGTTGACTTAACTGTTTCAACACATCTGTCTAAGTTCGCTTAATTACAATATATTTCTCTGGTGTATTACATTATCATCGAGCAATACAAAGTTTCGTATATAACTTACTGGCATATATAAATCATTAAAATGCAACATGTTTGTATCAATTCGTTCGATTTGTTAATGCCATAATAATCTACCGAGGGAAACTGGTGGGAATGTACCTAAAACTAAATATTTCCAAAATTCATTGTATTGGTTTAAATAAAAGTTGATATGATAAACCGAAAAACTTTGATACATAATTGAAAATCTACAGCACAACATTTGTTTTCAAATATTTGTAAATTAAAAAAATATGCATTTTTAATTTTCATTGCAATTCATACATACATTATCAAAAAGGATTTTGATTTATATCATTTATTCAGAGTGCATAATCTAATTTTTCATAAATCTAAATACATGCAATTTAAAAGAAGAGGGGTAAATTTTTGACAACATTTGTTTTATGAAATAACCGTTGGTTATACTAAATATCACTTAGATGTGTAATTTAAGCATGCAACGTTATAAAATAAGAATTGTATTATAGATAAATATATTGAAACCAAAATGCATGATTGTACTTAGAAGTTACAATTTTAGCTTGTAGAAAATCAAACTTGTATATTGCTTCAGTATGGTGGGTATAACTATTGTCAACAATGTTTCATCGTCCCTGGGTTACATTCTCTTGATTACCGCTATGACCTTGGTTCCCGTGATGACTCTTTCATCAAAATAAGAGTTTTTCTAATTGTTTATTGCTGTAATACGTGTACAATCAACGCAACGCACAATTTTGTCCACTTTGCTGTAGTAATGAAGGATGGGTAAGAAAGATTTAACTGCCATCAAAACTTGATCATTTATTTTAATGCTTTGTTACATTTCTTGCCAATTTGATGTCGTACAAAGGCAGTAATACTGACCAGCTACAAATGCTCCGATTATTACCAATGAATTTTCACTAGTATTTTGAACATAAATATACAGTTTGAAATGAGAGTTTCATTTACAAATTAGAGCAGATAACCATCCTCATACGTAAGATTTGCAAGGAACGATGATGATAAAGATAAAATCGCTTGAAAGGTGTAAAAAATATACTTTAATAGTTAGTTATACTATCTATGCTCCGAACTTTGCGTAGAGATTTGATTACATTATTTCAAAAATTCCTGTTCATTAATACAGGTGCATCACAACTTCCTTGAATTTAAATCAATGTTTCAAGTTATCTTATTATTATTTTATTTATTTATTCATTTATTTATTTATTTTTTATATTTTTTTATAATCAATTATTTTATCTGTAAACTGAATTTGTAATAAAAAAAAATTAAAAGGAAAATAGGAGATGCCGTAGTATTTTTTACAAATGTAATTGCTAAAATTTTTACCAATGAACAATTGAACTTTTTCAGGTCGCCAAACGGTCTTAAATGATTGGCAAAATCGATAACACTAAGCAAGCTAAAAATGGTCCGTAGATAAATGATAAAATACTTTTCATAAAAGATGAAAATCGATCAATTTATAGAAAATAAAGCGTAAAACAATTACAACAGACATACAAAAACAACAACTACGGGACTACAGGATCCTGGTTTTGGACAAATACGGATTGAAAGAAGCGTTTAAGAGCTTAAACCTCGTGTATCTTCGGATCTTCGGTACTTGATGGATAAATACAACAACAAACTATAAAAATCTGTCGCATTTAGATTTATTTCTTGGCATCAAGAGCGAATAACTCAACACATAGAGCAAAAGAATATATCTCGAAAGAGTACTTGATGTTTCTTTAAGCTAGTTCAAAATCGAAAAGCAACTGGTAAGCACACCTAGTTTTCTCAGACAAAAAAAATATCAGTTAAGACGCGTCCAACATAATTTAGTAAACATATATTGAAAATGTCAAAGAAAAACAATGGTTTCGTGCAATTGCAAAGTTTTGATTTAAATTTTTAATTTGTTTTACAGATTCATTAAAATAGAGTCAATTTTTGGAACCAATAAAAACACAATTCAAATATTTAGATAAATTTTACGGTTATCTTAATTTTTCTAGACCCAAAATCTTTCTGTTTAAAATTTCGAGCTTTATTTATTATATTACTGTTAAACTTGGAAGGGAAATTTCACTTCTTATCAAGTAACACCAAGTATAACAAAACTTCAGCATCAAATAATTATATGTACGAAAGAAAGAGTCATCAAGGGAACCAATATATAGCGGTAATCAAAAGAATGTAATCCAGGGACAAAGACCAGACATGGAAAACAGACGTACACAACAAATAACATAAAGTAACTAAAAACATACATATAAAGTAACAAAAGTAAATGAGCAATTGAATTGAGTAAACTAGTTTATGGTTACAAAATCTTTGACTTAACAGTTTACTGGCGATACAAAAAATGTGTTCATTGGTCTAAAACAAAGCTACAAACACGGGCATATAAATATTTCTGCAAAAAAGTATGCTGTATAACTACTTGCATGATTTGTTTTAAGTTACAAGAAATGTTCAGTGTATTTTAATAGGAGTGTCCATGTTGAGTGTATCATCAATAGGAGTGTCCTCGTTGAGTGTATTATTAGTAGGAGTGTCCTCGTTGAGTGTATCATTAATAGGAGTGTCCTCGTTGAGTGTATCATTAGTAGGAGTGTCCTCGTTGAGTGTATCATTAGTAGGAGTGTCCTCGTCGAATACGTTATTAATAGGGTGTCCGCGTTGAGTTTACTTAGACAATATCATTGCTTTATATATATATATATATATATATAGTCTCAGAATGTGACGACTCTATTCGCTACACTGCTCCATCGGATCAAATTGATACAGGGAAGATAACGTAAACTTATATAAGGGTCTGAAAAATTCCCAACGATGGTAGAACTGTCAAATTTACGAAGCAAATTTTTGGTCGTTTCTTCCGCAGGACTCGAACTCGTACCGCTGTGACAGCTATGGCAACACCGCCTGCACTAAGTCCAGCGCCCTAGACCACTCGGGCAGCTAGGCTATATAAAAAATATAGCTTTCGCTGACCGGGTGATTCCTCTTCGTAGGATTAATCTAGGGCTGTAACTTAGTAAACAATGTAAGGTAGTAGGGGACAGTTCATCTAGGTGTTATTATGTAGGATAGAGGATCAAATTAATGATGCATGTCACAACAAATCAATATTATACAACGTCTCAGAATGTGACGACTCTATTCGCTACACTGCTCCATCGGATCAAATTGATACAGGGAAGATAACGTAAACTTATAGAAGGGTCTGAAAAATTCCCAACGATGTCAGAACTGTCAAATTTGGGAAGCACAGATGTCACAGCGGTACGAGAGTCCCGCGGAGGCAACGACAAAAAAATGTGCTTCTCAAATTTGAAAGTTCTAACATCGTTGGGAATTTTTCAGAGCCTTCTATATATATATATATATATATATATATATTAATTTTTTTTTGTTCAATATTTAGATATTATTTTGTTTGAATAAGATTTAATTTTTATATAGTGGTATAGATATGTTAAGACTGATTTCCCCATTCCCCTTATTCAAAGTTCCAATGCCCCATCTGCTATATGCGTGTGATATAGAATGGAAAGTTTATTCGACAAATACGGTAAATATTGAATATGCCTATATCAATCGTATCTAATTATCTGTGGATAGTATTTATCTTGCACGAGCAAAAATATTGAAATATTTGACCAATTATAAGTCTCCAATCGTGTTTTCCTGGTGAAAACTGATTTATTCAACGGTTCATAGTTTTCCTTTCCTCGTTTGTCTACCCCGGACTTGACTTTTTATGAGCAACTCGGCGGGTGTTTCTAGAGAAGCAGGGGACGCTTACCCTACCGGTGCACCTGGTCCATGCTGCCAGAGTTTTAGTGGAGTCCGAATTGCTCATTTACTTTTGTAACTTGGTATGTATGATTTTAGTTACTTTATGTTCTTTGTCCCTGGATTGTATTCTTTTGATCACCGTTATAACCTTGATTCCCTTGATTACTCTTCCTATGGATTTTTTATTCTTTGATACCATGCGTTTCATTTATAACATGTTTTGGTAGATAATGAGATTTCCACGTGTTTTATATTACACTGTCCTACATTGCACGATACTTTGTCTCTTTTGGCCAAATGAAATTCTTAAATATAAATAATGGATCAGGAGCAACAATTAACACAACCAATGATGTCTTGAGTCAGTTATTATGATATAAAATTGTTGTACTTGTGAATCGACCTGTCTGATAAACGATTTGCTTACGTGCAGGTAAATATGCTATCACCTGACAACAGCTATACGTGTTAAAATGTTTCCGTATGGTGTGTACATTTAAACATCTTCCGGTCGTTATTTTCTTTCTAGAGAGGTGATTTTATTATTGTGAGCATTTGATTATTTATCTCAGGAAGCGTAAGTGAATTAAGTTTTTTTCATTAAAGACAAATATGCGTTTGTTGAACCCACATGAAGCAATATAGTTTTATATCTTGGTAGCAATAAAAATGATATAAACACATACTTTAACACACTTTATTACAAATCAACCAATTTGTTTTACACCACTCATTTCAGTAGCGGATTAGAAGGGGGTTACGGGAGCAGAACTCCCCCATTTTCATTGTGAAATTTTGAAATGGCCAAATAAATAAAATAACAGCCTGAAACCCTCTTTTCAATAACCAACAGGTCTGGATCGGCCCTGAATATTTTATGTTCTTTTCTGATGTATTTTAAAATGAAATTAACAGAAAGAGAATGTGAAAATGAATACTTGTTCAAACTTCTATTTATGATTTCTTTTTTTTTTGCCTTATTTAGACTATGAACAAATCTTAACATGTCTCACAGATGGCCACCAAAGCCTGACAGGCAGTTACAACGATTTGATCTTCAGATTGCAAAGGCTGCTCTAAAATATTTATGTGAAACCGAAAATCGTCAGTCCTCTCTAAAGAACCTTAAAGATGAAGTCGAGAGCATCTGTGGAAGGCAGTTTAAGTTTTCAATATTATCCGTTTTGAAAAAATTCGACAATAATTTCATAATAGTTTGCGATGATCACAATCGAAACACAATTCGACCTAGAACCACACTTCAGCTGTGCCCTAAACACTGTGGGTACTCTGGAAATTGCAAAGGACGTTGCAATAAATTACACATTTGTAAATTCTTTTTGCTATCACACTGCAAAATCGTTCCACAGTCAAAATGCAAATTTGGACATGCTGTGGACTCAAGCCACAATCGTCGCCTTATTGAGTATCACGATTTAGAAGATTTGGAATTAGGGCAACTGAGAAATCTGTTCAGAAATTTAAACAGTCGAAACAGGGTGACCAAGCCACCGATCTGTAAATATTACAACACAAGTGGATGTACCAAGGGCGATAACTGTAAATTTCTACATATCTGCATCACATATGTGAGACAGGAATTATGCGGACAAAGATGTGCGAAAAATCACAACATATGTCATCCCCAGGTCAAAGGTAAGAACTTAGCACTTGCAGTAAGCTCATTGTATTAATATTCCAATAATACCAAGTTAACAGAAAAAAATAATTGTGTAAATCCGAATTGGAAAAAAAAGGAGTACTCAATTTTTGAATTGTTAATTCAACATTACTGCCCTCAGTAAAGGGTTCTTTCATGTCAAGGTTTAATTAGAAAGGTCAACATTCGATACTATCGACAATTGGTAACGTTACAATCCTTGTTTAGCTTGATATTGTGAAATATCATCGCTTGAAGATATTTAGACTTTTTCCTCCCTTTTTTTCTAATACATGTATTTTGAATATTTTGTTGAAATGAAGTCGGCCAATGAATAGATGAACAAACAATTTAAAATAAAACAATCACGGCTCAAGTGATTGGGCTTTAAGAGTTCATTATTCTTATTCTTTTCATTATTATTATTATTCAGGTATTTTCGAGATTTATGGTATTAACACGAAGTTAGATGCAGGGACTGTCTTGTCCCAGTTTCGTTCATGTTACTACTACGATGATGACTCCGATTCGAGTGACAGCGATGTAGACTCAACGGATAGCTCAATGTCTGAATCCGATGACAGTCTAGATGAATGGGGTGGTGGTCACTCCAAACATGGTGGGTTATTGTCATCAAAACCAGGTGAAGGTAGATTTAAAAAGAATAAAAGTGGGCGGAGACATCCACATTCACAAGAGAGTCATTGTTCAGGCGATTGTAATTACTACAGTTTCGAGGATTGTTTTAAGTCGTCTGACGACAGTAATTATCGTGGTGGTCGACGCAAGTCAAGATTTTCGCGAGGTGACATGTCTAGGTACTGACAAAATTGTTCTTTAGCAAGCTAATTAAATTGTATTTTGTGTTTTTGTAAGAAACTTTTGGTTTAATCTCCTTCATTGTGTACAATGTTATGTTGTTATTTACTGTTTAAATATTTATTTCACAGATCATGTATGGTCTATTTAAGGAGATATAACTCGGGTAAGGGACACAACGCTTTCACATCATTGGAACGAACGTTTTTATTCAGCATTTTACGTCGATATTATGAAAGCATCAAAGTAACTTTGATTGATTTCATTCTGTTTTAAATAAAAGCTTGATAGACTTTGTTGAAATTGAATATGATACAAACATATCATTTATTCCAAGAATCTAACAATCTAATACAAAATGGTTTTAACGTAAACGTTTATTTCATAACTTTCCGTTACATATCTATCTAACTATAGGAATGAATGTAGTGAATAAGTCAACAATACAACAACCAAAAAGGAAAATGACAGCTCAAAGCCACCCAAGGGTCTTCAACAGTTTGTAGCTTTGTTCTATGAACTGTTGTTTCCCTTTCTAACGAAATAAACTTTTTGGGGAAGTTGATGAATACTATTTACTAATCACTTTCTTTTAATACACTATACTTTTAACTAAAATTTTCCTTCTCAACGTTTTATGTTTCCCGTTTTCTTACATGTGATCCAACTCAAACAACATTATACGATTCCCATTGAAGAGCTAAATCGAATCCATGTTTGGTTCAAAGGTTTGGAGGTCAGTTGTCACTACATGATTTTACATTCGTTTCAAACCCTGATTCCAAAAGCGAAGGTACAACGGAGATTTGTATCTTTTTCCTGAGAGGTGAATGTATGTATGGCAACAACTGCAACAGACACCATAAAATAAACATGTACCAATGGCAACTCAAAGACTCTGAACGAGGCTGGAAGGACTTCCGGTCAGATGAAAACGTAGACATAGAGCGACACTATTGCAATGTTGATACAGATGTTCATACCATACAGTTCAGGTACATATATTAAGTTTCTATTATTATGATTCTATATATAACGTTATTAATTCTGTAATAGTTCAATTAAGGATTGTGCTAGGAATTTTATTCTATTCAGATTGGACCATTATTTGACGGTTATGTAGATATGGTAATAATTAAGTATTTGTTTGATTGTAGGCGACAAGGTCAGATGATCATAGATTTCCGACAAATGACAGGACGAAAGAAAGGGGTTTTATGTAAAATTCGCCGCATAGCAACAGAATCAACTGCAGTTCAAAGGTTCCAGCCATTGGCGACTGATTACAGATGGTTTTGGCAGGATCAGCGTGACAAATGGATACTCTATGGCGAAAAGGTATTAACCTGTTTACAAATTAAAATACATGAGTGAGTACTCTACTCTTGAAATATAACTTTATACATATCAAAATGTACAATAATAATCTAGAGTTAAGAGTTAATGGAGTTCGTGTCTTAGTTAGGATCAAAGTTAGGATCTAAGGGTTGTTTCTGTTCATATAAGATAAAGTCCTACATGTAAAGTTTGTCAAATAAAACAATATTTAGACGTTGCATAAGATTTTGTAAAATATGTGCTCAAATAGTTAAAAACACGTTTTGCAGATCTTTTATGATACTTGAATTGGAAATAACGATGTTGTGAAGCTGCCAAATTAGAAACAAAATGTAAACGAAAAATCTTTGATTTGCGACATATTTCTAAAGAGTAAACTTATAAAATGTACGCAACAAAAAATTAAGGACCACTTCTTAAAAAATCTTTTTTTTTACAAAATACAATCTAGATAAAATTCATAGTATCTGGTTTTTTGACATGCAAACTGAACTTACCAGGTTTTTCGATAGTTCAAATATCAGTATAATTTAAACAAAGACACATTGGAGGTTTACGATTTTTAATTAATGATTGAAAATCCCTTGGACTGCTTTTAGATCTTCTCTGATAGCTGTGTGACCAACAACTTCCATTTAAAGCACCTGAAATTCTGATTCCTTAATACTCAATTCTTGTATGAATTCGATGATTTGAACAAACTAAAGGAGCACCCAACCTATTTAATCAGTAGTATGTGATAAAATCATAATAAAAAAATTCCAATAATGTTGATACTCAATACATTGGCTGTGGTCCTTTTACTTTTTGTTATTTTTGCCACATGCATCGACAGCTTATATATTGTGTCAACATGACATTTCAGTTTTTTTTTTTAAAAACGTGTGGACTATACTTCTAAATAATAATAATAAAAAACGTAAATACCTCCCAATGCATTTTCATACTAAAAGAATTACATAGAAATATCGTGTGAAGGAGTAATCAAGGGAACCAAGGTTATGGCAATAATCAAAAGAATGTAATCAAGGGACAAAGACCAGACATGGAAAACAGACATAACGTCATACAAACAAAGTAACAAAAGCAAATGGATAACTCGGACTACACTAAAAACTGGATGCATGGACCAGGTTCACAGGTAGGGTAAGCGTCCTCTGCTTTTCTAGAAACATTCGCCGAGTTGCACATGTAAATGGCATCTCATACAATGACTTTCACTAAATATCGGAAACCAGTATGAGCGCATAAATCTTGCATGAACAATAACTTTAGAACTCAAATGAATCTATTAATTTACGCGAAAAGGGGTATAACGATCAAAAGTCTTGTCAGAAATAATAATCATATCTTCAAAATTCAGTAAAATGATTGCTTTGTTATACTATCGTATCTATAGAACGTCACGGGATATTCTACAAGAGTTGACAGTGCTTTTATTGAGATGAACTTCCAAGAAAATCCAGGGGGTCAAATGAAATTCAATACAAGTGGGCATGATTATATTATGGACTTTCCAAGAATGGTCCAAAGAAATGTTGTACACAAAACTGAGCGTTCTGTACGTAGACGACCTGTTTTTGTCTCTCCAGAGGAAATCAAAGTTAAGAAATGGAGGTTGGTATTGTTTTTGCTCTATAGGGTATTTTGAGCAATATCACAAAATAATTGCTTAATGAGTTTTATTGTCTTCCGTTATTATGGAAAATAATCTTTACGTTTTTATATTCAGACGATTACTAGCAAACCTCAATAAACGTAATTATGAAAGAGAAATTAAGGGAACCAAGATTCTAGCGAAAATCAAAAGAATGGAATGCAGGGACAAAGACTAGACATGGAAAACCGACACACACAACAAAGAACCAAAATAATACGTATAGAGCAAAAAAAATATATGAGTTACTCGGACTCCACTAAAAACTAGGAGCATGGACCAAGTGCATCGATAGGGTAAGCGTCCTCTGCTTTTCTAGAAAAACCCGCCGATTTACTAACAAAAAGTCAAGTACGTGGCAGACGAGCGAGGAAAGAAAAACTATGACACGTTGAACAAAAGGGTTTTCATGGTACAGATGGATACGCCGTAACGATCTATGAGTTCACGATGACGACTATAAAACTTTTGTAGTGATGACTTCAATCTTGTAGCAACATAATCCTGGTCCAGAAGCCTAATTGTAAGAAGTCTTGCGCGGTACAAAATGCTTGTTGTCTTTGTACTTTGATCATTTTCCCCAAAATTTGCACTAAACATTCCACACATTCTGTACCAGATCCTGCGACTTGACTGAGCCAAAGCCGTCATCTGCATTATCCGTACCAACACCTCTAGCACACGACTCGGTGTCATTTCTCCCAAGTTGCTGGACAATTAAGAAAAGTACAAATTTGGACATTAGCAATCACTTTAAGTTGGTAAGTCAGTTTTTAGACAGTCTGTTTAAATGAGATTTCTTATCATTCCGTTCTTGACGAAACGTTACTTCTGATGAATCCTTTTGGCAGTCAGATTTTCTTTCCATCCTGACTACTTTTACTATTTGATTCGGCTATATCTATTATTTCCGTTGTAGAATTGTCATGAATCAAACAACCCTGCCTTTGGAAATTTCAATACTTAATATTTTAGTTGGTCTATTAATAAAATAATTTATGTAGGTAAACTGCCAGGTGTCTGGACAAGAAAATGCAGATATAAAAAGGCTGTTTTTCGAATCGATGCCAAAATCTTTGAACATAACATCAATTAAAAGGATAGAAAATGGAGAACCATGGTTGAATTTTATGGCGTAAATATTAAAGGGTTTCGAATTTCAAGATTGACACAAAGTGTTTATAAATTCAAATATGCAATGTAGACACATCATATTTCCATCATATCTGTTTTAACTTCCACACTTCAATAGAAATGGCCTGTGATATACTATGTATTTACTAAAGAAGCAGATGATGTATATCATAAGTTATGGTCAATGCAGCCAAATGAGTAAAAATTTGTTCCAGTCCTTTACTGTGCGCTACTAATGAAATAAATGCGACAACATAAGGTACCCTTCTATAGCCATAAGTATAAATTCATGTTTTCCATTATATGATAAAATATGTGAATATCATTATCCAATGACATTTTCAAATGATATAAACCTAAACGTTGACCATGTAAATGGGAATCATTGCTATTTCAGAAAACGGGATAAAATGAAAAAGAAACGAACGGATGGAAGAGAAATACGAGAGTTCCAACTCTTTCATGGAACAAGTGAAGACATTGTTGATGCAATCTGTCGTCAAGGTTTTGATTTCAGATTTAGTGGAAGCAAAACAGGACACAAATACGGTAAAGGCAGTTATTTTGCCAGAATGGCACAAACTGCTGATAGTTACACAGATTTGGGAAAGAAAAAACATATATTCGTCGTTCGTGTCTTGGCAGGAGACTTTGCACTCGGGGAAACATCATTTGTTCGACCACCTCCGAGAAATCCGAAAGATCCGTTTGAATTGTTTGATTCCTGTGTAGATGATATTCAAAATCCTAACATTTTTGTTATTTTCACGTTCGATCAGGTTTATCCTGAATACATCATAGAATATCAGAAACGTTAACATCTTCCACTATGAACGATTCATTCACAGATTTTTTATGGGAAAGTATGTAATTAGTACTTCATATTAAAATATCTAAATATAGTTAATAAGGTTTTTTCTTTCCTAATTTCCATGCGTTTGTTTTTTTTACTTTGGATAAATGAGAAAAGGTCGTAACTAGACATATAGTACGTTATAAAAAGCTGTACAGCTTCTTTTTGTAATTAAATATTGATATTCTCTGTTTGAAAAGACCATTATTTTATCTCGGCATCCATCACTAGATTTGCCAGGATTTTTGTTGATAGAATGTTAGAAAAATGAGGTTTTTGACAGAGTTATCTGCCTTTGAAATGTTAATCAAAGAAATCAAAACTCAATTTACCAAAATGATATAGATGTTTTCCTCGATTCCGATGGTGCAGATACACAAATAACACTTTCAAAATGGTGGATTCTTCCATACCATGTTTCACCCACTGCCTGAATCTTACACAGACTGACACTTAAATAGACCGCTTTGGTTGTAGTTAGCAATAATATAAAACGTGCTTTGTACTAGAATCCAAATATATCATCAACAGGTTCATGAAGTCTCAGTGTTCTAGGTATTTTGAAATTTGTAATATAAATGCATAACAAATTGATGTGATATTACTTAGGATAACACGAAAATTGGAAGATAAATTTTATTTACGAACTTGTACTATAAAAAGTGAACTGCAGTAGACAGAGTTATGAATTGTATCAATATTTGAGCAGAAATTTAAAGAATAAAATCGAATGAGAAGACCAAACAGGAAAAACAGACACACATAATAAAGAACATGAAATTATCAAAATAACACGTAAAAAGAAACAAAATCAAATGAACAACTC
Organism: Perna viridis; assembly: GCA_037379345.1. NCBI lineage: Eukaryota > Metazoa > Mollusca > Bivalvia > Mytilida > Mytilidae > Perna > Perna viridis. The sequence continues at coordinate 36,461,287 of CM074522.1, read as the reverse complement.
GGAGTCCACCATAAACCTGTGAGCATGGACCAAATGCACCGGTAGGGTCAGCGTCCTCTTTTTTCTAGAAACACCCGCCTAAGTTGCTCCTAAAATGTTAAGTCCATTGTAGATGCAAGAGATTGGAAGACCATGACACGGTTAACAAATCGGCAATCTACATTTTCTGTAGTGATGACTTCAATGACTTCAAACCACCTGACTGTTCTTGTAAAAACTCTCCATTCAAATATGGTCCTACCGGTCACGTCGCTACGGGAGATTTGTCCATCATCGAAAACGAATCTCTGCGTAATATCCTTTCTAAAAGTCCCAAGTACCGTGAACCGCGCTCCATAAATTGGAATTATAACTTTATTGTTCTTATGGATGCCATAGAGGACTACGCAAGAAAATGGATAAAACGAGAACACGAAGACATTGATTCTATGTCAGAGTGGTTAAAGGCCGTGAGGTCCTTAATTTTGAAACGAATGAAAGTTTTAAGTAGGTCATGAGTGCCAATGCTACATCAGTTTCCAAGGACCCTGATGTAGCACAAACTTTGTCTACTATACATGACAAATATGTTGTTATAATATACCAGCAGACAAAGCCCAGAAAAACATTGTTTTTGTCTGCAAAACGTTTTACATTCAATAATTATTATCAGAGGTAGACGTAGAAAATAATAGTAGTGATAAGACCTATACTGCTACCACACTCTCCAAAGAAGAAATTGTGGAAAACCATAAATCTGTGCTATCCTCTTTTGGTCTCTCTACCAAGGACGATGATTGTGATTTACCGACTATGTACTGGATTCATAAACTCAAAAAAGAATCCATACAAAAACGTTACATAGATGGATCTGCAAAATATACCACCAAACCTTTTTTCAAAACTTTTAACTTCTATACTCACAACTGTCAAAGAGTGTCTGCAGTCCGACCACAACACTTGTTACTCCCGTAGTGGTATTAATTCAATGTGGATCCTGAAAAATTCGAAAGACCTTTTGGAAACAATTAGTTCAAGACTATTATCTGAATATAATATCATTAAAACCTATGATTTTTCAACACTGTATACTTCTATTCCCCATACTCAGTTAAAATCCAGACTTAAAAACATTAAACATCGTTGTTTTTCAAAAAAAGATGGTACACCTAGATACAAATATATAGTTCTTGGTAGAGATTCCTAATACTTTGTTAGAAAAAATTCAAAATCATCTTCCAAATATACAGAGGAAGATGTTTACAAAATGCTGGAATTTTTAATCGACCACATATTTGTCCAGTGTGGTGGACGTGTTTTTCAACAAACGGTCGGCATTCCAATGGAAACAAATTGTGCTCCTTTACTTGCTGACTTATTCCTCCACTCTTATGAGGCTGACTTTATAGCTGATCTGATCAGAAAGAAGGAATATCGTTTGGCTAGATCCTTCAATCTCAGTTTCCGCTATATAGATGACATATTATCTTTAAGCAATCCTAATTTCGGGGATTTGATACATCGCATCTACTCAAAAGAACTTGAGATAAAGTATACTACAGACACTGTGAAGGCAGCCTCATATCTAGTGCTACACTTAGAAATCGATGGTAAAGGAAAACTTTACGACAACCATGATGACTTTTCATTCAGAATTGTCAACTTTCCTTTCATATGTGGCAACATCTCTTCAGCACCTGCGTATGGAGTGTTCATATCACAGCTCATACGTTATGCCAGAGCTTGCTCGCGGATTTTTTTGTTTTTACCTCAAAACGGTTAAGCAAAACTAGTTTTCAATTTTAATACAACGAATACGATATGCTACTTTGGACACGCAATACTTTATTATATATAATAATTACGGTCTTAACAAATCTAGTTTTAAACGGTTGTTGAGTGTAGTATATTCACAAGATTATATTTTAATCACAAAATTATAGGGTCGTTTACCGTGTTCCTGGCTCAACTTCTTTTTACTCATACGAGCTTATTCTTTAAATTGTATATATTTAAAGGTGCATTAGCTGTCAAATTTGTTCGGTTTTGCTTCTCTTGAATTTTGCTGATTCAATGAAATAAGTTTATAGTAATGCAATTGAAGCAATAAATATCGATAATACCTATAGAATATTGTGAAAACAACGCTTTTTTCAAATCAGAAAAGATCGATAGCTCTGATCTAATTATTTTTCGCCATTACTTCCGAAGATTGCCGACAGGACATTGGCCTCGGTTTAAAATACTTTAACCTTGGTAAAAATAACAATAGCTGATACACATGTAAGCACGTGTCTTGTTTTCATTTCAGTTTATCTATTTCTAGATTAATTTGCAAATAAATTATGACCATATTTGGGCCACATTATATCACAATACGTAAATTTAAAAAGGATCCTTGTGTTATATCCGAACTTTTTTTTTTTACGACTTGAGTCCGTCGGTCTTCCTTGCCGTTGAATAACCACTCGACTTTCGCTTTGAAATCATATTTGTTATCAAAGAAGCGACCCATACAGCACATGCGTGGATTAAGATCACCAGATGTCACACGCATACAAATTTATCTAGGTCGATTTTTTTGTCTTGCAAGACAAAAAATATATAGACACCTATTTCATGTATTCAATGCATTTTATTTGTGGATAACAAATAAAATTATACAGGAAAAGTACTAATTAGTAGAAATGATTCAAAGTTAAGGTATATTTCAACAGAATAAAAAATTACGAAAATGACAGCTATGCCGCTTTAAGGTTTAGCCCCAAATCATTAACGAATATTTATAGACTTGTGTTATAACATGTGTATGTCTTTTTTTCTTTTCTTCATATTAATTGAATGTTGTCTACCATCTTAAAACTTAAGTCTATATCAAAATTTATGTGATGACCGGTCACTCAACGGTCTTTTTAAAGATACTTTAAGTATTTATTTAATTGTAGGCGACAAGGTCGAATGAACATAGACTTCCAGCAAATGACGGCAAAGAGGAAAGGCATTGTAAGTTAAATACGCCGCATATCAACTGAATCGACAGCAGTCCAAAAATTCTAACCTCTAGCGACAAATTACAAATAGTTTTGCCAGAACGAACAAGGGAGATGGATACTTTATGGCGAAAAGGTACCGCTACAACTTCATTGTATGTTCTGTTTTAAGAATGAACTGACTCCATAAAAATCAAAGCAACCCATAAAATAGAAATCAGAAATAGAGAAATCTATATAGATAGATAGATAGATAGATATTATCAGATATATAATTGCAAATTACCCTTTTCGATAAATGATGTTTGATTCTATTTTAATGAAATTTTAATGATTGCCCTCCTTTTCATTTTTCATCACCTAAGACTGCCAATGGATATTCTACTAAGTTAGACAGTGATTTTAGTAGGCATAATTATATTGTGGACTTTCCAAGAATGAACCAAAGAAACGTAACTTACAAAACTGACCGTTCTGTGCGTAGACGGCCTGTGTAGTATACCCGGAGGAGATGGAAATCAGGAGGAGGAGGTGATAATAGGACAAAAACAACTGTGACCCTATTTTCACAAAAAAATCGTAAGTGTAAAATTAGTCGTAAGCTATGACGTCACAATACTTTGATATTCTATAACGTCACAACTTACAACTAATTTTACACTTCCGATTTTTTTGTGAAAAGGACCACAGGGTATTGTAAATTAGGTTTATTTTTACAACTTTTAGAAAGAATGTGCAGATACCCGTAATATCTCTGTATTATTGTTGGGGGGGGGGGGTATATTGATTTTTGAGAAATTTTGCCCAAAAATCCATGATATATCCAATATCTTTTGATTTCAATTTTTGCGGCCATTGATACTATTCCTAAACAGTACTCCCATATGTCACAAATTTTATTTTAGATCGATCGACTTAGGTTACTCCAGGACATCACCACTTAGACCACTCATTGCATCGTCTCTTCCGCACGATCATGTGTCCTTTATTCCAAAATCATGGTCAGTAAAGAAAAGCAGTCATTTTTAACTGGTATGTTAACTTTTGTTGAAGCGTCAGTGTGTTTCAATATCTTTGGCTAATTATTTTTCTATTGTTAGTAAATGCGGGATATCATCAGTTCATTTGGGTTTAAAAGTTTTTTTGGTTTTTTTTTTTTTGCTTTGTTTTTGTTTTGTTTTGTTGGGTTTTTTTTGGGAGGGGGTGATTAAAATTGTCGAGTTTTCCATTACTTTCAGTCCTGACTACTACTGAATTTGAAAATATCATGAACGTTTTTAGGTTTTTCTAATAAGGTTTAATTTGCAACTTAACCAAATTTGCAGCCTTTTTAAAAGCACATATTTGTCGTGCGTGTTTTAGCGGGAGATTTTGCCCTTGGGGAGACATCGTTTGTTCGACCACCTCCGAGAAATCCGAAAGATCCGTTTGAATTGTTTGATTCCTGTGTAGATAATGTTCAGGACCCTAACATTTTCGTTATTTTCACGTTCGATCAGGTTTATCCCGAGTATGTTATATAACATCAGAAACGTTGATGAATGTCTATGGGAGAATTTTCTGTCATCAATGATTCGTTCACAAAGTAATTGCCAATCACAGTATAGTAAAAATGCAGGGCATTTGTCCTCCCAAAATATCTAGTTATACCCGAAGACGTCGAACTTGTTAGTATTTTACATAGGACAAGTGCGAAATAAGAGTATAAATCCATGTGTAAAAAGCTATGGATTCATGCTATGTGCTTTGTTGATTGTCTGCAGAAGTAACTAAATATTTTCTTTACAGATGCTTTTGTTGGTATTTAGAAAATGGTTCAAATCAAATTAAAGTGGTTGTCATAAACTTCCATGTTTTTATCAGTCAATTTGATTATGGATAAAAAGAAAAAAGCTACACTACAATAGGTACTTTGGGTTAAAGCCTTCAAACCAACTAAATAATATCAACTTCTCCCTTTGCATTATGATGCATAATGATAAAAACATACTGATCTTATTAAGTGTAAGTGCTTGTAAAAATCAGGCAAATTGGGAAAAATCAGAAACATGCATGTCAAAACCCCATCGATCTGATAATGTAATATCTTGTCTGTTTTCCTTGATTCTGATGGTTCAAATAGTCAAATTACACTAACAAAATGGTGGTTTTTTTCATACCACGTTTCACCTACTGCCTAATTCTTACTAACACTAAAACTTAATCACTTCAAATACCAATATTCTCCAAATGGGGTAAATGGTTGGATGAAATCATAAACTAAGACCTCATGTCACTGATGAAACTCCACACAAATGATTTCAGTATACAGTCATCAAACAAGAGATTATTGTCCCAATTACTGAAAATGTCGCAATATGGCGCACCAATATAAACTTTAACATGTAGTAAAGTATGACGGGCAGATACTAGTGGATAGACTGATTTTTATAAAGCCCCTCCTTCCTTTGGAGTAATAATAAAGGCATAAGATACTTATTTTCATAGTTTTAATCCCTATCATTCAATTAAATATCATACAACAAAACTCCAGTTCACTCAAATTGATCTTTACATTCAGTTTTAACGGTGTTAGCAAAACCTCATATAATAGGGCCTACTCTATACAGGAGTAGAGGCAGTGTATAAGGAATTGCCCAAATAGTATGTCACCTATCAAAAAATCATGGAAATATGATATCTATTAGGCTTAAAGCAAAATGCATCCTTTCTAAATGAACTTTAAGTTGATTTTTCTACTTCAGTATATTGCACATTCATACTTTAAAATAGAATATCTCACTCATTTTTGAGGATAGTAATTTTAAAGAAAACGATTCATCCCCATATGAAATTAAGGTAAATTGTATCTGAAGCTTGTATCACAGTAGGTCAAACTCAGTTACCAGTCACTCGTAGAAAATTAAACTGATTAGGCAACTTTATATTTTGAAAGTGCAGGACTTAAAGAAATCGTTGAAACAATTCTTTAAATTATTAAATAAATGACCCACAATAAGTGATGATTTGTTCACTATCATCATTTTAAATAACATTGAAAGTACATACTTATATAAGATGTCTACCATTTAATATTTTTCATTTTCATCATGGCCACGTTTAAATATTTGCTTTAAATAAATAATAGACTTAGACATAAATACTCATTAAAATTAAACCTTTTATCCAGGTATAACAAAGCACTTGAAAATAAATAGAATTGATTCTATCAACAAATAAAACATGTCTGTCGCATAACAATATGAGAGTATGTGTGATTGGTCCAAAAGTAATCACATGACCTTATGTCTACATGACAATGTAAAAATGTTCATGATTGGTTCTTTAGTGATCACATGACAAGAGTTCAATCCTCCAATAAATCTTCATCAAGATTCACATCCTGGAAAACAAAAAAAAAATTGTTAATTATTTTTTAGTGTAATTATTAATGTTAGTATGGTGGAAAAATCTGCAATAAAAGAGACTTGAGAATTGTCATGGTAATGATGGGTTACACAATGCACCAAACCCTTTCTTGCAGGATATACTATAAAAAACATTCAATCTAATGAAAATATTGTTTTTGTCAATTGAATCCAACTAAAATAGAGATAATGATTGAAAAGGTAGACAATGGAAAAACTGTGACAAGACTGAACATATTTTTTCAATTCATATCATTAAAATTGCAGGGTAACTGTGCTTACTGTACACAGTCAAACCCCTACCATGATATCAATATTTTTGAGATAATGAAAACAAATTTTCTTCAGATACTATTAAAGTACTATTTTTATATGACAGCATGTCATTTCAATCACATCTTAATGCTATTTAATTTTGTCCCTGAACATCTATTCTATAATAGAAGGACTTATTCATATTTTAGTGTATTGGTGCTCACAAAATTAGCAAAAAAGAGCTCTGGAAAATGCATGAAGGTTTATGGTATAAGAAAAAAATGCTAAAGAAGACAGTCACATGTTATATAGTCAGGGGAACTTGGTAGAGTTTCATAAACAAAAAATAATCTAAGTCTAAGAATCTTTTCAAACCCTTCTAAACTTTTAATCTGACTTGTCAGCTCACTTAAAACATTCAAGACTTATAAAAAAAAAAAAAAACATTTGGATTTCAAGAAGATCTTAATTTGAAGTTTTTTTTTAACTATGAAACACAAACCTGGGGATATATTATTTATTTTTCATGAAACTCAAAGATTGGGAATATATTACCAATCACCACACTTATATCATGTATGTATACTGGTTGCTGTTAGCAACAATCCTGTATGCTAAAATGTTAATATATAAAATCTAACCCACTAAATATACATGTATTTCAACAAAACTTGTGCTGTAGATACCAACATACATGGATTTTTTCCCAGTTACATTGAATAATGAAATTAAGACATATTTTTAGGGGATTACGAGCTTACTAAAATGTGTTGACAGAAAACCAAGGAATCCACAAGAATATTACATATCTTTTAATCAATATAAGTACATCCCCTTCCCCTCTACCAAAACAAAAAAAAAGAAATTTCTTTAAAAATACGAGGTAATGACCCTGATTTACATTAATTTAACATTAAAAAATGTGTAACAAAGTAACACATGTACATTGTATAATTTACATGTGTGTATTTGAAACAATAATAACACACATTAGGTAAAGGTATAGCTAAATTAAACTCTACTTTAAAAAAAACATCTCTGATCTGATTTATGTCAATTGGTAGAAAATATACATGTAAGTTATCTACAGCATGTTTACATGTATATGTACTATAGAACAACTTGTGAATGATTACATGCAGAAAAGAATGCAGTGTCTATCTTACCTCTGATAGTAATTTTTTATCATCGATACCCTAGAAATGACAGTGTGAACCTTTAATCATCAAAGCAGCAAAATTGAGGTTATGGAGATTGTAGAAATATTCCAGTGGAAATATTCATGTGGGAGGGTTGTTTAGGGGAAAATATACTCCCAATCCATACCACGGCAGGTATTTGTATGTTTTTTTTTGTTTTATTGATCGTGTTCACAGGGTATGATGATTGGACAGATACATAGTGGCTTAGCATTTCAAAGTCCTAATGACATCAATTTACATAGACTTTTCTAAGATATTGTTATACTGTGAAAGTACCAGCATTTGTTGGGTACCAATTTTCGGAAAAAAGAGAGTTCGGGGGGGGGGAGTAAGTTATCTCCCTTTGACGATGTTCTCATAATTCATACCTTAAATTACTGACATTAAAAAAAAAAAGAAATAAATGACATTTCCACATTTCAGATAAAATATTAATAAGATTTCATGGAAAGACATGTGATTTTTCCACCATGATTCACCAACTGCCTGATTCTTATTCTTACAAAGAATAGTACTTAGTTGACCGACTACAGAAGACCTACCGATGTGTCAATATCCTCATCTAAATTCATATTTTCTAGATCTAACTCTAATTCTTTTTCTATATCATCCATTGCAGCCTGTGATGGGGGTTTCCCTGAAGGTTCAGGGGGTTCTGTTGTCTGTTTGGTTGGTGCAGGCTTCTGCAAAACACGAAAAAATAAAGGTCATTTAAAATTCTGAATTTCAGGAGGTAAGCCTAGGATGAGGGACAAAACTCTTAAAATCAGTGATATGTTTGTATCATATTCAATTTCACCAAAGCCTCCCAAGCTTTCATTTGAAACAGAATGAAATCAGTCCAAGTTACTTTGATGCTTACATGACATTTATCATGTAAAATGATGAATATAAACATTCCATTGATTTGTAAGAGTTTCGTCCGTTACCCAAGGTCTACCTCCTTAAAGAAGAAAGAAATGATATACTGCACTATTGAGACTAATTTCTACATGTTCTCTAATACACTGACCTGTCAAGGAACATTGTAATATACCATGATACATTTAAAAAAATATATTAGTACATACATCATACATTATAAGACTAAAATAAGTAGTTAAAAATACTTTAATTTTCATCAAAATTGCATATTGACAAAAATAATCTGGAATACATTCACTAAGCAATCGAAAGGCACTGGAAAGAACATTAGATTAATTATGGGAAAAAGGGCAAAACTCTCCTTTTTTTTATAGTATAATAATCCATGTTACTCCTACAATCACTAATATATCCTGAGACCGTGAAGATTGATGTGTACTGCAAGGATTGGCAACAATTTTCAATCTATGTAACTGGTTTTTTTTTCAGAGATGATTTTACAAGGTCAACAAATAAATCGGAAATTGGAAAAATCGGAAGTACATGTACAGTAAAAAAAGAATCGTAACTGTAAAATCTGTATTTGAAATTCACTAAAAAATAGAAGAAAATCATATCTGTTTTTTTTTTTTGTTGTTCTATCTGCCTCTTTGTTATGTACATGTGAATAGAATGCCACAGAATAGTTTTGTGTTTGGTCTCCCTATGTTAATTTTAATTAGTTGTTTGGGTATTACAACTTGCACACAATTACGTAGAATCCACTTTATTATCTACCTCTGTTTTCTGTTCTACTGGTGTCTCCTCGGCCTCTTTAAAATCTTCCTCCTCCTCAGCAGGAGCACTATCAGAAGCAAACACAAAAGCTCCACTTTGTTCTGCAGCCTGCATTTCCTCAACTGGGTTACGCTCATGGTTAACCTACAAAGGAGACAAAAATTTGCACAATAGTTGAAATCCTAAATCCCTTTTCAATTTTATACTTTAACACAATAAGTGACTTTGTTTGACAGAATGGAAATATAAGGATTTATATGTATAAGAAAAAAAGAGATGATTGAAATAAAAAAAACACATCTATGTACCTTTAAGTACATATGTGGCATACTTGTACACCAAAAATCTCTTACAGTTAATAACTTTGACAAAAAGGCAATATGCATTTATCTGCCTGTATGAATCTTGAAGTCTGAAATTCTCCGAGCTTAATGTACAAAGCTTCCAATTCAAGAATCACAACCAGTACTACATTTTTTTTAATAAATCTGCAAATATACTGTTAATTTGTAAATGTAAATACCTCTGGTATATTTTAATGTTTAAATCACATGTAGTTCTTTTTTTTGTTGATATCTAGGTAAATATTCAACTTTGTTGATACAACAGTGAGAAATCAAAATATTCAAATTAGAGATGAAATGCATAACTCATGAATATTCATGTATCTACAAAAAAAAGGGCATACTCTATGCATTAATAATTCACACTGCAACTTACAAATGTATATGCCTACCCCCAATGATTTAGTTTATGAGGAAGAACTTGTGTACAATGTCTAGAGAAAATTCAGATTCCTGCTAACGTGTATTTAGGATGCTTACAGGAACTTGTGAATATTTGTTGGCTGGTATAAGACTCTTTCTCTGTGGCTGTAAGAACTGTTCAGTTTTCTTAGCTTCTACGAATGCTGGGAATAAGTTCTCATATTCCTCTGGATCTGCTAGTGAGCTGGCAGCCTTGTTATTAACACTACCTAAATTCTCTCTCCATAATTGTACTACTCTGAAATCAAGTGTAAGTTTTAGTAAAAATAGACAAAAGGGAAAAAAAAGTAACATACATGTCAAAAACCCACCAATCTCACAATATAATTTCACCCGAGGATGCTTTCTCTATTTGAAAAGACCACAATCTGATCTCTGCATCACTGGATTTGCTCAGAAATTTTTTAATAGAATGTCAGATAAATGAGGTTTTAGACAGAGTTCTTGGAGTTATGTGCGCTAGAAATGTTTAGTTTCAGATGAAATTACAACTCAGTTTATCAAAATGATATCGAAAATCATGTCTTCTTTTCCTTGTACATTCTTCTTTGCATTCAAATTTTAAGCTCTGTTTGATCATTTATATTTAAGGTACATGAATATTCAACATCCCAAAATGAAAATTATATTTCATAATATGATATGCCTACGACAGATGGAGCTCAATGTCATATTTTAGATAATCAGTGCCTCCACACTTGCGCAATCGTCCACTTCCATGTGGACTAATTTCTTCACATCCATCGGAATATTTTTAAGCCATTCATAGTTTTAGTCTAACATTCTACATATATATATATATATACCTTGAAACTTGACTAGGTAGATAGGTACGAGCAAAGAAAGCTGCCTCTGGAAGTCTGCCGGTGTTGATCAATACTTCTAAACATTCCTCTAACCTAAAGGAAAATTTTCAATTTCATTTACTATGTTTACATAGATGTTTTATGGTCGTCACCATAAACTCATGGATCATTACAGTGTATCAATCTGCACAATGAGAACTGATTTGTTTAACTTGTCCTAGTTGGCCCTTCCTCTTTTGTCTACCCCGGACTTGACTTTTATGAGCAGCAGAGCAGGTATTTCTAGAAAAGCAGAGAACACTTACCCTACCAGTGCACCTGGTCTATGCTCCTCGTTTTTGTGGAGTCAAAGTTGCTCATTTGCTTTTGTTACTTTGTATGTATCATTTTGGTTATTTTATGTTCTTTGTTGTGTGTGTCTGTTTTCCATGTCTGGACTTTGTCCCCGGATTACATTCTTTTGATTTCTGATAGAATCTTGATTACTCTTTACTGGATTACATTCTTTTGATTTCTGATAGAAGCTTATTTACTCTTCCATGTCTGGTTTTGTCCCTGGATTATATTCTTTTGATTTCTGCTAGAACCTTGGTTCCCTTGATTACCCGTCCATGTTTGGTCTTTGTCCCTGGATTACATTCTTTTGATTTCTGATTGAACCTTGATTACTCTTCCATGTCTGGTCTTTGTCCCTGGATGACAATCTTTTTGATTTCTGCTAGAACCTTGGTTCCCTTGATTACCCGTCCATGTTTGGTCTTTGTCCCTGGATTACATTCTTTTTGATTTCTGATAGAACCTTGATTACTCTTTACAGAACATTGAATATCATCAAAAATAAAATGGTTTTGTTATAAAAAGCAATAATTATCTATGAAACCTAACAAGGTTAAAAGTAAAACATACAGTTCTTTTTTTGCTTGAATCAAGATGACAAATGGCAAATATATATACAAACCTTCCTAAAGAGAAATATGATAGGAATGCCACATTATTTTGTCCAGACTTTTCAGCTGTTTGAGCCAGTTTGGCGATCATTCCAACATTTCCTGCAGAGCTTGCCAAAAGAAGCAGTCCTCCATAATCCTGGGCATTGTGTAAACACTCCTGAGCCAGACCAAACTCACATTTACTGATGGCTAACTCAGCTAACTGCTTCCATTTCTGCTCACTCTGAAACAAATAAATTACAGAAAAATACAAAATATGAAGATATCAAATCCAATGAAAGATCTGAAGATAAGATTTTATTAATAGCCATTATCACTAGCCTATCCCTAAAAAAATGTTGGTTTTTTGTTTCTTACTCTAACTTATTGCAAGAGGGTAGGTGATTTTCTAGGTGAAAACCTAAAAAAACAACCCCAAATTTTTTTGTATTTAAAATGAAGAAAAGGCATAATTTCATTTTTTTTTAGTAAGTCAATAACCAGTAAATCAAATTTAGATCAGAAGACATCTACAATATAGAGTGAGCAGAAGACATCTATAATGTAGAGTGAGCAAACATTTATATAGAATTACATATTTAGTTATCTGGTTACAGTCTATACTACAGTTATCATCTGAATACTCACAAAAACGAAGTGATAATACTTATCACCAACAGTAAAGCGAAATTCATAATCATTCCGGTATAAGGTTTAGCACTGTGTTAACAAGATTTTATGTTTAATATCTAGCTAAGAATGACATACAGTAAAAAGAAACAATGATTAACCCGAAATGACTGAAAGGTAAGATAAATATGCAGTGACAAAGTACTTTTTGTTGATAACAACACCTTGATTCTGCACATTTAGAGCAAGTACATGTTTTTATATCAGTTTCTCCCAAAAAGGTATAGTGTGAATGCAACATTTTTTTTTCAAAAGCACTAAACAATAATTTATTTACTACCCGTCATATGCTATCTTGAAATACAAATAAGGAATGTCGGATAACTTTTATAAAATAATGTATACAGAGGAAGATGTTTACAAAATGCTGGAATTTTTAATCGACAACATATTTGTCCAGTGTGGTGGACGTGTTTTTCAACAAACAGTCGGCATTCCAATGGGAACAAATTGTGCTCCTTTTCTTGCTGACCTATTCCGTCACTCTTATGAGGCTGTCTGTATAGCTGATCTGATCAGAAAGAAAGACTATCGTTTGGCTAGATCCTTCAATCTCAGTTTCCGCTATATAGATGACGTATTATCTTTAAACACTGTGAAGTCAGCCTCATATCTTGACCTACACATAGAAATCGATGATAAAGGAAAACTATTGACCAAACTTTACGACAAACGTGATGACATTTCGTTCAGAATTGTCAACTTTCCTTTCATCTGTGGCAACATCCCTTCGGCTCCTGTGTATGGAGTGTTCAAATCTCAATTCATACGTTATGCCAGAGCTTGCCGAAACTACGCAGACTTTTTGTTTCGCGCTAGAACTCTAACAAATAGGCTTCTGGAACAGGGTTATGTTGCTACAAGATTGAAGTTATCACTACAGAAGTTTTATGGTCGTCATCATGAACTCGTGAATCGTTATGGTGTATCCATCAGCACCAGGAGAACTAATTTATTTGACGGGTCATAGGCTTCTTTTCCTCGTCCGTCTACCCCGGACTTGACTTTTTATGAGCAACTCGGCGGGTGTTTCTAGAAAAGCTACTCTACCGGTGCACCTGGTCCATGCTCCCAGTTTTTAGTGGAGTCCGAGTTCCTCATTTACTTTTGTTACTTTGTATGTATGATTTTAGTTTCTTTATGTTCTTTGTTGTGTATGTCTGTTTTCCATGTCTGGTCTTTGTCCCTGGATTAAATTCTTTTGATTACCGCTATTACCTTGGTTCCCTTGATTACTCTTTCATAACGAATCGTTGGCTTTAGTAGAAAACAAAGAAAATAAAAAGTCAAAGAATTGTCCCTTACTCTTGGTAATAACACTTTCAAATAAACTCATATTTGCCCATGAAGAAAACATCTTTTTCGTTTTCTTATAAACTTACCATTAACCATTATATAATATTATTACATCCAGTGCAAAACATTTTATACATATATGTTGGCGATTCAGAACATCTCAAACTATCATGAATATGCCTATTTTCTGTTCAATAACACATCAGAATAAAGGGCTTTGTAGTTGATTTCTGTTGTAGTGTAAAAGACGGATACTTACGTTTTAATACAAGGGTTGTTGAAGTTTTCATGCTCATCTTTGTTTCGCCCAAAAGAGTCTATTTTGAGGAACGATTTCGCCCAAGTCCTTAAAAAATGCTGGATATTCATATCATGCCTTGGCTTTGCCATACTTGTTTTGAGAGAAATTATCGTTTACAACGATAGAGCTGCCCGTTGTAAAATGATTTTGTTACCTTAATAATACGGTAACGAATGATGATAAGATTAAAATTTAAAGTAAATACATGTATGCAATTAACCTTCGAAACTATGTTTCGCCCAAAAGTGCACAGTTTGAGTATTTGTTTTGCCCAAGTCCGGAAAAAATGCTGGATATTCATACCATGCCTTGGCTTTGCCATACTTGTTTTGAGAGAAATTATCGTTTACAACGATAGAGCTGCCCGTTGTAAAATGATTTTGTTACCTTAATAATACGGTAACGAACGATGATATGATTAAAATTTAAAGTAAATACATGTATGCAATTAACCTTCGAAACTATGTTTCGCCCAAAAGTGCACAGTTTGAGTATTTGTTTCGCCCAAGTCCGGAGAAAAAATACAGGATATTCATATCATGCCTTCGCTATCCGATACCTGTTTTGAGAGAAATTGTGTATACACTGATAGAGCTGCCCGCTGTAAAATGATTTTTTTTACCTTAAAAATATGGTAACGAACGATGATTCTCCCTACGATATGATTAAAATTTAAAGTAAATACATGTATGCAATTAACCTTACGAAACTATGTTTCGCCCAAAAGAACACAGTTTGACTATTTGTTTCGCCCAAGTCCTGAGAAAAAATACAGGATACTTTCATGATGCTATTGTATTGTAGAATTTTTTGAAATGAAAAATACACTAATTATGATATAAAACTGAGCATTGCATTAAAACATGAGTTTTCGTTTAATATCTAGCTAAGAATAACCTTTAGTAGAAAGAGACAATGATTAACCCTTCAATGGTTGAAAAGTAAGATAAATATGCATTGACAAAATACTTTTTGTGAACAAGAACATCGAGATTCTGCACATATAGAGTAAGTCCATGTTTTTTCTTTATATCAGTTTCTCTAAAGAAAAGGTATAGTGAGAATATAATATTCTATTTTCAAAAGCACTAAACAATGACTTATTTACTACCCGTCAGATGCTATCTTGAACTACAAATTAGGAATGTCGGATAACTTTTATAAAAAAGCGTTTTCATTACGAATCCAGGGCTTTAATAAAAAGAAAATAAATAGTGCAAGAATTGTCCCTAACTCTTAGAAACTACTCTATCAAAGTAACTCATATTTGCCAATGTAAAAACAGTTTTTTCGTTTTCGTATAAACTTACCATTATATAATGATGTTATTACATACAGTGCACAAATTTTATACATATATGTTGGCGATTCAGAACATCTCAAACTGTCATGAACACATAAGAATTCCTTAATTAAGTGTTTTGCAGTTAATTTCTGCTGTAGTGTAAAAGACGGACACTTACGTTTTAATACAAGGGTTGTTGAAAGTTTCATGCTCATCTTTGTTTCGCCCAAAAGAGTCTATTTTGAGGAAAGATTTCGCCCAAGTCCTTAATAAAATACAGGATATTTATATCATGCCTTCGATTTCCGATACTTATTTTGACAAAAATTATTGTATTTACTGATAGAGCTTCCCGCTGTAAATTGTTTTTTTCTTTGATCTTAATCAAGTAGAAATTATCATATTGTAACAAACAATGATTCTCCCTAAGATATAATTAAAATTTAAAGTATGCAATCAAGTTAAAATACTTTCATCGGCAATATTGAAATTCTATACATAGTGTATGCATTCTTGCTACTTTCATCTCAAAATTTACAAATTGTTTCGAAGCCAATAATCAATAATTACTTACTCATAACAGATGAAAGTTTGAATTCCTCATTACACACACATATCGGGATAATGTAAATAACAAGAAAATCTAATTATCTCTACGGCTTGTGATAATTCATTCCAACAAAGAAATTTAGCAATAGAATTTTCTTAAATTCTAACACATTCACCATTACATGCCCGGACAATTATTTATTCATCAACCTAATATCTTTCAGCATCCGTCAACAAATCAATTCATAACTTCTAGTACAAGATATACTTGAAAGTTAACGCCTATTGTTTTGTTATGAAACAACCTACAAAAACTAATGCACAGATATGGGATCTTCTAAGAGAAGTCACTCGGATCAAATAAATATTTTTTTTTTATCATTACATGTATGTCATCTCCAAGAATCATGAGCTCGAACGAATCGATACAAAACCAACATTTTATTGATCAAACATATTGCATGTTTTTGTGCATTAAAGCATTAGAAGTCATCTAAAATAATATATGCATTGCAGTTGATCTGTGCTGAATTGTGTATATGTATGATATTTATGCTTACAATTAAAAGCTGTTCAGATATATTGTAAAAATATGTTTCGCCCGAAAGAGCGTATTTTAAGGAGAGGATTCTCCTAACTCATGAAAATGATACAATATATTTTTTTATAATTTCATGAAAACGCAATGTTTTTGTGCATTCAAGCATTAGATACCGTCTTTAAATTTATTGCAGTTGAGTTTGACGAATGTGTAATATTAGGATACTTATAATTTAAAACTCACAGTTCACTGGGAAGATTGTTCCATAAAGTAGCAGCTGCCTTGTCGAACCTACGATCACCGTGCGATTTCGTTTTCACTCTTGACGTTTCAAGTGTCACAGATATCTGGGAGCGTAGTGATCTTGATGGGCGGTATAGACTCAGAAGCTTTTGAAGATATGCTGGAGCTATACCATGCACATGATGCAGTGCTATAAAAAAGCATAAGATCAGTTTGTATTGACATCGGAATTCAACAGGGTAACCAGTGTAGGTCAATTAAACCAAGTGCTATTAGGTTATATTTTCTGCGCCGTAATATCAATTTGGCGGTAGCATTTTGAACTCTTTGAAGCTTGTTCAAGCTATTAGATTTCACGCCATATATAAGGGAGTTGCTGTATTCCAATCTCGATGTTAGAATTTTGCAAGCACTGTCCGTAATGTAACAACGAATTCGGTTAATCTTTGCCCAAGTGTATCCGATAGGCTAAGAAAACATACAATGAACTCTGGACCCAAAAACAGGTCCCTGCTGAACGCCAAAGTTTAATTTTATCGAGTTGGGTTGGATGGCTTCCTCGGATACTTGTTGAGTCCTTCTTTCTAAATACGAGAGAAACCATGAAAGAGCAGAATTTGCCGTAACGTCGTAATGTGCACGTAATAATTATGGGTTAATCATTGTTTCTTTTTTACTGTACGTCATCCTCAGCTAGATATTGAACATAAACTCGTGTTGTTAATGCAATGCGAAACTTTATATCAGAATTAATATACTTTACATATCAGTAAATTCTGGAATACAACGGCATGATATAAACATCCTGCATTTATTTCTCAGGATAAGGGCGAAATAAATCCTCAAATTCTGCTATTTTAGTCGAAACATAGTTTCGCAGGGTTTTGTATCTGTTAGAATATGAGTTTATTGATCTATTCTATCACTGGCATTTTTAACACAGTAATGTTCTGTTTTGATTTTTTGATTTTTTAATGGAAACATTTTTTATTGTTTTTAATTCTTCTTATTTCATTCAAATGATAAATATATATATTTTCTAGATATTTTTACTTTAGCTATAATTTTTAGATTCAGTAATTCATTCTTATCTTGGTTGAGCTTTAACAGCTTGCTCGTCATGCATGAGCTGATGTCCTCAACATAAGCTTCAATTCGTGTGGATATTTCGGACCAGTTGTCAATTGGTTCAATTACTAAATATATCTGCGAATCATTAGCGTAACAATGATAAAGGATGTCATGTTGTCTGAAAATTTCTATCTAATATTTTTATACTATTTAAATAATGTTTTAATAATTAATTATGCTTTAATTACATAATTTATAATTATGTTTTGTTTTTGTTCGTCTTTTTTTCTTTACAAATTTCTATATCTTAGATACATAATTACTGTTCTGAAAAATATTTCACTTTTCACATTCTTTTGTATAATTGTAGGTGTTGATTACTACATACTTTGTATTGTATATCATTTGTATGCCGTAAAGCGCTTAGAGTAAATGCAGTTTAGATTGGCGCTATACAAATATTGTAAATAATAACTAAAAAAAATGGTGTTGTCATCACCAAGCTAATAGCTTAGACGAATGATTTATTTAGTATGCCTTAGGAGAAAACCCGATAATAAACAAGAAAAGTCTGATACATTTGATTACAAAGAAATAATTATATCAGTACGAATTTGTGGATAATAATGCATTACAAAACATTATTTATCCTACTTATTTCTCCATTACATACCTCATAATTCGTTGACTTGAATTTTATATTTTTTCTGGCACAAAAGGAAGTGTAATCAAGAGAATCAAGATTCTAGCAGAAAACAAAAGAATATATACCAGGGACAAAAGCAGACATCAGTAACTGACACACACAACGAAGGACATGCAATAACCAAAATAATACTTTACCCTTAATGAAATGTTTTATTACAAATACTGCAACGACTAATGCAAGTGTAGCCTTGGTTATAGAATTTAATCAATCATAAATCGAAAAAAATAAAAATATGATAAAATTGTGTTTGCCATTGTTCAAATTGATATTATACTTGATATATTTGTGGAAAACGAATGCTTTATTAATTATACCTATCTGATCAGTATTGCATTTTATTATTCGTCAAATTAAAAAGAAATAATAAGTTTGGAATGCAATAACGCGACAGATTTTTATTCTAACAAAAAAAAACTTAATTAAACACAAATGCCCATTTACATGTGTATAGGGAGCAGCAGAAGATTTGACATTCTTTCAATCAAACTTGTGACGGATCGTTGTCTGATACGTAGTTATCTAAAGAAGAAACATATACATCCCCGGGTTGTATCAACCCTAGTATTATAAATCGTTTGTTGTATTTTTTATAAGTTACAAGTAATGATAATGCGACAGTAAACGACGCCTACATGATTCAGAAATGCCTCAGTAAATCTGCTTGTAACGACACCGAGTCACGATCTCAAGTTTTTTTTCTCCGTGGTTATTGAGTAAAGTGAGAATTTTCCTACTAAACAATGGACTCCTACAAAGCCCGCAATGTAGCAATTGGTTGAATATTGCAGTTTATTTATACACCTGTCATCTCCGGTAGCCTTGATAGAGAATAATATTAATTTTCTAAGATATCTTTATCTTATATGACCGTAGTTGTTAATATTTTGACAAACATTTCTCTTTAATTACTTCTTCACATATCGACTGTACACGCTATGCAGTTTGACGACTAAATTGCTTAATGACATTCCTTTCATTATTAATTATTTCAACATTTCTTTCTGTATCTATTTGAAAGTGTAACATATCTATGACATAACATCTTGTTGTCAGAAAACAAGGACAAAAAGCAAATTATGTGTATACAAAACACGTCAATATTTCATAAATTTGGTTTAACTAGGTCAACATAGTACATTATTATAGAAAGTTTTGTTATTGATTTCTATTTCTCATTGTCCGTTACTCGCAGCAACTACTCTATCAAATAAACTCATATTTGCCAACGTAAAAAACAGCTTTTTCGTTTTCCTATATACTTACCATTATATAATGATGTTATTTCATACAGTGTAAAAAAATTATACATATATGTTGGCGATTCAAAACATCTCAAACTGTTATGAATACATAAGAATTCCTAAATAAAGGGCTTTGCAGTTGATTTCTGCTGTAGTGTAAAAGACGGATACTTATTATCATTATTTTTATTCTTTAATTCAGTTTCTCTAAGAAAAAGGTATAGTGTGACTACAACATTTTATTTTCAAAAGCAATAAGCATTGATTTATTTGCTACCCGTCAAATGCCATCTTCTACTAAAAAGTAGGAATGTCAGATAATTTTTATAAAGAAAGTGTTTTCATTAGGGCTTTAGTGGGGGAAAAAAGAGAATAAATAGTCGAAGAATTGTCCCTAACTCTTAGCAATTACTCTATCAAATAAACTCATATTTGCCAATGTAAAAAAAAACAAAAAACAGCTTTTTCGTTTTCTTATAAACTTACCATTACTTAATGATGTTATTTCATAACATCACAAAAATTTTTATACATATATGTTGGCGATTCAGAACATCTCAAACTGTCATGAACACATAAGAATTCCTTAAGAAAGTGGTTTGCAGTTGTTTTCTGTTGTAATGTAAAAGACGGATACTTACGTTTTAATACAAGGGTTGTTGAAATTTCCATGCTTATCTTTGTTTCGCCTAAAGAGTCTACTTTGAGAAATGATTTCGCCCAAGTCCTTAAAAAATAGAGGATATTCATATTATGCCTTCGCTTTCCGATACTTGTTTTGAGAGAAATTATTGTATACACTGATAGAGCAGCCCTCTGTAAAATGTTTTTTTTATGATTAAAATTTAAAGTAAATACATGTATGCAATTTTAATAAAATTACTTCGTTCGGCAAAATTGATATTCTGTACATAGTGTATACATTCTTGCTACTTTCATCTCAAAATTTACAAAATGTTTTCGAAGCCAAAAAACAATAATTACTTATTCATAACAGATGAAAGTTTGAATTTCTCATTTAACACACATAACGGGATAATGTAAATAAATAGAAAGTCTAATTATCTCTACGGCTTGTGATAATTCATTCCTACAAAAAAAATTAGCAATAGAATTATCTTAAATTTTAACACATTCATCAACCTTATATCTGTCAACATCCGTCAACAAATCAATTCATAACTTCTAGTACAAGATTTACTTGAAAGTTAGCGCCGATTGTTTTATTATGAAAACTACAAAAACTGATGCAAAGATATGGGATCATTTAAGAGCATCCATTCTGATCAAACAAAACATATTTTTATTAATGTCACCTCTGAGAATTATTAACTTGAACGTAACATTATTAAAATACAAAAAACAACAATTTAGTGATCATTTATTGATCAAACATATTGTCGCTAACGATATCGACTATACTAAAAATTACAATATTTCATGAGATCGCCATGTTTCTGTGCATTTAAGTATTAAAAGTCATTTAAAATAACAATTGCATTGCAGTTTATTTGTCCTGAATGTGTAAATGTATGAAACTTATGCTTACATTTAAAAGCTGTTCAGATATATTGTAAAAATATGTTTCACCCAAACGAGCGTATTGTGAGGGAAGGATTCGCCTGAATCCTGAAGAAGATACAATATAATTTTAAAATTTCATTAATACGCATTGTGTTTGTGCAACTAAGCATTATATACCTTCTTAAAATTTATTGCTTTTGGGTTTAACGAACATATAATATTAGGATACTTACAGTTTCATATTCTAACAGATACGATACAATACATTGCGTAACTATGTTTCACCCAAAAGAGCATAGTTTGAGTATTTGTTTCGCCCAAGTCCTGAGAAAAAATAGAGGATATTTTCATAATGCCGTTGTATTCAAGAATTTACTGAAAAGAAAAATAAACTAATTCTGATATAAAGTTTAGCATTGCATTAACAACATACGTTTATGTTTAATATCAAGCTAAGATTACATACATTAAAAGGAAACAATGATTAACCCTAAAATGATTGAAAGTTAAGATAAATATGCAGTGACAAAATACGTTTCTTTTGAAAACGACACCTTAATTCTGCACATTTAGAGCAAGTACATGTTTTTATATCAGTTCGTCCCAAAAAGGAATAGTGCGAATGCAACATTCTCGTTTTCAAAAGCACTAAATAATAATTTATTTAATACCGGTCAGATGCTATCTTGAAATACAAATAGGGAATGTCGCATAACTTTTAGGAAATAATGTATTCATTACGAATCCAGGGCTTTAGTAGAAAACAAAAAAAAAATGAATAGTCAAAGAATTGTCCCTAACTCTTAGCAATAACACTTTCACATAAACTCATATTTGCCAATGTAAAAAACAGCTTTTTCGTTTTCGTATAAACTTACCATTATATAATGATGTTTTTACATACATTGCAAAGATTATTATATATATATTGGCGATTCAGAACATCTCAAACTTTCATGAAAACACCATGTTTCGGTTCAATAACGAATTCCTTAATAAAGTGCTTTGCAGTTGATTTCTGCTGTAGTGTAAAAGACGAATACTTACGCTTTAATACACGCGATTTTGAAATTTTCATCCTCAACTTTGTTTCGCCCAAAAGAGTCTATTTTGAGGACAGATTTCGCCTAAGTCCTAAAAAGTACAGTATATTCATATAATGCCTTCGCTTTCCGATACTTACTTCGAGAGAAATTATTGAATACACTGATAGAGCTGGTGTTAAATGAAGTTTTTCTTCGATTTTATCATGTGGTTATGAAAAATGATTCTCCCTAAGATATAAGTAAAATTTAAAGTAAATCAATAAAATTAAAATACTTTCTTCGCCAATATTGAACTTCTATACATAGTGTTTACGTTCTTGGTACTTTCATTTTAAAATGAAGCAAATAATCAATAATTACTTTAATCATAACAGGTGAAAGATTGACTTTCTCATTACACATTAATTTCGGATAATGTAAATAAAAGGAAATACTAAATATCTTTATTGCTCGTGATAATTCATTCCTACAAAGAAAGTTAGTAATAGAATGATCTTAATTTCTAACACATTCACCATTACATGTCCGGACAACTATGTATTCATTACCCTCATTTCTGTCAATATTCGTCAACATATCAATTCATTACTTCTAGAGCAAGATATAAGTCAAAGTTAACGCCAATTGTTTTATGAAGAAAACCACAAAAAACTAATGCACAGATATGAAATCTTTTCACAGAATTCATTCAGATCAAACGTAGTATAGATTTTTTATAACTACAGTTGATTTCTGCTGAATTGTGTAAATGTAAGATAATTATGCTTACATTTAAAAGTTTGATTTTCTCATCACATGAAAATGTCGGATAATGTAAAGAAAAGGAAATACTAAATATAGCTGCGGCTCATGATAATTTATTCCTACATAGAAAATTAGTAATAGAATGATCTTAATTTCTTTCTCATTCACCATTACATGCCCGGGCAATCATGTATTCATCGACCTCATATCTCTCAACATCCGTCAACAAATCAATGCATAACTTCTAGTACAAGATATACTTTAAAGCTTACGCCTATTGATTTATTATGAAAATCACAACATCTAATGCACAGGTATGGGATCTTTTAAGAGAAGTCACTCGGATCAAACAAATATTTTTTATCACTACATGTATGTCATCTCCAAGAATCATGACCTCGAACGAATCAATATTAAGATACAAACCCAACATTTTATTGATCAAAAACATATTGTCGTTAACGGTTTCAGCCATTCTAAACATCTGAAAATTTTATGAGAACGCAATGTTTCTGTGCATTAAAGCATTAAGTTATCTAAAATAATATGTGCATTGCAGTTAATCTGTGCTGAATTGTGTATATGTATGATACTTATGCTTACATTTAAAAGCTGTTCAGATATATTGTAAAAAATATGTTTCACCCGAAAGAGCGTATTTTGAGGAGAGGATTCTCCTAACTCATGAAAATGATACAATATATTTTTTTTATAATTTCATGAAAACGCAATGTTTTTTTGCAATCAAGCATTAGATATCGTCTTTAAATTTATTGCAGTTGAGTTTAACGAATGTGTAATAATAGAATACTGACGGTTTTAAACTCGCAGTTTACTGGGAAGATTATTCCATAAAGTGGCAGCTGCCTTGTCGAACCTACGATCACCGTACGATTTCGTTTTCACTCTTGACGTTTCACGTGTCACAGAGTTCTGGGAGCGTAGTGATCTTGATGGGCAATATAGAGTCAGAAGCTGTTGGAGATATGCTGGAGCTATACCATGCAGTGCTATAAAGCATAAAAGCATAAGATAAGTTCGTATTTTTATTGGAATTCAACAGTTAACCAGTGTAGGTCAGTTAAACCAAGTGCTATATGGTCATATTTCCTGCGCCGTGACATCAATCTGGTGGTAGCATTTTGAACTCTTTGAAGCTTGTCGTATTGTGCATGTAATAATTATGGGTTAATAATTGTTTCCTTTTTACTGTATGCCATTCTTAGCTAGATATTAAACATAAACTCATGTTGCTAATGCAATGCTAAACCTTATATCAGAATTAATATACTTTACATATCAGTAAATTTTGGAATACAACGGCATGATATAAACATCCTGCATTTTTTTTCAGGATTAGGGCGAAATAAATCTTCACATTGTGCTCTTTTAGTCAAAACATTTGTTTGTTTGTTGGGGTTTAACGTCCGAGCAGCAATATTTCAGCTATATTCAGACAATGAACATGAAATGGATGATAAAATTAACATGAAATGAAAAAAAAAGGATGGGTCACAAGGATAATAGGGTTGATTGCCACTGGAAAAAGAGGGGATGGGTAAGGTCGGGCAATTTAGTCTCCTGTGGCGGAGCGCAAAGGTTCCTACTCCTTTCGAATACCACAGCAGAGTTCTTTAACGTGCGAGGAACGTGGCATCTTTCCCAACACGGTGCACCACTATGGTTTGCGGTCAGGTTTTCCGTATTATAGCCTGACAACCCCAGCATGTAACACGCCAGGGGTACCCCATTCCACCACCTGGGGCACACATCCCAGTTGCTCTGTGGGCAGAGCGCCTAGCCCCCGGCTAGGTTTCTGAGCACTATTTAGTCGCCTTATACGACAAGCTTAGCGCTGCTGCAGGCCTATGTTTTTAACACCCGGACCTGCACGGGGCTTCAGTCAAAACATAGTTTCGCAAGGGTTTGTATCTGTTAGAGTATGATTTTATTGATCTATTTTATCACTGGTATTTTTAACACAGTAATTTTATGTTTCGGAATTTTATTTTATTTAAATGGAAATATTTGTTTTTATTGTTTTTAATTCTTCTTATTTCATTGAAATGATCAATATATCTATTTTCTAGATATTTTTACTTTTGCTATAATTTTTAGATTCAGTAATACATTCTTATCTTGGTTGAGCTTTAACAGATTGCTAGTCATCCATGAGCTGATGTCCTCAACATAAGCTTCAAGTCGTGTAGATATTTCGAACCAGTTGTTAATTGGTTCAATTACTTAATATATCTGCGAATCATTAGCGTAACAATGATAAAGTATGTCATGTCGTCTGAAAATTTCTATTTTTATACTATTTAAATAATGTTTTAATACTTAATTATCCTTTAATTACATAGTTTGTAATTTTTTTTTTTGGTTTTTTTTTTGTTTTTTTTTCATTTTTTTTGTTTTTTTTGTTTTTTTTTTGTTCGTCTTTTCTTTTGTGGTTTTACACATTTCTATATCTAAGATACATAATTACTGTTCTGAAAAATATTTCTCCTTTCATTTTCTTTTGTATAATTTTAGGTGTTGATTACTACATACTTTGTATTGTGTATCATTTATATGCTGTAAAGCGCTTAGAATAAATGCAGTTTAGATTGGCGCTATACAAATATTGTAAATAATAATATTTTAAAAAATCAGATCAAACAAAAATGATTCTTTCATATTAATGTTGTCATCACTAAGCCAATAGCTTAGACGAATGATTTATTAAGTATGCCTTACAAGAAAACTCGAATAATAAACAAGAAAAGTCTGATACATTGATAATAATGCATTACAAAACATGATCAGGGCATTTATCCTACTTATTTCTCCATTACATTCCTAACGATCATCAATCAACATCATAATTCGTTGACTTGAATTTGATATTTTTCTGGTACAAAAGGAAGTGTGATCAAGAGAACCAAGATTCCAGCAGAAAACAAAAGAATGTATACCAGGGACAAAAGCAGACATCAGTAACAGACACAAACAACGAAGGACATGCAATAACCAAACTAATACTTAACCCTTAACGAAATGTTTTATTACATATACTGCAACGACTAATGTATGTTTAGCCTTGGTTATAGAATTTTATCAGTCATAAATCGAAAAAACGATCTTATAAAATTGTGTTTGCCATTGTTCAAATTGATATCATACTTGATATATTTGTGGAAAGCGAATGCTTTATTGATTATACCTATCTGATCAGTATCACATTTAATTATTCATCAAATCAAAAAAAGAATTAAAGAAGTTTGGAATGCAATAACGTGCAAGATTTTTATTCCAACAAAAAAAACTTAATTAAATACAAATGCCCATTTACATTTATATTGGGAACGGCAGAAGATTTGAAATTCTTTCAATCAAACTTGTGAAGGATCGTTGTCTGATACGTAGTTATCTAAAGTAGAGGCATATACATCCCCGGGTTGTATCAACCCTAGTATTATGAATTGTTTGTTGTATCTCTTATACGTTACCAGTAATGGTAATGCGACAGTAAACGACGCCCCTGTGATTCATAAATACCTCAATAAATCTGCTTGTAACGACACCGAGTCATCGATCTCAAGTTTTTTTTTCTCCGTGGTTATTGAGTAAAGTTAGAATTTTCCTATTAAACAATGGACTCCTACAAAGCCCGCAATGTAGCAATCGGTTGAATATTTCAGTTTATTTATACACCTGTCATCTCCGGTAGCCTTGATAGAGAATAATATTAATTTTCTAAGATATCTTTATCTTAGATGACAGACGTAGCTAATATTTTGACAAACATTTCTCTTCAATTACTTCTTCACATATCAAAACGCTATGCAGTTTGATGATTAAACTGTTTAATGACATTCCTTTCGTTATTGATTATTTCAACATTTCTTTCTGTATCTATTAGAAGGTGTAACATATCTATGACATAACATCTTGTTGTCAGAAAACAAGGACAAAAAGCAAATTATGTGTAAACAAAACACGTCAATATTTTATAAATTTTGTTTAACTAGGTCAACATAGTACATTATAGTAAATTTTGTTATTAATTTCTATGTCCAAATAAGGACTAAACGTCATTTGTCTGTTAGATATTTCCAACCAATCAAATTGTGTTGTAATCCGATATACGCACCAAAAAGTATATGTTACATTTTGAAACTTTATATGTTTAATAAAATGTTATTGTTTTTGTGTTTATTTGGAAAAAATCATTACCAAAATGTGATTCTGTATTTTACGTCGGTTAACAACTGTCTCTACAATATATATATATATAAAATAAGAAAGAAATTAATGAATTTGTAAAGTTCGCTCAACGACGATTATTCACGTATTGACGATATAGGCAGGTATGCAGATGAAAGGGCATTAAATCGAAATACGTGACTAAATCAGTTTCAGGTTAAGATATGTTATAAATTGGCACACTGGGTACTCACATGCAAAAGGAAAAGGCATAAAAACATGTAAAAGAACTTAAATTACACACTTGAAAATAAGGGCGACACCACTTTTTTTCGCCTAAATCAAAGTTTCGCCTAAAGTCATATATTTTGAGTAAAATTTTTCTCCCAAAACGGATATATATATATATATATATATAGTCTCAGAATGTGACGACTCTTTTCGCTACACTGCTCCATCGGATCAAATTGATACAGGGAAGATAACGTAAACTTATATAAGGGTCTGAAAAATTCCCAACGATGGTAGAACTGTCAAATTTACGAAGCAAATTTTTGGTCGTTTCTTCCGCAGGACTCGAACTCGTACCGCTGTGACATCTATGGCAACACCGCCTGCACTAAGTCCAGCGCCCTAGACCACTCGGGCAGCTAGGCTATATAAAAAATATAGCTTTCGCTGACCGGGTGATTCCTCCTCGTAGGATTAATCTAGGGCTGTAACTTAGTAAACAATGTAAGGTAGTAGGGGACAGTTCATCTAGGTGTTATTATGTAGGATAGAGGATCAAATTAATGATGCATGTCACAACAAATCAATATTATACAACGTCTCAGAATGTGACGACTCTATTCGCTACACTGCTCCATCGGATCAAATTGATACAGGGAAGATAACGTAAACTTATAGAAGGGTCTGAAAAATTCCCAACGATGTTAGAACTGTCAAATTTGGGAAGCATAGATGTCACAGCGGTACGAGTTCGAGTCCCGCGGAGGCAACGAAAAAAAATGTGCTTCCCAAATTTTAAAGTTCTAACATCGTTGGGAATTTTTCAGAGCCTTCTATATATATATAATTTTTTTGGTTCAATATTTAGATATTATTTTGTTTGAATAAGATTTAATTTTTATATAGTGGTATAGATATGTTAAGACTGATTTCCCCATTCCCCTTATTCAAAGTTCCAATGCCCCATCTGCTATATGCGTGTGATATAGAATGGAAAGTTTATTCGACAAATACGGTAAATATTGAATATGACTATATCAATCGTATCTAATTATCTGTGGATAGTATTTATCTTGCACGAGCAATATTTGACCAATTATAAGTCTCCAATCGTGTTTTCCTGGTGAAAACTGATTTATTCAACGGTTCATAGTTTTCCTTTCCTCGTTTGTCTACCCCGGACTTGACTTTTTATGAGCAACTCGGCGGGTGTTTCTAGAGAAGCAGGGGACGTTTACCCTACCGGTGCACCTGGTCCATGTTGCCAGAGTTTTAGTGGAGTCCGAATTGCTCATTTACTTTTGTAACTTGGTATGTATGATTTTAGTTACTTTATGTTCTTTGTCCCTGGATTGCATTCTTTTGATCACCGTTATAACCTTGATTCTCTTGATTACTCTTCCTATGGATTTTTTATTCTTTGATACCATGCGTTTCATTTATAACATGTTTTGGTAGATAATGAGATTTCCACGTGTTTTATATTACACTGTCCTACATTGCACGATACTTTGTCTCTTTTGGCCAAATGAAATTCTTAAATATAAATAATGGATCAGGAGCAACAATTAACACAACCAATGATGTCTTGAGTCAGTTATTATGATATAAAATTGTTGTACTTGTGAATCGACCTGTCTGATAAACGATTTGCTTACGTGCAGGTAAATATGCTATCACCTGACAACAGCTATACGTGTTAAAATGTTTCCGTGTGGTGTGTACATTTAAACATCTTCCGGTCGTTATTTTCTTTCTAGAGAGGTGATTTTATTATTGTGAGCATTTGATTATTTATCTCAGGAAGCGTAAGTGAATTAAGTTTTTTTCATTAAAGACAAATATGCGTTTGTTGAACCCACATGAAGCAATATAGTTTTATATCTTGGTAGCAATAAAAATGATATAAACACATACTTTAACACACTTTATTACAAATCAACCAATTTGTTTTACACCACTCATTTCAGTAGCGGATTAGAAGGGGGTTACGGGAGCAGAACTCCCGCCATTTTCATTGTGAAATTTTGAAATGGCCAAATAAATAAAATAACAGCCTGAAACCCTATTTTCAATAACCAACAGGTCTGGATCGGCCCTGAATATTTTATGTTCTTTTCTGATGTATTTTAAAATGAAATTAACAGAAAGAGAATGTGAAAATGAATACTTGTTCAAACTTCTATTTATGATTTCTCTTTTTGCCTTATTTAGACTATGAACAAATCTTAACATGTCTCACAGATGGCCACCAAAGCCTGACAGGCAGTTACAAAGATTTGATCTTCAGATTGCAAAGGCTGCTCTAAAATATTTATGTGAAACCGAAAATCGTCAGTCCTCTCTAAAGAACCTTAAAGATGAAGTCGAGAGCATCTGTGGAAGGCAGTTTAAGTTTTCAATACTATCCGTTTTGAAAAAATTCGACAATAATTTCATAATAGTTTGCGATGATCACAATCGAAACACAATTCGACCTAGAACCACACTTCAGCTGTGCCCTAAACACTGTGGGTACTCTGGAAATTGCAAAGGACGTTGCAATAAATTACACATTTGTAAATTCTTTTTGCTATCACACTGCAAAATCGTCCCACAGTCAAAATGCAAATTTGGACATGCTGTGGACTCAAGCCACAATCGTCGCCTTATTGAGTATCACGATTTAGAAGATTTGGAATTCGGGCAACTGAGAAATCTGTTCAGAAATGTAAACAGTCGAAACAGGGTGACCAAGCCACCGATCTGTAAATATTACAACACAAGTGGATGTACCAAGGGCGATAACTGTAAATTTCTACATATCTGCATCACATATGTGAGACAGGAATTATGCGGACAAAGATGTGCGAAAAATCACAACATATGTCATCCCCAGGTCAAAGGTAAGTACTTAGCACTTGCAGTAAGCTCATTGTATTAATATTCCAATAATACCAAGTTAACAGAAAAAAATAATTGTGTAAATCCGAATTGGAAAAAAAGGAGTACTCAATTTTTGAATTGTTAATTCAACATTACTGCCCTCAGTAAAGGGTTCTTTCATGTCATGGTTTAATTAGAAAGGTCAACATTCGATACTATCGACAATTGGTAACGTTACAATCCTTGTTTAGCTTGATATTGTGAAATATCATCGCTTGAAGATATTTAGACTTTTTCCTCCCTTTTTTTCTAATACATGTATTTTGAATAATTTTGTTGAAATGAAGTCCGCCAATGAATAGATGAACAAACAATTTAAAATAAAACAATCACGGCTCAAGTAATTGGGCTTTAAGAGTTCATTATTCTTATTCTTTTCATTATTATTATTATTCAGGTATTTTCGAGATGTATGGTATTAACACGAAGTTAGACGCAGGGACTGTCTTGTCCCAGTTTCGTTCATGTTACTACTACGATGATGACTCCGATTCGAGTGACAGCGATGTAGACTCAACGGATAGCTCAATGTCTGAATCCGATGACAGTCTAGATGAATGGGGTGGTGGTCACTCCAAACATGGTTGGTTATTGTCATCAAAACCAGGTGAAGGTAGATTTAAAAAGAATAAAAGTGGGCGGAGACATCCACATTCACAAGAGAGTCATTGTTTAGGCGATTGGAATTACTACAGTTTCGAGGATTGTTTTAAGTCGTCTGACGACAGTAATTATCGTGGTGGTCGACGCAAGTCAAGATTTTTGCGAGGTGACATGTCTAGGTACTGACAAAATTGTTCTTTAGCAAGCTAATTAAATTGTATTTTGTGTTTTTGTAAGAAACTTTTGGTTTAATCTCCTTCATTGTGTACAATGTTATGTTGTTATTTACTGTTATTTCTGTTTTAAATAAAAGCTTGATAGACTTTGTTGAAATTGAATATGATACAAACATATCATTTATTCCAAGAATCTAACAATCTAATACAAAATGGTTTTAACGTAAACGTTTATTTCATAACTTTCCGTTACATATCTATCTAACTATAGGAATGAATGTAGTGAATAAGTCAACAATACAACAACCAAAAAGGAAAATGACAGCTCAAAGCCACCCAAGGGTCTTCAACAGTTTGTAGCTTTGTTCTATGAACTGTTGTTTCCCTTTCTAACGAAATAAACTTTTTG
The DNA here is from genome assembly GCA_037379345.1 of Perna viridis. Taxonomy (NCBI): domain Eukaryota; kingdom Metazoa; phylum Mollusca; class Bivalvia; order Mytilida; family Mytilidae; genus Perna; species Perna viridis. The sequence goes on along the minus strand of CM074522.1, from coordinate 36,429,539 downwards.
GGGAAGTTGATGAATACTATTTACTATACTTTTAACTAAAATTTTCCTTCTCAACGTTTTATGTTTCCCGTTTTCTTACATGTGATCCAACTCAAACAACATTATACGATTCCCATTGAAGAGCTAAATCGAATCCATGTTTGGTTCAAACGTTTGGAGGTCAGTTGTCACTACATGATTTTACATTCGTTTCAAACCCTGATTCCAAAAGCGAAGGTACAACGGAGATTTGTATCTTTTTCCTGAGAGGTGAATGTATGTATGGCAACAACTGCAACAGACATCATAAAATAAACATGTACCAATGGCAATTCAAAGACTCTGAACGAGGCTGGAAGGACTTCCGGTCAGATGAAAACGTAGACATAGAGCGACACTATTGCAATGTTGATACAGATGATCATACCATACAGTTCAGGTACATATATTAAGTTTCTATTATTATGATTCTATATATAACGTTATTAATTCTGTAAAAGTTCAATTAAGGATTGTGCTAGGAATGTTATTATATTCTGATTGGACCATTATTTGACGGTTATGTAGATGTGGTAATAATTAAGTATTTGTTTGATTGTAGGCGACAAGGTCAGATGATCATAGATTTCCGACAAATGACAGGACGAAAGAAAGGGGTTTTATGTAAAATTCGCCGCATAGCAACAGAATCAACTGCAGTTTAAAGGTTCCAGCCATTGGCGACTGATTACAGATGGTTTGGCAGGATCAGCGTGACAAATGGATACTTTATGGCGAAAAGGTATTAACCTGTTTACAAATTAAAATATATGAGTGAGTACTCTACTCTTGAAATATAACTTTATACATATTAAAATGTACAATAATAATCTAGAGTTAAGAGTTAATGGAGTTCGTGTCTTAGTTAGGATCAAAGTTAGGATCTAAGGGTTGTTTCTGTTCATATAAGGTAAAGTCCTACATGTAAACTTTGTCAAATAAAACAATATTTAGACGTTGCATAATATTTTGTAAAATATGTGCTCAAATAGTTAACAAACACGTTTTGCAGATCTTGTATGATACTTGAATTGGAAATAACGATGTCGTGAAGCTGCCAAATTAGAAACAAAATGTAAACGAAAAATCTTTGATTTGCGACATATTTCTAAAGAGTAAACTTATAAAATGTACGCAACAAAAAATTAAGGACCACTTCTTAAAAAATCTTTTTTTTTTACAAAATACAATCTAGATAAAATTCATAGCAGAAAGTATCTGGTTTTTGGACATGCAAACTGAACTTACCAGGTTTTTCGATAGTTCAAATATCAGTATAATTTAAACAAAGACACATTGGAGGTTTACGATTTTTAATTAATGATTGAAAATCCCTTGGATTGCTTTTAGGTCTTCTCTGATAGCTGTGTGACCAACAACTTCCATTTAAAGCACCTGAAATTCTGATTCCTTAATACTCAATTCTTGTATGAATTCTATGATTTGAACAAACTAAAGGAGCACCCAACCTATTTAATCAGTAGTATGTGATAAAATCATAATAAACAAATTCCAATAATGTTGATACTCAATACATTGGCTGTGTTCTTTTATTTTTGTTATTTTTGCCACATGCATCGACAGCTTATATATTGTGTCAACATGACATTTCAGTTTTTTTTTCAAAACGTGTGGACTATACTTCTAAATAATAATAATAAAAAAACGTAAATACCTCCCAATGCATTTTCATACTAAAAGAATTACATAGAAATATCGTGTGAAGGAGTAATCAAGGGAACCAAGGTTATAGCAATAATCAAAAGAATGTAATCAAGGGACAAAGACCAGACATGGAAAACAGACATAACGTCATACAAACAAAATAACAAAAGCAAATGGGTAACTCGGACTACACTAAAACCTGGATGCATGGACCAGGTCCACAGGTAGTGTAAGCGTCCTCTGCTTTTCTAGAAACATTCGCCGAGTTGCACATGTAAATGGCATCTCATACAATGACTTTCACTAAATATCGGAAACCAGTATAAGCGCATTAATCTTGCATGAACAATAACTAGAACTCAAATTAATCTAGTAATTTACGCGAAAAGGGGTATAACGATCAAAAGTCCTGTCAGAAATAATAATCATATCTTCAAAATTCAGTAAAATGATTGCTTTGTTATACTATCGTATCTATAGAACGTCACGGGATATTCTACAAGAGTTGACAGTGATTTTATTGAGATGAACTTCCAAGAAAATCCAGGGGGTCAAATGAAATTCAATACAAGTGGGCATGATTATATTATGGACTTTCCAAGAATGGTCCAAAGAAATGTTGTACACAAAACTGAGCGTTCTGTACGTAGACGACCTGTTTTTGTCTCTCCAGAGGAAATCAAAGTTAAGAAAAGGAGGTTGGTATTGTTTTTGCTCTATAGGGTATTTTGAGCAATATCACAAAATAATTGCTGAATGAATTTTATTGTCTTCCGTTATTATGGAAAAGAATCTTTACGTTTTTATATTCAGACGATTACTAGCAAACCTCAATAAACGTAATTATGAAAGAGAAATCAAGGGAACCAAGATTCTAGCGAAAATCAAAAGAATGGAATGCAGGGACAAAGACTAGACATGGAAAACCGACACACACAACAAAGAACCAAAATAATACGTATAGAGCAAAAAAAAATATATGAGTTACTCGGACTCCACTAAAAACTAGGAGCATGGACCAAGTGCATCGATAGGGTAAGCGTCCTCTGCTTTTCTAGAAAAACCCGCCGATTTACTCACAAAAAGTCAAGTCCGAGGCAGACGAGCGAGGAAAGAAAAACTATGACACTTTGAACAAAAGGGTTTTCATGGTACAGATGGATACGCCATAACGATCTATGAGTTCACGATGACGACTATAAAACTTTTGTAGTGATGACTTCAATCTTGAAGCAACATAATCCTGGTCCAGAAGCCTAATTGTAAGAAGTCTTGCGCGGTACAAAATGCTTGTTGTCTTTGTACTTTGATCATTTTCCCCAAAATTCGCACTAAACATTCCACACATTATGTACCAGATCCTGCGACTTGACTGAGACAAAGACGTCATCTGCATTATCCGTACCAACACCTCTAGCACACGACTCGGTGTCATTTCTCCCAAGTTGCTGGACAATTAAGAAAAGTACAAATTTGGACATTAGCAATCACTTTAAGTTGGTAAGTCAGTTTTTAGACAGTCTGTTTAAATGAGATTTCTTATCATTCCGTTCTTGACGAAACGTTACTTCTGATGAATCCTTTTGGCAGTCAGATTTTCTTTCCATCCTGACTACTTTTACTATTTGATTCGGCTATATCTATTATTTCCGTTGTAGAATTGTCATGAATCAAACAACCCTGCCTTTGGAAATTTCAATACTTAATATTTTAGTTGGTCTATTAATAAAATAATTTATGTAGGTAAACTGCCAGGTGTCTGGACAAGAAAATGCAGATATAAAAAGGCTGTTTTTCGAATCGATGCCAAAATCATTGAACATAACATCAATTAAAAGGATAGAAAATGGAGAACTATGGTTGAATTTTATGGCGTAAGTATTAAAGGGTTTCGAATTTCAAGATTGACACAAAGTGTTTGTAAATTCAAATATGCAATGTAGACACATCATATTTCCATCATATCTGTTTTCTCTTCCACACTTCAATAGAAATGGCCTGTGATATACTATGTATTTACTAAAGAAGCAGATGATGTATATCATAAGTTATGGTCAATGCAGCCAAATGAGTAAAAATTTGTTCCAGTCCTTTACTGTGCGCTACTAATGAAATAAATGCGACAACATAAGGTACCCTTCTATAGCCATGAGTATAAATTCATTTTTTCCATTATATGATAAAATATGTGAATATCATTATCCAATGACATTTTCAAATGATATAAACCTAAACGTTGACCATGTAAATGGGAATCATTGCTATTTCAGAAAACGGGATAAAATGAAAAAGAAACGAACGGATGGAAGAGAAATACGAGAGTTCCAACTCTTTCATGGAACAAGTAAAGACATTGTTGATGCAATCTGTCGTCAAGGTTTTGATTTCAGATTTAGTGGAAGCAAAACAGGACACAAATACGGTAAAGGCAGTTATTTTGCCAGAATGGCACAAACTGCTGATAGTTACACAGATTTGGGAAAGAAAAAACATATATTCGTCGTTCGTGTCTTGGCAGGAGACTTTGCACTCGGGAAACATCATTTGTTCGACCACCTCCGAGAAATCCGAAAGATCCGTTTGAATTGTTTGATTCCTGTGTAGATGATATTCAAAATCCTAACATTTTTGTTATTTTCACGTTCGATCAGGTTTATCCTGAATACATCATAGAATATCAGAAACGTTAACATCTTCCACTATGAACGATTCATTCACAGATTTTTTATGGGAAAGTATGTAATTAGTACTTCATATTAAAATATCTAAATATAGTTTATAAGGTTTTTTCTTTCCTAATTTCCATGCGTTTGTTTTTTTTACTTTGGATAAATGAGAAAAGGTCGTAACTAGACATATAGTACGTTATAAAAAGCTGTACAGCTTCTTTTTGTAATTATAAATATTGATATTCTCTGTTTGAAAAGACCATTATTTTATCTCGGCATCCATCACTAGATTTGCCAGGATTTTTGTTGATAGAATGTTAGAAAAATGAGGTTTTTGACAGAGTTATCTGCCTTTGAAATGTTAATCAAAGAAATCAAAACTCAATTTACCAAAATGATATAGATGTTTTCCTCGATTCCGATGGTGCAGATACACAAATAACACTTTCAAAATGGTGGATTCTTCCATACCATGTTTCACCCACTGCCTGAATCTTACACAGACTGACACTTAAATAGACCGCTTTGGTTGTAGTTAGCAATAATATAAAACGTGCTTTGTACTAGAATCCAAATATATCATCAACAGGTTCATGAAGTCTCAGTGTTCTAGGTATTTTGAAATTTGTAATATAAATGCATAACAAATTGATGTGATATTACTTAGGATAACACGAAAATTGGAAGATAAATTTTATTTACGAACTTGTACTATAAAAAGTGAACTGCAGTAGACAGAGTTATGAATTGTATCAATATTTGAGCAGAAATTTAAAGAATAAAATCGAATGAGAAGACCAAACAGGAAAAACAGACACACATAATAAAGAACATGAAATTATCAAAATAACACGTAAAAAGAAACAAAATCAAATGAACAACTCGGAGTCCACCATAAACCTGTGAGCATGGACCAAATGCACCGGTAGGGTCAGCGTCCTCTTTTTTCTAGAAACACCCGCCTAAGTTGCTCCTAAAATGTTAAGTCCATTGTAGATGCAAGAGATTGGAAGACCATGACACGGTTAACAAATCGGCAATCTACATTTTCTGTAGTGATGACTTCAATGACTTCAAACCACCTGACTGTTCTTGTAAAAACTCTCCATTCAAATATGGTCCTACCGGTCACGTCGCTACGGGAGATTTGTCCATCATCGAAAACGAATCTCTGCGTAATATCCTTTCTAAAAGTCCCAAGTACCGTGAACCGCGCTCCATAAATTGGAATTATAACTTTATTGTTCTTATGGATGCCATAGAGGACTACGCAAGAAAATGGATAAAACGAGAACACGAAGACATTGATTCTATGTCAGAGTGGTTAAAGGCCGTGAGGTCCTTAATTTTGAAACGAATGAAAGTTTTAAGTAGGTCATGAGTGCCAATGCTACATCAGTTTCCAAGGACCCTGATGTAGCACAAACTTTGTCTACTATACATGACAAATATGTTGTTATAATATACCAGCAGACAAAGCCCAGAAAAACATTGTTTTTGTCTGCAAAACGTTTTACATTCAATAATTATTATCAGAGGTAGACGTAGAAAATAATAGTAGTGATAAGACCTATACTGCTACCACACTCTCCAAAGAAGAAATTGTGGAAAACCATAAATCTGTCCTATCCTCTTTTGGTCTCTCTACCAAGGACGATGATTGTGATTTACCGACTATGTACTGGATTCATAAACTCAAAAAAGAATCCATACAAAAACGTTACATAGATGGATCTGCAAAATAAACCACCAAACCTTTTTTCAAAACTTTTAACTTCTATACTCACAACTGTCAAAGAGTGTCTGCAGTCCGACCACAACACTTGTTACTCCCGTAGTGGTATTAATTCAATGTGGATCCTGAAAAATTCGAAAGACCTTTTGGAAACAATTAGTTCAAGACTATTATCTGAATATAATATCATTAAAACCTATGATTTTTCAACACTGTATACTTCTATTCCCCATACTCAGTTAAAATCCAGACTTAAAAACATTAAACATCGTTGTTTTTCAAAAAAAGATGGTACACCTAGATACAAATATATAGTTCTTGGTAGAGATTCCTAATACTTTGTTAGAAAAAATTCAAAATCATCTTCCAAATATACAGAGGAAGATGTTTACAAAATGCTGGAATTTTTAATCGACCACATATTTGTCCAGTGTGGTGGACGTGTTTTTCAACAAACGGTCGGCATTCCAATGGAAACAAATTGTGCTCCTTTACTTGCTGACTTATTCCTCCACTCTTATGAGGCTGACTTTATAGCTGATCTGATCAGAAAGAAGGAATATCGTTTGGCTAGATCCTTCAATCTCAGTTTCCGCTATATAGATGACATATTATCTTTAAGCAATCCTAATTTCGGGGATTTGATACATCGCATCTACTCAAAAGAACTTGAGATAAAGTATACTACAGACACTGTGAAGGCAGCCTCATATCTAGTGCTACACTTAGAAATCGATGGTAAAGGAAAACTTTACGACAACCATGATGACTTTTCATTCAGAATTGTCAACTTTCCTTTCATATGTGGCAACATCTCTTCAGCACCTGCGTATGGAGTGTTCATATCACAGCTCATACGTTATGCCAGAGCTTGCTCGCGGATATTTTTGTTTTTACCTCAAAACGGTTAAGCAAAACTAGTTTTCAATTTTAATACAACGAATACGATATGCTACTTTGGACACGCAATACTTTATTATATATAATAATTACGGTCCTTAACAAATCTAGTTTTAAACGGTTGTTGAGTGTAGTATATTCACAAGATTATATTTTAATCACAAAATTATAGGGTCGTTTACCGTGTTCCTGGCTCAACTTCTTTTTACTCATACGAGCTTATTCTTTAAATTGTATATATTTAAAGGTGCATTAGCTGTCAAATTTGTTCGGTTTTGCTTCTCTTGAATTTTGCTGATTCAATGAAATAAGTTTATAGTAATGCAATTGAAGCAATAAATATCGATAATACCTATAGAATATTGTGAAAACAACGCTTTTTCAAATCAGAAAAGATCGATAGCTCTGATCTAATTATTTTTCGCCATTACTTCCGAAGATTGCCGACAGGACATTGGCCTCGGTTTAAAATACTTTAACCTTGGTAAAAATAACAATAGCTGATACACATGTAAGCACGTGTCTTGTTTTCATTTCAGTTTATCTATTTCTAGATTAATTTGCAAATAAATTATGACCATATTTGGGCCACATTATATCACAATACGTAAATTTAAAAAGGATCCTTGTGTTATATCCGAACTTTTTTCTTTTACGACTTGAGTCCGTCGGTCTTCCTTGCCGTTGAATAACCACTCGACTTTCGCTTTGAAATCATATTTGTTATCAAAGAAGCGACCCATACAGCACATGCGTGGATTAAGATCACCAGATGTCACACGCATACAAATTTATCTAGGTCGATTTTTTTGTCTTGCAAGACAAAAAATATATAGACACCTATTTCATGTATTCAATGCATTTTATTTGTGGATAACAAATAAAATTATACAGGAAAAGTACTAATTAGTAGAAATGATTCAAAGTTAAGGTATATTTCAACAGAATAAAAAATTACGAAAATGACAGCTATGCCGCTTTAAGGTTTAGCCCCAAATCATTAACGAATATTTATAGACTTGTGTTATAACATGTGTATGTCTTTTTTTCTTTTCTTCATATTAATTGAATGTTGTCTACCATCTTAAAACTTAAGTCTATATCAAAATTTATGTGATGACCGGTCACTCAACGGTCTTTTTAAAGATACTTTAAGTATTTATTTAATTGTAGGCGACAAGGTCGAATGAACATAGACTTCCAGCAAATGACGGCAAAGAGGAAAGGCATTGTAAGTGAAATACGCCGCATATCAACTGAATCGACAGCAGTCCAAAAATTCTAACCTCTAGCGACAAATTACAAATAGTTTTGCCAGAACGAACAAGGGAGATGGATACTTTATGGCGAAAAGGTACCGCTACAACTTCATTGTATGTTCTGTTTTAAGAATGAACTGACTCCATAAAAATCAAAGCAACCCATAAAATAGAAATCAGAAATAGAGAAATCTATATAGATAGATAGATAGATAGATATTATCAGATATATAATTGCAAATTACCCTTTTCGATAATTGATGTTTGATTCTATTTTAATGAAATTTTAATGATTGCCCTCCTTTTCATTTTTCATCACCTAAGACTGCCAATGGATATTCTACTAAGTTAGACAGTGATTTTAGTAGGCATAATTATATTGTGGACTTTCCAAGAATGAACCAAAGAAACGTAACTTACAAAACTGACCGTTCTGTGCGTAGACGGCCTGTGTAGTATATCCGGAGGAGATGGAAATCAGGAGGAGGAGGTGATAATAGGACAAAAACAACTGTGACCCTATTTTCACAAAAAAATCGTAAGTGTAAAATTAGTCGTAAGCTATGACGTCACAATACTTTGATATTCTATAACGTCACAACTTACAACTAATTTTACACTTCCGATTTTTTTGTGAAAAGGACCACAGGGTATTGTAAATTAGGTTTATTTTTACAACTTTTAGAAAGAATGTGCAGATACCCGTAATATCTCTGTATTATTGTTGGGGTGGGGGGGGGGGGGGTTATATTTATTTTTGAGAAATTTTGCCCAAAAATCCATGATATATCCAATATCTTTTGATTTCAATTTTTGCGGCCATTGATACTATTCCTAAACAGTACTCCCATATGTCACAAATTTTATTTTAGATCGATCGACTTAGGTTACTCCAGGACATCACCACATAGACCACTCATTGCATCGTCTCTTCCGCACGATCATGTGTCCTTTATTGCAAAATCATGGTCAATAAAGAAAAGCAGTCATTTTTAACTGGTATGTTAACTTTTGTTGAAGCGTCAGCGTGTTTCAATATCTTTGGCTAATTATTTTTCTATTGTTAGTAAATGCGGGATATCATCAGTTCATTTGGGTTTAAAAGTTTTTTTGTTTTTTTTGCTTTGTTTTTGTTTTGTTTTGTTGGGTTATTTTGGGAGGGGTGATTAAAATTGTCGAGTTTTTCATTACTTTCAGTCCTGACTAATACTGAATTTGAAAATATCATGAACGTTTTTAGGTTTTTCTAATAAGGTTTAATTTGCAACTTAACCAAATTTGCAGCCTTTTTAAAAGCACATATTTGTCGTGCGTGTTTTAGCGGGAGATTTTGCCCTTGGGGAGACATCGTTTGTTCGACCACCTCCGAGAAATCCGAAAGATCCGTTTGAATTGTTTGATTCCTGTGTAGATAATATTCAGGACCCTAACATTTTCGTTATTTTCACGTTCGATCAGGTTTATCCCGAGTATGTTATATAACATCAGAAACGTTGATGAATGTCTATGGGAGAATTTTCTGTCATCAATGATTCGTTCACAAAGTAATTGCCAATCACAGTATAGTAAAAATGCAGGGCATTTGTCCTCCCAAAATATCTAGTTATACCCGAAGACGTCGAACTTGTTAGTATTTTACATAGGACAAGTGCGAAATAAGAGTATAAATCCATGTGTAAAAAGCTATGGATTCATGCTATGTGCTCTGTTGATTGTCTGCAGAAGTAACTAAATATTTTCTTTACAGATGCTTTTGTTGGTATTTAGAAAATGGTTCAAATCAAATAAAAGTGGTTGTCATAAACTTCCATGTTTTTATCAGTCAATTCGATTATGGATAAAAAGAAAAAAGCTACACTACAATAGGTACTTTGGGTTAAAGCCTTCAAACCAACTAAATAATATCAACTTCTCCCTTTGCATTATGATGCATGATGATAAAAACATACTGATCTTATTAAGTGTAAGTGCTTGTAAAAATCAGGCAAATTGGGAAAAATCAGAAACATGCATGTCAAAACCCCACCAATCTGATAATGTAATATCTTGTCTGTTTTCCTTGATTCTGATGGTTCAAATAGTCAAATTACACTAACAAAATGGTGGTTTTTTTCATACCACGTTTCACCTACTGCCTAATTCTTACTAACACTAAAACTTAATCACTTCAAATACCAATATTCTCCAAATGGGGTAAATGGTTGGATGAAATCATAAACTAAGACCTCATGTCACTGATGAAACTCCACACAAATGATTTCAGTATACAGTCATCAAACAAGAGATTATTGTCCCAATTACTGAAAATCTCGCAATATGGCACACCAATATAAACTTTAACATGTAGTAAAGTATGACGGGCAGATACTAGTGGATAGACTGGTTTTCATAAAGCTCCTCCTTCCTTTGGGGTAATAATAAAGGCATAAGATACTTATTTTCATAGTTTTAATCCCTATCATTCAATTAAATATCATACAACAAAACTCCAGTTCACTCAAATTGATCTTTACATTCAGTTTTAACGGTGTTAGCAAAACCTCATATAATAGGGCCTACTCTATACAGGAGTAGAGGCAGTGTATAAGGAATTGCCCAGATAGTATGTCACCTATCAAAAAATCATGGAAATATGATATCTATTAGGCTCAAAGCAAAATGCATCCTTTCTAAATGAACTTTAAGTTGATTTTTCTACTTCAATATATTGCACATTCATACTTTAAAATAGAATATCTCACTCATTTTTGAGGATAGTAGTTTTTAAAGAAAACGATTCATCCCCATATGAAATTAAGGTAAATTGTATCTGAAGCTTGTATCACAGTAGGTCAAACTCAGTTACCAGTCACTCGTAGAAAATTAAACTGATTAGGCAACTTTATATTTTGAAAGTGCAGGACTTAAAGAAATCGTTGAAACAATTCTTTAAATTATTAAATAAATGACCCACATCATTTTAAATAACATTGAAAGTACATACTTATATAAGATGTCTACCATTTAATATTTTTCATTTTCATCATGGCCACGTTTAAATATTTGCTTTAAATAAATAATAGACTTAGACATAAATACTCATTAAAATTAAACCTTTTATCCAGGTATAACAAAGCACTTGAAAATAAATAGAATTGATTCTATCAACAAATAAAACATGTCTGTCGCATAACAATATGAGAGTATGTGTGATTGGTCCAAAAGTAATCACATGACCTTATGTCTACATGACAATGTAAAAATGTTCATGATTGGTTCTTTAGTGATCACATGACAAGAGTTCAATCCTCCAATAAATCTTCATCAAGATTCACATCCTGGAAAACAAAAAAAAAATTGTTAATTATTTTTTAGTGTAATTATTAATGTTAGTATGGTGGAAAAATCTGCAATAAAAGAGACTTGAGAATTGTCATGGTAATGATGGGTTACACAATGCACCAAACCCTTTCTTGCAGGATATACTATAAAAAAACATTCAATCTAATGAAAATATTGTTTTTGTCAATTGAATCCAACTAAAATAGAGATAATGATTGAAAAGGTAGACAATGGAAAAACTGTGACAAGACTGAACATATTTTTTCAATTCATATCATTAAAATTGCAGGGTAACTGTGCTTACTGTACACAGTCAAACCCCTACCATGATATCAATATTTTTGAGATAATGAAAACAAATTTTCTTCAGATACTATTAAAGTACTATTTTTATATGACAGCATGTCATTTCAATCACATCTTAATGCTATTTAATTTTGTCCCTGAACATCTATTCTATAATAGAAGGACTTATTCATATTTTAGTGTATTGGTGCTCACAAAATTAGCAAAAAAGAGCTCTGGAAAATGCATGAAGGTTTATGGTATAAGAAAAAAATGCTAAAGAAGACAGTCACATGTTATATAGTCAGGGGAACTTGGTAGAGTTTCATAAACAAAAAATAATCTAAGTCTAAGAATCTTTTCAAACCCTTCTAAACTTTTAATCTGACTTGTCAGCTCACTTAAAACATTCAAGACTTAAAAAAAAAAAAAAAACATTTGGATTTCAAGAAGATCTTAATTTGAAGTTTTTTTTTAACTATGAATCACAAACCTGGGGATATATTATTTATTTTCCATGAAACTCAAAGATTGGGAATATATTACCAATCACCACACTTATATCATGTATGTATACTGGTTGCTGTTAGCAACAATCCTGTATGCTAAAATGTTAATATATAAAATCTAACCCACTAAATATACATGTATTTCAACAAAACTTGTGCTGTAGATACCAACATACATGGATTTTTTCCCAGTTACATTGAATAATGAAATTAAGACATATTTTTAGGGGATTACGAGCTTACTAAAATGTGTTGACAGAAAACCAATGAATCCACAAGAATATTACATATCTTTTAATCAATATAAGTACATCCCCTCCCCCTCTACCAAAACAAAAAAAAAAGAAATTTCTTTAAAAATACGAGGTAATGACCCTGATTTACATTAATTTAACATTAAAAAATGTGTAACAAAGTAACACATGTACATTGTATAATTTACATGTGTGTATTTGAAACAATAATAACACACATTAGGTAAAGGTATAGCTAAATTAAACTCTACTTTAAAAAAAACATCTCTGATCTGATTTATGTCAATTGGTAGAAAATATACATGTAAGTTATCTACAGCATGTTTACATGTATATGTACTATAGAACAACTTGTGAATGATTACATGCAGAAAAGAATGCAGTGTCTATCTTACCTCTGATAGTAATTTTTTATCATCGATACCCTAGAAATGACAGTGTGAACCTTTAATCATCAAAGCAGCAAAATTGAGGTTATGGAGATTGTAGAAATATTCCAGTGGAAATATTCATGTGGGAGGGTTGTTTAGGGGAAAATATACTCCCAATCCATACCATGGCAGGTATTTGTATGTTTTGTTTTGTTTTATTACATGTACGCTTGATTGTGTTCACAGGGTATGATGATTGGACAGATACATAGTGGCTTAGCATTTCAAAGTCCTAATGACATCAATTTACATAGACTTTTCTAAGATATTGTTATACTGTGAAAGTACCAGCATTTGTTGGGTACCAATTTTCGGAAAAAAGAGAGTTCGGGGGGGGGGGGGGGGGGGGGGGGGAGTAAGTTATCTCCCTTTGACGATGTTCTCATAATTCATACCTTAAATTACTGACATTAAAAAAAAAGAGAAATAAATGACATTTCCACATTTCAGATAAAATATTAATAAGATTTCATGGAAAGACATGTGATTTTTCCACCATGATTCACCAACTGCCTGATTCTTATTCTTACAAAGAATAGTACTTAGTTGACCGACTACAGAAGACCTACCGATGTGTCAATATCCTCATCTAAATTCATATTTTCTAGATCTAACTCTAATTCTTTTTCTATATCATCCATTGCAGCCTGTGATGGGGGTTTCCCTGAAGGTTCAGGGGGTTCTGTTGTCTGTTTGGTTGGTGCAGGCTTCTGCAAAACACGAAAAAATAAAGGTCATTTAAAATTCTGAATTTAAGGAGGTAAGCCTAGGATGAGGGACAAAACTCTTAAAATCAGTGATATGTTTGTATCATATTCAATTTCACCAAAGCCTCCCAAGCTTTCATTTGAAACAGAATGAAATCAGTCCAAGTTACTTTGATGCTTACATGACATTTATCATGTAAAATGATGAATATAAACATTCCATTGATTTGTAAGAGTTTCGTCCGTTACCCAAGGTCTACCTCCTTAAAGAAGAAAGAACTGATATACTGCACTATTGAGACTAATTTCTACATGTTCTCTAATACACTGACCTGTCAAGGAACATTGTAATATACCATGATACATTTAAAAAAATATATTAGTACATACATCATACATTATAAGACTAAAATAAGTAGTTAAAAATACTTTAATTTTCATCAAAATTGCATATTGACAAAAATAGTCTGGAATACATTCACTAAGCAATCGAAAGGCACTGGAAAGAACATTAGATTAATTATGGGAAAAAGGGCAAAACTCTCCTTTTTTTTATAGTATAATAATCCATGTTACTCCTACAATCACTAATATATCCTGAGACCGTGAAGATTGATGTGTACTGCAAGGATTGGCAACAATTTTCAATCTATGTAACTGTTTTTTTTTTTCAGAGATGATTTTACAAGGTCAACAAATAAATCGGAAATTGGAAAAATCGGAAGTACATGTACAGTAAAAAAAGAATCGTAACTGTAAAATCTGTATTTGAAATTCACTAAAAAATAGAAGAAAATCATATCTGTTTTTTTTTTTTTGTTGTTCTATCTGCCTCTTTGTTATGTACATGTGAATAGAATGCCACAGAATAGTTTTGTGTTTGGTCTCCCTATGTTAATTTTAATTAGTTGTTTGGGTATTACAACTTGCACACAATTACGTAGAATCCACTTTATTATCTACCTCTGTTTTCTGTTCTACTGGTGTCTCCTCGGCCTCTTTAAAATCTTCCTCCTCCTCAGCAGGAGCACTATCAGAAGCAAACACAAAAGCTCCACTTTGTTCTGCAGCCTGCATTTCCTCAACTGGGTTACGCTCATGGTTAACCTACAAAGGAGACAAAAATTTGCACAATAGTTGAAATCCTAAATCCCTTTTCAATTTTATACTTTAACACAATAAGTGACTTTGTTTGACAGAATGGAAATATAAGGATTTATATGTATAAGAAAAAAAGAGATGATTGAAATAAAAAAAACATATCTATGTACCTTTAAGTACATATGTGGCATACTTGTACACCAAAAATCTCTTACAGTTAATAACTTTGACAAAAAGGCAATATGCATTTATCTGCCTGTATGAATCTTGAAGTCTGAAATTCTCCGAGCTTAATGTACAAAGCTTCCAATTCAAGAATCACAACCAGTATTACATTTTTTTTAATAAATCTGCAAATATACTGTTAATTTGTAAATGTAAATACCTCTGGTATATTTTAATGTTTAAATCACATGTAGTTCTTTTTTTTTGTTGATATCTAGGTAAATATTCAACTTTGTTGATACAACAGTGAGAAATCAAAATATTCAAATTAGAGATGAAATGCATAACTCATGAATATTCATGTATCTACAAAAAAAAGGGCATACTCTATGCATTAATAATTCACACTGCAACTTACAAATGTATATGCCTACCCCCAATGATTTAGTTTATGAAGAAAAACTTGTGTACAATGTCTAGAGAAAATTCAGATTCCTGCTAACGTGTATGTAGGATGCTTACAGGAACTTGTGAATATTTGTTGGCTGGTATAAGACTCTTTCTCTGTGGCTGTAAGAACTGTTCAGTTTTCTTAGCTTCTACGAATGCTGGGAATAAGTTCTCATATTCCTCTGGATCTGCTAGTGAGCTGGCAGCCTTGTTATTAACACTACCTAAATTCTCTCTCCATAATTGTACTACTCTGAAATCAAGTGTAAGTTTTAGTAAAAATAGACAAAAGGGAAAAAAAAGTAACATACATGTCAAAAACCCACCAATCTCACAATATAATTTCACCCGAGGATGCTTTCTCTATTTGAAAAGACCACAATCTGATCTCTGCATCACTGGATTTGCTCAGAAATTTTTTAATAGAATGTCAGATAAATGAGGTTTTAGATAGAGTTCTTGGAGTTATGTGCGCTAGAAATGTTTAGTTTCAGATGAAATTACAACTCAGTTTATCAAAATGATATCGAAAATCATGTCTTCTTTTCCTTGTACATTCTTCTTTGCATTCAAATTTTAAGCTCTGTTTGATCATTTATATTTAAGGTACATGAATATTCAACATCCCAAAATGAAAATTATATTTCATAATATGATATGCCTACGACAGATGGAGCTCAATGTCATATTTTAGATAATCAGTGCCTCCACTCTTGCGCAATCGTCCACTTCCATGTGGACTAATTTCTTCACATCCATCGGAATATTTTTAAGCCATTCATAGTTTTAGTCTAACATTTTACATATATATATATATACCTTGAAACTTGACTAGGTAGATAGGTACGAGCAAAGAAAGCTGCCTCTGGAAGTCTGCCGGTGTTGATCAATACTTCTAAACATTCCTCTAACCTAAAGGAAAATTTTCAATTTCATTTACTATGTTTACATAGATGTTTTATGGTCGTCACCATAAACTCATGGATCATTACAGTGTATCAATCTGCACAATGAGAACTGATTTGTTTAACTTGTCCTAGTTGGCCCTTCCTCTTTTGTCTACCCCGGACTTGACTTTTATGAGCAGCAGAGCAGGTATTTCTAGAAAAGCAGAGGACACTTACCCTACCAGTGCACCTGGTCTATGCTCCTCGTTTTTGTGGAGTCAAAGTTGCTCATTTGCTTTTGTTACTTTGTATGTATCATTTTGGTTATTTTATGTTCTTTGTTGTGTATGTCTGTTTTCCATGTCTGGACTTTGTCCCCGGATTACATTCTTTTGATTTCTG
Source organism: Perna viridis (assembly GCA_037379345.1). NCBI lineage: Eukaryota > Metazoa > Mollusca > Bivalvia > Mytilida > Mytilidae > Perna > Perna viridis. The sequence continues at coordinate 36,412,781 of CM074522.1, read as the reverse complement.
ATAGAATCTTGATTACTCTTTACTGGATTACATTCTTTTGATTTCTGATAGAAGCTTATTTACTCTTCCATGTCTGGTCTTTGTCCCTGGATTATATTCTTTTGATTTCTGCTAGAACCTTGGTTCCCTTGATTACCCATCCATGTTTGGTCTTTGTCCCTGGATTACATTCTTTTGATTTCTGATTGAACCTTGATTACTCTTCCATGTCTGGTCTTTGTCCCTGGATGACAATCTTTTTGATTTCTGCTAGAACCTTGGTTCCCTTGATTACCCGTCCATGTTTGGTCTTTGTCCCTGGATTACATTCTTTTTGATTTCTGATAGAACCTTGATTACTCTTGATTACTCTTTACAGAACATTGAATATCATCAAAAATAAAATGGTTTTGTTATAAAAAGCAATAATTATCTATGAAACCTAACAAGGTTAAAAGTAAAACATACAGTTCTTTTTTTGCTTGAATCAAGATGACAAATGGCAAATATATATACAAACCTTCCTAAAGAGAAATATGATAGGAATGCCACATTATTTTGTCCAGACTTTTCAGCTGTTTGAGCCAGTTTGGCGATCATTCCAACATTTCCTGCAGAGCTTGCCAAAAGAAGCAGTCCTCCATAATCCTGGGCATTGTGTAAACACTCCTGAGCCAGACCAAACTCACATTTACTGATGGCTAACTCAGCTAACTGCTTCCATTTCTGCTCACTCTGAAACAAATAAATTACAGAAAAATACAAAATATGAAGATATCAAATCCAATGAAAGATCTGAAGATAAGATTTTATTAATAGCTATTATCACTAGCCTATCCCTAAAAAAATGTTGGTTTTTTGTTTCTTACTCTAACTTATTGCAAGAGGGTAGGTGATTTTCTAGGTGAAAATCTAAAAAAACAACCCCAAATTTTTTTGTATTTAAAATGAAGAAAAGGCATAATTTCATTTTTTTTTTTAGTAAGTCAATAACCAGTAAATCAAATTTAGATCAGAAGACATCTATAATATAGAGTGAGCAGAAGACATCTATAATGTAGAGTGAGCAAACATTTATATAGAATTACATATTTAGTTATCTGGTTACAGTCTATACTACAGTTATCATCTGAATACTCACAAAAACGAAGTGATAATACTTATCACCAACAGTAACTGATTTCGTGGCCCTCTATTATTTCACAACTGTAACTGCATCATATTTATTTTTGCCTATTACACGATTTAAATGGAGGACTATCTTATAAAAAGTTCCTCTTGTCATATTAAAGCTTAAAGATTAAATAGCAAAATATTTACCTCTGTTTCTTTAGCAATTTCATATGCAGTTCTAAGATCTCCTAGCTGCAGAGCTAACTCAAACTTGTGTTCAGGGTCAAAGGTCACTGCCATAGCTTGAGATTTAAAACCCTGGAAATATTCATAATTCATTATAAATACATGTACAGGACCTCAATATAGATTTTGTTTAAAAACAGGAACCTTCCAATCAATTAAATGATGATGATATTTTACTTTGTTCAAAATTTCAATGGACGGCAAATAATACTGAACTAAACTTGTGGAAAATTCTGAGTCTTTATTTACAACTGACAAGGATCCATTGGATGAAATGCCAGTTCATTTCTATCAGTAATTGGCATTTGTTTACAAATAGGAGTATTTACTGGGACGCAGAGGTCAGTAAAACTTGACCCTGATGATAATTCAAGCATCATTCTATAATATATAATATATGAATCAAAACATTCTCTTTTAGCTTCAGGTAGTTTTAAATATTTACATAAGGTATAAACAGTGATAATTTAGAGGATTCACAAAAACAGATATCAATATAATGAGAGTGGAAATGGTGGATATGTTAAAGCGACAACAACCCCTCCAGGATGAACAATGTCAGCCCAAGGCCAACCAAGGGTCTTCAACGATCCGCCTTAGATAGACATACCTGTTTTTCTAAGAAATGTGCTACTCTAGTTCTATGTTCCCTTGGAATTGTAGGTAAAACTTTGTCCGCTGTCTCAAAGTCTCGCCTCATCACAGCGGTTTGGTATTCGAGTACTGACAATAACAGAGAGAAACTGACAATGTTCAGTTCCTTGTCACCCAGGTACAGTCTATTGTCCTTGGGGATGTAACCAAGCAAGTACATCACTCTGAAATTATAATCATTTTTTAATTAAGTCTTAATATGGAAAATACATCCTAAAAATTTTCTACTTAAGCATTCAAGTAGAATTTCATAAACTGACTTTCTCATACATTCTTTTCATCTACAAGGAAAATATTCATGAACTTGTGCCAATTCTAAAATTAAAACAAAAATGCTCCCTAAAAAGGGATGTGCCATGTGACTGAGATAACAGAACAACCTATAATGCTGAAGCTTTACACTAAATTTCAAGTCATCAATTCTAAGTGTTTCTAAATATTAAATGACAAAATTTAGGGAACCTTTTCATACATCTATATATTCAGAGATCAGAAAAACTTCATTCCAAAGGTGCCTAAAACTGGGACATGAAAATGTCAAAAGTACCAGAGATAGACCTACAAATCTTCTTCAAACAATTCAAAAGGTACTAAATGTCTTATCATAAGCTCCAACTTACCTGTCAAGGTGAGCTATGGTGACAATCTATCATAAGCTGCAAATTACCTGTCAAGGTGAGCTATGGTGACAACCTCTCGTAAGCTGCAACTTACCTGTCAAGGTGAGCTACAGTGACAATCTCTCGTAAGCTACAAATTACCTGTCAAGGTGAGCTACGGTGACAATCTCTCGTAAGCTACAACTTACCTGTCAAGATGAGCTACGGTGACAATCTCACCACCAACATAATAGTTGAGTCTGTTGACACTGTTAGTGTAGATAAAACAGTCACCAACCCAGACTCCAGTCTTCACAGTCTCTTCTATTTCACCAACAACCTGTAATAAAAAAAAAAAAGTTTATCAAATAGCGACCATCATTTTCTCTTCATATTTTCGTATCCATACATTTTAAAAAGTTTTCCTTCTTTAACTTCTCTTGAAGTGAAAAGATTATTTTCTAAAGGTGTAGATCTGTATTTATTCAACAATAAATTTTAAAACAATACTATGAACTTGATTTTGTCATGTGATTATAATTAAAAACCTCCAAAATGAAAAAAAAAAACATTAACAAAAACTTGCATACCTAAAATATTTCAATCATTTTTGATGCAGATTATTCAAAATTCATGTTGAATCTAGCCTCGATTATGAAAATGACCTCTTTTGCTTTATGAAAACGACCTATTTTGCTTTAAATTGATTCAATTGCACAATCCTTGCTTGGGACAGAATTATAAGAAAAATTTTTTCCTGGAACTAACCTCAAAGGCATCCTCGATACCATCTTCAGTGATATCATCCTTATTTCCAGATGACCTGGCTGAATCAACAGCTTCCTGACTGTACTTCAGTATAAAGAAGGATTCCTCTGTTGATATGCATACTAATTCTCCTGTCTCGCTCCAAAATATCTGTAAAGAAACCAGAGAACTAGAAACCAAGTAGGTTGCAGTCAGTGAAAAACAAAGTCATCAGTAACTAATAAATACTGTAAAAATTATGTTGAATATTTTGCTTACTATATGTTCAGAAACCAACCACTGACACACGTACATCTGAGAAATTATGATGAAATGAATAATATTGTTTAAAGTACTTAATCATGACCCCATTTGTATTTTTTCAAGATTGTCATAGAATTGCCTATAACATTGTAATTATAAAACTACACTAAATCCCCTGTTTAATTTTCTTTCCTCCTTTTTGGTGGGATTTCTAATATTTCATAGAAACAACATTTAGATTATCATTCTATAAAATTTTCATTACCTTAAATTTTAAAGTGTGATTTCTACATATTCCAACTTACATTTTTAAGTGTGATTTCTACATATTCTAACTTACATTTTTAAGAGTGATTTCTATATCTTGTCACTTACATTTTTAGGTGTGATTTCAATTCTTCTCACAAGTTCTGTAGAATCCCATTCATAGAAAGCCAACCCACTGACAGATCGTACTCCAAGCATGTTTCCACCATAGATTCCTACAATTATTTAAAAAAATTACCTGAAATATGTTTCCTAAAACAAAGAAATTATTGAAATGAGAAGGACACGTCTTCATTTAAAGCTAACAGATGAACAAGAAAATAACTTTTTTAAATAATTTTAGCAAACATTGAAACATGAAAAAAAATCAAGAAGTCAATGGCATATTTCTTTAAGTGAATATATTTAAAAGGTAAATGAAGTCAAATACCCTACTGCAGGTTATATTCACAGATGCTAATTTTGGCGTATTTTAGCAGTATGCCTAAACATACCAAAATGAATTCCAAAAAATTTTACTCTGGTCTCATGTACTTAGTGCACCACTTATCATCTGTCAACATTTTTTCGTTCAACTTTTTGCTTCAAAACGACTAAATTTTACACCTTTAAAAAAACTTTTTTTTTAAATATACACATGTGACTGTAACATATAGATGGAAATCTGCCTAAATTAAATTTCGGACAAATCATACATTTCTGTGAACTATTGTTTTGAAGATTTCCTTAGCATTTCTTTTTATGTATTCCAATTCTCGTACCAATCAAACAAATGCCTAAAACAAATAGTTACACTGTGTTGATTCCTGACTGTTTGTCAATAACGTGGATGTTACACAGGATGAATGCTAGGTGGAACATGAGAGCAGATATTTGAAAAATCAGACTTAAATATACATTTAAATCAAGAATTGTTACAATTAAATTTGGCAATCACAAATCCACAGAAAAATCACTTCCCTGTGTTACGATATCCTTTTTACAGTTTCCATATCATAGTGAAAACAAAATGTTTCATTAAAATTAAGGTTTGTGTTTTACTAGGTTAAAGGATGAATAATTTTTTACAGACATTTCCTTTTAAGGAGGTAGACCTTAGGTAAGGAACACAACTCTTACAAATCATTGGAACATTTGTATTCAGCATTTTACATCAATCTCATGCAAGCATCAAAGTAACTGATTTCATTCTGTTATATCCCTTACCCTAGGTATTCCTCCTTAAACTTATAATTACCTTCAGCTCCAAAGTCAGGTTTGAAGGCTTTCTGTTCCTTGAAGTTTTTGTAGATTTTAAGCATACTAGAGCTCTCCCTGATGGCATATACAGATGAGTCATTACTCCATACAAACTCCTGAGCTGAACCAAAACTCTTGTTTCTCAATGCCATTGCAGTATATATAATGTATTCACCATCTCCACATACTACCACAAACCTACAATGCAATCAAATTATAGAAAGAAATGCAATTGTGCAACAATTTAGGCATACACATTTTCTTTTTAATACTCCTGTATACAAAAGTTAAGGTAAGCAGTGGAACTATAACTCATGTAGGTTCAGTCACGGTACCGCCTTACTAGTCAATTCAGGCCTTAAAAAATCAATGTCCAATACCATGCCAAAAAATATAGAGTTTATATATCTAATTGGCAATAAATTAAGTAGACATCCATGCTTCAAAAATCAGATCCTGTATCTTATCTCATTACCAGTAAGCTGCCATATCTTGGGGTGGTTTTTGTCAATGTAGAAATATAAGAATAAGACTCTTAAAATAAATCTCGTGAAGATTATGGATAAACTAATTAAGGTTGGCAGTAAAACACTGGGACATGAAGGGTAAGTTTGGTCAAATGTTTTTAAATTTGTCACTTAATTTATGTACTATTACTTAACAAACTCTGTGACTTTATATTTTTTGTTTAAGTATGAGATATATTTCATCCTGAACATTTTATTCAGTAAAGAGTTAATTGCATTATGGTTTCAGTTGTGAATATACATATTTTAAGGCAGTATTTACAACACTAACCTGCCGTTAGGGTTATGGGCAATAGTCTGGGGATAGATTTCACAACTGCCCATGTCTTTCACTGCCAATGGCAACCTCTCACCATCTTTAACATCCTGGTCAGCTATAGCCTTGATGTTAGCCTGTTGAACTTCAGAATGTTTGGCCCAAATAATTTTACCACTGCTATCCATAGACATGGCAGGTTCCTCACGACCAAGCTATAAAATATGAATAAATGAATAAATAGTACTACATAAAATATGCCATCAGACCTGTTGTACTTAAAACAAAAATATTTGTAAGATAAACCAAAGTATGCAATTTATCATTTTTTGATAAGCTATGAAATATCTAACATGAAACTAAAAAATGACTGAGTGACAGATCACTAAATACCACCTTCAACTTCTAACAGGGAATCAATATTCGATCAACATTAAGCAAATTGAAAGCTGACCTTTAATTTTAGTACTAAAGATTTGTTTTATAAATTCATGAATGAATTCTCTTCAACATTTGGCCTGATAAGAGTCTAATGATTGGAGATAACAAATAGTTATAGCGAAGTAAAAGTCAATATTTTTATATATATATAGCGAGAATGGATAGGTTATGTTTGAAGTAGATCCATAAAATTTCTTCAATATTTCTATCCAATACATCTACATCATAGATACTTTACAATTCTGAGCATGTAACACTTTCTTCTCCAGAACCTTGTTTGGCATTTTCATGTAAATGCTTCCAGTTCCTATGACTTGGTAAACATTACAGTTTCTTAGGTTTATAATCATGATAGCGACATATATCAATCATTTATTGTATAATATTCTTACCTTGATCATAATGCTTCCTTCATCATATCCCAGGGCGACATTGTTAGATCCTCTCTGACATGCAATAGCCCATACTCTTTCTAAGCCATAGTTTAAAGTACTTTCAAGTCTGTATGTATTAGCATGCCATACTCTTACAGTACCTGTAAAAAGGTTACCAACATTATTTTCAAGGTTATTCAGTGCAAATAAGGGATATCATTTTTTGTTGTTTTTCAAGCTATTGTCTGACATGTTATTTTGCAATGCTAAGCAATTTTGCATATCAAATCTTCCATTAAAACTTCTAAATAAATTTACTTTTTCTTAATTAATGGCAATTATCCTTGAATGTTTTTTTATTTAATATCAAATTTTATATATTCTTTAAAAGTGGTATGTTTGTGATGAATAGGTGACAATGTAATGATTTGTATTTCAATATGAAAAGTTTATAAAAAGAAGGCCTCTACTTTAAATTTCTATGATGTGCACTAATCAATTTTCTGCATCAGCATGTGAAAATTCCCCATGTAAGAACTTTGGCAACTAAACAGATAATACAAAAAAAAAGTAGCATCCCCTGGCTATGTTAAAACAGTATTCATGCAGATTATAGCTACTTTATGTACCAAGTTTGGTCAAAATCCATTTGAGGATGATCATTCTTGGGTGTATGTAGAGGCGTTTCAGAAGAAAGTACAGTATCATTACAATATTCTTAGCAATTTATTTTTGGCAAAAGAGTGATATTCAGACTTGGTTTTATGGAGCCAACGAAAAAAGTTGTCAAAATCAAAAGTATTCATGAGGAAATAAAGAGAATGGAAATTTGGATATGAAAAGCTTGAATTTTGATTTTAAGCAGAAGAAATTTGAATATCTTACCGTCTTCTGAACCAGTCAGAATAATAGGTAATTCAGGATGAAATCTAACAGCTGATATATTCTGGGCATGTCCTTCTAAGGTCTGTACACACGTCTTGTTCTAAAGAATAAAATATCAATCGAAATATTGATTAGCATAGTAGACTCAAATTTCAGCAATTATCTGTTAACACATTAGATACAATATTACCAGAAATAGTTTTAATTTTCCACTCATATTAAAAAAAAAGATTTACTAAAATCATGGCAGTAAATGCAGGGATAAAGATACAATTCAACCATAATTTGTATACAGTATAGGAAGGAATGATATGATAGCAGATGGAATACTACTGGATACAGCAAAATTTTGAAAGCTATGTTTCGTCTGGTTTTGTAGACTTGCTGTAAGTCTCTCTTTATTATATACATGTACAGTATCCAAAATACAGTAAAATGCAGTTCAGTTCAATAGAGAAAGACATTTTCTACACAAATTTCATAGGAAGATTCTTAATGTCTGTATCTTTAAGTTAAAATATTACCTGATAGTCCCAAATTTTGATCAATCTATCATCAGCACCCGAGATAAGGTATGGCTTATCTCCCCCTGTATAATAGTCTACACAGTTAACTCCCTTCTCATGACCCTCTAATGTGAAGTTAGGTGTTGTTGATCCAAGCTGCCAAACCTGAAATTAACAGATATATTGCATAGACCTGAACTTATAAGACTAGCATTTTTCATAATTTAGGTTCAAAACTCTGAATATAGTAACTGGTAAAAGTGGGTTTTCATCCATCATATCAGGTTTTATCATTAAAGCTATATATAAGAATATATAGCCTGAAGCAGTTCAGAATTCGTTTTCAAGACACAATTATTGTGCATGACATATTGGGTGTGTCATTCAAACAAACAGGTACACACCCATTTCATCTCTTTGCTCCACCCATATCACTATAATGTTAACACCTACCTTCACAGTTCTGTCCAATGAAGCACTGGCAAATGTATTGTTATCTTTAGGATTAATGACAATCTGCATGACATAGTGAGTGTGTCCTTCAAATACCTGGGTACATGTCCATTTCTTCTCCCAGTCCCACAACTTAATCAACATATCATCTTGAAAAAAAAAAAGAAATTTCTTATTAGTTATTTTCACATCCGTATTAAATAGACCTTACATTGTAATGCCATTACTTCCCTTCAAAATATGCAGAACATCAGTTGTGATTGTAGATCCTTCAACCACTACATCCTACTATTTTTGCGCCAAGAAATAATCATCTTGAAAAAATTTGAAGGTGTGCGTAAGAATTTTCATAGAAGTCACACAGTTTTAGCATTACAGAATATGTACGTAAAAAAATTTACTGAGTTAAGAAAAAATATGCCTTTAGCATGTTTAGTTTATTTAAATGCATCCATATCACCATTTTGTTTTTTCGTTTTTGCATTTTATGGACTAGTCCCCATAACTTTACACAGTTGTAATTTGTAACCACCCAGTCAATGGGACGTTACTCACCACTGCTTGTTAGAATGAAGGTCTGAGCTGGAAGAACATCTACAGATCTGATATAATTTGAGCGAATATTACTCACCACTGCTTGTAAGAATGAAGGGCTGTGTAGGATGAACAGCTATAGATCTGATGTAATCTGAGTGAGCCTCAAATTGATGAACTCTTTCTAGAGTATTGTAGTTGTAACATCTCACATGCATGTCATCCTACAAAATAAAAACAATAATTGAAGTTTATTTTTAACTTTAAAAATGTATGCCTCCCCAGGCAAAGGGGTACATGTACACTCCTGTTATTCAGTGAATAAAAAAAAAACTCAAAATATGCACAACTACATACATTGTATCAAGTCCTAACTACATACAAAGTTTCATGAAATTTAGTGCTTTAGTTTCGAAGATGTCCTTACATAAGTGTGATGGACAACCAGACAGACGGACAGAGTCTATTGCTTATGAAAATAGAAGTGAAATTTTAAAGGGTACTGAAGTTACATGTATTAAATCAAGCAGTATTTATACCTGACAGATAAAATAACAAAACGATTATTTTACCTACATGTTCATTACTCAAGTGAATGTGGAACTTTTCACATGACAACTGGTCAGACAAATTTCCTTTCTAATGAGACACACTGACTTACTCTATGAAAGTACTATAAAGCATGTAAACTGCAAACTAATTATGGACATCATATCGAAATTAGCAATATATGTGATTGGCATTTACATATCTATTCCAGTTCTTGGAAAGCCAAATTCGGACCTCAGTTTTTTTAATACTGGAAATGACAAACCGTCTAACGAGCTTTGTTTGGGCGTAACATACCCTCAAATCAACACTAAATGTTAAATGACTTACAGATCCTGTCATGACCCAGTTCTTCCTAGGTACAAAAGCTGCTGCTCTGACAGGAAGGTCACATACTTCAAATGACTTGATCAAGGTCTGTAATAAAATAATGGTAACCATGGCAATATATACAAAAAAAGACAAAATATTAACCACGAGACTTGAACATTATGAATGATAAAACATTAAAAACTTAAATTAATCAATAACTAAAAACAACAAAATGTCAACATGATTAATAATTAAAATATAAGTAAGAAATTACCAGTATTTCATGAGTACTTTTTGTTTACACAATATAATTAAAATTACATCTATCAATTGTTCCATTCAGTCACTGCATGTAGGATCTAATAACATTACATTCTACTTTCTGTTCAGTTGACCTTTTCAGAATTCTCAGGTTTTTCCCTTCGAATGATGCTGTCAAAATCATAACAGATGACTTCTGATTGGCTGATCAGGAAGGTCATCTTAACAGAAGTGAATGAAGGGAACAATTGATAGGTCTTATCTCATTTAGATTGGTGTTTACACTAACCTTTTCACAGTCCAATCAATGAAGCCAGTTTTGATATTTTGGGATTTTCTTCATTAAACAAATAAGTTTTTCTTTCACATACATATCATAGGTTTATAATAAACAAGCATTTTTTTTTAAAGACTTCCACCTACCAAAGGACATTTCAATTTTAGACCATTTCAATCCTGCACCATGTCAATATTCATAAATTGGTGTTTGAAAAAAGAGTAGCAATGACAAATAGAAAGCTAAAATTATCATTTAAAAAAAAATCTCAAGTTCTTGCTGCACTGTCTTCTTAATGGGAACAATTTAAATGCACATGCTTATGAATATGATACATTGCAGATGATCATTGACAGATTTAATTTTTTTTAAGCTGGTGACATTTCATTCATTAACATTTGTATAACGAAGCATTGAAATTAACACATAATAGCATAACAAAGACAAGTGGGACAGATGTACAAGCTTTTAAGTGTATACTGTATCACAGAATGTATGTTATAATGGTAACATAAAGCAGAGGGTTGGGGGAATGCTTTTCAAGTTTTCGATAAAAACTTATCACTTTCCCTAGGTTTGTATAGGGCTGTGCTTAATAGTGCAATTATATTGCATTTTTAGCATAGTGAAATATGAATCTAAAATTTATTTTGATGCAGCGAAAATGTCTTTTGAACAGTGCAATGCTAGCATTGTAAGCACACTGTTGTAAATTTTTGAAAATACAAATTTACTGGAAGTACTATGTAAATTATTTTAACAAGTACATTCGGCTCTTGTGGACTTTAGCAGTTTTTTTAAATATGAACTGATTGCATTCTGTGTACGAGTTTTAATTAAGTCTTAATGTTATTTCAATAAGAAAATGACACTGAAACCTCAAACAGATCAGCAATCAATAATTTCAAAATGAAATAATAGGATAATTAATTGGAAAGAGTGGATAACCAAAATATGATCATAAGTGCCAAAGAACGCCTAGATTTAACAAATCCACGCATAATTTAAATCTTAATGCGTTCTTGGCACGAGTGATCAAATTTTGGTTATTCACAATAACCAATTTATTATCCTATTCATTACATAGATTTCCTCCATTATTCATTGTTATTTTCAACATAAATTTAAAATTTTGTAAATGGCGGATTGATATTTGTGGTGTGGCGTTTTGGTGGGAGAAAGTGCGAGAGTGAAATTACCGAATTCATTTCACAGTGTGAATAATCAAAAAAAATTACACCAGGAACAATTGGTAAATCACTGCTATCTATGTAATAAATCCTTTTTTTTTTACTTCAACACTATTGAGAGGAGTATTGACATTATCATTCTTACCAGTAACTAACATACTCTTTAAATTGAATTAAACAATAATTCATACGTACATTGTAGCTAGCACATACCCATCACAAAGAACGACAGAAGCAGTTATAAACCATATACCTAATTCTATATATGCCCGTACATGAACCTGTACATTTGTATCATGAAACTGAGTCAAATCATGCTTAACTGGCCTCTTTACAGCTAGTTGAAATAGACCAGCTCCAATTTCGATACAAATTTAGGTAGGCTAGTGAGTAACTCTCTAGGTAGAATTATACCCTACAATATACAAATGTGTCCTATTTTACTACCAGAGAACACCTATGTGATCTTTTGGACACTATCTTTTAATTTTGAATAGCTGTCAATTACGATTACCTTAACCTTTAAATTTGCCATCCATCATCATAATTGGCAGCTTTTCAAACTTATACATATTAAAAACAGTGTCTAACAGATCACACAGGTATTCTATGGTAGTAAAATAGGGCACATTGGAATAATGTTGGAAGATTTCTACCTAGTGAGCTCTTTAAATTACTCACAAGCCTACCTAAATTTGTATTGAAATCAGAACTGGTTTATTTCAACTAGCTGTAACATCGATACATAAAACTATAAATATCAACAAGTAGTTAGCTAAACGCAAGACACAGAATAGGTTAGGACAACTGGGGAATAGGCAAGACAAGACAAAGTAGCATGCAATACATCAACTTCTAAATTTAATGCTAGTAGCCATCTCCTTTCTGATACCTGTGACTCTACATTCCAAATGTGTACATTGCCATTGTATAAACTGGCTAACATCCATGGTTCTGTTGGGTGTAAATCAACGCTTTTAACCCGATCAGACCGTGCTGATAACTTCCGCTTGATATCCAAACGAAGAGGCTGGAAAAGAAAAATCAGTAACATGGATAAGTTCACAAAGTACCTGAGATTCTATGTTCCAAATTAGAAGTTTTCCATCGAAAAGGCTGGCCATCATCCATGGTTCTGTAGGGTGCAGACCCATGCATTTAACACGGTCCGAACGACTGGAGAACACTCTCCGAATGTTCAAATGCAGTGGCTACAATATAAAGTGATATTTAAACAAGAATGAAAATTCTGTTTTTATATATAAAATTTCATTGCCTCATTGATACTTACTCGGAGAGTCACGCTGCACTGTACTATCAATTACCTGTTTTCTGAGACTGGTGGTAAAAGGGTAATATCAGTGGCATACATGTAGATTAATTTTTTCCCAATAGCCTTAGGACCTTCAATTGACCATTCTCAAATATTCCTGAGCTGCTATTGGACAAATATTACATGAATATTGCTTAACACATTTACATCAAACCCTTCAAAATATGCTGGACTGCCAGTAAAAATTGCTGTCCTGTCTGACGTCCCTTAATTGACTGTTGGTCCAAGTGTCTGATGAAAATTGTCATTTAATTATGAGCAAAAACTTTCATAAGCAATGCTCAGTCATTTCAAATAACATAAAAAAAATTTAATAAAATGAGTGTAACCTTCATTCTTTACTAAGTTTAATTCTGTGTAAACAAATCAGTTCAAATTGACAAAGACTTCCCATGTGGCTTTAAATTATCTGTCCAATAAAACATTTGTCCCCAAAAAATTTAATGATGTTACAATGCATTTCAGGATTTTCACCAAGTTTTTTTTCCACCGGTGATTGATGAAAACTTAATACCTTTGGCCGTTTGGGCTTTATTGTTATGTTCTAGGAAAATGGAAAATCATTTTATCTGGCAAGGCAGAAAAACTTAAAAGTGGCATGAGAATCAGTATATCTGACACAATATATCAGCAATTGGTAAGTTAACATTCTTACACTACTAGCTTACAAGACAAGTTGCAACTCATTGGCCTGTCTGCAAATCATAATGGTGCACTAAAGCGACTAAGTAATTGAAATTGTGCGCATTTCTATGAAACGTTATAGCGCCGCTTGAGTGCCAAAGATTGCAGTTTCAAATACCATTTTCTGAAAATGAAATGAAGAAATGTCATGAGTGTGGCGATGTCATTATGGATGTGTAGAAATATGACCATAATCCCGCTTTCAAGCGGCCTCTCACACTATAGCATTGGATGTGAGAATTTCTGATATTTTAAGGATAAATTTACCATCTCTGTGAATCCGATAGATAATTTACAGGTTGTTTATTTCCTTCACCGGCTAGTTGGATGAGAAGACGTGTCCACAAAAAGTACGCATCTGCGAACGGAAGCGGAAGAGAGTTCCGAAACGCACTTGTTTAAAAATGGCCGCCAAACATGCACAGACATACCTGTGACTATATTTTCTTTGATATTTCTAACTGAATAGTGGATGGTTTTTCACTCTGTTGTAATACAGATCTACAACTATTTGAAAAAGATCCAATTATTTCAAAAAAGCTAACGATCTAGTCGAAATTCTCTTGAAACTTCTATAATCATTTTGTTGATAAGGGGAATTTTCTATCTGCGTCAACGAAAATGAGAATAAGCGGTCTTGTTCCAGCCAGATTCCTGACAATTATAGCACACTTGGTTATTATTATTGTTTTATTTTGGTCAAAAGTAAGTTTGGTACAAATCATGTTACTTTTGTTAAGAGGACAAAAACATCAGAACTTCATTACAATTACTAATAGTAATACACTAGTTCACAACTATTGTTGTATTTTAGTCTGCAGAACATAGCCATACCTAATAACATGAGGAAATCATTAGTCCTAAAATAAAGTATAAAGCTTCCCTTTTTGATTTAAGTAGACTTAATGCCAGTTACCACTTTTGCTGAGTTGGATTTAGGATATTTTCGTCTGCGGGAGCTGGCAAACCCAATATTGATTGCAGAGTTTCGTGACAGTCTCTTCATCCAGAAATAGTTTTTCTTTTTAAATGTTTTAACTGTTCCAGTCAAATACAATGTCACATGAACGTTTTGGCGAGGTAGTGTTTTTGACAAGCTACCGGTGCACCTGGTCCATGCTCCCAGTTTTTAGCGGAGTCCTAGTTGCTCATTTACTTTTGTTACTTTATATTATTATTTTAGGTATTTTATGTTCTTCTTTGTGTTTGTCAGTTTTCCATGTCTGGTCTTTGTCCCTGGATTACATTCTTTTGCTTTCCGCTAGAATCTTCAGGTTGCCTTCGGACTGTTGATTACTCTTTGACAGAAAGCAGTTAAGCATTTTGTTATGAGGGAAATTTCTCAATTGGTCATCAGTATGTGGGAGTTGGAATAAATTCATGTGTTGGAAAATACCTTTTCATGCTTTTCGGCCTTCTTGACCCATAGTATGATATGAGACAGATGAAACCTCAATCTGATTAAAGTCAGCTGTTATGATACACTCCACTGCCTGACTGTACGTTCTCTAACTTTCATGAAACCTGAAACACTCCAAAAGAACGTAAACTCATACCACATTTCATCTTATATCTTCCAGCATACGTGAAGAAAAATCATCTTAGTACAGTTTGAATTGTTCAAATACACTCTCTGAATTGTCATGGGCTGAAATGTCTGGCATTGATAAGCTCATAATCATTTTGTCACCATGTTTTATCCTTCCCTATCTTGGAAAAAGCTATGATATTACATATTGGTGCTTTTCATAGCCATAAGTATAGTGGACCCAGTTTATTTATACTACCATTAATGAGAGCATATCGAAACTTAAATTTTCAGTTCACCAATTTTGGACTTCTCATCCATTTAGGCTTTAGCAGGTTTGGGATAAGCCCTGAAATTAGGATTTTAAACCCTCTCCCCTCATTTGGGGTACTACTTCTTTTTTGGAATTTCTATTTACTCATTTAAAGGAGGGTTAACTCTCTTACTTTAGATCCTTATCAGATCTAACTCTTGTTTAAAATGTGCAATTGTACATGTAATGTATATTTTGAAAAAAAGATTAAAAACTGATGAACGTTTGATAAATTTACAAATTCGACATTAAACACTGTTCAACAAATCAGATACATTAGATACAGTGCAAATTTAATGTTTTGTAATATCCTCATTCAACATTGTAATTACATTTACAATCATTCTGTCCGAACTTCGTTGCAATTACATTATCTTGGCTCCCAAGGGATGGGTTGATTTTAAAATTTTGGCATGTGTCTATAGAGATGGGGCTCATATTTTAAGTGATTTAAGAAGCTCTTTGATATTAACTTCCTGTACAAGAAGTGGGACTAAACAATATACCTTTTTTGTACCTAATAGGTCTATGTTTGCAACTTTATGTTATACAACATACGTGGTAGGTAAATGTGACACTCCACTTCATGCCACAATTGAAGAGGGAAGTTTAGCATGCTGTAAAACCTAGTTTAACACACCATTTTGTTTGAAATGCCCACATACCAAGTCAGGACTATTGCAATACCAGCTGCTCCAGTGGTGTAATATTTATTTTGCCAGATTTGACTTGATTTAAAGGATTAGTGTTCAGTAATTTTGTTGTTACCCTTATTTTCCATTGATGTTAAGGTTAATTTAAATTTCAGACCGAGATAATTAGGAAAGTTAAGTGTAATATGACATTAGTTATGACAATTTGATGCAGCTAACAGGTAGATGAAAAAAAAAACTTGTTTTTAGGTCTGTTAAACTCCTGACCAAAATTTCAAGATATCCCATTCTGAGATTCAAAATTGATAAGATGTACATGTATGTAGGCAATCAGTCTTGTAATATGATTCAATTAAAAATGAAGACAATTAACTTTTGAGGACTTCATCTGTTAATAGCGAGCGTTGTATGCGTGGCTAGCGATAGACGTTCAGTCAGAATGGAATAGGTATCAAACAGGCCCCCAGAAATGGGTCAGACGAGTCAATTCAAAGTGAAAGTAGCCTTTAAATTAATCTAAAATTAAAATATGCAATTCAAAAACTAAGAAAAATATATTTTTAAGAATTATTTGCAGTATCTAGATCTGGTACGCTGAATAATTAAAAAAGAATTGACAACACAATCGTTTACCTATCCTATCTCACCCCTTTCAGCCATCCTCCCTTTACCAATGACTTAACAAACGTGAGATAAGGGCAGGGCCTAATCTATAGGGAGAAATAGGCAAGAACTTCTCCATGTTTGTGCTCACTTTTCCCATTTGTCTTTGAGAGGGAGAAGTTTTTGTAATAGATTACATAGACATAGATTGTTATTTTTCAAACATAATTTACAAAAACTTCTCCTTGTCATCAATATCTAGATTATGCCCTGTAAGTGTGCAAGTGGGATGCTCGTTTGTAGCCTGTGCATCACTCATATTATTATTATCACTAGTAAATATCATTTATAATTAGTAACATGACTGGCAAACACTTGTAGTAACAACAACAAAAAACTACCAAGTATAACAACTTTCCATATTTTTTATGTTGGTCTCAGGAAAGGTCCATTAAAAATTCAATCTGAACACAAAAGTCAACAACACCTTGTACATGTGCATGTAGTGTTCCATTTTATTGTGCACATATTTTCTATACATGCATTCTTCAGTGTACTAATGTATCTTATGCTAAATGCTTTGATTATTTCAATACCGATTGTCCGTATATTTCAGGATGAAAACATTAAACAGTGTCTGCCAAGCACATATACCCAAGATCAATATGATGTGAAAGATCAGCAGTAAGTTGTACAGAACAGTTGTATTTAATGTGTTTATTGTTTAATTTATGTAAATGTATCCAGAAACCAATTAGGTGCTCATTAAAAAAAATATAGCCTACATTTTCGTGATTGAGACATATTTCGGAAATTTAGGTCCTATTAATCTAGACAACAAGGTGAAGTTTTAGTAAATTCTGTTTAAAAAAGGATAATAAAAAAGACATTTTTGTTCATGTACTGAAGATCTATTACAAAAAAGACAAATGGGAGGAGTTAGTACAAACATGGAGACATTTTTGCTCATTTCTCCTTCTAGATTAGGTTCTGTGATTTAAACTTTGCTCTGGCTAATCCAATGCTAATTTTGTGGCTTTACCAGTACAGAAAATGGCGTTTATGGTCAATGCTAGTATTCAATATCACCTTTTGAAGCATGACCCTTAAGTGAAAATTTGAATTTTATTTTTGCTTGTACTTTCAGAATGATAATTGGATTATCAGTAGCCCTAGGACTGTTTGGTATTGAATTGATAGGATTTATTGGAGGAATCTCTATGTTTTTACCTATGCAAAGTATGCTGTGTATCCTTTTAAAATTAAGAACTGGTACATGTATGTATTATAAAACAACACTGGTTTTGAAGGTCAAGACAGAAATATTTGCCAGTATGGTGGGTTAGGGGGTATATCCTGTACAGTGTACATTTGTACATGTAAATATATAATTGTCAACTTTTTTGTTTTATTGTCTCCAATTCATTTTAACCTCTGTTACATGCATTAACCAAAGAAACCCTTTTGACTTATGGAATTGTTCAGTTTATGCATTTTTGACAAATTCCTCTGCCCAAAAAGTGGCTCTGTTTAGAAATGTATATGATTCAGTCACTATACTGGCCACTACCAAAAACTAATAAAGTAAATGTTAGATTTTGTAGTAAAAAAATTGCTGGAATTTTTTACCTGTATTCTGTGCGATATAATTCTACTAGCCAATATTTCAGTGCACTTATCAATTCGACAGAGAGAAAATTAAAGACCTGCTTCATATTTCAACATAGTTCCTCAGATAAAGTTAGTAAAATTGTCTAATGGTTTTAAACTATTGTCCTTGACTCTGAACCAGCAATTGCAGCACACACTGGGGCAGCAGTTGCCTTATCATATTTTGTACTGCGATCATGGCCTTGTTATCGATTCTGGTACATCTTTAGTTTCTCTAGTGCTCTACCAGCATTTACAGAAATTTGTGTAATGTTTCTTATTTGTTGCTGCAGAAGGGGGATGTTATAACAAATACAGGACTTGAAAAAAAAATGAAATAAAAATGGCTTATGAAATTAAACAAATTTTAACACAAGAAGATTATTTAATGTACAAATACTTGATCCAGATTTGATCCTTGACCTTTGACCAGCTTGTGCTGCACATGCTTCTGGTGCTGTGTCGCTAGTGTACTACCTATTTGAGTTTTGGCCATGTGACTATTACTGGTATATATTTGGATTCTGCAGTGCTTTTCCAGCTTTCACTGAACTACTGACAATGTTAGGAGTTGGTTGTTTCAATATGGAGTTATAGTCCTGTAAATTATAGTTTTACCTGTTTCATATTTTTTAAGCAAAATCTGTGAAAAGACATTTGGACCTGTGCATGAGTTCATACCAATTTTTTATATCTTGAATATTACAGAGATAAATATTTGAAGAAATTTGTGTTTAAACTTTTCAAATTTTTTTGAATTTATTGAATCATGACATAATGAAGCATTAAATATAATTATCTGTTATATGTTCATATGAAGATTGTTTTGTTAAATTTAATAAAGATACTACATTTGTAGTACTGGTAATATGTCCATGTATTTTGAAGAGTTACTATCTTGTTTTCAAGTAGTTATATATTTAAAAGTAATGATTTTGAGTATTTAATGTTCTTTTTAAGAAATAACGTGGATCTTTTTTAATCACTCCACAAAGACTTGGTACAATATTAAAAAAAATATATATGGAACTTGGAAATGAGAACAAAAATTTACTAATGGACATAGAAGTTTAGTAGATATGATAAAAGTATCTGCTGTAAAAAATAACAGTTCATTCTGTTTCATATACATGTATAATACCGTCCAGGTCAGAATTAATTACATTTGCATTAAAAGAATTATATTAGATGCAGCCTTTATGTTAATTTTACATGGAGGACGATACTTAATTTTAACATACCATCCTTAGAATATGTACATCTTGTAATGAACTATAGTAGAGGCTACTTGAATGTATGATTGTGGTATTGTGTGAGAGTTATTATAAGTGCAGAATGTGATGTGTAAAATAGGTTGTATTTTTTAAAGATCTGAATTGTACGTATTATACATTGTACATTGTAGATATTTTATACTAATAAATGATTCATAATCATATTAGGTTGATTTTATATCATATTTACAAAGGATGAACATTTTCCTGAAACACCACAAACCTTGTGCTGAAGTCCACCATACTTGCTGTTACGCCTCCGGTCATCTTCAAAGCATATTGAATCTGCAGTCCCAGGGATATAGAATTCACCGTACTAGATACTTGTTATACAAGAAATTTTATTATGTATATTAGCAATGTGGAAACATTTTTCAAATTAACAATTAAAATAATGGTGTGTAATGTTTAATATTTTCATGCATTATTAAATTTTACTAGAAAAGTCCATGTAAAGGAACTTCCTTTAAATTTTCTCTCACACCACAAATGTGAGATGGTGTTGTGGTATATCTTTTGTTGTATGTTACTTAGGTTATACCTATGCCTTAGTCCTCATATGATATGTAATCTGGGCCTGCCAAGATTTTGTCTCGTACATGTATGAAATTTGACAAAATTTCAAAAGAAAGTAAAGAAAACAAAAGATTAAAAGAAAATGTTGTAAAATTAGCCTTGAAATGTGCAAGTCTCACACATGAGACTTGGCAGCCATGTAACTCAAAGATGTTAAGGGGAATTTAACAGTCAATATAACTGACAAAAAAAATGATTGATAGATAAACTATCATTAGGTTTTTTATGTTTACATTCTGGATTTTTTAATTCTTTAAAAGGGGGAACAAATGCACCATGTCTTTTAGAGTGGTATTGTTAACTCTTAAGGGACCAGTGTTCTAGGATTCCCATTACCCATGGCAAGTGAGTTTTCAGGTTGTAAAAGTCCTTTGGGAGCCTTTGGTTACTGGTGGGGAAGTCAGTTTTATAGTTTGGGTATGATGAAAACAAGTCCTTACTTTCCTGACCTGTGGCAATTATTTCTGAATTTATTTCAGCAGAATTTAAGTTTTATTCTTTAGAAAACATGATTGTTTGGTTTTGCTTTTTTTATTCATCACAATCCTATCGGTGCTTGTAGTGAAATCTCTCTTTTCTGCAATTGAAGTCAAACACGATTGTGATGCGAAAATAATTTTTTATCAGAAAATGGTAAAATAAGAAAATACGGATTCCAAATTTCATAATTTTGAACAGATGGATAGTTTCTTTCATCATTATATATTTGTTTGTAAATAAATATGAAATGTATTGAGGGGAGAGGGGGCACCTGAGTCTGAGAAAGGTGTCTAAAAGGTAGTAAGCCATAAAAATGTAAAACTTCCCATACAAGTTTTTCTAGAAAAGCAGAGGATGCTTACCCTACCGGCGCACCTGGTCCATGCTCCCAGTTATTAGTGGAGTCTTAGTTGGTCATTTGCTTTTGTTACTTTGAATGTACGATTTTAGTTACTTCGTGTTCTTTGTTGTGCATGTCTGTTTTCCATGTCTGGTCTCTGTCCCTGGATTACATTCTTTTGATTACCGCTATAACCTTGGTTCCCTTGATTATTCTTTATCATAGTTATGCTCAGCAATGTTTTTTAAATACAATACCAAATGTTTGAATGGTGGAAAATTCAAAATAAAAATGGATCTCCATACTTTTGGGTTCCAATCCTCAAAAGAGGTAGAGCCCCCCTCTAATGTTCAAATACTCACCTTTACAATAGACTGCATATGAATTTTATATGGACTGGTACTTTATAGATTAAAGTATTTCTGTATTATGTATATTGTGATTAGTGATCAGTATATGAGCCCTGGCAAAATAGAATTATTTACTGAAGTCGATTCTGGATTTTGCTTTGTGATCTTGTAAAGACTTATCACTATTTAAGAGGCTGTCTATGTAAAAGTCAGACAGATTCTATTATATGGATGACAACGGGTAAATTTTGTCCCACTGAACTTTTTGTTTCAATGTAATTTAGATATCATATGTACATGTACATCAAATAGTATAAAGTTAATTTTAAAATTGACAATGGATGGCTTGGAAGACTTAAAATTTCCCGAACTTTAAGAAAGGATGAGTTAGTGACATAAAATGGATCAAAATTTATTGAAACAAAATTTGTCATGTGCCACCCCTGCCTGGTATTTGCATTGACAACCTCTTAATATTAAAACTGAATTAAATGACTTCCACAATATTGTAATAATGGCTGCATTATGTTTCATGACAATCCAATCCTTAATTTGAAAGGAATAGTGGAAAAGAAGCTGAAAATGTCTGTTAACCCTTTGCCATTTTTTTTTACAAACAGATGTTAAAACATAATTCTAAACAATATTCTCTACTCAATACATAGTGATTTATCATTGCATTAAGTTTTGTAAAAATTACAGTAGAATAACTTGTTAGACAGACAGTGAATTCTGTAAATGCCCTAAGTTTGTTTGGCATTGAAATAAAAACATGAAATTTTGAACACGAATACATTTTGTATCTGGCAAGAAAATTGATGAGTGATTATGACCAGGAGTACACCCAGTAAAACCAACTAGAAATACCATGAGCAAGCTCACAAAGAAATACCACTTGCTTCAAATATGAGGTTAAATATATAACATGTTAGTTCAGTTCAATTCCTTATGAATCCTCCAACAAGCCATATTCCTTCCTACAAATCTACATACCAACCTTCCTATAAAATTTCATGAAATTCCCTAGAGCAGATAATGAGTAGTTGTGCTTTCCACATTTCAACATACATGTATTAAACTGTTAAATTGGATCATCTTCCTTTTGGGTCCTTTGACAATAACTATAATCCTTTATGCATATCTACCTATGATGCCCAATCTTCCTACAAAATTTCTTCAAAATAAATTGAGTGGTTTTTGAGGTGTTGAGCTGATGATGTTTTTACAAGTAAAACCCTTAAGTTGGATTATTTCCCTTTAGAGTCCTCTGATAGTATTGATATTTCTTCATGCACATACACATATGATACCCAACCTTCCTATAAAATTTCAACACTGACAAGAAAAGTGGACAGACAAACAGAGTGATTCCTATATACCCTCCAAACTTCGTTTGGGGGGGGGTGGGGTGGTGGTATAATAAATCAAACGCCCAATTTCTAATCATTCCAATAAAAAGTGCAATAGATTCTATAGTCAGAAAAAGTTTGAGACAGACAGCAGTACATTTGTATACCTTGATTATGTAGGGGCATACAAAACTGTCACACTTAATACAATTGTCTATAATATTTATTTCATAGCACAAAAAAAACTATTTCTTGACCGTATTTCTTCCTTTGCCAATCCTGTGTGATCTTCGTAGATTATAGTGTTTGTACAGGTATGAAAGGCGTTTCTGAATGTTATGGTACTTTGTAGGATAAAGTTGTTCCAAAGTATCTCCTTCGTGTTCTAATCTTCGGATTATACGCTGCATTTCATTGCCCTTAAACCCACGTAACCATGAAGGTCCCTTCATCAAATCAACAGGTCGGACGTCTCCATCTCCCAATATATCTGCAGCAGTAATTGTAATTTGGCAAAAAAAATAACAACTCATGATACACAATGTCGTAGGTGCAAAATAAGTATGGATGAGATAAACATATCTAATATTTGAACATGATAACTTAAAAAAAATGTCTTGTACTTTCAGTTTAAAGTAATTAAGAGACTGTCTATGTACAAATCAGGCAGGTCCTATGAAATCAGTGGCACAGGGTAAATTTAATCCCAGTGAATTTTTTGTTAAAATATAATTTATATACCATACGTATGTCAAAAAATATAAAGTACCTTTTGAATCGACAATGGATAGTTCAGAAAATATTTTAAAGTTCCTTCACAAAGCAACCAAATTTTGCTAAAATTAAAGGACTATCTCCCTTCTAATGAATTTCAATGCTTTCTATGCAATTTATTTCTCTTTTATCGTGGCAGTAAATCCAAAACTAACAAGGATTAATTTGGGATATGAAATGGGTAAAAACTTTTTGAAAATTCAAATTGTCATGGACCACCCACTGCCTGGTTTTTGCATGGACACATAACAGATAACATAAACATGGCTTATGTAACATTTTTCCAAATGTTGAGTTATCTCCCCTTTTCATTCTATAACTGCCTGTTTAAACATTAAGAAGCTGGGTTTAAACCACTAGAGTATGCCTGAGTTTGCAAAATTTGAAACAATGAAAATTTCTCTGTATAGGAGATTAGCTTACCATATTATAACATTATACTGAGGCCAATCTAGGTATTTAAAAAAAGGGTTCCTAACCAGAGGCCCAAACTTTCTTCAAGAAAAATGTGAAAAAAATACATATCATTCTTGAATGTGGTAACTTTACAGTGCCAAATATATTTCCTTAAGTATCCATTGAATCGCTTTCTGTGTATTTTTCAATGTTTTAAAATAAATTGTGTAACTTTTTAAAAGAGGGGAACAAACCCAGGGCCCCTAGTACAGTTTGATGGTAGATTCTCATCCAACCTTCACACAAAATATGGAGAAGGTGGGAGGATTTTATTATTTATTTCTTACCAGATACTGGCAAGCCTAATTTTAGCTATCTGAAGTATAGATATGTTCTTAATCAATAGCTACACCAGTTTCAGAGAAGAAACATTGTTTTAGTCACCAAGAAATAAAAGATTTTTGAGTTATAGTATCTCAATATTAGAAACTGACAAAAAATATCGTAATTTTGAAATTGATGTCCCATCTTGTTTTTGCAGTGATTTTTCTAGCACTCGTCATTTTCGCAATGACGAAAGACTTTTTAGAATGACCAAAACAATCTAGTCTTATTTAGTCACCTGAAATCTTTGAAAGTATTAAAAACATTAAGAGCTGTAAGCCCAACATTGGTTCAAGAGGTGAAAGAGACAATTCTATTACCCAAACCTAATTACAACTCCCAACAGGTGTCAAAATTTTGTGTATACAATCACCTAATTCGCCAATTACACTAATCAAGCACGTGGAAAAAATGTTGATCTCTTGACCACTCAAGCGAGAAAGTTCAAATGCCTGTAACAATTCGTAACTGCAGGGAAAATTCCTTTACTTTTTAATAACTTTGTATCAAAGTGGCGTGAAAGTTATTTATCATTTATTTTTGTACATCAAACTTGAGTGTAAACCAAATGTGGGTAATTGGTCACTACCCAGGTGTCACTACATTTTGTAGTTGCATGTCAGCAATATTTACAATCTTGAAAATATCATATATGCTATCAATGAATTCCTCAGGGACCAATACTAAATATAACTGAAAACTAATGAAATAAATTTGTCATTAATCGGTCTGGATCCCGAAATCAGTTGAAAATAGTGCTAAAAATAGAATCTCATGAGGCAACAATAGGGAAATACTTATTTGAAAAATATTTATATCTGCCCAATGCAGCACTGTTGCTTGTTAAGGCAATTATATTCCTACACTGTGCTAGATGTATTTTTGTGTTTCTACAAAGGGTGGCAATGCAAAAAACAGCATTTTTTAAAATATCAAATACATTTAAAATTATGCCAGGGATCAGGGATGTATGTCTTTGATTATTGTATAAGAGTGTAAAGGGATTTATATTTTTGATTATTCCTAAAAGGAATTTCTTTTTTAATTGAATCTCAGGCATGCTATTTGGATTCTCTGGAAAACATCCTTGCATGATACATGTACATTTGTTTTGTTTCATGCCTTAAAACAGTGCTGTAAATAACAGATGATTCTGAAATATATTATGTCAGATGAAAATGCTACCATACTTAAAAAAATATACCATTAAAATGGTCCTCATTTTCTCACATGAAAGTGACTAAAGCTTTCAAAACCCTGTTTTTGTCAATTTTTTAGGGGTGAGAGGAGATGATTATCTACTAATTAATTTCAGTTGGCCTAATACCTACCAATATAATCATTTTGACCAAACAAAGCATGTTCTTTATCCCATTGATTAGGCTTTATTTCCTTTTTCAATGTGTTTTTCAATGGTTTCTCAAGTTTTGGTAGAGCACCTATAAAACAAAAGAAGGGAGATAATGGCAATTAAAATTGTGTTTTTTTTTTTTGTTTTTTGTTTTTTGGTACAAAGACAACTTACAACTTTTCATTTAATTTCAGGGAAAAATATCCTAATTACTACTTTGAGAAAATTACTGTATTTACTGTACTGTTACAATGTAAATGTTTATGTTCTTTTTATTTTTTTCACTATTTTTGAAGTATGTCCAAACTGGCATTTAAATGAAACTTCTTTGAGTATAGTAACTCAGCTAAGGCAGTACAAAACATCCATACTAAGAAGGCCTATTCAACGGTATCAATTTTCATGCTTTACAAAGGCATGATTAACTTTATAGTGTTATAATCAATTTTGCAAGTACCATTTTTCATGGTTTTCTGTCCTCATTCAAATTAGCGAAAAATTAGTACACTTACAGTATACTACATGTAGTTTACACTAGTAAATACACATGGTTGGACACTATAAACAGTGTTTCAGTAGTTAATTATTAAATCAGTAGTACATGACATGTAAATTTACCTCCTCCAAACATTTTATTTTCCCAACCATAGTGAATAGGCCACTTTTCTCTGTATGGAGACTGTGGTTCGTATTTGTCTTTTCCTTCACCAACACATGCAGCATCCTTCTGATGAACTGATTTCTTTATTGGCTTTGATGACATGCTTTTATTTTGAATCACAGATGAACATGACAGGAGAAAACCTTTCTGTGTAACATTTAACCGATTCTGTAAAATTGTGGAGGCAGTAGTTGATGACGGTAGGGCTTTGGCAGCTCGACAAAACAAACAAATGCCTTTACTGAACATGTTTGTATTCAAATTTCTGAAACAGAATATTTAATACCATTAAAAATATCTAGAATTTGGATTGAAACAGTAAAAAGCTTGGCACAACCTTACATTTCCCTGTGGTTCTAAACCTCATCCATATATGTATACTTTAAAATCCTTGTATACTCTCAAAATTAAGTTCATATTTTAATACTGTATTATTACTGATTTTCAACCTACAATAAAATAAACAGAACTGATTAATGCAATAATGGTCTGTAATGTAGGGGCATTCCTGACCAAAATCAAATGATAATTTAATGCTTGCATGACTACAAATTTCACCTTTGCAAAACAACTCACGCGTCGACAAGTAAGATAGTCTGATCGTCCTAGATGACTGTCGTAAACTGTATCTTAATTACATGTACAAGTACATGTGTCTCAATATGTAAAAATTCTGTAACAATTGTTCTACGTGTACATTTGCCTTCAAATTCAATTTCTTTACTTTGAGGGGAAATATTCGAGATCTTCATTTTTTATTACTGGTAGTGGGTGGGTTATATACCTTTGTACAACAATATTGACATTTCAATTGTTTTTTCTATATTCTGTATTTTCTTCGACCGGAAGTGTGAAATCAATGACGTTTCGGCCCATATTAAACTCGATCCAAACCGGGTTCGGACAATCCTTGTCAAAATAGTTCATTTCAACCTTATCACATTCAGATATCACATTTTAAATAATTTCGTCTCAAAATAAGCATTCTAAGTATCGATGTTTTGTACTGCCTTAGCTGAGTTACTATACTCAAAGTATGCTGTATCACTCAAAGTAAGAATTGGGTTAATATTTTGAAGCCGATTTATTTATTTATCATTGGTTAACTCACTGCATGAAAAGCCATCTTTTGATTTTCATTTTACCTTACCAAAAACATTGGAAAGATGACCCATGCACTTCTGTTGCTGGTGAAGTGATAATACGACCTTAAGAAATATTATTATTATCCACGTGTTGGTGCCTCTGGTTTATATTTCAAGATAGTACATGTAATTTGTTGGAATACAATATCATTGTTTACCCTTTAGCAAAATGACTCATTAATACACCTTACCAAATAAATAATGATATGTTTTTAATTATTTTTTGCAGAGGAAGAAAAGTTGCTTGGAAAGAGGAAGAAACTGTTTTTTGGTCTGTTACTTAGTTTGTTTGATTGTTTTTTTATTTTCAATTTCTAGTTAATGTTATCTGACTGTGTTTTTATCAAAGTTGATAAATTCATTTTTTAACACAATACTTGTTTATTTCGTGGTGCCACACCCTAAAAATCAATCATTTTATTTCTGGTCCGATAGTGAAAAAAAATCTTTTGTTTTAATGATATTTTTATTGGTTGTATCATGCTGCACTCAAAGAAACTTTTTATGTGTATGCGGTCTAGATTTATATTTAGGTAACAGTCTTTCCTAAAATCAGACAGAAGGTGATTCATGCATGTCAAAAACCCACCGAATTCAGTTTTATTTCTTGTTCAGAAAAAGTTACTGATTACATAACCAGTCTTAGTTTTTCATTTGGTTGTTGCGCTTTTGAAATAAAATTAATATAGATTGTACAGGAGATTGACATTTGGCATGAGTTATCGTTCTTGATTTTGTTTGATTTGATTGATTTTAGTGGGAGATAAATGTATGATTTTCTAAAAAGTGCAGGACTGAATGCAGAAATGATTATCGTTTTATGAATACATAGCATATGTAGACTGAAAAAGCATCGTATGTTCCGTACGGTTTTCTACACCATGAATCGCTTTACCAATGGCAGTGTCTGAATTTTTTTTTTTTTTTTTTTTGACTGGTACTTTAAAAGAAGCAACTGCCAGCAACAACAAATAAAACCAAGAACTGAAGTCTTCAAAGAATATTCTTTGGCACTGGTTTTAGTTTGCTTTCAACATCCAGGTGAATTCAATGCCCCAAATCAACCAACGATTTTTTCTTATTTTCACAATAAACCCTGGCGTAATGAACTTTGTTAAGAATTAAAAAAAGCTGAAATTAAACATGAAGATTTTCGGTCGATTTAAGAAAGACTATGCAACGACGATGATCTATATGACGAGAATAGGTATGATGTATATGCCAAAGAGGCATGAAAATGTCCCAAGGTTCAATGAACGACGAGGAAATCCTCATACACTCATCGAGACGTTTAGGTTTCCCGCACGCACGATCGATACCTAAACGAACGCTAAACGCTCACCAAACGCACGATATCGTGCGTTTAAACGAACGCTCCTACTGTGCGTTAAAACGCACGATAAACGAACGCTCCCAGCGTGCATTTAAAAGCACGATAGACGAACGCTCATACATGTAGCTAGGGTGCGTTTAAACGCACGATAGACGAACGATGAAAAATAATAATATTAACAAATAATGAAGAAAGAAAATATAGTAAATAGAATTAATGAAAATATATAAGTAAATAATAGCAAAAAATATAAAAAGAACAGATGAATCAAGGAAATAATCAAAGTACAAAAATAAACGAACGCTTCTATCGTGCGTTTATCGTGCGTTAAAACGAACGCAAAACGATGTGTAAATGCACGATAAACGATGCACGCTGAAATGGGAAACGTGAACATTTCAAGGAGAGTACCACAGGACAGGCTGCAGTTGGCCCAAAACATCATTATTCACAGGTACAAGGAAAGAGTTAATTGTCAATACATACTCAAGTAACATAAAAATTAAACTAAAGGTAAAAACGAAACAAGGCAAACAAAGGCCGGAAATTCTTGACATGGGACAGGTGCAATAAATGAGGCGGGTTAAAGTAATTTGGCGTGATCACAACCCTCCTCATTTAATATACATGATATACATTCATGTTCTTTTCCATTTCATATCTTTTGACATCGATCGTCATTTGTACACAACTAGCAAAATAAGTGCATTCATTCTTTTTCGAAAATATACTACAATGTTGTGTAACACAACAGTTCGTCTATCGGCTAAGATCGGCAAACTTCCAGTGAATCCGAAATGGTACGAACTCTAGCGAAGCTGCGATATGCTCTAAATTTCGACTGCAACCGCGATGACCCGAATGTTTCTCAATCAAAGCAACTGGCAACCTCTGAATCGGAGACTTTAGGCGTTTCTGCTATGTCACAGAAAATTCAATGCTAACCTATCATTTTTTCCTTTAATGTAAACTTCCCGCCCCCATACAAGTAAAAGAGTAATCAAGGGAACCAAGGTTGTAGCGGTAATCAAAAGAATGTAATCCAGGGACAAAGACCAGACATGGAAAACAGACATACACAACAAAGAACACAAAGTAACTAAAATCATACATACAAAGTAACAAAAGTAAAGGAGCAACTCGGACTCCACCAAAAACTTGGAGCATGGACCAGGTGCACCGGTAGGGTAAGCGTCCTCTGCTTTTCTAGGAACACCCTCCGAGTTGCTCATAAAAAGTCAAGTCCGGGGTAGACAAACGAGGGAAGGAAAACTATGACCCGTTGAATAAATCAGTTCTCATGGTGCTGATGGATACACCATAACGATCCACGAGTTCATGATAACGACCATAAAACTTCTGTAGTGATGACTTCAATCTTGTAGCAACATAACCTTGTTCCAGAAGCCTATTTGTTAGAGTTCTAGGTATATTTTGATCTCGCTAGAATATGACGTGTCTATGGCACCTATCTACATAACAGGTGGTATAGTAATATATAATTATGCAAATCATATACGAATGTACAGTACTGAAATTACGACTGCACGAGTTGATTGCTAACAATATTAGCGACTGAAAAAATGGGAGATGGACGAGAGGGTAGTCTTTCCGAGTAAATGGTATTTACCGATTGTACGTGTTCATTTATTTTTCTTTCCGGGTCTTGCTTTTAACATCTTAACATAATTTATAGCAGACATCATAGCACATTCAAACCAATCAGTTTTGAAAAATTAGAACAGAAAATTCTTGAAACCCTACAATGAACAAATGGGAAGGCTAAACTAGTTCCATTAAACACATTCAAAAATAATTTGCATCAGCCAAATCATATGAAGTCGAGCAAAACCAGTCTACAATACCGGAAAAATTTAAATTTCCAATGAGACAGATTTCGCTATAAATTGGAGTCAGTAAAACTCTGTTAAAGCTATACCATTAGGCAAAGACAAAAACAGACAAAACAAAACAGTTCTTTCTGTAATTTATACATACTGATGCAGGATATTGTTTTCCCATGGGAAAATTAATTTTCCAACGGGAATCATTTTCCCCTCTGGGAAGAGAGTTTCCAACTGGAAATTTTGTTTTCGAATTGGAAAAAGTGAATTTACAATGGGAAAACTGGTTTTCCTACTGGAAAGTCGATATTCCAATTGGAAATAAAGTTTTTTCTATTGCTGTATGTTAACTAAAAATGGCGATTTGGGGATTCGCAAAAATCAGAATTGCAAATTTAAATCAGAAAGAGTTATATGCTTAACACAACAAATAGATATTTAGAAATTCCATAATTATGTTGCATCGGATTCCAGCTATTTAAAAAGTGGTCCAGTGATTTCCATAATTTTTTTTATGTAATAAAGTTTAATCAACAAAACTTTTCGAGCATAGGCACCCTCTTGGATCCGCCTGTATTAAAACACGCACATAATCACACACTTTAAACGAAAACATTTGGAAAATTCAAATCAATAAACCGCGCGACAATAACGTCATTAAGTACACTATAATGTATATAAAATCTGTGTGTTTAGAGTATTATATAGCTAATATATGGATCGTGGAAAGCGACATCTACATCTACTACATGTATACCTGACCAGCTGTTGCGAAATTTCTGACTCATAATTTTAGATGTATCAATACTGACAAATACAAATAATAAAGAATCGAAAATTTATGGGACTGTGAAGTCTAACCGGTAAACAGATACAGGGGATCGAAATTCGCCGACAAAAGTCAAGTTTGGAAATTGTGAATTAAAAACATAACTGTGTTGACTCTAACTTTAGTGAAATGTTTAAAATATGCAACTGTGCAAAAATTAACGAAGAATGTGTTGACGTGTGGTGAAGAAATATGAACAGTCAACCAAGATGAATAAGACTGGAAATCAAAATGACTAATAGGTGAGGCTGTTATCAATTGTTTCGATAGGGAATATAGAAACTAATAAGGTACATGTTTTCGTATATTAGACCAAATTGTCATCAAAAGTTTTCCGTTCATGACTTTTCCATCTTTCTTCTTTTCTTCTAACTTTCTATGGTTGCGGAAATCGTGGAAGGTGATATACATGTACACTGTGGCAAAATGACGCGCATTATTACCAGTCAACTTCCATTATTACCAGTCAACTTCCATATTGTGTAACTACCTTTCTGCTCTTAAACCACTTTAAAAATAATTCACGGTTTTGTAACCGATCCATGCACCACCCCTCCGTCATAAACGGATTTATGGGAACAAAACAGGTTACAGTCTAAGCCCTACCTTAAATCCTTGAATCGGCATATGCATCTTATATGTTTAAATTTAAGAACTTCGGAGAATAGATGGGTTTGGTCAGAATCTTAATTTCGAGGTGTTTTGTAATACAGAAAGGAAAAGTGTGCTACTAGCGCAGTATATGATAAAAAAAACTATATAATTTCTGTTTCGCTATAACATTTGCAATTAAATCTGTGCATACACATATTTCATAGTTCCCATAGTTTTAATGTAAACGGTTTGACCTTTGCTCTATGGTGTGACATTTTTTTAACCAATCTCATAAAAGTCAATGATCTAAAATGATGATAGGCATTTATAATATCAGATTTTAGTTGTCTAGTATAATTAAATATAATTTTAAAACATTAGCCACAAGCATATATGCCGTATGCGACCTAAATATAGATAAAACAATAACAACTGGGATGAAGAATGTACGTGAATGACGATCGACACAGTTGGGTAAATTTAATGTTTTTGTTAATTGAAGAAAAATACATTCATTTGCTTCTCTCATTATTCGTATTTTTTAAGAATTAAGATTGTGAATTTGAATTTTTTTACTAGTTTCAAATTACTTTTATCACTTTGATTCAAAAGTAGAAAATATTGATATTATCTTTCTTGTCAAATTGACCTGGCACCTCATGTACATAGATACATGTACACATTGACTCTACAAATGTGTCTGAAGAACAATACATTTTCAATAATGACAGTCAGCATTATGTATTGTATTAGTTATCATGTTAAAATCAAATTCTCGTTAAATGAAATTATTCAAATCTGGCCCAAAAGAAGTAAAAACAGCTACGGTCAGTCCCTAGGGGCGGACCCGGCGTACGCCCTCTCCTAAAATTTGGAATATAAATAAAATAATTGTTTTCACATGAAATCTTGCTTTTACACAAGTTCTACCGCCCTCCCCTCAAAAAGTTTTTTTTCTTTGCTTCGGTCGGTCTAAAATTCTATTAACGCACTAACCTGAAATCCTGGTGTAAACATATGTATACATACTTCGCGCTGTACTATCGTTTGCCGACTAAATTTTGTCTTAAACGGCTACTTTTTGTACAAATGAATGTGCTTGTACAACGAGGTATATACACTAAAATTAATTTTTCATATTTTAAGCGAGTGATAAAATATGCACGAGACTTTTCTCACTGGGCGGTGATTATATTTCTGCAAGAAGTTTCCCCACTTGATATATTTTCCAGTTTTCTGCAGATTAAATTTCAAGGAGAAGTCGAATTTCCTTCAGCCTATACATCTCCACTCTCTATTGTTTAAATTAAGCTTGCATGTTGGAAATCTTCCTTTTACCATCTCGATTTGACAGATGATTGAAATCGTCAGTCTAGAAATCTCTAAACTGATGAACTTATTTTAAAGTCTTACACTAGTTTGGAAAAAGCATAATAGTTTTAATAAACTACAAAATGTTACTAACTTGTTCAGCCAAGTTCAATTCAGTATAATGAGAAGACATCTTTGAACTTTTGAACTTGTCTTAGAAATTTGTGCATGTATTACAACAACTCCTGGGTTAAGTAGAGGTGAAATGATATCTATGAAATGTGTAAAGTAACCAAATAAAACAATAAAAATGTAGGTAGTGAGATATAGGGTATTAGCAAATTCAAGAAATGCAGAGGACGCTTACCCTACCGGTGTATCTGGTCCACGCTCCCAGTTTTTATTGGAGTCCGAGTTGCTCATTTGCTTTTGTTACTTTGTATGTATGATTTTAGTTACTTTATGTTCTTTGTTGTGTATGTCTGTTTTCCATGTCTGGTTTTGTCCCTGGATTACATTCTTTTGATTACCGCTAGAACCTTTGTTCCCTTGATTACTCATTCTAAACTAATGAGGAAACGCTTTATATATGGAAAGAACGGATTAAATGTTTACCAAAAACACGGCACAGATGTATGGCACAGTTTTCCCTATACGTCAATATGATAAAAATTATCAACTGTTCCGAGCTTAATTAAATCCGTCCAAATATTGCCCAAGTGTTTATTTGCTGTAACTGAGGAAAAAAACTCAAATTATATTTGCTTTGCTACAATCATTTTATAATTAGCTGGTTATTAGTAATCTTTGAAAAACGTACAAAATAAAAACATGTCAATCAAACAAATAATGAATATTTTGTCAAATTTCACTGTGTGTTAAAATCATATTGGGCTTTAAAACCATTCTAGCTGGTGTATAAAACTCAATTTTAAGTTAAAAAAGTTGAAATATTCTTTATGTCCATATATGCAATGTGATTTCCATTTTATTCATTGACTATACAATGTTACGTCTCTATATGTTACGAATAACAGCGGATTGGCTTTTTCAGTTTCTTCATTTATATTTTAACAAGGAACCCAACCTTTTTTTGGATTGATTTTTATGTGCAAAATGTATGTTTAATTGTGTAATATTTTATCCACTGTGGCCATTTTTTAATGGATGGGCTAGTACTTGAACTGACATCATTGGGTTGTTTTCTCCTTATTTCTTGTAAATGAATATTTTGAATGATACACGATTTGAGAGGTATATCATACGATTTACGAGCTCTTATAGAAACATTAACACACATGCCGAACACTTTTATATCATATACCGTAGTTTTGTTTTCTGCGACTTTTATTCGTCAATGTGCCTATCATTTATAAGTATATAATACTCCCAATTATATTTGCTACAACTTTGAGCTTTACGCAATCACAATAGATAGATTGTCTTATCTTAATTAGTCGATTTAGCAACAAACTAACTTACAAATTGCTGTATAATAATGAAATCAGTTTTCCATTCATTCAATTTAATGGAAGCCAATTTTACCATATAAGTTAGGTCATTGTTTTTATTTTCTTATGATAATGCATATGTAAGAATATTGCCATTTCTAATATGATGCTCTTTAAACGTCAACCGATATATTACCCTATATATCTACCCCTTGGCGATTCTGATACTAACTATTCTATTTTGGTCGTATAAGAATAGAAATAATTTATGTAAGGTATGCCGTTGTACTAATTCACTCATCAGTTGGCATTAATGTTTGAAAACGATCGGTATAACATCATCAATTACTCCCTTATCTGATGAAATATACTACACTGCAATCTATCAAAATTCAAGGTAAAACTAAATTTTCAAATGTTGAAAAAACTACAATGAACTCACAAGAAAAATGTCTTCAACTTTTGCTAGCTTTTCAATTGGCATATTTTAAAACTTGAAAGTACAATCCAAGAAAATAAAAATAAAAATAAATAAATAAATAAATAAATAAATAAATAAATAAAAATAGTCATCCTCTTGAGAGTTATCAGGAATTTATTAGAATTTCTAATGGTAAAATAAATATTGTAAATTTACTGGTAAAAGCGCGCATCAAAATATATTTTTTACAAGTTCCTATTCAAATCATAGACAGACAATATAAGGACGTTAAGATATGATAAAAAAAATAGGCACACGATGCATAAAACAGACACAGACAAAAAAAAACAAAAAAACAAACAAACCTATTGCCTTAATACTGAGGTTTCGTCAATCGGTATGTTCGATTTTACCATATCATTTAAATTTCATTGAAATGTACCGAAATAATCGTCTCATGAAATTAGTACCTTTATACTAAGGTTATACTGCCTTTTTTTCGTGTGACAGAGTTCATGCGATGTGCTTTGTTGTTTTGTGTTGTGTGTTATCTTCCTTTTTATACGTAATTATATTTTATTCGATTGTCTTTGTGTTTGTATACCGTCTATGTTTCCTGTATCGACCAAAATTTACGACAAACCTGATGACTTTTCATTCAAAATTGTCAACTTTCCTTTCATCTGTGGCAACATCCGTTCAGCACCTGCGTATAGAGTGTTCATATCACAACTCATATGTTATGCCAGAGCTTGCCGAAACTACGCAGACTTTTTGTATCGCGCTAGAACTCTAACAAATAGGCTTCTGGAAAAGGGTCATGTTGCTACAAGATTGCAGTCATCCCTACAGAAGTTTTATGGTCGTCATCATGAACTCGTGGATCGTTATAGTGTATCCATCTGCACCATGAAAACTGATTTATTCAACGGGTTCTTTCCTCGTTTGTCTACCCCGGACTTGACTATTTATGAGCAATTCGGCGGGTATTTCTAGAAAAGCAGAGGACGCTTACCCTACCGGTGCACCTGCTCCATGCTCCCAATTTTTAGTGGAGTCAGAGTTGCTCATTTGCTTTTGTTACTTTGTATGTATGATATTAGCTACTTTGTGTTCTTTGTTGTGTGTGCCTCTTTTTCCATATCTTGTCTTTGTCCCTGGATTACATTCTGTTCATTACCGTTATAACCTTGGTTCCCTTGATTACTCTTTCACGCTGTGGCCATTGTCTTGGATTTTGTTGTCTGTGAATTATCTTTATATTTTGATGCTGCTGTATGTGTTGCCAATACTCATACACTAATATTAGAAAATTGCAGAATTGGCAAAATAGTCAGAATATCCACTAAATTACTACCACAGATGTAAGCCTCTAATTAACCGTATGCAATATCAAATGTCACTGAAATAATCTAGTAAAAGTGTCAAACAGGAAAAGTTCCATGTTCAATGATGTGTTTTAATGGTGTAGCTTTTCCTTTTTTATTCAAAGCTAATCGGCTTACTGATACAATTATTAGTGAAAGACACGAAATATCTATAATTTAACATTATTTCATATATTAAAATGCTTTTAGAAGAAAAAAAAAGAACGAATAAGGTGAAACATGAAATGCACTAATGTATAACCTTAAAACAAAATAGTAAATGCTTTCGGAGATTACCAGAAGGTCTTCAATAGGTGCTTATACACATTTATGTAAGCAGTGAAAGGCCCCGACAACAAAAGTAATAAAATCCACGGTAACAGAACAATGAAAATTCTTCAAAATCAAACTAAAAATTCATGTAACTACACACAGACATATTAAGTACTTCTCTGTCTAAGAACCAGGCAAAATGTATAGGAGCATAGAGATTTTATTGCATTAACCCAGTATTTATACCCAATAACTTCCAAAATTAACCACAAAGTGTTGTAAAATTTGCCTTTTTAAGACACTGATAGGTCAAATTTAGTTGAAATGCACTATGGAAAAATGGCGGGAAAATTTTGCCGGGCTTCTTCCTTATATAAGCAGTCAAAAAATATCTACGTTGCAGGTGCTTCAGGATGAATTTAAATAGCTTTTTAGTTGTTTTCAAGATGTATTAAATATATTTGAAGCAAAAAGACAAAATTTAGAAATATGATGTGCCACCCCTTCAATGTATAGTAAAAAATTCACTGAAACAACAAACACACCATAACATTCTTTTAATAATACATAAATAATTTTCCATGGAATACCTCAATATACACCATACAGACAAAATGTGATATCCACTTTAAACATACTCACAGTTATCGAAAACTAGCTCAGAGCATATTAAAGAATGGCAATTCAATCAAAACTAGCAGCACATGAAATATAATCTCCAGGTGTCAATTTCACAAAAAGTTGTAAGTGTGAAATTGATCGTAAATTATGACGCCATAGTGCTATTTTTGGTTGTGACGTCATTACTTACGATCACTTACGACTTTTTGTGAAATCGACGCCAATCACTGAAATTCAGGTGGAATGGATTTTGAATAATAACGTCAAGAACTAAATAGGCTAGATTTGGTGTAGTGCAATGCAAAAAATGACTTAGTTTTTAAGAAGGGATGTAATGAGAGGTCGAATATCTCTTATTTTTTAAAACAAGGTTCAAACTATGACAATAATTCAAAAATCGTATCCTCTACGAACACCTAGAAAAGGCAATTGATAAACCCATCGGATATTGTTTATAACGTCTCAGAATGTGACGACTCTATTCGCTACACTGCTCCATCGTATCAAATTGATACAGGAAAGATATGAAAACATATAGAAAGGTCTGAAAAATTCCCAACGATGTTAGAACTGTCAAATTTGCGATGCAAATTTTTGGTCGTTCCCTCCGCGGGACTCGAACTTGTACCGCTGTGACATCTATGGCAACACCGCCAGCACAAAGTCCAGCGCCCTAGACCACTACCGTACCGTACTACCATACATCGTGTACTAAGTTACAGCCCTAGATTAATTCTATGAGGAGGAATGACCCGGCCAGCGAAAGCTATATTTTTATATAGCCTAGCTGGCCGAGTGGTCTAGGGCGCTGGACTTTGTACAGGCGGTGTTGCCATAGATATCACAGCGGTACAAGTTCGAGTTCCGCGGAGGGAACGACCAAAAATTTGCATCGCAAATTTGACAGTTCTAACATTGTTGAGATTTTTTCAGACTTTTCTATGCGTTTACATATCTTCCTTGTATCAATTTGATCCGATGGAGCAATGTAGCGAATAGAGTCGTCACATTCTGAGACGTTGTATAATATTGATTTGTTGTGACATGCATCATTAATTTGATCCTCTATCCTACATAATAACATCTAAATGAACTGTCCCGTACTACCATAAATCGTACCATACAGCCCTAGATTAATCCTACGAGGAGGAATGACCCGGCCAGCAAAAGCTATATTTTTATATAGCCTAGCTGGCCGAGTGGTCTAGGGCGCTGGACTTTGTGCAGGCGGTGTTGCCATAGATGTCACAGCGGTACAAGTTCGAGTCCCGCGGTGGAAACGACCAAAAATTTGCATCGCAAATTTGACAGTTCTAACATCGTTGGGAATTTTTCAGACCTTTCTATACGTTTACATATCTTCCCTGTATCAATTTGATCCGATGGAGCAGTGAAGCGAATAGTCGTCACATTCTGAGACGTTATACATATATATATATATATATAAATGGAATTCTCTTTTTAGACATTTACCTTACCGGTGCACCTGGTCCATGCTCCCAGTTTTTTAGTGGAGTCCGAGTTGCTCATTTGCTTTTGTTACTTTGTATGTATGATGTTAGTTACTTTATGTTCTTTGTTGTGTATGTCTGTTTTCCATGTCTTGCCTTTGTCCCTGGATTACATTCTTTTGATTACCCTATAACCTTGGTTCCTGTTATTACTCTTACAGAATCTTTAAGCTTCAACTGAACATGATTGATCCACAGAAATTATGGTTAGAAATTTGAATTCGATATCATATTATATCTAATTTCAGGACTGGTACCCCGGTATTGATGGGACCAACATGTTGTCATTGACAACAGATACAGCAGTAATCACCCTAGACCCTTGGGATAAACTTCTTATCATCGCCAGCGCTGCTGTCTTTCTCCTGTTTGTTCTTCTCTGTATCATGTGTATGTTATCTCCCTTTTGTTGGTTGTACCATTATTGCCCGTTCCAGTCTCATGCACCTGTAAAAGGTAAAATCAAAATGTAAAATTAAAATAGTTTTCAAGCATTTTTTTAAACTTTATGCACACTCTCAAATCCAGTAGTTAGCACATTTCCTTTGTGTGGCATAATGCTTATAACGTAAGCTCATTCTTAGAATCTCGAGTTGAACACATGTGGTTATGAATTATAACGTGAGGACATGTAAAAAAAAAAACAAAATAAAAAAAAAAGTAAGCTAATTTGAAATCACACAATAAATCCGTTATAAATATTCATTTTATAAAAAATGATTATCTACAAGTCCGTCATATTATTTACAATAGAAAATAGTTCATGAGTGAGAATTTCATGAGTTCCTGATGTGGTTGGTTTATACTTAATGCTTCCTTACAATAAACGCTAATGTGTCAGATTGTTTAAGGATATATAATGCGTATTTAAGCGTAGATAAAAATCCAAAATTTTCTTAAAACCTGTTGATTTCTCATACGTGTGTATTGTAAGTATCTATGATAAGCGAATCGGAAGGTTCATTTTCAATTGTCTTTAGGGTAAAATAATCAATTTTGAGTTAGTCGGACCATGTAAAGGCGTACTGAAATAATGGTTTTGATTCATTTAGCCACCAAAATCATGCAGATGAACACAGTGTGCTTCTTGCATATTAGAATTGTTTAAAAACAAATGAAATAAAACAAATGCATGTTAAGCATATCGGAATAACTTTTTATAATGACAAGAAATACGCATAATTTATAACATAGTTAATGTATCCAATGGAAAAAAAATCTCTTACGATTTACAAAGCAGCCCCATCTACGTTAATCTTTTGTATTGTTCTTTGTACTATTTAATCTAGTCATCGACTCTCGTGATTTACACAGTGTCATTGTGACATATGGTGCCAACCTAAATATACAGTCATAACCTATTATAATCATTGTAGTAGATCACTTAAAATTTTTTGAAGTGAAAATATATATGTCATAAGTGACTTTAGACTCGCTATGTTTTGTTGTCTGAAAAAATTCTGGTCACAGGAAAATAAAGGTAGGCCAAATTTATGACCTTTTAATATTTATTATCAATTTTGTAACATTTAACTAGGATAATTTCTTATTTAAGAGTTTGATAGGGTTTAAATAAGATGGTTTTCCGGAAACGACAATAATTACAGGAGTTTTATATATATATATATATATGTTAATAACAAAATCAAGAGTGCTGAAGAACTTCAAGATTTTACGAGTGTGTGGAATTCGTTCCGTACACAAGTTGAATCTCCAATCGTTTCGACACGAGTAGTAATATTTTGATTATGCGCGATAACCAGTGGATTATAGTATTTATCACATAGATTTGATTAATATTTATTGTTATTTGTAAATACATTTAAATTTTGTGACCGATAAATTTATATTCTAAATCATAAGTGAGGTCAAATAACGTCACAAGCGAAAGTTGTTGCGGAGCTTTTCCGGGAGAATATCCGAGAGTGATATTGCAGTTTTTGCAAGAAGAAGTGCATTACTCGGGAAACATTTGATAATTCACTGTAATCTTTATTATAACTCTAGTTCCTTTCTTTGTTGAACTATTTTACTTGTAAAACTTAGCACAGCCATTTTTAAATAATGAACAACAAATGCTCTCTCCGAAAAAAATGTATCGCAAATTAGAGTTTCTTTTACAATAATGACATTCATAGGTTTATAAAAACAAAATGTTAAAAAAACGCCTTTTTTGTTACTTTAAGTAATAATGTCTTCAACTTTCCTTTTGTGTTAAATAATTAAGAATATGATACAAGAAAGAACAAAATGTTATGTATCAACAAAGTACTCCCTTAATCAATGATATCTATAGTAGTAAGTGAGACATGTTCGTTGTTTCAAGAGTGCATTTTTTTTTTCAATTCAATATTGATTACATGTGGCTTAACAATAAACAACAAAGAGACCATTTGTCATCGATTCTGATTAAGATGTACATGCGACTGATGCAAACTATCATTAACCGATTTAAAAAATATGAGAAAAGAATGGGGCATTATTTCGATTGCGCAAGAAATATGGTTACTAACTTAAAATCATACAGTGTGAATCATCAATTATTCGCTATTATACCATAATAAGCCTCCGATTATTTAATAGACCCATTAGGTATGAATCCATATAAAATTCAGATTCTTTCAATGGTGTAGATGATTCATTGTGCAGAAGAGCCTACCGAACAAATGATTTTTTTTTCTACATATGCTATACTTTAATTATATAACGAGAATTGCTATGGTGAATATGTCAAAGAGACAACACCATCACCGAGATGAAAAATGTCAGCTCAAGGAAACCTCGTCGTTTATTGAAGACCAATGAGTTGCCTTCAGCCATGAATTGAATGGATACAAATGTATAATCCCTTGTCTTTGGAAATCACAAATTGATGATGATATAATCTGTTTTTTATTACGTAGTTTTTCCTTAAAACACAGATTTGGATTTTATTCGAATTTCATCTGAAACGATTTTTATCCATGTGTCATTGTTTTAAGCAACCCATTTATACCCGAATATCCCAAAGTTAATAAATATTTTAAGGATTTCCGCATCAATTGGAGGATACACCTTTTCTCCAAGAACACAATCTAGAAACATACGTATAGTGTACGTCCAACTTAAATAACAAAAATAGTTTTGAGTTTCTATATTCACCAGTATTTCGTTTTCCTGTTAGTTGTTTTGACTTAAAAATGTAATGATTTATCGAATGTGACTTACTAAATTGATTGAAATAAACTGTAAATATTAAATAAACTGACAAACAACATGACTAGAAATAAGTTAAAAAATAAAATGAAGGAATGTAAGCAGCGGAAATGCAAATATTTAGTTCCCAAATGCAATAAACGACTGTAAAATCTGTATTGTTTTTCTACTTGCGTTATTGTACGCTATTGTATGTAAGTGTAGTTTAATGTGTGTTTTTATTTCGTTTTCTTGTTAGTTGTTTTTGCTTCAGTGTATTTTTGCTTCCATTATCTAACCCTGGTTATGGTATTTGGAATATTTTGCAGCAGAAGTAATCGTTTAAATCCACTAAAACAAAGCATTTTTATAATTGAAATGCCTCGTATTAAAACGTTTTAAAAATAAAAAAAAGTTTTTGTAAGTGTATCGATGTAATCATAAGAATTCTCTGGATTATACAAGCCGCAAAATAAAAATAGTTTTTTTTTTGTTCATTGCTGACTGTTTCTAATTGTTTTAACAATTAATACGAAATAATAATCTAATTTGCAGCAGTTAACACTTAAAAACCTCATCAAGCCTCTCTTTTAAAATTGTAAACTGACCCAAACCAGATTTTTGAGCATAACTTCTTCAAAAATTAGAAATATTCCTTACTATTTATTTCCCTATGAATGACAGTACAAATATCAATAATTGATTCGTAAGCAAAATGTAATTTAGTTTGGACATATCTTAATCATTGAGAGCGGACCAATCGACGTTAATGGCGTCACAGTACTAAGCTATTTTATACAAAATAACCTGGGTTGCTCAAAGAAAACCAATCAATCATAAATCTTGTTACATAACAATTTTAATTTAAAGACACTGCAGCCTGCCCTTTGATAAGAGGATTTCAACGTCGTTCAATGAAGACCAATAGATAGCCTTGGGCTGATATTTTCATTCTGCAGGGGTTGTTTTCTCTTTGACATGAACACTATACCTAAACCCGTTATATTAAGACTTTCATTTTATTTTTGTTAAAACGAGAAAAGAAACACCACATCATTCACTGAAAAATAATTAACACCGAGAAGAACAATAGGTTCTTACACGAGTGAAGATTAAAAATCGGGTTTTCCTTCACGAGTTTGAGAAATTCAGTCTTAAGACTACTTTTACTGAGTAAAATGTAACCCGATCTTTGATCTGCAACGAGTATAAGTACTTGTTTCGTCCGTGAAAACACATATATTTCGTTCAAACTGCCATTTCAGGAAACATAGAATATATTGATGTCAAATATTGTCTTGCCTTTGTTTTGAATATTTTTATGGCGCTGCTATTTTAAGGACGTTTCATTGGTTAAGAGGACGAGTTTGGACGAGCGCATATGACCTCGTCTTGTATGGGTCGTCTCAACTCGCAAAGGGCAATTTCCGGAAGAAATTAAATTTCAAAACAAATGTTGCATTGCTCATCATACTTGCACATCTTTTATTAACCTTACTATAAATATATTGATTGACTTCATAAGTTGCAAAGAACAAGAATTTTTAAATGTTTTTCCCATCAAATGTTACCAGTGTACTTATCTTACATAATCATATTGTTACACTGCGGAATACTTCGATGTACAAATTAAGCTAATGCCATTTGGGATATTGCACTTTTAAGTCTTCTGAACGTATTGCTCTTATATAAGCTCATGTTATTTCAAGGTCATGATATGGTTCCAGGATATGGATCAACATCCAGCGGAAGTCAAAGTCCGCGTGGTGAAAACATACCACTTACTCCACGCATGCGCTATGGATCTGTACGAGAGTCATCCGAATTTTCAGACTCAAGTGGACCAAGCATTATTGAAATGAAAAGGGTGAATATCCTTAGTCAGCAAAAAGATGATTGATAAAACAAATAGTTTTTTGTTCAATTGTATGATGAAATAATAAATCACTATGTATTATCAAGATACTCATAGAAAATGAACGAAGTCTATTGTCAATAAATATTCCCACCTGTTACATGTCATATCCCAGTACAGCACAGATACATCTAAGATGCATGTTCAAGGTTATGACTTACATAGAAAAGACATTTATTGAAATTAACCTTTACATTTAATTTGCAGTAATGATGAAAACATAGCGTTTAAATTATTAGATATATGAATGAAGTACTAGTTCATTTAAGTATCATAAAAAATATGACTT
The DNA here is from genome assembly GCA_037379345.1 of Perna viridis. Taxonomy (NCBI): domain Eukaryota; kingdom Metazoa; phylum Mollusca; class Bivalvia; order Mytilida; family Mytilidae; genus Perna; species Perna viridis. The sequence continues at coordinate 36,368,331 of CM074522.1, read as the reverse complement.
AATTTTTCACTGTACTCAAAAACATAATCAAACAATAAGATGTTCATAGGTGTATTGCAAATTAATGCCGAGCTCTAGTTGTGCTAATCTTTATTCATTTTGCTTTTTTTACAGGCCCAATGGAAAGATGGAACATTACAAAGAAGAAGTTTAAGTGTTCCGAATGGAGAAGTAAAGGACCATAAAATATCTTTACTCAAAGGAAATTTGGAATTCACACTGAAATACGACAAGACACAACAGAAACTTATAATGAATATAAAAAACGTTTCAGAAATGGTTTTGAGTGATGCAACCGCAGTTATCTCCCCTTATGTCCGTGTCCGCTTTTACCGTGTGCCGTATCAATTTTTCAGCCTCAGTAAAGAACATGTGATAAATAACTTGCATATTGAAATAAGAACAAAAATGAAGAAACATACCGAAAATCCAGTCTTCAATGAACTATTTGTAGTGCCAATTGATAAGGATGATTTAAAACTATATACAGTTAAACTTCAGTTTTGTGACCTTGATAAGTTTTCTCGTCATATAGTACTTGGGGAGGCCACACTCTCTCTTAAAAAACTGAATTTAATTGAGAGTGAAGATGTTGATTGTAGTGAAGTTCTTAATCCTCCAATTGACGTAAGTTATAATATTTTCATAAAATACGAATGTAATATGTGCATCTAAGTATTTAATAATGCGTGTACACCTACCATTGATTAAAATATTTTTGAATGTATAAAGCTGTAAAGCACGTTTTATTGTGAAAGCATTTTTTTCAGTTTTTGTAATTAAATACAGAAACACTTAACTTTGGTTAAATATACGTTCTCCCGTTTTTAGATACAAAAATTCGAATTATAAAAAAAATATTGCAGATTTTGGTATGTTGTATATCACTCTTATCAGCAGCATTAGAAATATATAAGTAAATCTCGAGCGTTAATAAGTTGTATACAAGAAGCACTCAAAACTAAAATTTCAAAATATTTCAAGAACGACTGATGTATTTTTTCGGTCTATGAAGAAATAACCTCAATCACTAAAAGTGTATTTTAAAGTGTGCACCACGGGCATTGAGGCTATTTAAAAAAGATCGTAAATATAACAGTCATTCCTTTTAATGTAATTTAAGTACCCAAATTCAACGAGTAGATCATTAAAAAGTTTGATGACGTCGCTGTCATTGCAAACTTTGGTCTATGAGATGATAAACGAAATTTTTTATCCAATCCGAAACCGTGTTCCTTCTGAAATTGAATTATATAGCTATAATCTATAATTGTTTTATTACAGGAAGACATTGGTGATATATCTATCGGGTTAAACTACTTACCTACTGCTGAAAAATTGTACCTGACGATCGTTAAGATCAGAGGGCTCAAACCAATGAATAAACAGGACAATACCACAGGTAAGATATACATTGACGATCATGCAATCATTTTCCCCCCAGATTGTTTTGCAACAAAATTGATGCAATTATAACCTCCAATACTGATGTTCGACATTAATTATCGACTATGAATATACTAATGTATGCACTTAAAATAAACAGCTTATATTTATGTATAAACAGCTTATATTTATGTATATTATGTCATATTTTACTCATGTGGTTGGTACTACGATTCGAAAATTGTTTTGATTGTCTGGAGTCAACGTTTAAGTTTCTTATTCCTTCTTAATGCTATTCATATCTTTATTGCATTATTATATACTTTAAATGATTTCAGTGTCTACGTGCCTCACTAAGTTATTCAATCAAAATACAGGAAGACTTGTTTGTTTTTAGATTCATACGTTAGAGTTGCACTTATGTTTGATGGACGACACCTCAAAAAAAGTAAAACCATCATAAAGAAAGGTGACTTGAATCCCGAATTTGACGAGACGTTTGCCTTTGATGTTCCGAGTCAAAAACTTGGTATTGTTTATTTTCGGATATCAGTGTTGCATGACGGGAAAACTAAAGAAGAACATAGACTTCTCGGACGTGTATACATTGGACCTAATTTGGATGCAGATGCACATGCTCATTGGGTAGAAATGGTCCAAACTCCAAGGAAGCAAATCACACATTGGCATAAAATTCAAGGTTGAATATAGATAAAAACAAACTCCAACTAATTTTGGAGGATGCCAAATATTCGGCTTTTACCCATGCCTTTGTGGTCTAGGATACGATTTCTTCTTGAATTTCTAGAAAAAGGAGTGCAAGTCTCTTTTCTCCGGTGCTACAAGTCAAATGTACAAATAAGACCATATTGGATGACCTACATGCATACTTAACTTTCATTTCTAAATTTTTGTATACAAAAGCGTTTTGTGTTTTTGAATTCATGGCAGGAACAATTATGTCTTGACTCAACGTCTTTGAGACGCGATTAAAAAAAAACTGAATTAACATAACATTGGCGTGCTTGTGGTGTCCTGTCTAGTCAAACAGAGTACTAGCTAATTAAACCGGCATCTAGTTCCAGGGCATGATAAAATATATACACTTTTATTATACCTCGTACAGATATTGTGTTGCCATCAGTACATTTTAACATATCATGAACTAACTATCCTTTATATACCCTATAATGGTTACAAAATGTCAACGGCCGCAATAGCTTTACGTTTCAAGTGTTCTAAGAGATAACATACCCAAAACATCATTAATTAATGATTCATTAATTATGATAAACAGCGCATAGAACTTTACACATAAATCTTTTGACGATTTAGAATATTTGCAAGCTTTTATTCTTTACAAATTTCGCTCAGCAGTGTTAAAATTTCGTAATTCAGGTTTTCCAAATACAGATATTGTTCACATGAAGATTATGTGAATCGAGCCGTAAATGAAATTCATTTGAAATTCATATTAAATAAATGTGATTTTAACATTATAATCACTTGTCGTGAACTCCATCTAAACAGTTCAAATTGAAATGTACGTATAGAATAGATTCCATAAATTTTATTTCCCCAGTTCGGATGAAAATCAATACAAATTCATATAAAAATTTTGCGAACCAACTTTGCATGTGTTGCGTTGCAAAAAACCAAACTTTAATTTTAGAGGTCAAAAACGTCGCTAAAATATCTATATAGAATGTCCCAACTTACATAACACCATCGTAATAAGATTTGTAGATATTGTAGAAGTGTATAGTTACTTGTAGCGGGATAATGTTTGTATTTGCGAGGGCTGTCATTTTCAATTGACTTAATAATGAAACAAATGTGCGTACTAAGAACTCCATAGAACACTTAGAAATTCACATGTGTAAAATATGTTTGAGTTGTTAAAATCGTTATACATAGTATAGTGGGAGTTGTTAGTATTTTGTATTATGGGGTTATTGCTTGAATAGTGGGAAATATTGTCTCGAGTTGAATTTTATATAGCAAGGACATGTATGGGTAATGCATCTTCTACAAAGGATAATATTTCTCTTTGTTCATGCAGTAAACTTTTTATTGTATAACATATGCTTCAAAGTTTACTTTTATACATGGCTCTGTCTACAAAACCAGGGTGAAGGTGAGTCATCATACTTTCACCCTGGTTTTTTAGACAGAGCCATGTTTAAAAGTAAAGTTTGACGCTTTATGATAATCAATGAAACTATATAAATCCATTTTTAGGTCCTCCTATGTTCATATCCTTGGAACTTTTACTTATCGTGAATATTTTTGACTGGTTAAAGTGAAAAATTTTGATGGGAAGTATTCCCATACTATTTCTTAATACAGTTTTTATGGGGCCTTCAGAAGGATTTCCAATAAAAAGTTTTTTTTTAAACAAAAAAAATACATAAATCACTAAATATAAGCCTCTGTCTGGTTTTCTGGCAGAGCTGTACTTAAAAACAGACATTTATCCTACCTAATACCACCCAAAATAAAGCGTTTCGTTCCTTAAAAGTAAAGTTTTTTTTTTTTTTTTTTTTTTTTTTTTTTTTTTTTTTTTTTTTTATAAAAAAGGATTTCTTTTAAATTTCTACAATATATAAATATAGTTCAACACGTTTAACAACATTCAGGAAATACGGCCAGAGCAATTGATAGATTCCATCAAAGTTGAACAAAAGAAGATATGTAAACAAAACAGGGAAAAAAACATGACTACCACAGAAAAAAAATCATTTCTTTTACTTTTTAAAATGATCAGCCGAGAAAAATTATATGGTAAGTGCTCTTTCTGTATTAAGCTGAAGTGCTTTAACGCTTAAATCTTTTTATGACTGAAAGCACCGAAATTTCAATATTCCTATTTCAATAAATAACGTTAATTGTGAAGTCACATTTATAAGTTAAATACAGAGTTTTAACAGAAATATATTGTGGCTTCATAGGTAACAATTGTAAAATCGGTTTTATTTCTTAGTCAGTGCTTATTTGTTGTATATATCTTTCCTGTGATTTATATTCATAGTATAAGAAATGTGATGTTTAAGTGTCAGTCTCTGTAAGAATAAGGCAATGGGTGAAACATGGTATGAAAAACCCCACCATTTTGATAGTTTAATTTGACTATTTTCACCATCAGAATCACAGAAAACAGACAAGATTTTCCTTATCAAGCTGGACCATTGAGTAACAATTCCATTGAAATGTTCCGACAATGAACATTTCAAGGACAGATAATTCTGTCAAAAGCCTCATTTTTCTAAGATTCCATTGAATAATTTCTGAGCAAATGCGATGATGCAGAGATCAAATAATGGTCTTTCTAAATAGGAAAAGTATCCTTGAGTGATATTTTATTGTCAGATCGGTGGGGTTTTAACATACATGTTTCTGATTTTCCAATTTTGTCTGATTTTTACAAATACTCATACTTCAAAAATTAAATGAATTTGCTGTGATACCAATTTATAAATGTTATATATTGTTTATAGTTAACAACTAGTGCATGATGCCCAGGGTCAAATATTATCTGGACTGAAGCTTATCTGAGTCGATCCATATATTACAATTTGACTAGAAACATCATGCACATTTTTATATATTATATCTTTCAAATGTAGTTTACTTTGGAATATTCGTGTGGAAGAAACTGAAAATATATACATAATCATGTGACGAGTTTTTAATTCGAAAGCAAGGTTGTACTTACATATGACGTAATATGAATCAGCAGATATATATATATAAGAAAGTGAAAAATTCTGAAAAGTATAATGTTTTGAGTTATCTCTTCTTATGATCAATTATATTTGCAAGAATTGCCTAACATATTTATACTGACTTTTTAAAAGTAAAAAATGTTATTTTACTTCATTCTATAGACAAATGTGAATCAGAACTTTCACTGACTTTTTAAAATATTCAGTCATCAATTTACCAAAAAACAATGACATTCAGCATTGTTCTGTTATTGTTTTTGTTACTGATCAAATGTTGATATTGGCCATATAAAGATCAGGCAGATCCTATGATATAGGCGGCAAAGGGTCATTTTTATTTCAATGATTTTTTTTTGTTCCAATGTTTTGTATACATGACTTGTATGTCAAATATTATAAAGTTTGTTTTGAATCAACAATGGATGGCTCAGACATTGGACGTCAAAGTTCATTAACAATGCAATCAAATTTTGCCCAAATTAAAGACTTATATCCCCTTTTTCAATGAATTTCAATGCTTTCCATGTAATTCATTTCTCTTTAATCGTTGAAGTTAATCAAAAACAAATTTTCAAAGGAAAGGATGCATTTGTGATATGAAGTTGGTGACTTTGTTCTGAAAACATATTGTCATGTGCTACTCACTGCCTGGTTTTTGCATGGACTCCCTAATAAGTGATAAAAATGTTATTTTGTTTATTGCAATAATATATAATTTGGAACATCTTGTTTATATTTGCTTGTTTACCTTGACGAAGGTTTTGTAAGGTCTAGAATTTGTTTTTCTTTTTAAACTAGTCATTCTATTTCCACCAAAAATATGAATTCATGTATTAACTTTATTTTTTGCTGAGCATTTTCCTTCACAATAAGCATATATATATAATGAAAGTTCACGCACTTTAAACCCAGCAACGGGAGACACGATACAGACCAAATAGCGAAACCATCTACCAAGTTTACAAACTTTGTAAAAACGTCTCATTCAGTAGATCATGAGAAAGTCAAGTAAAGAAAAAAAAACAAACAAACAAAAACGGATGAACACACAGAACTGACCATGTGATCGTATTAACATTCAAGTCAGTCGAAGTGTAATTTTGTACAAATCTCTCACTAGATTCTTTGTCTTATAGATCTCCTAATTTTAATACTTTTATTGCGCACTCTTTGCGAGCAGTATTTCGTCGGTCGTCAAGTGAACAAGAATGTTAACCAAATATCCTGAGCATACATACATGTTTTGTACAAAAGTAATCAATTGGTAAACGAGTAGTTAAGGAGGTAGACCTAGGGTAAGGACACAACTCCTATCAAGGATTAGAACGTTTGTATTCACCATTTTACAACAATGTCATGTAAGCATCATAGTAACTTGGACTGATTACATTCAAAGGAAAACTAGAAAGGCTTTGGTGAAATTGACTATCATACAAACATATCACTGATCTCAAGAATTATGTCCCTTACCTTAGATCTATCTCCCTAAGAAGTGATATAGAATTGTCGGTTAAGGTAATATGGCTGTTTGTTCAGTGCGGATAATGAGAACATTTTGTGGTATTATAATGTTTTCTCAGAATGTTTGTTCAAGAAAGAAATTTCTTTTATTTACATTTTACAGTATTCGGCTTCTTTGGTAAAATCGGAAATTATAGCATGTATGTCAAGTATGAAATATAAAGTGTATAAGCACACAATGATTCAAACAACGCAACATGTTGACTAAGATGCTTCCAAAGCATGAACCACTTTTGTAGGAGCTTCAAACCGTTTTACGAGGCTGTACAACCATTAATTATTAAGTATTAAGGTGTAAATTCAACTGAATCTTTGCAAGGTGTTTTAAAACAAAAACAAAAACGTCTTTACGTGGTTAGAAAGCTGGGCTTGAAAGTAATTAAAACAGAATACATAGGAAACAAAATTTTAATAACAATAAAACACTCAGTACGTATACAAGTAGGAAAGGACAATTTAACATAAATAACACATTTGGATCATGATGAATGTAAAGCACGCAAAAATATCACAACGAATCATGATGTTAGGGACGAATCGCAGAACAAGTCACGAAGAAGTTGATAACGTTTTACCAGATTCTGAACTACCGTTTTTTTTAGTCTTGGTTTCAATTCAAGTGACGTCTTACAAGATGTTTCAAAACAACAAAAGCTCTTCAATTGACTGAAAAGCTGGGTTCGTAACTCATTACTCATAACCCAATATATAATGAAATTGGATGCATACTCGACGATGATTACTATTACATAAAATCGTCTCAGATTTGAAGAACAAAGAATTCCAGAACCAATAAAAGTAATAGAAAACACAGAGCATTTTGTGTTTGTGATATGAAGAAAATGAAAATAATTGCTGTAAAGATCAGGCAGATCCGCCGTTTCTTTCCACATTTTTCTGGGCTTCCGAACTTTGAATCTTACTTTTCCATACTGGTAACTGCAAGCATATGTATGTTGTCGATGCGATTAAGATTGTGAATGATGATATATATATCATAATAATATTCCAGGACATTACTGGAAAGTAGCTCCTGTATGACGGGCACTATAGCTTTGATGAGTCCAAGAAATGTGGTCAATAATATCGACAAGGTATGACAAACACTGTTAGTCAGAACATATGACCATTCAATAATTATACAGAACGGATACGTAATTTCAAACATCGCACAGTCCACCACATCTTCAAGCATTCCAGTTTCTCCGTTAATAGGAAGAATACCAAACATGTAACCAATGAAAATAGGTTGATACATAGAAAAGCAACACACAGCAAGATTCCAAGTACAGCAAGTAAGATATTAATCGTTGAAATGTTATTTTTGCGAAGTAATATTGATACCAACAAACTGTTTAAGGTTATAACCAAGCTGAAAAAGCAATGCCAATAAAAAGTAAAGGTTCAGTTCCAACCATTTGGTTTTTTTGTAAATGAAGTCGCTGTCACAGAGTGATGATACGCCAGCCGTTTTAAGTGAATTGTTGTCGATATTAATAGTATAATTTATATCTGAATATATGACACTGGTGTTAGAGTAAGATGTATATTCTGTAACATTCCACATGTTTTGTCTTTGAAAAGGATAATCAAAACAAGAAACTAAATTGGCTTTTTGTGAAAAATGGGAGTTAGGATGGTTATCTATATCATTGTTTATTTCAACATTTAGATCCATTGTCATGTTCTAGTATGTAATGTTTATATGCTATATCTCGTTTTTATGTTTGAACCATAAAATAAATCTTCCTTTATAAAGCAATTGTACAATGCCTTATACAGTCAATTCTAACTTTATAACGTATATACACCATTGCGATTTTGTACTTTTAGCGGAAAAGCGTGGTATTAACTTTTGCGGATCAATAATATTTAAAAATTCAAAATGCGAGTTTCAATAACTGCAGATTGCGGTCAGTCACGTTTTACGCAAAACAAAGAAAGAATATCCTAACGTCTTATAGCTTACTTTAGTTCAATAGTCCAAGAAATAGCAACTTTCAATGAGTAAACCCAGAATAACGCAGCACTGCTCCCTTCACAAAATCTTAACAGATTCAAGCACTGAAGCTACGACACAACACAATACGGCTAATATACATCACACAATTCGATTTAATGCTTTTTATGGATAACACAACACTCATTTACATATTTTAAACTTACGCGTCAATGTAATCTACTAGTTTTTTTTATTGCAATTGACCTAAAATCAAAACTTAATTTAAATCAACAAACAAAATCATGACACTGATTACTGCTGCAACTGTTATGATTTGATTTACTTCGAGAATGTCATTTTTATGTCACGATTATTTTTCATTACTTTCAAATGATATCAATATTAAAAACAAGAAATGCAAAACTAATGTACTGATACCCTCACTCCCTTACCCAGAAGATATATGGTCAAAATATGAACACCGTCGTCAAACAGTAAGTTCTTCCTGAATAATATGGATACAATTCTAAGATTAGACATGTGAAATGAAAGTAATGTTATACAGATTCTGTAAAAGTAACATTAAATTTGATTCAGTGGTGTAAAAGAAAGGTACCCTTTATTAGGAAAAGGGAAAGTCCATATTTTACTATGGAAACTCTTTCTGATTGTTATGGTGTATCTAACTGCACCACGAAAACCGATTTATTCAACGTGACAAAGATTTCCTTCCCCCTCCGTCTTCCTCGGACTTGACTTTTAATGTCAGCTCGGCAGGTGTTTCTAGAAATCTAGAAAAGCAGAGGACGCTTACGCTACCAGTGGACTTGGTTAATGCATCCAGTTTTTAGTGGAGTCCGAGTTGCTCATTTCATTGTTGCTTTGTACGTATTATTTTGATCATCTTATGTTCTTTGTTGTGTTAATTTTTTTCCGTGTCTGGTCTTTGCCCCCAGATTTCCTTCTTTTAATTTGCACCAGAATCTTGGTTCCTTTGATTCCTATTTCCAACCCCCAGAACCGTTCAGATCAAATAAGAGGTGCACTTTGAAAATAGTTAATTGCAATCCTCTAAAATTAGGTTTTTGTAGGAGGAGTTTGGGAAAAGAGTTAACTAATTTTGATAAAATACATTTATCATTTGATAAATGATTTCGTGTCTATGTATATTTCTTTCATTCGTATGATATAAAACTGTTTTTAAATATTGACCTGCATAATAAAAACATGTAAATTTGAGAACGTTTTTTTGAATAAATTTCTTTTTTATAACTCTGATTAAAGCTTCTTCGATTTCGCATAGTATGATGAAATGTTAAAATTGAGTTTTAATTATATACTAACATTATGTTGTGTAGAGGTATAAGTCAAATTATGTATGACATATAAAAGAAACACCACTCATGAAAACGCCTAAGTTGGTATACTGCACAGGTGTTTCAATGTGTAACCTCTCATCAGCATTTGAATCAAGCACATAAGAAGAACTTCATTCAAGAAAATATGTATGCAATAAGTACTAAAAGCAGAAAACAATAAAAATGGAAAGCCACATCTTGTACTATGAAGTTCTGTAAAGTGTAATACTGAGAATTAAGCCGCCAATTTTGTTTTAGTCAATCTAATGTATCAATTAGCTAGTAGCAAATTGTAGAACGTTAGTACAACTCATGGTACAAACACAAATTTATTTAATTGATAAATTCCAGGTTATGTTCAAGGGACCTGAGGGTACCCGTTAGCCTATAGCTAGTAATCAGACTTCTCTAATTCGATTTTATCTGAAATTCTTTACCGAAATGTTCATTATTTCAAAATACAAAAAGCTCTAAAACACTGATGCTTCATTCCCTGTATTCCACTTGGTAGAACTACTAAAACTTCTAGACGCTGGATAAGGCTTCCAATAATTTGGTTTAAGTGCGTCCTTCAGACAATTTATCTCATTAAGATCCTTTTTATGTGAGTAGCAGACTATATACATTTTTGCAATAGAAAAAGCGACACGGGATTTCGTTGTTTTACAAAATATTTAGACAAAATCAAGCATCAAAAGTTTCTGGCCCAAGCAATATCTTTTTTTTATCTCATAACTTATAACTATATTTTTGACATATCTATTGTGTTGTTAAGGTATTGGAACGAAATATGAGGATAGTTGAAAGAGGCATGATTAGATAGGTAAAGTCACGTGGGTAAATGATAGGTTAAGGTCAGATACAAATTTGATTATGTTGTTTGTCCGTCTAACCTATGGCCTCGCGTGCGTTTCTCGGTTCTTAGATGAACATTTGTTTATTGTTCTATACTACCTGGACAAAAAACCATTCAAAAGATCTAGATTTCGTTTTTCTTATCCCCTTTTCCATAAAAATATTGATTTTTGTATTGTCTTTACTTTCACAAGGCTCATTAACAAGAAACTGTGCCAAGCATATCCGTGATTATAATTAGCAAGCATGACAAAAGACGAAGTAGACAGATTGAAAGGGTGAAGATATCAAAAGAATGTATTTCAGGGGCAAAGACCAGACATAGAAAAGAGTCAGATACAACAAAGGACATATAATTACTAAACTAATAAAAAGTAACAAAATATACTCGGAATCCACTAAAAACTCCACTAAGTCCACTGTTTTTCTAGAAACAGCAGCCGAGTTGCTCATAAAAAGTCAAGTCCGGGGTAAACGAAGGAGGAAAGGAAAACTATGACACGTTGAATAAATCAGTTTTCATGGTGCAGATGAAAATGCCGATAGCTCCACGATGTCATATTGACGACCATAAGAATTGCTATAGTGTGGAAAGGTCATAAAAGACATATAAGTTTATTTTTATCATGGCGATAAACAAAATTCAAATAGTATGTAAAATATAATGCAGTTGTACTGAGAAATTGCAAAACGAACAACAAACATGTTACATGCCAGCATAATATTGTTTTAGAAAACCTGATGAATCAGTAATGACAACTTTCAATACAGTAAAATGGATTGACTTTGGTATTGTATTATAGTTGCGTTGGGATTTTAAATTAATACTTTCAACTTTAATGACGAATTCTGTCCATGTCATGTTTATATGTTTTTTAACTTTTAGTCTATGTATGTGTGTCCGTCTTGCCGATTCCTGCCTTCTGATATCAGGTTTATAAACCCTTTGGGAGCTGTTTCATTGTTAAAACTGTTATGTTTTTCACACAATGAAAAATGTATTTTACGTTAACATGTAATTATGGCGGTTTAAAATACTATGCCTCTCCATCTGATATTGTAAGTATAATATTTTTGTAGATTGTTTAGCATTGATGAAGAACGCTGCCTTCGTTTATCCGGTACTCCTAGTCTTTTTTTCATTTCACAGTTAACTAAAGCGCAGAAAAGTATATATATATATATATATATATATATATATATATATATATATATTTATAACGTCTCAGAATGTGACGACTCTATTTGCTACACTGCTCCATCGGATCAAATTGATACAGGGAAGATATAAACGTATAGAAAGGTCTGAAAAATCCCCAACGATGTTAGAACTGTCAAATTTGCGATGCAATTTTTTTGTCGTTCCCTCTGCGGGACTCGAACTCGTACTGCTGTGACATCTATGGCAACACCGCCTGCACAAAGTCCAGCGCCCAAGACCACTCGGCCAGCTAGGCTATATAAAAATATAGCTTTCGCTGCCTGCTAGATGTTAATATGTAGCAAATAGAGTCGTCACATTCTGAGACGTTGTATAATATTGATTTGTTGTGACATGCATCATTAATTTGATCCTCTATCCTACATAATAACACCTAGATGAACTGTCCCGTATTACCATACATCGTGTACTAAGTTACAGCCCTAGATTAATCCTACGAGGAGGAATGACCCGGCCAGCGAAAGCTATATTTTTATATAGCCTAGCTGGCCGAGTGGTCTACGGCGCTGGACTTAGTGCAGGCGGTGTTGCCATAGATGTCACAGCGGTACGAGTTCGAGTCCCGCGGAGGGAACGACCAAATATTTGCATCGCAAATTTGACAGTTCGAACATCGTTGGGAATTTTCAGACCCATATATAAATTCAAACAGGGAAGATAACGTAAACTTATAGAAAGGGTCTGAAAAATTGCGATGCAAAATTTGACAGTTCTAACATCGTTGGGAATTTTTCAGACCCTTTCTATATATATATATATATATATATATATATATATTATATATATATATATCATTCGTTTGTGTAAATTGTACTAAAACAAAATTTAATAAAAGCAAAATTTTATTTACAAAAAATTCCAATACATCAAGAACTAAATCTTAAGTACAATAGAATTAAATGTATAACAGATTTGTATTATAATGAATATGAAGCACACAAGATTTTTTTCACAAATTATGATGCCAAAGACGATTCCCAAAACTTTTTACGAGGAAGTTGAAACTGTTCTACGAGACTTTTTACTACCTTCTTTGAATTTTGGTGTAAATTCAACCGACTTCTTACAAGGATTTTTACAATAGCAAAATCTCTTCAAGTGATTGAAAAGCTGGGATCTTAGGTTATTACTCATAGCCCAGTAAATAAAGAAGTTTGAAGCATATCCTACCACGACTACTATTTCATAAAATCGGCGCAGTTTTGAAGAACAAAGAACTCCAGAACCAATAAAAGTCATAGATATGAAACACAGAGCATTTGGTGTTTCTGATATGAAGAAAATGAAAACAATTGCTGTAACGATCATGGCAGATCTGCGGTTTCTTTCCACATTTTTCTGGGCTTCCGAACTTTGAATTTTCTTTTTCCATACTGTCAATTTCAAGCATATGTATGTTGTTGATGAAATTAAGATTGTGAATGATGATATATACATCACCACAATTATCCAAGACATTACCGGAAAGTAGCTCCTGTATGACGGGTCGATACAACAGGTATTAACACCTGCCCGGCGGAAATGTTTCATGAAGCCGTAGGGAGCGTGGAAGCTGAAAGCAAAAACGGCTGCCAAGAGGCTAGAAAACCATGCCAGTTTATTTGTAATAAAGATTCTGGATTTCATTGGAAACAACAACACTAGAGCTTTAATGAGTCCAAGAAGCGTAGTTAATATCACCGACAAGGCGTGAAAACTGCTGTTTATCAAAACATATGACCATTCGATAATTATGCAGAATGGATACGTAATTTGAAACATTGCAAAACCTGGAACATCTTCTAACATTCCGTTTTCTCCATTTATTGGCAGAATACCAAACAAGTAACCAATAAAAATAGGTTGATACATGAAAAAGCAACACACAGCATCGCTGATTCCAAGTACAGCAAGTAAAATATTAATAGTTGAAATGTTATTTTTGCGAAGTAATATTGATACCAACAAACTGTTCAAGGTTATAACCAAGACTGAAAAGGCAATGCCAATGAAAAGTAAAGGTTCAGTTCCAACCATTTGTTTTTTGTATATGAAGTCACTTCCACAGAGTGATGCCTCGTTTTCAAGCGAAGTATTGCTAGTTAAATTTATGTCCAATTGTCTGACACTGCTGTTGTAGTAAGAAGTATGTTCTGTGACATTCCACATTTTGATTTCTGAAAGAGTATTATCGTACATGTTAAAAAAGTAACATTATTTTTTTTTAACGTGGAGTGTAAAGTGGTAAAGATAAATTATTTCCTCTTTGACATTTGTGCCGTTGCAAAGTTTGTAGTGTTTTACATTTCAACCATTCTGTATTGAAAAAAAACATCAAAGTGTAAATTCGTACCAGAACATAGTGAGATCGTATGATTATTATTTTTTTTTATTTAATTATTTTTTTCTGTCAATAGCTCATCTTCTCACGGCTTACACCCAATATTGAACATAATATGCCACTTTGTCAAAACTGCTGAAGTCATTTTTATTATAACGGTCTCGTTCCCGCTATAGACCGTATTTTTCTGTAACAGCTTATAATTTACGTTTTTTATTCGATTTTATTTTTAGTATTTTCAGGTATTAGTCAGGTATTTTCTATCTCTTTCTAGCAGTCATATCTAGATGAATTAGTAAAGAAAATCGTTACCTTGAAATTGTAAGTATAAAACCTTTTGTTATGTTGTCCAGGAGATACGTACGTTTAATAATATAACAGAATTACCTTGTACCTTTCAGAAACTTTTATCAAGCTTTTATATGCAATCAAGAAATAACACAACACGACCTCGCTCAATATTATGTGCTGAATAAACATAAGTTAATTGGAATTTGTTTTTCATTGAAACCTCATGAACATATAAATCAGTGTCTATTCATCCTATTTTTATTTTACAACAATAAAAGCCATCATATTTAATGCAAATCTACAAATAAAATCGTGACAATGATTACCGATGTGCTTTGTTATAAAGATTGGTAACAATTTAAAAAAAAAAACATGTTGGTAAGTCACTCCTTATGTAATTTGCCTTTTCTAGAGTTGAAATTCATTTCTGAAATGATTTTTCTATAGTCGTGTCCTACCGTCTTTTGATTATAGGGGTATTTTTGTTAGACAAAGCTTACTTTCAATGCTTGTAGACACGGTTCATTCATTTATTTTAGATTGATTTAGTATGCCTGAGACTTAAACGAAGAGTTTCAAAAGGAAAGAGAAATTTAAACCAACTTGTCAAAAGATTTGATCAATAAATAGAAAAATGGATATATACCTGTTTCATCCCTTATATTTCTTGTCTATAGATTTTCACATATTCTCTTCGAAATTATTTTTGAACCTGCTTCAGAATTCCAATTTGAAATCTTCAGATCACTCAACTTAAGGAGGTACACCTAGGTTAAGGGACATAACTCTTGATATATTGAATTTCACCAAAGCATATCAAGCTTTCATTTGAAACAGAATGAAATCAGTCCAAGTTACTTTGATGTATACATGAGATTGATGTAAAATACTGAATACAAACGTTCACATAATTTGTAAGAGTTGTGTCCCTTACATTAGGTCTACCTCCTTAATTCAGAGATAACCGAGCCTTAATATTGGCAATTGTTGTAAGATTTAAAGAAATCATAACAAAAAGATTTTCATACGTTTTAAATCTGATTTATAAAATATCTGAATATTTAATAAAAGGATACTATTCCTATTTTTTTCAGATGATTTCTAATGAAAGACATGGGATCACCGAATGTATTATCTGGCTATATGGAGAGTGTCCTTTAAGTAAAAGTGTTTATGATTTTGCCTTTCAAATTTCAATATACACAGCAGGATGCCCGAAAATGTTACATATATTAGATATGATAATGATAATGAACATTAACACTATCTAAGCCACGACACCCAGTGATAAATATTGATAGAATTTGCGTTAATATCATAACGGCAATTTATATTAAAACTAATTGATTAAAAACTCCAAAGTGACATTTCCTATACACGTGTTCGCACATCAGAATCCTTTTTATTTGTTTGTTTTTTTCTTTGTTTTTGTTTTTGTTTTGTTTTGTTTTGTTTTTGTTTTGTTTTGTTTTTGTTTGTTTTGTTTTGTGTTTGTCTTGTTTTTTGTTTTTTTTTGCAAATGCCGTATCCATAAAAAACAGGTCAACGGATACAGTATTATTTACAAAAAAATTAAAAGTATCTAATGTTTAGAATCGTCTGGCATCAGATAAGACGTAAAAATGGATGCTGTTGTAAATTATAGTTGTACATAAGGTCACAATCATGGAATAATGTAAAGTAAAGTGAGGACAAAATTTTGGAATGAGAGTTATATTAAAACAAATTAACAAAATAATATATTTACTGCAATCTTTGACTGCTTTTTACTTTACTTTTTTTCAATATGGGGTTTACTGGACCAACTTGAATAGAACCTATTGTTTGCATTGAATACTTAATTACCCGAAAACGGTTGGAATAAAGCCATTAACACAATTTCTTGATCTTTAAAAAAACAATTGTGTATAAAAAGGGAGATAATGTTTATTGAAGGTTAAACAAACGCAATACAATGTCTAAAACTAAATATGAAAGACTAATCAAGAGAACCAAGGTTATAGCGGTAATCAAAAGAATGTAATCCAGGGACAAAGACCCGAAATGGAAACAGACATACACAACAAAGAACATAAAGTAACTAAAATCATACATAGAAAGTAACAAAAGCAAATGAGCAATGACTCCACTAAAAACTGGGAGAATGGACCAGGGGCACCGGTAGGGTAAGCGTCCTTAGCTTTTCTGGAGACACCCGCCGAGTTGCTCATAAAAAGTTATGTCCGGGGAAAGGAACTATGACAACTATGACCCGTTGAAGAAATCAGTTTTCATGACCTATCAATATCTTTAAAATACAACCAATACGAACACTTTGATGATCATTGCTGAAAGTTATGGTGTATAAATAGAATAATGCAATAAAATCAAATCTCTTTTCTTTTTCTTTATGTACATCCTTTGTACACTTTGTCTGATTCGCAGAGAAGTACTTAAAAAGTAACGCATTTTAAAGAAAAAATACTTGCCAGTGATGTCTTTATGCATCTCATGTTTTATCTACTGCATCTTGCGTTGGGTCCTTTTTTTAACAATGGAGCGAGGTGTTCTATTTTATTATGTATCCCATGCAATAAAGGATAATTTAACATGTGCAGATCACGACTTCTTGTTTCAAACCAAGAAGAATGGTTTATCATTTTGATTGTTATGGCTTTATCTTTTATTAAAATAATCTTATCCGCTTCGTTCTTCGTTCTTTTTTCTTCTTTTATTAGTGTTATTGATTTTTGTACACTTAAAACTTAAAACTTAAATTTTTCATAGTTTTTCCTTTCCTCTGTCGTCTACCCTGGACTTGACTTTTTATGAGCAAATCGGTGGGTGTTTTTAGAAAAGCAGAGGACGCTAACCCTATCGGTGCACCTGGTCCATGCTCCCAGCTTTAAGTGGAGTCTGCTCATTTGCTTTTGTTGCTTTGTATGTATGATTTTAGTTACTTTGTGTTCTTTGTTGTGTATGTCTGTTTTCCATATCTGGTCTTTGACCCTGGATTACATTCGTTTGATTACTGCTATAACCTTGGTTCCCTTGATTACTCTAACAGTTTATTACCATCGTCATAACTAGATTATTGTCAAGTTGAAAGTGAAAAAGTGAGGCCCCAATAAGCATACACCCACTAAATCATAATCACACACATATGAAATTCGCAAGTCTGAGTGAGACAAGTCATGATCATGAAAGTAACAAAAAACCTTTCAAACAACTGTTATCAGGTAAATTGGATCAAAAATGGGATGTAATTTATAGCCGGGTAAATGATAAAGAATTAATTCACAACACAATGCTATGTACTTTATAATCGATCTTGAAATTTACAAATGTTTGTCATCAAGAGACATAATCATTTTTAACTCGTGCCATTTATATCAAAATTTGACGCATGTTATTAAACCTAGTCACATTGCATGACATGGCTTATGGTTTCTATATGATGTATTTTTATTGATTGGTGATGCATAACCGTTTAACCAATTCAATTAAGGTCTTGAGCTGGTATGACAGTAATTGATATTTTCCCCGTGTTTATTGTTAATTTTTATTGTTTCATTGAAATATGACCCTACGTTTTGTTGTGTCTTTGTGTAGTATTTGGTTGTATTCATTAGCTAGAGGTAGTGGTTATAAAAATATCTACTACAACCTCGTCAGATCGTTTGCGCCTGAACAAATACCAAAAGAACCTGTACATACATACATAACATATTTCGTTTCCACAACAAGTCGTCATTGTCACAAAAAAAAACATCTTTTTCGAAACATTATTTACAAACAAATAAATAAAAGTGTGATGCCGTTGAGATTTACAATATCATGCTTCAACGTCAGAATAAAAGTGTGATGCCACAGGGATATACAATATCATGCTTCAACCTCAGAAAAATATACACATGTCGCTGAAAGTTTATTCTTCATGTTCATTGCAATGTAATCACATATAAAAACTACAACACAAGTTTTGCATGTTGTATGATTGACGGGATTTTACTTCAGAAGGTCGATTGTGCCAGAGGATTGCTGTTGATTTTATCAAAACCAAATCGCTTCTCACCGTAATATTGTGTTCACACTTTTGGGACTAATAAAAGTGTGATGCCACAAGGATTTACAATATCATACTTCAACCTCAGAAAAATATACACATGTCGCTGAAAGTTTATTCATCATGTTCATTGCAATGTTATCACACATAAAAACTACAACACAAGTTTTGCATGCTGTATGATTGACGGGAAGTTCATTCATCCTTGCTTAATTCTTTGGATAAAATATATCCCTCTTTGCATTTACCAATATTGGTTTCTTGTCAAATAGTTTTGAATACTCGACCATACAATATAATGCGCAGATAAATTCAAAGCTTTTGCCACCCCTGACCCCTGTCACAGCAAGTAGCAAAACACCGCCTCTCTAAGCATATGAATATAGAACAATGAAACATTTTCGTAATATTTATTACAAAATCTTATTTGGTATTGCAAATAAGCCGGTGAGTCATACGTAAAAACCCAAGAAGTAAATTGTGAACTTTTGATACATTTGTGACTTTAAACTTTACAATAATTTTGATTTCAACGGACTAAGCAAGCTTAGATTTCAATCTTTTATAAACACGAAAGTGTTTTTATTTGTCTTGCAACAAACCCTAGCAATCATGTTAAACAAATATGCAACATGTAAACATGCACTTCCCTGTTATCAACCAATACGTTCTAGTACAAAAACAAAACAAAATGGCGATTTAAAAGATTACACACACATTTCTTTTATCAACTTGAGGCGCCAGTTCATTTACGAAATAATATGGATATTTCTATAGTCCAAAGTACTGAGCGCCGCAGACCAAGGATTCAGATTCTATTATTGCACAACATTTGTCTAGCGCATTATCTAATTATACACTTACTTTAAGTGCTTATGTTAAAAAACATATGAACTACATTCACAATGTATCGAAATATAAAAATAAATAGCATATATAAAGATTTTAGCCCAATTGGATAGATTAAGCGAATACACATTAAAATATAATCAAATGAAAATCTTAATAAATAAAATCGACACTGGAGTCCAAACATAAGTTAAGCAAAAAGAAAAAAAAGTAGAATATTATCTACATGTCAATAAACATTACGTCAACTTAAAATATAGAGAAATTTAGATCAAATTTAAATTGACTGAAAACATTAAAATTAGATATTTGACGAAAAATAAAGACGGTATGAAAAATATATGAATTAACCAATAAAAAGTAAGACAAAAAATATTAAATTGAATACATGTATAACTTTTATATTAATACGCAAAATATTAAACTTATCACGTAAATATGATAGATAAAAATCTTTTGATTAGGAAAGTTCATTCAAGAACGCGAATTAAAAAATAAAAATAAAAAGTAAATGTCTAAAAAGCGAGTTTAAACAATGAGTTCTATGGGTCTTTCAAAAAACATCCAACGATTTTACTTCAGAAGGTCGATTGTGCCAGAGGATTGCTGCTGATTTTATCAAAACCAAATCGCTTCTCACCGTAATATTGTGTTCACACTTCTGGGACTTGCAGAAGGTTACCATTATTTGAACGTACAGATCTAGAGGGTCTATAGATAGAAATCAGTTCTTGGAGGTATTCTAGTGTTGTCCCATGGAATGCTTTAAATGCATAAAGTAAATATTTTGTACTGATAGCGATACTGTATTGGTAGCAAATGAAGAATTATTACAACAGGTGGGATATGATCATACTTATAAGTTCTTGTAACAAGTCTTGCTGCCGTATTTTGAACATAATGGAGATCCGCTATTAAACATTTAGTTGACGCCATGAAATAATGCATTCCCGTCGTCCAGTCTAGAAGTAACTAATGAGCACAACAGCGTTTTACACGCATGTGCATTTATATATGGTCATTACTTCCATTTTTTTTTTAATTTGATAGACACAGGCTTTTCTGATAGGATAGCACTTGATTGATTTTCCATGCATAACATTTTGTTGAAGAAGGTTTTTTACACACAGAACGTCGGTAAGTATAGTTCCCTCGAAGGCAAGGCAAAAATCGGATAAGCTGTTAAGACGAAGTTCCGTCTTATCTTGATTGAGTTTTAGTAGATTGGAACTCATCCACGCACTGATATCGGATAAGAAATGTTCTAATCGAAATGATAACCCCGATTATTCGTCCAGTTAATTTACTATATATATCTGTGTATCATCGATGCAGCAATGAAATGACATGTTGTGACGTCTGCAGATTTCACCCCCGGGTTTTGAGAACATACAATAGAGTTTAGGTCCTAAAGCTAAATCTTGAGGCACACAATATTTAAGTTGCATATCATTTGAAAGAACATCCCCAATGCCACAGTTTTACTTCTGTTTGGCAAGTAAGATTGTATCAATGATAGCGCTGTGCCAGATATTCAAGATGAATATTCCAGCCTTATAAAAATATGTTGTAACCAATAACTTCAAAAGCAGCTGATAAGGCAAGCATCAAAAGAACGGTACAGCAGTTGTTATTCAGGGCATAAGTTAGATCATGATGGGCCCATAAAAGAGCGGTCTCCGTTGAGTGACAGGTTCGATAGACTGATTGAACTCTGTCATTGAGAGAATTAGATTCCACGTGATTCTGAATACGCAATGCCACTACTTTTCCTACTATTTTTTGAAGTTCAGGTTAGACCCTGGTCGGTAGTCAGTAGTTTTTCATTATCTTTCTATCTAAATCTGGTTTCTTGAGCAGCGGTCGTGCACTAGCTCTCTTAAACGCTGCTTTTGACTAACAGTTGGTTAATGCACAATACTTGAAATGGTAGTAAGCAAAGAATCTAGATATGTTTTCAGGGGAAAAGTTGGTATCGGATCAAGTTCACAGATAATACTAGTATTTAGATATTAGAACACTGTATTAAACATTGTACAAACCAGCATGTATAGTGGTAGTCTTTAGTGAATGCCATCACTTAAATTGTAAGGTAAGTTGCTCTTTTACTTTTGTTACTTTGTATGTATTAGTTTAGTGACTTTATGTTCTTTCTTGTGTCTGGTCTTTCTTCCTGGATTTCATTCTTTTGATTTCCGCTAGAATCTTGGTTCCATTGATTACTCTTTGAAATTGTACTTATTCCTCGGAAAGTTTAATCATGGTTCGTCCACTTTTGATTACACCAATAATTACTCAGGGATCAGTTGTTCAAATTATTCATCCGTTAGACAAGTGTTATCCACTGGATAAGAAATTATCAGGTGGATAAAGTCTTGAACAACTGGACCCAGGTAACAAAAGAAGACAAATGGTTAACTGACCATTTAGTTGTATATTCTGTTCTAACTTGTGTTTTTTTTCTTTGTATTTATGTAACGTTTCTTTTATTGTGAGATTTCTTTCACTATATAAAGGCCTAAAAAGATAAATTGAATGTATTGATATACCTTTTTCTTACTTCATTTGGTAAATAACCATTATACTCGACGTCAATTTTAAATTTTCAATTTAACCATAATTTTCGTCAGCCGTTCTTTTATCGAGGCAGAGTTGTTATGCGTTTCTCAGTTTATAAAAACTAAACATCAGTATTTACGATTGATATACAAAAAGATTTTATAATTCCTTACGAGAAATTACATTGTAATTCCACCATTTTTTTTGTTTTGTTTTGTTTTGTTTTTGTTTTTGTTTTTGTTTTTTTTTGTTTTTTTTGTTTTTGTTTTTTGGTTTTTTTCTGCTTAGTGCCGATTGTTGAGAAAATACTAAAATTGTATTTTGTAAGTACCATGTGGACAAAAATGTAATTTCATTCGACTTTTTTAGTGGGAACAATAACCTTCAGAAGTACTGTTTACACTAAGGCGGTAAATCTTTGTTTTTGCCAAACTACCAACAACCGAAAATCGTCACGGCCGATTTGACAATGTAAACATTGTGATCTGGATTTAAAATCTCATCGGATTTGAACATTTCACAATGTACGGAGAAGTCGTTTTGTGATATGAATGAGCAAGTTAAATAACACATTTTAAATATTAATATGTGTCAAAAAACTGTAAATCAATTTTTATTTCAAAGTTGAAGGATATGTTATGTATGTGACGCCGAGTATAATTCAAATTAATAATTATAAATAGGACAATATTGTTTCACACTAGACAAACATGATATATTAAATTAAGCTCGATAGATAAAAAAAAATACGTTGAATATAATTGCTTTTATAGGTAAATGTTTTTTAAATTAAATAAAATCATATCAAAATTTCATAATAATTGATCAACCATAACTATAAAGTCATCGCACGAAAACAAAGTGGATATGGACGACGACACGGACGCCACTGACGGTGACGCCGCTGTCAGCACCATACCAATATACAATGTTTTGCGGCGGTGACAGGATTATATTAAACATATACATATATATAGACAAATTCGGGGTTTGGGAATGCTCCATTTTCAATTCCCTAAAAAGCCTGTCAATTATTCTTACTTAGGACTATCTTAGTAGTGTGTGAATTGCTAATAATTTACATCTATAAGATCTTTGTTTTTACAATAGTCCTATTGAAACAGTTCTCTAGGAAAAGAGAATAAAACTGCATAATGGAAAAAATCCCACTTACAGTCATGTACTCAACATAAAACATTCGAAATTCTTATGAAACAAAATTACAATACCGGTATATGAAGGACTTTAAGGCTAAATCCATCGACAATGGCTCACAGCTATCACTTCAAAATCAATATTTCAACTAAATATTGTATCAAACAATTTTAATCAACTTCTAAATAATTATATACATTTGTAGCCTGAAAACTGTTTCCTTGAACAAAAACTGTATACTATAGTACTTGTTTTGCAGCTGTATAAAATATATCCAGAGGCACCGCTAGTATCGTTTGGTTTCAGAACCAACGTAACATGTATGTACATTCAGCATTTCACAACACAGTCATTGACTTTTCTTAAAAATCTCTATTTCATGAAATTCTGTAAACCTTCACAGTTTTACCAGGTTTAGTTATTTTTACGTGTGTAGTATTAATGATTGTCTTGATACTGATAAAAATTCTCATCCTTTGAACAGAAAAGCGATTCATCCATATTTGTCTACATGCAAATATAATAAAAAGAGTTGACATTTATTTTAATACTTTACAAAATAATTAAAAAATGTTGTTATTTTTTTTTTTAACATACATGTAGTAGTATATCAATGCCTGCATTTGTTAATCTATAATCTATAATCATATACATTAAATCTAACTGTGTAATTCAAAATCGATGTCTATTGAATATTCGAAGGAAAACATCATCTGACATCACTATGGCTGTAAAACATTTTTTAAAGAACATTGCATGCGCAATGTATTTTAACTTGCAAGCACATATGTGTACAATATCATAATAAAATGAGCTCAGAAAAGGAGATTATAATTCCAACCTCATTTCCTAAGCTATTTCGCCACCTATTATGCTAAATTTCAAATGTTGAAAATCAAATTTTACCATTCTCAATGGAGGGAGAATCTTGAGTAATACAAAAACATGCACATATATACAGAAACCTGAAAAATAATCAAAGGTTTTTCAAGGCAAGATTTTCTTCGTGTTCATTCATGTATTTAAGTGCTTTGATTTCAAAAGCCAATTAGCCTGGTAACCCTTAATGTACTTTTGTACATGTATAAAACATACTTAATTTAACAAAATGTAGACTTGACGGACTCATCGTATTTGTACAGTTCATAACTCATTTACACACAATAATATGTACATAAAGTCGTAATGTGATGGTTTTCTATATATCGAAAATTTAACAAAGAATGATAAGTAAATTTTAAGTATTAAAAAAAGATTTAATCTGGTATACATCTTAAAAACGAGTAATATTTACATGTACAATGTTTAAGTATAAAGGCGATTAAAATTATATTTTTATGTACATGTACAAACTTTACTTTATTTGCATGAAGTTATAAACATAAAAAAATGGTTAAATTAAAAATCATATTAAGAGCAGCCTGACATATACATATATTGCAAAACTTAAAAGCGTTAGAACATGCTCTCCGGTAATGTACTTACGTGTACACAATACTTTTATCTGCACATAACCTCTATATGTATATTATATAGTCCTCGAAACTTCATGTTACAGTAATTGGCAGCTAACTGGACTACCCAACTTAATAGATTCCCATGTGCCATGTGTTTTGCAACAAAACGTCAAAAAGTTTATATACATGATATACACGTACGTGTATGGAGCATGAACTGTTAAAAAGATATGTAAAAGGAAGGTCCTATTTAACCTTGGTACACAAGTTTTTTTCTCCAGCAAATTGTGAAGAAATATGGACCATATTTAACTTGTATTCTTAATAAAATGCAATTTGAAGAATCTATACATACCCCCTGGACTGCTTTATGAGCATTTTTTTAACAATTTGAAAAAAAAATCTATTTCAGAACCGCTTTTGAAAATACAAAACCCAAACCTCATATTATCTGTATATATATAAACTACTAGTAGAAAGTAAGAGGTTGGAATTCCGTTCCTCCATACCCCACCCCAAGTCAAAAAATAGCTTGCAAAACAACCTCTAGCACAGCTGGAGTAATAAATAGACCATCCATTTAGGCATAAAAAAACTGTTCCTGATCACATACCGACCCTTCTTCAGACCTCCATCCAAAAGTTTTAGTGATATTGAAAAAATTATAATTAAAAGGTCTACCGATTGTCTTTCAGGAAAAAAAAGAAGAAAATAAAGAAAAAAATATTTTTTCTATCCTAGAGTTAGAAATGCTGGTTGTTTATATTTAGAATCGATTGTATATATATATATATAGAAAGGTCTGAAAATTCCCAACAATGTTAAAACTGTCAAGGTAAATTTTTGGTCGTTCCCTCCGCAGGACTCGAACTCGTACCGCTGTGACATCTATGGCAACACCGCCTGCACAAAGTCCAGCGCCCTAGACCACTCGACCAGCTAGGCTATATAAAAGTATAGCTTTCGCTGACCGGGTCTTCCTCCTCGTAGGAATAATATAGGGTTGTAACTTAGTACTCGATGTATGATAGTACGGGACAGTTCATCTAGGTGCTATTATGTAGGATAAAAGATCAAATTAATGATGCATGTCACAACAAAGCAATGTTATACAACGTCTCAGAATGTGACGGGTATATTCGCTACACTGCTCCATCGGATAACTAGATACAAGGAAGATAAAGTTAGCATTTAGAAGGGTCTGAAAAATTCCCAACGGTGTTAGAACTGTCAAATTTGCAAAGCAAAGTTTTGGTCTTGTACTATAAAGAGAGAATACAATTTAAAAAATGCATTATAATAAACATCAGTTGTTGTATGGACGAAGCAGTGGAGGAGAGATAACTCAAGTGTGGTTAAAAATACACTGTTAGATTATTTTAACATATAAGGCAAGGTTTTATGAATTTAGCAAGTTTCCTAAGACATGCGGAATCTTCATTCATTATTAGTAATATAAAATAGCCTTCAGTATCAATGGATAAGCTATTTTTATTTAAAACTTTACCTAAAATACATTGCTAGGGGCACACATTTTTGCACATACCATCTTTAATACAGTTTTGTGGCATTTTTTACAAATATTTCGTTCTCAGTTGGAGATTTTTAGATTCCATTTAGTTCATGTCGGAAAGCATGTAATGCTTGGCAATGTTTGAAAAGCACTTTATCTGTTGATTGAATGGCACATTGCAATCAATTTCGAAAAGAAAAGATCATTCCAATCAGAGGACTAAGCAAATATATTATTGAGGAAGCATGTTTATTGTTATGATTTCGTACATAGTCACGATAAAAATTGTTAACAACTTAACCACCCATTAAAGCGTTTTATAACCGTCTTAGAAAAGAAGACGAAATTTCCAAAACATGACTGATCATACACAGCGTGTATAAAAATCTAAGAGGAATACATTTATTA
Source organism: Perna viridis (assembly GCA_037379345.1). NCBI lineage: Eukaryota > Metazoa > Mollusca > Bivalvia > Mytilida > Mytilidae > Perna > Perna viridis. The sequence continues at coordinate 36,341,725 of CM074522.1, read as the reverse complement.
TACCTCATGACTGATGTTCTAGTAATAGCTTGCGTGTTTGAGCATTTGCGAAATATGACCGTTGTCTATATGTGGCAACTTTTACACGGCTCAGAACCTGCATGACGTGCAGCATTAATACAAAGTGAATACATCTTGAATTGCTATCAACCCCGATATGTATATTTTTTCAGGTGCACCTGGTCCATGTTCCCAGTTTTTAGTGGCGTCTGAGTTGCTCATTTACTTTTGTTTTTTTTTGTATGTATCATTTTAGTGACTTTATGTTCTTTGTTTTGTGTGTCTGTTTTCCCAGTCTGATCTTTGTCATTGGATTACATTCTTTTGATGTCTGCTGGAATCTTGGGTTCCTTGATTACTCTTCGCTTGGATATGTCAAGGAGGATTTTGTATGATATCTAAAACAAGACGCTAAAAGTCTATAACAAATATATGCAGGGGTATGATGAATCGAAACAAAATTCGTACTGAATTTTTCATGATGCCAATATTTCTATGGTTTGTCGATGTCTCAACCTCTTAATTCCGGTTGGTGTGATGCACTGGTTAGACTGGGATAAATGAAAATGATCTCATCTTATAAAATTCCAGAACACGGGGCTTGAAGTGGATATTGATTGTCTTACATCACTTAATGATGCGTTTAATTCATATCAATTGACAGTTTCTTATAAGAATATATCGGATAAGAAATTTACCCCCAACATCCGCTTGTTACACATGGATTTTCATAGAGATAAACGAGTACGACCAAAAAACAAAAACTGATCCGAATTCTAAGAGAAAACGACTAAATGAAAAAAAGAAACTGTATGCACTTTTTGAGTTTAATAATTTAATCAGACGGAAAGCTTAATCTTTCAGTATTTTACTTTATTTATGTGATATCTCAATTGAAAATCATCATCGGGAATCGGGAAAGAATATTTTTTACAAACAAAATAGATGGTGTGAAAAATTAATTTATAGATCTGATCTTCAAAAATAGAATACATTATTCAATAACGAATTGTGATTATGACTTCTGACGATAACATTTGAACATCGTTCTTTGGAGGGTTTACACTAAGGATTGTGCGATGAAATTGCCCTTTTTTGATTTTTATAAAGATAAAATTGTGTTTTTTTAGTGTAATAAACTGGAATCCACACATTTTTCCATTTTGCCAAAAAATGATCATCCATAGCATTGGCATAATGTTAAAATTCGAGGAAACATCTGCAAATTAAGGCGCATTTGAAATTTTGTTACAATTGAACTTAAACGGGGATGCACAGTTTCTTTTTCCCATCAGTATATGTCACGCATTACAGGAATCTGTAATTGTATACGCCGTTTGGTATGAAAGAGACCGAAATACATTTTTTAATTCCATGAGTATACCTGGCTTGAGAAATAATTACATAACAATGAAAATAAGAGACAACAGTTGAAATAAAAACGATTTTGAGAAATATTTCTCCAAAATTATGTGCATTTCCGTTCTAATCTGATCCAAAAGAAGGAACATCGTTTAGCTAGACCCTTTAATATCAGTTTCCGCTCTTAAGATGACGTATTACCGTTAAACAATCATAGTTTCTGGGATTACATTACATGTACCCCTAAAGAACTTGAGATAAAGAATACTACAGACACTGTGAAGTCAGCCTGATATCTTTACTCTTTAGAGATCGATGGTAAATGAAAACTATTGACCAAACTATACGCCAAACGCGATGATTTTTCATTCCGTATTGTCAACTTTCCGTTTATCTATGGCAACATCCCTTCAGTTGAACAGGGGTATGTTGCTACAAGGTTGAAGTCATCACTACAGTTCTATAGTCGTCATCGTGGATCGTTACGGTGTATCCATATGTTCAACGGGTCATTATTTTCCGTTACTCTTTCGTCTACCTTGGATTTTTATGAGCAACTCGGCCGGTGTTTCTAGAAAATCAAGGACGCTCACCCTACCGGTGCACCTGGTCCATGCTCCAAGTTTTTAGTGAAGTTCGAGTTACTCATTTACTTTTGTTACTTTGTCTGTATTAATTTGGTTACTTTATGTTCTTTGTTGTGTTTTTGTCTATTTTTCATGTCAGGTCTCTGTCCCTGAATTACATTCTTTTAATTTCCGCTAGAATCTTGGTTACCTTGATTACCCTTCCAAATACTTGAGTTTATAACCATCTCTAGTTTTTATGTCTTTAACTTAATTTTCATTGTTTATTTGGTCTTTACCAACATGTTGTTTTAAATGTCAATAGTGTACATGATACTACAGTTGGGCGGTCATTGAATCATATGGTGGGTAAAATTACAGGTGAACATACGATAAACTTTCGCGATGTTTCTAAGATTGACCTTATTCGATAATTATGATGCCCACGTCTCTTTGATTAATCTTATTCAAAATTTATTTTTGTGTCATGTGTAGTACAAGTCGGTTGGTCATCAGGTGTATCTGGTCGACAAAAAAGGAGGTGAACTTTTGATAAACTCTATCACTCGTTTTGAACCGTAATCCAACATGGTATAATAAATTGTAATATGATAGAGTTATCTTTTATTATAGAATTGGATTTCTGTACTAGACCCTATGCACTTTACGTATTACACAATATATTATTACACTGCTATTGCAATCATTGATTGTACTGAATTTTCCTCAGTGGAAAACATGATCATTGTAAAATGATTGAAAATTGCCACTGTGTATTGCCTCATAAAAATCAACCAAAAGACAGTCCAGGTAGTGTGAGAGTAATTATATAGCCCTAAATATTTACAAAATACAACTGAAGTGCAGGTGAACGATGGATTCAATGTAAAATTTTGTGTTGTGCGTTTTGTGTTTTGTGTGGTTTCTTGTTCTCCAGTTTTATATGTATGTTTATTTATATTGCAAACGTTTCATTGGAACAATATATACGGTCGTTGACTGAATATATCTTTATGTTTTGACGTCACAAGCTTTTCAGTGTTTGAGTTGCCAGGATGTTATCCGCTATGAATAAAAGACGTTGTATTTTTACATGAAACTTGATTTTTCTTTAGAAAATTTGTTGCAGTATAAAGGCAATAACAGTGGACAGAAACTTTGATATACTACTTCAACAATTCGCAGTAAGGTCCATCCTAGAAATAACTCAAAGCAAAACACACTTCAAGACGTGTGATGCAGAAACAACAGGACGTTATTATAGGATTAAACTACGTTTTTTTCCAGAATTTATCTATGTGTAAAATCGGACCATTCACTCTATCACAGAACGAATATAAATCCGACAGAGTTTCTTGTCAAGTTTTCCAATCCTTAACTACCCGAAATATAGTGATTGTTTCTGTTGTAGGATCTCATTCAGTGAATTTGACACCCCAAATTGACATTGGCGACATTCACACAACAACGTGACCTGGTTGTCAATTTCAATATTCAAAGTATTTACAAGCTACTGATAACTGTATTCTTTCATAGATCGTTGTTTTGAATACACAATGCTGAAAATGAATGGAATAAAGCAGAAAATACCGCTTTAAGCCTTTAAACCGCTCTATCTTTTGTCGAAGCGATAGTAGTCATCGTGTTAACGATATGTACATTGAATTTACTGCTAAAAAGCTGTCAACGCTGAGGTCATAAAAGGTGAACAACCAAGCATAACAAGAAAGGCATATGCTGTGTATCATAACCTACTTTGTCACTGACACCAGAAATTATTAGACAGATAGCTTCTACTTAGGTAGTGCTCCAGCTATGAATTATGCAAAACGTGATTAATTGTTGGAAAGCCTACATATTTTTATTTTTGATATTTTGTTCAAAATGTCATAGTTAACAGAAAAAAAAACGTGTTTTTTATATAAGTTCTGTTCATAAGAGATACATATTAAATAGAATGTATTATAGAATTCAAAATGAAGAGCAATAATCTGTAAATGATACTAAATTAAATTAGAATCCATTGAATTATCACTACGAAACAGCCAAACAGCAAAGTCGAAAATGGCGTCGTTTTCATTTGCAAGAGTCACGTGACAAATCGAGGTCAGAATAGCAATGTTTTTAGCAGCAAGATTTATGATGGAAACTCGTTTCGTGTTACCATTTCTATTACTATCGGTATAAAATTAAAATAAACGTTCAATATTTTGATCATTTATCTACATATTTATCCTTTCAAAACAGCGAAATTGATTAGTAGGAATGATTCTGTCAGCTTTTAAGTCACCTACCCCTTTGTCAGAAATTTGCTGGTTGCCGGCAAAAAAATAAGATATCTTCACTTTCCGATTCTGAACAGCTTAGAAATTTCAACATGCTAAAGTATTCGTAATCTGAGACTACTGCACAGAGTTTGCAGTCATAATCAGGTGTGAAATGCAATTCTGTCACCTTTTTTCTAAATTACGCATCGAACAAGGGAAGTAACCCGGTATGGAAATATTTGGAAGTTCCAAACAGAGTTAGTTTCAACCCATATATTTAATCAAAAATGTCTAAAAAAAAAATATATGTAACTAGGTTATAATAAAAAGAAGAAAAGAAATTTTGTCAAAATATTCTTCTTGCATTTATCTGTACCAGAATGGCTTGTAAGCCAAAGTGGACAAAATACATTTTTAATATTAACTTTTTATTTTCTAATTTTCTAATATAAGAAAACTATGCCTTAGCATTAGCTTAAACCTGTAATTAAAAACCAGTCTAAGGAATTAGACATTCGTTTCGTATAAAAGATAGTTATTCTTTTATATTGAGAATTCATATATTAAAAATTACGTATTTGACATTAGAAATTCTTATATATATATATATATATATATATAATTTCTTATGGGAAATCAATTTTCGTATTATAAAATTCATTTTTATATTTTCTAGTATTGCTGTCAATTGAATTTGAATTTTTTACAAATATCAACATTGAATTTTTAACAAATATATACACAATGAAAATATTGTTATAATGTAGAACCATCACCATGCAGTTCATATCTGTCTTGAATAACATGAAATACATTGTATATTGCTGATTGTTTTACGTTTTGCACAATACTGGAATCTTTTGAAAAAACTCCATGTGAAGAATGCAACCACCAGTAAATAAATCCGCTATCATAATAACATTAACAAACATGTAAATTGAGATGCATGCATGCATACACCAAGACACACAGACCACTGTGTTTATAACTAGAAAAATATATAAAACATATTTCCTGTCTTAAATGGATGGGACCAAGAGGACTGACAAGGAATTTCCAAAGTTTGTCCACAACATCTTAACACTGACCACGTAAGGATATTATCAAATAATTTTCTAAAATATGAAATAAAAATTTCTTTGAAATATCATAACTTGACAGATACAATACCTCCAGTGGCATGTGTATTAATTCATTATCTACATTCTAAGGGGTGGAAAAAGTCTTTCCAGACCATTTATTCGTTTGATATTTTTTTTATTGCTTTAAAATACAACAAAAAATGAACAAGGTGTTTTACAAAAAAAAACATTAAAATAGACACCTGTTAATTGATATCTTGTGACTGATTTTACTGGTCAATACATATCACTATTAAATATAGAACTGCTATATAAGTGGTTTACAATTGTATTATTTACTGACTTAATTATTCAACATATTAATTTGATGACAGATACCGTTTTTACTGTCTGTTAATTGTTTTCCAATGGCATGTATCCTTAATGACAAAAGAGAAGGTATAACAAAATTTTTTGCATGTACATACCAGTTGTGGAAGGTATATCAGTATAAAGTATAAATCATAGCAGGACATGAATACACAATAAGTATCATGAAATAGGTTTTTAGTTGTATTTCCATGTGCAGTTTTTGAGCAAATGAAAAAATATAATTACTAAAAAATGCTAGGTTAACTGAGGAGAGAAAGGTTGAGGTATTGTTCTGGTTTGATAAATAAAAATATATGCACTGAAGTCTCACTTTTAGCAACAAAAAATAGTACTACACAAAACAAATGTAAAATTATAACACAAAATTGACCAGTCTGAAGAGTATCCATGTTCATGATGTTGACATATCCCAAAGTCTTTCAAAATTGCAAATGCAGTTGACAGCTATCATGGCTATGTGATGATAAATCTTTGTATGGTATTTCACAATAGATAAAAAAGAACGTCCATAATGTTTCAATTGTGTGTAAAATTTTGTCATGTTTTCTCAAACTGTCAAAGCAAAACAAAGGGATTGGAAAAAAGAGGGAGGGGGTAAATAAGCAAATACTTCCAAAACCTACACAGGATAACCAAGTTAGAATGGAATGAATAATATGTAACTCATTTCCAACTCTAACTTTATCATAAACAGCCGATTTAGAGGAATTAGAGTGCAAATATACGAGAAAATTTAATGACAACGTGTTTTGGGGTAACCTCCGAAGCATTGCAAATAAACATCGAGAGCGACCTTAAACATGGAATTCCCTTTTCGATCTTTACGTTCATTGGTCAACCTATCTAGAAAACCCTTCTTTTAATAGATATGACATGTGAAATACAATTCTGTCAGCTTTTCCAATGGCTCAAAATCAAAACAATGAAATCTTGTTCTTCGAGAGGGGAAATTTCTATGCGTTCTTTTTCCTCATTGGTCCGTCCGAAATGTTTTTGTTTACGTCATTTAGCTGAAGAATTTATTTTCGTATATGATACGATTTTTTGTTTACCTATTTTCCTATTGATTTTAAATAATGTAATGATTCTTTGAACAGGAGAAACCTAAAATTTTCCAGGGAAATTTATCGCCGCCATTTTTAGAGTCATCTACTCATGGGTCACTGCAAATGATATCAAAGGATTTCGGGGTCACGGAGGCACTTTGCTGTTCGACTGAAATATCTTCTTAGAGCAACGAGATTGAAAGGAATGATTATACATTTTAATCATATAGACTGTAAAGTAACTTAATAACGAAACTAAACTGTGTAGCATTGTAAACCTGAATCAGTATTTTTATAGCATGATTTTGTTTTATACAAGTACATTTTTTTACTTAAATGATATTTTACAAGGAAACTATTATCCCTTGTAAGTGTATAATAATGTAACATTAATATGTTTCATTTGTGCATGATAAGCCTTTTGAATTACAGACATTTTATACTGAGCCATCTAATTATGTTTCATTAAAACAGACATGTTATGTCGTCTGATTTTCTAAATGCTTCCAGGGGACACTTTTGAATCAAAGTACATTTAACTTATTTGACTGCAAATGATCTCAGCCTAAAAGAATAAGTAAATTACATTTACATCAGGATTCACCCAAGAATAAATTTCTGAAGGAGGTAGACCTAGGGTAAGGGTAATAATTCTTGAAATCAGTGATATGTTTGTATCATATTCGATTTCACTAAAGCCTATTAAGCATTTATTTGAAACAGAATGAAATAAGTCCAATTACTTTGACGCTTACATGAGATTGATGTAAAATGCTGAATACAAACGTTCAAATGATTTGTAAGAGTTGTGTCCCTTAGCCTATGTCTACCCCCTCATGTTGACATACTTTTGTTCAGCAGTGATTGACTGCACAAACAGTTGTTGTGTACAATAAGTTATAATTTAAGTAACGACTTCATATCAAAAGTAACATTTCGACGTAATTAGATACGATATTTTAATCACACGACATTCCATGGAATTACCTGAAATGGGGACACGAGCGTATTTGTCTACATTAATTACGACACGGTATAAAAAGGATCTCTTTACATCTTATCAGCAACTCGATGGATGTTTCAGAAAAGCAGAGGACGCTTTCAAAACCGGTAATTTTATCCATTATCCAGGTTTTAGTGGAATCCGAGTTGCTGTGTGTATCTATGAACGTGTTATTTTGGTTATTTAATGGTCTTTGTTGTGTGTGTCTGTCACTTTGTATGGTTTTGATCAATGAAAAGTGTTATTTTTTTCTATTACTTTTCCCTTGATTATAATTTCAGTAATAATAGGTTATACTAATGGTATGTTTTTCAATCTGCAATTGCTGTCTAGATGTTAATGTCAATTTATTTCGAATGTTGTTTCTACCCATCGTTGCATCATTTACCCCTATCTTTAGTTGTCCTATAAGTGAATTGACTACTGTTTAAATCTTTGTGCATAACACAAACTTACACCTTATCTCACATGGGCACTATGAAAGCAGAACTTTTGGGAAGCCATAAAAGAACTTGTTTTACCAAAAATTGCATTTTGCAACAAGTTAAGAACGTAGTGGCTGATTTCATTTCTCCAATTTATCTCCCTTCCTACTGATTATGAGTCCAGTAATGGTGATTTTATCATCATTTAGAAAAAGAAAACAAAAGAGAATAAGTATAATGGGTTAAACGTACACCGGAGGTCAAACATTAAGACTCCGAAAAAAACTCAAAACAACATTTGATGGACATGTTTTGTTATTTTACCTCTGCCAGTGCTTAGGTGAAATTCTTGATCATACGTACACTTGATTATCATCCTATTTTTTTGTGTGGAATGTCTTCTATATAGCAAAGCATCCATCAGTTCTGTTTAATTCATTGTAGGTTGAAAATTAATATTAAAATATGAATCTGATTTTGAATGCACATTTTAAGGATGTACAGTTAAACACAATGGCGAACATATAAAAAAAAATGATAAACCATTTATGACATCTTAAGCTGATTTGGATATGTCAGTAAAAGTCTCTTGACTTGACCTTGATAACGTATGACCTGACCTGGATGACGTATGATTCACACGCACAGGCCCCTGTTCTTCCTTACAAAAATATTCCAATGTTTTATTACACCGTAAATAGGTTGCAAAGGAAAACATGTAAAACCACTATATGTCCATGGACAACGATTAGATACAGAAAATAGATACACACAACAATGAACATGATTTGACCAAAAGCAAAACTAAAACAAAAAAAATTCCATGCACAAAAAAACTCAGTCTCTGAGACTGAAACATCCACCCTCTGCTTTTCTATGAATAGGTCAAAATAGGAGGCTAATTTCATAGCACATTCAGTGAGAGTACTTTTATTCGCGGATACCACTTTTCGTGGTTAATGGAAAAATCATCAGTTCGTAGATTCGTAAATTGTGGATTTGACCAATCTATTAACGAATTGGAAATTTTCTTTCCGTTGGGTAACAAAGTTCATGGTTCATTGGTCAAACCCAATAAAGAGTAATCAAGAAAACCGATATACTACCGAAAATAAAAAGTATGTAGTCCGGAGACTAAGACCAGACATGTAAAAAAGACAAACACAACAAAGAACATAAAATAACCAAATAATACATACAAAGTAATAAAAATAAATGAGCAACTAGGAAGCCAGGAACAAAGATCAGACATGTAAAAAAGACAAACACAACAAAGAACATAAATTTATAAAAATGATACATACAATGTAACAAAAATATATAAGCAACTCGGACTCCACTACAAGCTGGGAGCATGAGCTGGGAGAATGGACTAGGTGCACTGCTAGGGTATGAGCCTCCGCTTTTTTGGAAACACCCGCCGAGTTAATCATAAAAAGTGTAGTCAAGTGTAGATGAAAGACGAAATGAAAATTATGACACGTTGAACAAATCAGTTCTCCATCCACGAGTTGATGATGACGGCCGTAAAACTTCTGTAGTGATGACGTCAATTTCGTAACAACACAACCCCAGTTCAAGAAGCCTAATTGTAAGAAGTCTAACGCGATACAAAAAGTCTGCGTAGTTACGGCAAGCGCATGTCTAACATATGAGTTGTGACATGAAAACTCCAATGCAGGTGCTGAAGAGATGTTGCCACGGGTGAAAGGAAAGTTGCCTATACGGAATGAACAGTCATTCGTATAGTTTGGTCAATAGTTTTCCTTTACCATCGATCTATAAGTGTAGGTCAAGACATGAGCAAAAACCACGAAAACTGGCATTTCACAAACAATAATACTTTCTCAGTAGATAGATTAGTATTATTTATTTTACTGTAAAACAATTGTCTACTACCGGAACATGCCTAACTAATTATGGAAATTCACTTGTTTTCCAATTAAACCAATACGTTCATTTGTATAGCGTAATAATCACAATCAATTGATTAATGAAAATAATGACTTTTGAGAATTCATGTGATATGCTGGATATTAATGTGAAAATTGTGTCCACCGAAACTTGTTAAGACATAGGAATTGGATCACGTCGGACAGGTGTTCGGTATAAGAAGGTTAAACATACATTTAAACTGATATAAAGAAGTTATGTAGAGTGTCTTGTTTAGACAGGTTTTTGGATTATTCAGGGTTTGTTTTCGATAGGTTTCACTATACATTTGTAAATCTTTTAAGTTATTTAGGAAGTAATCCAGCTAAGAATCATGCAAAATTTTATTCATGTTTGGAAAGCCTACATATTTTTATTTTTGATATTTTGTTTTAATTGCCATAGTTAACAGAAATTAGCATGTTGCTTTTCATAGAAACAGTGTTCTTAGGAGATAAAAAAAAATATATAGAATGCACTTTAGAATCCAAAATTAAATCCAGAGATAACTCTGTAAATGACAATAAAATTAAATAGAAACTGGCTCTCAATGTGGATTATCTTCGAAGAGCAGACAAGTTTGAATGAATGATTACATTGTATATATTTTATGTGTATACTTTTTAGGGTGTATCACATCTTACATAATTTGCATGATTCTTACAAAGACAGATACTTAAAAATAAAACTTGTACATTGGATTTGCAGATTACCTAAATGGCTCATCACGAAGCAACGATTGGGCATAATGAACTGGTAGACCACACAATGCTCCATTACACACACACACAAAAATTAAACACTTCGTATAGTTAAGTATATAACGTATGCGTACAAAATTCCATTAACTGCTTTGAAAGGTTATCATTTCTTTTATAGCATATTGTAAACAATCTTTTATAAATTCAACATGTTTAAATCCTTCCTGGAAAAGCATGAAATGAAGACGATCATCGATCATTCCACCATTACTTCTCCATTTCCCTTTGTATGTTTGAAACATTAAGTTCACCAAGTTTAATATGCGTCCGTTTGTACATGTTTGGGTTCATATTACTATCCCTTGATTTTTTGATCGTTTTCGGTTACAAATAAAAAAAACTTGAATCAGAATGAGATGTATTGTACAATAACAGTAAAGTAAAACCTGTCTAATCTGAACCCCTTTTTGGACTTTAAAATTTCTTCGATTAATACAGGTATTTGGTATATCAAGGTTTAGAATAAATTCAAATTCATATAAACAGACTTTACAAAGTGTCTGGTTTACACGGGTTGTCAAAGTATTCAGTGTTTGGTTAAGACAGGTTGTCGGAGTATTCAGTGTTCGGTTAAGAGTTTTTCGGAGTACTCAGAGTGGTTTAGACAGGTTGTTGGAGTATTCAGTGTATGGTTAAGACAGGTTTTCGGAGTATTCAGTGTTGGGTTAAGACAGGTTTTCGGAGTAATCAGAGTTTGGTTTAAACAGGTTTTCCATGTAACCCCACTAACCCGTTCGATTTGACAATCGAGTTTCACTGCATTTTTGTTATTAAATAAATTACAAAATCTTCGGTTTTTCTCTTTTCTGTTTGCTTCAAACATACAGAAATCGAGCATTTTAACATTATGTAAAGTGATATGAGCATGAGCTGACTTTGGTTATGATGTCACAGAAGACAATCTACTAAGTGGCATACATATCCCCGACTACTAGTAATTAAGTAGCTGTCTTTGTAAGATATTCGTGCAAAATCTGTAAAATGTGATACACATATTTTTTATTTCTGTAATTATTTTGTTGTATGGGTCTATACAATGAAATGTGTAATTATGCATTCAAATTTGCCTGCTCTTAGGAGATAATCAACATTGAAAATCTAATAGATTCTATTGTATTTGAGTGTCATTTACAGAGGTATCTCTCTGAATTTTAAAATCTACAGTGCATTCTATATAAATTTTATCTCCTAAAAACAAGGGTTATATGAAAAACTGAATATTAATTTCTATTTGTAATGGCAATTCAAACAAAATATCAAAAATAGAAATATGTAGGTTTTTCATCCATGTATCACATTTTGCATGATTCTTAGCTGGAGTGATACTTAAAAATCCAAGGAAGTTAGTCATGAATGTGTTATATTTCGTTTTGCTTTGTTTTGTTGATTGTTAACTTTGCCTTCCAATATCGTGCGAGGTATTTTAGTATAACCTAGAGATTACAATGTATGGAGACTTATTTCATTTTATTTATATATGTAATCCGACCGGTGCACCTGGTCCATGCTCCCAGTTTTTAGTGGAGTCCGAGTTGCTCATTTGCTTTTGTTAATTTGTATGTATGATTTTCGTTACTCTATGTTCTTTGTTGTGTCTGTTTTGCATGTCTGGTCTTTGTAACTAAAATCATACATACAAAGTAACAAAAGCAAACGAGCAACTCGACTCCACAAAAAACTGGGAACAGAGTCCGAGTTGCTCTTTTGATTTTGTTACTTTGTATATATGATTTTAGTTCCTCAATGTTTTTTGTTGTGTATGTCTGTTTTCCATGTATGGTCGTTGTCCCTGGATTACATTCTTTTGATTACCGCTATAACCTTGGTGTCAGTGTCAATATTAAGCAGATTATTTCAACCTCACAATTACGTATTGTGAAATGTGTTAAAATATGGTCCTGTGAATGTCAAATCACAATAATATGTTTTAAGGTATAAGCATGCTGTTAAGTAATCTATTCAATTCTGTATTTCTATTTTCCACATCAATAGTTGTCACAAAAATATATATTAAACATGAAATCATACTGCAACAGCACTACAACAAATTTGTATTTTATCCTTAAACTGAAATAATTGTTAACTCATTTCAGAAGTGATCTGTATTTTTCACGTTTAATAATGCAAACACTGCCTATGGTAGAAGGGATTCATGTTGATGTAAAAGTCACAAAAACAATGCTTTTTCTGTCGACATTTTTATGTAACGATATTCATATCTGTATTCAAATTTTTATCTTTGAGACACAATACATTCATCTCAAAATAAAAATATCTTGTGTGACCAAAAATACATTTTTTTTCTAACGCATCATGGAATCTATGCTAAAATAAAAAATGTTTGTCGGTCTTGTCATTGAACATAAAGACGAAGGATGTGTTTTACACTGATTGTTTCTGTAAATATTTAAAGTTCAGTGATTCTACATACGGTATTGAAATTGTATGCTGCTTATAGCGTTTCAATATTACGCAAAAAGATATGTTAAGGTTTCTTTATTCCTTATTGAACTTTCCATCATTAATTATTTGAGAAGTTGTAGGCCTGTCCTGTCATTTTGAACGATATTTTAACCGGAATACTTATAAAAGAGTAATTAAGAGTAATCAGAGGGGACCAAGAGTAGACAGGGAAGACAAACACGCGCACATAACACATTAAATGACCATAATACCACATACAAAGAACTAAAATCAACCCAGATTTCATTTTAAAAAAATAAAGCATATGTTTTTTTCTGTATTTTGTATTTACGATACTTAATAAAGCCTTTTTAATATTTTAAATGTGATTTCTAGATATTTCACTCCACGCAAAACAACTCGTATATCACACAGACGTCTATGTTTAGCTGCATCGTGTGTAAAAAAAGTAAGCATTGTTATTTTTGTGACAGAAAATATTACGAGTTAAACACACACAAAACAAAAACTTAAAATCACTAAACGAAAATTTTTAAGTTTAATAATATACATGATTACTGATTTGCTTTTCCGTGAATTAACCAGCCTGTTTGTGGCTATAGAAATTCCATTTACATTAGGTGCCTCAAAGAACCAGTAACCAAGAAGTACCCTATTAAACTAATTACTAGCTCTGATAGTTTTTCATTTGAATTTATGCTTTTCGACTTATTTCTGTAACACCAATTAAAAAGTCCATTGTTTTTCTTAAAACCTTAACTAATCTGGCATGTTTACCACGCAATTACTACAGTTTACTAATACAAATGTAATTAGTGTTCAGTAATTTTGTTGTTACCCTTGCGAATTGAAGTGGGTTACATGTTCAGAAAGATGTCGATGCGGGGTGGTATACTTCATCGGCACCCTCAGAAACAATATCAACCCGACTTCGTTTGAGGCAAAATTCTTCCTCCGTGTGAAATTATACCAACCCCAACAGCAGGCAATATGAGTTTCAAAGAATTTACTTCTCATCAGCAGCATTAGAATCAAACGTGTAAGAAGATATGTTATATTTTATATTCTGTTCACCACATTGTGTATGAAGATCATATTTGTTTCCTGTTGTCACGTTCAGGCCATGTACTTCATTGTATCTGCATTGTCCTATTATTGTCGCTGCGATAATTTCCTGCCGATAACCATTAAGTAAGCATTCAACTGTAAAACACTTTCAAACTATTTGTCGTTAACCAACATAATCGTAAGGTACTAATCAAACGTTAATGTTAAGAATTTTTCATTTTGGCATTGAAATTAGCGTAATCGACAACGATACATAATCATGCAAATATCTAGGACAAAAATATACTTAAGTTCTGTTTTCAAATGTAAGCATATATAAATGTTATGCTTGAAGTTATGTACTTAAATAATCGATTGGACGAATATCAGTATTCCCAGTAAAGCAAAAATGACGAGCTTGTCATTCATTTTAAGAAATTCCGAAATAAATGCCATACAATACTTTTTCATGTATCATGTTTTACGTTACTTAACGGTTTTAGAAAAAAAAATCTATGAGCAGAAATCCGTAAAAAGTATCATTCAATCGGATTATTTTGACAGCATGTTTCCTTCCCAGAAGAGGAATGAAAATTGTTACTTCGTTCTATACTAATATATCTATAGGTTTACAGATGTAAAAATGTTCGAACATTGTTTAAATGTACAAGTGGCCGCACAATTGTTAAACCTTCCTATCTGGGGAACATTATATTCATCCTTTGATTAAACATTAAGTAGAACTCCAGCTAGGAATCATGCAAAATGTGGTTGGAAAGCCTAAATATTTTTGTTTTTGATATTTTGTTTAAAATGCGTATGTTAACAGAAAATTAAATTTGGCTTTTCGTAGAACTCTTTTTCATAAGAGATACAAATTATATAGAATGAATTGTAGAATTTAAAATTAAGGGAAATAACCCTGTAAGTGACACTAAAATACAATACAAACCTACATGAATGCAAATGTGAAATACTTAGAGCAGGCAGATTGGAATGAATAATTATACTTTTCATCATATGGAGGCAATTTAGTAATAAAAATAAAAATGTGCAGCCTTGTTTGGGGGGGGGAATCACATATGAGGAATCTGCATGATTTTTACAATGTCTATTACTTAACTATTATGTATAGAAATATACATATAATGTTATTTTTATATTTCATTTTAACATACTTGGACTTGGATATTGCTTACAAAGTATTGATTCACATAAATAAGCATCCTTCCTCTACGTGACACCTCACTTTCGGGACATATTTGAAAATATTTAAACGGATCGAACAAATAAACAAAATTCTTTAAAGGCAACTCTTCCTTAATCTGAATAAAAAATATTATTTAACGCGTTCTTTTCTGAATAATAATTAGTATAATAATTTTTTATTGTTCGTATCAATGTTATGATATACAACGGTCAAGGCAGCTGAAAAATGTAGATATTTTGTTTGTTTGATTTAACGTCTAACCAGATTGATAACCTACCATAATTATCGCTTACAAAATAATTTACTCATTTCAGTCATTTATAATGACACGGGTACCGCTTGTGTAGAAGACGTAATTATCCTACCGGTGCACCTGATGTCATTCCCGATGGTTTATTGGATTTTAAATTGCAAGAGTTTCAATGTTTTGTGATAATTTTTTATTCAGAATTGTCAACTTTCCTTTCACCTGTGGCAATATCCCTTCATCAACTACGTATGGAGTGTTCATATCACAACTCATACGTTATGCCAGAGCTGGCCAAAATTACGCAGACTTTTTGTATCGCGCTAGAATTCTAACAAGTAGGCTTCTGGAACAGGGTTATGTTGCTACAAGAATGAAGTTATATATTGCCAATAATAACTAAACATGTTAAAAAAATTCTGTAAATGAGCAACTCGGACTCCACTAAAACTGGGAGCACGGTGTTGTGAAATATTTTAAGGTTTTTCATGCTAGCAAAATATAAGAAGAAAAATATAGATTTGCTTGGTTTTGATATAAAAGCATTTGCATTTTTGTGGAAAAGGATCTCTCTAGGATTTCTCTAGTTTCGTCTTAGTGGGTTTTATCCATCAAAACCACTGAAGAAATATTAAGGATTATATAAAAAAAAACTTTGAAAGTTGAATTTGAAGGTGTATTTAATAAAATTATGAAAAGGAACGTGGGGTAATTGGACAAAATGAAGTAAATAAAACTAGAGGAGTCCGATAATTTGACAAAAATGACTAAACATGATCAGCGAAGACTCATAGGTATATTAACCTTTTGCTGAATATTAAACTTCATCAGAAAAATTATTTTTTTTACCGACAGAGTGCAAAACGTTTGAAGTTGCAACAAAATAACAACTAGCAAACTAAAATGTTTTAATAAGTTTTTATAATAAATTTAAATAATATAATGTCTAACAATGAGATATAATGATCATGTACGCCGTTTTCACAAGCGATGTGAATTGTGATTTGCATTCGTAATTAATATTTTCGATTTGCAAGCCTAACTTATTGGCTATCCTGTAGTTATTGTGTATTGTTATGTTATTGTTATTGTTTCGAATCAACACATGTAGCTGTCATAAATAAAAACAAGACTAAAAATATGGATAAAACGACACGTTTAATGGATGGAAATCAATTGAACATTAAAGAAAATAAACTGAATAATATGTGAGAAGTTTGGTGAATGTTCTTATAACTAATTAAGCATTTCTTCACTTAACTTTTAAGTGAATTATAATGTGTATCTTCATTTATTTACATGTGTCAATATCAAACATTCCAGTAAGATAGATGACAAAATTAACTTAGTGATAATAAATGGAATCAAGATCTGTAGAGTTTTTTCATTCGACTAATTTCAAGTACAATTTTCTACAAATTTTTCAGGCGTGTTTTTTACATAATGCCCCATTCCTCATTGTCCTACTACTTTATTGAAAGTTCGAGCACTGTCATAATGACTTTTTTACATCTTATTTTAGTTACTTTATGTTCTTTGTTGTGTATGTCTGTTTTCCATGTCTGGTCTTTGTCCCTGGATTACATTCTTTTGATTACCGCTATAACCTTGGTTCCCTTGATTACTCTTTAATATTATATTTTCTTTCATATTTTAGATGTGTTTGAATATCAGAATTTGCCCCCTTGCTCGTTTGACGTTCCTGACAATTGACTACCTAATTGTATGATTTATGCATAGCTTTCTTATCATCAAATTGATATTACAAGAAAACCATAAATGAATTGGTAGTCGTGAATAACTATTAATATGACCACTCAAGCCAGGAATTCTAGAATAAATTTTGTATGAACTCCCCCCCCCCCCCCCCAGATTGAATGCATTCGTTCAATCGCTGTGTTATATCATCGTTATTGTGATAATTGACTTTTCACTTATAAAGTACTCGTTTAACCGTTGTGGTTTATCATCATTATTGTGATAATTCACTTTTCACTTAAAATGCAGTTCTACGTACTTAAGGAACAAATACATACTTGTATTTCGTAACTTTTTTAGATAAGCTATTGACATATATTCCATCACATAGATACTTAAAAATTGTACGAACCTTGGATCTATAACCAGATTTTGTTCTGTAAAAAGTCTACATTATTAAATAAAATCTGATTGACTTTTATTCGTAGACGCGAAATGTCCCTTTATTTATGTACAGACCAAGCTTGTCATTTTCTTCTTTCGTTTCCTCATCGGTTTAAAACAATATCATGAAGATTTGTGTGTCTGTAATTGGAATGTAAGGCGGATATACATGAACTCAAAAATATATTGGTTGATATCAATTTATACGGGTTTGTAACTTATATCGTAAAGACATATCTAAATGTAACAAGCATATATCTACGTCACCAATATTTCAGAATAAATTTAAACAGCTTTATAGTTGTTTTCTAGATGTATTGAATATGTTTGAGACAAAAAACACCAAATCGAGAAAAATGATGTGTCACTCATTACCTGATTCTTACACAGAATGATATTTAAATAAACATACATTCAAGATAAATCCAAACAGTATAAATTTTATAAATTAAATTTAAACCCAATTTTGACTCTTGGTGCTAGAATTCCTTTGCAACAAAAAATTATTTAATCCGAAATTATACTGCAGCAATTGTTTAAATTGGTTTCTAAACGATCTTCCTGAAAAACTATAGAGAAAGAAATTGATTGAATAATTCATATAGAAAATAGTACGAGAAATAAATAGAACATTGCGCCACAATTCTATGTCATTATTGGTCAATTCTTTAGTAAGATACTTGTTATGTAGAAAATTTATAAACCATACAATGAAGTAAGGTGCATTGAACGCAACAAAGCAAAAAGACACAGTAAAAAGGGTTATTGTGAACTCCAATCGTATGCCACTTCTCTCTGACCTCATTAAAGCATTCAGTTGTGATCGAGAACCACGCCTCAAACTGTTCTGAGCTCGAATATCCTTAAACTGTCTTTTGCGTAGAAATAACTTTCGAATTATCAGTATGTTAAATACTGAGATAAACAGAAATGGAACAGCGGTTATCAAAAGTGCAAACGAACTGTCGAGAACAAACGACAAAAAGTTATGTTCTTTATTCGCTGTGCAGTACATAGTACCATCATAATGTATAAAAACACCGCTTAGAAACGGTTTATACACCACTACTAGACAACTAGTTACAACCAATCCACATACTTTTTGTCTAGATCCACGTAATGAACAAAAAGATCGTCTATGTAAGGGATGGCAAACACCGATATAGCGTTCGACTGTAAACGCTGTCACCAACCATGGGGATAAAAAACGAAATGCGTAGGAAATAAACAATAACATTTGGCAAATTCCATTCTGGTCCATGAATGTAATCTCGATATTCGGTGCAATATGGACTAATCCGCGTTTCAGCCATTCAATAAGAACGTAAAATATTAAAACCAACAGATCCGATACGGAAAGAGCCGCTAGATAAGAACTTGCTGAAAGTTTCCGCATATCTTTTGACATAAAAACTATCAATGACAATAGATTGCCTATAACGCCTAAAGTGAATATTATTGGTGTTATGTAAGCATAAAACGTTTGTCCGTACTCTGATTTTGTCGTTGTAAATGTTCCACAGTCAGTCGTGTTGTGTGGAGATGTTGTATTACATCTATTGAGGTATGCTAGCAGCACTTCGTAGACATTTGTGTTGCCACAACAAATTTGACTGGTATCATTCTGTAATAAAAAATATAAAGTTTATGGTGTGAATGAAATGGAATAGGAATGCCGTTAAAGCTGTAGAAATCTGTTGAAAAACAAATATTCTTGATATTTTGTTTAAAACGTTACACGAAATAGAAATTACTCTGTGGTTTTTTATATTACTTCTGTTCATAAGAGATATAAATTACATAGAATGTACTGTTGAATTCAACATAAAGGGAAAAACCTCTGTAAATGATACCAAAATACAGCAGAAACCATTGCATTTTAATGTGGATTATCTCCTAAAAGCAGGCAGATTTGAATGAATAATTATTTATTTAATCATATAGACCTGTAAAGCATGCGCACAACTTAATAACAAAAATAAATATATGTAACCTTTTTGGGGTGTATCACATACTACAGAATTTGCATGATTCTTACAAAGACTGCTACTTATAACCATTCATTTCATTTTAGAATTCTTTTCATGAGTTCATGAAGTATTTTGGAATACTTGATCTTTTTTCTGATTAAAAATAGTAAATAATTATTAAAACCTATGGGAATAAACTTTTTCACATAATATGAAAATGAATTTCAACAAAATAACAAATTACATAACTAAAGATTAAAGTTATCAAAATGGTACCAATACCTCTGTATTTTGGAATAAAGATAGTTTGTTCGTCCATTGTCACAATCATAAGTTTACAATATGCAATACCATTATCAAAAAGCGTAACATGTATATTCTATCCATTTTGTCAAAGCATATTATAAGCTTGGTTGAGTTATCCCCTTAAGAAAACTTACGTCATTATCCTTGGAATCATACCAGCTGGTTATTGTCATATTTTTTGTTTTTGACAATCGTCATGCTTTGCGGGCACATCTAGGCTTGAGTGCATGCTATGAAGGTTAACCTCTTGCCTTGTCTAAGGACATATATGTCCTTGATCGGCATAATGCGGTAAGGAGATAATTATATGCCCTTCAGGAACGAAAATCCTTTCACAAAAATAATTAAGACCAATAAAAGGGCTTATAGTTTCAGTTTTATATTTTTGATATGTTCCTAAATAATTTTTGGCGTGATCGATTTCTTCTTCAAAATGGACGACGAATTTGACGATGTTTGGTCAGATATCAGCTTATACGAGAAGAGTTATGAAGAAAGTGACGAAGAAAATTATCAAGATTTAAACCAAGAATATCTGTGCAGGACGCTCATAATTTTGATTTCCACTCGATATGGAACCTTTTGAGGCATTAATCGGACCAGTTAATCCCCCTTTTATAAATTCTGAACCACCTGAATATTTACTTTGGTTATCATCTGTTGACAATACTTAAATTATTGATATTTTTTTTTTGGTCAACATACTTGCAAACCCTGATTCATGATTAAATATATTGGAAGGTGTAAACCATAACGGAATGAATGTCCGCTTTACTTGGACTTTGCTTATCCATGGTCATTATCCGTAATCCCGCTTAGGCATCTAATTGGTGTGAAAGTCAGCAAACGTGAACATACAATACATCGACATTTTCCAAGGTAATTTGCCGACCGACACCGGTTCCAGATAATTTTGCTATGTTTACATGCAAACACTAATTCAGGTGCTTTGCCCAGGTAGAATTCAAATCATGCACCTGCTCCCAAGGTTTGCAGTATTTTTGACCTGAAAAATTACGTTTTTTTTAAGTAGAAGTATGAAACAACACAAGATTTAAAGGTCGACGAGGGCATGGTGGGATATAAACGTCGGGATTAAACAAAATCTGATTTAGTATGAACGCCTAAGTATAATGATTATAATGGAAGCTGTTCATTAATAATGGAAATGACCCATCATTTGTAGAGGAAGAAACAATCACTAAATATGTCAGTTTATTTTGAACTATCATCATTGAAATTCACTTGGACAGATTGATGTATTCAGTTCTCAAAAAATTAATATAGACTCTATATTTTCCCAGGAGAACTGTCAATGCATATATATATATATATATATAAACGTCTAAATATGTTTAACATCACCAGATGATGGTTAAATTTTTAAATTTAAATTGAATATTTCGGATAACAGATATCCTTCTTCAGCATAAAACTATATGAGCATAAAACTCACAAAACTTCACGAGCATAACACTTACAAAGTTCAAGATCAAAAGAGATTCAGAAGCTGAATCGCGTACGCTGTTGGTGATTGTACCTTTATCAAAGGCTCACATAAGCAACTGATGAGGAGCCTGAATAAAAATAACAAAGAGGGTCTTTTTATCAAAGTTACAATTAACTGTGGAAAACAATTTAAAAAAATTAAAAGTCCAAATATAGTCCAGCCTTTGGGAAACTCTCGCAGTTACTGCATTCATATTGGAAAGACATTCAAAAACATCCCAAGCTCTCCAAGCTCTCTCCGGGGGCCCCGGTCCTGGCATTCCGTAGACCTAAGAGCCTAAGAGATGCCCTAGTAAGAGCAGAGATTTCATCTCAGCCCAAACAAAATACAACGGGCCAGTGTCGACCATGTGGAGATAAGAGATGTAAGACCTGTACCCAGATGTTGCACACCAAAACTTTTAAAAGCTACTGCAGTGGAAAGGAATTTGCCATTTTTTGCGACGTAACTTGCAAAACCGAAAATACCATATACCTTCTTCAGTGCCGATGTGGTATGCAGTACGTTGACGAAACAGAAAAACTTTTCAAAAGGCGTATGAATGGTCATCGCAGTGACTACAAATGCATACCAGACCCCCCTCTAAGTCGCCATCTTAGATCTGCCGGACACACCCAGGAGGATCTCCACATTGTTGTGACGATCATAGAACATAATAAAAACTGGTCAAAATGTAAAAGACTATCTCGGGAACAACTTCTCCAGATGGAATTAACGAGAAAAAATAATTCAGTTTTAGGTCTTGGTCTAAGGCTGGTACAGCACTACTTGCTATACATCAATACGCCGTACTACTATATTTGGACTTTTTTTTAAAATTGTTTTCCACAGTTAATTGTAACTTTGATAAAAAGACCGTCTTTGTTATTTTCATTCAGGCTCCTCATCAGTTGTTTATGTGAGCCTTTGATAAAGGTACAATCACCCACAGCGTACACGATTCAGCTTCTGAATCTCTTTTAATCTTGAACTTTGTGAGTTTTATGCTCGTTAAGTTTTGTGAGTTTTATGCTCATATACTTTTATGAGTTTTTATGCTGAGGAAGGATATCTGTTATCCGAAATATTCAATTTAAATTTTACCAACTTCTGGTGATGTTAAACATATTTAGACGTTTATTTAATTTATTGTCATGTTTCGCATCGTTTTTAACGATCCATCACCCCGTAAGAGTGATTGTTGACTATTATTTAGACGTTTAATATATATATATATATATATATATATATATTAAACGTCTATTAAACGTCTAAATAATGCTCCATCGGATCAAATTGATACAATATAGCCTAGCTAGCCGAGTGGTCTAGGGCGCTGGACTTTGTGCAGGCGGTGTTGCCATAGATGTCACAGCGGTACGAGTTCGAATCCCGCGGAGGGAATGACCAAAAATTTGCATCGCAAATTTGACAGTTCTAACATCGTTGAGAATTTTTCAGACCTATATATATATATAATTATATTACACTTAAGTTCACTATAATGGTTGATTGACACGAGATCCAACGATTTAAAATCATAAGTGCTTTATCGTGAAATGCTGTGGGTACATTGCGCTCCGATTCCTACCAACAGGGACGTTTTTCCGAGTTTTACACGACTTTTATGACGTTGAAAATTAAGATCGCACATAACTTTCGATAATTTGAGATCTTCGCATTGACGGGGTTAGACTAATGACCTTGACGTCATTTTGGACAATCAAAACATTTTTATAATTCATTTCTGGATGGAAAATGTCTGTAACCCCTATTTTCACATCAGTGTTTTTGGTTGTCGGAAAAAATACACAGCTGAATGTTGGTAGCTGGCTGACATTGAATGTCCTCAAATAATTTATACCAATGCATTGTATATGAATTTAATGCAACATGCATTCTTGTTTATATTCGTCTCGAACCCAGTCATATTATTTGTTTGGTTTTTTTAAGTATCCCATGTACTAATACATTTCTTCAAATGTCAATAAAAACTTCACCTCAGATGACAAACTTCAGTCGAATAATCCATCAATGATAGTCTATCACTAATCATCTGAATGCATTATTGATTAAAAAAAAACAGTCATATATATATTGTAAATCCCGATATGCCGTACACGGGTTGTAAGGAGTAACCCTTCGTAGGCAGCATTTGAATCAAATGTGTAGGGAAATCTAAATTCAACACTGAGTACTCAAAGGCATTACTATCGAAATAGAAAGCCAAATCCGTCACCGAAAGGTTCTACAATGTCCAATACAATGATAGAAGCCTCTGTATTTTCGGTATTTGAAAATTTGTATTAATACTGCAAACTTTGAAAAGTATGATAAATAAAATTTGATATAATGCGGAGTCAGACCAGCAGTCCCCTAGCAGTGGCATAGACCAAATGTTAATAAGATTTTTTTAAAATACCATATATATTGCAAAATTATGATATACTGTACATGTTTTTCAACGAGTTTCCTTCCATCATCAGCATTAGAATGAAATATGTAGGAAGATCGAACTCCAAAAATCAATTATATACAATAAGTATTCAAAACAAAACTATCGAAATAGGAAGCCAGATCCATCAATGAGATGTTTAACCTTGTGCAATACAAGGAATGAAGCCTCAGTGTTTTATATTCGAGTTATTAGATGAAACAAATCTAAGCATATAACAGGACTTTTTTAATTTACCATCCGACTGTTTCTTTCCCTTTTCAAGAAATGAAAAATAAAAAAAATATCCAAAGATGCTATTGTTAACAGTATAATAACAATAATACATGGTATATGAAATCCGTCCCCTTTTTGTTTTATTTTTGTTTTGTTTTGTTTTGCTTCATTTTATTTCTTTCATGTGGACGATCATGTTACAAGTGCTATATTAATATGCTATATGCTGGCTTGCCATTCTTATCGTTTATGATTATATGCAATCGTCTTTTATTCCTTTGTCTTCATTGTAACTGTATATCGTTCTGTTTTCTCATTTTACGTATCAGCTGTGTGCTTTGAATGTGATATCTGAATTAGTGGTTATTTAAAGACTCGGTATTTCTGCCGATATGTATACAATTATACTTCTTGTATGAATAGCATGTGTGATTTACTGAGCTCAAGATTTCATTTCATTATTAAATACCATTCTGTGTAAGAATCAGGCAATTGATGGTACATCAGTTTTCTCAATTTGGTCTTTTTGCCTCCATATATTTAATACATCTAGGAAACAACAAATAATATACATGAATTTATCCTGAAGCATCTGTGACGTTCATTTATTTTGTCTGTTTATATATTCCCTGTCATTTTCGCTAAATTTGACCAATCAATATCTTATACAGGCAAAATTTTCAAACACTTTTATGGTTAATTCTGAATGTTATAAGGTGTAAATACTTGGATAATGTAATAAGAGCGCTGCAGTTCTTCTTTCTTTATGTGACATGCCATTTATACATTTTGCCTGATACTAAGACAAAGATTTTTGTTAATACTTATTGAAGTTTTATATAATTTTAAATGTTCCCTTTCAGAAATGATCTGAAAAAATCTATCGTTATTTTTAAAGGGTATAACAATGACACATTTTAGGGTGAAACGAAATGATCAGTAATTCAAATTAAGAAAACTGCACTTATAAAAAGTGAAAAGACAAATACATGAAATTAAAATTACTTCAATATTCAAAAGACATACGTTAATAAAAGGGTCAACATTGATCATATACTTGACGGTGACTTTCCCCAAGTCATTAATTATTCTAATTATGACATAGTTTAGATACTTAGGCATGACAATATGGAATAACTCTGCTAAATAGGTTACAACAAAGGTTTTGATTTCAAACATTAATTAGGAAGGACAAAGCTGAGTGTTTCCAATTTATCATGCCCTAACAATACAAAATATATTAAGAAGGGGTGGCATCCCTTAGGACTTTTTTCTAGCGCTCGTCTTATTTATCATTAATGAAATACATTATCTAGCTTCATTTCGCATCTGAAATCCTTGAAAGTACAAAAAATATTGATGGTAGCAAGTCTGAAATTACAATTCTCAACAGGTGGCAAAAACATTTAATCCACTTATTACACCTATTAGATCTAATTCCGACTTTAAATCTCTCAACTTATCATCGAAATGCCATTAAAAGTTTACGATCATTTATTTTTTGCATCAAAGTTGGATGCACGTGTAAACTAAATATAAGTAGTTGGTCACTACACATTGTAGTTGCAATATTCACGTACTTCAGAATATTATATATGCTTTCAAAGAAATCTTCAAAGACCAATACTAAATATAACTGGCCCCGTGCAGGTCCGGGTGTCAAAAGAATAGCCCTGCAGCAGCGCTAAGCTTGTCGTAAAAGGCGACTAAATAGTGCTCAGGAACCTAGCCGGGGGCTAGGCGCTCTGCCCACAGAGCAACTGGGATGTGTGCCCCAGGTGGTGGAATAGGGTACCCCTGGCATGTTACATGTTGGGGTTGTCAGGCTATAATACGGAAAACCTGACCGCAAACCATAGTGGTGCACCGTGTTGGGAAAGATGCCACGTTCCTCGCACGTTAAAGAACCCTGCTGTGGTATTCGATAGGAGTAGGAACCTTTGCGCTCCGCCACAGGAGGCTAAATTGCCCGACCTTACCCATCCCTTCCTTTTTCTAGTGGCAATCAAAATTTGTCGACCCTACTGTCCTTGTGTCCCATCCCGTTTTTTCATTTCATCATCATTTCATGTTCATTTTATCATCCGTTTCATGTTCATCGTCTGAATATAGCTGAAATATTGCTGCTCGGACGTTAAACCCCAACAATCAATCAATCAATCTAAATATAACTGCGATTAATGACATAAATTTGTCAATAAATCTTGTATGCTTCCAAAAGCTAACAATTATATTCACAGTTGAAATTATATTAAAATAGAATCCCTAAATAAGGTAACACGGGGGAAATACTACATTGAAAATATTTGAATCTGTCCAATATTTTATGAGCTTGTAATGGTGCATATTCAGACCTAAAGAAGCCCAATATACTAAAAAAATTTGTTATAGAAATATTGATAATAACATTAACAATTTATATGAGTTAGGCATTCAACCGAGCTTCACACATCATCATTGTAAAAAGGGACATTGGCTGAAAGGGGCCAGAAAGGGTAGATAAAAAGTTGTCCTTTTTTTTATTTTAAATAATTAAGCGTACCGGATTTAGAAATTGTAAATAATTCTTCTTGCATTTTTGTTTTGTTTTTTTTTTTTGCTTTTGAATTGCATACTAATTGTATAATATTGAGTCAATTAAAAGTCTACTTTCACTTTGAATTTACTTCCCTCACCCATTTCTGCGGGCTTGTCTGATACCTATTCCGGTATAACGGAACGTCTGTCTTTAGCTCCGCAAGCCATGCTCCTTGTTACATGTAATAGACCGTATTGCAGGTCATTTTTGCGGCTGCCAAGTCTTTTTTTAGACGATTTACTCTATGAATGGGAGTATTACATGTTCGTGGTCTTTATTATCAGACGATAATGGAAAACTATGGCACGTTGAACGAATCGGTTCTCTTTGCGTAGACGGATGCACCGTAACGATTCGCGAGTTTATGATAACGACCATAAAACTTCTGTAGTAATGACATCTGTATTGTAGCACCATAACTCTGTTCCAAAAGCCGACTTGTAAGACGTCAAACGTGGAATAAATGTCTTCGTAGTTACGAAAGCTCTGGCACAACATATGAATTGCGATATGAAAACTTCATACGCAGGTGCTGATGAGATCCTGCTACAGATGAAAAATAACACGAAATGAAAAGTCATCTCGTTTGTCGTATAGTTTAGTCAATAGTTTTCCTTTTTCATCGATCTCTAAGTGTAGGTCAAGATATGAGGCTGACTTTAAAGTGTCTGTAATATCTTTTATCACAACTTTTTGAGGGCAGATGCGATGTATAAAATCCCCAAAACTAGGATTGTTTAACGATAAAACGTCACCTATTTAGCGGAAGATGAGATCGAAGTATCTGGCTAAACGATATTTCTTTTCTTTTGAGTTAAATGAAATAAGTACTTTGTTTACCAAACTACAATCAGTTTCATCCATACAGGTTTACCGTATACTTATTTTGTTTGGTTTTGTTTTACACAAAATACCTTTAGTATATCGTTTGTAACCTCATTTTATTAACATACAGGTACAATATCAATAACATCATGAACATGTTTTTACTTCCCGTTGAGTTGCTCTTAAAGTGGTCGTTGCAATTTTGTATATTTGATTGGAAATCCTTCAGTTCGCCTCATAGAAACTGTATTCAAAAATAAAATTATAAACGAAAGTTGTCCATTGGAGATACTAACACCTAAAATGTGGTTACATTCTACTACAGAAGAGTACAGGAAACTTTTCCCGCCGGAATTTTTACACTTTAACCAGTCATAAAATATTTCACGATATATATATATATATATATGTAGCAGGTCCGAGAAAATATACGTAGGAAGATTTTAAGACATGACAAATGTACGTTTACCCTACCGGTGCACCCGGTCCATGCTCCTAGTTTTTAGTGGAGTCCGAGTTGCTCATTTACTTCTGTTATTTTGTATGTATGATTTTAGTTACTTTATGTTCTTTGTTGTGTATGTCTGTTTTCCATGTCTGGTCTTTGTCTCTGGATTACGTTCTTTTAATTACCGCTATAACCTTGGTTCCCTTGATTACTCTTTGAACATATTCATTAATGAACTTGAGATATGATGAATCACCAATGTGCGGTTAATAGATTGAAGAATATTTAAAAAAGAAAGTTTTTCTGCTTGTGAATAATATGGATAAGAGATACAGGTTCTAAATATTCTAAAAATAATAATACAATTTATTGTTCATGCTTGTTCCGTTTTTGATTTTGATTTTTTATATTTGCCTTGCACACTGTTTTCATTTTTCATTATTTTATATTGATAAAATTATAATACTTTGTTCAGGTTTATGTAGATAATTTTATAGAATAAAACTCCTACTTACCATTGTATATTCTAATAGGAACCACTTGGTTTACATCACAAAATGAATACGAAAATTTAACAAACAGCACTATATATGTTTCCAAGACTCATTTCAAAAGAAATGTATTATTGACACGCAGAATTGATACAGTTGGGAACAATATGTCGAGCAGGACATGGCACTTCAATTTGTTATTACACTACATCCTCATAAATACAGTCGATAACTAATCACAATGCCAATTCAATGTTGCCAGTCTTTTGTCCTAATTATAGTCTAATGAACACGTCGATATCTACAAAATTGTCTTAGACAATATATTAGTAAAGAAAATTAATTTTGGGATTTGAAATTTGGAAAAGAGAAATGATTTCTTCTTTTTTTATTTTGTGTGTTTTTGTTTTCATTGTTAAACCGTTAATTAGAGTGTATACGGAAATAAACAAAAAATAGGCGACAAAGCAGTTCAATGTTTTATGAACTCAGCCACCGTATGCTAATGATTGTGTCATGAGAAAAAAAGACTTGCATTTTATAGTCTCAGTCTTGGAGAGTAAAACTGAATTTATCTATTAATGCATTGTTTTGACACAGTATCCAGGGTATTTCTGCTTTTTACTCCATAGATATTTTAGTTTTGTACTTTGCTGTATTTTCTGTTTTGGGTTTTTTGTTTTTGTTTTTTTTTTTTGTCTTTTACTTTTACTTTTTGTTTTTGTTTTGTTTGTTTGGATTTGTTTTTTTGTTTTTTTTTTTTTTGGGGGGGGGTTGTTTTTTATTTGTTATTATTGATCATTATTATCATTAATATTATTATTGTTGTCATTTTTTGCTTTTTTTATTTGTTAATCTTTTTCTGTTTTGCTTTTGTTTGTTTGTGCTTGCTTTTGGTTTTGAGATTTTTTTTGATTTTTTTTGTTTTGTTTTGTTTTTTTTTTTTTGTCTTGTTTTGCTTTTCGTTTTTAGTATATAAATATTTAAAAATATCATCTCTTAAACAAACTACAAGGTTAAATATAAGATATAGAACATCTGTTGATATATGCCATCGCTTTTCCTGTTTGTTTTGATAGTTTTTAGGATCTTGCAAGCCCAGTTCAAGCATGAATAAGATATAATTCATTACTCAAACTAATTGTGTATTATATCGATAATTATTCCTTAACTAGTTTTTATTTATGTACTATTATAAACCGATCTGAACTAAATACAAAGACATGTTAAGCTATATTATCTATTCGTGAGATGAATGCTCTTATTTTTTTTAATTAACCTTTCTCCATCATGTACAGTTATACACGGTCATTTTTACAACAGAAACAAATATGCATAGTACTGGGGAACTTGTCATTTATCATACAAAAGAGTCTTATATTGGGTTACTTATATTTCTATTTCACGCAAAACCATCAATGAGGGTTTGAGTTGGGAATCAAGAAAACTATTTATCAAACACGAATCTACTTCTTCTATAGATAATTGATTAGGCTGATTTATTATACTAAGAACGGGTTGTGGATTCTCCTATGTAATCTTGCAATCATGAATTGAATCTACTTTAGTTATATGTACTTGAAATTGTGGCTAAATAGAGTTGCTTAAAAGAGTAACCAAGGAAACCAAGATTCCAATGAAAATCAAAAGAATGTAATCCAGGGACAAAGACCAGACATGGGAACAAGAACACACAACAAAGAACATAAAATAACCAAAATAATACACAAAAGTTAATGAGCAACTCGGAACAAACAGACAAATTTTACCTCGTATTATCTTCTTTTTAATTTTATTAAATTGATAATATACGAAAAATCAAGAATAGCGACCTTGTCCTAAATAACACACCTGGAATTCGCGCTACATAGTTAGTAACAACTGGATAACTGATGCGCCTTTACTGGCATTGTATTACAACCCGTTTATTTATTGAATGAAACGATTTGAAAGTTGAAGTAGCAAAATATCAACTCAAGCTACTTATTTCTAAATAATACAATTCATACAAATAAAAATACCAATCATAAGAAAGTATTGCATATGCCGATATGCTGTACATGTGTTTCGTTGAGTATTCATCAGCCGCATTAGAATCAAGTATAAAGGAAAATAAGTTTATGCAAGAAGTTCTCAAAACTAACATTATCGACAAAGGAAGCCAAATCCATCACCAAGAGGTTCTATCTTGTGTTATAATAAGGAAAAAGAAGTGTTTTGGGTATTCTAAAATTTGTCTGGGTGAATACCCTCGCGGACCTTAGGTCCACCATCACTGACATAGATCCAGTGGTTATTTAGTATAAAAATATCAATAATGGAAATTGCAAATTTCGATATGCTGAAGTTACATCTCATCGGCAGCATTATATATATATTTATATATCAAAAAAGAAGTACCCAAGATTAAACCTATCGAAAGCCAAATCCATTACCGAGAGGTTCTATCATGTGCTATGATAAGGAAAAAATAATTCTCGTTGAAATTAAATAAAGCATGTTGATATTTTGTGATATTCACGAGTTAAACCCTTTTCTCTAAGATTCCTTAGAAATATTTTGGCCGCCTATGTCATCACTCATTTCGCCCAATCAGGTTTTATTGAAAATAATTTAAAACAACAAAACAACCGATTGCAACTTAATAGTTCGTTCCACTTCGTCCATGGCGAGATGTCGCAAGTATCTAGCCTACCAAATAGTAGATAAAACGAACAAAACATAGAGAATCAAGTCTAACACTTTTTCATTAGAAAGAATTTATATCGTATTTATTACTAGTAATTTATATCTGTTCTGCTTTTAATTTATATTTGTTCTGCTTAAGGAGGCTCGAGAGTATAAATTATATGGATAAGAAAAATAAAAAAACAAAACA
This sequence comes from Perna viridis, assembly GCA_037379345.1. Classification (NCBI taxonomy): domain Eukaryota; kingdom Metazoa; phylum Mollusca; class Bivalvia; order Mytilida; family Mytilidae; genus Perna; species Perna viridis. The sequence goes on along the minus strand of CM074522.1, from coordinate 36,310,183 downwards.
GATCGGGGTCACCGACCAGCTAGACCGACTACTTAAGAAACAGTTATTTTCACACATTAATAACCCATATTTATCCAAGAGTAATAAATAATTTCTAACCTTCACTACCTAATATGGTAAGAAAAGAAGACAACATTATTTCGGAATTCCATTAAACTCTCAAATTTCAATGGATTGGTAGTAAGAAAGAGTAATCAAGGGAACCAAGGTTATAGCTGTAATCAAAAGAATGTAATCCAGGGACAAAGACTAGACATGGAAAACAGACAAACACAACAAAGAACATAAAGTAACTAAAATCATAATGCAAAATAAAAGAAGTAAATGAGTAACTTGGACCCCACTAAAAACTGGGAGCATGTTGTTGTAGACATACACACAAAGAACATGAAGTAACTAAAATCATATATACAAAGTAACAAATGCAAATGAGCAATTCGGACTCCACTAAAAACGGAGCATGGACCAGGTGTACCGGTAGGATAAGAGCAGTATTAGCTAACCAATGTTTATTAACAGATACATAATATAGCTCCTTAAATACAAAATAGAAAAAATAATGTCAATTAATGCACACTTTGTCTTCAATGTATTAATACATATGTATAGCAAGAATATAAACAAACGCTTTAAGATAATACCATATACATTTTCAAATTCATAATGTGAAACTTAGCAGAAAAAAACAGAATGGTTCTGAACTTTGTTTATATTCTCATGAAGAGAGGCCAGCATCAAAAGATGAAGAAATATTTCCTGAGGAAATTGATGTCGCTTCTACAGACTTAGAACCAAACTGATTTGGTTTTGCCCTTTCCATTGAGGTCACGGTCCTAGTACCTTTCGAAAATTGCGCAAAACAACAGCAACTTTTCATGTAGCTGTAAAATTGCGAACGCAGGTTGTTACTCATTAACCAATAGATAAAAAAGTTAGATGCAAAACCAGTCAGTATAATAATGTTCTGGTATTGGTCTATATTTTTCGAACATAGATCGTTAGAGCCTGTAATTGAATTTAAAACGATGCACGTAGCATTTGGTAGTTCGCAGATCAAGAAAATAACAATTATTGACGCAACTATTATTGCCGTTCTTCGATTTCTTTCTGTATGTCTCGGATTTTCTGATCTTTGAATTTTCGTTCTCCATATTGTCAACTTTAACCATATGTAAATAGTTGATAAAATCAAGACTGAAAATGATACAATGTAAACGATTACAACAAACCATAAAATTGTAGACAGGTACTTAATGAAAGAAAGATCGACACAACATTTGTCATGACCTATTTTGGTGAAACTTTTCATAAATCCCCATGGTGCGTGGAAAGCAAAGCTGAAAACAGTTACGACAATGCAAATGTACCAAGCTAGTCTATTGGTAACATAAACTCTGGATTTTAACGGAAACATCAATACAAGAGCTTTAACAAGTCCAAGGACAGTCGTTAGGGATATAGATATGGTATGAATACAGCTGTTAAGAATAATATGAATCCAATCAATGGCAATGCAATAGGGGAATGAAATGACGAACACCGCATACCCCGGCATATCTCCAATTAATTTACCTCTTCCAAATGGTATCATGTCTGTGATGTAGCCAATAAATATAGGCTGAAACATAAAAAGACTGCATATGGCATCACTGATACCTAGTACGGCTAGTAAAATATTAACGGGTGAAATGTTATTTTTCCGAAGTAGAATAGTTACTAAGATGCCATTAAGAATAGTCACCATAACGGAAAGTCCAGTTCCTGTGAACAGCATTTCTTTGCTATTGACCAAAGGAATTATGTAGAAAGCGGAACCACCTGCGCATGTGACAGAAGATCTAACTGTCTGCTCTTGTGAACTGTCATTTTTATAACTCGTCAAATCTGAATCGACATTATTGTTACAGAATGCAGACGTTACTGTTGAATTCATCATTGTTGATACGTTACATAACATGGATTCAGTTTTGTTATTCATACCTGAAGAACTGATCATACTTGGATGTTGATTCATTTATTAAATCACCTTTCAATAACTCAATCAGTTCTTCGTCCAAATCTCAGCTACAAACGTGTTAAAAAATCAATCCTTTCTGTGGTTTTCCTGAATATCTTGGTGGAACCACGTATTTTTTAGATTTGAATTTCGCACCATAAAATTACATAGTTCTGTCTTATTAGCAGTTATTTCCCATTACAAATATTTCAGACGAATAAATCTTAAGACCTTTAAACATTTTAGTCTTAGAAATATTTTAATAACGCATGGCCTTATATATATATAACACGATGCGTTTGTATTTAATATGATTTTATGTCCAAATGAGATATTTGACACTTCCGTTTGTACCAATCAGCTACAGTGGTATGGCATTCATTAATGTATTTTTTTTATAATATAACGTTTACTAAAATTTTCCAATTTATATCCGTTTTCCATATATTTCATCTTGTGATCATGACATTTGATATTGTTTTCATTTAATATTTGCTACAATTATTATTTTTATTTGACAAATAAACTTTTTTTGCAAATTTGATATTTTGTAAAAAGCATGAAGGTATGGTGAGGCAACAAATCACTGATCTATAAAACACTTCAAAATATGAAAAGTGGATACAGGGAATATGTCAAAGAGACAACAGCTAACGAAATACAAAAAAAATCAATCATGTTTATTGTAAATTTTTCTGTATGTGTGTGCCAAAGCACAGCAAAGGATATTCTACTCACATATATGAAAAGAAAAATGCCATACCATTACCATTGCCCATGCAATTTGGATGAGGAATTTATAAAAGTGCTGCATCTCTTGTTTCCGGTCTCTATCTACTTAAAGCTTTATTTTTCGTTTTCAAATTTTAACAGAATGAAATCAGTCAAAGTTTCTTTGATGCTTACATAAAATTGAAGCTAAACGCTAAATACAAACGTTCAAATGATTAGTAAGAGTTCTGTTCCCTACACTTGGTCTACCTCCTTAATTACATTATCAAGCCATAAAACGCCTTTAAACTTGAGCTGTTAATTCCATTGTTTTAAGAACTCCAATAAAATGCGTTTTTTATTATCAGATTTCTCCCATCTCGATAATCAAAGGACGTTTTAGAGTTAATGCTCGTGCTGAAAATTACCATTTCAACTGAAGGAATCGGACAGGCATATGCAGTGGGATAAGGAAGGTAATACAGTAAAAAAAGAAAACAGAAAAGGTGTCGAAATAGTACAACAAAATTCAGTATCAAATTTTAAAGAAAAAATATTTTACTTTCGAATAAAGGTTTCCCATACAAACAATTTGATGTCACAATTTCTTTTAAAATGCTGAATGTGTCTTATATTTTATAAATATTACCAAGATCAGGTTTGGTTGAGCAATGGAAACAAGGAAAATGTTTATACCATTTACATTCCAATGTAAGAGTAATCAAGATTCTAGCGGAAATCGAAAGAATGCAATCCTGGAACAAAGACCAGACATGGAAAACAGACAAACGCAACAGAGAATACAAAATATCCAAAATAATACATACAAAGTAACAAAAGTGAATGAGCAACTCGGAATCCACTAAAAACTGGGAAATCTCGGGGAAAGTAGTAATTTCTTCACAGAGATATATTGTCAACAAAAATGTGCTGCCACCTGCTTGCCATTTTGAGATGTGTTTTTTTTTTTTCAGCATTTTTGTTTTGTTTCTTTTGGTTATTTCGTTTTCTTTGTTTCATTATTTCTATCTTTCCTGTATAGTAGTTATCCTTTAATTATATTGTATTGATTACCATTCGGATCCTGAATTCCATTTAGTTCACTTTCAAGTTAATTGTACTATAGTTCACCTCAGATCAGATTTATAATTTGTGAATTCTTTTTTTAGAATTTTTATTTAGAAAAATACGTAAACAATATAAATAACAAATATTAGAAGACGTCCTCAAAGCAATATTCTGCTTACTTATCAAAAGAGCCTGTCTAGCTAAACTATAAATTATGTGTAGCCATCCACATTTTCCTGTCTTTGATAATTTTGTGCATACCTACATTATCATGTTCATGTCGCAGTAACTATATAATACTTTTAACTTATTGATCAATTTGGCCCACAGACTCGTTGCTCTAAGTTTACTTACAGGTAGCATCTGCCAAATAGTAATTCTAATATTTCATAGGATCGGATTGAATTACTTGACGAAGGAAGATCTTTTGAGAGAATGTCATTTCATAGTAGGTTTAACATTTCAAGGACACATAACTCTGTTAAAAACCTTATTTTTCCAGCATTCTATTGAAAGATTTCTCGGCAAATCGAGTGATGCAGACATCAAATAATGGTATTTTCAAATAAAGAAAGCATCTTTGTGTGATATTGTATTGTCAGATCGGTGGCATGCGTGTTCCTGATTATATTGTCAGATCGGTGGCATGCATGTGCCTGATTATATTGTCAGATCGGTGGCATGCATGTTCCTGATTTTTCGCTTTTGTCTGATGATGATTGGGGGTTTTTACGGTCTTGACTATCCTTACGGATCTCGCACGACCGCCCCTTACGGAGGATTCTGTTAGTAATGCCGGTTAGAAGGTAGCGGAGCCCAGCCTTCGGGGTACCTGACCAAAGAACTCAGAGTCAGAGTATGTCCTACTAGCAGCTGGGCTGCTGTGTTGACGCTCTGGCCTACTCCCAGACCCCACGTGGGTCCAAGAGCGTTTCCCCACTCTAACTGTATAGGAGTACGTCAACGTGTAGAATGCGCTTCTGTTTAATTTTGAAAATTAATCATTACTTTGTTAAATATTACTAAGAACATTATCGAGCATGAAATAAAAAATGCAGGAGAGACGATTTTTGTTTCATTATTAATACTTTTATGAGAAATTAAAAAGGGTCAAATTGACGTCAACCACCTCGGTAGTGTATCGTGCTTTTGTAGCGTGCTAGCCGCAAGTGCGGAAGGTCGCTGGTTCGATCCCCGGTCCAGTCATAGCAAATTATAAGATTTTTTTTAAAATTGGCAGCCAATTCTACTATTCCAAACATGAATGCGCCATATCGGAGATTGACGACTAGTTTGCTCTAGGTAATAATGTGTCCCAGTTGGGTGGCATGCCTACGTGTTGGCTGTTGATAATTTAAATTTCAACATTAAAAAACCGGCTCAGCGTTTCGGACTCGTACACAATAGAGGTTTGTTCGATTGGTAAAACGTTTGCAACCTGAAATGCTCTAAATTTCTTTCTGAAGGCCTGAATTGCAATCATATCAATCAATTGATCATAGTTACGCTAATAACTTCATGCTAAACATAAATGGCAAAAAAGTTTATTTGTCAAATAAAAATAATAATTATAGCAAATATTAAATGAAAACAATATATGATTTTACTCCCCTTTCCGAATTAAATAACAAATTCTTTATCTGAACATTTATCTAACTATAGATTTAAACAGGGGAAACGGTTTGCTAAATGAAACAGAATATTTTCGCGACTGGATTCAGATGTATCTCAAAGAGTGGCACTTGTATAACAGGATCAAGCAGGAAGTCACGGACGATGAAGTACAAAAGTTTTGTGATAGGGTATTCCAGTTTTCTGTGGTAAAAATTATAATACTTATTTTTTTCCAATTTATTTAAATTAACCAATTTACGTCTTTTTTACTTAATATGTGAAAGGGACAGGAAAATAGTAGGGATAATCTAATTATCGAAATAGAAAAGAAACGTAATCTTCCAGTATTTTCATTACAATATGCAATATTAATTTAAACTATTTACTTTTTATCTAACCTGCAGATGTCCTATTTCTTCTTTGGCATTTGATATCTTGCTAGAGGAGCACATCATTCCACAGAGTAAGTTTTATATCGTTAAATTATTAACTATATACCGTACACAGAAACAGAGTTATCTCACATCATTCCACGAGGCGGAGTAAGTTTCATAATTATTGCTATGTTATAAACTATAACGTACACAGAAAGTTATTACACAGAGTATTCAGATTTGTAGTCATGGAAATCAGAGGTGAAAATGGGGCCATACTTGTCGAAAGGTAATGATAGGGTCTGCTATACAGAATATGAACATTTTCAGAAGGCATGAGCACTACTAATAGATCATTTCGTGTTAAGTCGATGAACATGCGTGAAATATATTTCCGCAAATTAGGGCTTAGGCAAAAAACAAAAGAATTCTCCTCTCGGAAGTGAATATTTAGAACGCTCCATGCATGCTCATCGACTATTCAACGGATACCACGAAGGGGTCTATCACTAATACGTTGTACTGCCCTAATTTGAATAAAAAGGTGGGATAAATATTGAGTTTTATAGATGTATAAAAGTTTGAAACAGCGAAAATTCCAACTATGCAGGAGATTGATTACGCGGTGCAAATTACGGAGGTTCAAAATATGGGACAAATCGGCCCTCATACAAGTTGTCCCGAGTCTTCTAGGACCTAGGACAGTATTCTGCTTATGACAAGTGACATATCTACCTCTAGTTATTGCATGGTCATCATAAAGGTCACACCTGCTGCACAATGATAAATGATAAACCGTTATAGCTGTGTTTATATATGTGTAAATAATCAAATATGACTTGGCGTGGGATAAAATACGCAAATGAAACGTTTTAACTTTATTAAACGCCGAAATGTCAAGCTCTTTGTTTGATATTCTCAATTTCAGCACTGGATGCCTCAATGTGAATATTACTATAAGCGAAAACACAGATTACAGCAGACCACACCATCAAGGTGAAAATCGTTAGGTTTTTTTTAATGCCAAAGTAATCAAGTTATTCAGAAACTTACCAAAAGAGCAACATCACAGAGTTAAAGTTACAAACTACAAACTGAGTAATCAGGCAGTGTGTCACACCTTAAAAAAGTAACTATTTTATTTGAAATTACTGATTTTTTATGTTGACTTTGGTACCATAACTTTGGACCGTTTCAAAAGTTTGTAGTAAAAATTGGTAAAGTTTTCAAAAACAGGTGATATGAACGGTCTGTTCACCAGACGGAAATTTGCATTTTTTACATACGGTTTGTTAAAGAGTGGTCACAGTGCATTCTGTATTTTTAACTTTTCTATATTTGCTAGCATGTTTCTGTTTTGTTTTGTTTTTGTCTTGTTTTGTTTTGTCTTGTTTTGTTTTTGTTTTGTTTTGTCTTTTTTTAGGGGGGGTCCAAAGTGGTTTTTGATACCCTTGTATAAGAACTAGAAAAATAGAAAATAATGATGTACGTATAAAATTAGTTTGAACTACTGTAGTTTACTATCAACAATGGGTTCAAAACAGGTGTTTAACCCATTTTCTGACGTCATTAGTAGCACTATTTTTAATAATGTTTTTATAAGCCTTAAACTAACTTTAAAAATTGAGTCTAAGCATGTCTGGATGCATTATGTCATTTTGTTATTGAAATCGATTGCTTTTTGATTTGCTCATTCAACATGTTTCTATTTCTATTCCAATCAAAGGTTTTGTCACGGTTTTGTTAATTAAAAAAAAAGCGTTGATAACATTGTCTATCTACTAGAAACTAATAGTGCATATGTGGCATTATGGGTCAACATACGTCAATTTAGCTACAAAAATATACACAAATGATTAAAAGGGTTTTTAAGGTACAGACACCCAAAGAATCGTGCAGAGACTGATAATTCCGGATTTTTTTTAGAACCAATAAAATAAAAGTGAGAAAAAAAACTATTATGGATGATTCAATAGATTTCTACTGGGATAGTTTTATTACTTTTCTGACCTAAGACGACTCTAATCGATATTTATAGAGGACGCCTACCTACCGGTACATCCTTACTCCTGGTTTTTAATGGAGTCAGCTTGCTCAATTGCTTTTTTTCTTTCTATGTGTTATTTTGGTTAAATGTGCTTTGTTTTATGAGTCTAGTTTCTCTATCTAGTCTTCATCCTTAGAATATATTCTTTTGATTTCCGCTCGAAATTTGGTTTTCTCCATAAATATGTCTTCTTTAAAAAAATAGGGTGCGTAGAATGTAAACAGTATTTTTTGTGTCGGTTTTTTTTTTTTTTTTTTTTTTTTTCGTATGTACACATGTACTGTCATACAATAAAAATGGGAAAAAAAAGTCGTCATGCTGAACAAATAATGCAGTCACGAACACGTGTTTGTAGAACTGAAACAGTGAAAAAAAAGGAGAAAAAAATACAAAAATATCAACAAATAATACGCAAAATTAAGCTACAAATAATGCATTGCAAAAAGTTTAAGAAATATTAATTTTGAGTGCTTTTGTTGCTTAAATAACAGTTGTTAAGCGATATATTTATATTCCAATATTTTGATATTTATCATGTCATTTGTTTTTTTTTTTTTTCTTTCTCCTTTATTATATAATATCAACTGTACTAAGTCAGAAGTTTTGATATATTGATAATTAATATAGCAACAGTAAAGTAGGAACAGGGATCATACTCATAGTTTGAAAGTGGGGGTAGTTGTCATATCAACTCGTACCGTCTTCGATGCCACAAGTCTTGAATTCTAATTCGTTGATAATTTGAACAATCCACCTTTTCTATTTTAAAATATGTCGAATACATCAACAACAATTGACGATTACTTCAGTTTTAATACACTTTCCTTTGATAAACTGGATTCTTCGTCATTTTCTTCAGTTTATCTGAATTTTTCTGATGTAGATAATAGCTCGTCTGAAATAGATGAAAATCAGTCTGAACTTTGTAAAAAGGATTTTTATGCGTATGGATTTTACATCGTTGGAATAAAACCTATGTTTTTCATAAACACAAGTCTGTCATTTTTAGTGGTTACTCTAAGCAGTATACTGATTTACATTCTCATACGAAAGCCTAATATATCAGCAGTCGATGTATTTCTGGCAGCACTAGGGCTCACAGACGAATTTACCAGTCAATGTATGTGTTTTCCTACTTTCCTCGGATATCTTTAAAGTATGATGCCTATTGATGGAACATGATGTCTACGATGCCAGGAATGGCCTACTTCAGCATAGGGTATCCGTATTGTAAAGCATTTGACTGGATGATGACGACCCTATCTGGCAGTTTCCACACTATGTCCATCATGTTGACATCTGCTCTAGGACTTATGTTTCCATTTCAGTCTAGAATTTATATTAGGACTAAGCTGCATTGGTTATCTGTCTTGTGATTTTTATCGTCTGTCTCGTTGTCTATATACCATACGAACTCGCACTTTTACATTTTTACAAACATTTTTAAAAGCCGATAATGATGTGTGCTGTTATGATCTTGAATTTTATAATCATTACCATAAAATTGCAAAGTTTACAATCATAATGTATTTTGTTTCATTTTCTATCCTTCTTTTATTTTCAATGTATATATGTTTAAAATTGACAATGATGCGAACGAATATTCAAAGTTCGGAATCGCAGATAAATATACAAATGGTGCGCCGATCCGCCATTATTGTAGTAGATATTACATTTATGTTTATGCTTTCTGAATTATCAACTTCATTTGTCACATATCGCTTTCTTTCGATGTTGACATCTGTAATCGAACTTTACCAATGGCAAGAGCTTGCTATTATTGTCGGATTTGCTTCAAACTTTTTTTTATTTACTGGGCAATGAGTGAAAATTTACTAAAGACTTGTATGCTCACATCATTCGTATACTTAGCTTGATAAGACCCAACATTGAACTAAAGATTGGACGATCAAGCAAAACAATGCATTCGTCATCATGTGATTGAATGTCTGACCCTGGAATAACCAACAGAGCGATGCAATCGACGTTGTTTGAGTTAATGACGGATGCCTTGCCGGGCATAATCAACAGAGCGGTGCAATCGACATCGTCTGAGTTAGTGTCGGATGCAAGGATAAGCAACAGAGCGATGCAATCGACATCGTCTAAGTTAGTGTTTGATGCCGGCATAATCAACAGAGCGATGCAATCGACTTCGTCTGAGTTAGTGTCGGATGGCGGGATAAGCAACAAGAGGATGCTTATATCATCATTTGAGTCAGTGCCATATGCACAGCAATCAACAACGCGTTGGAATCGACATGCCCATAGCAATGGTGGCGGTTACTGCCATGTCCACGACGGAAAGCTCACCGCCCTCGGGAACAACTGTAAGGTCAAAAACATGGTCTGCAGCAAACAATCGATTTGAAGAAGAAAAGTTTTAGAAATAAAAATAAAAGATCAAATTACATACGGTTGTAATGTTACTAGATACATGTAGAAGTATTTAACAACCAGCATCTGCCAGTTATGTCACTCATACATGTACGTGTGCCTTCGTCATTTACTGAAAATCAATTCTACCGAGAAGTCAAATTTACTGATCATAGTCATAAATATTGTGTATTCACATTAGTAATGATTCTCTCCCATTTCCATTAACGGAATGGCCCCGTGCAGGTCCGGGTGTGAAAAGGATAGGCCTGTAGCAGCGCTAAGCTTGTCGTAAAAGGCGACTAAATAGTGCTCAGAACCCTAGCCGGAGGCTAGGGCGCTCTGCCCACAGAGCAACTGGGATGTGTGCCCCAGGTGGTGGAATGGGGTATCCCTGGCGTGTTACATACTGGGTTGTCAGGCTATAATACGGAAAACCTGACCGCAAACCATAGTGATGCACCGTGTTGGGAAAGATGCCACGTTCCTCGCACGTTAAAGAACCCTACTGTGGTATTCTCCCGGAGTAGGAACCATAGGGCTCCGCCACAGGAGGCTTAATTGCCCGACCCTACCCACCTCTCCCTATTTCAAGTGGCAATCAAAATTTGTCGACCCCATTGTCCTTGTGTCCCATCCCTTTTTCATTTCATCATCATTTCATGTTCATTTTATCATCAATTTCATGTTCATCGTCTGAATATAGCTGAAATATTGCTGCTCGGACGTTAAACCCCAACAAACAAACAAACAATTCTCGGAATGACATTCTTCATCAAAGTAAATTGACCAATAACAGTTATTTTTTTATTTAAAAGTGAGTACCTTTCTATCACAGCCGCTCTGTGACTATAATGTATATACAGTTTACATCTGGATGCTTCAATATAGTACAACCAAGCCGATTGGCTAACATTTAATATGTTAGTTCAATCCGTCCTATAAAAAGAAAACTTGGTCCTGTTATGTGTTGTAATTTGTTTGAATCCGATTTATAAGATCTAAATTTCAAGAAAGAAAGGTCAAATGTTTTCCTTATTACCTGTTTTAAATTCATTTAGTGGATTGAAATTTCATTTTTCTTTCCTAGTCGTATGAATGAGGATGACAGACGACGAGTCAAGGCGAGTCGTATTATTCTTCTAAGTTTCAAGTTGGACGAGAACCCATGGTAGCGGGAGGGGATCATACAGGAGAAATCGCCCGGGAATAAAGTCGAGCGAACATACGATACCAGAGTATTGCTGCCACAGCTCACCATTAAAGCAACTTATATACTATGCCTTTGAGAGTCAACATCCCGGCTGTGGCGCAGACTAGAATCCCTGGACTGTGAACATGTACATGTACCTCAGATGTCAGTTTCCACATATTTAAACGGCCCTTTTAAGAGCCATCTAGATATCTCAAAACGATTCTTAGTTTGATAGTTGAATTAAGATTTAATAATACAAATTAAGAAAATAAAAACAAAAACAAAAACAAAAATCCCTGCCCCTCATATTATTACCCACCTATACATGTACATGTAGTCAGAATAGCATATTTACTGATTTTCTACAAAAAAAGTCTACTTCTAAAGTTCTTTGAATACATGTATACATGTATATAGAAAGTGACAGCTTTCAAAGTGTAACATTGTGTGCTACAAGTATTTCCTACGTTTGTATTAAGTCAAAGCAATTCAAACGCCAATTGATCTTTTCATTTTCTTTCATGATCATTTGTTAATACAACAAAAGGTATAAGCATCTACATGTATAAACAATGAAACAACGTGTCTGCGTATATAACCGTAAGGTGTTGTGAGCACTGCTCACCCCCTATCCCCTATAAGTATTTTGACTGAAAGACTTGTCCATTTGCTAAAATCTCTGTCAGTTACCCGAAACGTTGATGATTTATCTTCATTAGCATCGCTTCGTTACTGTTTTAATATGGAAAGTCGCAGACGATAGTGAATTAAATGACTGCACGTGCAATACATGAACTTAGTGATTTGATATGCACCATGCACAACTTGTAGGTCAAATAAACTCCAACTTGACCGATTAAAACCTTCTTCCATGTAATGCCAATATGGTTAGAACTACATGTACATGCATATCTGTTCGACTGTCCCACGTTTTGGTCACTATTGTACCTGTATCTGACGAAGGTTAAACCAGAAAATCGCTAATGTGCTATTAAATAGAATATATTAATCAATCGTATACAACGGCGTAAGAGAAGCGAAAACATGCGCCCTCGCGCATTTTCCTGTATCTATATCTACTAGATTACATTGCATACATGTAAATGCACGAAAAGGAAATGTGAGAAAATGGAGTTTTGATGTAAGAATTCTGTTTATTTCATTAAAAAATACAGATAGTGTTTACATGTAAGGGAGAAAGAAGAAAGACCCTACCTGATGTTTTTTTTTCAAAAGGTACATGTAAGTGACAAAATTTGTAGATATTAATTAAATGATTTAATTTCAGAAATAACATGGTTTCTGATTGGATAAAAAATTTTGTTTATCATCTCCTAGACCAAATTTTGTAATGATTGTCACGTCATCAAACTATTTTAATGATTTACTTGTTAAATTTTGGTACTAAAATTAAATCATGAGGGATGACTGTTGTGTTTTTCGGTCTGTTTGAAATAATCTCAGTGCCCGTGATGCATAATGTAAAATAACCTGCTATGCAGATTATTCAATGTACAGCACGTGATTGAGGTTATTTCTTCATAGACCAAAAAATACGACAGTCATTCCTTAAGAGTGATTCCATGTAACCACCAAAGAATCCACAAATTAATGAGAAATGGCATCTCTCAGAAATTTCTCATTTTCCTATTAAATATTCCCCTTGGAATAGTAAATACTTTGAGCAGTATAATGATTTTTAAAAATATATTATGTTACCATAGCAACAATATTATGGTTTTTCCATTTGTATTGGCAAAATTTACAGAAAAAACACAATTTTTGCAATATCTCATTACTTTATTCTGTTCAAATAGCTAAATGAATCATTAAAATGATTATTTCAATGAAAACATATATGTTTAAATATAAAATGTATGATCATTGACAGTGCTCATAATTATAAAAATTATTAAAATAGGCAAAGTCTAAAAACAGGAATTTCTTAATTATGCATTTTACGATTTTTTGCTGAAATTGCAACTTTTAAAAGTTTCACCTACAAAAAATGCGACTGAGAAAAATCTGGAAATTAATGTCAAATATAAAGTTGGTCCTATAGATCAAAATGCTAAAACTACTTACGAGTTCCAACAGGAAGAACAATGTCGTTGTTATCTCGAATGGTGGCAACATTTTCAAACGTCAAAATTCTGTCCCTTTTCCATTTAGATCGTTCCGTTGGTAAAATACTACATGCAGATGCAACATTAGCTTCAGGATGTGTGTTTAGATGCTGGGGTATTTCGCAATATGACCTTCTGCTTCGCTTATTATTTCTTTGCAAGATATTTGCAAAATGTGAAGCACAAATTTTCCAGTGACTTTCAAACAAGTTTTCAGGCAAAAGTCCACATTCAGTAAATATTATTTTAATGTCTTCCTCAGAATGCCTTTTCAATTGAACAAAATTCCCTGAACACACTACAGAATCAATAAGATATTTAAAATTACAAGTCATTCTTTTTTGTAAACAAACATCTTCTTCAAAAAGCAGACGACTTTTTATAGTCTCCTTTTTAGAGAGTGAACTAGATGAAAAGAAAGATAACTCTAATTTGAAACCTATGACTAGGCAATAAACATAGGATAAGATATATACAAATTCTGTACTCTAAAATGTTAGAAAAGTACATTCTTTATTAAATCAGTCCATAAATGTGAGAAAGGGGTCAGTTTAGGGTTAAGTTGTGCTTTTTGGCATTTTCCAGAGATAAGCAGCATGCCAATGGTGTCACACTATACCATCTGATTTTTTGCAATATCTTTTTTATTTTAAAAATACCCATTCTGATTTTTTAAGATTACTTTTAAAACATATTAAATATTGTAAAAACAAGATATCAGAATTTCCTTCTTTGCATTTTGAAATAAAACATGTCTCAACTTAGTGTCATTTCGACTCTAAATGACATTGAAAGTGATACAAAGACAGTCTTAATAAAGAAATGTAAATTAATAAATCGATTGTATTCCTTTAGTTACTTAGTTAATTATATCAAGATCATAATAGAATATAAAAAATGGCAGATAAACAGATTTGGATGTTTTTTTTTATTGAACAATACAGATATAACAAATTTCACAAAATCTTTGAAGACCATACAGAATTAATGCCGTTGCTATGGTGACACGATTTTTTTATAGCAATGCATACCATTTTTTAAATATTTATATGATACACTATCATTGTGCAATACTTAATTCCAAACTTGTAATGTACCATTTCTGCTTAATTTTGATGGTTACATAGAATAGCTCTTCAATGTTTCCTTTACATATTTCGCACTGACTGACCGATATGAAGTTTAATTCGATCTTAAAGATGAGATACAAGGAAAGCAATTGGAGTTTGGATTTGTGAGAGATTAGAGTTACGTCCCTTTGTATGTTTGTTTGTTTGTTTGTTGGGGTTTAACGTCCGAGCAGCAATATTTCAGCTATATTCAGACGATGAACATGAAAAGGATGATAAAATGAACATGAAATGATGATGAAATGAAAAGGGATGGGACACAAGGACAATGGGGTCGACAAATTTTGATTGCCACTGGAAATAGGGAGAGGTGGGTAGGGTCGGGCAATTTAGCCTCCTGTGGCGGAGCCCTATGGTTCCTACTCCGGGAGAATACCACAGCAAGGTTCTTTAACGTGCGAGGAACGTGGCATCTTTCCCAACACGGTGCACCACTATGGTTTGCGGTCAGGTTTTCCGTATTATGGCCTGACAACCCCAGCATGTAACACGCCAGGGGTACCCCATTTAACCACCTGAGGCACACATCCCAGTTGCTCTGTGGGCACAGCGCCCTAGCCCCCGGCTAGGGTTCTGAGCACTATTTAGTCGCCTTTTACGACAAGCTTAGCGCTGCTGCAGGCCTATTCTTTTAACACCCGGGCCTGCACGGGGCAAATTTTGAATTAAAACCACCCATGTGTTATCAATCAGGGAATGTGATATTTTTTTTCGAAATCAAAAGAATGTAATCCAGGGATAATTAAAGATTAGACATGGAAAACAGACAAACACAACAAAGAACACAAAATAACTAAAATAATACAAAGTAACAAAAGTATGAGCAACTCGGACTTCACTAAAAAGTGGGAACATGGACCAGGCGCACCGGTATGGCAAGCGTCCTCTGCTTTTCTAGAAACGCCCGAGTTGCTCTTAAAAGACAAGTCCGAGTAGACGAAAGAAAAACTATGTCACATTGAACAAATCAGTTTTCATTGTGCAGATGGACACACCGTAGCGATCCACGAGTTCATGATGCCGACCATTAAACTGTAGTGATGACTTTAATCTATAGCAACATAATCCTGTTCCAGAAGCCTATATTGTAAGAAGTCCAAGCGCGATACGGCAAATTCTGGCATAAAGTTTGAGTTGTAATATGAAAACTCTATACGCAGGTGCTGAAGGGATGTTGCAAATATGTTTAACAACACCAGGAGATGGTAAAATTTAAATTGAATATTTCGGATAACTGATATCCTTCTTCAGCATAAAACTCATAAAACTATATGAGCAAAAAACTCACAAAACTTAACGAGAATAAAAACCACAAAGTTCAAGATATATATATACCAAAAAAGCACCGTATATTCGTTTGTTTTTTTTTTCTTCACCCGAAATAACTTTAACAAAGGCAGTGTCTGAATTTTATATGGACTGGTACTCAAATTCTTGACAACAGCTTTGATTATCAAAATTTGAGAAAAAAATGTTCCTGATTACATGTCAATTAAAGTGGTTTTTTATCATATTTGTCCATTTAAGCTAAAAGAAATATTTTTTTTTATTTTGTATACTTTCTACATTTGCCCTATTAAGCATATAAGATTTAAGCAGAAATAAAACTTCTTTTTGGGGGCACCTACAGAACTATACAACTTGAATGACATTTTTTTTTTTAATTGCGTTTTGAAACATGTGAAAATATTGATGACATTTATCCTAACATAGTACATTGTCCATC
This sequence comes from Perna viridis, assembly GCA_037379345.1. Lineage (NCBI taxonomy): Eukaryota > Metazoa > Mollusca > Bivalvia > Mytilida > Mytilidae > Perna > Perna viridis. The sequence goes on along the minus strand of CM074522.1, from coordinate 36,293,820 downwards.
ATACCCTTATAATGTGTGTGTGTGTGTGTGTGTGAAGAAGAGCGTTTTCTGGCTCATTTCGCAACATAGTTCATCTGGATTTCGAATAGGCTTCATTTACATTGTTATGTTTGTGATCAATCTAACCAAATGTAGAGACTAAAAGGAATAATGATAGGTATTAATTAAATTGCATTTATAATATTGTTACGTATGTGTCTTTTAAACCTTTATCCTTATTTCCGACCCACATTTCAATAACGTTCAAAGGTCAAAATTTGATCAAAATACTAACGTTTAATGCATCGATTATATATCACAATAAATATGAGCAACGACACATTTTTCAGGGATATTAATTTACAATGAAGGGCATATAATTGAACAATTCAATTTTAGTGTGTTTTTTTTTTATTAATTTTTAAAGATGTTTTTAAATTGCCACAATATATTGCTGTCGTACTATGTTTGAAAAGTTAAACAATACTAGAATAGATTTCGTCATAATTACGAACCACTTCTTTGAAAAAAGTAATCTAAGAGTGCACGATGTTTTTAATTATTTCTCCGTTATATTTAACCCACAGAGCTCATTGAAACAAATCCGTCTCTGGAATGAAGAAACGGTCATATCTAGACCTGAACCGAGTCTAATATAGTCTTAACTTGATAAATCCATTCAATCATACAGTGTCTTTGAAATTGATGATGCCACAAATAGAATTTTCACAGACCTATTTAAGTTTAATTTTTTTTTTTTAAATCTCGATCTAAGATGGTTTGTGGACCCTGCTCAGAACTTTTATTGTGAATGAATGCTTTGTGTAAGACAATGATTAAAATGTTCCAGTATATGATTGTAGAATTTTGCTGAAGAAAACTAAACGAATTTTAAATGAAATGTTCTCGATTAGGGAGTAATATAGGACGAAGTCCTCATAATGTTATTCAATGCAAAATAAAGTGATAGCCTAGCTTGAAAGCACACAGAGTCTGACTTCAGTCTAACAGGAACTTACGGCCATTGGAACTTTTCATACAGAGCAAGACAGCTTGGTATCTTCTTCACAAAATGCAGTTATTATAATGGTCTTCAATAATTACTGAAATTGAGAAACTTCTTTCGTTTCCGATATGCCACAAGAGTAGGCTTTTCTCGCTTTAGCCGGAAAGTCCGAGGTACGAAGATTAAGTAATACCGATCTTACATATTAGATAAAAAAAAGTGTCAAGAAAGGAGAAGAATCGTCAAGGTGTCCAAAAAAAGCGACAAAAGGCGAAAATAGCAAGAAGATTTTTAAATGTGTTCAACAGGTTACACCTGCCTCATATTACAACTATAAAAATTTCTACTGTATTTCCTTCTTTTAAAGGCACTCTATATATCTAGAAAATATCTGTGATTATCAAACCTTGTTTTTGATCGATGAAGACAATCCCGGAAACTTTAAAATTCGAAAAGACAAAATGAACAACGGATGGTCATTTAAATGACATTGGGAAGTTGTAGGTGTCAATTACAATGACAACGGTGATAAAACGCGTGTTAACATGATAGATTGACAGCTTCAACTAATCACTTATAGTTATCTGATAACAGATAAATACACAGCCTAAGGCTTCTTTTTTTCATTTTCAATTCCAATTCTTTTTTTAAATATTTAATTGCAACGTCGTCTATGGTTTTATTTCCCTTATTATTATTATTATTATTATTATTATTATTATTATTATTATGAGGAGGAGGAGGAGGAGGCCGTTTGTAACCTGTAAGAGGACGAAGTGGAATGTATTAATGGTCCACTGGTATTATTATTATTATTATTATTATTATTAAGAGGTAGGTGTAACCTGTGAGAGGACGAAGTTGAAAATATTGATACTTTAAAAAATAAAAGACCTAATGCCTTTTACAATTTAACACCAACACGGCTTAATTTTTTCTCCATAATTTAAGACAATTTTAGAACGCAAGCTACCATCATTTACCCTTGGAAACCTGACTTCCTGTCAGACTCAGTGCTTCTGAGGTCAACGGTTGAAATCTTATTGATTACTATTATGTGGACTTCGTCCTCTATTATTATAGGATAAATGAAGTTTATTGCAAAACTGTTGTTTAAAAAAGTCACTTCACCATAAGAATTAGCCACTTTCACAATTGAAAATGACATGTAACAGAATATTTCATTACAATTTAGCAAAACTCTCACGTTATAGCGTATTTTATGGTAAACAAATCTGATAAATACATGTAATATACATAGCTTTAGGAATGTAAAGAAAAATGATTAGTCAGCTGTTATACAAAGTCTCCTTGTAGAAAGTGCAAGATAGAAAAACAACATTCAATGATATACATTAAAGGCATATTATGTTCTTCTTCATATATGCTCGAATATGAAATAAAAATTATATATTAGAAATAACCAATGAGGAGATAGGCGGATAATCGCAATATTTATTCATTGATTTTGGAGTTGACCAACATGCATCGTTAATTACACAATGTATCAGTACTGCTTATTGTAGAAATCTCTTGAATTTGGGTGAGAAATCTTTTACCAAATGAAATTGATGTGATTTTCAATTTCATATATTTCAGGTTTCCTAATAGTAAATCGTCAAGATATGATAAAAGAAGTTTCTCTAAATAAAAATTAAGGTGGCATTTCCTTTATAAAGTTCTAAAGACCCAATCTGCTTTCAAAATTTCTCTTTGACAAGTGTTTTTTTTTAAATGCATAAGTACCCATGTGCATGTTAAACACTTCAGAACAGCTTATATCACTTGGGTGGATCCATGGTTTCAGGTTGGGTCCATAGAATCCATTGAAAGCGAAGTGATGCAAGAAAATGTTTGGAGATTGAATTTATGCAATTTTAGTGGGTACGCCGTTTGCCTCCCCTATGAATCCGTGCCTGTATTATAATCTGTTTTATACTTAAACGGTTTCACCTTCGCTCTGGAATAGATGAAAATTGAAGTTCGTTTCTGTCTGCAAAATAATACTATCCCCCAACCCCGTCCCGCAAACCGTTCTGAACATTTTTGGTTTAATAGTCTCAAAAGAGTTGCGCTGACAAGGTAATTTATGAGAATTTTTGGCAAATTGCTAAGTTCAAAGGGGCACAACTCCTAAAAAAAGATTAGGGGTCAAAATTTCCTGGTAATATGCACAACTACATATGATGTTCTTGTTACATACCAAGTTTCGTAAAATTCGGTTCGGTTAGTTTGAGAGGAGTAGCGCTGACAAACTTTGTGACGGACAGACGGAACGACGGACAAGCCAAAAACAATATATAAAGTGGAGGGAGACATAAGTATTACTGCATAACTGATCGTATTCAACCAACATATATAAAATATGACGCATTTAATTAGGCTTTATGTAGGAAACGTATTTTGGACGCTTACAGCATTGGGGGTATTCAAAATACACCACAAAAAAATCTGGACATTCCGTTAAAATTGCATAATAAATGCAATGATCATAAACTAGCCAGTATTACTACTTTCACTCGGACTAAAACATTGTGAATGAAACTCGGTTACCATAAATAAGAGTATCACATCATTCCACTTAAAACAGGTTACGTCCTAATGCCAACAGCTTCTTTTTCAATCCTTAACTATATTACGATATTTTTATCAAAATTGCAAAAAAGATATATCCGCGAGTAATAGGAGTATGTCTAGATAGGCATTTTAAAAATAGAAATACTTGAGAAGTGGTGGATACTGAAATTCCGAAAAAAGGGGGTGTGTTGCATTGCCTTAAGAGGAGGGGGGTCAAATTAATTCCAGTTTTTACTGCCCTCTTAGACTCGCTTAAGATGCTGAAAATGCACGTGAAACATCGTTACAAATCATTAATTAATTTAATGAAGAATATTGTTATAAACATACAAACACTGTTGCTAAGACCGATTTCAATTTTAAAATACAATCAATATATTAAGACAAGTGACTGTACCATAAGTACATACTGCATAGTTGTAGTTTGCAGCAAGATCAAGCAAAAAGACAGATTTTTTTTTATTAATTCGTGAAATTCCTTACCCTACCGATGCACCTGGTCCATGCTCCCAGTCTTTAATGGAGTTCGGGTTTCTCATTCACTTTTTACATTTTCATTTATTTTTTGTCTGTTTGTTTATATTTTGTTTTGTTTGTTTTGTTTTTTTTTGTTTTTTGTTTTTTGTTTTTTTTTCTTGCTTTTTTGTTTTATTTCATGTTCATTGTTGTCTATTTTCTTTATCTAGTCGCTATACATGGGTTATGTTCTATTAATTACCGTTCGAATCCTGGGTCTCTTGATTTACATTTCGCTCAATATTAGACATGTAAGAATTAAACCGCCGCCAAAGATGAAATAAATAAATAAACGGTGAGTATACAGGGAACCTGATATTGTGTTCCGCAAAGAAAATACATCAAAGACATTTTTGTAAATATAGAAAAATATATGTGAATTAATTAGGATCGGTTTAATTGAAAGGCATTTTGGTATGATGACACTCAAAGCCTAAATCGGCACGGTTTTATAACTTGACGTTTCATAACACACCGGCATAGCAAAAAATTATTCCTCTAAAAGTAAGATTACTCAATACATAAAGTTTATCCTGATCAAACTCGTGGTGATTGATCAGTTTTGACGATCTTGTGACGACATGTTTTCGCCGACGGGTTGGAACTGACTAAATTCCGTGGGCAAAACTTGTCACTTCCGTACGATTTTGAATAAGTTGCGTTCGAAATAAAGGTACTGTCACTTGGGACAATATCTTGACACCGAACAAGACACAACTTTGAAACTTAAAAGCAGGACACAACTTTAGAAAAGACATCAAGGAATAACTACAAACTTTTTTTACACGTGCATGAAGGATGGATACAAATATGTGGAAATATTATAGCATTTTCGTTTTCGGTAAGTATTACTTTTGATTTCAAGAATATTGTCGTCGGTTTTATAAAATACTATTAATTCGTATTTTGATAAAATATCTGTTTTTAAGTCATGTTTCAAAATAACGTAGTCATTTTTTTCTCCAAAATCGTTGTACTCTGTACATTCGAACTAGGTCGTTACTGATAAACGATTCTATGAATTAAAAAATTCAAATCACGAAAACCAGAATTTTAAACAAGTATCAAATTTGTCTTTTCTATGAAGCTTATAAACACGATGTACACGATGCATTATTTCCCTTGTGTAATATCTTTCCCTTGACTTCAAATTTTCAAATGATTTTTGAACATATACATGTAGAAATGAGAAACTCTAGACGATTCAATGTATCGTGAGTGCCAGTTCCACTGAGGATGTACGGGGGTGGGGGTGAACCTAGTTTTTGTTAACTTTGGGCAATTTTATTTTAAAATTGACCAATAATTGCCTGAAATACCCTTCTCTATATCCCCTTCTCATCTTCGTCCATGGATCCTTCACTGAGCGTTACTTATTTTTTTTTTTTTTTTTTTGGATCCCATATATTATCACATTCAATGAAGGAATACCTTTAGAGCTTTAATTTAACCACCAATTCATTGAAATGCCTGTAGCAAGTCAGTTCCATTGCGGTACCAGCTTCTCCGTGATCTAGTATCTGTTATGTCACGTTTAATTTAGACTTGATGCGATTATATATCGAATTTGAGTTCGGTAGTTTTGTTGTAACTCTTTTTTCATATACATATATTTGGCAACATCCTTTTGTATGCATAAAGGTTTATAAACATGCAAAGAATACACAATCTAACATTGGCATACCATAAAAAGTGGTCTCCTATTTCTTACTGTTTTATTTCTAATTTCGCAGCCTTTTCCTATGAATCTCTATATCACAATCGCATCAGGTTTGATATACATTTTATTTTACATGTATCATGTCTTTTAATTAAAAATAGACATGTATTCCAAGGTGTAGTAATGCTTGACAAAGGTCATCAGTGCCACATTGACTCATTTAATTATTCGTTAAATTGTAGGAAAGAATAAGAATCGTTAATATTGCATTATTTACTACTACATGTATTTATCGAAATGTACAATTTGCAGACATTCTCATTTCGTAGACATTCTATAACGGTACATGGGTCGGACTTCCTCAACATATGCCCTCGAGCAATATTGATGTGTATTGAGACGTTTGTATCTGTCAAAATTAACATGTCTTATTTTTATTGGTTCTAACGGTTTTCTTCAAAACACGTCACATTGGCACCTGTGATTCGGGTATTCGGTTGTTTTCCAAATTAAACTCATCCCATGTTATGTTCTTGTGGTCACGTATTGGAAGTCGCCGTTAAAAAAAAACAACAGTGATTCACTCATCGACATCAACTTTTATGCTAACTATGTCAATGTGGTTGTGGTTCTTTGGTCAATGATAATTTAGTTGTATAAGTGCGTTTTTGGCCGCAAATAAACAAAATAATACCAAGAAAATATTTTGCTAAGAATTAGTGCGTTCGATAGAACTGTAAAATACACAAGTAAAACAATGACCAATGAGGCAATTTTAATTGGAAAATATAACTTTGTCTTCAGTCAGATATTTGATTAGTTTTTTGCCTTTTGACGAAAATACCTATTATGCATATAAGAAACAGAGAGATTTGTAGGGATGTAAGCATGTGATTGAAACAGTAAGATCACGATGTGGTGGCGCGCCCAGAGGGAGAGGTGGTCCAGAAAAAAGGAACACAGGCTCTTATTGATCAATTTTCATTCAAAAATATACAAAATTGACAACATATTCCAATAAAAGGGATGAACTGTGGTGACATATAATTTCGAAGATGTTTCTTCCCGGAATAAAGCTGTAGCCCGGGAGTTTGAATTGTTGAACAATATGAACAAACTTTTAATTAGTCAGCTCTCAGTGCTAGTCATATTTTATTTCTTGCTTATTTCTGATGCCTTTTTTGTCCAGGTTCGATACTTGCCATCACGCATGCCCAACAGAACCAGTTTAATTCCAAGTGTTTAGCTGGATTCGATAAAGCTTTTCGACAATGTTTCCTTACCAATGGCGGTTTCCAATTAGATTCCGTGTTCTCAATTATAACGAATGGATCGAGTGGACCTCTGCCGCAGGGGACTAATAAAGACCAATTAGTAAAACAAATTTGCAGGTACGTGATATTCAATTTAAAACTTATAGATGGCTTGATCATGTCATATTGATATGCGAGATTGAATAAAAATCTAAAATTTAAAAAAAATCATATTTCATTTTAAGCGGTTTTCATACGTACCTATCATTTTGAAACGATGTCATAATGTAATATTTGTTTCTCCTGATGTCCAATCAGTACAAACAAATAGTACATATGACATAAAGCATTAGAATTGATTGAGATTATTCAGAATGTCACCTTTGTTTACAAAGTACAAATCAACGTACATATCATACAAATAAAGGTGAAGGCAGTAATTTTCTCGTCTTATAAAGGACTTACCATAAATCATTGTTCGAAACGCAGTGCAAGTACTGAAAAGGTCAATACAAATTGAATTCTTTATAAAGTGTATTCTACCTATTGGTTTTCACTACAGATCAGTGTAGACCCTCGTACTCCACAAAATTGAAGTTTCTGTTATAGATATTTTTTTACCTTTTTACATCACAGATCAACCCATTTCATTTTTTTCTTAATTCATGAATGGCATCCTTTAAATTTTATTTTACAGTAAGTTGGACCCAATAGGAAAATGTGTTGGCCCCATTCCAGGGACCCTCACCAACCTGAACTGTCAAGACAGAGAGAACCAGATGATGCAGAATACATTACAGAGCACTGGACGTGCATTGGGAGGACTTTGTGGAGGACAAGATGGTATGCCAGAATTATTTCGATACTTTCCACTTTTCTTTTAACACATATTTAATTTATCAGGAATTGCAAAGTAGACACGGTTGGTTTTCATTTTGGAAATTCCCTACCTCTGAATCTTATTTTTTCATGAAGAGCCCAAGCTTATTTCACTTTTATAGGTTTTAAAAAGATAAAAATTTAGCACACTATTATAACAGTAACACAGTGATGATGAGACGTATACAAAGGGGAATAATCCTTGACCTTGAGCGTATTCTTACTTGCCTTGAACATTCATGATAGTATTTTATTTGCAGTTTTTCTGAAATCATTGTATTCAGTGTATTCAAAGTCCTTTTGTCGATAATGTTTTGCAATTGTAAGTAAGATTATTTGAAAAATATTTCAATTCTTAAAATTTCAGGTCCTAAGCAATGTTTTGTTAAAAATTGAAAAAAAAAAACGTTATATTGGTTCATTAACTTCATGGTATCCTACACCCCAAAAAGACTAATTCTTCATTCCTTAGAAACTCTCCGTGCTGAGTTGGGCTTCCTGTTTAGATATTTTTGGTAAAACGCGCTTCTTTATTTTCGAGCTATCCTATGTATTTGCAGTTTATAGAAGGTTACATCTTACAATACGTTTACAGTCTTACAAATTTTGTAATATTCTTTTGTATTTACGATCACTCCCAAACTTAATACTTGACGATGTATCCGTTTTTGGGTCCTTCTTTTAATTTCATACCTGCATTTTAGTAACTTTGTAATTTTTCTATTTATTTAGCTGAGGAGATGCCACCTTGTCTTGGAAAGTTCGATAAAAAATTCAGAGAGTGTATGAGTCAAAAGAATATTGTACCAGAAAATTTCTTCAAACTGTTGTCAAATATCACAGATGGAACTGGGATGAACATGGCACAACTGAAGAACTACACATGCGGGTAAGACAAAGTATACATGTACAATGTCATTGATGTTGTGAGAATAAGTTGAGTGATTTCATTTAAGAATTGAATGTTTCATTTTTGATAATTCATCGGCTTGTAAAAGCATTGACAGGTAGAACATTTTTACATGAAGCGCTGGCTTACTAAAAGTATTTTCTTATTAATTACATTTTGTGTAATACTCTTATTTTATTTCTTTTCTATTTTTAGAAGTGTATACAAAATAGGCGATACGCAATGATCAATAAAAGTAGTCCACTTTTTGGTAAATTTAAAACATGTTCTCCATTTTTGTACAAATTTACTATATCGGTTCTTCATTGCTAAAGTCATCGATCTCATCGAGTTTTCTCGTTTCCTTCCTCTTTTCTCCTTTCTATCGAGGACTACATGTTGCGTTGTTTTCATTGTCTTCACCATCTTCTCTTGACTTCTTACAGCGCCAGCACCCAGCAGACCATTGTCCAGTGCGCTTCCGGTGCTCTGCAGGAATTGACTACCAAAAAAGAGTGTACACAACAGGAGTCGTTCATGGTCGGTCAGACGCTACAGAATATGATGGCTACATACCAAAGCATATGTACGTAGTTAAGAATAATATTACTATTGTCAATTTACAGGGGAATGGGGAGTATCATTAAGTGAGCTTTCCTTTGTTTTTATCATTTTTCAATTTGTTGAAGTTTTTTTTAGTGTCTTGATGGTACAATTATATTTTTTTTTCAACTTTTGCCAACCTGAGTTAATTCGTAATGCCTTATGTTGAATCATTTCGCAAAATCAAAGACCTTCAAGAATATTATACTTTTTGTTTATTTTAAAGGTACAGGTAAACCATTGATTGGACCGGCTGGACCACAATCTGCATGTTTACAGAAGTTCGAGAATGATTTAAACCAATGTTCTGTTGACGAAATGAAAATCCCAGTCCCTGAACTTATGATGCTATTGACCAAAGGACAGGTCCCAAAAGGCCAAGATATGTCACAGCTTAACGAAACCATTTGCAAGTGAGTTGAAAATTGGTTAGTCTGTGAGCATTGTAATTGAAATAATTGTATTTTTGAGGTATATTTTCACAATGCTCTGATTAACATGTGACTTAAAAAAAAATAGACCAAATGAAAGATACAATTAGGTAGGAAATATTATTTGTTTCGAATTGGGCAAAAAATAACTACACATTATGTTTGAAAACATCAAAGCCGTATGACTGAAATTGTTAGCTAAGTAACAAAGCAACAAATTTAAGCAATTTTCATATGTTATAAAATAAAGATTTAGAACGAAAATGCAAAACTATTTCTTCTTTTTTTATTTTATTGCCAGAAATTTCCAGAAGTTTGAGTTGTGTGGCAAAAATGCCGTAGCTAACAGTGGATGTAAGGACAGAGATTTGTTGATCACTGAAGGAACATTTGCCAACATGGTCATAACTGTCGGTTCTTACTGCCACGATACAAGTGGTAAGTTTTTTTTTTTCTATACATTGGCCGAATTGTCGTAGGGGCGAACTGTCCTGTTCAAATTTCTTTGCTACAAAAACATTTAATTGCTATTTGCGTCTATTAATTTTAGATCATTTTTTTTTTTTTTTTTTTTTTTTTTTTTTTTTGTATTTAATGTACTATTACTACCAATAATTTTAATTGATTTATTATATACATTATATATTAGATGTATGTACACCAATTTATAATTTCAACTTCATCTCACAGTTCCAGGCGCCTGTATGCTAACTCTCCAACAACAGTTTAAAAAATGTTTTGCCGAAAATGGAGTTGATGCTAAGAAATATTTCGCTAGTGTATCTCAGCACAAAGGAGCTCTGCTGGGTACATCCGCTGCTGAAGCCGAAGAATACTGCAGGTAATTATTGATATACTATTAGACCATATGTACTTGAATAAATATGTGTTTCCCGCCAAAAAGAATGTATTTTGTACTTTACCTTCGGTCTCATCAATTAAGTACCATTATACCATATGTACTTGAATAAATGTGTGTTTCCCGCCAAAAAAAAATGTATTTTGTACTTTACCTTCGATCCCGTCAATTAAGTACCATTATGTGGAAGAATTAGCCAATGGGTTGCAAATCAATTTTCTCAATTTGGTATTTTGCCTCAAATATATTCAATGCATCTAGATAACAACGAAATAGATACATGAACTTAAAGTTATCGTTAAGCATCAGTGACGTAGATATTTTTTTTACTGCTGATAAAGGAAAAAAAGTGCAGGAAAATTGTCCTGTCATTTTCAACTTGATTTGACCAATATCTTAGAAAGGCAAACTTTACAAACACATTGATGGTTATTTCTAGATGTTATAAAGTCGTTCTAGATGTTATAAAGTGTAAATACTGGAATAAAGCCATACAATCTCTGCTTTTTTTTCATTCATAAGTCACACCTTATACACATTTTACCTGATTCTTAGAAATAGAAGTACTTAAATGTCATGTTTGGTGTACATATTTTTTTTGTCTTAAAATACTTTTATTAATATACATATATTTCTATATATTTTTTTTCATTTGATTATGTGATACATTTTTTATTAGATAAACAATAGTCATCGTCCAAAAAATAAGGATTGTGTTTCTTTATTTTTCCAGTAAGAGACATGACCTTTACATCTGTATGACCAAGGTAATTCATCAATGTCCAGGAGCAGAACAAACCATGTCTATGACGGGATTTGATTTGGCAGCCATGGAACGTGCCGTTGGAATGCTCTGTGAAGATATCCCAGGTAATAAACGTGCATGGTAGGATTCAGTCCCTTGGAGAGTTAATTAACACCCACTTTTGTGACGTCAGTGGTTGTAGTTTTCATATAAAATTGGAATTCCTGTTCCAGGTCAAATGAATCTAGGCTTTTTATTGATATTGATGGAGATGGAGCCTGGTTTATCGAAATTATAGCAAAACCCTAGGTAAAAGGTTTAATCTCGATTATCCAAACGCTTATCCGTTTGGTTAAAACTATCTCCCTTTTTGTCATCATCAGTATGTGTAACTGTTGAAAAGTTAAAAGGCTGACATTGGTGATTGCAACTATGCCAGTGTCTATTTGAAATCATTTAAGCTCCCATCGTCATAATATCTACTTTTCCTATTAATCTAACATCTGTTATAGCATCTACGCCGAATTAAAGCAGACTGTATCATAAAGACAATTGCTGTTCTAGAAAATGTCCTGTCTTCGAAACACCGGTCATCAATCTATTTCATTGATTTTTTTTTTTTTTTTGCAAATCATCCCCATTAGCTGTTTTTCAACGAGGACATTTGTGGCATAACCACAGCTTCTCTATCCTACGTCAATCGCAAACAACTGATAAAATCATTTCTGATTAATTTGATATTAGATATTTATATGTGTTAATTATTGTAATTAATTACTGGGTCATTAGTGTTTACTAGTAATAAAAAGAGTCGGTCATCGTTGTTTATTAGTAATATTATAAGCGGAAATCGATGTAGATGATAGAGCAAAGTCTTCATATGGTGTCAATTACGTTTACATTATTGCTCTAAATTTAAACCAGAAATATGCGTAGTTCACATAATGTCAGAAAAAAGTATCAATGCATCAAAACAGACAAAAATTAAGATATCAGGCCCCAGTGCCACGAAACTTGAAAAAATACTTTCAAAACGGTTTGTGATGTCATCAATTTCAAAACATTTAATTGACGTTACCATGGAAGTTAAGAATATTCTCATACTTAAGTATTCTCAAGTTTTGTTGCGCTGGGGATAGGAGACATAGCATTGATTCGAACGTTACTTCCATAAATATAACGTAATAGAAATAAAGTAGCTATATTAACCATGATATGTATTTCAGAGTATCTTGCTGGCTTGAAGTGTTTCGAAAAACCAAATGAAAACTCCAATAAGTGTATGAGTGACATGGCCAAAGGCATCACAAGTATTTCTGCAAAACAGATGAAAAATGGTCTTTCTATGGAGGGATTTTTCAACGATTTCTGCAAGTATGTTGCTTACATTATCCCTTTTTTTCTTGTGCATTTTTTCTTAATGTTATATTAATTTTCTTTAAGCTGTACTAGTGTATTAGAGGTGTACACTATCTTCTATGTATTATTCCACTTATCTACTGGATTACAGGCCCATTGCAGTACGACTATTTAAGACAAACTTGTACAATTTGGACTATTTTTTTTTTCAAAATGATACTTTATTCGTACGTTGAATAATTGACGATCTTATAGCTTCCTTTTCTCGTTAATAAGTATTTCTATACACATAAGTACCCCAACTTCCCCTTTGGACAAAGGATAACAAATATTTGGAATGTTTTTCTAAACATTTTTTGTTTTACAGCGTACGTATTCAACAAGTTAAATGTGACAGCCAGGCTTGGCCTACATGTGACCAAAAGGCAATCATGCTCAAGAGGAAGTTTGAGTGTCACATGCTTCCGACTAGGTGTCACGAGGTCAACGAAGACATGATTCGTCAAATCTGTCCCGAAGAAGGTAGGACAATGCTCTATACATGATGTAACATACATTTCAATGTTCTCTGGTAGGGTTATAGGGCATATTACTTTTCTGAAGTGACCTACTTGTTAAACTTGGTTTTTGTATATGGTAAAATAGTGTAAAAAGTATGCTCAGTTTTACAAAAAGAACATCAATTTTCATAATACAAAATAAGATTTTGACCAATTGTATAGATGATAGGGGGAATACAAGATTAAAGAGAATAATCAAAAAAATTTAAAAAAAACTTTGTAGTTTGGAAATTTTAATACAACTTAACCTTTACAATTTATATGACAAAGATAATAAAGTCAAAAACTCGAATCATTCTCTGACTGGTGGTCCACTCTATTCATGTGACGGTCCTGAAATATATAACGAAAAAAAACACCTCAATGATATTGGCGATATTTTACACTGACCGCGTTCACTGCATTTTGAGGATAGAAGAATTTGGACATGTCGAATGTCTGGAGTGTTTGAGTTATAGAAGTAAAATTAATCGTTCAGCGTTCAGTATTGGAATAGCTGCATGGCTGCACTCCTATGTCCTAATAGGCAACAAACTTATCATTCAACATCAAGTTGAAGGTAAAATTATAAAATAAGCTTTATGTATGCAAAGTTGTTGCCAATTGCCTGCTCTAATTTAGTGTAATCGCTAATCAAATGCTAATTACACCAATTAAAAAAACCAAAGTAACCATTAGTTCCCTTTTTTTGCAGCTATTATAAAGGCCGATGCATGCACCCAGAATGTAAAACAGAACATCAAGATGTGTCTGGATGATTACAACATTGATCCTGATGTGTTCCTCGTAAACATCACCCACGACAGAACTAAAATGCTTGGGGACAGACAAACTGCCCAGAAATTCTGCCAGTAAGTTCATTACTCTATCACTAAAATGTAGTGCCATAGAAAGTATTTTGAAGTGTTATTCTCTGTAAGAATCAGGCAGCTGATAAATCATGGTGAACTCAACACATAAATCTTTCTATAATCTTATTCAAAATCCTATTTGAAATGCAGAAATGACATCCATTTCTTTATTTGAATGTCAGTAATTCGGTGTATAGATTATGTGAAATGCAATGTTTTTAATGATTTTCAACAGAAATGTCTGCAAAATGCAACAACAAAGTTTATCTGCAATTTCATCATCAAAGGGAGATAACTCACTTTACCCCCTTTTATTCTATTGTAACTTTGAACACGCTTTTCTGCATCCCCTGACACTTCTAAAACGAAAAAACTGTCAATTTGTCATAAACTGCGTGCCATCATTGTTTAATCCGAGTGGTTTTTTTTCTAAGCAAGATTCATTTTTTATTCAATTAGGAATTAAGCAAACGTTATTGCCATACTGTTTCTAAGTCCTGTAATGTTTATTTTTACATAATATTAGTCTATAAATCCTCTAAAGGTAAATCCTTAAAGGCCTTTTTTCTGAATTTGAATATCTAGACAACATTTAGGTGATCGGATTAAATGGTATTTTATACAAAATGGGAAAATGTTTTGTTACTTGTGAATCATGTAAAGACAGTAATTTACAATTAATTTATGGTGTGTTTTGGTAAAAATACATAAATGAACTTGTTCCTTTCAGAAACCGCCAGAGTGTTTACAAATGTATACGAGATATATTGAATGGTTGTCCTGGAGCAAAAGAGACTCTATCAAGATGGGGACATCAACAAAACCTATTAGAGGCATCTCTGAATATTGTCTGTTCAGATCTGAATGGTAAATATCCAATTAATTTTAAAATGGATCGCATTTCTGTCAATGCAGAATTATTGCACAAAATAAGATTGGGGTGTTATTGAAATAATTTGAAATCAAACACATACAATGAACAGCAGAATAAAATCGATTCTCGATATCGCAAAAAAAATCGTATACGAGTCTAGGATAACAAATTAGAAATGTAAAGATGCATGCAATCTTTTTAAAATTGAAATGTTTGGTACTATCGGTATGTGACCCAAAAAAATCTACAATAACATGGACTAGGCTATAGTAAATACTTACCATTGAAAGGGTTGGCAAAATACATAAATGATACATTTTTTTACTTTGTAAACTTAAAAAATAAAATAGTTCGTGTCATGCTGACCATTTCCGTAATGTTTTTTTTTCTATAATACACTTACAATTGTTGTTGTTATCTTTCTAGTATATGCCGCTGGTGTTGACTGTATGCCCGACAGTGTCATGGCAACTTGTTCCCGACAATCTGATGATAAAATTTCAACATTCATTGGAAAAGCCAAACAGATGTCTAATGATGAATACTTCAGAAACTTCTGCGAGTAAGTTTAACAAAGTTCCTTGATCATTTTATCTCAAAAACTAAAGGACAATTATTGAAATTTCAATTGCTACTTGGCAGTATTTCGTATCTAGTCATTGTTGTATGCAATTTGTTGTTTGAAGACAATTTAACCCAGTCTTACTAATCTCTCTCCTGACATCATATAGAACTAACGTTACTTTTTCATTTGACAATAAATTAAATATTTGTTTCTCTTTTATTACATTACTTTGAGTACTAAAATTATCAAAATAGAATTTGTTGAGTATTTTACATCCCTGACTTGAGACAGCGTAATTATTGAAATACACAGAACGAACGCATACGCGCCTTGCCCAGTTAAAGATGAGGCAAAAAATCCCAGATTCTAATTGTGGCATTAATCTCAAAATATTTGTTTTCTTTATAGAGTAAAACTAGACCACATGCAGTGTGATATCAACAACATGAGACCAGTGTGTAGTGATGCAGTGATTGGTTTGAAGACCGAATTCGAATGCAAATTGATCCAAGATAGATGCATAGGCCTCAAGCGAAAGGCAATTAACAACATTTGTAATGCTTCCAGCTACAAGAAAACAGACAGAAACTCGTTTGCTGGAGGTAGTTCTGGTATACAGGGTGGCGGAAACGGAAATCCTGACAACAGCGCCACCACGTTTACAGTTACTTCCGTTTTGAGCACAATTAGTGCTTCGGTATTCTTTGCGTTATTCTTTGTTCTTTAGACGATAATTAAGTCAAATGTGATTTCTCTATATCCCACAAAAATCTACAATCAGTATGTAAAGGGTAGTGCTACTAAGCGTTTATTGTTTATTTTTCATGACCTTGATCATGTTTCGTTCTTAATGTGTGGATATCTGTTAAAGAATGAATGAGCTAGAATGTATCCAGAGAGCTAATATATTGTGCATGACGTCAGAATGAGAGTTTCAAATGAGTAAGTGTGATGATGAATTGAAGCCAAATGGTTATACATAAGTGAGTGCTAGTTGAATGGAAGAAACATTTATTTGATGTTCACAGATATATTATATGTCAGATGACGCCACCTTCGGCCGATGTGAACTCATAATGCCCTTTGAACCCAGAAGAAGTTGGCGCTGTAGTCGCTGACGATAAAACTACAACTAGGAAAACAGAGTTTCCGAGTTTTATTTTATACCGCTATGTTATTTATTATCAAAGTATTTATATTTATTTTCTATGTAAGAACTGATAATTGAAGTTGTTTTGAAGTTGTGTCTTGTTGAAAACAAAATTAAAACACTAAAAATATTGTATTTATCTGCCTCTTTTGTACCTTTCTAACATCAAAATAAAAGACATAAGCGAATGCCTCTCTACTGATCTGTTCAGAGGAGTCAAATGGGCTATTGCCATCACTTGACATACGTCGTTGTCGTCGTCGTCGTTAACAGTTTAAAAAGGCATATCCACTGACTTGGTATGAATGTTTCTAAGGTTATGTTGCCTCGAACTGATTTGGATATTTTTGACCTGTCGACAAACATAGTCGCTGTTACTAAAAAGACCATAAGAGTCCATGTTTTGTTTTTATTTAATACAAACAAAACAAACGAAAGAATTAAACGGTTGTTGTCCTCAATGCTCTTTACAAATGAACCATATTGTTGTGAGTAGCAGAAATGATATAAGTTTTGATCTTAAATTAATGAATTCTTGTTCGGCTAAATTATTTTAATTCTCTATTTGAGCGGTTTATGCTATTGAGAGTGTCTAATTTGTTATTTCCAAAACCCGACTCCAGATTGTGTCCTGTTCTTGTAATTTCTGGTGTCTTGACACTCTTTCCATTTTTACGCACGATATATTGTTGTGCCGATATTTGTTATCATTCGTCCATGATAGGGTGGTGATTGTGCAATCTCCGAAACAGAGTTTGGTAGCTTCTTCGTCCCTGTACTGTTTGACGTAGGAGATACAAGGACCTCTGTTTCGGAGATTGATGATTGTGATCTTGTGCCATATGCATGTGTTAGACTCTAAATTACTAATTAATACTATTAAAACACTTGTGAAAAAAAATGTCAAACCATATGTTCCAAACATTTCCCCAATACATGCAAGAGTAATCAACGGAACTAACTTTCTATCGGAAATCAAAATAATGTTATCCAGGGACAAAGACCAGACATGGAAATCAGACACGCACAACATGGAACACAAAATAACCAAAATAATCTTTACAAAGTTAGAAAAGTAAACAAGCTACTCGGACTCCACTAAAACTGTGAGCATGTACCAGGTGCACCCGTAGAGTAAGCATCCACCGCTCTTCTAGAAACACCCGCAAAACAGGTGCCAATTTAATCATAACTCCAATTTTGTTAATAGTAATACTCTGATTTCGTCGTTTTAACTTCTATACTCACAGTTGTCAAAGAGGGTCTCCAGTCCTACCACAACACTTGTTACTCCCGTAGTGGTATTAATTCAATGTGGACAAATTAGAAAGATCTTCTAGAAACCCTCAATTTAAGATTATTAGCAGAATATAATTAATATAGCATTAAAACCTATGATTTTTCAATTTGTTTTCCCAAAAAGATGGTACACCTAGATACAAATATATAGTTCTTGGTAGAGATTCCTCATATTTTGTAAATAAATAATTCCCAATCATCTTCCAAATTAGAGAAGAAGCTGTTTCCGAAATGCTGGAATTTTTTATTGACAACATATTTGTCCAGTGTGGTGAACGCGTTTTTCAACAAACGGTCGGCATTCCAAAGGAAACAAATAGTGCTCCTCTACTTGCTGACCTGTTCCTTCACTTTTATGAGGCTGACTTTATAGCTGATCTGATCCGAAAGAAAAAAATATCGTTTAGCTAGATCCTTTCATCTAAGTTTCCGCTATACAGATGACGTATTATCGTTAAACAATCCTAGTTTCAGGGATTTGATACATAGCATCTACCCCAAAGAACTTGAGATAAAGGATACTACAGACACTGCGAAATCAGCTTCATATCTTGACATACACTTAGAAATCGACGGTAAAGAAACACTATTGACCAAACAACGCTAAACGTGATGACTTTTCATTCAGAACTGTCAACTTTCCTTTCATCTGTGGCAACAATCCTTCAGCACCTGCGAATGGAGTTTTCTTAGCACAACTCATACGTTATGCCAGAGCTTGCCGTAACTACGCAGACTGTGTATCGTGCTAGACGTCTTACAATTAGGCTTCTGGAACATGGTTAGGTCGCTACAAGATTGAAGTCATCGCTGCAGACGTTTTATTGGATGAACTCGTGGATCGTAACGGTATATCCGTCTGCACCATGAAAACTGATGTGTTTAACGTGTCATGGTTTCCACTTCCTCTTCCGTCTACCCCAGACTTGACTTTTTATGAGCACCTCGGCGGGTGTTTCTAGAAAAGCAGAGGACGCTTACTCTACCGGTACACCCGGTCCATGCTCCCAGTTATCAGTAGAGTTCGAGTTGCTCATTTACTTTCCTACTTTGTATGTATCATTTTAGTTACTTTATGTTCGTTCTTGTGATTGTCTGATTTCCATATCTGGTATTTGGCCCTGGATTACATTCTTTTGATTTCCGCTAGAATCTTGGTTCCCTTCATTACTCTTTTATTATAGTTGTCAAAATAGTGAAATTCTCCGGAGAATCCATATCATGTCGAAATCAAGTTCAGTGACTTATGTTTTTACATTACAAACATGAAATTTGTGCACTTAAGGCCATCTTCCAAAAAACAAGGAAAATTTATCCACCGATAATTATAGGCATGATCTACCTAAATTAAAAAAATGCATCTCATAGATATATGCTGTACACATGTTTCACTTCTTTTCGACAGCATTAGAATCAAATATGTAGGAAAGAGTAATCAATGGAACCAAGATTCTAGGAAGAACTAAATGCAGCAATTAATTGCATACAAGAAGTACTCAAACAAAAATCACCTTAATTAATCCTTTTTAATGCATAATTATATTCTGTCTGCTTGTCACTAATTTTATTTTTCAGGAAACAACATTCCTTATGACGCAAGCATTTTTTTTTACTATCTTTCACAAATAATTCCAAACAAAACGATATTCCGGGTATGTGGTTCATAATTATATGCTGATCATATCATATAGGGAATGTCAATATATTGTATATACTATGTAATCCTATACAATATTCATACATAGTAATTTAGTTCTCTTTCCATTCAATCGAAAATTTTATGATCATTATTGAGTTTCTTTATCATGCAACGAGGATATTTATAGTTTTCAAAAGAATGCGAACATGACATATGAAACTTTGTTGGTGTTTCTACTACGGAAGATACCTAAAATAATCAGCACACCAAGAAAACAGTTCAAATATTCATTGCATCAGAATTTTCCTACTAATTCTTTCCTCCCAGTCATTGGAGTCCAGATTGCTTACTGACTTTTGTTCCTTTGTACGTGTTACTTTGGTTATTTCAATTTCTTTGCTGTGTGCATCAGCTTTCCCTGTCTAGTCTTTAGCCTTGGAATATCTTTTAATTTTCGCTCGAATCCTGTTGCATTTGATTACTCTATTACTCAAAAAGGGGAAAATGCTACATTGGTAAATAACAACATAGAACTAGTAAACCTGTGCCTTATTATGGTTCAAATAGAATCGTGTCATAAAATATTTGTTGTCTATATTATTGCTAGCAGTTATGAGGACAAAATGATTTGATTTCACATTAAAAATGAACAGAATACATGTAGTTCATTTATTGTGTAACGTAAACCTTATTTATGGGAATCCGAGTACTGCAGTCTTATACTTTTTCACACCAATAAAATACGACAAATACAAACATGCTGCACACTTGTAAATATCACTTGAAAAGTGTGTGCGAACTAATAATAAAGTATTAATTCGGTTTTAATAGCAATTACACGTGCGATTAATTACTATTGTATTGTTTTTGCTTAGTGTTTAATTGCCTTTAATAGCGTTGTTTCTTATGAAAAAGTACGAGAGAATAACAATTCTATATTCACATAACCAGTACAAGGAAACTGGAAAATAGGTGAATAACAAAATTGCAAAAGGATGGGTTTGATGTCAAAATTCGTGTGAAATAGGAATACAATACAGAACATCTGACCGGTACAAGTTGAATATAGGTAGTGATGACGCATTAAGAAATCTTTTTACAAAGACATATAATATTTACTTCTGTATATTGATATACATAGTTAACGAATGAGATTGATGAATATTGGGCGTTTGATATGATAAAAAAAACACTTTCCGTCAATTTTCCGTTGATTTGGTTAGCTATATATCTAATAATTATTGAATATATAAAACAATTTAATTAGATTTGTAAAATTAAGCATTCTGATTTGATGGTTCGTTTTTTGGCAACGTAAGTTATTTAGAATCATTTGGTAATGTGACGTCATCTATGTAAATTGGTCTACAGTATGTAATTTGAAGTATCTTTGTGATTACAAGGAAAATAATTCATTACTAAGAATGTACATATTTATCGGGCATATTGTGTAAGCCGATATGATTGTATCATCTCCCATAGTCTTACGTGTCGCACCTTTTCATGCGGGTGAAGACGGATTTTAAAACGTGCCGGCGAATCATGTTCGTAGAATTAGGGCTGATAACAGTGAACTAAGGGTGTCTTAAAATTTTAAACACGTCTATTAATTCTCTGATGATTGTCAATGCAAAGGTTTGTTTAAATGCTGTCACAAATCAGTATTTTCTGTCTTTTTGACATATTCACCATTTCTATTCTCGCTATATAGTAGAACTATTATACATAGTGGTCGCCTTATTCAATATATTTTAATGATGCATCTAGTTTATAGCAATTACATGGTAGTATGTATGTAAAGGATATGCAAGATAATTATGTTATTTCATGTATGAATCAGGCATTGGCTATTGTATCAGAGAAAAATCTAACCTGATTCGCGGATAGGGTTATGTGTCTGATTCGTGATGTATTCCATTGTAACACGTACCCTCTTATTCGGGCATAATGGTGATAATATAGGTCAAGTTATTGGTCTGAGGTTAGCTGTATTTAAATTTTTAACTGTAATGACTATATCCTCATCTTAATTCATCTAGCACATCGAACTTAACTGGCACCTCGTCTGTTACACAGTTACAACAAATTTCTCTGGTGTTGTGCTGTGTAATCTCCGCTTCTGTTTGTGCTGATTCTTCATATCTGAACGCAAGCTCTGAACAGCGTCTGATGTTCTAAATTCACTGTAGACGCTGCCGTCAGCCCTTTCAGAAGAGTGATCAAGGGAACCAAGATTATAGCGGAAATCAAAAGAATGTAATCCAAGGACAAAAACCAGATATGAAAGAGTAATCAAGGGAACCAAAGTTCCAGCGGAAATCAAAAGAAAGTTGTCCAGGGACAACGACCAAACATGTAAAACAGACATACACAACAAAGAACGTTAAATAGCTAACATAACACATACAAAGTAACAAAAGCAAATGAGTAACTCGGACTCCCCTAAATCTGGGAGCATGGCCCAGGTGCACCGGTAGGGTAAGCGTTTATAGAAATACCCGCCGAGTTTCGCATAAAAAGTCGTCTGGGGCAGACGAACCTGGTACGGAAAACCATGACACGATGAACAAATCAGTTTCCATGATGCATATGGATACACCATAACGATCCACGAGTTCATGATGGCGACCATAAAACTTCTGTAATGATGACTTCAATCTTGTAGCAACATAACTCTGTTCGAGACGCCTAGCTGTAAGAGTCCTAGCGCGATACAAAAGGTCTGCGTAGTTACGGCAAGCTCTGGCATTTTGAAATGAACACTCCATAAGCAAGTGCTGAAGGGATGTTGCCACAGATGAAAAAAAAGTTGACAATTCTGAATGAAGAGTCATCACGTGTATCGTAAAGTTTGGTCAATAGTTTACCCTTACCATCGATCTCTAAGTTTAGGTCAAGATATGAAGCTGATTTCGCAGTGTCTGTAGTATCCTTTATCTCAAGTTCTTTGGGGTAGATGTAATATATCAAATCCCCGAAATTAGGATTGTTTAAAGATACATCATCTATATAGAGGAAACTGATATTCTTTTTTTCGGATCAGATCAGCTATAAAATCAGCCTCACAAAAGTGAAGGAATAGGTCAGCAACCGTTCATTTAAAAACGCGTCCACCAGACTGGACAAATATGTTGTCGATAAAAAATTCCAGCACTTTGTAAACATCTTCTCCTGTATATTTGGAAGATGATTTGGAATTATTTTTTACAAAGTATGAGGAATCTCTACCAAGACCTATATATTTGTATCTAGGTGTACCATCTTTTTCGGAAAAAGAACAATATATAATGTTTTAAGTCGGAATTTTAACTGATTATGGGGAATAGAAGTACACAGTGTTGAAAAATCATAGGTTTTAATAATATTACTGAACTGATGGTCTCCAGAAGATTTTTTGAATTGTTTAGGTTTCTTTTACAAGAAATATTTTCTTCAAATGTACATTTCAACCGTAAACATAATCGGCACTGAACTTAAATAGAAGTAAAACAAATGTCTCTTTACTTTGTACATTGGGTACTTTAGATTCTAATGGTCTGTTGATGTCATTGTAATAAAAAGGAGATCTCTAGTAATTACAGATTTTGTCAATATGTTGTATTAATTTACACATATTTAATATATATATATTAATTTTCGCGATTGTCAAGTGAATAAATTTGTGGGTATAAAATGTCACGGTTTAAACATTTGATTAGCTTTATATAGTTTTAAAGATATAAATTGCACGGGTACTATTGTTCGCACTTTTTTGTCCACAGTGGAAAAAGCGAAAATTAGTATGTTGACAGTATTCATATAGAAGAAAAAACCTATTTTTAACATTTAATTTTATTAAATTCAACAGACTGACATCAGTAACAATATTTTCCCTTTAGTATTTTTAGCTTTGTACAAGATACTAATTACTTTCTTTTAAACATAAAACTAAGCAACCCATGTAACAAAAGTAATGGACATTAATTGCCATTTCTAATGTATGAGCTTTCTGATATTAAGTTTATATCTGAATTATTTCCAACATTATTTGCAATATCAATATTGGCCAGATTACTGACGAAATGACTAACTGTACTTCTGAGTACTTGCTTCTTATCCGAACCATTACATAAATACGATCGTTGATTAAATTGGAAAAAAAAAACTAATATTGAAATATCTGCCTTAAAAGGGGTGGTTGTAGTCTTACTAGATTTATTTGAGCAAACTCGATCATGTTCTTATACAATATACAAATCATTATATACTATAAATTAACATATGTTTTAATTATATGTAAATTCATGTATTATTGCAGTGCGTCTGCGCAATCATTTTGATTATCTCATTTCCGTCTACATGGGTAAACATCTGTAGGCGAATGTTACAAATTCAGATTCTACTTCCTTCTCGTTGGTATTTTGACATTCATAGTTTTCAGGGCATCTGCTGCATCTGTGAATATGAAAAAAAACATTCAATTGATACAGTAATCTGTTGTAAATATGAACGGTCAACTTGAGTTTATACTACATATTTATTTGTTTACAGTTCATTACAAGTCTTTATAAGAATCGGGTGACTGATATGAAATAAAAACCATGATTATGAAATATTCATCGATCTTTATTTCACTTTTTATTTTCAATAACCAATACTTGTAATCTATATCATCCTTATTACTACATATGTTTTGAAAGTTTCATTAGAATATTAGAGTTACGTGCTATCAAAATGTTTATTTGCTGATCATTTCAATGAACTTATAACAATTGAAAACTCATTTCAGGAAAATAATATGAAAAATTAAATTTTTAATTTGATTTTGTTACCAATGTAAAACAATCAATCTGTGTCCTTCCGTTTCCTTATGAGCAGGTTTATATCAAGTTAATTTTATGTAATTCTGTTTTTAACATGTAAACGGAAGAACGTTTTATTTATTGTTCAAATTTGAAATATGCTTGGAAACGCCTTTATTGTTTTTATGTTGCATATCATGATCAAATAAAACAAAACTTTATTTGTATTGATTACATTGATTTATTGAATTCTCTGCATGAAATATACTTGATATTTTACTCATGTAAAAATGTATAACAAACATCGTTTCCCAGTGTAATATAACCAAAGGTTTATAAGACACCTTGATTATCAAAATTATAACAACTCGTGCGTTATATCCAAGCTCTCCAATTAATCAGTTTTTTTTTTTTGGTGACATCCTTTGATATTTCAACTTCTAAATTTGTTCTCGTCAAATGCCCTATTTATGCTACTTTTATGCTTTTCAATAAAAAAGTAAATGTCATTTTGTAATAAATAAAGTGTATTTTGCATGAGACAACATATATTCTGTTTCATATTGCTATTATCTCGGAAAAAGCATTTGACATTTATTCAAGTAAAAAAAGTATAAAAATTCAAATATCAGAACTTTGAAATACACAGTTATGAGGACACAAGAGAACTTTTGTACAATCTGAAAATTACATGATGGAATTACATTGAACAAAAGAGTAATTCAGTTTCGAGCAGAAATAAAAAGAATATTTTCCAAGGATAAAGACCAAACAGAGAAAATAGACACACACAGCAAAGGACATGAAATACCCAAATGAACACCAGCCAGGTGTATCGGTAGCTATAGGGTAAATGACCTCTGCTTTTTTAGAAATACCCGTCAAGTTGCTCATATAATGTCACGTCGTTGGGAGACGAAAGAGGAAAGGAAAGTTAGAGCATTGTGAACAAAACGGTTTTGCATGGTGCAGATGAATACATCGTAACGATCCACGAGTTCATGCTATCGATGTAAAAACATTGGCTTTCACTTAAAGTGTCACTTTAAAAGTAATTCAAAGTACATACTAGAATCTTAAAAGAAAGAGGCGATAAACCTAATATTCAGAAACAGTCTATAAAAAATTCTCCACCATGATTAAAAATTGTTTCTGATGTTGAAAACATAAGTAAGTAATCAAATTATGCTTAATTATTTCCCTATAGGTTTGTTTTATCAATTTTCCAAGCATTATCGTTATTTATTTGTTTATAAACAACGAATAAAACTCGGTGAGTGCATTCACACTATTAATAAAAATAAAGAAAACTAGAATGTTGTAAAAGGTGTACTTCAGAATGTTTGCAATTATTTGGAAACAGCTTTCGTAATATTTCAAACTCCTATGTTCAAGTTTCAATTGTTTGTTTGAAAACCTTTAGACTCAACAAAACATGTTTCGCAACAATATCCAAATTTGAAGTATCTTTTCTTCATTTTATTAGATATTACAATTTTATACACACAAAGTTTTATTACTGCGTAGGAAATGTAAGTAGTCTATTAATGGATAATAATGAATTCTTGTTATAAAACTTAGTGGTTGCTACATTGATACTATCTGATATAATATTGAAAACTTAGTGGTTGCTACATTGATACTATCTGATATAATAGTGAAAACTTAGTGGTTGCTACATTGATACTATCTGATATAATAGTGAAAACTTAGTGGTTGCTACATTGATACTATCTGATTTGAATAAAACAATTGTGTGATAATATATAAACTATTTGAAAAATAATGTTAATTCAAGAGACTTCTCGGTGTGATAAGGGAACACATTTTACATATAAATAACAAAAAATCCGTAATTTTATCGCAACTGTTGTGATGTCCCAAGATGACATATAACTTACACGTTCGAACAATGGAGTAAGAAAAATCATGACTTTTGACCAAGTGGGTTACAAATAAAGGCATATACTGAAACTGAGAATATTCTTGGTAGATACAGTGATTCGTTACTGGGAGATATAAAGGTATCTGAAAATATGTGGGAATGCACGGAAGACCTTCCTATCAATTGATTTATATCAGGACATTGTTTGTTTAATGAATATCGTTCATACGGTATGCATTAAACATATAAAGGCAATAAAACATGACAAAACTCACTGATGGTTGTTGTAAAAAAAACAGTTGGTACTGGATAAAATCTGTTCTGGATTTCTCGTCCAGGGACACACTGCCCATTTACATATGGTGTTCGGCTCGCATTGTGGGTACATATCTTCTAAAGGTATCACCTGAAAAAAAAAATAAAGTATAAGCAAGGCTACGTAGACAAACCTGTTTCTGTTTATGGAAGTCAAGAATCTGTCCACCTAAAATTAGTCATGCAGCTTTTCCGTTTATAACACAATCAAAAATGGTAACTCTTTACACGATATCTGTTAATGTACACGATGGCTGTAAAGCCTATTTCAAAAAATAAATCAATACAGTATTGCCTTAAAAAATCTCTTTTTTTTTCTTTTCACTTACTTGAATGCTATGTGTTTTATAATACGATTAGGTAATGAACAACTGAAGAACATAAAACAAAACTTTGAAGAAACCATTACTTTGAATGTCGAAAACAATATACAAAATGTAGTGTGAAATGACAGTTATATTTATTGATATTTCTTAATAAATTGTCAGTATCTGTAAGCATCAGTCAGTGGCTGAAACATGATATGCAAAACCACCATTCTGAAAATACATTTTATTTACACCAACGAAATATAGGAAAGGGTAAGATATTTTCCATATCATTTCGGTGAATTGAAATATAATTAATTGAAATAAATATAATTCGGTCAATTTCATTGAAATGCACCGAAAGTGGACATTTCAAAGGGGAGATAACTCTGTCAAAAAGCTTATTTTCTAACATAATATTACACAATTTCTAAACAAAAATCCAGTGATACTGATTTCAAATAATTGTATTTTCATATACAGAAAACACCGTGAGTAAAATTTGTCAGATTCATGGATTTTAGAAATCCCTGTTTCTGATTTTTCCAATTTTGACTAATTCTTACAAAGACTTGCACTTAAGCCAAAAATGAATTACACTTTAAGGCATGATAAATGCAAATTATCCAATACTTGATATTTGATTATTTGATTATTTTTCATGTATTCATTCTTTGATATTATTGTATTTAATATTTAATAATTTTTCATTATTATTTATTCTAAGGTATTTGAATAAGTTGGGTTAATGTTGTTTGTTTTGTTTGGTTTTTTTTTTAATCCAGAATTATTTTGTCTCCTCCCTTGATAGCACCTTCTCTATGGCTTATTCTTCTTATAGATGATAGTTTACCAAATAATTGAAATTGCCATTTCCACATACATGTAATTTGCAATTGTTTATAGTTATACATTTTAATTGACACATATTTTTTTTTTAAATAAGCAAGCTCTAAATATGCTGACTATAAAACATTTTACACATATGTGTGACACTGTTTGCAATGTACAGCTTATAAGAAGTAAAAGTTCTTTTTGTCAAAGATCAAACGTTAACCAACATTTGAAATGCTCATATTCAATTCTTGTAGCATTGCATGAATCAGAAAGTTTCTTTCGAATACCATCTTAATGAAAAAGTTTGGTATAACAAAAAAAAGCTTTTCGCATAATTATCATCATTTTTATTGCAGATTTCGAATTCGTTCAGTCACAAGTTGCGACTACTTTTTTCATGTTTTTATTATTCTGCGCTGATGGACTGAAATGAAGCACCCTTTCTTTAAAGGTTTTATTGCGAATGGGTATTAATATCACTATTGCGTGATAATGACAAAATACGGGCAAGGAAACACTCCTTTGTTATGCGACCGACATTTACCACAGAGTCGTTCTTTTCAGCATTTCATACTGACCATTAAATACATTTAACAACAAAGCAAATCAAACAACGACATTTTAAGGCGATTTTATTGGGCCTCTGTTTACAAACACATCAACTGACGCAAATACCGAGAGAGGTCAGTTCATTAATATTGAATAAATATTGATAATTGAATATTTATTATCCCATCTCTGTATTGTTGATCTATTTTTATTCATAGAATATCGAGGGAATCGAATTTTAGCAGTGATGGTCAACGAATGGCCATGACATTTTGTTTCAATATCTATTTGTGTTGTCCTGTACCGTAACATACAAGTAGAGACAGGGAGTATTTTCACCGAGAGAACAAACTTGAAATACAGATCTGCCTTAAATCCTTACAACAAGGCATAAACTAGTGATTAGTGATTCATGTATTTCCTAATCTCAACATTAGTGATTCATGCATTTCCTAATCTCAACATTAGTGATTCATGCATTTCCTAATCTCAACATTGGAAGTCTTTCAGTAGGCCTCATAAGTACTTTGTTCGAAAATAAGACAGCAAATCTGCAAATGAAATTTGGTCACTGGGTATATTAACACTTAAACTTTAGTTTCGTTCAACCACAGAAAAGTACGGGAACATTTCCAGCTAGAATATTTTGCACTATAACCAGTGATTACAATTTCAATATATATATCAGATCCAAGGAAATGAACATAGTAAACGTTGTATTTAGGACGTTACAAATGTATTTAATAGTTGCATTGATTATCTTGAGATATATTGAATCAATCCTTACCTCGTTTTTGTACAGACTCATGTTGCATTAGCTGCATCAAGCAAACTAGTTTAAAATGTCAGCTTAGCCTAAGCTAATTCATTCATTCTTTTACAGTTATCATCAGGTAAATATTGATGTATATTCTTGTAAATAAGTACAGTTAAATAATTGAAGCAATATAGTATCACCCTGTAGCATACGCGAGTACTTTCTTGGTGTTTTACTATCCAGGTACCACTTGGATCTTTACCGGTAGTTTTATCAAAGTTCAAGAGATTAAGCTTAACAGCCTCGCCCAATAAATCTGAATTGTAGCATTATCATGTAAGTTGCTAAATAATGATCAATATAATAAAAGTACAAGGAATAAAACTGGATGGAAAAATTACGCAATGCACAGTAGTATTACCTAAAATGAATATTAATGATGAGTATATTTTTTACAGTGTCATAGTTTTCCTTTACTATTTTGTCTTCCCCGGAATAAACATTTTTTGAGCGACTCGGCGGGTGTCTTTTTTATTAGACGCTTACCTTACCAGTGCACCTGTTTTTTGTTTGTGTCTGAGTTGGTCATTTGTTTCTACTTCTTTGTACGTGTTATTTTGGTTATTTCATGTTTTTGTTGTGTGTGCCTGTTGTCTGCTTGTTATCCTTCGATTATTATTTCGACTCGAATATCGGTTGCCTTGATTACTCTTTGGTACATTCTTCCACTTTCACAAGTATAAATGACAACAGATATTTGCTATTTTAAAACAGATAATATGTATTTTCTTCCTGCAAAATATTCGATAATAACACTTCCCATACTTAAGTGTCTTTTATAGCTATTATGTCATTATGTGTTCAATGGCAGAAAAGGTTCCGGTAACTTTTACCAGATTTAACTTTAAAAAAAAAAACAAAAATAAAATATCATATTCAAATGAAAGTACCGATAAAAATAGTGGGTTTTTTTTAACCTTCGTCAGATGCCGTTCGAATATACCAATGATTAAGTGAAATATAGACACTGTCATATATTGAAAGAAATGTTCTATCGTTGTCTAGGTAAAATACATCAGGCCAAAGGGCCACAAAAGTAAAAAAAACCTTAATTTTGAGAGTATTCTTAACTGCCATGGTAACTCTAATCAAATTCTTTGAAATTGATGATGTCACAAACAGTTAAGATTTATTCTCAGACTGAATAATTTTTCAAATTTTGTGGCTCTGGACCTACCAATTTAAAAAAGGATCGAAAAGAACAAAAATTAAAAAATGTTAAAATTTATGCTCGTAAAATCAAATTATAACTCAATAAATTGTGTTATTTTACAGTAATTCTGATTTCTTATCAACGTCCTATATTTGAAAAAAAAACATAAGAGATAGACTAATCAAAATAAAAAAGATATTGATTTATCCTCACTTATTTCTGTCAGTTGAAATTCTATATCGATTACATATTTTCCATTGTTTTGCAGTACTTCAACACAACCTTTCCTGTATGGAATTATTAACGATGCGAAGAAAACAAAATCAACATAAAAATGAAAGTCAAGCCAGTCCGTGATATTTTATTCTTTGTAAAAAAAAAGTTTTCAAAATGCAACTAAATGAGACTGATATAAACAGGACTTCTTTTTCTCTTTTTCACTGACTCTGTTTATTGATATTTTGAATTTTTCTGAATGGCTTATTCTAACTTTCCATAATCGTTCGTTGTATAAATCTTTAATACTTTCATTATATCTCAGAGTATTGTCTTACATTTGAGTAACCTTGACTTGTATTAAGGGAGTATTAAAGTAATCTACTAACCTCGCTAAACAAAGTCAATCAATGATTACGTTTCTGTCATTGACATCACCAGATTCTACGCACCTTTTACACCTTTACGTAAGTTAAGCAGCTAGATCGTTCTCGGATTAATCCTACATGAAATCTATTTTCTGGTGTTTACAATAACAATTACAGATGAACTTTCTATTCATGTACTTTTCTTTGTTTATACACTTTACTTCTGATGAATGGCAGAATGTACTGATACTCATAGAATAAGAGTGAATAAATAAACCGATTTCGAGTATCGTACGAGTGAGCAACATTTGTTCCTTTCATACGAGTTAAGATCTAGAAGACACAAGTGTAAAAATAAAGTTGTCAATATTTTTATTATGTTAATGAATAATAAACGTTTGTAAACGGTGTTAATAGAGGATTGATATTCTTATCATCAATGATGTCAAATAAAGATTGCGTTTTTAGAGAAGTGTGGAATGGCCGCAGGAAGTCAGAAACCGAACTTACAAAGCTTGTGGCTCATGTGTGTTATCGAAATGTTTTACAATTAGACAGGGAATATCAAATAACTTACATCTACGTATATGAGAAAGATAACTATATTTCTAACTTTAAGTACACTCAGTACAGCCACTTGATGAATTGAATGCTTTCATTTCAGCAGTTTACAATTAAAATAGAATGTTATTAATTGACTCTATCGTATTGTCCTTGTTACAACATAATCTTTTCTTATTATCTAAAATCATTATATAAAATACTTAAGCCTTTATCTGAAAAGCAAAGCCAATATTCATTTTCTCAATATTTGCCGCGTTCCGATCCCTGTCGTTCGGAAATTATTGTGTTCAACGTAATGCAAAACGTTCGAAAATTTCGGGACCTCACCATGAGCAATCTATTTAAGAATATAGAAGATTTTGTGGAATTGTACACACGGTAAAAATTAATTGTTGTATTAATTTAGTTAGAACATAAGCCGATGAAATTTTGTTTAGTCAAAGGAAGTTAAAGAAACTTTGCATGATGTTACGTGACATTTTAATGCTTATGATCGACCTTTTATCTCACCCTTTTGAGCTGCATGTGAAAAAAATCTGTAGTCCTTAAAAGTGACTTTGGAAGCTATAAGGGACTGTGCAATATTTATCTGAGGGAGGGGCCAGTGCAAATGCAGACGGGGCAAGTACTTTTTTCGTAAAAATAATTAGCAGGGTAATAAGTTTTTTTTAAAGTCTTTTGGCGGGGCACAAACTTTTTAAATCCTAATATTAAAGACATAATAAAAGAACCAAGTTTTTCAACCAAAAGTAAATGAAATAACAGTAAACTATAAAAATTCTGACTAGAGTACATGTTTATTTATGAGAAATTATATCAAATGCACATTTATAAAATTAAAAATTTCATTTTATTTTATGAATAATACCAATAAAAAAAATCCAAGTATCACTTGTTCACGAATTCTAAAATTATATATCATAAGCAGACAAATCAATTTGATTGATGATTGATAAGTGACATATAGTCATTTGAAAAAGAATGATAACTCTTGTAAAATGTGAATTTCAAACACGATCCATATATCTTTTTCCTCAAATATCCAACCTCCCACTGAAAAAATACAAGTGGTTTTGTGATCCGCAAATCTAAGGTTTCTATGCAGGAAATAGAACAGAAATTGGCTGGTTTTTGATATGCATAAATGGCCTTTTGTATGATTTTTATACAGACTGCTACTTAAATGTTGACTCTTGCAATTTTTTTTATTTTTATGGAATTGAAGATGCGTTATAATTTAAGATCTATTTTTATATTATGATTGACAATTAGCGGGGCTGCAAGTTAACTAAATTAATTGAAAAAGGTATCATTACGTAGTGTATTTCATATTGATTGAGTTATAGATCATCGACTTGTCATATGCCGAGCCTTGGAGCTTAATAAATTTGTACTAAGCCAATATAAAAATTACTACGTAAAGATACTGTATTATTTCAAC
This sequence comes from Perna viridis, assembly GCA_037379345.1. NCBI lineage: Eukaryota > Metazoa > Mollusca > Bivalvia > Mytilida > Mytilidae > Perna > Perna viridis. The sequence continues at coordinate 36,260,892 of CM074522.1, read as the reverse complement.
AATAACAGCGACAACTCCAGCTAATTAAGAACTATTGTCGGAAGTAATATTGAGTTCATTATTGAATATAGAACAAAACGTAATCAAGGAATGTTCCATTGAACCTGTATTAGTGGGAGATGCGACGATCATTGGTCATAAAGAAAATCATATATATTTACTACTGTATATATAAAGCCCACAGTTGTTTCTATCGAAATTTTATTGGTCTAAAAACTGATACATGTTTTTAAACATTTATATTTCATTTCTATTCGCGGTAACGTCCTTGCTTTGAGTGAATCAAGTCCCGTGTTCGACCCGGCCAGTATCTTAAAATGTATGGTCAATGTCTCTCTATACCAAGCACTCCATACATATACATTCCGGATTATGATAATTTTGTAAACATTATGTGTTTGCAATATAGATAGATGAACAACTAAGTCTGTTTAAGTAAATGGTACAAAGTTTATAACAGTAAAAGAGTAACCAAGGGAACCAAGGTTATAGCGTTATAGCGGTAATCAAAATAATGTATTTCAGGGACAAAGACCAGACATGGAAAACAGACATACACAACAAAGAACATAAAGTAACTAAAATCATGCATACAAAGTAACAAAAGTAAATGAGTAACTCGGACTCCACTAAAAACTGGAAGCATGGACCAGGTGCACCGGTAGGGTAAACTTTAAGCTTCAAAGTTTCACAATGATTAAAAGGTTGTCTGTTTATTCTTCACATTTTGGCGAATTTCAATACTCAAAGTCAATTGTTAAACGACCACAGCCAGTCCTGTCGGATATCAATACTACAGTGATACATGTCTAAATCCGAAATCATGTCTAACCAGACCCTTTTAAAAGTCGCCACATATAGAGTTCTTTTTCATATTCCCGACTTTGGTTTCGATATTTAATATTTTAAGCAAAGGGGAGCAACTCTGTACAAAGTTGTTATCCGACAAATTGGTTTACTGTCCAACTGGAGCAATGGACAGCAGTAGACTTTAAATTCAAATATTTAAATTTATTATATCCTTGGTAGGTACCTGGATACTTTTAAACAACTTATTTCAAACCGTTCAGGTACTTACCGAAGTGAAAATAGTTTAAGTTTACAAGACAAATGTTAACTGTTTTTCCTTTCCCCAAAGAGACCGCCAACTAGGTTGAGGGGTGTTGGTGGGTTACTTCGTTTTGAAAAACTTGCTAAATTGGCTTGCATTTCGTAAATATGAAAAACGACTATTGTAGTGTATTTCAACCGAACATCTGTTTAAACTAATTTCGAAGTCGATTAGGACAGTATAACGTATAACAAAATTCTGTGAATTGTGCCTAAATACATCAAATGAGGTGAGATTATCAATTATAACTGTTTATTGTGGTAGAAAACAAATCATTAAATTGAGTGAGAAATGTTAATGGCTTGATATATTCTCGGGTTATTTAAAGAGTCTTATTTCATCAAAATGAAACCAATTATGAATTATATTTCTTTCTTTTTTTTAAATAAGAGTATTATATAGCTTAGTGTAGGTAATTAGTCATAAAACCATCTTTGAACCGTTATGTAAACATCTACAGGAATATTTTGTTCACATTTAAGAAATAGACATAATTCAAGGACTAGGAATACACCGTCACAGGGTTATTTCAGATCTGTGACATGGTGTATTTACTTTTGGCCGAGCAGGTTTGGCAACAATTAAGGCAGATGTAAAATACTTTCTGAAAGTGAGAATAAACCTATTATGTCAAATCATTAGCTCACAAAAGAAATTACCACAAATGTTGCACAGCATGTTTATTGCTGATCACAATGTCGGCTTTTTGGTTATTTAATATAACTAATCAACATTGGTTAAAAAGGCAGAACCAGTCAGTCTTTCTATATTTCTATTACTTTTCCAAAGTACACTGTGTTTTTGTAGCCTTAGCAGTAGGATTAAAAAATTATAAAAGATGATTTATTTGCTAAAAGTCTTAAAATAACTAAATTGATAAAACAACCATACAATCTAAAAAAGAAAAAAAAATGAAATTGAAATTTTAATGGTAAGTTATGACGTCATAATAGAAAATAGCATCGTGACGTCATAACGTGATTAATGTTTATACTATCACTTCCTTGAGAACTTGACTGCTTACTTTTCAATAAATATGATTACTTTCGATATCAAAGACCAATGGAAGGAAATGTTTAATGCCTAAATGTTTTATTTTGTTTATATAAATTTATCTAATACGCAATTTAATATAATAATGTCTAATGAAAGGAAAGCGTTATTATTTTTGCGAGTATTTATGGTGGATTTTTTGTCGGTAAATAGTATTGAACAATTTTAACATCTAAATTAGACAATATATTGTTTAAAAATAAGATGGTGATTAACTTGATTGAAGGTCTTATTATTCCGTAGAATCTTCTGTTTTTCAATTTATGCAGATTACAGCGTGAAAATTACTCGATTTGATCTTCCTATCCAAATACGATAAATACGGATGCAGTATGGATGCATTAGGGTGTTTTAGCAGTAAGACGCATTTGTTACAACAATAGTTGAATTTTTGCTAGACTAAAAGGTAACGTTGGTCAATTTTTGAATGAAACTGTATCATATAAATGGCAGAGAGGTTATTTTAATGATGATTAATTACATACAAGTTTCTACTGCTTTGCGTTGGATCTAGTTCTCAATACAATGCTATATTTGTAACGTTATCATTCTATTAAAGCTGGTGGGCTAATTCATCCTTTCACAATGTGCTTATATGTTTGTATCGTTTAGAAAATTAACGCAGCTTTTTTTTTGTTTTTACCTTTTTGTCAATTTATCTAATTTTGGCAACTACTTTTGATTTCAAATTTTTACCACAACACGAATTTCCGGTTATTATAAAAAAAAACTCAGCAGTTGCTTAATGGCTAAGTTTGATCAATGAAACTGGGGTTAATAAAAGGAAATGTTTATAACTTTTAATGCCAACTTACTAAAATTAGCATGGATATTACTTGGCAAGCTTCTTCAAATTGCTTTTAAAAAGACATTCCTTGATCAGTCAGATGATGTCATTGGATATGTCACTAGATATTGCCAGTATATTCTAAAAGATAAACATATTAAAGATGTATGTGATGCTAGTGTTGCAAAATTATCTGAAAAATAGTTAAAATCCCATCGGTCTGACTTTATTTCTTTGGCAGGAGGGCAAATAGCAAATAAACAATCCAAAAATGATGTTTTTTCCCATAATGTGTAATCTATGTACTGCTTAAAATTACGGTCACTGAAACTTATATCCGAGTGAATATGTTAGTTTCGTATTCGAGTTGATAATGACGACGTAACATTTTTAGCAATTCTTTAGACTTTATTTCTAGATAGGTGGAACAAAACAGGGAGATTTTTATTTTCAAAAACGAAATGAATTTGTTGCAATTTTTAAATAAAAATAATTACCCATTCCCTCAATAAGAAATATTTATAATACGGACCACCACAAGGCATGTTACCATTATGTATGTTGGATAAAAAAAAGTGAAAAATAAGATAAAGACATTTCTTAATTTCCACTTCACGACATACCGAATAGAGATGACTGCATATGATCTAGTCTTCATTTGATTGTCTCAATGGAGAAAAACAAACATCGATTGTTCTCCTCAAGTCTGATGACAATTGAGTTTTAGTGATTATCTATCCCTCTATGCGAAAACTAGTATAGCCCCTTGCAGGTCCGGGTGTTAAAAGAATAGGCCTGCAGCAGCGCTAAGCTTGTCGTAAAAGGCGACTAAATAGTGCTCAGAACCCTAGCCGGGGGCTAAGGCGCTCTGCCCACAGAGCAACTGGGATGTGTGCCCCAGGTGGTGGAATGGGGTATCCCTGGCGTGTTACATGCTGGGGTTGTCAGGCTATAATACGGAAAACCTGACCGCAAACCATAGTGGTGCACCGTGTTGGGAAAGATGCCACGTTCCTCGCACGTGAAAGATCCCTACTGTGGTATTCTCCCGGAGTAGGAACCATAGGGCTCCGCCACAGGAAGCTAAATTGCCCGACCCTACCCACCTCTCCCTATTTCTAGTGGCAATCAAAATTTGTCGACCCCATTGTCCTTGTGTCCCATCCCTTTTTCATTTCATTATCATTTCATGTTCATTTTATCATCAATTTCATGTTCATTGTCTGAATATAGCTGAAATAGTGCTGCTCGGACGTTAAACCCCAACAAACAAACAAACAAACATAAAACTAGTGTACAATTGATCGTGTGTATCTTTTGCCCCCACCCCCCATTATTACAAAACCGACAATTAGAGTTTTAACGATCACCTCTCCATGCCTTATTCTTACTTAGATTGATAATTACGGACTTTATTGGTCAAGTCTGGCTGCCTAGTTCTTACTGTAATTGGCACTAAAGGCATGATTTAAACTTACATCACTAATATCGAAGATCACACCTTAATTGACCTAAATAATCAAAATAGAAGTAAAATAAAAGGAGGGCAAATTTGAAAGTAAATGATTACTCGAAACGTTCATGCTTAATTACTACAAGTTAGTAATTCAAGGCATAATTATTGAAAATTAGATCTTAAAGCATCAATTTGCTATGAAAACTAAAGCAAACTTTTAGATGGATCGATCGATTGAATCTACTTACGTATATCGATCTAAATTTTCGTGTTTTTTTCAAATATAATTTAATCAGTAAATTTGTGATTTTGAACGGACTTAAATTTCGGAGTTTGGACGAATAGTTTTGTGAAATTTATAATAAGAATATTTCATATCACTTTCAAATTTGACAATAGATTTAAATTTAGAAAAATCAAAATGAACATGTTGTGCAGTTAAAACGGAATTGAAGAGAGCCAAGATTCGACCTGTAATCAAATGATAGAAACAAGACATTAAAAATAGACAAACACAACAAAGTACCCGGAATAACCTAAGAAACACGCACATAAAAACAAAATAAATGAGCCATCCGAATTGTGAAAAAACTACGAGCATGGTTCAGATGCAATCGAAGGACAAGCGTCACCCGAAAATTCGTAATCACGAACGTCACGATCTTTGCAGTACTTCCGTTCCTTCGAGGAAAAAGGACCCATACTACCGTAGATAATGTGTCGTGATTGTATTTGAAAATAAATTGTCATGTAACCTATAATACAAAATCGTGGCTTGTATTGTAATCCTTTCAATATCGATAATAAGCTATTAAATAAACCAAGCCACTGCTTTAAGTCATGTTTATTATAACACTTGCTTCAACAATGTCACCAATTAATGCGACAATGTTTAACAGACAATACTAGGCACATTATAAAACGAACTAATTATAAGAGACACCTGTATTATTAATATGTTATGGTAACATTGGCACGAATATTGTAAGTCGTTCACATGCAACGAAATTCAATTTAATCAATATTAGTCTTAAACATTTTAAGTAGCAGTTTTATAAAACTCAGTCAGAAAGTGATTCATGCATGTCAAAAACCCATCAAATTCATTTTCTTTCTTAATTCAAAAACGGTTTCACAGCACAAACCAGTCTTAGTTTGTCATTTTGGTTCTTTTACTTTAAAGATCAATATATGCATAGATTGTGAATGAAATTTTTTATTTTGCAAGATTTACCATTCTTGATTTGGTTGGATTTGGTTAATTGTAGAGGAGAGAATTGTATTGGTAAAACGGAATTGATTTAAGCTAAAAATTTTTCAAAACAGAAGATTAGTTCAGAGACAAAATCAGAATACAACAAACATGACTAAAGCGTGAAAACATGAGACAAGAATCGATTGAGAAGCAGAATAAAATATAGTTACATATAAAAATGAAGATAAAAAAAAAACATTACACACAAAAAAATCAAACATTTGCAATATGAACTCCCACAAAAACTCAGCATTGACATCAGATGCTCCGGAAGAAAAAGCATGTCCTGCTTCGCTTGAGGTACCTAGCCCATTGAAAGCGAATAATTTATGATGGTTACCGCCATATAATTAAGAGTAATTGAATTTCTAGTAGTCATTTGTATTTCAAGTAAGCAGGGATAAGATAATAATGTTTGACTATCAGCAAATCATTTTCATTGAAACTCCAAATCAAGCATTTAAAATAACAATTTACTCTATAGTACAAAATGACGCAATTACAACCGCCCAAGGAGACAATGCAAATTCAATTTCAAACTTTAATTTCATGTAATGCAAGACATTCGAATTTATTAATCCTCATACTGATTTTATGTAAATACCAGAGATAATTGGAAAATCTAATTGAATAAATTTGTTACTTCCTAGAACAGATCAAAATTGTTATCTTTGTGGTAAAGAGGCTGTAATTATTATGCTTCATTTTGTATCTACTGCGAAAGTTCTTTAATTCGTTGCAACCAATTTTCGTGGTTAAGGTAAAAAAAAAAGCTAGTTCGTGGATTTTTGAAATTCGTGGTTTCGAGGTTTCAGTATACATATCAGTGGGATTCTCTATTTTGTTGGGAACCAAATTTCGTGGTTTGGGCTAACCACGAAAACCACGAACAATATTACTTTCAGAGTATTTTTTTTCTTAGATAAAATATTTCTTCATGTCGCATATTGTATACGTATCTAACCATTAAGCTCCGCGGTTAATTGCTAAAATTTAATTAAGTTTTAAATAATTACATTTCCTTTTAATAAAATAGAAATAACACTGTAAAGGAAGATTCTTTGTTTGTAAACACAATAAAAACAAACGTTTGTATATTGGAATCTTAAAGGACAAATATTTTTGAATATAAAATATTTTTTTTGAGAATCGATAAAATCAAATGAAATCTCTCACCATAGAATGAAAGTGCCAAAAATATCTGTAAAGGTTTTGCAACCCATGAAAGTTCGTAAATAGCGAAAATTCTTGAAAATATAAAAAAAAGTGCAAGTTACTAACTTTGTATACAAATTATCTTATTAATACGACAAAAATACAAACAACAAATTATCCTACCTTTTGTCTTAGTATAGTTCTCAAGGAATCATATTCTGACTTTACCAAACATATAACAATTGCTGTTAAGAAAAGCTTGAGAGATAGGTGAAACATGTTGATGACAGTGATGATGACACTTCTAATGAAATATATTGCTTATATATGATTATCCTATCCGTAGGTGTAACAGACCATTTACCATCTTTTATTGACAGTATGACATGGAAATAAGCTAATTATTGTTTCATTTACATTTAACAATGGATTTTAATGATTGCTGGTGAATCACAGTAGTTTGTATTATAATTTTGTATTACTTCGTTACTTGTTGTGTTCCTCGTGCCGAGTCGTATATTGTGTGGACAAATTTCAAAGGAAGACGTCTATGGTGAATATTCCTTATAAAATATTGATGCAGATGCTGAACAGGTGAAATAGTAGGAACAAATTTGGAATCAAGTCTTGTTTTCGACTTTAAAATTACCTTAATATCCGTTGTTTAAATAGATTCGCGTGATTTTTTTATGGGGAAGAGCGGAATTGTCTTGTATGAATAACTCATGGATGGATAATTACTTCCTACTATCAATAGAAATTAACATAAGTATCAAAGCGGTACATCAATATCATTGCTACAATCTAATACAAATGTTTACTTAGCTTTGGGTATGTTTCAAATTTGGCTGAATATACACAAGAAAAAATATGTGTTTTAAAATACATGTTTTGGCTGTAAATCTACATAACAATTTACTCTTTTTCCAAAATCTTATAAAATGCTTGTGACTTTCATAAAAAATAAACATGTGGAAAACTAACTTTTGTTTTTACGAGTTTTGTCTTCAGTCCAACTCGAGTGTTTCCATATGATGCACACGTTAGTCCTCGGCGAGTGAAAAACAGACGTAGTCATTTTTTTCTATGGAGAGATCATAGTTGACTCACTAAAGAGTTGGTAATTTTGGATAAAATATATATACCGGAGTGCAAGCAAAAAAAAAGGGAAAAAAGCGGAGACGGGTACGATGACCCGTCCACTATGATATGTATGTACGATCACCTGGAGAAACCCTGGAGAGATCGAGCCCGCAATTTTCGTCAGGACTTGAAACCGTAACCTCCGGTTGTACTTGAACGTCGATGACAGTCGAAATGTAATTAAAGGAGTCTATTTCACTTAAATAATAGATATTTTGATTCGGCCTGAGTTTTTTTTCTTAAATTCCATATAAAATCCCTAAATTTCCGTTCATATTTACAGATTTATAATTTCAGCATTCTCTGTTTTTTCTTATTTATTTGTAAAATCTTTTATTTTAAATTATCTCCTGTGCAAAAAACCAACACGTAGGTCCTCGACATGAATTACACGAACTAAATAAGAAAAAAAGATACAAGGAACAGACAATCATTAATCATGAGCTGTCTTCAAAGAAATCAGAAGAATAGAAAATAAAACATGGTAACCTATATAGTCCTTCACTAATCCGTCACAGAAATCTTTCGTTCTATATTTATGTTCATATATATCTGACATTTTCATGCTGTTACAGCCAAGGGAAATAAAAATTATCATTATCGAAAAGACTTAATTTTGGTGCTTTTGACACAACAAATGATTTGTCACACGACTTATCTAAGTTATTTAAAACATCAGGTACATTTCCAGATGAATATCAAATCAAGATTGCCGAAAATGCAAAAGGTATAGTACATCCACCAAGACGACTGCCTGCAGATATAACAGATAAAGCAATCATTAAGCTGAAAATGTAAAACAACACGGTAACATAACAAAAGATGAAGAACCAACAAAGTGGGTCTTCTTACCTGACCACAATCAATACTTCTATAGGCTGGTTTATGTGGTTACGATTACCTTTCGAAATAAATGTGTGCCGCTAATTTATTAGCGCATAACGGATCTGACGTTCAAATGTATTTCTGGTGCCACTGCCGTTAATGATGGCAAAAGATGAAGAACCAACAAAGTGGGTCTTCTTACCTGACCACAATCAATACTTCTATAGGCTGGTTTATGTGGTTACGATTACCTTTCGAAATAAATGTGTGCCGGAAATTTATTAGCGCATAACGGATCTGACGTTCAAATGTATTTCTGGTGCCACTGCCGTTAATGATGGCATTATTATTGTAGGCTATAACACTGAGGGAAATGACAATATATCATGGAGCGTGCAACTAGCCACGACCTGCCTCTGAACATTGACAATAATATTTCATGGAAGTCAGAGGTTGCATACATGGGACACGTAATATCCGATAAAAGCTATGCCCAGATTCTGCTGAAGTGATAGCAGTTAACTACATGCCTCATGCTCAACAGACCAAAGAATGAATTCGAAATTTCTTGGACTAGCTTAGTACTTAGCAAAGTTCTTGCCTAACCTGAGTCAAGTGAATACTCCAGTTACATTTCTCGTGAAATCTGATGTGCTTTTCACGTCGGAAAGCGAATAGGAAAAGAGTTGGATGTTATGTTTGTCGGGACAGTATAGGAGCTTTCTTGATACAGGAAGACTGTGTCATTGGTTATGCTTCACGTTCGTGGTCTAAACCTGAGAGGTGATATGCACAAGTTGAGAAGGAGATGATGTATATTGTATTCAGCGCAAAGACATTTCATTGTTTGTTTAATATGATAAAAAAGACATTTTATTGTTATATTTTGGCGAGAAAACAATCGCGTACAATAATCATAAGCCACGGGAACAAATATTCTAAAAGCTGCTGTTAGCTGCATCCCTACTCAGAAAATGACGCTCAAGTTACAGTGGTATGACATTCAAGTATGCTATAAAAAGGAAGGATATTGATATACCCGATGATCTTTTGAGAGCTTACTTAACCTGCACTCACGGGAAAAAGGAAGGGAACATAGTTCAGGACATGATGTGTATAATATCAATCAGTAAGGACAAATACTCACCTAAATTAAGGTGACGACAAAAACTGAACTACATTTATAGCATGAGATCATCCTTAATGGATGAGGAGGCACGAAAACAGAATTTGTAAGAGAGTACGGAGATTCGAATGATCAAATATCTGTTCCAGATGGTATCATTTATCATTGCGTATGGAATGTTCAGAAGCTTGCCGAAACTACGCAGACTTTTTGTATCGCACTAGAACTCTAACAAATAGGCTTCTGGAACAGGGTTATGTTGCTACAAGATTGAAGTCATCACTACAGAAGTTTTATGGTCGTCATCATCATCATGAACACGTGCATAGTTATGGTGTTTCTATCAGCACCATGACAACTGATTTATTCAACGGGTCATAGTTTTCCTTTCCTCGTTTGTCTACCCCAGACTTGACTTTTTGAGGGCAACTCGGCGGGTGTTTCTAGAAAAGCAGAGGACGCCTACCCTACCGGTGCACCTGGTCCATGCTCCCAATTTTTCGTGTATGTATGATTTTAGTTACTTTATGTTCTTTGTTGTGTATGTCTGTTTTCCATGTCTGGTCTCTGTCTCTGGATTACATTCTTTTGATTACCGTTATAACCTTTCACGCGGAAAAGAAAGGACTGAACTATTTCGTTGATATATGAGAAGTACACGTTTCAAAAGTTGGTAATAACTGTAAAATAATTTCATATCTAATTACTTTATATAAAAAACGGTAACAATTATTTTTTTATGACTGTACTAAGCCTCAGTGTTAAAAAACTAGTGGTTGTCTCTTTGTTAGGCATCGACCTTTTTTATACTGGGAGAATTATATGGAAAAAATAAAACTTTCCAAATTTGAACAAAATTATTTTTTATTACTTAGCCATGGATAGACAAAATATGATTCAATATCCCCTCATTACTTAACAATGTAGATTTTCAAATAAAAATGTTCAACTCCGGCTGCTACTGAAAAAAAAAAAATTTGCGCTTACACCAAAACAAAAATTCTAACTCAACGTAAAATCCCATGCCCCATCTCCATAATAATGGTCTGTGCCTTATGTTCCGAATTTCATTGATCGGTCAATAAATCAAAAAGTCGGTCAACCAATTACTAAGTTTTCGAACCAGTGTTTGACTTGATTTTTTATATTCAGCGTTACGTTGGAGTCACGAATTAGGTGTTTTTCATTTACATTTTTGTATTTTCATTCTAAAACAGAGCTTTAAAGTTTGCATGGTTTAATTCATTTGTGAATTTAACAAATCTGCATACTTTTTATCCTAGAGACTGTTAAAAGTATGAATAACTTAATTTATTTGAACAGAACACAAGTTGAAAAGAACAGAATATGTATTGGTTAAAATATAGAATCCACATATTTGGATTGCTCGCAAAACAATACCAAACAAACAACATATTTATGAACAGTCATACAAAACACAGTGAGAATAAACTATATATCAGTGAAAATAGTTTATTTAAGACACACATCGTGAAAGAAAGGAAACGTAATGTTATGGTATTTAGACATATATTAACACACTGTTCGTCACCTACCCCTTTCCCCAGATTCCTTTATAATTTGTAAATGGCCCCAGTATCGTATTGCATATCCCTGAGCGGGTGTACCTCAAAATATGGATGCTATAAAAATATAGTACATTTTTTTTTTTTGCCTCTCTATAAAGTAATGTTCTGTCAAAAGATATGAACATTGACTTATAAAATAGAGCAAACATCACACTGTAAGATGAAAAACTTTTTAAAAAGAAAATCTATCCTAATAGCGTATAAATGTTCCATGGAAAAGTTTGGGCTTGATGAGTGCAAAACGAAAGTGAAAGTAGAGAAAATGGCTATTTATAGTTCAAGACTTTTCTGCCCGATCTTCGTGGACTCATCCTATTTTCTTTGCGGGAAATTATTTTTTTCAAATGTCATTAGAAATGCTACATAAGTGAAAGTTTTATTGAATCTATTTACATATTATTTTTTTAAATCCTAAAAATATGCACTTCACTTTAGAAGTCTATGGGAACATTAATACGATATTGAGACCTAATAAATGTTACAAGATGTACTAGTGTTACACCCAATTGTTACAGGAACTTCTTGTCTTTAGTGAGACCAAATAATAACATGGCTTTCCGGTCAGTCGTGTTGAAAAGAGTATTGACGGAGTTTTCCTGGGGTTTTCGTAGGCACAAAGGATCATCCGTCAAGAAATATAAAAGCACTGATTTGAAAGTGAACATACAAAGATTCTTGGAATATGAGGATTATAAATTAGGGACTGTTAAAGCATTTGGACATATGGATTGCATCATTAGTATGGTGAGAAACAAACGTCGAGACATGTCATTTTCGGTTTTGTCAGAATCGTTCAGCAGTGATGATTCACATTGGGGTTTTGATTGGCATACTAATGAAAACATAAAACAAAGTTACAGTAGACCAGTTATTTCTCTGACTTTGAAAATGGATATCAAGCTTTAATTGACAACGTAAATGGCAAAGAATTAGAATTAAAAAAAAACAACAATTGCTATACAAGTCATTGAGAGATTTTTCCATGAAAAAGGTGAATTTCCATTTTGTTTATCTCACCTAGACCAAAGTACAGTTACTCATTATGCATTTAATATTTACAGGAAATAATCCCCCAATGAAAATATCTATCTCACTGAAAAAAGAAATAAATAAGATACATATTTTTTTGGAGTTAATATAAACATGTATATACATGCAATTCATTATGAATCCCTATGGCCCGAAGGATGTGAACTTTTACCATCATTGTACGTCCGTCGACATAATTTGTTAACTGTTTCAAAAATCTTCTCCTGTTAAACTCGTGGACCAATACACCACATCTGACAGTCATTCCCAACTGTTGTCTGACTGATAGACTGAACTGGCAATTCCTAATTTGCAGTCCAGTAGAATACTATTCTTGTCTGACTGAATGACCAGTGCCAAATTCGTTGATGTAAATATAAGATTTCTGAATGAAATGACAGAAACTTGGAGATAGTGTATTGAAACCAAACTTAGCATAACTGTTCCTTAGGACGTCATCTATATGTACAAAACTGATGCTTTGAGTTTTGATATGTTGAAAAAATGGATATGATTAACAGAATCACCGATAATTTTATCATACCTTAAACATATATGTATTTGTCCTAAAGTCTCTTTTTAATTATTTTTTTATAGAAAATTATGTCGCAATCACATGTCCATCAAAGTAGAACTTTATAATATAATGCCTTGAAATGAAAGTATCTTGTTTGATACTTCCATCAGTCCAAAATTGGTTTCCGAGGCATAACTTAGAATGCATTAATGGATTTCCATTAAACTTACACTGATGGATACTAATGGCATAATGAAGATACATTGTTTTGTAACCATTGATTTTGGGGTCAGTACATTTGTAGTTCAAATATCAAGATCGCATGCACTTAATGAAATATGATTTTTCACCCAAGTTTTGCTGCTAGGAGGCATGTTCTTTATCACTGCTCTTTAAAACATGTAGTACAATTCTTTGTTGATTCTCATTTTAGAAGAACATGAAAGAAGGCTGGTCAAAATGTTTCTTAACAAGTCCCAAATGACAGAAAATAAAATATCCGCTATTCTTGCCAAACATCTTCTGTCTCAACTTCTCCAATATCCATCCAATTATTTTCCTGATGATCACTTTTAAAGGAGAACTTGATTGCTGTCCATGTGGGTGTGGAGTAACTATTCACTTCGGCGAGACTTATATTGGTAATATATATTATTATAACACACATGCATACAACAATAAATCCGTTTCTTGATCTCTAATTATTCTTGTTTATATGATTCGCTTCTACTACATACACTACTATCAACCAAAATTTTAATTTCTCCACTCTTCACGGTGAAGTCACTCATGTCCTCCATTGTGACTCCACCAAAGTGAAAACCGGGATAAAATTGCTCCATTTCAATAGTTTTCAATATTTTTTGTTCTGTCAATTACTTAGATGTTATTAAACTGCTAGAACCATTAAATATGCTTTGGTATAAAGGCGGGAGAAGTTAATTACAGTCAATTTCTGAAATGGTGATTCCACTGTGGAGAGTGGAGACATTGTGACTCCACTAGAAATATCTCCACTGCGGAGAGTGGAGACATTAAAATTTGTGTTGGTAGTAGTGTATGTGGGTAATCTAAGGAAATTGTGCAGTTGTGTAATATCAATGTTCCCCTTGAGGCTTTCCAACTGTGTACAGTAATAAATGGGGCAGCATTTTGTTGTTTAGATGTGGAACTTTAAGTAGAAAGAAAGCATGCATGTTAGCTTTAATTGTAAGTAGACCACATGGCAGCACCCCTAAAAACATTGAAAATCCTTTCTAAATTTAAAAACAGTCCCTCCATTAGCATGGAGTCCAACATACGTTGGTTTGAGAAACCTAGATGAAATTGTTTCTGAAGGATTCACTAATGTCGATAAAGGTATTATCTTTCGGCCATGACCACATGAATGTTTCTATTGAAATTTACTTTTAAATATCTAACATATATAAAATGTTATTGACCAAAACCATTGACGACCAACATGTACATTATGAAGTCTTCAAATTTTTCTCAATACTTTTTCTCCAATATTTTTCAAGATGTTCCACTTATTACTTATTATCTAATTTAATTTCAAGAGAGTACGGCTCGCAGCATATTCTGATAAATACATGGCACACCTCATACCTGGCATCCAATGCCATGTATTTATTGCTTATTGGCTCCTAATTAACAGGATCCTCATCCCCCAGCATCACCTGTATCCAATATACAGAAGGAAGTGACTAATTAACTGAACAGGTACATTGATCTACTGGTGGTTTTACCTGTATAGTTAATTATCTCACACAGCTGGCTAACTGTGTATCTTAAAATTGATAAAAAAGTAGAAAAGTTAAAAAAAATTGTGTTAAAAGCAAGTTTTTATTGTTATTTTCATATTTTACAAAATTTTAAATATATAACATGACATTTTGTTTTCTAAATGATTGAATTTGATTTAATATCAAATTTTGCATTTTAAAAATAAATATTACTTTTTTCTGATGTAAAAAAACAAATTTTGACTATACAATCACAGTGTGTATTTGTTAACTTTTTTCAATTTCAATTTGAGTACAAATTTGAAAACCATAACTGTGACATTTGTAATTATTCAACTCACTTTTTTACTTTGAAATTGAATAAGTAAAAGAATTTTTTTCTGCATTGAAAGAAAAGGAAAATAACTACTTGTTGCATTTTATGCACTATTTTATTAAGGTTTAACCAGTCTCTTCAGTAGAAATATATAGATTTATTCTTATAACTCTGATAAACCATTTATTAATTACCTCAAGTGGTTTGTGTCAAGAAAATACTAATCACAACTCAAAAATTCACTAAATACCCATTTAACTTATCTACTTGTACCTGTTCAGGTGAATTGGTAAAATTTACATGGGATACCAAAACTTACCTTCAATTAATTTATGAGTTGTATATTAGAAATAACAGAGATAAACTTCTCAGCGTTGTGCCAGGTATGCCAGGTATTGGAGGTACGTATACCTGGCATTTATCAGACTATGCTGCGAGCTGTACTGTATATATCTGTTGCCAGAAGGTAATACATGTACATGTAGTTTTGTCAACCATATTGACCTTACACTTGTTACATCCCAATAATTGATCAAAAACAATTTTTTCAAACCAAAACGACCCCCTCTCAGTGTACATTGGACTCCCCAATAAGAATACATGGCAAATTATAGCATTACAAATGTTACGATTGAGCTGAGAACATTAATTCTTCTCTAAACTACATAAAAATGGGTATCGATTTATTGTTGATAGCCCGCTGCATATGTTGCGCTTCGCCATAACTACATATATATGTTCTTTTTCAAATAACTAATCTTATAAAAAGATATACAATAAATACGGTTTTTCGGTTTTGGGTCAAATTAATTTCATATTTGATTATTTGGATTTATGCTACATGTACAAAGGGCTGATAGACCTCAATGCATGTACATGTATCCATGATGGTTGTTTAATACATTATGTACCAGTATATTATTATTATAATTATTTTTTAGGAAGCCCACACCTTTTCTACGGCTTTGCAGATATTGTCATTTTTCCAACAAACAAAGATTTATTCATTGATGCTGATAATTTGTTAATTGCATTTCAACATGAAATTGGACACACAATGACTTAAATTCAGTAAATGTTTAGTATGGGAGAATCAACACATTATATTTTGAGCATGAGGAAGGCGCAGATTAAATATTACAAGTATTTACCTATTTCCAGGGAAAAGTATCTGTCCAAGACTGACACATAGTATAAAAATGTAAAACAATACAGTTGTAAAAGTTTTCAGTATCTGCTATAAGACATATTGTGGTAAAATGTGATACATTGTACATGTATATTAAAAGAAAGTTGAATACATTAAGTATGTTCTTGTTTCTGATATGTGGCAAAGCCC
Source organism: Perna viridis (assembly GCA_037379345.1). NCBI lineage: Eukaryota > Metazoa > Mollusca > Bivalvia > Mytilida > Mytilidae > Perna > Perna viridis. Next base: position 36,244,446 of record CM074522.1, on the reverse strand, counting down.
AGTGGAAATTTCATTATTCTGATATCGGGTACATTTACTACATACATTTGTACATACATGTACAGTATGCATTAAGGTGTCCATCTCTTTTTTTCCACTTGTGTTTACACATTAAGCCAACACAATGGACAGTCCAATTAAACCATACTTTTAAATTTAAACTTAACCATTACTGTGAACAAGGATTTATATATAACTCTGTGCTGTGAACACATATTTTGCATAACCAACCAGTTTATTACTTAAAGCAGTCTTCTAGGATTCTATTTCAGGAAGCCATGCAATCAACAAAGGCTAATTTTGGTATCATTATCGCCAGCGCTTGTGACTTTAGTGTGACAGGAGTGACATACAGGCTTCTCTAATTAAAGAACATTATTATTTTTCATTATTGCCAAATGTTAAATGCATACATTAAAAATAAAAAAATATAGCATTACACCACAGCGAATATCATGGATACGTGTATCTGGACTTACATTATATCACTATACTGAAAGTTGTACAGTATGAAAAATTAATATGGATGGTCTTTAACATCATGAAAGTGAACTGCTATATGTACAAAAAATGTAAAATATTTTTATAGTTGCAACCTCTGCAAAGTCTACTTAAAACCTTGCAATCCCTTGTTAACATGAATTTTCAGAAGGGTCTCTGTACCCTCATTGTGTTACAGACCTAATTAAGATTACAATGTACATGTAAGTAAAGTTGCCACATTTTGATCATTTTAATGTATAAAAATGGTACATTATCTGCATCTTGAAATTTACAAAATAAATCATAGCACACCTTCCAAGTCATCCAATTATTAGTGGTATAAACAATGAATTCTCCGGGAGGAAGGATACAATATCAAGACTGATTATATTTAAAAGGTAGAATGTAATATTGAGTATGAAGTTGAATAGAAATTTACCATGACATTAAATTTAATGTGAGCATTTTAAACGGTGTCATTTCTTTTATTAAATTTCACAAATGATAATAATACATTATGATATCAGAATCAAAACAATCCAAACAAAAAGAATCTTAAAATAAAGTCCATATAAGTAAGCATCTCAATTTAAATGTCCATAATTAACACAAATATTATTCATATACACAATGCGCAAAGAGAAAGGCAGGTTACTCCGTCCACATTGCTTCTAAGTCCACACACAAGTACACGTAGTCTATGCGTTTGCACTTATTTAAAGCATGTGTGTACATTATATGTCTATTTGAATAACAAAGAAGTGAACTTTACCTTTGAATATTCAATCAGTCACTATGCAAATTATCTATCGTAGTAAGTTATCTGAACCAATCAAAAAAAATCCGGAACTGAACTTGTTCACTTAATTTTTCTCTGAAATAGATGACAATAATTAGAGAGGTTCCGATGATGTACGCCATATTTCATTAACATCTGAGGCGACTTAGGTTTACCTATCTATGCACTCCCCTGTCAGGGTAGTCACAAAAAACTATGGTAGGGAGGGTAGCAGGAAATATATATACTATTTTGTTTGCCTAATGACCACAGCACAAATGTGCATGTACTTGACATTTGGTATCTGGTTTTAACAACTACATGTAGTCACATTCATTTTGTTAAATTAATATAAGACTTTTTAACTGGATTTTCGTATAGAAAAAAGAGGTTATAAGTGTGCGGGTGTATGGAGGGCTACCTTGCAAGCGACTTCCATACCTTTTCCATTAAATAACTTGAATAATATTTGGCTGATTGTTTTCAAATTTTGAAATTATGTTAAGAATGATAAAATACATGTCAAGATGAAATATTACATATATTGGCATTTTTAAGCGGCAGTCATTTTTGTCCCAAAAATAGGGACTTTGTGCTAGAAATATTTTGACAGCTTCTTGTCCTACTACTTTTCTGACACAGTTATGATATCTGGTACGCGATCATACGAAGCATCAAATATTGTGTCTAGTTTATGGAATGTTGCCTGTAATGACATACACATACGTTATGTAGGATTGGGCCTAAAAAAATTATGTGTTTCTGGTAACCCGATTAACCTATTTTTAACCCTTGACTTTTTTATGGCATCGGTGAATTTTTTTTAATCTGGAAATTCATTAATTGCTGTCATTGATTCCGCCTTTTATTGTGTTTAAATTGCTCTCAATTACCACCATCAAGTAATTGTCATCGCAATGTATTGAGCATAAAAATGTACTTATACCTAAGAATACATTATATATTTATACAATATAAAGACTGTCCATGTATATATGCATGAAATGCAGACATTAATGACTGGTAAACATTCATAGATTTAAAAAACAAAAAAAACAAAAAAAAAAACCTACCTACCAACCCTGTTTTTGAAGGGTACGTTACTGGAAACACATTTTTTTAACATGAACTACATATGGCAGAAATGATTAATAATATTCTATGTGCAATTGTATAAGAAAACAATTGAATCAGTTTTATTACATACAATTGTATGCTTATATATGATTAGAACAGATATACTGAATATGAAAAAGAGGTAACGTTCCCATCAGGATGAAAATGTCAGGCCAAGCCACTCATTAGTCTTTAATGAATGATGAGGGAAAACCCTCATACCACAGGGCATGCTGCAGCTGGCCCCAAAACATCACTGCACAAAGTCCAACGCCCTAGACCACTCGGCCAGCTAGGCCAGATATAAACTTCGACCAAATAACAAATTAAAAACAAAAATCTACCAAAATTAATACCTGATTTCAGATAAGGAAGTCAAATGACTCAAATGATCATAGCAATATCCAATCAAACGTATTGATTAAACGATCACAGTATGAGCTGTAATAATGTATAATGTTATTATATACACCAAACCCATACTTCATAAGTAATATGTTATCTACTATGATATAGGCATATACATTGCCTATAGAAGCTAGCACCGATTCAACATTTTTGAGCCCTTACTTTTACCTTAACGAGGAGCTCTGGCTATATCATTTTAAGATTAAGTTGGTCCAATATTCAGAATATGTATCTAGTCCAGAATACAAACAGTTCTCAACGGATGGTGGTAATATTTTCTACATAGCCTGTGACGTAAACGCAACTGACAGTTACACAGAAATTCGAGATATGATTGCCTTCCCTATCTTAGAAATGTCATTGCTGTAACGGTATAGCAGCTTCATACTGTTGGTTAAGGAGGTAGACCTCAGATATATGTAAGGGACACAACTATTGCAAATCATGGAAACGTTTGTATTCAGTGTTTTACATCAATATCATGTTAGCATTAAAGTAACTTGGGTTGATTTCATTCTGTTTTAAATGAAAGCTTGATAGGCTTTGGTGAAATTGAATAAAATACAAACATATCACTGACTTCTAGAGTTATGTCCTTTACCTTAGGTATGCTTCCTTAAATTTAGAGCAAATAGTAACATTTTTTTCACTTGTCTGTTTGACAGGAACTTCGAATGGTAGGTCAAAGAATATTTTGCCTGATTTTGCAGTAGGAAAAGTAATTTTCACTTTCATGACCGGATTATGCATGATATACCATTGCAGTCACGGTCCGTTGACTTGTGAATTTTATTTTGACTATGTACAAGTGATGTCTTGGTTGAACTACATATGTGTGAATGCTTCTGTGTTATTTATTATACCGGTATACACATATTCCCTGCAGTTGTGGGAGATACGCGGAAGTAACACACGAGGTAGATATGTCACTCGGGACATAGTTGAGGGTGATATTTTCTGAGTGTTACTCAGTTTATCACCCTCTGCTGCAGGCAATATGTATTATTATTATACTTCATACAAAAATCACAAATTTCTACTTGGAAAGTACTATTGTTCGTGGATTCCAATTTTCGTGGTTTTCGTGGGAAGGCCAAAACACAAATTTCGCACCCAACGAATATGTAATTTCTAATGATGTGAATGCTGAAAACCTAAAGACAACGAATTCAAGAATCCACGAACTTGTGTTTCTTCTTAAATCCGAAAATTGGTATCATGAATAATAGTACTTTCACAGCATTGAAAAAGCATTCATATGTTATTTTGTTCTCATTGAATATTCCTTCAAGTGAGAGGTTTGAAGACTTACCTTATTAGTACTGGAATCTTAAAGTATATAAAAACCCATATAAGCAAATGTAAATAGCAGGATCATCTTCTTGTTCAACAAAAGTGCTGTCTGTATGAGTCTCCATAATTTCGTCCGAAGTGGAGGAAAGATAACTGTGATACTGTTTACTCGAATAGTGATTTTAATTAATTAAATGTGGTTCTGAAAAAATCATTGTTTTAGGCTACGATTTTACAAGCTAACTTCATTTAAAAAAGATAAAAGTTGCTACAACGAGCAACAGGTGATCAGTATGCGAGAGTATCACCTTAACTACATATTTGTCGCTTTTGGAGGTACAATTCCTCTCCTAACCGATTAAAAAAATTACAGTTCTTTGTTCCTTCAAAATATTGTGAGAGACAAAGATATTACTTTCACTTTTCGATATATCGACGATATTCTCTACATTAATAACTCTAATATTGAAAATGGCTTACGTTTATTTATTCACCAGAACTAGAAATTACAGAAGCTATTGACACGGCGTCCTCCGTGTCATTTTGGACCTTCTCCTCAAATTTGACAGTAGTAATCTCAGTACCAAATATATGACGAACGAGACGATTTTGATTTTAAAATTATAAATTTCGCTTCTATAAATGATGTTTCTCGCCTTTTAAAGTATATCCGAGACAGTAGGGACTATTCTGACTTGGTTCCCTTGATTACTCCTTCAGACTCCACCGTTACCTTAGAGACAGGCTTTCGATCAAAGATGACTTAAAAATACGTCTCATACGCTGCCTAAAAGTCCCAATATTTATATCTTATTGAAAAATATTCTGTTTCTAACAAACGTATAATTGATGGATGTTCATAATGACTTCAAATTTATTTTCTGTAGTTTTTATTTGTATATTTTATCATTTCATCTTTAACTTGACGTGTCTTCTGCACAAAGTTCAAGACTTATTTTGAAGTTCCTTAATATTTTTGTGTAGTAGTTTTTTTATCACTTATTGCTCATATCTTAGGCACTCTTCTAACCACTCAGTATTGCCCATTTGTGTTAAAACAAATAGTCATCTTTAAACAAAAAGACGCAGTAAAATATTATTATTCTTACTTATAATTTTCATGAAATAATACATGGCACGCAATTTCAGTTTTCGATACAGTTTCTTCGAACGCCACTAAGTCATCTGTATTTGGCCAATCGGGAAACAGAATTGCTATCAGGTGACTTGTGTTTCCATAGAAAGAGAATCAAGGGAGCCAAGGTTATAGCAGTAATCAAAAGAATGCAATCCAGGGACAAAGACCAGACATGGAAAGCAGACATACACAACAAAGAACATAAAGTAACTAAAATCATACATACAAAGTAACAAAAGCAAATGAGCAACTTGGATTCCACTAAAAACTGGGAGCATGGACCAGGTGCACCGGTAGGGTAAGCGTCCTCTGCTTTTCTAGAAACACCCGCCGATTTGCTCATAAAAAGTCAAGTCCGGGGTAGACAAGCGAGGAAAGGAAAACTATGACCCGTCGAATAAATCAGTTTTCATGGTGCTGATGGATACACCACAACGATCCACGAGTTCACGATGACGACCATAAAACTTCTGTAGTGATGACTTCAATCTTGTAGCAACATAACCCCGCTCCAGAAGCCCATCCGTCAGAGCTCCAGCGCGATACAAAAAGTCTGCACAGCTTCGGCAAGCTCTGGCATAATGTATGAGTTGTAATATGAACACTCCATACGCAGGTGCTGATTTGATGTTGCCACAGATGAAAGGAAAGTTGACAATTCTGAATGAAATCATCACGTTTGTCGTAAAGTTTGGTCAATAGTTTTCCATCGATTTTTAAGTGTAGGTCAAGATATGAGGCTGACCTTACAGTGTCTGTAGTATTCTTTATCTCACGTTCCCTGAGGTAGATGCAATGTATCAAATCCCCGAAATTAGGATTGTTTGAAGATTCTATAATTCTGAATGAATATCACGTTTGTCATAAGTTGGTAAATAGTTTTCCTTTACCATCGATATCTAAGTGTAGGTCAAGATATGAGGTTTACCGCACAGTGTCTGTGGTATCCTTTATCTCAAGTTCTTCGGGGTAGATGCGATGTATCAAATCCCCGAAACATGTTAAGGTCAAAGGGGAAAAACTATACTGACTGCGTAGTGAAAAAATACCGGAAAAAATGGACCGTGAAAGAAGCAGGAGGTTTTACAACATGATTTAACCCATCTTTCGTTTTGGAAATGCCTGTACCTAGTCAGGACCATTGCGGATGTTTCTATCTCAGTATTTCACCCTCATATTACGAAGTGTTGTACCGACTTTCCTGTTGACTTTTGCCTAAATCTTATATGTTGGGTAATTCTGTTATTGCACTTAATTCACCACAGAACTTGATTTCTATGTACAGCACCAACATGATTTGACTATTAAAGCCAGACGCTACATGAAGTTCTACCTCTAGCATTAGAATAAAGAAATCAACTCCACTTGTCATAGCAACAGACACCGTGATATTTAGTTATTTAAACAAAATGACATTCACATTAAGATTTTTAAAGAAATTTTATCAGAAATCCTTGTACTCCGCAGACTGGTTATATAATAATACACCTTATTTTCAGACACTATACGACAATCGAGTTTGAGTACATACATGAAGAAAATCACTAGCGTAAGTAAGTATATTAGCAATTTTTTCTTTTGTGTGATGAGAAACAAGGGTCGATTTAAGGTTTTTCTGGTCATATTTACATTTATTTTGAATAGATTTAAAGATGTAAACGAAATAATTCGATCATTCTTTTGTGCCTTAGGAAATTCTACATCGGAAACGAAGTGTATATAACAGGACATAATATTTCCGAACCGTCACGTTGCTATTGAAGCATCTGAAATGACAAAATTACAGGAAACACGATGTAATAAAGTGGTATAGAACGTATTCGATGCAAAAATTATTTCCGGGAGTCAACCGCGGTCATTTAAAAATAGTCATTGATATTTCTAATTGAGAAGTTATATGGGTTTACAAAGAAGCATAATTACTAGACGCTTAGGGTACGTCTGCGTGATATGGAGTAAACGTTCTCGTAACCCATCTAAATCGATTGATAAATCTTATTATATCTATAGCGATAGGCGTTCGTGATTCCTCTGTATGGACGGTCAGTTTTCTTATCATGGGTGTTAGGAAATAATTTTTAAACTTTTAAATCGATCAGATGTGGTCATTTAAAAATTGAGCTCATCACATCAAATGTACTTTACAGAACTTCCACTATCTGTAATGTGTGCGAATTATAGTTTGTTAAACAGTTGAGCATGGGAGTTCGTTCCACATACTTTGACTACCCCCCCCCCTTATTATAAACACAACGCATCTTCATTATTCTATTCCAACATCAACATAGTGTGCTTCTGATTCACTAAGAAATCAAGGGAAACAAGATTAGAACGTTAAATAAAAAGAACAGAATCCATGGATAACGACTAAGCCAACAAATAGACACCAAGAACTATGGATAATGACTACACCGAGAAAATAGACACAAAGAACAAAGAATATTATCCATCGATAGCGACTAGACCGAGAAAATAGACACAAACAACAAAGAATGAATCCATGGATAGCGACTAAACCGAGAAATAGACACAAACAACAAAGAAAATAATCCTTGGATAACGACTAGACCGAGAAAATAAACAAAGAACATAATCCATGCCTGGCGACTAAACCGAGCAAATAGACACAAAGAACATAATCCATGTTTAACGACTAGACCGAGAAAATAGACACAAACAACAAAGAACATATTTCCATGGATAGCAACTAGACCGAGAAAATAGACACAAGCAAAAAAGAACATTATCATTGGATAGCAACTAGACCGAGAAAATAGACACAAACAACAAAGAACATATTTCCATGGATAGCAACTAGACCGAGAAAATAGACACAAACAACAAAGAACATATTTCCATGGATAGCAACTAGACCGAGAAAATAGACACAAACAACAAAGAACATATTTCCATGGATAGCAACTAGACCGAGAAAATAGACACAAACAACAAAGAACATAATCCATGGATAGCAACTAGACCGAGAAAATAGACACAAACAACAAAGAACATATTTCCATGGATAGCAACTAGACCGAGAAAATAGACACAAGCAAAAAAGAACATAATCATTGGATAGCAACTAGACCGAGAAAATAGACACAAACAACAAAGAATATATTTCCATGGATAGCAAATAGACCGAGAAAATAGACACAAACAACAAAGAACATATTTCCATGGATAGCAACTAGACCGAGACAATAGACACAAACAACAAAGAACATAATCCATGGATAGCAACTAGACCGAGAAAATAAACACAAAGAACACACTCAATGGATAACGTCTAGACCAACAAAATAAGCACAACAAAGAACATTACCCAACTAACAAGCAAAGTAAATGAGAAACCCAGTCCTCTAAAAGTGGTAATATTGACCACATGGATCCGGTCGTGTGAGCGTTTACAATATTAGGACAGACAGACAGACGACAGGGATTTCTATGTCTGTTCCCGCTCTGTGTTTGGGCACGCGACAATTAAGTACAAAACACCTGCATAAAATAATACAAAGATTAATAAATTGATCAAAACAAGTTCACTTACAATACCTTTGTCCGCCCGTCCAATTATAGCTGGTAGTTTTGACCAGATATGATAACAAAACAATTATCTTGAATTTTGGAAAGCTGGTCTGCTTGTAGTACTAATATAAATATCATTAAAATGCATTATGTAATCAAATTGAGCAAACAAAAATTATGCAAAATAACACCCAAAAACTAAACAAGAGGTTGTATGCTATGATAGCAAAAGCTCATATATGAGTGGCCATTCATGTCAAAATAGCGTTATTTTCATCTAGATGTTATTTTCTATCTAGATACTTCTAAAATGTATCTAGATGCTTCTAACAACTATCTAGTCTAGATACTACTAATAAGTATCTAGATACTTCGCATGACTATCTAGATGTTTCATACAAGTATCTAGATGCTTCTCACAAGTATCTAGGCACACAAAAACTCCTCACGAGTATTTAGATACTTCGCAAAAGCATCTAGATGCTTCGCACAGCTATCTAGATACTTCACAAAAGCATCTAGATGCTTTGCACAACTATCTAGATACTTCTCACAAGCATCTAGGTGCTTCTCAAAGGTATCTTCATACTTCGCGAAATCATCTAGATGCTTTGCACGACTATCTAGATACTTCGCAAAAGCATCTAGATGTTTCTCAAAGGTATCTTCATACTTCGCGAAAGCATCTAGGTGCTTTGCACGACTATCTAGATACTTCTCACAAGCATCTAGATGCTTCTCAAAAGTATCTAGATACATTGCAAAAACATCTAGATGCTTCTCAAAAGTATCTAAATACTTCTCAAAGGCATCTAAACACTTCACAAAAGCATCTATATGCTTTGCACAACTATCTAGATACTTCTCACAAGCATATTGGAAATTTCGAGAAACAAAATTGAAAGTTGGATACATTGGCAATTAAAACATTTGCATAAGAGAACACATTTTCGCAATTATAAAAAATATCTTGAAAATAAAAAAAAAAGCGAATTAATAAGTGTGATTATTACCCGAGAGAATTATTGTTAAAAAGTTGAAAAAGAATCTCAAAATAGATGGTAATATCTAACATAAAATAAATTATTTATAACGATAGAGGAACCAAACGAATCTAATCCAATATAATGTCAAAAAGGAACAATAGGTCAATTAATGCCAGAGATTAAAAAAAGGAATATGGAAAAAAAAATGGAAGAATAAAAAACAGAAAATACAATAAAATGAAACAAAAAAGGAAACGTCAAAAGAAGTACAAGCCAAAAATACAGAAAGCGACGAACTATATCGATATGTTCACAAAAAAGACCCTGAAAATAATCAGATATTACTACGCGCCAAAGGCCTGAAATTTGTACCCAGTATTAAACCAAAACATGCTGAAATATCTCTTATACAAGACTTGGTAGAACTAGGTAGAAAAATGCGATTTTAATATTTATTTGACTGGATCTAATGAATTCAATTATCATCCCTTCCGAACAAAAACTGGATTCAAGCCAAATGCAATTGAAAACTACATTTTTGCAACCAAAATCGAATTAAATAAAATACCAATGAAACCATTCCGAGACAACTTATCAAAGCATGAAAGAAGCATGAAAGAAATGCACTGCACACATTAAGACAGAATGATCGAATAACAATTAAAAATAAGCAGACAAAAACTCATCAACGGTTGTTTTAGATCTTAAAATAGCTAGAAAACAACTAAATGAACAAATTCAAGAATCTCACACAACAAAAATATTACAAAGTGTTAGTGCAATCATTTATCATCTACACGATAACAGTTTCATTGACGACATTACATTCAAATATCTGGTGAACAATAAATCAACACGATTAGGTAGACTTTATTTTCTACCAAAAGTACATAAATTAAGTTCCAAAGACAGGGAAAGAATTAAAGAGAGTATAAACAATATTCAAAATATAGAAATCTCTGGGAGGTCAATTGTATCATTATGCCGAAGCCCATTGGGAAAAGTAGCAGAATACATAGCTTATTATTAGTCGTCAAACAGTTCTTGGCATATACAAAAGACTCGACTGCATTCATTAATAAGCTTGAAAGTGTCAATATCAATAAGTTATCTTGATATTACAAGTATGTACACAAATTTACACCACTCCGAAATAATAGATACCAATAATAGAGCGTCGCCTAAAATACTAGAATGTAAATTCGAAATTCCAATTCCTCCAAAAAGAGAGTTACTAAAACTATTAATATTAGCACTTGAAAATAATTTGAATTCAATGGGCAAATATATATACAAAAAGTAGGGATGACCATGGGTTCACCAATGTCTCCAAGTTTGACTGATTCAAGAATGTTTAAAATTATCTCCGAAATACTAGAACGATTCCTATACTCATCGAATTCTTTATTATCAATATATAGAGACGATGCATTTTTACTATTCAAAGGCAGCAAGCATCTTTTGGAGTTATATAATATCGCAAATAACGTACATCCCCTCCTAAAAATCTGATCAACAAATACAATTTCTAGATGTACTGGTTTATAAAGACTAACAAGACACTGGATGTCAAATTGTATCGTAAACCCAGACAACTTCCAATACTTAGAAAAATCGTATACGCCCACCCAACCTCTGTCTTCAAAGGATTCATAATTGGGGAAGTAACACGATTCATTAGAACAAGCAGCAACAATGATGACTTCAACGCACATATAGAACAAACTTTCCCAAACGGATTACAATTTGTATGAAATTAATCCATGGATACTAAATACGCTTGAGAAACTTCGGAAAAATACATTAGGGTATTAAAACTAAAAATAAGAGATCTCCGCCTTAAGATTTTGCTACTAAATTCAATTAAATCCATTGTTCAAACAATTAGGAAGATGTTTGAAATAAAACACTGGCATTTCATCGAAAACGACGAAGAAGCACGTGCATTATTTCTCAGACCCCCGATAATAGCTTACAGAAAAAAACAAAACAAAAAAAACAATATAAAAAATGTCTAACCTCAGCAAAATAATAAACAATCATAGAAAATGGAAAGTTTACAAATATTTTCAAGTACAAACAGATTCACCGGGTGTAGTACTCTCTGTCAAAATGAAATATACTTAACACTATCGATATGGAAGGCTAGAGTACCTGATGAGGATGTACGTCTTTGGTCATCTTGACCTAAATGATATCCGAAACACAAGGGGAAGATTCCTACTGACTTAATATAAAAAGAAAGGTAACTGCTACCCTTATGAGTAAATTGAACATTACAGGTCTCAGTATCGTATTAATTTTCCCATATACTTCTATAGTAAAGTGCATATTTTTAGGATTTTTAAAAAAAATATGTAATTTGATTCAATAAAACTTTCACTTATGTAGCATTTCTAAGGACATGTGAAGAAATAATTTCCCGCAAAGAAAATAGGGTGAGTCCACGAAGATCGGACAGAAAAGTGGTCTTGAACTATAAATAGCCATTTTCCCTACTTTCACTTTCGTTTTGCACTCACCAAACCAACCTTTTCAGTGGAACATTTTTATGATATTATGTTAGATTTTCTTTTAAAAAAGTTCTTCATCATACAGTGTGATGTTTGCTCTATTTTATAAGTCATTGTTCATATCTTTTGACAAAACATTAGTTTGTAGAGAAGCAAAAAGAAAATGCACTATATTTTTATAGCATCCATGTTTTGACGTACACCCGCTCAGGGATATGCAATACGATACTGGTACCTTGCAGAGGTGATAACATTATTAACAAAATCGTGTGTAGAGAAAAAAAATTTAAATAAAAACAGACAATAAACTCCTAATACTTATTGGAAATATGCAGAAATTCTGTTGAACCCAACAAGTGAAAATATATATTATGAAACAATATAAGAATCAAAATAAACATAAATATGTTGTAGTTCAATCCTTAATCATAGGAGGGATAAGACAGATGTTTATCTATTTAAACAAATGCAACTCATTTTGAAAGGTATTGGCATTGAGTTCTGCTGGGGTAGGAATACGGACATGTTTTATTATTACAGTTTATCTAATTAAACAACTGCAACTCATTTCGAAAGGCATCGGTATTGAGTTTTGCTGGGATAGGAATATGGACTCTTTGAATATGAAATCTTTAATTATTTGTAGCTTTGACATTGATCGTCAAGCGCGGACTGAAAAGGTTGGGTGAGAGAAACGGTTCGTCTAGTTCCTAAAACCCCGCCAGCTGGAAGTCCCGTGCTAACCAAGAGGCAATGAAACAGAGAAAAGATGTTTTGCAAAGTTTCTAAATGCTTGTGAAAACTATATAGATAGTTATACGAAGTATCTAGATCCTTGTTAGTAGTATCTATATAGTTGTGAGAAGTATCTAGATATATGTTAGAAGTATCTAGATAGAAAATAACATCTAGATGAAAATAACGCTATTTTGACATGAACGGCCACTCATGCTCATATGGACCGTTGGGTCATGCGAGCTAAAAAGAGAATAAAATATGCAAGTCACCAAAAACTATTGTATTGAACCTTTCTTATTTATACACATTTGATAGTTACTCAGCTGGATGTAGAAATTTTTACAAATCATTAATTTTTTATCTCATAGTATACAATAATTATGATAGAATTATAAACTTACATTCAATTTAATGAACCCTATTCACAATAGATAAACTGTTAAAAGCTCCTAATCAATACAAGCGACGTAACCCAAAAATTAAACCTCGTCTTCCTCAAACTGAATGGCATCTTGTGATATAACTTCAAAGAGATAATAAATTATTGTCAGGACATCAGAAAAAAAACTTGCTTCTAGCCCTTTCTAGGCCCTCATTCTGGAAGGTCATAACGTGCCCTCCCCTAATTAATCATGGCCTTCCTCTGTTAGAATTTCAAGGAGATCCCGTCAATTTTACCTAAATTTCTACCCCCTTTTAAGCCTTCATTCATTGACATTTCAAGTCACAACCTCAAAATTCAATTCCATCTTTTTTGAAGAATGACAAATGCGTGGTAAAATTTTAAATAGATTGATGCACATTTACTAAAAGTTTCTGCCTGTACATAAAAATTGAATTCATCTGGCCCCTTTTTGGCCCCTCATTCCAAAATAATTCATGTCATAACTCCAAATATCTTCCTAAGCCTACCTTTGCTAATATGGCAGCTTGCTCTCCAATATCAAAGAGATCCATTCTCTTGAAGTCATAGTTAATATCAAGATAATATCAGGATAATGTTTTTGGTCCCCTTTTGGCCCCAAACCTCAAGGCTTCAAGTCACAACCCCAAAAATCAATCCCAGTCTTCCTGTTGTTGTATGGCACCTTGTCACAAGACAAATTGCCAAAATTTCATTAAGATCTATACAGTTATACACAAGTTATTGAGTGGCCATGGAAGTGTCAACAGACGACGGCGACAACAATAGCATGATACCATTTTTTATGGTCGAATAAAAAGCAATAAAATAAAATCATATTTGTAAATAGACTACATAGCCTATAATTTATTTAGATTTTAAAACAATCCATAAACCAATTTTGGTATATATAAAACAAAATTATCAACAGTCATGACAGAGATATTAACAACATTAGATGAATTTCTGCATGAAAAATTATGCTCAGGTGATCAACAATACCTGGTTTTTTACCGGCTCAGGTGTGACATAACATGTTTTTTACTGTAAAGGTGTGTCATGAGTCTTTATATATATTTTTCTACTTTTTTTTCAGCCCAGGCTTTGTACTATTGGTCTATCTTCTGTACCCGTGGGATATAAAAGCTGAAAAATGATATATGTAATACTATACAAAATAAAGTTGGCAATCAATGATATGTTTTAGAATGCTGTATATTAGTTCTAATGGCTGCAAAAGCTAAACAACCAAATATAATTCCTCAAAAGAATCAGGCAAAGGTGTAAAAAAACACTGATGCAATAAATTTGTAGTATTAAATATTGCCTGTACTAAAATTGACCAACATTATGTCTTGACCGAACTTGAAATGTTGAAATAGAATGTTAAAGAAAGATCAAAGAAATTTTGTCCTGAACTTTTTTTATTTGTTGTGCACTTACGTGGGTACAAAAAGTGAAATTAAACTGGCATAGCAGTTTTTTAATCATATTTCATCAATTGTCTGATTCTTTATGTGACTAATTCTTAACATACGAGCAAAACAAAAAGATGATACCATTTGTAATACAACTGAACTTATACATTTTAATCTGCTTGTATAAGCAAAAAAAAAAGATGGGTTTATTTTAGCATATTCTGACACAAACAAAGAAAAATAAGTTAACTGATATCAATGATACTTATCAAAGAGCTTGAAAAGAAGGAATTTTTAAACTAAAAAAAAAATTTTTTTTTTAAATTAAATACAACTCGTCAATTTTCAAATAGCAAGAAGCTTGCAGTGAAGTTGATTATTATTTTGAAATCTACTCTATCCACTTTTGATTAAGATATGTGGATTTATTTGGGGGGAGGGGGGACTTAGAATAGTTTAAATTATTAATCATATAATGGATAACTGGAAGGTCTTTAGCAATTAATATGTACAATTTTCCATCATTTTGACAACTAATGGGGAGATAATTTCCATCACTATGACAACTAATGGGGAGATACTTGATCTAATTTGAGATTATTTTTTAGCTTCATTTTTTTAACAAATTGGGAAACTTTCTTCAATAGAAACAGCCATATTTACGTATTAGATTAAGTCAAACAAAGGTAAATGAAAACAATTTCCTCTGTTAAACATTTAACATATATATACATGTACTTTGCATTTTATCACTAAAAAGATGATAAGGAGTCACTACACATTAACAAGGACATTTAAATATAACTCTTGCATCTTTGAAATTTGATGAATTTTGACACAACTTGATGATACCATGTGATTACAATGGCAACAGAATAACAACATATGTTTTATTACATGTTTTAGATATTCACCTTCAAAAGATTTACTTTGTTCACATAGAGGACATGTTCACATGAACTTTGTAGAAGTTTCACATGACTTTACATTATGCCAGATGTTCACATGAACTTGTTATGAAATTCTCAATATCACATGACAAAGCCTTATATTTAAGTATAACATATTCAAACTACAGTGAAAACTTCCTAAACAGAACCCTTCTTGGAAAATAAAATTTTGTTGGGTTTAAGTGTTCACTTTACCAAGGTTGGAAATGCATTTGAATTGATACCAAGGAATTTTAAGTAGTAGTCTTTGTAAGAATCATGCAAAGTCCGTAATATGTGATGTATCCCCAAAAAGCCTAATTTTAGTATTAAGTTGCTTAACAGGTCTATATGTCAAAATGTATAATTATTTGTTCCAATCTGTCTGATCTTAGGAGATAATCTGCATTCAAAATATTGTATTTTAGTATCATTGACAGAGTTATCTCCATGAATTTAGAATTCTACAGTACATTCTATATAATTTTTATCTCCTAAGAACACGGGTTACATGAAAGCCAAATTTTAATTTCTGCTTTTCATAACATTTTAAACAAAATATCAAAAATAAAAATATGTATGCTTTCCAACCATGCATCACATTTTGCACAATTCTTATCTGGTTTGGTTTTGACAGGTTTTTGACTGATTCAAAGTTTCGTTTAAACAGATTTCACTGTAACTTCATATCAAGATAAAACAGACATATTTCACTTTAACTTCATATCAAGATAAAACATATTATGACACTGACTTTTTCATCAGTTTCACACCAAAACGTATCTTATTAAAGATGGATATTCTCAAATTAAATTTGTATAATTTTTACATAACATGTAGTTACATGTATCTCTAAAATCATGTTAAATTTCATGTGAAATTCAGATGGATTGAACATGAACCAATTCTATTAGTGTAGTAAACCTTCAGGCATCATCCAAATAAAAACGAATTAAATTAAAAATTTCCATGAAAATACTGTGTAATATTAGATACTAATATCTCTATAATAAGGCCTGAGGCCAATGGCTGAGGTCAACACTGTTTCATAATGTCAATGACCAAATATGATACTAAGGTCTGAAGATAAAAAATTGAGGATGATACCAAAATATATGAATCTACATAAATTCTATTTAAAATTTTGTCCTATATTCAATTTGCTTTTAATTTTTGGAACAAATATAGGACCTTGATTGATACATGCATCAGAATTTTTACTATCACAATAAATTGGTTACAAAATACCCTGTTTTATTCCATATATTATTCTCTCCCCATATTTTTTTTCATATGGCTAGAAAATACACAAAGAGTGTAAACTGTCTTTAATACTTTTATAAATAGCCTTATTACCAACTTTTTCACCTAAAAAATACAATTGAGCTCCTCAGAAAAACTGGATTTTTTATACTATGGGTGTGAAAGTCTCCAATCTTTCATTACACTTTTCTAAACATAACTTAAAAATTCTCATTTAAATTTCAAGCATTCATAGAAAATATGTCTAAATATTTGTAATAAACTTTCCAGATGACATGAAAAAACAAAATGTACTGAATTTGGCAAGTTCTTTTCGATGCTGATAATGTATTTTGCCTTTAAAAATGATATTCTGAAAACACTCTTTAACTCAGAAACAGTCTATTTTCATTTAAGCCGATAATTACTTCATATATCTATCATACAATTTACAATTTTCCATAAAAATAAAGTACTACTCTGTCTATGAATCAGGCAAAATGTGTATACAGTCTGGCACATGAAGGAAAAAAAACACAAGAGATTTTATGCATTACCCAAGTACTTGTTCCTGATAATCTCCAGAAATAGCCATCAAAGTGTTTCTAAAATTTACCTTTTTCAGATATTCAGTTGAAATGCACTACAAAAAAGGCATGAAAATTTTCCTGCAATTTTTCCTTATGAAAGCAGTCAAAAATAAGTATGTTATAGATTCTTCAGGATAAATTTAAATAGCTTTTTGGTTGTTTCCTAGATGTATTGAATATATCTGAAGCAAAAAAGACCACAATCAGACAAATGATATGCCACCCATTGCCTGATTCTTACAGAGAATGGTACTTAAAGTTTTTAAAAGTTCAACCCATTAAAAATATTACATGTATAAAATGTATGAAATACCATTCAGCAGAAAATTTTATGAAGTTCTAACTTCACAAAATTTACAAATTTTAGCAGAAGTATCTGAAAATGTCTCGAAATGGAAAAATAAAATAATGCCTTAATTTAAAAATATAACAAGAATCATCTATCATATTGTATTACTACATAATGAGAATGTTAACATGGTCAACATTTTAAAACCTTTTACAATAGTAGCAAAATTTTAAGGCAATGGATTAGTTTGGGTTGTTTTCTAACTATTAAGTTTTTGTAAGAATCAGGCAAAAGGGGAAAAATTAGAAACATGCATATCAAAACCCCACTGATCTGACAATATTATTTCGTTCAAAGATGCTCTTTTTATTTGAAAGACCATTATTTGATCTCTGTATCACTGGATTTGCTGAGATTTTTTTTAATAGAATGTTAGAAAAACAAGGTTTTTTGACAGAGTTATCTGCCCTTGAAATGTTCATTACCAGTGCAGTTTAATGAAATCATAACACAATTTATCAACGGATATGGAAAACCTTATATTTTATCCTTGTTTTACTCACTGCCTGATTTGTACAGAGACTGACACTTAAGTTACATCTATATGGCAACAATTAAGAAAAAATTGGACATTACGTACACTAGACAAATAATGCATATACATAGTGGACGGCTTTTTGGTGTAATATCTTCAAAAAATCACAACATAAAATTTTTGTACAAATACATTTATGGGAAATGCCCAAAAACATGTAAAAAAAAAAGATAAGAAAATTTATCACCATGAGTAAAGTATGAAATTAAAATGATATTTCACATTAAGGCTGCATTTAGAATAAAATATAATGCATTTTTTTAATGAAAAATAAAAAAAAAACCTTTCATCTTTTCAAATTACAGTGACCATACAGTATGGTTAAAATGAAGTTTTAAACATAAAATAAAAATGGAATTCAATCACTTTTTCAATACATGCATGAATATATGAGATTTGATTACTGTCATTAAAAAACTAAAAAAAAAAAGATCTAAAATAAAAAACTTCCACCAACATTGGTTGTTTGGGAGAAAACAATCATAAATTCAACTCTTTTGTTTCACCTGCTGTTAATGGGAGCGTAAGTTAATGAAAACACAAAAAGTTGCACACGTCGTCATACTAGGTGTACCTCTCACTCGTACTTGAAGTCAACATCAGTCAGGAACCAAAAAAAGGCTTACAACTCTACATTAAGCCACACACCAAATTTGAAATCAATCTGTCCAGGGAGAGCCAAGATTTTTGTGGCGAAAATTTTTGACAGACGCATGGACAGACAAACAAGGTGATTCCAATATACCACCTACTTGATGTGGATAACATACATGTAAAATAAGTACAAGTATTAAATCATCAAAAACTAAAACAGCTTCTCATAATACTACGCATACAATCATTTATAACGCTTGTTCATAGAAATAAACTAATGTGCTAAAAAACTACATAAAAGAAAAGAATTGCACAAAAAATATCCTCGTATACAATGATTGTCCAAAACACAGGACAAATGACATGCCAGCATGCCTTGAGCACTTAGATAAAAGGGACAGGAAATCATTGTTTACAAATTATAAAATAGAGTTATTTCCCTTCCCATGGGAAAGGTTATTCAATAAAAGGGAGATAACCCTAATACAATAATTTGTAACATTACAGTGAAGGACAAAAATATATGTAAAAGAAAATCTTGATGAATTTACTCTTACAAATAGAGTAAAATCTAAAAATAAGCAAAGGTATAGATCATTTTTCATGAGATACAACTTATCATTCATTCCAAAAATGACTCAATATACATCAATCAAAAGTGCACTGCAAATGTACTTAATCAGGGCATCAATTTTCCTCGTATGGTCAAAAATTAGAATTTTGAATGTACTTATTTATTTGAGAATTAAAAATATCCTCACACCTACCAAATTTTCAACAATCCCAAACTGTTTTTCACTGATATAGATTAGTTAAAGAAACTTCATAGTAATCTTAGCCAATAACATATGTAAAGTCAAGACTGGTGTACTTCATATATTTGTATACTAAAAAAGGGAAAAAATCTATTAAGAAGTGGACACAAGATAAATTTTAATTAGACTGTAAAACGAAATCTCTCATTCCCCAAGTGGGAAATAATAAATGAATATTCCAGTATAAATAAAGAATTCCCTTATACAAAAAAAAGATGAAAAAAAAAAACAGGAAGAATAGAGCATCAATTTCACAGAAATCTAAAAAAAAATTATTCTATATATATTTTGAAAAATAAAACTATATGGTATCATAAAGCAAGTAGAACTCCTAGAGAATACAATCTATATAATTGTCATTACCAGCTATTCATTAACTTTGTTACAAGTCCGATACCCCTTGTCCTCTCCACAATTTTGTTACAAGTCTGATGCCCCTTGTCCTCTCCACCCATCCCACTTAGGTTTCGGCTGTCTATAAATTTAGGATTCAAAGAACCAACAAAGTCTACCATAAAAGGAAAACCAGTACCAATCTGACCCATGATACAGATGTTCACAGTACCTTCTGTATTGAGGATGAGCCATATGGAATGTGTCTGTCTGCACATTATTTACAAAGCAATAAAAAATGAACATTTTTTTTATAAATATATCTGAATATTTGTAAACCTCAGCAGTATACAAAACATGTGAAAGCACTTATAGGTAACAGGTTAAAATCAGATAGGGACTTTTCAAATATTCTATGAGTAATTGATGGGAATGTGCTAGATTTGATTTATAAGAATAAATTTTAGATCTCTGAGCATGTGGATCTGGCTAATAAAGTATCAGAAAAAAAGAGTAAAGTTTAAAACTCAAGAAATAATAAACATATACAATTGTGCAACATTCTGCAAAAGTGCAACTACCAATGCTTTTTAACTACAATTTCACTTCATCACACTGAGAAAAGACCCACACAAAATTATTGTATTTTTCATATATCAGTTACACTAGAATGGGTTATACATTTTATGAAGACTTGTTCGACAAAGGTTTGTGAATAAATACATGCATAGTTTAATTCCAACCAAACAGTATATAGCACATATTTTGCACTGATGAGATCAAACAACAAAATTGTCTTTTACTGAAAATATGGATTTCTTAATGGGGGACTAAATATTTCATATCAATGAATCATTTACAAAAATGCATTATAAATTTCAATAAACCAATAAATAATTGATAAATATCTAACAAAATTTCATAACAAAACAAACTTTTAATGAAACTTGATGAAATAATGACACTTGACATTGTGTGCCCTTTTGTCATGTGATCAACTGACACCTGGTCAGCTGACTATGTCATATGATGATCATGTGAAAACAATAACAATCACAACAGTTTATCCCAGTCTATTTCCTCATCATCATCTTCATCTTTACAGATGAATTGGGCTGTTTGTGTAGGCTGAACAATGACAGCTTGATTGGACACTGAATTATAACCCTAAAAATAAATAAAGATATCACTTAAATAGTATCAAAAACATAATTTTTCGGTTATCCCAAACTGCAGATCCATTAAATATCACCTGCAACATAGGCATTTCTTATTTAATTGTACGTTTTAGTAAGATTCAGGCAAAAATAGGGAAAAATCAGAAACATGCCACTTCTACTTGGAAAGAACATTATTTGATCACTGTATCACCAGATTTCGTAAGAAATTTAGTAAAAGTAAATTTTGTTAAACAGAAAGTAGATGTTGAAATTGAATCTTATGATATGGAACTCATACATGATGCTGGATATCCAATATCAAGAGGCTGAGAAAAGTGTTACGAAAATAATTTTCCTATACTGTAACCTGATTTTCAGATCTGAATTTGGCCAAAAATGAGGTTTTTGACAGTTATCTGCCCTGGAAATAATTATTTTTAGTACATTTAAATGAAATTATAACTCAATTTAACAAAATGAAAATCTTGTCATTTTTCCTTGATTAGTCAAGTTAAACTTTCAAATTGGTGTTTTTTATCTTCTGTTTTTTTTAGACATTTCTTTTTAGCTGTTTCAGTGATAAGGATCCTTTGCTCAAAGTTCAATAACTCAGAAAACAAAGAAAATAAAAATAAAGATTAAATTTGCCTCCGACTTACAATTGTTTACGTAGGTAGACCTAGGGTAAGGGACACAACTCTTATAAGTCATTGGAACGTTTGTATTTAACATTTTACATCAACCTCATGTAAGCATCAAAGTAACTTGGATTGATTTCATTGTTTCAAATGAAAGCTTGATAGGCTTCAGTGAAATTGAATATGATACAAACATATCACTGATTTTAAGAGTTGTTTCCCTTACCCTAGGTCAAACTCATTAAATGATTGATATAAAACTGATTATCGACAACATCTGTTGTTAAATAGTTCTTGCACTTTGGAAAATCTCACTAGTATGTACCAGGCAAACATTCTTAGCCAATGTGACGTCAAGTATGAATATGCACTATTTTGTTGTACATAACCTACCGCTAATGGCCTGGGACTGACTTGTGGACTCACACTTGATGGGTTGTCTGGAATGTTTAGATGTGATGCTGTGTTGTTAGATAATGGTGATAATGAGTTGGTATTGTTGTTAAACAGCCCTGGATTATCTGAAAAAAAATAAGTAAAAAGTTAAATATAAAATTTCATATTGTCAACTTTCCTTTCATCTGTGGCAATATCGCTTTCAACATCTGAGTATGGAGTTTTAATATCAAAACTTATATGTTATGCCAGAGGTTTTCATAACTATGCAGATTTTTTGTACCATGCTAGACTTATTAATAATAAGGCATCTGAAACATGGTTAAGTTGCTATAAAATTGAAGACATCGTGTTGCTATAAAACAGAAGTTTTATGAGTGTCATCATGAACTTATGGATTGTTACAGTGCATCCATCTGCACTATGAACTGATTTGTTCAATGCAGCATACCTTTACTTTCTTCTTTCATCTACCAGGACATGAGAAACTGAGTGGGTGTTTCTAGAAAAGCGGAGGATGCTTACCCTACCAGTGCAACTGGTCCGAGCTGCCTGTTTTTAGTGGATTCCGATTTGCCCATTTACTTTTGAGGCTTTGTACATATCATTTTGATTATTTCATGTTCTTTGTCGTGTGTCACGTTTTCCATGTCTGGTCTTTGTCCCTGGATTAAATTCCTTTGACTTCAGCCTATCAGTGTATTTAGTCAAGCAAAAAGCTACAGATTGGATCAAGTGCATCATTTTTTATTTATTCAATAGTTCGCCTAATTTTACTTGATGCAAAACGGATTATAAGTTACTGATTTTGAAAGACTATTTTCTTTCAGTCTTTGAATTTAAAATTTTAGAGTAATAAAGTTGTGCACATGCCTCATTATTGATACTTTTTTTTATTAACAGTCACAAAAAAAATAATCATGTTTTGGGTTTTTTTTTGTCCCAAATCACAACACAATTGATATACAACTGACAATTTTTTTAAAATTTAAGAAATACTAAAACACAATGAAATAAGCAGTAGGAGCACAAATCATTCATAAACACAAACCAGTCAATATATTTCTGGCTTATTCTCCATCCCATCACAGATTTCATGCACCTGTCCTCAGCAAGAAAATGTTTGTCATTAATGTGTCTTTGTGTCGTTATATTACTTTTCAGTTGATTTTGAAGAATTGTCATGGTTCAGTTATGGATTTTATTACTTTGTTGAGCTACGTCAAAGAATATGTTCATGCCATACTCACTTACGTTAGGATCTTGATAAGAGCTTGGTAATCCAGTTTGGTTAAAGAGTGTAGAGTTACTGAATGGTGGGTTATTTTGGTGGGTGCAAAATTTGATTTTTGGGCAAAAAAGTAAATGAAAAATTTTGGTGTTTCTTATTTTGGCAGATGCTTAGTAGTACTTAAGGAGGTAGACCTAGGGTAAGGGACACAACTCTTCAAATTCATTGGAACGATTGTATTCAGCATTTTACATCAATCTTATGTAAGCATCTAATTAACTTGAATTCATTTATTATGCTTCAGACAAAAGCTTGAGAGGATTTGGTGAAATTGAATATAATACAAACATACCACTGACTTCATGAGTTATGTCCCTTACCCTAGGTCTACCTCCTTAAGCCGAAAGTAAATATTTCATGAAACCTGTTATCGCTTTTATTAGAAAGACCACTAAAATATGCCAAAATTAACATCCCATAAAAATTACCAGCGATAAGGCAAGTCAAGAGAATTTTTTTATACCATACTTACTTAAGTTAGGATCTTGATTTGAGCCTGGTAATCCAGCTTGGTTAAAGAAAGTATTGAGAGATGCAGCTAGGTCAGAGAATTGATCCTGTGAGAGCTGCCAGTTTGTCTGATCCAGGTTCTTCATGGAGTCCATCAGACCTGTTGATAAGAATAAAAAAGTAAGTATACCATCGGACTGGATCCATACATTAGAACCAGTCTTATTAAATACATCTTATGACCAGAACATCATGCATGAAAAATTACTGAAAAAAATTCTTGTTTGTGACATCATCAATTTCACAGATTTTAACTAGACTTGCCATGGAAATTAAGAATACTATCAGACTTAAGTGTTTTATCAACTCCTGTGGCACCATGGCCAGAAAAAAACAGGTTATTCAGTATTCAGGGGTAATTTTATGAGGTCATCAAACAAAACGATAATTGGTAATATCTGAAATAAATAAACAGTAAAAACAGAATCATGACTGTAAACTTCGGATTCCAATTAGCAGAATTCCGCTAAAAAGCAGAAAAAAATCATCCCTGAGTATTCTTGAATTGTCAGTCCCTAAGGCAAATGAAAGTTTGGTGCAGGAAAGTTACAAGAAACGTAAATTTCTAAATTGATTTGAATAAACCATTGTTGGAAAGAAATTTTTTTTTTGCAAGCTATCATTTTTTTTAAAAAATGAATTAAATAAACCCTTCAACAGTTGTTAATGCTAAAATACACAGATTTTAACAAAGAACAAAACTTGTGGTGTTTGTTTCTGTGTGTGTAATTTCTTGTTCATTTTTGTTGTTTGAGATTAGTTTACAACATGTTTCCAATGTTCCAAGCTGTTACTTTTCTAGAATGACTTAAAATTGCAATAATGAAACTCATATTATAGAACTTTTCACTGAAGTAAACATATTAATAACACATTTTACCAAAATGACAAACTCACAATTACTGTAACATACTATTTTCTTGCAGTGGACAGAAAACCACTATGAAATAGTTCTCGAAATTAATTTTTAACATTATATATCTCTAAACATTTATTTTAAAACCACGAAAATCAATACCCACAAATATATTTACTTGAGAGAATCTAAAAAAATTAATATATTTACAGTATTCATGCTCAACATAACTTCTGATTTTATAGTAAATTGGCTTGATTATCAGTGTATAGATAAATAAGTCTTAACAAGGTTCCATTTTAATCATTTATCATATTTATATACATGTCCTTTAATTTATTTAGTATCATTTCCATGACATTGGTTCCCTTGATTGGTTCCCTTGATTGCTCTTCCACGTGTTTTATGTCTTTATTTTTTTCCTGCCTAGGAATGTTGTTAAGTACTCTTAAACAATTTACCTTGAAACTGTGTTAAATCTATATTATTTAAGTCAAAATTGCCTGATCCAGCCAACCGTAAACTTTCTTTCAAAACATCAACATTTTGCACCCAATCATTCAAAGTTGTCGGAGTATTACTACCTGTAAAGAAAGAGATAAAAACATTGTGACCAAAGCCTTGAAGATAAAGAGGTATACTGACATAAAAAAAATATTTTCAGTATAAATATCTCAACAAATAGGAGATATTATTTTTATAATAATTTAATTTCAGAAAATTCTTTTTGATTTAATGGAAAATTTTGCTATCTTCATTTCAGTGTTGATAATTATCCACAAGTCCAAGGCCTTATTTTGGGCTTCTGAAATTTCACCAAAAAGTGGAGCAACAAGCCAATTTTATTTTTAAAAAAATGTCAAAACCCAAAGCATCTCATGGACCAAATTTTGTTATAGATGTGACTGTGATTTTTTTCAATGAACTACTTGTTAAATTTGATACTAAAATTAAACCAGGATTGAAGGCGGTTACATTTTTGTTTGGCTAATTTCAATGTTCATGTTACACATGAAGTAAGTAATTTAGTGTGCACCACATGATTGAGCTTATTTCCAACAAACACAAAAAATATTACAGAGATTCCTTACAATCTAAAAAAGTATTGAAAGTATTAAAATTTAATTAAAAGCTTAGCCAAGCACAGCATGATACAATCCTAGCCAGATGAACTCTGTTCACTTGAGTCAAGTGTGGACACAATATTAGTTTTTGACACACTAAACACAGAGACTTACAGTTCATTAAGGACACAACAATTCAAATTCTTTGTGGTCGTATAAAATGAAAATGTAAAATATGTTGAAGGTTTTCTGAAAATAATTGAAAAAGTCCCAGTACTTGATAACATGGAACAAAAAGTTTATGGAAATCAAAAAGATGCTCTTTCCACAGATAACTTTTAAAGCATTGATGAAAGGCCTAAGAAACAAATATTTTTCTTTGAAGTTTGCGTTGCTTACCCTGATTGGTGTCAAACATTGATTTGTAGAGACTTCTGAATGAAGCACTGAGATCGTCAATTCCTCCATTCATAAATGGCATCTGTTGCTGTGAAGCTGATTGAGACTGTGCACCCTGAGAGGTCAAAGGTAAAAACAACAAAAATAACAACATAAAAAATTGCATGCAACGTAAGACAATAAATTCAGCTACTGCCTTTTTTTGTTTTGTTTTTTACTGTTATTTATGTTGTAGTGATTTTGTAAGCTTAGTTAGAAGTAAAATTTGTGTAAGATGCCAATATTCTATTAAACTATGCAACACAAGATGCAAAAGTACCTTCTTCATGTTTAAGTGCAAGCTTTTTTTCTTTTCATTTCATTGTAAACTTTTACAAGTATATTTTTTTGCATTGCAACCTAACAGAAAGAAAACAAATGTGTTACAATTTTTGCAAATAAGAAATCCTTGATAACAACCTGAAACTAGAGGCTCTAAAGGACCTGAACTGCCCACCTTGTTGGACAAGTAATATTCTATTTTTATAAAAGCGACCATGTCCTTTCTTGGATAAAAACTCCTGATGACTTGAAAACATTTCAGAGCATAATTTACCCTTTGACCCCTATGACCTTACCTGGTTAGGTGAAGGCGCTGGTAATGTGGTGACCTGAACATTAACCTGTGACAAGTTAGGTGGTGACCCAAGAGATGACTGACTTCCAGACTCTGGACTGTATGGGGAACACTATCAAAGAGAATATCATTGTAATTAGCATTCAATACATTTTAATTCCTACACTAAAGAGTGCATTAAAATTTGACAACACAGTAATGAGTAGCACTAAGTTTCTATATATTTTTCCAAATGTTATTTTCTAAATAGGGCAAATAATACTTGATGGCATTTTTTACTGTGACTTTGAGAATATATACACATATGTAACATTAAAGATCACAATAGAATATAAATGTACATGAAGGTGTAAAAACTTCATAGAAAATTTTTCCCTTTACAATTCACTGACGAAGAAGCACAGTTTAAAGGAGAGAAAAGGCCAATGATTTGGTATACATATGCAAGTAAGTCCTTCAGCAGCAGTTGACTAGCAGAAGTCTAGCAGGCTGACACATTTGCTTAAATCAGAAAGTCCGTAACATATACATGTACAGGGATGACGCTACTATAGTATTTGGGGCCTGCCATGTGGCCTCATTCCCTTTCAGGTGACACCATCCCCTAATTGGAAAAATTGCCAATTGTCAGTATCAAAAATTTAAATCCAAATATTTTATGTCAGTGTCCCACATCCATTTCCAATCCGGATCTTAACCCATGTTTATCGACTGAGACAGCTTTTATTATCATTTGATGGTTATTTTTTTAAATAAAATTAAATGTGAAATGTGTTACTTTACTTCATGGTATATTGTTATAGTATCTGCAGTGCCTTACTGTAGTTTGAAAATTCCCAAGTGAACTGATGGGGGACACATTTGAAAGAGTTCAAAATCATCCCTGATGTACCATGGTGTTCTTTCTAAGACAGAACAATACCCACACTTATCTTATACACTTACCCTATCTGTAATGATAAACTTCCTCTTCTTGTGTCTTGCTGGCAGTGGATCATCTGGTGGGTTACTATCTATGGCCCAATAAGACCCCTGAAATAAACATTCAGTGGTGTAGGAGGAGTAACACATATGAAAGAGTATGCCTTTGACTGGAAGAAAGGATGGATATCCCTATCCATACACTGTATATACATGTACTCTCCCCCCTCCCCCAACAACTCTTACAAACCATTGGAAATTTTATTCAGCATTCTACATCATTTCAAGTAAACATCAAAGTAACTCAGACTGATTTCATTCTGTTTCAAATGAAAGCTTGATAGGCTTTGGTAAAATTGAAATGATACAAACATGTCACTGATTCAAGAGTTATGTCCCGTACCACAGGTCTACTTCCTTAAGAGACCCATAAAAATTGATCAACATTGGTCCAACAGCTTGAAAACCATTTTAAAAGTTCATTAGTTCATAATATTTTTTTTTGCCCACTGTCAACATTTCTGGCAAACCACTGACCCATTATATCAGGATTCAAAAATGTTTGTTGTGTCTACATCTGTTACGGCCAAGAAAAAAATATATGCCTGCATAAGATTACATTGGATGAACAAAATTGGGTAGATACATGTATAGGTAAAACCATTTCATTTTTTAAAATCAGCTTATATAGACACTTATAGGAGGAATTCTTCACTTTAATTGTGTTTAACTAAAAAAATATAAATTAGCAGAATTTCAACAACAAAAAAAATCCAATAAAATGTGCTAGGGTAGGTAGAGTAACCTTAAACAGACTTATTTTTTGTCTTGGTCTAAGCATACATGTACATATACATACCTTTCCTGGGTCTTCCTTTGATCTTGGAACTTTCAGAAAACATTTGTTCAGAGACAAGTTGTGTCTTATTGAATTCTGAAAAAGATTAATGATACAAGTTTGAGTTTGATACACATTAGCAAAGAAAGCTTACAAATGTCATGCATGTAATTCTTCTGTAACAAGTCCGTGTAAAGTGTAAGTAGTAATTTTGTACATGTATATGAAACAATATGAAAAATGAAAAACTTTTAATAGAGAATTCTTACAGCACATCTTGGATACATACATGTAGTTCAAACTCGTATCCTTATAATTTCAGTCTTCATAACACAGGCCCAAAACACATTTTTCAGAAATATTTGATAATAGTGACTACTGGCCTGTAGTAGGTAATTTTACAGGCCCACTTTCATTTTGAAAAGCCTTGGACCTTGGACTACTGCGTATTAGTGAAGACTGTAATTTACATTTTGTTACAGATGCAGAATTAGATGCATGTGTGCATACAATGTAAGAAAGTCCAAGCTTGTGTACTGTACAAGTAATGCATTTATGATAAAATTCTCAATTTCAAATGTAACATTTCCTTCATATCAAAATCAAGACCATCAATAAGCTGATCACCTTTATAGTACATAAATTGTAATTAATAATGGATGTCAACCAAGATAATAACATACGATTGTAATAAAGCTTAGAACTGAGCAGTAAATCAATACTCTTATGTCTGATCATAAGAAGAAACAGTCAGCTTTATCATGTTCACTGAAGCATTTACAGTATTTTGTATTTTAGTTCCTGTCGCTGCTTAGGTATTAAGTAGGCAAAGGTGTAATTCATTTAGTGCAAAATTTTCTCCAAAATCAATGTGCACCTGAAGAAAGTTGTATGATGAAATTTCTCAACATATTTAATGAATATTTCAGTCCTTTCGATTGAATTATGATTATATTTGAACATACAAAGACAAATGTCCCTTAAACTTAGCTAAAATGGTGAAAATCTGTGATAAATGTCCAAATTTATGCAGTTTTTGCTCCTTCAATATTGGCTATGTTCGCGTTCACTCTTAAGCCTAGAAAATTTTTGTGTAATTGTCTAAACACCTCATATCCAAATATCTTAAGTGAACACATGTGCAGTCACTTCCATTCCACACGTAAACTACATTTGTATCTTAAAAATTGCTGAAATGTTGAAACTTCGAGGGTTAGGTTTATTTTCGTCAAAAATAACTCGTAATTAGCAAATACTTTACTATACTACTACTCATATTACATGTACATAAAAAATGGACATGTGCTTACAACTCTTAATTTAGTGAAAAAAAATAGCCAATGCAATTAATTTTTTCAGTCACAATATGGATACTGTAAACTGCTCAAGTTGTGATCAATTGAATGTTGTTTGGTGTATAAAGATGTTTTTTATAAATGCTAAGGAATAAGCTCTTTAGCACAGGAATTTGTATGTACATGTAAGAATAGTTCACTCAACTTACAATGTATTTGAGAGGCTAAATTTCATTTTGCTCGGTCAAAAACTGTCCCAGCAAATCATCAATGTCCTAGCTAGGGCAAAATGGAGAGGCGCCATGCCCCGCCCCTCTGCCCCTATTGAACACCCCCTTAGTGCCCATTTACAATTAACTGAATGTCCCTTTAATATTACACTCGAGTTTATAAATTATCGGCACCCCAAGTCAATAATAAAGAAGTGTCACCTTCATTACCTACATCCTGTCGTAACTAACCTTCGGGAATTATCGGTCATTAATCAGCTGATCAAGGTTATGGATGATGATTGACAAGTAGAAAACTTGTCCGGATTGGACCTATCACCATTTTATGACAGCCAATCATTGGTTAATAATTAATTTCTACTGCACAATCAATTTCACAAAAATTTTTAAGTTAACAAGTCCAAATTTTGTAGAACCACCCTTGTAAACAATTGCATGCTGCACATGTTTGTTTATTCAAAATTCCACAGTCACCTCCCTTATAATTTCAATATTGTAAAAACATGATTATATCTTCAACAGTACAAGACATTTTCCAAAAGTTCCGATTGCAATAGATATAGGAAATAATAATTCTCTTAATTAAAGAAAGATTTTGAAATCCAATTTAAGCAATATCAAATATTTGTTATATTTCATGCAACATTTCACTTTATAGTGTGTCATAAATGTAAAGAATCACTTGCCCATAATCATTATAATATTAAATGCAGCATATCTCTTTGAACAATGATCAAGTTTATCTACATATTCTTTTAAGATGAGAATTGTGTAGGATCTCAACTATATGAAGGAGGGTAACTTTGAGCATTAGTAATTCAAATCTGGCTAATATATTTCTACAAATATATACTTTCACATGGCATTACAAACTGTAGGTCAATTGAGAAAGTTTAATAATACAATATGGGTGTCATGCATATATTAATGCAGTAAACCTTATTCAGTTTGCAAGATATGATGCAACATTGTCCCACCTTCATTTTCAAAACTAGGCAGGTACACTACCTGAGGTATGTAATAAGAATACAAACATACAAGAAAAGAAAAAAATGACGTTAGATATATCTGACTTACTGCAAACATAAACCTTTAAAAAAAACTAAGATCAATGTCCCTTTTTGGTTGAAAAAAAAAAAAAAACATGCTACGTGTTAAAGTGCCCTCTTCCCTGTGCCCCTCTATATTCAAATCCTATCTAGAACACTGATCATGTACGTATAGTGATTATCTGGATAATGGCAGAACATACTTCACTCAAACTTACAGGGTTCATGCGCAAAATTGCATATGTACATGTATAATGTCTCCATCAGATTACATTTTGTACATGTACAATGCATATCCTCAACATGCTTGAAATTAAACAATGTATATACAGGATATGGTCCAAAATGTGTACCCTGTATCCATATAATATTTTGCCAATTTATTCATTATTAAGCAGGGCCTAATCTAGAAGGCGAAATGAGCAAATACTACTCCTTGTCTATGCTCACTTATCCCATTTGTTTTTGACAGGGAGAAGTTTTTGTAATAGATTACATAGACAAAAATGTCAATATTGTTAATTTTCAAACAGAATTTACTAAAACTTCTCCTTGCCTTTGATGTGTAGATTAGGCCCTGTTAAGGAGTGTTAAGATCTGAAAATTGTATGAGATACATGTAAATGTATGCTAAAGTCCTTCTGAATTCATTCATAGTCATGAAAATGATGTATTTTTTTACAAATAATTAATTATCATTTGACTCGTTTTCTCTTTTCAAAAGGCCCAAAATGTAACAGGAAGTTAAAGTTCCAAAATGATAATGAACTAATTCTTACATTCCTGCCCAAATTTTGTTTTTCTGAAAAAAAATTCAGAGGTTTAAACATCACTTATAGTCTTCCATGTAGGTACAAGTTTTAAAATATTTAATATTGTGTCACAGCTAGCATCCATCCCTGTACCAGCAATAGATACTATCTTACCAAGAATTAAAATTAAAACCTCAGAAGCATAATCTCATGTCATTTTAACATACAATCCATGTAAATTTTGATCATATGATGTTCTAATGTACTAACAAAAATACCAGACTTTGATTTTGGATACTGAATAATTCGGGTTACACATTTCGAAAAAACGAAGTCTAATAAAAATTAAATTTTCGAAAAACATTGATTCTAGCCCAGCCTTCATGACATTTTGAAAATGTGTACTAACTTCAGCTGGAAATACAGGTATAAAGTGATAATCATTACTGGAAAAATCAGCTAAATAGTATTCGAGAATTGGTATGGTTAGACATTTTAGATCATACCATGTACAAGTACATTTTTGTACGTGTTGGCCAACCTCACAATAACAGAGTTTGGGAAAACGAAGGCAATTTTTTTGACAGTCCTACTGAAAATTTGCTAGTGCCATGTAATCAGACTTCACTGAAAATTTGCTGGTTCCATGTAATCAGACTTCACAAAATCTTTTTAACTGCTGTCAGCCATGGGACCAGCACAAAAGGTTGAAATGCAGGTCCTACCCAAATTTTACCTGTCTGGACTTTGTTCACAAACTCTACAATAATACTGATACAACTGTGTACATTTTTTTGTACAATGCACATGCGATCAGAAAATTTAGCTTGTACTATTAGTTGTAAACATGTACATTTATCTGTATACCAGACGACTCTGGAAACGATATTTCAAGAGAAAACAACTACTGCATTAACCATTTAACAAAATGACAGATTTTGAAATTCAAACAGAAAATATTTTATCTGGGCCAAAGCAGTTCCAATTGTTGACATTGTTTTGAAATAACATTTTTTGTAACAGTGCCAAATTACCTTCCAACCGTTCCCAGCATCTTTGTAATAAGGAAACTTGTCACAGATCCATTGGTATATTTCACTAAGTGTCATTTTCTTTTTATGTGAACTGTTTATAGCAAATGTAATCAAATTAGCATAACTGTACGGAGGCTTTCCATCTCTGTGGTTTGTGGCTTCGTTCTGATCGAGGGTTGCGTTTGTGTCCAATGGTGAATTGGGAGCCTTCCGTAATGCAATATTTCCACCTTGGGTTTTAGTTAACTGTCCATTTGATACACCGTCTTTACCTACAGCCCCGGCCATTGCCCCGCCGACGGTTAAACGGGGAAGCCAGTCCATAGCAGTTAGCGAGCTTTCTAGGTCCGCCATCTTTAAATTCATTAATTAAACCGCTTTACATCATTCGAGGGGCGTATTAATTTGCAGAATGTAAACATTAAATATTATGGATTAGACCGGGTTTTAAATTCTAAAAATTAGATATATATCCAATCAACAGAACGTTTTGAACTCAAAACTTATGCAGAATTGAAGAAATGAAATGTATTTTGGCCTTTAATATTTTTTCAGCGGAGTGATCAAACAGTTTACTTTTCCGGAAATTACTTTGACCCCAACGACGTCGCATAGCAGCGTAAACATTCCTGCGATACCTCTCGGGGCTCGTCTAGGCGGTAATCTAAATGTACGAGGATGAAATTGCGGGAAAATCAACAGGTGCGCGATTTCACCATGATTCCACATTATGTGCGTGGGCTGAGGGTTTCCCGATGTTTTAAAGTTATTTTTGTCAAAAATAGGGATGGAAGACATCAGACATGTATAGTCATATTAAACAATCGTTCCCAGTAGAATGTACATTTTATCCTCGTTTCAAATATTTGTTATGAAAGCCACGGGACAACTCGATCAGTTTAAAATAAAGAGGATGTTTTTATATGGTTCTTTTTGTAATAAAACCATGTAGTATTCGGGTTTCCTGACCGAATTTAAGAATTCGGTCAGAATATATCCCATGACACGATCGTAGAATTCTGTGAACCCCGTCTTAATGTAAATCTGATCCCTTTAGGGATTCGATCGGCGATAGAGATATTTTTTGTTTTGACCGGTGGTGATGAAAAAATCTATCTAAGGGATTAACTGTCAGGCACTTCAATGTCTTGGGCACGGATGGCCTAGACAACCAATATTTCGATAGGGTTCATAAATTAGACTAAAACTCGTTATGTTTTCAGTTTATTTTAAGTATAAAAAAGAAATGCCTAATAACATACAGCATCTAATAAAAAAGAAGACTAATATTTATTTTATGCACTCCCGGGTCACAGTCATGATCTTCTTTCTCTGTTCACATGCACTGATTTCGACCTTCCCCTTTTTATCAATTTAGATCGAAGATCAGAATTGATATAGCAGTCACCAGAGCCTTTAAATTTGTAAATCCTGATAGCATATGCAATTATCTTACACTACCACAGGAAATTAGTCCCATATTGGCACACCCCATTAAGGTTAAAATACAGAAATTTAGGTCACCTTTATTGGTATTTATTATATATCAAATTCAATTCTATACTATTTACACCAATAAACAACTTTTACTGCCAATTGAATATGCTTATTAATTTGGTTTGCATTAACAACGATTCAATTAAAAGTAGTTGACATATAACCTAATCATTACCTGCTTATTTATGCATTTCCCCGAATAAACCAGTCGGTTAGTGTCGATGTATTAATGTTGCCTCTTTATTTTTAGACGCATAATAATTCATTTGATGCTTAGCGAGAAATGAAACCGTGTGAGATTGTAAATAGTCATCAATCAATTGAATTATAAAGAGGAATGCCGAGTACCAATTGAAAGAGCTAGCTGTCCTCAGATAATTCATGCAGGCCCTGGCGGATAAAAGGGTGCATGTGGTTCCGATCAAGAAACTTGTATAAAGAAAATGGATTCAGGGTATTTTTTGCCGCTCATATTTTGGTCATTTTTTTACAAAGGGGTAACATAACCCCCAAAAACATCCTGACGTATCTCCCACTATATCGTGTATTTTATTACGGTTTCTGCCTCGAGACATCGGAAGCCGGGAGATTACAAATGAAAATGGAACTTTGCATAGACGATAGCATAAGAATTTCGATAATTCATTCCTCGGGAATTGTGTCATTTTTTGGTCTGGTATTATTGCGTTTTTCTTAATCATTCTTAATTTATTTGACTATTTTGGCCATGTGTATGTTATTATAAGAGAGCTGTGGGTGCATGGCCAATGTTCTTGCACTAGACACGATTATTGAATTATATTCTTAGACTTTATGGTTCACGGGTATGTTACTGTACGTGTCTTAAGAACTATGTGTCCAGAAACTAAGCGCTTTTACATGACACATACGTGTCTAAGGAATAACTTGTGGCACTTGAGCTATGTAGCTTACTAAATGAGAAATGTAGCAATTTTAGAGGATCATTTATCTAAGGATGTGATATATTTGAATGAATCTGACTTAAATTTGAATGACTTAACAGTTTCGACATGAGGGGCGATCTATTGAATTTCGACCTAATAATTTAAAAACTGATAATGGCCAACTAGTAGATTGAAGTTCAATTATGCATTATGCATTATTAGAGCTTTGTATACATTCATCTATAGATGTTCCATGTAAACTGATATCGAAACTGAATATTACGCAAACTGGCGCACTGTTACATCATCATGAATTGTGTGTGCGTGTTTTTTTAATGACCTTCGTAATCAGAATGGTGAATAAAAAAATAAAAACAGTTCAATATTAACTATTCATAACAATAAGCTTGTGTGAGATACGTTTGAATTCGATCCCCGTATTTTCCTTTTATTCCACATTTTTGTACTTTGACAATAAAAAAATCAAACGATCGATATAAATTGATTCAGTACATAAGTACTTTGACTGGTATAGGACATGCTTAATGCATCTAATAAAAAAATGACTCGGGTAATAGTACCGCGTCGAATTGATGCTATTAGCCATTTTTTAAAATTATATTAACGATTAATGGGCTCAGAAAAGTGGTCGCAAGAATCATCAAGGGAACCAAGATTCTAGCGGAAATCAAAAGAATGTATATAATCCAGGGACATTGGACCAAACATGGAAAACAGACACACACAACAAATAATATAAAATAAGCAATATAATACATACAAAGCAACAAAAATGAATGAGAGCAACTCCGACTCAACTAAAAACTGAGCGAATGGACCTAGTGCGCCGGGAGGATAAGCGTCCACTGCTTTTCTAGAAACACTCGCCGAGTTGCTCTTACTGAAAGGTCGGTCCGGGGTAGACGAAAATGGAAAAGAAAACTATGACCCGTTGAATAAATCAGTTTTCATGGTGCAGATGGATACATCATAACGATGCACATGTTCATGATGACGACCATAAAACTTCTGTTGTGATGACTTCGATCTTGTAGCAACATAATCACCGTACCCAAATGCTTGTGTCCAGATAGAGATGATCATGCATAACTGTGACCTGCATGCGACTGTGAAAAGATCGACAAAACTGATGTCATGCAAATAGTATTGCAGCTTTCAGAACGAGGAAGGGTGAAGCAATATATCTACGATGTATTTGTTTCTCTGTTCACTTTTTTTACTTTCTCAAATCACTTAATGACAAAATAAAAAAAAAATTAAAAAAATTAAAAAAAAAAGATGTCTGTCAAAATAATAACCATTCATGATCACAAAGAATGTATCCCTATTGAACAATGTTTCAGAAAAATTATAAAGAAAACTTTAGATCATCATTCGATTATTTTCTCTAAAAAATATATGTAGCAAATCTTTTTTATGAAGCAATACTGCAAAACATGTTAAAATTTTGCTATGTATTTTGTAAACATGACGAAAACTGCAATATTTACAATAATCATTAAATCATGTTTACGAAAAGTTGTTTTCACCTTCCGCATGGTTCACAATTTAATTGCATGATGAAAATCTATATGATTTGATGGACATTTCGCTATTTGTATATACAACATAAGTGCGAACGAATGTGTATTATTTATTACCGAAATACCATACTTTTGTTTATACCTTGAAACATGTAATTTGTTTACATTTTTTGTGTTAAAACATGTAAGGCAATACCATTCTTGTAGAAACTGGACTGTTGGATGAATTAACTATCACGGTGAGATATAATATAACATGTTTTGTTCACTATCTTAATTGCAATATCCTCCATTCTCGTTCTTGAATACTGCAGTATTTGACACGTACCCATTATCGATCTGTTCACGATCAATTTTTCGCTTAGCGGTGTGACGGGTGATTTTTTGCTTAGTTTATTTTCTAACCTATATCTTATTTGGTATCATCCTTTCATTTAAGAATATTCTATAAGATCAGCAATCATACGAAATTAACATCTTCAATATTTGAAACCAATGATATACGATCAGCTAGTGTCCCCCTTTTCGTTGTTAAAAGCCTCATACTAAATTGAAGAAAAAAAATATTGGAAATTAAAAAAAAGTTCTATAATTCCAGGACTATCAACTTTGTACTGAAATAAAACACAACTGAAATCCTTCAGATCTATTTTTAGAGTTATTAAGCGACGTGTTTTCCATATAGCGGTATATCTAAGATTGGGACATAACTACATGTAATTACCGCAACAAAAACAAAGAGTTAACAACAACATATTTAAACAAAACAAAAGCAACGAAAAAGTGATATATGAAATAGGCAGCCTAAAACAACTACTATGTAAGAAAACAGAGAGCAGTGGCGGATAAGGGCGGGGGAGAGGGGTTAGCACCCCCTTTTTGGCGGAAAATTTGTCATTTCCATGTGTACAAGGAATGGTAAATAATGTCCTAGCACCCCTTTTTTTCTAAAGAACTCCGGCTGGCATCCCTCCTTTTCAAAGTGTCTGGGTCGCCCCCGGAGAGGATAGGCCGATCGGATCCATCATTTCTCAAAGTGCATAGATTAATTGCAAGAGAAAAAGATCCTGATTGGGTTTGTTTTTGTTTTACGTGTATACTTTAAAAATAAAAAGCAGGGTATGAAAGTATAGAAAGAGTAATCAAGGGAACCAAGGTCATAGCGGTAATCAAAAGAATGCAACCCATGGACAAAGACCAGACATGGGAAAAAGACATAGAACATAACATAACAAAGAACATAAAGTGACTAAAATCATACATACAAAGTAACAAAAGCAAATGAGCAACTCAGACTACACTAAAACTGGGAGCATGACCAGGTGCACCGGTAGGGTAAGCATCCTCTGCTTTTATAGAAACACCCGCCGAGTTGCTCACAAAAAGTCAAGTCCGGGGTAGACAAGCAAGGAAAGGAAAACTATGACCCGTTGAATAAATCAGTTTTCATGGTG
Organism: Perna viridis; assembly: GCA_037379345.1. NCBI lineage: Eukaryota > Metazoa > Mollusca > Bivalvia > Mytilida > Mytilidae > Perna > Perna viridis. Next base: position 36,205,808 of record CM074522.1, on the reverse strand, counting down.
CAGATGGATACATCATAACGATGCACGTGTTCATGATGACGACCATAAAACTTCTGTAGTGATGACGTCAATCTTGTAGCAACATAACCCTGTTCCAGTAGCCTATTTGTTAGAGTTCTAGCGCGATACTAAAAGTCTGCGAAGTTTCGGCAAGCTCTGGCATAACGTATGAGTGGTCATATGAACATTCCATACGCAGGTGCTGAAGGGATATTGTCACAGATGAAAGGAAGGTTGACAATTTTGAATGAAAATTCATCACGTTTGTCGTAAAGTTTGTCAATATTTTTCCTTTACCATAGATTTATAAGTGTAGGGCAAGATATGAGGCTGACTTCACAATGTCTGTAGTATCCTTTATCTCAAGTTCTTTGGGATATATGCAATGTATCAAGTCCCCGAAATTAGGATTGTTTAAGGATACAATGTAATACATCATCTATATAGCGGAAACTGAGATTAAAGGATCTAGCCAAACGATATTCTTTCTTCCGAATCAGATCAGCTATAAAGTCAGCCTCACAAGAGTGGAGGAATAGGTCAGCAAGTAAACTAATGGAGCACAATTTCTTCCCATTGGAATGCCGACCGTTTGTTGAAAAAACACGTCCACCACACTGGACAAATATGTTGTCGATTAAAAATTCCAGCATTTTGTAAATATCTTCCTCTGTATTTTTGGGGGATGATTTGGAATTATTTCTTACAAAGTATGAGGAATCTCTACCAAGAACTATATATTTGTATCTAGGTGTACCATCTTTTTTGGAGAAACAACGATGTATAATGTTTTTAAGTCGGGATTTTAACTGAGTTTGGGGAATAGAAGTATAGAGTGTTGAAAAATCATAGATTTTAATGATGTTATATTCAGATAATAGTCTTGAACTGATTGTCTCCAAAAGATCTTTCGAATTTTTCAGGATCCACATTGAATTAATACCACTACGGGAGTAACAAGTGTTGTAGTAGGACTGCAGACCCTCTTTGACAGTTGTGAGTATAGAAGTTAACAGTTTTGAAATAGGTTTGGTGGTACATTTTGCAGATCCAGCTATGAAACGTTGTTTGTATGGATTCTTGTGGACTTAAGAAATCCAGTACATAGACGGTAAACCACAATCATCGTCCTTGGTAGAGAGACCAAAAGAGGATAGCACAGATTCATGGTTTCAACACTCTCTTCTTTGGAGAGTGTGGTAGCAGTTTAGGTCTTATCACTGCTATTATTTTCTACGTCTACCTCTGATAATAATCATTGGATGTAAAAGTTTTGCAGACAAAAACAACAATGTTTTGGGCTTTGTCTGCTGGTACGACAACATACTTGTCATGCAAGGGAAGAACATTTTTGGAGGTAGAATTTGTGAATAATCAAGATTTCATGCAAACAATTCTTTTCCCCCAAATTTAGAGGGCGTGTGCCCGAAACGCCACCGGGTTAGGTTTAGCAGTATGATACTTGGTTAGAAATGAACAATTTTGCCCTAATGTCAATGTAGTCTTTGATATTGTTGGTCATTAATGCGTCTTTGTGTCATTAACGTTATTTGACGTTTTAGTTAATTTTGAAGAGATGTCATCATTCTGTTATATATCGTGGATTTTGTTACTCTTTCAGAGTTTACTTGAAGGTGTGTTTACACTTATTGAAGACCTTTTGGTTATCTCTGTAAGTATTTACTATTTTTTTAAAGTTATATACGACTTAACCACATCTATTCCTTTTCTATTGCATAATAATGTTTTAATAATGCAGACGCCAAGTGCATGTGGAGTGTATGGAATAACACCACAAATAATTGGAAAATAAAGGACATAGAACGACAAATCATCACGTTTGTGCTATATGTGAAGATATGAAGCATTGTCTGTGGTGTCCCGTCTCTTGCGTTCTTTCGGACGCAAAATAGATAGTTGTACGTATAATCACCGAAGCGATAATGAATGTTAATGACAAAATATGATCTTGGAAAAAGTTTTAATGTGGCACAGGGACTAAATGTATAACACTTCCTGTGAAGCATAAAGAACTTGCCTTGATGTTTTATATACGAATGATTTTTTTTTTGAGAAACGGACCCATCACATATTTTAAAGCGGAAACAATTAACTTATCCCACTGAAAATATGAATAAATTGAATCATTTCATCGGAGTAGAATGCTACTATTTTGATCTTCAGAGTTTTGCCATATCTTAATATATTCAGGGGAGGATCCAGACATTTTGAAAAGCAGGGTTGCCAGGACATTATTTACCATTTTTTTGTCAATTTTACACAAATTTCCTAATAAAAAGGAGGGGTACTAACCCCCTGCACCCCTAGATCCGCCAGTGACACTTCTCTGTAATCATATATGTTGGTAACTTCTATAGCCATGCTACACCAAAATTAAAGGCGTCACGGCAAATAGATTTATTGCGTAATATATATAATTCATTGATTATCAGTAAATTTATTCACACGTTTTAAATTAATTATTATTGCCAATAAATGATTTATTGCTTATAAGAATATGCTAGAATATGAAAATAGAATAAACCATTTAAAAGACCGTGAAGGACAAAGAATATTAAATTGATGAAAAATACAACATGAAAAAATCTAGGGCCTATATTCAAATATAATAAATAAATAACTCACAATTAAAAAAAACTTTTTCAATCTGTAAGGGAAAATGACAGTTAAATGTACAGCTGTAGTCAAGGCATTTATTTATTTATTTATTTATCTATTTATTTCTTATTAGCTCCTTTGTCCATGTACAGATTACACATGGGACCATATTACATGTGGGGCAAATAAGCTGGGACGAAATGAATTTAATGACTTACGATCTTCAAAGCGTTTTAGAAGAACTGCATTTGAATGTAAGGTTTAAGCAAACAATCTAACCCAGAGTAAAGCAGACGACGCAGTTTTATTTAATTTCTTGATCTTCGTCTTTCATTATTTGACTTCATACCACGCTACAGAATACTGTGAATGAGGATTGTATTTCTATTACATAATTGTTCTGTTTACACTCTGTCAATGAATCCTTAGATGTAAATTGTAATAAGGAGTGGGCAATGCTTTAAGTAAATTAAGATATATAGTCCCTTTTGTCGAGTTTTGGGATTCACTATCCGGGGCTGTTCTGATTTGGACATCCACTGGCAGTCCAGTCAAGGAACAGTCCTTGACACTGAATCCCAAAAGGGATTACCTAAAAGTGAGCACAACATTTCTTTTTTTTATGAGTATATTATAATAATGTTTTACTGAAACTGAAAGGCACTTATGAGGACAGGATATATATTTTTTTAAATATTGAGCACCACAAAGCGGTGTGAACTCTGTGGTTATCGCATGTATACTGGGGTACGCCCATTCTGTTGGTCAAAATAATATTTTTTCCAATCGAGTTACGGATTTGACCAGACGACGCTAATATTATTTATAAAAATAAAATTTGGACATTTTACTTTCCACTTCTGTAAATTACGTCAATTGCAGTTCTTTATTTAATTATTACACCAGAAAATCAAATATCGTACCCTAATTCTGTGCACTTCCGGTTCAGAGATTAAACAAGTATGATGAGCCATATAGGATACAATACAAATCCACTGAATAGATTGAAATATGTTAGTATTGGATTTATTGAAGAAAATATAGTATTGGACAAAAATTAGTATATTGAATCTATTTTGTCAGTCTAAAAAAAAAATATTTATATGTGGGGATTGTGTTTTTTACACTGTTTTTTTTAAGGCAAATTATTTCAAAATGATGTTTTAATTATTGGATTGAAATTGATTAAGTACTGAAATCATTTAGATTTTTTTTAACTCACTGAAAATTGTTGTATTGTAGGGTGATCTCCATCATTACATTATTTTAAGTTGTAAATAAAATCATTAAATATTTAAACAACTTTAATAAAATCACCAAAAAGAAACTGTTAAATAAAAATATTTAAAATTTTCAATACAGGAATTATTTGTCAAACAATGGAAATTTAACATAATAATGCTATGAACACTTCATTTGTTGTTGTTCTAAACAATGGGGGCAAAAGAACACGTCCCCTCTTTGGATCACTCGGACGTGACTACAAAACTGGAGATGTGTCCAGTGTCTACAGTCAACATTGTCACACTGCGCCCATTTTACAAACACAATTCCAGCTAATTTATGAATTTCAACAGGGGACATCTTATTAAAAACACAACATGTCACTGTCATCATCATCAGCGAGGTCGCTGTTGCTAAATGAGTCTTCTATACAAATCGAACCCCCTTTATGTTTGTTGAGGCCAGATGTTCCTAAACCTGCACTGGCAGCTTCATCTGATAATTTAATCTTTTTTTCCATTTTTAGCTTTTCTGTTGTACTTTTTCTTTTTATTGGTCCATTATTTTTTGACACACCTTTGGTTTCCTTCTTTACATTTTCCACTAATTTAGAGTCTGATGTTTTATAAGGTGGTTTGAAAGTTTTTTGTTTTTTTTTACATTGGTTCAGGTGGTCCATGTTTTTCTTCTTTCCTAGATGTCCTGTAATAGTGAAATGGTCCCTTTTCTTCTCGATTTTTGTAACTGAGACTATACATCTTTTCTGAAGGAATGTTGATGGAGAACTGCTTCCAATGATTTCAGTTGAAGAATTGTTAGATTTGTTACTTTCAGTTAAAGGTTCTGCTGTATAATATATCGGAACATCAGACTGCACGTTGTCAACCTGGACAAGGGGAACCTGTGGGAGCAGAAGCTGACTCTCTGATTCACTGTCAGATGTGATAATATGTAACTCCTTATCAGACTGATTCAGAATGGTAACTGTCTCTTCTGAAATATTTTCATTGTTGACTGTCGTTTCAGTTTCAGTATTGGATGGTTCTGTATTGTTTAAAGTGGCTGGAGCAAGCTCATTGGTGTCAACAACCTTCGGGTTAAAAGGATGTATACCACTTTTCTTGAAAGATGATGTCAAATTCTATGCAGAGAGTCCTCTCTGGTATGCTGAACATGACAATTGACCAATATTGAATTTTGTTATTCTACAACCTGGATTTCTGCACATAAATAGCTGTGCTTCTCTGTTGTAGCATTAGCCTTTAGTGGTCCAAAGCATCCTATATCTAATGGCTGAAGGATGTGACTGCAATGTGGTGGCAGAATGAAAAGGATGATGTTTTTTTATTTTGCCCAATCTTGTAGAGTTAAGCTAACAGGAGAGCGGTGTCCATCAAACAGTATCAGTAGAGGAGTGTCAGATTTATCATGAGCAACATACCTTAGAAAGTGCTCTTCCAGGTAGGTTTTGAAAACATCGCTGTTTGACCACCCAGTTTTTGAGCACTGGCCATCTGAACCAGGTGGAGTCCCATCCAGTAGCAGAGATCTGTCAAACTTTACCCCTGGAAAGATGTAATAAGGTGGAACAGCATTTCCAATAGCATTTCCAGCACCAATTATTGTAACATTTGAGGATCTGGGTGATGTAACTGACTGAGGTTTGACAACTATATCATGTACAATTTTACCCGGCTTGTGTTCTGTCTGCAAAGCACTCTCATATATATTGAAAATCTTGTGTGGTTTATCATGGAGATAATTTTTTGTAAGAATTGTGCCAAGCTCTTTGTAGTAGTTGGTAAGTGTCTCTTTAGGTGCACATCGGGCTCTCTGCATAGCTAATTTCTGAGGCTTGCTAACTGTCAAATTAGGCCATCTTTTCAAGAAAGAATAATACCATTTATAGGACAAAATACCATTGGTAGCTTTTCTTTTGCCCCAAAACACAGCCAAATCAGTTGCCAGATAAATTACATCCATTCTGGAATAGCCGTAACCAATACTGGCCACGTGTGATATGATCTACCATTTTCTTCTCTATTTCCTCATTAAACAGGAAATTTGAGCACCGTCCATCCACAGAAACCAAACCAAGTTTCCTGTCTCTAAGAGTACTTTCAGGAACACCATAATTCCTTGAGGCTTTATACACAGACATTCCTTTTTGAACTGCATTGAAGGCAGATTTTAATGCATTTGGATGGTATTGCTTTTTCTTTATTTTTTGGTATCTGTAAATAAAAAAAGTATCTCAAATTAGCTTAATTTTGCTCATTATGTACTTTTTTATTGTTTAATTCTGTATATCTATTCATTTCAATTCATTTTTTTCAAAGTAAAATGTTTTTAAGATGGGGAAGAAGTGTTTGATATTTTCAATTGACTAATCTTCTGAAAATGTTCATTTTTTATTTATCTGGCTTTCTATAGTTTTTTCTTATGACATATGACATATTTTGGTCACGTGACTGTTGTTTGGGAAGCTTTGCAAATCGCAGACAATAAATCAATGTCGATTGATTTGTTTCACGTGTATTTTCTACATTTTGGAAAGGGATTAAATAATATGGCATACAGAGGTTTTGGAAAAGTTGGAAATATTGTATGTTGGGCTTTAAACTAAAAAATTATCTGCAATACCGGCAATCTTACATCCAACGCCTGGTTCAGTATCGGCAACCTCTGACCTCTAACCCAAGCATGTGCAATCAGTTCCATACAAAAAGGGATATTAATAATACATCGGAACTACATTGGAAAGAAGGTACAGCAGTATACTATCTAATTTTCATTAAGGTTCCCTAATACATTGTATACTAACGAAAAAAAAGTCATGTCTGAGATTAGTAACAAAAAGTGACTGTCCTTATGGAGAAAACTCATCATTTCCTTCAAAAATCAGTCAAACAAAAAAATATATATAGGTTAAGATTACATTTCAGTAAAAATAACTTTTTTCGCTGTTCCACTGTTGCTGTTGTCAAGAACCAAACCCGCTTCATAAAAAGAATGTTACTCCAATTGTATTATCCAAATTGAAGCATAGCCTTTCTATAATAGGAAAGGCAATCGTTTTCTTTTTGGAATTTTCAACCATCAGTTGCGCCTGAATTTTGTTTACATCACATCATATGTGTAATATATTTCCATCATTCATGGACAACTATAATACTTTTGGTAATCTAGTTTAAACTGAAAAAGGATAAAGCTAGGATGCCCTAAAGGGTTAAAAATTGTGAAGTATGGCAAAGTGCTATAAAGTCTTTGACCATTTTGAAAGCAAGGGGAAAAGACAGAGCTGGTGGCTGGGATCTTTTTTTTTTTTTTTAAAAATGTAAATGTTCATAATTTAAAAAAAACAATTATTATGTAGAAAGCAGTGTTTTATCGAATGTTCCCAAAGTAATAATTTACACTGAAATAAATTTGGTAATTTCACTCTCGTGCTTTCTCCCACCAAAACGTCATAACTTTGATAGCAATCCGCCAATCACAGAATTCAAAGTTCATATGGAAAGTATCGATAAATTATGAAGAAAATCTATATATTAAATAATAGGATAATCAATTGGTTATCGTGAATAGCCAACATATTATCACTCGTGCCTAGAACGCTTGAGGATTTAACTCGTGCGTGGAACAAGTTCCACCCACTCGTTAAATCTAGGCGTTCTTCGGCATTTGTGATAATATTTTGGTTAATCAATCTTTCCAATTCATTATCCTATTATTATTTACTCATTCATTGAATAAAAAACCATTTCCCCATTATATAAAAAAGCAGATTTTCAAATAAATATATTGATTTCGCTTGCTGCCTTTACCATTCTTATGAGTCTTGCACAGACAGTACAACTATTGTACAGCTCATGGTGCGTGCTGATATAGGACATGCCTACTCCATATTAATATATTGTAGAGAAAAACAAGGGACTTTATTGGTATCAAAGATGCTAAAATTACTAAAAAAAAAAATGGGTCAGACATGTGTAGTAAGGCTTTTTAAGGGTTCATTAAATAAAAACAACGAATTTATTTTTTTTAAAAGTTATAAAAAAAAATGTATCCTGTCCTTGAGTGCCTGTGGTTTCACTGAACAGAACAGAATATGCATGAGCAGTACTTAGTCAGAACAGATCACTGAATATTCATAGAGTCCATTTAAAGTGGGGACATGTATACTGGTGACATACTGTGAAGGTACTTTAATTCATGGATACCAATTTTCATGGATTAGGGAAGAAACACAAGTTCATGGATTCTTGAATTCATGGTTTTGATGTTTTCAGTATACACATCAATGAAAGTCTCGTTTTCCTTGGGAACCAAATTTCGTGGTTTGGCCCTCCCACAAAAACCACAAAAATTGGTACATATACAAAAATGTATTTCAATCTCCATGGTTAACTTTTTTTTAACAGAAGCCCAAAACTTTATATGTATGACATTTTCGTTTATATAATTGGCTTGTAACTCGACAATTTAGATAAATTTCAGAAGCACAAAACAAGTTTTACCAGCCAGATATTTAGATTTAACAAGAAGTAAGAAGTGATTTTATTATATAATTACTGATTTTAGAGTAATACCAGGGATGTCAGACTTGTAGTTTATTTCAAAAACTGATATTTAGATTTTAACAAGAAGTCAAATGTAATTTTATTATGCGCTATATAATTACTGATTATAGAGTAATACCTGGTCAATTTCAGATCTTTAGATATTTTTTAGTAGCTTGTGCAAAGTTGCAGTTTATTTAGCAGAAAGAACAGTCAAATGGACATGACAAATGTTGCTGATTTAGATAAACTCATCCAGAACTTTGGTAGGCATGAATAAACAATTTTATGACATCACAGTGAACTTCAATAATTGCTTTGAATAATATTTACTGGTATGAAGAATTCTAAGAATTAAGTCTCATATTTTTCTGATATTGCCTATATCAAACCCATCCCACTGTCAAGCAGAACATGTGATCACAAACAGATTGACGATGTATGTCAAGTACATATTACAGCTCCTGAACAGAGGATACTAAGGATCATGAACAAAAAAAAAAATTACTTTTTCAACAATTTCATAAAAACTGCAACTTTTACAAACAAATCAAAGATGTCTGACAAAATGATTACCACTTGTGTTTTTTACTGGGGTGTATATTACAACATTACAGTGCATTACCAACAGTTTGATTTTGAGTACAAATAGCTTTTTTTTCTCATGATCATAGTCTATCATCATATCAGAAACACCATAAATTAGAAAAAATTAATATAAAAAGATCAACTGCTTTAAAAAAAATAAAATATACACAATTAAAAAAAAATGTTATTTTGTAAATTTAATTCAAAATACTGAATAAATCAATTTAACTTAATGGAAACGCTTGATGGTCTTTATAAAAAAAAAACAAATAGAAGATGATTCATGCATGTCTTGGGTACTCACTTTTGTTTCTAATTCAGAAATAACCAGTCATTAAGTCACTTGGTTGTTGCACTTTCCAGATTAAAATCATTTAAATTGTGTATGAAATTGGCACTTTACAAAAGTTATTTTTCTTCATTTAGCTGATTTTAGTAGGAGATGATTGGAATTTTTTTTTTTTAATTCAAATGTGAATTTGACTACAGAATCAATGGATGGTAAATATGTGAAAAAATGTCATGTGTAGAACAAGAAAGATATTGCTTGTTCAATGGGTTTTTCTACACCATAAATCACTTCTATCGTAGGCAGTGTCTGAATTTTATATGGACTGGTACTGAAATTAGTGGAAAGGTATATTTTTTTGTTGTTGTGAAAATTCATGCTTATTACCTTTCTTTTATTTTCAGAATATGAGAATCAGCAGTACGTCAAACTTATAGAAAAGGAGAACCAACATATTGAAGGTAATATCTGAATCAAGGAAGAAAATGCAGTGACATGTTTACCCATCAAGTAGTTTGATAGTGATGGCTATTGTTTTTTTTTTTTTAATTTTTGGTTGATTAAATTCACAATTAGTGAAAGTCTGGTTATAGTATGATGAATGTTGGTCAAGGAGCGGATAGGGAAATTATTTTCGTAACACTTATCTAGGCAACTACTAATCACAGCCTCTTGAAAATTTGTTTCCAGCATTAAGTACAGGTCCCATATGGGGGATCTGATTTAAGGCCTATTGGACATCTATTTCCTGTTAAACGAAATTCTGACATATCTGTTTTTGTCCCATTTTTTTATTAGCTCTTTTCTGAGTAATAATCATCAACAACAACCAGATGCAAAAATGCCTGAATAAACAGTTACCATTGGTGAAAATTTAAATAATGAAAAAAAGACATAGAAAACCATAATGTCAACTATTAATGTTATCAAGGACAATAGTTTTTCAAATCACATAAATAGTCAGTGTAATCCTGGAGCTTTTGAAAATGTTGCATGAGTTCAAGAATAATCTGTGAAGGATTTCTGAATTTATTAAAGTATTGTAAAAGTTGTAGATTTTTTAGGGTTAAGATCTCAATAGAAAGACAATTAAAATTTCAGATTTCTGTGAAAAATAATTGGATGTTGTTTTATGTTGATGTTAAATCTCACAGAGAACATGGAGATCTGGCAAAGGAAAAAAACACTGTGTTTCCATTAATATCCTCTAAAAATCAAGGGTCAGTAGGTTTGCAAAACTTTGTCTATTTTTTTTTTAAAAAATTTTGAATGATTTTTTGGGATAAACATTCAGATTTTAATATTGCTTGTCAAAAATTGGCCAAAAAATCTTAAAGGTTGGCATAACAAATTAGGGTCACTAGTAGATTTTAAGGCCTCAGGTATATTTATATTTTTATAATTTCTGACTTCTGAAAAGTTCTGAAAAATATTCAAAACAATATTGTTTCTATTCTGGAATCAAATACAACATTACAATTTTCATAAATATTTATGTCTTCCTTGTACAAAGTGAGATTTAGCATTAACCTTTATATCATATTTTGTTTTATAGTATGTCATTAACTAGGACCACATCACAATGAGAACATATTGAAAGCATCCAATTGTACTGTTCGCCTTTTATTACGTTATGAAATGTTTTTCCCTCTGGTGAAAGTTTCCCTTTCTTTTAAATTGATAAAGACATAAATTATTTTCCATTTGGTATTGTTAGATATGGTGTAATTTCTAAGATTAAGACTGATTAGCTTATCGTATTTACTTTGCGACTTGTATTTTTTGTTATCCTTAAATAATTTAATTTAATTTGCAACAAGCTTTCTGATTGGTTGATTCTATTTGTGCAGTCCAAATTATTTTGCATAATCTGGCTTGGTACTATGATATCATTAATGTTAATTGATCCACACTCTGCAATTCAACTAATCCCCCCAAAAAAAGTAAAGTTTTGATTACAAATCAATTCTTAATATTTGGACTGTACTTAATTAGAAATTAAATTATAAGGAATGTTTCTAATTTTTGAACAGCTTATACTAAATATTAAACCTGGTTTGGGTTAGTTTACACATTTTTTAAACTGTGAAAAGTGTAGTTTGCTGCCAAGCAGGTTATTTATAGCCAGTTTAAAAATAAAAGCATTCTTTATATTGATATTAATGACTTTTAAAGCTACAAATTCAAGCTAGGTTTTGGGCATCTAATTCCAGAGCTTTTAAAAAAAAACATATTTTCTTAATAAAAAGGAAATTGGACAGCTTTGAAAAAGACCAGCAGTATTATTGCCATAGAGGACTTGAACAAAACAAAAGTTTCAATATAAAACAAAATGGTCATTTGTATATAAAACAGTCTGCTATAAGAAATTAAATTCAAGAAACAAAACAAAATAGAAATATCAATTTGAAACATGAAACATGAAAACAAATGATAGATATATATTTCAAAATCACGTCAGGTTTTTATTAAGAAATCCACAATGGTAAATTTTGTATGTGATGGAATAGTCTAAAGCAAAACAATTTGTTGCAAGTGAAATATAAGTTTACATTGGCAAAGTTTACACAAATATGTCTTTTAATCATTAAACTGAAAAGAAAAGACATGTTTCTGTGAAAAGATTGATGTGCTAGAGTTATGACTTGTTTTTTTCTTTTTCTGGGCAGAATCTCCCCTCTCCCATGTACCATGTAATGCCAAAAAAAAAAATGTTCTCCAATATCACAGATGAAGTATTTAGTGTAGACTGATATTTAGATACTGCTGAAAGATAACATACTTTATATGATGTGAAAAGTGATTGTGCACATGGTTGCATGTTAAAATATTCACCTATTTTCAGCACTAGGTTCAGAAATACAAGTGAAAAAAGACCAAGGAGAACAGCTTCAAAGGGAGATAACTCAGTTAGATGAGGATACAAAAAGAGCTCATAAACAGTTCGTTCATAATAGAGAAAATGGAGAAAGGTTTGTTATGCAGTAAAAGGCTGGTATTTGTTTTTTTTTATGATGTATGTGATCTAGCAGTTTCACTTAGAAAAAATTATTGTACATATGGGATGAGGCAAAAACATTGGATATGAACAATTTTTACATTTTCAGTTGTTTTTATTTTAAACAAATTCTAACTTTCATGGCTCCATGATTTTAAATTCTATCACATTTGTAAATCTCAAGAATCAACTTTCAGCTTCATACTACAAGTGATCGAATGCCTCCTATCTAATGATATCTTGAATAATACAGTAAATGCTAATATAACTGTAATTCATTAAACAAGGTAACTTTGTTTGTCATATACAGATTGTATATCAGTACTTTTGATAGTACTGTAAGTAAAATACATGTACCATCATTACCTAAGCCTTTTTTCATCAATATTCTTTTTGAAAAATCAAAGCAGCATATTATGTTTTTTAATATTCTGATCTAAATCTATGTAAATTTATTGTATTGCCCTGCAGTGAATATGAGATCAGGTACAAGTGAACTGTGTGCGTGCTTGAAAGTTTAGAAATTTTCTTTTGGGCGTTTGGACGACTCATTTTATTTCATGACACCACACATATAATGGAAGTTTACTTAACAACTAAGGTTTTTGTAAAAGCATCCCCATCCATAAATTATTAAAATAAGTGCTGTCCAACCCCACTGTCAATCTTTCCTGAAATAGCCCTTATTTCACTTGCCTGAAGGAAAGAGATTTTTGGAATTAAATAGCTCTGATTGTTAGTATATCATGCTTGTGAAAATATTTGAAAGTAACAAAGTTTTCTATTTTCAGTTTACCGAAAGTTTACACTTTGAAAGAGTGATATTAAATAACGATATTTGAATATCATTAAATGAAAATTAGAAATTATTATGAAATTTATCATTTGCTGAATTTCTTTAGCCTGAAGAAAACCCTTGATGTATTAAAAGATCACGAATCAGCTTTAGGGCAGAGCTTGAAGAGTTTGGTCGACAAAGGCAATGATATCAGGTAAGTTAAGTATTGTGAAAGTACTTTAATTCGTGGATATCAATTTTCGTGGATTAGGAAGGATACACATGTTCATGGATTATTGAATTTGTGGTCTTGAGATTTTCAGTATACACATCGATGGGAATCTCCTTTTTGTTGGGAACTAAATTTCATGGTTTGTCTAACCTACGAAAACCACAAAAACCAAGAAAATTGTTACCCCACTAACAATAGTACTTTCACAGTATGTTACAGAATAAATAGAATATAGATAATGAATGATTTTCTCTCAAGAAAAAAAACCCATTTCTACTATAATTGTTTTTTTTGTTTGAATTCAAGATATTTGGTAAGTTTGATGCTAACAGGTTTATTTAACAACTTTTTTCCCAAACTTAACAGAACTGGCCTGGGGTCACAAAATTTAAAAAATACTTAAGTCTGAGAGTATTCTTTATTTTCATCATGATAATTCCAATCAAAGTCTTTGAAATTGATGATGTCACAAACAGTTACTAATTTTCTTTTTCAAGTTTTGTGGTGCTGTTGCCTGAATTCAATAATGTGTGCATGAAAAAAGTGAATTTAAGTTAAAAGGACATTTTATTCATCTAGGAAAACATCTGGCTGTTTCACATGAAAAATGGTGGGAGTTTTTAGATTTCCTCCGTAGTTCATGAAACATCTAGAAAAAAGTTAAGTTGTCCAGACCTTTAGGGAATATATTTTTGTTTAAGTTGTAAGGCAGATTATATCCCTTTTACAAAAAGTAAAACATAATAAATTTAAGGACATAGCATCATTACTGAATAAATACATTGGTATGTTATTCACTTGTATATAAGAGTAAATTCTTTTCAATATCTTTGTTTATGGGTTTATTTCTTAACCATTTTTTATCAAAGACCGTAAAATGTAGATCTATGATTTTTTCAACACTTTATACTTCTATTCCACATACTCAGTGGAAATTTCAATTCATTAACATACCGGTACATTATTTTTACTCAAAAGAAGACTGTACACATAGATATAGATATTTAGTACTTGGTAGAGATTCCTCATACTTCGTAAAAAGCAGTTCCAACAAATCATATTCCAATTATACAGTAGAAAATGTAGACAAAATGCTGGAGTTTTATCAACAACATGTCATGACACTGTGTAATTTTTTAAAATTCATTGAAATTTGATAGAACTGTCACCAGAATGACCTACATGTGAAGATTGCAATACAATGTAGGATAACAAAAGCCAAGAATTGAGATGTTATTGAATCATGAATAGGTGGAATTGTTACACCTATACTAACAATCCTAACTTGAAATGAATACCCATGGAATTAAGGTGCTTCGAAGAATGCATTAATAAAATAAACTTAGCAAGGATATTTAGAACTATGGTATTTAATGATTTATTTTTTCCTTATTTTATAATGCTATTATCAGAATTTGTAGTGTTATTAGAAAATTTATTGGCACTCTTTTTCCAGTTATTATTCATTCTGTTTTTGTTACAAGTTCACCAAATTTCTAAAGTCTACAATATCAAAAACATGCACTATGACTTTTGATGGACAAGTTAACTTCATATATTGTATCATATGATGAATAACTTGACCTCACATATTTAGTCCAGTCAAAATAGATTTTAAACTTAAACAAATTGCAACGGAAATGTTTTGATTAAAATATTTAGCAATAATGACCGAAATAAACACGGAAAAAGCTCTAACAAAATCTTACGCAGGGAAACCCAAAAATACATTAAAAATTTAATAAATTTTATACGGGAGATAATTCAATTGTTTACCTCAGTGCTTTTTGAATTATAGTTGATGCCAGCCTTTTGTTATTTTTTAGGAAAGAGAGAAGTATGATGATTGAACATTACAGGGGAATTTGGAAAGATTATGAAGAGAAGTATAAATCATTTCCCCTTGCACAAGACTTGAAAGCAAAGCAAGACACTGTTAAAAATCTGCAGACTGAAGTACAAATGACTGAGCAAAAAATACTGAATTTACAGAACCAGATCCATAACTTCAACAGTAAATATTTATTTTCTTAACAAGGAAATAATTCAGTTAGTTATAGTTTACAAACGCAATTCTGAAAATCCACTCTAATCATTGGAATTTGTATAAGTTTGCAAATATTGACTCAAATATTCACATATATCATATTAAATTTGTGCATTATCAATGTAAGTGTCACATTAACCATTTTTTGTTATCACGCACTTTTTTTATCTGAAATTAATGAGCTTAATTTCCAAAACTTCATTCAAAATCATTGTTACTTACCGGTAACAGTAAAATTACAATGAACCAAAAAAGAAGTGATGGGTTTCTTTTTACATTGTGTAGTCATTATGACGTGTCAGAATCTGTGAGATATGATATATATCCTGACAAAGATGCAAATGTAATACCAGTTCTATTAAATATATATTGAAGTTTATGTTACTTTCTTTCTTGTAGACAACAACAATGTTGAATTTAGGGACATGGTGAACGTGATCATCAAAATGTATCTTTTTACAGAAGCGTCTACGTTTACAGGTTCTTTGTAGTTTCTACAAATTTTGACTGCAAATTACACTTTAGGGATGTAGATTCTCCATTGTACCTAATGTAGAAATCTCACAATGTTGAGGATTTTACTGATATAATTCATAAAATATGGCAGAAAATTTGGATTTTCGTCAATTGCACATATCATTTACTTTTAAAAAAAAAAATGCATCTGGTCCATGCTCCCAGTTTTTAGTGGAGTACGAGCTGCTCAATTGCTTTTGTTACTTTGTATGTATGATTTTAGTTACTTTATGTTCTTTGTTGTGTATATCTGGTCTTTGTCCCTGGATTACATTCTTTTGATTATCGTTATAACTTTGGTTACCTTGGTTACTCTTTAATATGTGGTTTGATGATTGATTTATGAAGAGGACCTTAAATATTTCTGATACAGCAGGTACCAGTATAATTTCTTTTGCTTGCACCACTTAACGTGCAGCCTTGTTATTTTATGAAAAAATCAGCTACCATCTAAGCAGACTGATTATTATCAGCATTTTTTTTTTAAATAAAAGATGGCTAAGGCCAGAATTAAAATTGTTCCTGTTTGCCCTAGCCCTAGTGCTTGAAAAAGAGTAGGTCAATAGGTAGGTAGATATATTTTTTCTTCCAAATTATTCCAGTTCTAATATTGATCTTTGAATGATTCATATAAAGATTAATTTATAATATATCAATACTGTACAGTGTTTACTGATAATTTTTGTTGTTAATGATGTAACTCTCATCATTTAGGTCTTAGCTTATGAAGTCACAGATGAGATTACTAATGAAATCTAGAAATCAGAAAAAAATGGGAAACAAATTATTGACAGTATTAAAAAAATTAAAAAAAAAACTTTTCATTTGCTGGGTTTTTGTTTGGTTGGTCAGGTTATGACAAAGAAACTTATTTTCAACTTTGTTATGACCTCAGTGTTGATTTAATACGATATGCCTTAAACCACCTGAGTGGTCTCAGGTTAGCATGCTTGCCTCGATTGTTGGAGTTTGTGAGATTGATCCTTGGCCAAGTAAAACCAAAGAATTTAGAATTAGTAGCCACTACTTCTCCGCCAGTCATGCAGTATGTTAGGAGATAGAGTGAGGACTGGCAGCTCAAAATAAGAATAATGTGTCTTAATGAAATTACATGCCTACCTGCAGGCTGCTGCTTCCACGAGATAGCACAACTAAGATCCATCTCACTGTGTGGAACTAGTACAATGTAGGGTATGTTCAATCTGTCAGTCATTCTCATTCTGAAATAATCAACCATAGAATATTAAACCATAATCAATCAATCAATCAATCAATCAATTAACCAACCATTCAATCAATTAACCAATCAATCAATCAATCAATATGCCTTAACATTTGACTAGAGCTAAACTAAAAACAGATACAAATAATATTGTATCTGCATTAAAAACTGCAAATGAAAAGAAAATGAGTATTGAAAAGGAGATTAAAGAAGCTGAAGAACAGAAGAAGGCTGCAGAAAGGGTAATTAAGAACAAATTTCATAAATAGGATTAGAAAATTAAAAAAAAATGTGAAAATGTCTGAGTCAATAATACGGTGAGTTTAGTTCTGTTGTTAAAATATGATGATCAAATACTGAAAGGAGACAATGATTGGTCTTTGAAAATCTGATATTATCGCTGCTAAAAAAACAAGCAACTCATAGCCATTATGTCCCCCATCGCCGCATAAAATAGAAGAGCAAAAGTCCTAAAACTCCTGTAAATTTGTCAAATCAATTTAGTGGCACATTATGATCAACTACAAATGGTGACTAACCATCCTACAAAATTTGAACAAAATCCATCAAGCAGTTTCTGAGGAGTTGTGTCCACAATTTTGACTGGACTGAGGGATACACAGTTCTGTTTCCTTCTGTGTATCGGTAGAGCACAACAAGCCATTGTCTACTCTTGACTTATAGGATATTTAGAAAAACCACAGGTTTTATCAAGTGGAAATTATACAGGGAACAAGTCCCACAACACAAAGGAACTGAAAAGTACACACAGATAAACATCAAATAATTGTCACGCCTCTGCACTTTAAAGTTAGATAGGTATTAGTGATCTCGAAATTAAATGCATTCTAAAAAATAGGAACAAATCAGTTACTAAATTAATATATTAATTAGTCATAATTAAGAGTGAACATTTGTTTGTGACAGTGAAAGTCTTTTATTTTATATATTGATATTGATTAATATGTGTTGTGATTTAAATGTTGATAGTAATTGCTGAACGAAATGTTTTTGAATGCTGTAGGCAGCCAAAGAAGAGCTGGAAAAGCTGAATCAGAGTATGGAACAGGATGATAGAGATACCAGTGATGGTGGAGAGGCTTCAACTCTTATCAGGTATTGTCAGGAGAAATTAAAATCAGGAAAATAATTGCAAATAAAATAGTCCATTTAATGTTGGAAAGTTGTAGTTTGAATTTTCTATATGTACACAAGTAAATGGCTGGGATTTGCTATATACTACAGGGAAACATTGTTTTTTGTATTTGCCTTTTTTAACTCAAATTTGTTTAGGTTAGAACATCACATAATTTTCTAAAGGGACATATATTTTTAATATTGGTAATACATTTTTGTACATGTAATTTAGCAAGTAGGAAAAAAGGTGTTGTAACTTGCATAGTATGTTCAATTTTTGCTTTTCTTTAACCCTTAGTAAAATTGGAAAGCCTTTTACCTGAAATACTGCTATTTTCATTTTGAAAAGTTACAATCAATGACAAAATGGCGTCAATTATCTCTCAAGAGCTGTATTGTTGATGTAATTTGATACATTTCAGTATGATGAAGGATGATGGAACAGATGACATTGTCTTAGAGACCCCTCTTCCAATGAAGAATCTTACAAACAATATGGCTGCTTTGCACACTCAGGTTTGTTCAGGGTGGAAACTTTGTTGTAAGTTGTCATTGATTATGTTCAAGGCAAACAAAGTTCAAGGGTATATAAGACATTCTGTCTGTCTGTCTGTCTGTCTTTCTGTCTGTCTATTCATTTCTCTGTCCTCATATCTTATAAGTGCAACTGCCCTTAAATACTTAAATGGATTTTAATGAATTCTATGATTTATAGGCATCTTATGTAATGTGCATGATGGAAGATGATTATTGCACAATGCCTGAAAAGGGAATTAATCTAGCATAAGGGTTTTACATGTTAAATTTCATAACACAACTACTTCTAAAAAGCTTTCTGAATTTTTATGAAATTTTATAGGAAGATAAGGCTACATATGTAGATACTATGATTGGAGATATTTAATTTCTGGTCTCTGCAAAGGGAGATTATCCAACTAACTGGATTTAAATGGACTAGTTGTAGGAAGTATACTCTTATAAGTTTGCCCACAGTATTTCTAGTTTAAATTTAATTATCATCTCTCAATAGTAAAAAATCAAATTAGAACAAACTCCATTATATAAGCCAAATAATCTACTTCTCTTTTCTTGTTTTTCTTATGTGGAAAAACTTTGTTTTACCTATTTTTTTTTTATTATTTATACCTCCCCCTTTCAAAAATGGGACATCTATGATGATCATGTCGTCGATGTGTTTGTTCATCCATCCGTTGTTCTAATCTGCAAAATTGCTGAATCGAATTCAAGAAAACTTTCACTCATTCTTTTTCACATGATGCCATTCTACACTTTTATTCTTATTCCATCTGACTTTTGGGGTTTCCTATATTGTTTCTATGGAGAGGTGTTATCAACAAAGTGAAGCTATTTCTAGATTATTTTTTTATTTTTAAGCAAAAGTGCCATTTACTTGGTTATTACGAAAAAAAAATACTTAAGTTTACATTATTTGCCTATATATATATATATATATATATTAAATTGATTAAGAATCAAAAATACTATTTCAGCTGCCCTTACCATTGTTTTAGTCCTATTCAAATAAGCTGAAAGGAAGAAATAGTTGATTTACCACTAAAACATGCTATTTTCTTTGAGAGTACATGGGCATTTCATCTTTCTGTTTCAGTGTGATGTTTCCCCAAGTCAAAAAGCAGAACAAATGGAAACAGATGTTGTTAGCCCAGCTCAGATACATATAGAAGTTGAAACAGGAAGACCTCAAAATTCATTGAGTATGAAATAGAGCTGTATACATATACTTTAAATTATTTCATTCCCAAACTTACGTTGTCACAAATAATTTCAGTAGGCTTTTCAGAGTTTGTCTTGTTATTTATTTCTTCTTTTTTGGCATAGAAATGGTGTTAGTGACACGGCAAGGATATTACATGAAATGAAAAAAAAAATAAATTGACTTTTGTCTCGAAAAGTTTTCAAATATGTTCTTGTAAAGGTTTCAGATTAAATGGAATTTTTTTCATGGTTGGTTTTTGGTACAAAAAAAAGATGATTGAAGAACATTCAAACAAAAAAAAATTTTTAGGATTGTAAAGTTTTGTAACAAATGTGAGAAACAAACATTAAAAAAATAATTGTGCTTTTATGTTTTGTAGAAAACTCCATCAGTCAGCCAGCTCCTCAGCCAAAGCCAACTGTGCAGACCTTCATCAGACCTACAATGCCAGTACCAAGATCACAGCATGGCACAACCTCTAACATACCTCATATTCCTTGTCAGAATTTTTTGAAATGCTCCCCTCAGATGCAACATAGGCAAGTGGCCAGAACCTCAGCACCTCAGCAAGTTGTTACATTCTCTAACCCCAGCATGTTAAGACAGGTTCCGAGAGTTTCGGTTCCTCAAGTAATGAGCCCGTCAATACAACAATTTGTCCAAGCAAGAAACCCGTCCACACAGCAACAAGATAGAGTTCTAACATCACTTCAGCAAACAATAAGAAATAATCCTCAGCAGTTTTTTAAACCTTCATTACCCCAGGTCTCTCAGTTAGGAGTGAGATCTGCTGGCCCACAGATTACCAGGCCCTGTGTTACACAAAGCAGTGTACAGCAGATTAGGCCTTTTGGGGTGCAGCAAGTTGGACAAAGGACTCCAGTTACTCAGGTAAACAAAATGAGACCAGAAATTCCAAGGTCTAGTTTCGTAGTCTTAAACTAAGATTTTTCCTTTAATCCTTCCTCAACTCATATTTCAACAAATCAGATTATTGTCCAATTAAGGTGATTTATGACAAACAATTATTGAAAATTTTCAATTAGTAAAGTCCGTCATAAAGATTCATGTCAACCACAGTTTTGTCTTGGTTAAATATTTCAATATCAGAAAAATAATGTTTTCTTTTTTTGAAGTTAACTGAAAGCTTGCTTTAAAACTGTACATTTTCTATTAAAACAAAAGTGACACATTCATTTAAATGGAGGAGAATAATTTATTATTGCAATTTTCATGAATACTGTAAATTTATTATATTTCACAGTTGCTAATGAAATCTGTTAAGTGACAGTATTTGCTGAAATTACTTTTTGTGGTTTCAAAAAATGATTAGTGTTTATAGTGATAGAAATTAATTTCATGGGTATTATGTTTTGTGCTTTTTTTTCCATAGCAAAGATAACATATTTGTATGTTTACAGTAACTATGTATTTAAAAATTGTAAAGTGACTACTTTAAAGTGAGTTATTAATGATAACTTACAGCCATCAAGACCAAGATTAAGTCAACCATATCAAGCCATGGAAGAAAACAGAAACCCACAAGTACAAACCCGGATCAGACCTTCAGCGAGGCTTACAAGACTAACAACACCTAGTATTCCTAGTCTCCCAGTAATAGGTTAAACAAATGAATACAAACTGATTTCTTTTTTCTGTGATTTCTTTTCTATGTTTTTTCTCAGAAAAAAAAGTACATGTAGAATGAATTACTTCTTATAGTTAATATTATGCATAATTTTAGACTCCTAGTAACAGGTTAGATCAGAAACAAAAAAAATTCTTTTTCATGCTACATATGTACAGGTCTATCTAGTATCGCTTTTTTTCTCAGAAAAAAAAAATAGGAAAGTGAATTGCTACTCATTTAATACCATGAATTTATTCCACACATTAAGGTATTAAACGTTTACTTTATTGGTGCTCATAAAAGGTGACTATCCATTATTGTATTGAATTTGAACCTTATTTAAATGTGAAAGGTATTTTACATAACCCAGAAATTTGACTTGAAACTAATACTTGATTTTTTTTTTCAGATCCTGTGAAGAAAATGCAATCAACAATAGCCAAACCAGTAGCACAAATTACAGAACAATCACCTAGGAAATCTCAGTCTACCAATAAGACAGGTAATTCTAGCTTGAGTTCACCTAAAGGTTTATATACTGAGAAAGTACTTTGATTCGTGGATACCAATTTTCGTGGATTAGGGAAGAAACACAAGTTCATGGATTCTTGAATTTGTGTTTTTGTGGTTTTCAGTGTACACATCAATAGGATTCTCCATTTTTGTTGGGAACCAAATTTCGTGGTTTGGCCTGCCCATTAAAACCATGAAAATTGGTACCCATGAACAATAGTAGGTACATTTATAGTACATCCCAGCTATCTATAGTCAAGGTTATATTGTGTCCCCCATGTCTCCAAGAACAGCTCAACAAAATATTTCATTACAACCCAGTGCTCTTGACCTTTAATAAATTTCTAGTTTTAGTATTTCATTCAGGTGATTTGGCTCTTTCCTACTTTGAAAATTGTTTGAATGTGGATATACAGTTAATTATCGATTTTGTATTGTGTTAAAAGATATTTACAAAATAGATACCATAACATCTCTTTTTAAGGAACCCTGAATGAACAGAGAACCTGTCTAAACCAGACACTTTTTGAAGTCCTATTTTATCAGATTAAATATATTTCAAACCTTGGTAAACGAAACACTTGCCTAAACCAAACAAATTCTACAGGCCAGAAGTTTGGTTTCTCAGATTTAAAAGTCATAAAGGCAACAATACCATTAGGTTAAGAAGAGTAATATTCTTCTGTGATAATTCCTTCAGCAACAGAAGTATCTCTTGACAGAGATATAAGATTTTGATTGAACCATGTATACATTTTGTAAATAAGTTTATAGGTGAAAGATCTAGGTCACGGGATAGGCATTTTTAATGATGAAAGGGTACTACATTTTATGGCTGTGTTGTTCTTGTATGCATATTTTTACTTTTACTTTTTTTAGTTTTTTTGTTCTTGCTTTTAAGCAGAGCCACCTAAACAGCAGCAGAAAAGATCACCAGTCCAAGAATTGTCTGATGAGAATGGGAACCCTGTACTATCATATAGTAGTTCTCCATCTCAACAAAGGCCTAAAACACCAGGTAAAAAAGAACTATTATATAGGATTGTTTTTTCCTTAATGTTCATATTAAAGCTGTATACTGGCATATTATTATTTTATTTGCTTATTTGGTCAGAAGGTCCATGCGTACTATAACAAACTAATCATCTTCCAGAAGCCTAATTGTAGGAAGTCTAGCACGATACAAAAAGTCTGCGTAGTTCAGCATGCTCTGGCATATCGTTTGTGTTGTGATACGAAAACTCGGTCAATAGTCACTATTGATCTTTGAATGTAGGTCCAGATATAAGACTGGCTTCACAGTGTCTGTAGTATCCTTTATCGCAAGTTCGTTGGGGTAAATGCGATGTATTATATCCCCGAAATTAGGATTGTTTAACGATAATACGTCATCTATATAGCGGAAACTATTGTCATCACTTTGCATTCCTCTTTTGTCTGTCATTAACTTTTCTTAACAAATCTTCCCCTCTGAAACTGCTCAGTTGATAGTTATCAAAATTGGTCACGTTTTGGTACATAGTACCTATTGGTAGGTGCTAAAACATGGATGCCATTGCAACACTAGTATTTTTAGGAGTTGGTCAGATTTGTGAGTATGCATTTATCCTAATATTTTGAAAAAAAAACTCATAATTTCTCTGAATAAACTTCTTGTTTTTTGTGCAGAAAATGGAATAATGAATTTAGGTGGGGGTGATTATAGTCCATTTGATTTGGAAAAACACAGGAAGCATCTTGAGGAGCTAAAGCAATCACCTGGACAGCCATTAAAAGAGCGCAGGCCTATGTTCTCCGCTGATAAACTTGTAAGTTACAAATAAAGTCATATTAGTCCCTGTCTACCTTAACTGAGCATTTTAGAAAGATTCAACAGTCCAAGTGTTGTTTTACGGTATGAAAAATATGCTATATTTTGCTATTCAATGACATCATTTTATTTCAGAGAATTTAAGAAGTATACTATTCTGGCATCTGTTATTGTGTTATTTCATGGATTTTAATATTTATTGATTTGATTTATTTGTACAGTAAAGATTTCACTTGAAACTATATGTTTCATTTAAAATTTGAATGTGTGTTTGATGAACATATGAGAAACCACAAACAGCTAATTTTTCACAGTATAATCTGAATACTAATCTTATAAATTACTGTTGGAGGATCCAAACAAAAGCACGGAGTCTGGAATTTTTACAGGATTTCAAACAATTGGAATGTTTGACTCTGTGAGTATATCTAACAGCTGTATGTGATGAGTGTACCTCTAACTTTGGACTATCTTGAAAACACTTGACACTTCAGGGTTTTGGGTTTTTTTTGGGGGGGGAGGGGATGTAATTAAAGAACTTAATTTGAAATTAAGTTATTTTATTAACCATTTTTTAGATACCATATATATTGTACAATATACATCATATTAAGAAAAAAGATATCATATGTACATGAAGAGACATAATAACTGTTGAAGAACTTCAAAGGGAGATAATCTAACTGAAAGATTTTACATTTTTAAACATCATAAGTGCAAGTCTTCAAAACCGTGCGTGGGATTTTATAGGAAGGTTAGGCATGACATGTAATTGTGCATTAAGGAATATAATTATTGCTTGAAAGACTTAAAAGAAGTTTGAGGTTATTGAACTTTAACATGTAACTCATTTGAATGGGGAATATTATCTTCGTGGTCTAGTCAAGTGCCTGAATAGAAAAAAAATTGTACATTTGCTAAGTTTTACTTTCAGGTAGGACTGGTTTGAATTATTTCTCTACTTGATTTCAATTTTCTGCTAAAATAATCTAAATCAAGACTTGATAGAAGAAAATGATTTTTTCTTCAAGAAAATTGTAGAAAAATATAAAATGGAGAGAAGATGTGTGCACCATGGTGTGCACCAATATCACCGCCCAGTAAATAAATAGTCATGTATATGTTTAATCTACCTGTAATCTCTTATAGAGAATTGTGAAAAATATTTATCTGATCTCTGTTAATACTTATAGAACAAGAGTAAAACAAACAACCAAGGTGATGGTGATTTTAATGGATTTGGTACAGAACTATCAATGTTTCAATCAAGTGAGAAAGATCGGGGAGAAACAGGAAACTTCTTTGGAGAGAAAACAACCAGCTTCTTTGGCTCACCAGGTATAGTAAAAGTACTGAGGACTGCTCCAGTAAAACAAAGATACTGTTATCTGTGAAAATTTTGTGGCCATTTTGTTTTTGCTATTTTTGCAAATGATCTTTAATTAAATTGAACTGTTATGATTATTTTCTTTAAAAAATGTTAATTATAATAATATATGTGACAAATGATTTAAAACTGCATCACAGTATATGATCTATTATAGATAAAAATGAAAGAAGAAAAAAAAAATCTTGACTTGCAATAAAACTAATAATGGCTGTTCCATCCAAACATATAAGGTACCCAGGGAAGTTGCTTGAATTTTAAAATGGTGGGTTATTTTTGAACAGTTCAGAGTGAGAATTGAAATTATGAATAATCTTAATTTGCTTCAGTGGGTGGTTAATTCAAAACTGAAAGTGCCCTGGGTACCTCGTATGTTGCAATGGAATAGCCCTATATAAAAGTCCCCTTTTTTATTTATAAAAAAAAGTTGTTACTAATATTCTTTTGGCTGAATTTTTTTCTGCTTTTTAGGCAAAAAAAAAAAAAAAAATCAGGATTCAACACATATTTATGTGTATGTCATAATATGCTGGTGTTTAAAAAAAATATTTAAGTCTGTTTTGATGCTGATCTGTGAAAAAAAATATCAATCAGTTTGTTTTGCTGTTATTAATTTTTGTCTTGTATGTATTTCCTTAGATGTAGGTGGAGGAGATACAGGGTTCAATTTTGGAGGGGATAGCAATAGAAATGCTGAGAGTTCTGGATTCAGTTTTGGAGGAAATAATAGTGATGATACTGGTTGTAGTTCCATCATGTCATTGTTTGGTGACAGTTCTACAGAAGACCAACAGGAAACTAGTTTCTCATTCAGTTTTGGCGGAACCAGTAGCAATGAGTCACCAGCTCGAGGATTTAGTTTATTTTAACATTTTATTATTGTTAATTTGAGTTTACTTTTATCGTTGAAAAGTTAAGAAAAGGAAAAAAAGTGTTGTTGTTAAATTTTTTTCTTAAACTGAATATTGTAAAACATATTTGAGGTTATGACTTCCATATATTACCTTATCGAAATAATGTTGCATTACTTTCATTTATGACCATCATTTTGTTATAAAGTGTAAGTATTTGAAAGAATCAGGCAAAATGGGAAATATCAGAAACATGCATGTCAAAAACCCACCGATCTGAGAATGTAATATCACTCAAGGATACTTTCCCTATTTGAAAAGACCATTATTTGATCTCTTCATCACTGGCTCTGAATTTTTTCGAGAGAATGTTAGAAAAATAAGGTTTTTGACAGTTATCTACCCTTGAAATGTTCATTTTCAGTGCACTTCAGTGAAATTGTAACTCAATAGTCCAGCATGATTTGGAAAATCTTGTCTGTTCTCCTTAATTCTGATGTTGCAAATAGTCAAATTTTTTTATACCATGTTTCACCTACTGCCTGATTCTTACAGGGACTGACACTTTAAGCTTTAAGTTTTATTTTGGTATTATATACGCTGTAATGACCAAAAAATGTTAACTGTAACATTTTGCTTAAATTAAATAAGTGTTATTGAATAAATTATTATTTATTTACAGGTAATACAAATTTATATAATTAACAAGTATATGTCAAATTGTTTTTACTCACGCCTAAACAAAAACAAATACTGTGAAAGTTGTTTTATTCATAGATACCAATTTTTGTAGATTAGGGAAGAAACACAAGTTTGTGGATTCTTGAATTCGTAGTTGTGATGTTTTCAGTATACACAGTATGTAATGGAAATCTCCATTTTGTTGGTAACCAAATTTTGTGGTTTGGAACCATGAAACCATGAAAATTGGTAACCCAAGAACATTAGTACTTTCACAGAAGACTACTACTTTACAGTTTTATGTACAGTCTAAAATTCTTTAATGAAAATGTAACATTAGCCATTCTTTAAAATTTTATTAGAGGCTTTACAAGAGTTAAAGACTAAGTATATAAAACTCTTTTTTTGTCTTAATTATTGTAGATTTTGTTTTATCCATGTTTATTGGATTTTGATATATAAAAACATTTCTCCTTCATATGTCAACTAAATCTTTCTTTATAGGATTTGTAAGTCTTGTTCTAGTTTCAGTTTCCCTTCCGGAATTTCCGGTGTAGAACATATTGAAATCTGAAGACCGATCTGCATTTTATTGTGTACTTGCGGGAAATCCAAACGCTGCTTCGTAATGCAAAATCTTCTATTTTATGCCATTCCTAACATTTTTATCCCTCGGAACTAGATATTTGTCATTTTTAATCAGTATTTTTACCCAAAAAAGATACTTTGCTTTTAATATGGAACTCAATGCTATGTTAATGACGAATCTCCACACATCTGAAAGGTAGGATAGGACCCATTCTTATGAAACCACAGAGTCACGTGACAAGACTTACATACCCTATTTGTAAGGGTTTCAGCATCCTTAAACTGTAGTTTTGAAGGTTGACTGTAAGCAGAGTTTGTTAGGGTTTCTGTAGTTTTGAAGGTTGACTGTAACCAGAGTTTGTAGTTTTGAAGGTTGACTGTTTGTTGATAGAATTTTTTCTTTCTAAAAGATATTTTTATGTTTATTATTATTATTTTTTTATAATTATGTTATTAATTTATTGAAATTTAATAAAGTTTAAAAACTATACTTTTATGCTTGGTTCTTTCTTGTTTGAAATGCTCAGGTTTTAACTTCTTTTTCAGTGTAGAGAGTAAAATATATTTACTGTTTTATGAATATATGAGCAGTCTCCAGGATTTATAATTGTATCCCTTGAAATTTCCATTTTTTATTGACCAATATACTTGTTGTATGTCAGATTAACACTGTCCACTATTCAACCCCCCCCCCCCTTCATGGTGATTTTCATACCTTTCTACCTCCCATTACCATATCAATTTGTTGCCAAAGAATATTCTCAGATTTTTTTTCAGTATAAGCTTATATTTTTACCCCACTCAGTTGTTTGAAAGTCTAAATCTTCCTTGAACTGCATGTGTAAGGAAACTAAACAGATATAGGTATCAACATGTAGCCCATTGTCTCAGCTTAACAATGGTATCAAGAAAGTTGAGGTAATACATAGGATTTGGGATTAAAATGGAAAAAAAATGTACTCCTATCCCAGGGAAAATTCGCTTGAATGGACATATTTTTTAATGTCAAAATCACTATAGTATTTATGCTTCAATAAAAATGGTGTTAAGCTATTTTCAGTTTAGTTTTATCACAATTTCTGGTAATACCTGAGGTTCTTTTGATGAGTTTTAGCGATTGTTGTAGTCAGAATTTATGAAATAAAATGTTGTTTTTTTGTTTTTATTTTCCCCAAAAAAGTTGCATAAATTTGATAACATCGATTATATGCTAAAAATTAACATTTTGGTTCATGTTGAGGTATTTTTTCATGGGTAGGGGTGGCAATTTTTCACCTACTTGTAAAAATTGGACATTGAAAAGTTCAAATATTCATTACTTGGGCTCATTAGAAAGCTAAGAGGCTATATAATTGTACATGAATATACAAAAGCTTGTTTGAGGTACGGTATTTAAAAAAATGACAATTACCAGTGAAATGGAAGAAAATGTGAAATTTTGAATATTCACCTTTTAATAAAAAACTCATTATTGTCACATTGAAACTGTGAAATACATCGATAATTAAAACAAAAGTACACAATATGTTTATTGTACTTCGTTTATATGCTAAAAATTAAGGATGCTCCTTCAGGTCGCGTCATTACAGGGGATTAAGCATCATCGAAAACGAATCTCTGCCTAAGGTCCTTTCTAACCTTTCTTAAGGTCCCAAGTACCGTGAACCACGCTACATAAATTGGAATAATAACTTAGGAGTTCTTATGGATGCCGTGTGGATGATTACGCAATAAAGTAGAGAACAAGAAGACATTGATTCCTTGTCAGAGTGGGCAAAGGCTGTGAGGTCTTTAATTTTGAAACGAATGAAAGTTTTATGGGGGTCAATGAGTGTCAATGCGACATCAGTTTTCAAACGCGATGTATGGTAGCAAAAACATTGTCTGCTATACATGACAAATATGTTGTCATACCAGCAGACAAAGCCCAAAACAAAATTGTTTTTGTCTGCAAAACGTTTGCATATGTATCCAAATATCAGTTAATTATCAGAAGTAGACGTAGAAAATAATAGCAGTGATAAGACCTATACTGCCGCTACACTCTCCAAAGAAGAGATAGTGGAAAACCATAAATCTACGCTATCCTCTTTTGGTATGTCTACCAAAAACGATGATTGTGATTTACCGTTTATGTACTGGATTCCCAAACTCCACAAAAATCCATACAAACAATGTTGCATAGCTGAATGTGCAAAATGTACTACTAAACCTTTCAAAACTTTAACTTCTATACTCACAGTTGTCAAAGAGGGTCTTCAGTTCTTCCACGACACTTGTTACTCTCGTAGTGGTATTAATTCAATGTGCATGGATCCTGAAAATTCGAAAGATCTTCTGGAGACCCACAATTCAAGATTATTATCAGAATACAAAACCATAAAACCTATGATTTTTCAACACTGTTTACAATGTACTTCTATTCCCCATACTCGGTTAAAATCCCGACTTAAAAACATATATATACATCGTTGTTTCTGCAAAAGAAGATGATATACCTAGATACAGATATAGTTCTTGGTAGAGATTCCTCACGTTTTGTAAAAAATAATTCCAAATCATCTTCCAAATATACAGAATATGTCTTCAGGCTAAAAACCACTAATTCCACTTTCCATAGGCTTCTATGCTAATTTCACAATATTCAATGGCTTCTCTGGACTTTACCTTAACTTTAACCTGCAGAGGACTATATATCAGCATGATTCTACATATGTCAGCTCACAATCCTCAGAATGGCATGTGGGGTTAGCAGACTTGTAGTGCAGTACTGGTCACCGGAAGTGAAGGGTCTATAAATAGCATGGGAAATCCCAGTGTTTTCAAAAGATAGGGGTATACTTAAAAATCATTATGGAGATTAGGCTTCACATCACAAGAAGCAAAATGCACCTATAAAATGTACAGAAATGTTTTTCCTTTCAGAAACCGTTTAAATGTTTTAAATAAGATGAGAACTTTTTTCACAGCACTATGAGGAACAGGGGTAATTTCTGCGTAGGACTATTTTTGCGTACGTTCCAAATGCTCATTGGTTGAATTGGTGGTCTGTAACCTAAATTCAACTCGCTGCAATTTTTTATCGATAACATATTTGTCCAGTGTGGTGGACGTGTTTTTCAACAAACGGTAGGCATTCCAGTGGGAACAAATTGTGCTCCTCTACGTGCTGACCTATTCCTTCACTCTTATGAGGCTGAGTTTATAGCTGATCTGATCCAAACGAAAGAACATCATTTAGCTAGATCCTTTAATCTTTGTTTTTTGCTATATATATAAGTCAAGATTTGAGGCTGACTTCACAGTGTCTGTAGTATTCTTTATCTCAAGTTCTTTGGGCTACGATTGTTTAACGACAACATGTCATATATATATATACGACATGTTATCGTGAAATTTCGGGGATTTTATGCATCGCATCTACCCCAAAGAAGTCAGCCTCAAATCTTGACCTACACTTAGAGATCGATGGCAAAGTAAAACTACTGACCAAACTTTACGACAAACGTGATGACTGTTCATTTAGAATTGTCAACTTTCCTTTCGTCTGTGGCAACATCTTTTCAGCACCTTGCTCATTTACTTTTATTACTTTGTATGTATTGTTTAGTTACTTTATGTTCCTTGTTGTGTTTGTCTGTTTTCCATGTCTTTTCTTTGTCCCTGGATTACATTCTTTTGATTTCCGCTGGAATCTTGATTACTCTTTCATGGGTAGGTGTGATGATTTTTCGCCACATTGGACTTAGGAAAGTTCAGAGATTTATTACCTGGGCTAATTTGAGATCGAGCTAAGATACAATGTACTATATAAACGTACTGTATCACAAAAAGTTTGTTATCATTAAAAAAAAATGATAAAATTGATTTTCAACACTATATAAAGATAGCCATATTTTATTTTTTTTGATTCCGCAAAATTGATACCCACAAATATGTTCACTTGACAGAATCCGCGAATATTAGCAACCTCGAAAATTGGAACGTTTACAGTAATGTGTGAGAAATCTTTCAATGAGGGAGTTTTTATAGCCTCTCACCCAAGAGACACACACTTTTTTTTTAGACAAAGCTTAAAATGTAGAAGTCTCCCTCCAAATGTAGGAGGTTTAACAGGTATGCACCCATCTCAACATTAAAAGAAGTGGAATCTACGTATACATTCACACAAAATAAAGTCAATTCTACATTAATCTGATTCTCAATTAATTGCTTACGAGTGTATTCATTAGCCATAATTGGGTTTAATCTTCGGCTGGCTTCATCTCTATGAACAGCACGTGCATAAGTTGGCTCCAATTCTTGTTACAGCCGGTCAGAAATTAAACTTTGAAGAAAAATATTAATTTAAGACCTTTTTTATTCAGAAATTAAACAAAAGCACAAATTTCTTTGATTTCTGAAATTTTATTTAATACTGGTAAACAAAATTGAAAGCTGTCCAATTATATACATATGCAGGTAAATTTATTTTACTCTCAGCAATAATTGAAATATCAATCGTTAAAAAAATTCTTGATTGAGTAATTAAAACAAAATTTGATTTCCAAATTGAATCGGTATTTCTTCCGTTGTTGAAGATTCTTGTTATAGATAGAATTTTGTAATCGTAATTATAAATCTGCCTTTTTATGCATCATAACATATTTCATTTGTGCATCTATCTGTGTAGATGCAAGTGTTGCACCTCAAATTATGTTAGAATTATAGCTTAATTTTTAATGATGAAATTAATACCAAGAACCATGGAGGGTAGTATACAACCGCTATACTGAAATTTAATGTACTTGCTGCATTTTTCGTGAGGTAATTAAGCAGCACGGATTGGAAACAGGCATCGTATTTCACGATAAATGGAACCATCTAAAAAATTAATACAACAGATATATATGTTTCTTGACATTTTGATTTTACTGATTAAGAGTACATTATTAAATCTGGAAATTTGGTTCGATTTTATTTGGGAAATATTATGGAAGCTGGCTCTACATGTACGTATGTAGATAATCACACGAGGATCATTTCAAAGTTCGAAAATGTTATTTGAGAACCATGCATATCCATTTATCTTTTTCTAGTAAAACCAACAATAAATGTAAGCCATTAAACATACATAAGATTGTGCATTGAAAGTATTCTAACAATGCAAGAGGTCTTTTTTCAGAGTTTTATTGAATTATGTTCAGTCAAATAAAAGACAATTTAAAAAAATGCAAAACTGTTTCTGAGAAGATATGTTGCATCTGCTTATGTTTTCAAGTTAAGTATTTAAGTTATTTTAATTAACGGGGTATTGAGTTCATTAAATTGTCTATAATTCTACTAAATGACATTTTAACGATTTTTGCCTTTTACTCATGAACGATTTACTATCCATAGCCATACACTCATGAACGATTTACTATCCATAGCCATACACTCATGAACGATTTACTATCCATAGCCATACACTCATGAACAATTTACTATCCATAGCCATACACTCATTTTACTATCCATAGCCATACACTCATTTTACTATCCATAGCCATACACTCAATTTACTATCCATAGCCATACACTCATTTTACTATCCATAGCCATACACTCAATTTACTATCCATAGCCATACACTCATGAACGATTTACTATCCATAGCCATACACTCATGAACGATTTACTATCCATAGCCATACACTCATGAACGATTTACTATCCATAGCCATACACTCATGAACGATTTACTATCCATAGCCATACACTCATTTTACTATCCATAGCCATACACTCATTTTACTATCCATAGCCATACACTCAATTTACTATCCATAGCCATACACTCATGAACGATTTACTATCCATAGCCATACACTCATGAACGATTTACTATCCATAGCCATACACTCATGAACGATTTACTATCCATAGCCATACACTCATTTTACTATCCATAGCCATACGCTCATTTTACTATCCATAGCCATACACTCAATTTACTATCCATAGCCATACACTCATTTTACTATCCATAGCCATACACTCAATTTACTATCCATAGCCATACACTCATGAACGATTTAATATCCATAGCCATACACTCATGAACGATTTACTATCCATAGCCATACACTCATGAACGATATACTATCCATAGCCATACACTCATTTTACTATCCATAGCCATACACTCATTTTACTATCCATAGCCATACACTCATGAACGATCCATAGCCATACACTCATTTTACTATCCATAGCCATACACTCATGAACGATTTACTATCCATAGCCATACACTCATTTTACTATCCATAGCCATACACTCATTTTACTATCCATAGCCATACACTCATGAACGATTTACTATCCATAGCCATACACTCATTTTACTATCCATAGCCATACACTCATGAACGATTTACTATCCATAGCCATACACTCATTTTACTATCCATAGCCATACACTCATTTTACTATCCATAGCCATACATTCATGAACGATTTACTATCCATAGCCATACACTCATGAACGATTTACTATCCATAGCCATACACTCATGAACGAAACACTTTTGACATACAATTTTCCTGCAATTTCTAAAACACTATACTTCATACTGCAATCTAGGATAGTTTTAAAACTGCAAATTTACATTAAACATAAAATCAAGCCCATGTGTTTTAATTGTGCATGCTCATTCTAGTTTCAAAACTGTTTTAAAAAGGTTACAACAAAAATTTCAGCATTATCACTCTTTTCACAACTTGATATTTCTTTTTAAAAAAAATCAATTGTTTTATTTGTCAGGAACTCTTAAAAACTTTCACACTGTTTAATATTTTTCACACAATTAATATGATGATAATTTTGTTCTTTGTCTTTTCAAGAAAAGAAAAAAGATGGAGAATATGAACTTCACCCTAACTGAATTATAACTTGAAAAGTATTAGTATATTATATTCACCATAACTTTAAAGAATTTGCTGTATTGGAAAATGTTCAAGGCAAGTAACCATTATGGTGCGTTGTTGTTAAATACATTGATTGGTGTTTAGCTAAAGTAAAGAAGAGTAACCTCCCATGTTTTGAACTTGAAAATGGCAACGATGACCAGCAACTTTCATTCTACCGGCATTTTTTGCCCAGAAACTCCTGACTGGATGAATGCAGAACATGAAACTGGGGTAATTACTTTTAAGTATTGTCTAAATGAAAATACCATGTAATTTGACGACATTTTCAAACGTCCAGAAAAATAGAGAGGCTGAAAGTGAAAGATAATCCCTTGTTTCTGACAATGACAGGGCTTTGCTGTCCAAATGCACGTACTTTTCGGTGGGTACGTGTGGATAGTTAAGCTCAATCATTGACAGAAAGAAGTGCTTGTGAAGATAATCCTTTTTTTGGGGATTCGGCACTAGAGTTAGTAGAGAAATTTTTTAAGACCAGGGACATTTGGTATTTGTCCAGTAAAAGCTGTATAAAACTAACTTCTGAAAAAATCTCAGAACACTGCCATGTTTTGTTGATTGAAGTATATCACATTTTTATAAATGTGATGACCTTTCATTCAGAATTGTCAACTTTCCTTTCATCTGTGGCAACATCCCTTAGGCTCCTGCATATGTAGTATTCATATCACAACTCATATGTTATGCCAGAGCTTGCTGAAACTACGCAGACTTTTTGTATTGCGCTAGAACTCTAACAAATAGGCTTCTGGAACAGGGTTATGTTGCTACAAGATTGAAGTCATCACTACAGAAGTTTTATGGTCGTTATCATGAACTCGTGGATCGTTATGGTGTATCCATCAGCACCATGAAAACTGATTTATTCAACGGGTCATAGTTTTCCTTTCCTCATTTGTCTACCCCGGACTTGACTTTTTATGAGCAACTTGGCGGGTGTTTCTAAAAAAGCAGAGGATGCTTACCCTACCGGTGCACCTGGTCCATGCTCTCAGTTTTTAGTGGAGTCCGAGTTGCTCATTTACTTTGTTACTTTGTATGTATGATTTTAGTTACTTTATGTTCTTTGTTGTGTATGTCTGTTTTCCATGTCTGGTCTTTGTCCCTGGATTACATTCTTTTGATTACCGCTATAACCTTGGTTCCCATGATTACTCTTTATCAATATCTATATGTACAGCTTATAATTCTGCACATCAATTGACTTGCATTTGTAGCCATTTTAAAAAGCTTTTAAAAACTGGGTACACTAAAAGTTTTGTAGTTAATTTCAACCAGCTTCTATGATGATGAAATATTTTTTTAAAAGTTCATGAGTGAGTAAAAGACGATAGATTGAATTTATTTACTCAGTCATTTTAGTGAACATTAGACATGCTATTGCCATTTGTTCTTAAATTTGTTGTTTTTTTTTAAATTATTTTAAATGATACATGTACATTATTAGAACTTCCCAATTTAACATCCTTCTGCCCTAAACTTACTTGGATGGCATGTACAGACATATCAGTGATTTAGCTAGCGCTTGCCATTTTCGCCATTGACGAATGATTTTCGAAAGTGGCGAATTTTTCTCGTGCACGATTCGTCACTTGATGTTTCGCCCCCCCCCCCAAAAAAAAAATATCGGTAAAAAACCTTTTATGTTCCCATGACCCCATAATTGACAACTTTATTACCTTTCCCAAGCCAATTAGGGTTTTACAATAAACAATCATGACCAATGTTTAAATTGCATCACCTTTGATCACACCTTGCTTGATCACCTGGTTAAGGACAGTGATTTAGCTAGCGCTCGCCATTTTTGCCATTGACGAATGATTTTCGAAAGTGGCGAATTTTTCTCGTGCACAATTCGTCACTTGATATTTCACTCCCCCAAAAAAAAATATCGGTAAAAAAGCCTCTGATGTTCCCATGACCCCATAATTGACAACTTTATTACCTTTCCCAAGCCAATTAGGGTTTTACAATAAACAATCATGACCAATGTTTTGATTGCACCTCCGATCACACCTTGCTTGATCTCCTGGTTAAGGCTAATTATCCCGACAAACAAATTAATTAACAAATTAATTAACGGTAATGATTTGTTTGTTGAGCTGTGACATGTTCTCAAAGTACTCAAAGTGTCATCGTATATATTTAAAATGGAAAGATGTTTGGATTTTTCAATCACAGTTCGAATTGCAACTATGTCTGCCATTACGAACTATTTTAGTTCGTCGTCACATGACAACGTACCTAAAGGTCAAAAGTCTAAAAATAAGTCAACTACTACAAAGAGTAGCAGTGATCGACAATTAAAGTCAAAATTTAAACCAGAGTGGTCAAAGATATTTCCATGCATATACTACAAAGATGGGGCGATGTACTGCCGTGACTGCCAAGATGCTGGACTTACCAATACATTTTCTATCGGAAGCAACACATTCCTAATAGATAATATACAGAAGCACATCAACACTGCTGATCATAAACGGGCAGTTCAGACCAAATCCATGAAGCATGGGCTTTCACTTTGTGGTGCATGGCTAAGGACAGGAGGTTTATGCATTTCTGATCAAGTAAACAGTGCTTTAGATTCTAAGACACATGCCAACAATAGTAGCTGATGTATATAATTTTTAGATTTTTACACACATGATATGTATGACACAGTAACAAAGTATTTTTTTGCATTTTTTATTCATGAATAGTTGCTAATGTAGAAACTGTATGTTGTTATATATTTTTTATTAACATGAATTATCTGTTATTTATATACCAGTGCTGAAATAGAAATAAACATGTTATTATTTATAATATAGTTGTTATAAGTACAGTAGATTCCACTCAATTGCATAGCCTATTTGCCAGTAAAAATTATGCATCAATGTTTGCAGTTTTTGGGCTTTTGAAATGGTCTGTGTGTTTTTATTCCTCTGTTCATTGTACACTGATAGTTGTGTATTATATGCGTCATTGACTTCGATGTATTCCTATGAAGAGTGGATAGTATGGGGCACCTTAGAGTAGTTGAATTTCATTAGACATTGTACTGAATGAATGACTTTTAATTTTTGTATGATATTTATGCCTAGTAACCCAAGCTCACTAAAAACTGTTCAGCTCATTAAAGAAAATTAAATTTACATTGATAATCATTTGTAGTCGGAAGAATTTAAATAGGGACAAAAAATACCCCAAGCCGAACCTCAAGCCACATCATAAGGTGATGTTCGGCATGTCGTCAGAAGTCATTGTTCACCTAGGTGCTTGTTTATTTTAATGTAATTAGAAATCATTTATATTGTCTTTTATGTCCATGATTTTTTAATCCATTATTAACACCTCCTGATTGATGATAATCTAGTTTTTACAACAATAAATATGATTGACATATTTATGACCCGAAGGCTTAAAATAGAATTTGGGAAAACCTGTCTTTACCTGGACGAGGCAAAATTCTCTATGCAATAAACCGAAATGCACCTCCAAGGCCTATGCAAATAAGCGATTTTTTCCCTAGTAGAATAATAGGAAATGGTTTTGTGCAGGAGAAAATTATGCTAATAACCGAAATATGCAATTAAGCGATATGCGATTAAGTGGAGTCGACTGTATATGTATATACATGCATGCTGATAAATTTGCGACGCGAAAAGAAAAAAACAGTATTGAGATTTAGTCTAACGCAAAAGTGACTAATGGGTTGAAAATCCTGGCTAAATCCCTGCATATAAAATGTAATACAGATAACCAGTGTAAATAAACAGAGGTACGAACACTAATTCCTTTAGTTTTGTTTGTTGTATTTATTATACATGTATATTCTGTTGGAGGAGATATTTCTCCTTTCTACTGTTTAGTTTTTGTGAAGTATATGTTACACATGAGAACTCTTTAGTTTTTGTTTCTTTTTTCAGACAACCATTATGGCTGTTGAGTTTGATGGAGGTGTTGTCATTGGTGCTGATTCAAGAACTACTACTGGGTAAACTTGTTCAAGTTAAATCCATATTAAGTACTTAATGTGTAGTTGTAATCTTTGAAGTTTTTCAGTTTAGTGTGATATGAATTGTTGTCAATATACCCATAGCTGAGAAGTTAAATATTTATACCCCTACAAATAAAGTTGAAAGGATACATATACACTCCTTGAGACATTTAGGTTTCCCACATGCTTGCTAAATGCTCACCAAATGCACGATAAACAAATACTTCTAATGTGCATTTAAACGCACGATAAACAAACGCTCCTGGCATGCGTTTAAACGAACGATGAAAAATAATGATATTAGCAAATAATGACGAAAGAAAAAATATAAAATAGAATTAATGAAGATATGTAAATTGATAATAGCGAAAATATGAAAATATAAGTTGAATCAAGGAAATAACGCTTATATTGTGCGTTTAAACGAACACAAAACCATGTGTAAATGTTAAATGATGCAGGAACGCTAAAATGGGAAACATGAATTTTTCAAAGAGTGAATGTAGGAATTCCTGTCTGTCTGTTGGTCTCTGTCCACACATGTAACTATGTAATAATGATAGAGGATTTATGGAAGAACTTACAAAGTATCTTGATTCAAAATTAGGACTTCAGATGACTTCTAGAAGTTTTAATGAATTCTCCAGAGATGAACTTTTTCAAATATGTCCTCTGTCAGTTCATTTGTGAATTTTCCCCTGGAATTGGGAATTTTCAAACTATGATCAGGCACAAAAATACCACAATAAGTACACCATGAAGTAAAATAACACATTATACATTTAATTATATTTAAAAAAAAATAATCATCAAATGATCAATGTACCTGTCTCTGTTTATAAACACAGTCTTCGCTAAGCCATATGTCCTTCAAATTTGACAAGAATGTGTTTTAGATGTAAACATCCTGTTGATTTACAATGCTGATCTGGATTGGAAACCCATGTCGGACATGGACATGCAAAAAATCCAAATAAATAAAATTCCAATATTGGGAATTGGAAATTTTCTCTAGTGAGGGCAGTGGCCACCTGAAGGGGAATGAGGCCACCCAGCAGCCCCAAATACTATAAATTCAACATAAAAATTTCATTTTCTTTTCACTGAAACCTGCTGCTTTTATATGAAGCAATATTCTGATATACTTGCATGTACCTATGTGGGCATATTGTATGGACCTAAATATTTTCTCTTGATTTTCACTTGAATTTTGCATGACTTTCATCTGATTCAAGCAAATTAATTTTGTGACACTTCACATGAAGTTCATAAAAATTTAGGGTTTATGTGAATTACATATGAAGTTTTTACATCTACACCATGTAAAGTGAACTTCATGTGAACAATATCTGCCTGTGTATTAGATAAAATGGTGAAATTTTTTAAATTTTTCTTTAGTTTTCAGTTTTAATTTATTTCGAAATGTTTTTACAATTAATTTTGAAGGTCTTACATAGCTAACAGAGTGACAGATAAGCTGACGAAAGTTACAGACAGAATCTACTGTTGTCGATCAGGATCAGCTGCAGACACACAAGCTATTGCCGATATAGTTAATTACCATTTAAACTTTTACAAGTAAGTAACAATAGGATGTTCTGAGTATATTATTAGTGAAATATATTTTTTTGAAAATTTACAGTAGGAAAAATAAGTCACATTAATCTGTTTATACTTCAAACTCAACAAATGAATGGCATATTGGAGTCAACTTGTCCTACCATCCAAATTCTGTTGCAATTATCTCAGCTCTCAATGGATGATTGGTTTCAAATTGTATATGTATATGTATATTTCAAATGTATAGTTTTATATGGGTGTTGTTGGATATCCTCTTCTGTTTTATGGGGCTGCCATTTTTTTGGGGGGTAATGGAGATAGAAAGATAGCGAAAATTTGCATCACAAAAATCTTGGCTCCCAGTGGATGGATTGATTTTCAAATTGGTGTGTGGCTTTGTATAGAAGGGGAATGTGTTATAAGCTGTTTTTGATTGTGTCCCATATCATCTTCCTGTATGAGTGGGAGTATGCTTAGCATGACAACATGTGCAACTTGATGTTGTTACTGAAATCAGAAGGATATGTACAAGTCAAGCTTGGTACAACAAAAACTCATTTACAAGGTAGTTTTATAAAATAATTTATTTGTTGTTGTTTACTTTGTCCTTTATAAAGATATCCACATTTGTACATTTTTTGTATATACCATATTTAAAATTCTTACTATACAGCTAACAATTTATTGGTACTATTTTTCACCCCTTTCTGTCCACTGTGAAAATTTATGTTAACAGTATGCATATATTATACAATCCTTTCTTTTTAGAATGGATTATGGAGAGGAACCTCAAGTAAAAGTAGCTGCTAATGTATTTAAAGAATTATGCTACCAGAACAGAGATAGTATTTCAGCTGGCATACTGGTGGCTGGCTGGGACATGGTTAATGGTGGCCAGGTATGTAATACTGTAATATGAAATAGTCACTTGGAGCTATGAAATCAATAAGAGAATCTGTGTATTCTTTACAGTAATTTTACAAAGTAAAAGTAGATGAAAATTTTGACAAATTTGACAATTTTTTGTTGTACTCCTTTCAGGGATTTAAGGGATTTTCACATTTTTTTCATGGTAAAAAATTGGGCATGTCATAAAAAATGCACAAAAGAGGATATGGTGGTCACTATACTTTAAAAATTGTTTTTTAAAATTTCTATTCTAGCAAATTATTGTATACACTTTTATTCATATTTGTAGTCACAG
Organism: Perna viridis; assembly: GCA_037379345.1. Classification (NCBI taxonomy): domain Eukaryota; kingdom Metazoa; phylum Mollusca; class Bivalvia; order Mytilida; family Mytilidae; genus Perna; species Perna viridis. The sequence goes on along the minus strand of CM074522.1, from coordinate 36,164,704 downwards.
ATAAGAATAATTTTAAAAACATTTACCAAAAACCATGAGACTTAGTTTTCTGCAATGGATATTAAATGTCAGTCCCTGTAAGACAGGCGGTAGGTGATACATGGTATGAAAAAACCCATCTTTTAGTTAGTGTAATTTGACTATTTGCACCATTAGAATCAAGGAAAACAGACAAGATTTCCATGTCATGCTGGACCATTGAGTTACAATTTAATTGAAATGTACTGAAAATGAACATTTCCAGGGCAGATAACTCATTTTTCTAAGATTCTATTGAAAAATTTCTGAGCAAAGCCAGTGATGCACAGATCAAACAATGGTCTGTTCAAATAGAGAAAGCATCCTTGAGGGAAATCATATTGTCAGATCAGTGGGGTTTTGACATGCATGTTTCTGATCTTTCCAATTTTGCCTGATTCTTACAAACACTTACAGTAACTACATGTGTTTTGTACAGATCTACAGCGTACCATTGGGAGGAATGTTGACAAGATTACCATTTGCCACGGGTGGTTCTGGAAGTACTTATGTATATGGATATGTTGATTCTCACTATAAAGAGAACATGTCTAAAGAAGAATGTTTAAAGTTCATTTCTGAAGGTGAGTGATGGTATTATACTATAGGGTTATTAAATGGTTATTTTCATATTAATCCTGTATTATGTCCTCGTGCAGTCGTATTGGGTTCGCCTCGGGCCAATACAAGTGATCTCAACCCAATACGACTGCACGAGGATATAATACAGGATTAATATGAAAATAACCATTTTATGATCCCTTTATTAACTGATGACTTAAAATAACAGGAGTTATCTGTACAAACCTTTAAATAAATTGTAAAACTATAGTCTATTTCGGATAAAAGCGATAGTTATGGTCTATTCCACATAACACTGCAAATTTATAGTCAGTTTTGGCAAACAAAATTCTATAGTCTGTTTCAAACAAAATGGCGGACAAGTTTAACTTTTATACAGGGCCAGAATTAATACAGGGCATGTGCCCTGTATTAAATTAATACAGGGCAATTGCCCTGTATAAATTATGGTTGCTAAAACCTCCTGTTGTATTAAAGGGGCAATTTACATTGTATTTTAAGTCATCAGTTAATAAATGTTCCAATCAGTAAATTGTAAACAATGTTAAAAGATCCATCTTTTAAGGCAATAAATTGGTATAAGAAGATGCCTTCCTTTCTTATTGGATTTCCTAAAAAAAAAAAAAAGAAAAGGGCCAAGAACCAAGACATTAACTTGGAAGGGCCAAATGTTTCTAAGCAGGCATAATGTATCTACTTAGCATGCATTTAGCAAGTTTTTTTCCATGAGAATTTAATATTAGTTACCTTACTTTTTACCCTCTTCTTTTCTGGCATGACAGGCTTAGTGATGTTAACTGTGTTAGAGCATATGGTCATAAATACATGTGTATGTTGTGTACAAACTTATCAGCAAAAGAAAAACTCTCCTATTAAAGGAGTGATTTGAAAGTGGTATGTAGCTTTTGATGAATTTCACACTGGGTGTGATACAGTGATATTTAATACAATGTACATGGTTTTATTTCTCTTTTCTCTCTTTTTTAACAGTTAAAGAAGGCAGCCATGTCCAATAAACTCATTTCTTTTGGCCTAATACTGTGAAAGTAATTTAATTCATGGATACCAGTTTTCCTGGTTTAGGGAAGAAACACTAGTTCGTAGATTCATGAATTTGTGATTTTGAGGTTTCAGTATACACATCAGTGGGATTCACCATTTCGTTAGGAACCAAATATCTTGGTTTGGCCTACCTACTAAAACGACAAAAATTGGTACCCTATGAACAATATTACTTTCATAGTACATGTAGATACATATATAGGGAATTCTAGATCAAAGATTATAGATAAATACTGAATGTCTAGATTAGTCATTGCTTTATTTTGTTCAAACTAAATTATACACATATTTTGCCTTTTTGCAATTAGTTATTTAGAAGACAAAATACCAATGAATATGACATACATGTATGCATAAACTGAACTTTGAGTTTAACATAGGTAGCTAATAACATAAGATCATAGAACCGGTTAGAATTATAACTTAAATTTTTTTCTGTAAATGTTTTTAAAGTTTTATCATAAAGATCCAATATTTAGACACGTATGATTGGCTTAATACCTTATGATTAATCTTTTTTATTTCTTTCAATTTTAGCTGTTGCTTTGGCTATGAGTCGTGATGGATCTAGTGGAGGTGTGATACGTATGGCTTGCATTACCAAGGACGGTGTAGAGAGATTTGTACTGACTGGGAAGGATATACCGAAATTCTATGAAGCATACTGACAAAACAGACTTCATTCTCATAGTGCTTGTTAATTGTGTTGCATACATTTTTATTTCGAATAAAACATTGTCCATTTCTTTATGAGATCTAGTCCTGTTTTTTTATGCTTCTTATAATGCATACAATGATGCAGTTTTCTGCCAATATCTTGAAAACTTTGATGGACAGAAAAATACTCCCACATGATGAAATGGTACTTATGATAAGGTCTACAAAAGTTTTGAATTTTTGTATTTCTATTATGTATGTTTTCCTAATCTTTCTTTCAAAGATGACTTTTAATGAACTTATTTTAGAATTTTTAGAATTAGAAAACGTAAAAAAACATTAGGTTACTTAACTTTATTTTAAGATAATTGAGCCTAAATGTGGGCATTTTTTTACCAAATTTTATACGTATTTCCAATATTTCATTAATTTAAAAAAAAAAAACAGGTATATAGAATTCTTTAAAAATTTATAACATAACTGTCATTCTGTTATATTTCAAAGAGATAGTTTTGATCACTGGACTTTTTTTCTTGTAACATCAGAAAGACTTTTCCTGCCAATTATCTCCCTTTGTCTTGAAATTAATGTTTGTAATTTTACCTTGAACATAATTTACAAATTCTTTTGAAGTACATGTAGTTTAAACAAGTTATTTGATTTGTACATTATTTCAAACAATATTAATTAATTGAAAATATATGTAGACATGTAATTTTGCAAGATGACACAAAAAATGCTCAGTGTAGTAGGTGTGATCTACAACTAACCATCCAAAAAAGAAAAAAATATATATAAACAAATAAAGAATTCAAAATCCCTTACTCATAATCAAAATTGGTCTTCGTCTTTGCTTTCCGCTTTCCATTTCGGACATGAATTATAGAACCCTGCTGAAGACTTTCCAGTCATCATTTGAGAACTTGCTCACTTCTGGAACTAGACAATTAAATACGATTGTCTTGAGCCCATGTGTCCTGTACCAGGCCCATACAAAAAGGGGGGTTGCTACCAACAAGCACTACTAAACTCATCATCTGTGACTATTGGTGTCAACATTACCCCCAGCCGATTAAGTTTGCACCCCCTTTGGGCTTGTGTACATATAATAGGAATAGAAGCTAGCATACTCAAGCAGTACTGAGGTTGTTCGGCAAGGTGCAATCCATTGGAGTATGGAGAAACTAAATTCTGATTGTTATGTTGGAGGGATAGTGGCAAGCTGGGCAAATTTAACATCCACAGAGAATTTAAGACTAGGTAAGGAAATCTCTGACATCTTTAAGGCAGGGTCTGCCGGTAAGAGAACATAGAGAATCTTACTCTTAGGTGTTTGATTTTTTTTTTTCAGTAAATCTGTCGATTTGGTTTTTGTGTATGTTTTCATGTACATAATGAAATTTGGTTTGTTCACAGATATACCTTTTTTTTTATAAAACTTGAGTACAGTATGTGGTGCTTCTGATATGTTTCAATCTCCTTCGCAGACCTATAACTGTTTCCTGATTAACCATGCATGACTTCCTAGCTTAAAGGATCTGTTATACAGGATGTGAAAAAAATCAAAGGGCATGAACACTACTCATTGTAAATCTGTGAAGCTGTTACTGTTAAACTGAACTAAATTGCATTAAGAGGTGAGATTAATACTGAGTGTGGCTGAGGTACAAATCTTTCAAAAAACAAATATACCATAAATCCACTAATTATCACAGGGGTGCTATTTTTGACATATTTTAGAGGTCTGTGTACAAATTGTCAAAATGAATTCTGCAAAATATTTACTCTGGGCTTTTAATTACTGAGTACACCACTTGCAATCTGCCAAATATAGGACCACAGAATTTTTTGTGTTATGTATATCTTTTTGCCTTAAAATCACCATTTTACATCTGCCATATAGTACTCTAAGTACAGAAGACGTTTTTCTTTGACACAGAATCAAATCTATCAGGTCCTAGACAAATTGTTTTACATCCTATGGCAGATATTTCATGCACCTAGTGATAATGGATCAATTCCTGCTTTGCACTAGTCCAACATGCAGAGCCAGATGTTTATGCTCTTGCTCAAAGAAGCAACAGGTTCTTGTTGGGCAAGTCAGCTCACTTCGACTTTCATACAGTGTTTCATCCAAACAGTAAGATTTCTACTGAGACTTGCAATAAAGATATATGCAACAACACATAATCAATTTATTTATAACTGTTTAACTAAATAAAAATCATATCATTAATCATAGAATTCATTAGGCCGTACAAAATGAATACCTTGGTTCTCAGGCCACTTTTCATAGAATTTATGAAAGAGGGAGGTGATTTTTTGTTATCATTTTAATGCCCCAGTCTGATGAGGCACAAATCCACAAATCGCTGAGGGAGGGGATAATTTCATTCTTCAATATGTTAAAAAAGGGGCACCCTAGAAGAGATGAGAGCCTACAACACAAGAAATTTACTTAATATGGCCTTATATTCATAGTTAATCAATACAATCTACCCTGTGAAGTATGGCTCAACACAAAACTTAGCAGACACTTTTTAACATATTTATAAATCAGTTTTGCAAAACTTTTCTTAATTTTAAAATAATGATATACAATTATTTAATTCAATGATTTAGATCAATTGACTCAATTTTTTTTCAGCTCGATGAAGACATGAAAACTTTAACAAAAAATAAACAAACAAAACAACCACCAAGGCTTTAATTCAGGTATTCTTGCACTGGAATCCTCTGCTACAACACATTTATGGGTGTTATACACAGGAAAAACTGCAACATATGTCTTAAAACATACTGAAACATGTTTAGGATCAGTGTTAATAAACATGTTCTTGTGCATTCAAAAATACAAAAAATCGATTTTTGAAAATTTTATGAAAATCATACTCTTTTCATGTATGAAATCCTTTTGAAAATATAATTACAATAAGATTTGTATTTTACTTGTTTTTGATATATTGATTAGTCAGAAACATGTTTTCATATGCTTTTCATGGTGGTTCTAAAGAGTAATCAAGGGAACCAAGATTCTAGCAGAAATAAAAGAATGTAATCCAGAGTACAAAGAACATGAAGTAACTAAAATAATACATACAAAGTAACGGAAGTAAATAAGCAACTCCGAATCTACTAAAAACTGGGAGCATGGACCAGGAGCACTGGTAGGGAAAACACATGAAAAACATATGTTGCCATTTTTCCTATTAGTAGATTGTTCACATGTACGATTATCAACCTGCTCTATTTACCATTGCAAAAAAGCAAATTAATGAAAGGAAAAATTCCTGATGCAAGTAGCAAAAGCAAAAAAAAATAAAAAAATAATTATAAAATAAAAATATTTGTACATATTTGTACATAAAAATATTTTTTTTAAATGCAAGGCAAGAAACACAGTTTTTTGTACAAATATATGTACCAAATTACCATCACTTCGAAAGAGAAGTCACTGAAATGTTTTGTAAAGAAAAAGTTTGAGTTTCTTTATGTAATATACAAGTAAAATGGCTGAAGTTGAGCATAACGATGAACATAGACGTATGAATTAAATATTAACAATCAGATTTGAATTAGAACAATTTGTACAACACTTATGGAATCATGAAAAGAAGAAAGTTAATTAACTGTCCTGACCTGTTAGCAGTAGCTACCATCATCCTGTCTTAGCATGTTTATGGGAAAGAATGCATACAAAACGTTTTTTTTTATGTTTTTTGTAACAACTTCAATAAACCTAGATTTTATAGCCGCAATAAACAAACTAAAATCATTAAATTGATAAAATCCTTTGTTTCCCAAAATTATAAATTTGTGAATCTGTAAACTTTAAAAAAGGAACAAAAAATAAAAACAGAAACTAGAAAGCTTCCATCTTTATGCAACATACATTTGTGTTTTTTACAGTTATCTCCCCATACAGAAAACCTAAAACTACTTAAATTGCAATGAATATAAAATACTGTAAATAAATACATGATAAAATAAATCTTTTTAAAAAAAATATCACAGAAATCAGCCAGTGGGAATATTATACATTTAAAGCTGAAAGAACTAGGATTTCCGAACAGTCAATTTGTCCTTTAGAGTGTTTGCCATTTCTCGACAAATCTTTGTCAATGTAAAGTCTTCTATTGGAATGACTGGAACTTCAACCTGAAAAAATAGAAACAGAGAAAAGATTATAAGAATTTTGCCCTAACCCCCCCTAATAATAGATGATGACTCAATAAAAAAAAATCAGAAAATTGTTAAAACTCACACTAGCCTATCTATCCTGTAGCATTAGTGTTTATATTGAACACATTAACATTTGGAAAGCCTAATATCAGCAGTTCTGAAGTTGTTCTATGAAAACAAAAACTACTTAGAATAACACCTTTTAAAAGTTACTTTCAGCCTGTCTCATTTTGATTACAGTAGATGAAGTAGACTAAGTTCAGTGGAAGTGTTTGCAAGAATCAGGCAAAATTGGAAAAATAAGAAACATGCCTGTCAAAACCCCAACGATCTGACAATATTTCACTCAAGGATGCTTTCTCTATTTGTAAAGACCATTTTTTGATCTGTGCATCATTGGCTTTGCTCAGAAATTTTTAAGTAGAATCTTAGAAAACTGAGGTTTTTGACTGAGGTTCATTTTCAGTGCATTTCAATGAAATTGTAACTCAATGGTCCAGCATGATATGAAAAATCTAGTCTATTTTCCTTGATTCTGATGGTGCAAATAGTCAAATTGCAATATCAAAATGATGTTTTTTTTTTCGCACCTGATTCTTACAGGGATTTACACTTCATACACAAAGAACTGGTACAACATATATATAAAACTGCAATGAGTGTGAAAATATTTTTAGATACTGTGAAACCTAAATCAAACCCCATTTTGGTCTGAAGAGTTTGTTTGGTATAGGCATATATTTGGCTTACCCCAAATTTAAAATACATATACATATTCATGAAAGGTCTCTAATCAAAGTACAGTCAGCAGGTTTTAGATTATTGTGAAAATTATAGCATGAACAAAATTTTGAAGATTACATGATGATTACAGATATGAAATAAAATTGTGATCATACATTTGTATTTTTCATATTTAATATCAAGAACTGTTTTTCCCCAATATGTATAAACTGAATATCAATCCATACTTCTGATCCAACTTCTCACACAAATACAAATTTTGTTCCATTTAATCTTTTTCCTAAATTTTTATAACTATCAAAAGTTAATTTGGACATTAAAAAAATTAAAAAACTATAGAGATGAATTATTTATTATACTCAAATAAAACCAATTTCAGCTTAATAAAACAATTTCCTTGATGAACACGAGATTTCCAAAAACACTTTTATCAATTTGATATTTCCGGCAAATTTAATTTGGTTAAAACACTTTTCTTCACTTCCTGTTTATTAATGGTAAACTATTAATGAAAGAATGGATAATTTGACTTATAAGTGTGTTAAATGAAACATGCTTAACATATCTTATTCTTCTTGATACACTACTACAAGAACTACATTTTCTAAATGCAAATTTATTTAAGGAATGACTATTATATTTTTTTTGTCTATGCTATGAAGAAATAACCTCAATTATGTGGTGCACAATAAATAACCTGGTAGACTGATAGACTGGCTAAATATATAGTATTCTGATCCTGAAGGACCAAAAACTGAAAAAATTTGTCTGTTAAGAGGTTTCTGGTTTATTCAGGGTTTGGTTTAGATAGGTTTTTGGTTTATTCAGGGTTTGGTTAGATAGGTTTCTGGTTTATTCAGGGTTTGGTTTAGATAGGTTTTTGGTTTATTCAGGGTTTAGTTAGATAGGTTTCTGGTTTATTCAGGGTTTGGTTAGACAGGATTTTGGTTTATTCAGGGTTTGAATGAAAAAGGTTTTTAGATCATTCAGGGTTTTTTGGTTTAGATAGGTTTTTGGTTTATTCAGGGTTTAGTTTAGACAGGTTTTTAGGTTATTCAGGGTTTGAATGAGACAGGTTTTTAGGTTATTCAGGCTTTGGTTTAGATAGGTTTTTAGGTTATTCAGGGTTTGGTTTAGATAGGTTTTTGGTTTATTCAGGGTTTGGTTTAGATAGGTTTTTGGTTTATTCAGGGTTTAGTTTAGATATGTTTGGTTTATTCAGGCTTTGGTTTAGATAGGTTTTTAGGTTATTCAGGGTTTGGTTTAGACAGGTTTTTGGTTTATTCAGGGTTTGGTTAGATAGGTTCTTGGTTTATTCAGGGTTTGCTTAGACAGGTTTCTGGTTTATTCAGGGTTCGGTTTAGACAAATTTAACTGTATCATCATACTGAAGTAGAGTGAGCACTGTACCATGTATAAACTGGTAGAAATTTACCTCAAAATGAGTTTGCCATGAATCAGATAAGGCCTGAATGAATCTGGACTTCTCGGTTTCTGAATTGAAGTGTAGCACCCACTGTTCACTGCTAATATTGGTATCATGGGACTCAAATACCTATAAAAAGAGATCCATGAAAAATGAAAAAAAAACTGGTACTGTACTCAGTACATGGTATATCACATGATTACTAATAGTTTTGGCAATCACAGGTTTTTAACGTATTTTAATATGATTTCAGGCTTTGCCAATGAGGCACAGAGCTTTAACATACATGTAAGCTGATGTACCGCCATGTTGCTATTGTGATTTCTTCACCAAAAGAATATGCAAGACTTCCTAGAACAATTGCTTTGTGCCTGAGTTGATTGTTCAAACAAATACTTCTGAATTACATTACGTCATTTCCAACAGAATGATTTCAAGCCATTCAATGTTTCAGATCACCTACATACATGTACATGTATATAGGAAGTCACTGAAGCTCCCTCCACATTTTGGTTCTAGAGATGGTGCTTGTATCCTGTATTGACAAAGAAATACTTTGTTCCCAAAATCCTTTCTACATGTATCATGGAAAAGCATCACAATGTGACAGATGAATGAATTTTAAGAGCTGTGTTAAAGCTCATGACAAGCTCATCTCCCTATATATTAGGAGTTTAAAGTAAAAAAAAAGGTTGAAATTAATAGGGGAGATTTCTTCTACACAGCAACATTGAAACAAAGAGTTTATCAAATTCTAAGAAGTGATTTCAATTGTTACAGAATGTATGGATGGACACACAGACAACAAAAAATGATGAAAAATTGAATAAAAGTACAAAATTAAATCATTTTGCTACAAATAAAAATCGAAGGCAAAACCTGATTATAAAGTATCAGTCTATGTAAGAGTTTGGCAGTAGGTGAAACATGGTGTGAAATAATCCATCATCAGAATCAAGGAAATGACACAAGATTTTTCATATAATTTATGATAAAATTGAAATGCACTGCAAATAAACATTCTAGGAGCAGACAACTCAGTCAAAAGCCTCAATTTTCTAAGATTCTAATGAAATTCTAATGAAAAATGACATATCAATAGATGTAGAGACCAAAAAGTAGTCACTTCAAACAGAGAACATTTTTTTCTGAATAAATTTGTTTTGTCATATCAGTAGGTTTCTGACTACTATATTTAAGGTTTCCACCAATTTTGCCTAGTTCTTACAAAAACTTGTACTCTTATGTAAGTAAGAAATATACTACTCCGAACTAGAAGACCTGTTTATCCCAGGAGCCCCTGCCTCATTTGTTAGTAGTGATTTTTTATTTTATTAAGAAATCAACTGTGTCTGTAAGACATTAATGATGCCCTTGTTCGCTAGATTTGCCAAATTAGGAACATGTTTATTTTGTATGAAGACACAATTTGCAGATTCAGAAATTTTTCCAAGGCTTGTGTTAGTCATGGTCTGGGGATCAATTTGGGGATCAGAAATTCATAAATATATGCATATCTACATGTTGTATCCTGGCCACACAGTGTCATGAAATTCTGTTTGGTAGTGTCAGACTAGTTGCAATGAGAGAAGGAGACCGATGGACGTATTAATGGACACATAAAAAATGTTAATACCCCCCATAACAAATCCCTATCTTTGTTGCTTGGGATATATTTCTGACAAAAATAACAAAGTCTAACTATCACCCAGTTCCATAATATTTCATGAAAAAAATCAAGATTCTTTGGCCCTGCACACCTTCATTATATGTAGAAATATCCTGTAAAATATTTTAGATGTAGTTCAAAAACTGTGCGAGGAGACAACCTGACAAGCCATGATCCATATATTTCTGACAAAAATAACAAAGTCTAACTATCACCCAGTTCCGTAATAGTTCACGAAAATCAAAATCCTTTGGCCCTGCACACCTTCATCATGTGTAGAAATATCCTGTAAAATATTTTAGATGTAGTTCAAAAACTGTACGAGGAGATAGCTGGACAAGCTATGATCATGTGTAATCTGTAATTTTAAAGAATGAATACCATAAAGACAAGAAAGATTTACATGTATATGAATTCATAGAAGAAAGTATAAGATTTGATTTTGTTATGTTTATGTGGCTCAAATCTGATACTTTCTGCTATTAGTTTAAACAAAACCAAATTGTGTTCATCTTGAAAAGTCAAATAATTAATTTTTAAAAGTGTTCCTTAATTTATTTGTGGATTATACATTTGGAACAGAATTAACTTGACAACAATAGACTTACAAGGACACAATATGTTTTGACATGAGGGTCATCCAGAACTGCCGACACATCAATGACATTGGCACTGCCTAGTGTTCGGATGAAGTTAGACTGTAAATCTTCATGACACATTAGGAGTTTTTGTGGTGACAATACCAGACAGCAGGCCATACATCCTATCTTCTTTGTGGCTCTCTGAAAAGTTGTAAATAACTACATGTAGCATGAAGTAAACATTGTGTAGCTGGAAATTTTCTGGAGATCCTTATTATTTTTATGCTGGCAAGGTTTGAGGAATCACGAAAATAAAAGCTCCCCAAATTTAAGTCAAGATATTTCAAAGCTATCTCCTGTAGACTGTATGTCTGGACATGAAAATAAAAGAAGGCAAATATTTAATACTCCTTTTCATAAAGTAAATTGTGAAATTTGGCACCCACAAAAATAATTTCCAATATGGTTTCTGCATGCAATTCTGATTGGAGTCCACCCCTTTTCATAAAGAAAATCGTGAAATTTGACACCTACAAAAATTACCCGTTATATGGTACCTGTATGCAACTTTGATTTGAGACTGCAGCATAAAGACTCCCAATTGTCCAAACCATCAATGTACAGACTGTATTTGCTGTTTTCTAACATCACTTTCAAAACATTTTAACACAAGTTAATGGAAAGTATTATATATCAATGTGTTGTCTCTCCAGCTATACTTTCCTTCTTACATTTTATAAAAAAACTATCAAAATACTTTAAAGGTATTACACTTTACTGATTGAAGTTGAGGACAAGGTTTACACCAGTCATTGAAAGCCTCGAAAAGGCATTCACTAGCAACAAAGAAAAAAGCTGATTTCAAGACTGAATCCTGGTCTAACACTTACCATATCCAGTCCCTCTGCAACAACTTGACAGAGACTCTGTAACCAGTCACTAGCCTCCAAGCTAGAAGCCAGAGCTAGCTGTATAGATGAACCATCAGACTTGATAATCTGTATGCAGTGGTCTTTGTCTGTATCTAATGTACGACGACATCCTTTACATTCCTCCCCACCAACTTGTACAAACAGTATTGGTTTACTATCTTTTTTGTCATTATAAACACACAATAAGCCATCCCTGAAAATAATACATGTATTTTACTCCTTTCTTAAAGTACATGCACTTCAAACTCATTGTTACTATAGTTTTTCAGTTGATTTCAATAAATAAGTTCATTTTTATCACCTGACGCTGACAATTAATTTTCTTGGGTTCATCAAACTATGAATTAAGAATCCTACAGAGCTTAATTTTCAGTAAGTTGTTTTTCTTTTTTTATCTAAGACATATGTAACAATTAATAAAGATTGACATCTGAATCATTAAAATCTGATCAACAGTGAACTTTTCCAATCAATACTAATGATAACACCCATTTTCACACTTTGAACCTATTTTTCCCAAAAGGAGTGGGGCATCTTTTTGGCATATTCACAATATCCATTTTCCTTACACAAGACCCTCAGCCATGTCCCTAAGAAGAATGTGTTAAAAATCGAATAAGTTTTACTCAGATTATCGTACATAAACTTAAGTTAACGGATGCCAATGACGACAACAGGGTGATAACTTTATATAACTGAAAAATTTGTTTGCAGTCGTATGAAAATAGAAAGTAAAATTACAGCTTAAGTAGATATGTTGCTTTTAAGCATCATTGTTTTAGTAAAAGTAATCTAGTAGAGTTGCAAATTTGTTTGAAATGGGATAATTCACATTCCCATCCAATTAACAATGTACAATCGGAATATGAAATACAAATAGAATTAATGTTTTGCAGGGTGCAGCTTGATACAACTGCAGACAGTTGGGGCAAGTATGGATACACGATTCAAACTTTATATATCTTTGAATTAATTGACACAGGATAAGAATAGGACCAAAATTGAAATGGCCATCTTTTTGGTCCCTTATTCCTGAATGGTTACCTCATGTCTATCCCAACCTGCCTCTTGGGATAAGGCACCTTCTGGTACAAATTTCCAAGAGATCAATTCACCTTTACTCAAGTTACCATCCAGAAATCAGAAAAAATTGCTAGTTTTTGGTATATTTGTGGCCCTTTGTTCTTACATGGCTCAAGTTAAAAGTCCAAAATCAATCTCTGTCTTTCTTTTTGTGGTATGGCATGTTGTTGTGAAATTCAAAAGAGATCCATCCATTTTTATCCAAGTTCATGTCTGACCATAGGAAAATGCATGTTTCTGGCTCCCATTTTGGCCCTATATTTCCAAGAAGATCAAGTCTTAACCCAAAAGAATCAATCCCAGTTTAATCATTTTGGTATAGAATTATGTGGAACAATATCAAAGACATCCATATGCTTTTGCTAGAGTTACATATTGGTAGTTAAATTCAATGAAATGCTTGTTTAAAGCCTTTAATTCTAAAGCGGTTCAGGCCATAACCCAGAAAATCAATAGCAACCTTCCTTTTGTGATTTAGAACCTCGTTATATGAAAGAAATTTCATAAAGAACAACTAATTAGTATTCAAGTTATTGCACCAAAACAAGGGTCTACAGACAACTATGCCGACGATGGTGCCATACCATTACATTGACAGCAATTTTTCTGTGGTCATATAAAAAGTTATTTTCAATCAATTGCTCTCAGAAAATTCCCCCCAAAACCTAGAATTTACACTGCTTAATACTAAAGCACTTACTTCAGAATAACATATGCAGATTTCCATGGCTGGCCATATATCAGGGAACTTGGATTCTGGATAATAGCTACTGAGTTCTGTAGTAACTGACTTCCAATGAATGATGATGTTGGCTCTATGATTTTATACAGAAGATGACCCTCTCTGTGAAGTGTCTCAGAGTTGTTGTCCTTGGGAGATGGAGTATCCCAGTGTACAAGGGAATAACAGCATATTTTACCATCCTTTAAAAAAGTACTTGTGGTATTGGTTATTTGTTGCATTTAAAATCATAATTGTTTACTATATGAATATTTCACAGTTTTTACATACATGTATAATCATGAATCCTGTATCAAGAGTACAATGTATTCCTGTTAACCTTTAGAGCAGTTCATGTGGGAGATTCTCCCTCAAAAACACTGACTCATGTGGGAGATTTTCACTTAAAAGCAATATTCTAATGTAAAAATTCAATTATTTTAGTATTTTTTACATAAAACATTGTAATTCTACACAAAAACTTCCCACAAATCTTATATTATTATGCAGGAGATTCCAAACTTTTCATTGATTGTGTGAGAGTCTCCCCTCTAATGTTGGAGGATTAACCACTAGTTGTGAATTATAAGCAAAAATACTGAACAGAATGGATGTACCAATAATTGATAATCAATTATGCCTATATAATGAGACTGTTTGAAAACATCAGCCTGGTTTATAAATATTTTTGAAGTAATTTATTCTAGCTCTAAGTTGTTAACATGGGAAAAAAACAAATATTAAGGCTAAATACTCAACCTTTAAATTGACAGTTTTCTTCACAGAGAATGAAAATAAAGAAAAACATCTTTTCCATTTCCTAAAGAGAGATAATCTAAGCACAGCTAATAGTCTTATTTTCAATAGAAAATGGGCCAGAACAACCTTTTATGAAAATCATGTCTTATTTAAAATAAACATGCAGGTAGCATGTACACATACTTTTCCATCGATAAAAAAATCTGATATTACACATGTGAAATAACTACAGGTGTAAGGAATCACTGAAGCTTAAGAAGATCAGGATCATCAGAGCTTTACCAAAGTATTGTGAAATGGATCAGATTTGGAAAATGGAGTGGTATCAACCCTAGAAATACATGTTACTTGTTTTTGTTGCAGATCTGGTTGCAGATTTAACCAGATCCTGCTTTGAACTAGTCCCACATGCAAAGCTAGATTTTTATTGTGCAGGCTCACAGAAGCAAAAGCCTGCAAGTAGGCACACCACCCCACTCTAACACATGATTCTGACTCAAAACCAAGCAGTCACCACTTTATCTCCTTCTATATTACCTCCTTGGCAGATAAGCCATGACTATCAATTTGAAAGTCTTTGGTGTGACTTGGCCAGGGATAAAACCCACAACTCCAAGCACTTGAGACGAGCATGCTACCCCGAGACCACAGACTGAAAGGTAGTCAGATAATCAAATCAATATCTGTATTCATGTCTACTTACATCACTATTACATTCTTTATTTATGTACTTTTTAAGAGAAATTTTCTGTGTTGTTGCATCTGTGAGAACTAAAATATTTGGTAACCCATTCTCTTTACAGGTTAATGTTACACAATCAATAATTCCCCTAAAAATAAATCATAATCATAAATTTCTACAGTGTCTAAATCACAACTTCCATTTTTCATAAGATCATGCATTTCACTAAGTTTTAAAGTGCAGAAATGTTTAATAATTTGAATACAATCGTTTTCCCTCAAGAACAGATTTTAAAAATTGGCATCCGTGGAAAGTACCCACTATGTAGTAATTAATTTCTATCTTCTGAGTACCTGATTTTTTTCACAAAGTGAGAAAAAAAGTAAGATTTGGACCCTTTAGTAGGGACTTAGTGTCCACAGATACACAAAAACATGAATGGACCAAAATCATTCTGTCAGAAGTGTCGTTTTTCTAAAATGTTGTATGCAGTTAGGAAGTGGTTGCATGAATTGTTAACACTGATGCACAGCATGTTTTAAAGGCAGGTTAATATATTCCTCCTGGTTGAGACATCGGCGATATAAAAACAGTCCGACATTATCATCAATATATAACTGGTTTTTGTGTTGTTCAAATAGTGCCACCACTTTTCTCATAAGCCTTAAATCCAATTAAATTCATAAATTAGAATAAGAGAATTTTAAAAGTTATTGAACTTTTACCACTTTTATCATAAGCCTCAAATCCCATTCAATTCATAAATTAGAATAAAAGAATTTTAGAAGTTATTGAACTTTTACCACTTTTTGAGGTATGACTTGATTTTTTTTCTCTCATTGTCAATGTGACATCACACTTACTTTTGATTAGTCAATTGAATAAATTTAAATTGACTGGTAGCTATTCAGATCTACCAAGTTGATCTGCCAAGATGAAAGAATCCTTATTTTTCTATTGTAAATACCTTCGAATATAGAAATTAATATTTAAAATACTCTGGATTGTCCTTTTAAAAGATTGAAAAAGAAGATAGCTGCCACAGATTTTGAAATAGCTTTCGGGGTTCTATGTATGCTAACCAAAAGCACATATGAAGCATCATTTCGCTACTTCTCCTAGATTTCAAAGTGCTCAGATGTTCAAAAGAGAGAATATCATCCTACCTGGTTAGAGCCTGGTTCCCAGTTGTGACCCAATACTGGTTCCTTTTGTTGGTACACTTTATGTGTATTGTTTGTTCATTAATGCCCAACTGAAAATAAAATAGATAGTAAAATTTGATACTTTGTTAATAGTGAGTTGAAAAAATCCAGCCAAAAATCGGAATATTAAAGTCAATTTGAGTGGTAAATATAGGTGTAAAATAATCAAGAAATTAAAGTTGAACATGATTGAATTTTTGATGTTAATTCAAAAGATGCAGATAAATGCTTGTTTGTTTTACAGAATAACTTACATATATTTATATTTTTTTTTAATGAAACAGAAAAATATCAGATTGAAAGACAGGAAGTTTTTTAATAAATTAGCTCAGAGACCAAGCAAAAAACTTAATTCCATGAAGAGCAGGAAATAACATAACAAAAAAAGGTATGGTGAATATGTCAAATAGACTACAACCCACCCCAACAGTTTGAAAGAGTAATCAAGGGAACCAAGGTTATAGGGTAATCAAAAGAATGTAATCCAGGGACAAAGACCAGACATGGAGAACAGACATACAAAACAAAGAACATAAAGTAACTAAAATCATCTAAAATCATACATACAAAGTAACAAAAGTAAATGAGCAACTAGGACTCCACTAGAAAATGTCACACCAAGGCCACCCATCGGTCTTCAATAACTATTACAAGGCAGGCTGCAACTGGCCCTAAGACATCACAATACATGGGTACAGGGAAAGAGTTGCCCAATTACAATTAAGTAACATAAAAATAAACTACAAGTAAAGGTAAAAAATGAAATAAGACATACAGAGGCCAGAAATTCCTGACTTGGGAAAGGTGCAAAATTATGGCGGGTTAAAGTACTTTTGCATGGTCACAATGCTCCCCCTTATAAAAATCCAGCTACTAAGGAAAAAATATTACACAATTCAACACCTTAAAATTAGTTCAAAAAGGTCTGAGTCCTTTATTACAACGATAATAAAGAAGCTGAGTATAAAATTACAGTGAAACCTCCAAACCGGCCATTACTAGGACAAGAAAAAATAGCCAGTTTATATGGGTGGCAGGTTTTGTGAAAAACAGCTATGCATTCTAAGAGCAGTTTCCATTAATGTGTTCTAAAACCCTACACCTTGTCAGTGTGTTGGTAGCGACATCTATAATGCCATTTCAAAACTATTGGCCTATTATTACGCTTTAAAGCTTGCATAATATGTTAATGATTTGATTTTACAAACGGTACTGCCGACAAAATAATGTTCACGGTTTTGAAAGAGTGTGTATTAAAGATCAAAGGGCTATTGATGGTAATTAATTATTTGTATTGTTTCTGTAAATTACCTATCAACAAAGTCAAATAATTTCACCCCTATGTTGTTTTTGGCTTGGGTACAAGTTACATTAATTGACAGTTAAAATATCGTAAAGATCGAACTATTAAATGAACCCAGTTGCCTGAGGCAGCCTGCCGTATACACACCTATTAACAGCCAACCAGTAACAAAATGTAATGTCTAGATTAAATTTGTTGTTAAAACTACTGTCCCCTTCAGTTATCATCTGTCCACTGATGAAATGCAAACCGGTCAGTGAATGAATTATTAATTACGTAATCATTTACAGTTTTGCTGACACATTTATTACAGGTGAACAATAACCGGAATTGAGAGGTTGTTTATATTTGAAATATGTAACTAAAACTGTAAAAACCGGCCGATGTATGCTTTTTAGGGGGTGGCTGGTCTATAGTAGACAAAACAAACAGGTTTTAAGATTTATTGGCCGGGACTTTTGAAAACAGCCGGTTTGAAGGGAAGACCGGTTTTCTGAGGGTCACTGTATAGTCTTTTTTCTCATAATAATTAAAAATCAACAAAAAAAGATAAATTATACATGTATTTAAAATTTTAACGAAATAACTTTCTGAAAATACATTAGAACCAATCCGTTAAAACCCTGTAGAACAAATTTTCAAACTTACAGCAATAAAATCGATAGATGAGAATGGAATTGAGACATCTTTGTGGAACCTATGATCACTGTGTTTCTGTGAGAGGAAGTACATAGATCTGTCTGTTACAGTAACAAACACTGGAGTACTTTCACCATCTGTGTGACCTTGGGTGGTTGCAAATATCTACAAAACAATCACAATTAGAAAGCACAAGAAATACAGTGAATTTGGGAAACATTGCAATGTTCATTACTGCAAAAAACGTGATTGTGCTGTGGAATTAATCACAGGTACTTGGGACCAGTGGTCCTCTTCACAAAAAGTCATAAGTGTAAAGTTTATCGTAAGTTATGACATCATAGTAAATCAAAGTATTGTGACGTCATAACTTACGACTAGTATTACTCTTATGATTTTTTGTGAAAAGGACCACTGGATCTTTTTTATCACCATGATAGTAATAAATCATTTGGTTTACCTTTATGGACTGTTATGTGAGCTCTTTAAGATCTGCACCTGACATTCAATGCTGTCAGTGCTATGCCAAGATAGAGGAAAATCTTGGCCCTATGCACTGAAAGCATTAAATATCAGGCGAACATGTCAGAGATTCTCAGAACACACATACAGTCCAAATACATATATGGAAACAATGTGATTTAATGATATTTTGGTTAAAAAAAAATAATTATGGGCCCAAAGGCATGTGGAGATAATTAAATAAATCTAGCATTATGATAATTTTTACATTACTCATTAATCTTCATTGATACTGCCAAAATTAAAACCACTTTTAATTTCTTAACTGACACAATTGCAATACAGAATGAATTGATTTCTGAATTTACAATAATGTGATGCATTATACTGTTATCTTTGGAAACACAGAAACATTTATGTCAGAATGTCATCTCTTTAAGGCATCCAATAAAAAAAATGCCTTCCTTTGTGAATATCTATTTATAAGACACTAACTGCATATTAATATTTATCATGATTTATACGGAAAAAAAGGACAAGTCATCCATACAATATGCATGAAAAATCAGAAGGAAGGACAGAGTTATTCCTATTATGTAGCACTCCAGCTAAGAATCATGCAAAATGTGATTCATGGGTGAAAAGCCTTCATATTTTCATTTTTGATATTTTGTTTGAAATGTCATAGTAAACAGAAATAAACAAATGGTTTTTCATATAACCTGTGCTCTTAGGAGATAAAAATTATAAAGAATGCACTGTAGATTTCAAAATTAAGGGAGATAACTCTGTAAATGGCGCTCAAATACAATAGAATCAACCGTATTTTCAATGTCAATTGTCTCCTAAGAGCAGGCAGATTTGAATGAATAATTACACATCTCATACTATAGACCCATAAAACAACTTAATTACAAAAATAAAAATATGTAGCCTTTTTCTAGGTGTATCACATTTTTCAGATTTTGCATGATTTTTCTTACAAAGACAGTTACTTATATCCTAGCAGACTTTGTTTATAGAAGTTATAACTAATCCTATCTTTTAATAAGAGATTGTAATTTAAAGTATGCTTTTAGGCTTTGCCTATGAGGGATGGAGCTATTTGTACTCAAATTACATTTTACTTTACTGTTATGTATTTATATCACTGATGTCTTGACCAGTGGGAATATGCAAGACTTCCAACAACAATTTTTACTCACATAAACCACATATTTGGTACAGAGACACATTACATATATACAATAAATGCTATACAAAACTATTTACAGACATGTTAGACACATTACAGTACTGGTGAAGTTAGTCAGGAGGACTCACTCTTTATTTATAATTTTAATAAATTTACACAAATTAATCAGCCTTTTTTTATCTCTCATTGACGTTATTGCCCTAAAACCTCAAATATATGGGGGCTTATTGATTTGTAGTTTTCTCTCTGTTACAAGTGATAGACATTTAAAAATAAACCGGTATTCGTCCCCTATTTCTTAATTCAATAGATTACAAAAACTATTTTCTCTACTGATATTTTGCCAATGACCCATTTCTATTGGTTATCTATGGTTAACTGTTCTAAATCTACATAATACTAAAGAGTTTATCTCATTGAGTTTTAAAATATTCTTCAAGACTAAGAGTTTCTTTATAATTCCTATAGTTTACAGTTTTCGCACCAATTTTGATACTTTCGTGCTAAGATTGTCTGTACTGATCAGTAAAACATTGCATTTTAACCATTCAATGTTCAAAACATTTTGCAATAACCAAATATTTCATAGCCCACACTCATCTTAAGTTTCTGCAGTACTCTGTAACCACTTAAAGTTTACATTTTGCCTCATATACTTATTCAGCATCAGTTAATAAGCAACACATGAGATTTTAGACATATAGACTTCCTACACAACATGATGTAAGTCTGCATTTAAGTTCAATCAATGAAATCCTAACTGCATACATCATTTCAGACAAAAAGATTTCGAGTTAATCACATTTTGATAGAGGATCTATATATGTAGGACTTTGCTGGCTCTCTGTCCCTACTAAATGCATATTTCACTGGTTGTGAGCAGCTTTAAGTTAGTATGGTAAGGAGCATTTGTTACATCCAGCCAGTTTCAAGCTACATGCTTTATGCAAGGCTTCTTGTAGATTCATATAAAAAGCAGACTTTAAGCCAAAATAAAAAAAATATCCTAGATTCTCACCCCCTCCTCATCCAATTTGTTCACCTTCTACGAAAAATCAAGTTAGATTTCTTTCCTAATTTAGGTAAATTTCTTTAAATTTGACAACATTTTCCACTTTAATTGATGAAAAAAAGTGTCCACCTGTCCGTCCCTAATTTTGAAAAATGTTGGATGTGAATCTAGGAATTTTTTTTATGATGGCCTTACTAGAACAGTTATAATGTGTCTAGTTTTCTTCATGGTACCCCTACCTTTATAAACTGTTCCTCAGAGTTATCAAACACATCCAGCATTAAGTACAGCAAAGTATTATTATCCAGTCTGAAATAAAAACATATTATCATCTATACATGTAAAGCAGGCCAGGAAATAAGCACTAAACTTCAAGCCCAAGACCTGTGAAAATCTATTCGAACCAGTAAAATTATGCAAAAATATTTCTTTTAGTGCATAATTTTGCATAAATTGCCAAAACTGTTAACTTGGATCGGTGATATTTTTGTCAAACATGAGAACTGTGATACATTAGCCCCTTTTTTATTTTGAACAAATATTGGAAATCATTACAAAATCAGACAATATCCTTCCATGAAGACAAACATGGTATAAGAAAATTATAGAAATCTCTCAGTGTTTTTTGAGATAGTGTATGCTATGTAGATGACCAGCAACTATTACAATGTATCTGTCAAAGGACAGAAAATGATAAAACAATTTGTTTTGAACATTAACCCATAGCATGACCGGATATGCACATGCTTAAATGAAAGATAAACTTTGACAGTGATTATTGCTGCCGTTTTTTCAGTTATCAGACATCATGATTAATGACTTAATTTATGCTTACAACTCTCAGTATATTGATACATATATCTCTGACCACCATCAAGAAATCATAACTTACTTCAGTTCTCCTTCACAGGTCTGATTTTTGTTCAAGGAATCATCAAGTTTTACATCCTCCGGTTCTTCTTCATACATATGGTGTTTTAAAACTACATCTGATCGGTTAATCATGTTGTCAACAAGATCAGCCATCTGGGAGGTAGAAGACTTCTCATTGTTTGTTGGCTCATCCTTGGTAATGGTTGATTGCACTTTGTCCACCTGGCCTGTCATGTTGCTGCTGTGATTTTTTTCTGAGTTATCATGACCCTCAGTTAAGGAATCAGACATTCCATGAAGCTTTGGGCCATCTTGTTCATCTATTGCACTTTTATGAGTATTACTTTCAAAATTAAAATCTTTGTTGGGACTATCACTAAACTTTCTATCTTCTATATCTAAATTACTACCTGCAGATCCACCAGAAAGGCTCACATTGTGTTTATTTTCAAATTCTTTAAGTACCTTTTCAGCAAATGCATTATCAGCTTCATCACCAAGAGTTTCTTGATTTATACAGCCATGCAAGTAATCATCCTCGATAAAATTATCACTATCATCACTACCATAGTTCTCTGACACGTCTAAAGATTTGTCATATATAAAGTCCTTCTCTAAATCAAGTTCATGTGTTGGCTGAGCACCAATTCTATTACTATGGCAACTGGCTGAACTTCCTGTTCTGGATTTTCTTATGACATCAGGTGTGACCAAATCCTCTTCTTTCACATCAGTAGTTAGTTTGTAAAATGGTTTTGTGTCTTTGTCTAAATTTTCAATTTGTTTGTACTGCTCCTCTTGTTCTTTAGGCTCATTTTTCATAAGGTTAAGCTCATTTGGTCTTTTTGCTTCATTTTTCACCTCACTCAGTTTGTCTTCCACAATTTTTACTGGTTCCTTCTTGTGCTTCTTTCCTTTTGTTTTTTTGGTCTTAGTTGAACCTCTCCTAACATGAATGACCTCTATACTGGTATCTTCTGGTTCCACATCATCAGTGATGACAGAATCCAGTCTGTCGAATCTTGTCTCACTGTTTTCGTCTATCTGGTCTAAGTATCCATTTACTAACGAACCATGATTCTTTTCACAATCAACAGTGACTGGACTATCCCTGGCCTGAAATGATAAAATAGAAAATCAGAAAAACTTGAAGTTGCATGCATCGTCATGATAAGTATACCCTCACTCCTAAACAAAATTGATATCAGACAGCAACCAAAATTGCTTATCATGTATGTCCCGTCTATTGAAAGCCACACATGAAATTTGAAATCAATACATCCATTAAGAGCTTTGTGTCAATAACTTCTATATCAAGTTCCATGAAACAGGAAGAGGATCTATATATGTAGGACTTTACTGGCTCTCTGTAACTACTAAATGCATATTTCATTGGTTGTGAGCAGCTTTAAGTTACTATGGTAAGGAGCATCTGTTACATCCAGCCAGTTTTAAGCTACATGCTTTATGCAAGGCTTCTTGTAGATTCATATAAAAAGCAGACTTTGAGCCAAAATAAAAAAAATATCCTAGATTCTCACCCTCCTGACCCAATTTGTTCACCTTCTCCGAAAAATTAAGTTCGATTTCTTTCCTAATTTAGGTAAATTTCTTTAAATTTGACAACATTTTCCACTTTAATTGATGAAAAAAAAATGTTCACCTGCCCGTCCCTAATTTTGAAAAATGTTGGATGTGAATCTAGAAATTTTTTTATGATGGCCTTACTAGAACAGTTATAATGTTATAATTGGGAGAACATGTAATATTGCTTACAATGTACGTCCCATCTATATAAAGATACAAACCAAATTTATAATCAATCCATTTATTTGGAGTCGAGATTCTTGTGACTAAACTCAGACAGACAGAATGACTGGGTAATTTCAATATAACATCCACTGAATAGGAGGTATCATTGATAAATATTATGTAATAATTCTAATCATGAGATTCTTCATTCTTATAGCCGTTTTGATTGGTCGAGAACGTCATTGCCAGAAAGTTTATACATAAATGAACTTCACCAGATTGTTCATACATGCATGAACGCCAGTCAACTTGAAACCAATATGGTGGCCGTGTAGTTCGAAAGAGTGTGGCAACGAACTGAACGGCATAATATAGCCGTAAGAATAGTTTATTACTATATATTGATTTTACCGGTCAAGTTTGTTTACAGAGAGTAATTTTCAGCTCGGGGAAAAAACTTATAACTGAGTCTGACTGAACCCTTGAAAACACCTTATTGTAATTTTCCTTCTTCCTTTTTTTTATTCCATTTGAATTATTTTCAACTCGTATTTTCAATGCTAACTATCATTTCATCCATACTGCCTTCACTGTTGTTGTGTGGCCGATTATGTGTAAATATTCGTCCGCGCTCCCATACATGTGCAAAGGAATGTGTGTGTATTGAAGCATAAACATTGTATGTAAATATAACTGACTGAGGCTTTCAGAGGGTAACTTTGACTACTGGATAGTATTACAGTCGAACCTCGTGAAGTCGAAGTCGAAGGGACCATGCAAAAATGTTCGAGTTATCCAAGGTTCGAGTAATCCAAGGTCGAGGATAAACCGGAAATACTAGTAGTTTGGTCCATGATTGTTTCTGTATTTACATCATATGTTGCACTTGTACATGTACAAAAATGTACTTCGCTTTACACGGTACTTCCTAATGTTATATGTTTCATATCGGAAGACATTTTTTTGTATGTTGTATATCATGTTTGAAATACTGAATGGCATCGAGTGTTTTAGTGAAATTTTCTTTTTATTTTTTCTATATCAAAAACTTCATAGTTCATATACACATGCTGTTTTGTTTGATTCACAATCAGGAGTATTGTCAAACCATGTGCTCTACAATATTACGATAAAATTTCAAATTCGCTAGCGAAATGAATGTAGTCGTTGAAATACCCTTACTATTGTCTGTTTGATGTTTCATTAAATAGTCAGATACCAATACAATTCATCTGTATTTTTTTTTTAAATTTCAAAATATCCGATATCACTGTTGGTGTAAATTCCCACGTGTTATTAATAAAATTTGTTTCTTTTAACAACACGCACAATTTTAAATTAATTAAATAAACAAATCAAACCATAAACAGTGTCAACAAATTAATTTTAAAAGCCACGCTAATTGTTGTTAAAACACACTTCGATCATGTTTTGTAATAAAGCAATCAGTTTTCCAACTAATTAGTTGACTTCGAGATATCAGGGTTAATTAACCTCGAAGTCCGATCAAGGGGACTGATTGATTACCTCGAGTTATCCCAGGTTTCGATTCATCCGAGTTCGAGTCATCCGAGGTAAAATTGTATTGGAGTAAGGGGAGTTTTGCTGGGACTTTATAATTAGTTCGAGTTATCTGAGATTTCAACTAATCCGAGTTCGACACATCGAGGTTCAACTGTATAAGGATTGAACGGCTATTTCCTGTTCTTCATGCATGTATGAACGGATCTCTATACTCCCAAACATTACATGAATGACCTTTGGCCGTTCATTGAGTTTGGGAGCTCCGAGAACTGTTCATACATGCATGAACGACTGAAAAAAGCTAATCAATCCTATATGAAATGGAAAAAAAATTGTGGATGGATTAAATGTGTTTGTATTGTATGCAACTTTATATATCAATTAACACAACTGCTGAGAATTGTAAATTTTTTTGTTTTTTGGACTTCACATCCAGAAAACTATGACCACACCCAAGAAAAAACTTTATATTTTAAAATATGATAAATTATGTAATAATGAATGTATTCTCTGAATTTTACGTTGTTTATTGAGTGTGGGCACTGTTTACTTGTCAAAAATATGACTGGAAAATGAATAAAAAGTAGAAAATTGACAGAATAACAGAAATTTGGTAAACTTCAAGCAATTCTTTTGTTCTTTTAATGTAGTAATTACCAGAAGTCTTTATGTCTTCACATCTGTTATGAATTCAAGTCTCAAAATTTACAGTTAAATCTTTCGACACTTTGTGTTTTAATATTCAGTTGTATTAAAGACAAATGGTGGCCTTTATTATCCCCTTCTTTGATTCCCAAAGATGAGAAACATAACAAATGCACTTGGTCATGTTAGTAAACAATTGTTTTATAAATAATTTCACAAACAATTTTCTTAAGACTCAAAAATTTCAAATTAAATAATAACATTGACTGTAAATATGCTATTTTCATTGGATTATCGGCTTTATACATGATGTTTCACGAGTCAATGAGACACACCTTTGAGTTATTTACATAGGCCACACCCACAATAAAAAAGGATTCCTATGTACATATATTGAACAATAAGTACTGACTGTTTTCTATTTCTTGAAAAAACAAATAAAATAAGAGAAAAATATAAAATGTAATTATAAGAATTGAATGTTTCATTTTTGAACATCTTATTAAATGTTAGATAGATATAAGCTAACTTTAGAATATAAAATAAACTTACAATATTTCTACTGGCATTGGATGCAATGCTGTCCATACTACACAGGGACAATCTGTCACTTTCCGTTTCTTCAGAATCAGCTCTACTCCTACTCTGTGGTGGTGCTGTACTAAGGTCAAGATATGGCACATCCTACATTTAAAAAAATTAAAGCCTCAAAAGTAAGATAAAGCACATTATGCAATGAACAATTTACATGAAAAAAATTGGTATTTTTTTCATCAAATCAATGTTAGCATCCAGATGTGAACATATGACATTCATCACAGGTGAAAAAGAAAACAAAAAACAAAAATTGAGACTTTCTGCTTTTTGGTTAATTTTTTAAATTAGAAATTGATAATAATATTTAAAGTCACAACCTGAAAAGAATTCGTAAAAAAGTTATGTTACAATGATAGAAAGCATCATCAAGTATAAGATTAGCACAACAAATTTTCACAAAATGCATCGCCATGGACAATTTTCACTTGTCTGCATCGCTTTTGTACTTACAAAAACTAATAACACTCCTCGAACAATTAAAACCCAATTGAACGCTCTCTGCTTAATAAATAATATGGGTGTCTCAGCGTTTTATGGCATGTGATAGGCGAAAAAATATGTGACATGATATATGTACATATGCTTTTGTACTTACATAGTCTAGTTGGAAGACCACTAGCTCTATACCAGTAATTAAAGTTATCAGTACATTCAACCTCTGAAATAGAAATCATAACAGTCCTTGAAATCGAGTGTAAATGCTAAAGATGAACCATTTTTTGTTGGTATTTAACCATGCTAAATTTCTTACAAATATTCTTTAGGAGCAAGATTATGTGGCCACAATGCTAAAGTCATCACTTCAAAAGTATTGTTTTTTTTTTTTAAATCAATATAGAGAATCAAATGCATTGCATGGAGAGTACCATGCATATTTCTAATACCAACCTGTTGATCTAGAACTAAGGCATCTCTGACATAATGTTTCTTTACAAGTTTGATATTTCCTTCAAAGCACCTGAAATAACTCTCCATGAGACCCTCGTTTAAGGCAACACACATCCATGCTCTACCTGTCAAAATAGAAAATATATCCATGAGACCCTTGTTTAAGGCAACACATGTACAGGCTCATCTGTCAACATAGTAAATATATCCAGGAGACCCTCGTTTAAGGTAAAATACAACCATGCTAAACCTGTAAACATGGATAAATATATATATATCAGTACTATTGATTGAAGGGAAATTGCCAATTTCTTGAGCAGTGCCATATTTGGGGTACAATTTTAATGGGTCAAATAAATTTTGAAATTAAACAGAACTTATTAGTCAAAAATTCCATATTGTAAATGTATGTTGTACTGTAAAACTACATGGAATATTTAAAAAGAAACACTAAAATCTTTGAATTCACATGTTTTGTCCCTCCATAGACGAGTATATTCCCTCAATGAATATTGAAATTTGGTTGACCACTCTCAGTGGTGGGACAAATCATGTGAAAAGGCAAAAGGTCAATCTAAACCAATTCCACTAAAGACATAGTGCAAGTATGAGAAGATAAAATAAAATTCACCATGATAGTTCTGTGTTTTTTTTTATAATAAATCATGGTCATATTCAATCTGATTAAAATCCAGGCTCTCAATCTCCATTAATTGGGTTACATACAGCTAGGGAGCATATGGCAGTGTAGCGTATCATAACAGCTGATTTTAATCAGATTGGGTCATATTAAGGATGGTTTCATTACCTATTTTTCTTTATAAAAGCTGAGTATTAATCAAGGAAAGTGATTTTTCTGTACTAACTTTATTATTTTAGTTACTTTATGTTCTTTGTTGTGTGTGTCTGTTTTCCATGTCTGGTCTTTGTCCCTGGATTACATTCTTTTGAATTCCGCTAGAATCTTGGTTCCCTTGGTTACTCTTTCCAAATTTGAAATTTGTATTTCAAGATTACATTTTTGTAAATTATTCTTTGAGCTGATATGACCACAGATTTACCAATTATTACACTATAGCATGCAAACAATTTTTAATCACCACCAATATATTAATGTAAAACCTAGATTTAACCCACAATTTCATTTGAAATGCCTGTACCAAGTCAAGACCATTGTGCTTCCAGCTGCTTCTGTGGTGTAATGTCGATTTTGTCAGATTTACATTGTAATTTGGACTAGACATGATTATACATTGGATTTAGAATTTTATTGTTACCCTTATTTATTCAATAAATTCAATAAATATCACAGAGGACTGTGTACTGAAGTACGGTAACCAAGCCTATTCATTAAAACTAGTTAATTACTCTTGATATCTAGATAGAACTTCACTGATATTTTATGAGTAGTGCTTGCATCTTGCGTAAATTTTCATTGATTTTGTTTTTCCACTTCCATTCATAGAGATGTACATTTCACATCACTCCACTAGCTAAAAATAGGAATAAACTTTTAAATAAAAAGCATTTTTAGATGAAAATATTTTGAGTTATTCTAAATAATTCCAGTCCTTCACATGTACAATGTACTTCTTGAATCAACAAAAAGGCCTTGATAATTACCTCTTCCTAGATCTGTAGCAATGTTGGTCAATCTTTTCAGCTCTCTGACTAAAGATTTATTGGTGAACTCTGACACAATCTTCCAGTACCCATCAGTAATGTGCCGTAATCTACAGTATACATTTATATAATTTTATTTTATTCCATTGTCTACCTTGTGTATGAACATGTATATTGTAGATTGCCGATATTTGTTGTTTTCATGTTTTGGCCATGTACTTTGATTAGGATGTCTCAGAATTATTTTTCTAGAAACTGTATTCCAATGCTTTGATTTTTTTTCCGATAACGCCATATAAAAAAACTTAAAAAAATGTACATGTATTTGGTGCAGGCTCATAAAAATTTTTCTGTGTGTTGTTCATTATGTATTTGTCTCTTGTTGGCCTTGTATGTATAACAATCTTTTTATTATGTAATGCATTTTCTGATAAATGACATACCCATGTAATAGGACATGGTCAAGATGCTCTAGTAATTTCCTAGCAGGTCTGTCATGGCTCGTAAGAGTCACTGCATCATCAGTAGTATGGTATATCTGAACCTCTTGTATCTAAAAACATAATGTCTATCCTAAATAATGCATTCTAGATTTGGTATAGATCATTTGATTAAAATACAAAATGTATATATATGTATACTGATATATAAAGTACCAGCCATACATGTACATGTAACGTTCCTTCATGTATGATTTCTTGGGACAGCCATAATATAGTTGTCAAAATATAATGATTAATGTTTATATGGGTACTCACTCCCATATATCTTCCCAAAATGTATGTTACGCAACTGGGGAGATTGAGAGCCTGGATGTTTGAAAAAGAGAATGGCTGTCTTGTAGAATAGAAGCTAGGATTCCACATGTTTTCATTTTAATGAGAGTCAGTCTGGATAGAGACTAGTCTGAATTTCCTCTGACCTTGCAACTCTCCTTGTTTTTTATTTTGATACTGATATGACCGGTTGGGGTCAGAACGATGTGCAATACAAAGTTTTGTGCAGAATGAAGAGGACATAATTTTGAAAACCGGAATCTACAAGATTTAGGCGAACAATTACATTGTACGTGTCTGGTACCGCTCCGTTCCATAAGTAACAAGCTCCACCTACTCACGCCTCGCCCCACTACAATGTGTATTATGTTTCAAAATGTCAACAAAGCAAGACCGCTCATGAAAAATGGTCAAAACTTCAATAAAAAAGTGTAATATTTGAAGCAAATATGGTATCAGCTTACACGAAAATGATTCAGCCATTTCAGGAATCGAACTAGGTACAGTAGTGTAGGTGTGACCTGCATGATTTTAACTGGAAAGTCGTTCGAGTGATTAAAGGGTGATACTGCAGAATCTCCATCTTTTTGAATGGCACATTGTTCTGGCCCAAACTCGACATATCAATATCCAAATAAAGAAGAGGAGGGTTGCAGGGTCAGAGGAAATTCGGACTAGATAAACATTTGTAGACTTCATGAGTGTTTTGGTCAGAATCTGACTCTCTATTTTGATAATTTCATGTTCTTTGTTGTGTGTGTCTGTTTTCCATATCTGGTCTTTGTCCCTGGATTACATTCTTTTGATTTTTGACAACAAAATCTGTGATCATCTATTCTATGTCAATATAATGACTTTCCGTCTTGGTGAAGCCTAATTTAAAAGATTATGGAGAAAAAAGCAAGTAAAAAAGTTCACCCCCTTAATGGCTTTTGCTACATTTTCTAGAATTCTGTCTTTGTAGCTTGAACGATTAATTTGAACAGACATCGCAGTTTCCCTTTCGTCTTTTCATCTTTTTCTCAGCTGACTTCGCCTGTTATTGATTAGTAATTCGAAAGGAAAAAGTAGTGAATGCTGAAACAAGGAACCAGTCGAAACTTAGGTAATTAGACTAATAACCGAAAGATATATTTTCGTTATATTTAGATAGTTTACATTCGGAAGTCTCGAAATAGCCGGTCTTTCTCTAGATTATTCGTTGAGTTGTCAAATATGTCTGGACTAGGCCAGGATCTGAAAGATTATCTCTCCAGAAATCAAAAAGACACACAAATTTCCTTGTCAGATGATAATAGTGGATCTAGCTTTGGTTTAGGGAAGTTAAACTTTTTCAACAAGTCAGACAAATCGACACCAAGTGATTCAAATGACGTGGCAAATGGCTGGTTCTCACAAGCACAACAAGATCCTTACCTCCCAAGTCTTGTAGGTTTACCATTTCTTCAACTTGTCATTGAATTTTGCCTATTAATTTTGTGTGACAGGACGAACTATCTGCATTGTAGTAGGTAGTGATATTTAAATAGCCATTTTAAGTTACTTTTTTATAAATATTTTCTAGTTACTTATTTTCTTAAAGTTAAATCCAAAATAATTCCAAATAAAAAAAAAATACTTTGTTATATGCGTCTGGGGCAAAATCTCAATTTCATAATGATGTATATACATGTAGACTGAATTCGATAGACAAATCAATGTACATATCCCAGAATAAATACAAAATAAATAATATTCATGGAAAAAGGTGAACCAACGAATAAAAAAATCTTACATCAGTAACTCATGATGGGGTAGTAATTTTGAATGCAATTTAGGTATCCTATTTTGGAGCTGTTAGATGGTGTTGTGTCTGTTCGCTGTGTGTTCATTTAACCCGAGTTAATTCGACTTTGGAGTCTCTTCCCGCTATATATATATATATATATATATATATATATATATATTCTTACTCATTAAAAAGTTACATAATACTATCTTGACCATGTAGAGGGATGATTTCTTTCTGTTTATAAGTGGAATTCTGCTAATGTTTAAATTTAATGTTATGATTCTTTTTTTTCCCTGTATATTTACTTTGCCAATTTCCACTTTGTTTGTTGACCTCCTAAAGTCATCCCTGCAAAGTGAGAATTAAAGTATAACTTTTTTCTTATTGCTGCTGTTGTTGTGGATCCCAATATACATGTATTTCTTACTCTTACTTAAATTATAGACTTATATATAAGGCAAACAAGATTTAAGGCTAGCAGACCCAGATCACTGACCCAGATTGGTGTTAGTAAACATGTAAAATTTTTGTAATAATAATTATAGATTGTATATACATGTAGTTAATTTGTCTGTTTTATGCTATTAATTTTATCCTTAACTTTCATTTAAGACAAAGAAACAGAGAATCCTTGGATTTGTGATGTGTTTGTTGATGGGAACATTTTGTTTCTCACTGGTAAGAATACATGTACATGTACAGCATGCCCGCTAGTTTTTGCATCTGCTAGTTGATGCGCCACAACCTTTGGTATTTAGGGGTATAGATGGTTTTTTAAAGGTACAAATTACCTGTCATATTCTGACATAAATTTTATTTAATATGTAATCAAACATTATTCTTGAGTCTTGACACATTTTGACAATGAACCTCCCGTTCCATAAGACAGAACTAAGGGAAGACCAGAAATTCAAGAATTAAAATAGAAGTAGAATATTGCTAAGGTATTTGCACAAACAACACTATACAAGAAAAAAGATACTGCAGTACTTCAATGGGTATATTGATGTAGTTAATATTTTTATAATGTTGGAGTTTTTGCAGATCCTTGAACTTGACCTTTAACCTTCTTTTTCTATTTACAGGCTAGCCTATACATTCCATTGCTTTTACTGAAAGCTAGAAAGTTTGCAGTTTTGTATACACTCGGAAGTTTATTTATTATTTCAAGGTAATGATAAAATATACTCATCAGTGCAATAACCATGATAATGAACCTAATTCATTGACTAATTTGGTAATATAACATTGACGACATCTTGATTGCATGAAAAATGTAGAGTTTGTATAGAAGATAAATATAAAAAAACAAAATAATTTTATTGATTTTTATTGATTTTTAAATCCTAACATAGGATTCTCATCCATTCAAAAATTCCGACACACGTGACCAAGAACAAATTACAAAGAAGAAAAAAAAAATGAATATTGGACAAGAGTCTGAGAATACACCATTTGACTTAGTATCAACACAGCTGAGGCAATATAATATACGGTAATATGATATCTTAGCTACTATTCTTTTTTGGAGTGGGGACCAACCAACATTAATGACATCATAGTACCAAGCCAGGTTATACAAAATAACCTGGTTTGCTCAAAGAGAACCAACCAATCAGAAAGCTTGTTTAAGTTGAATTAGATTATAAACAAATAATCAAAACTAAGTTTAAAAAAAATACACATCCTTTTTTTCTTTTTCTGGGAGACAGTTTAGCTTGAGTTACAGTTTTACACAGTTCCAACAGTACCTGATGGTCACATTTTATATCACAGATTATCTCCCTTATAACAGAATATTATAAAGAAAGTATAACATACTATCACATGTTTTTGTAATTTCAGTTTCTCATTATTATGGGGACCAATGAATCATATTAAACATCTGTTCTCAGTTCAGAGACTGCCATTTACAACAGCTTATTTTGGTTCCATGTTAGCAACTTTATATTTTTCATTATGGGTAGGTATGGTATGCAAAAGGGTTTGTGGGTCTTGTTTTAGTTTCATTTTCCTTTCTGGAATTTATTATTGTTAAGAAGGAATCTCCATGTAATTGAATGGTAGACGAGGACTCATTCTCCTGCAACCATGGAGTCATGTGCTAAGACTTACATTTACATACCCTATAGTCAAAGAATCATCAAAACTTTGAAACTACGAACAAAATTCCCTGTTGTGATATTGTGCATATTTGTATCCAAACTTCTGAAAATATTTTCTAAGCTTTTACTATACAGAATTTTTATTTACCATGTAAAATAAATTTTAACAGTTGACTTTCATATTCACGTCTGTTCCAGAACAGTTCTTTAAATATATTAAGGTCAACTTGGGTCAGCAGATGTAAGATCCAGTAACATTTTAATGGTAGCCAAGGGAACAGAAACTTTATTTGATTACTCTATTTGTACAAAGAATTTTTAAATGATACATATAGAAGCATTTCAGATATTTACTCTTACTGCTCTTGCAGCCTTCAAATCTGATACCCTTTCTTTGTATAGTATGAAACCATAAACTAGTTTCCACCAGATTTGATGTACATTGTAAATGGTGAATGTGACAGTCCTCTGTTGTTAAAGTTTAGCTTCCAATAACATTTGGAATAGTTGTCAGTTATGATAACCTTACATATGTATACATGATCAATTCCTTTATAGTCTTCTTGTATGTAGTTCTGTCCGAAAATCTGGCAGAGGGTGATTCAGCATATTTCAAGATAATCATTGAATCAGTTCTTCCTACATTCATTTCCTTAAATATGTTATATATCATGAAATAATTTTTGAATGGTCATAGTGTAAAAATTGTGGCTGGCAGTTTTCTTGTTCTTTTCTGTAGTAGAACCTAACCAAATTTTAAGTGTTAATATCTCCAGTGGGCAACTTTCATTTGCACTTTTATTTTTCAATCCAGTTTCTAGGGGACCTACAGAAGGATTTCCAATTAAAAAATATTTGGGATTAAGAAATGCATGAATCACTAATCATAAGCTTTTGTCTGGTTTTATCTAGAGCTGTACTTAAATAATATGAATTGCTTTCATTACAGTTGCGGAGTACAGTTTTCACAGTTATATTTGCAGTATTACAAATTTCAGCATTAGTGTGGTAAGTTTTGTAACTATGTTGCAAGTGATAACTTGAATCTTCTTATATTTGCATTACAGTGTGATTTTTTATACTCTTTTGTTTTAGGATAAAAGATGCATTTTTGCAAAAAACATCATCTTTTTTAAATTTTTCATTTGAATGTATGGTATACATGTATATGTTGGGTTATCGTTTTATCTTATGATTTAGAAAATTTTTTGTTTCAATAAATGCTTCTAAAATTGAAAACGGACAACTGAGAAAAACTAGACACTATTAAAATTATAGTTGACTTACATATTTTGCATCTTTGTAGGTATATTGTCAGCTACATCCCTGGTGGACAAACAGGACTGAAATTTTTCTCTAAAATATTTTATGCTGCAGCTTCAAAGACAGCTGCGAAGACATTGCCTGTATAGTGTGATCAGCCCCAGAAATATTTTTTATTTTACATGTATGGCTAGTCCGAATTTCCTCTGACCATGCAACTCGGTTTGGGCACCCGACATATCAATATCCAAATAAAAAAGAGGAGGGTTGCAGAGTCAAAGGAAATACGGACTAAAATATGGCTATTTAAAATCAAGTCCTTGGTTCCTAGACATGTTTTTTTCCTGACAGTTTAGACTGACAGCTATTTCTCACTGTACATAAATTTCCTTTTATCAAATGGATAAACCTTAAATTTTGGATTGGTGAGCTTTGGTAGCCAATATGTATAATTCTATACAATCACAGAAGAAATTTCAGTAGCTCTCACCAAATTTAAGGGCCATTACCGAGTGAGTGTTTAAAATGATTTTCTGCTGCTTCGTTTATTTTTATTTTAATTTGTTTTTATTTGTTTTTATTTAATTAATAATAAACTGACCTAGTCATTTATATCCAATATTCTAACCTACAATAGAAAACAATAAGTAAATTAAATCTCTCAATGCTACTGAACAACAGTTCCAAATAAAAAAACAAGCATTATCTTTAAAAGTGAAAGTAAAAAATATTTCTCGCTTTCTTGTTTATATGTCATATTCAATAATGCAATACATAATGACACTCTTTTACCTCTTAAACAATTTAAGTAGCAGTTTTTGTAAGAATCATGCAAATTCTCTAAAATGTGATTCACCCCAAAAAGGCTGATATTGTTATTTTTGTTATTAATTTGCTTTATAGTTCTATTTAATGGAATATTTAATTATTTATTCCAATCTTTCTGCTTTTAGGAGATAATCCATATTGAAATCCAACAGTTTCTATTGTATTTTAGTGTCATTTACATACTTATTTCCCTTAATTTTGATTTTTACAATATA
The DNA here is from genome assembly GCA_037379345.1 of Perna viridis. Lineage (NCBI taxonomy): Eukaryota > Metazoa > Mollusca > Bivalvia > Mytilida > Mytilidae > Perna > Perna viridis. The sequence continues at coordinate 36,128,930 of CM074522.1, read as the reverse complement.
ATCTACATAATTTTTATCTCCCAAGAACAAGGGTTAAATGAAAGGCCACATTGATTTCATTTTACTATAACATTTTAAAATATCAAAAATAAAAATGATGTATGCTTTCCAACCATGAGTTACATTTTGCATGATTCTTAGCTGGAGTGCTACTAAAATTATGTAGTATGCTGACTGTCATTGCAACCCCTTTATTTGAGCCTCCGTGACAAAACTGGCGTAATAAGAGAGTCTTTATTTCAGATTTTAATTAGTAAACTGTTTGATCACTGTATTATGTTTCATACTTCAATTAATTATTTAATTTATTCAACAAGTAAACTATTTACAATTATCCAATATAAAGTGAAATTCAAAGACAGTTACTGATTGAAAATATTTTGGGCAAAAATGTCCCCAATGGAGCCTTTAATTTCATGGTTATCACTTTTGTCCATTGAAATGCAAGGTTGTAAACTCGATTGGTTACATTGCCATTGTTAAGCATCATGGGTGTCACATGACACCAAAGCGAAATCAGTATTGACTGTGTCAAAAAAAGGGAATTGTAAAGGAACAAAATTGAAAGAGAGATTTTACTTATAACTGTTTTATTCTAGGACCAAGGACATATTTTTTTGTAGTCATAGTGGGAACAAATAAAATGCAATATTTATTAACATGATGAAAGGTTAGATAAGATACGTGTGGTTTTGTTTTAAGAATTACGTGTTACTATGAAATTTTCAACTCATTTCTACAGTTTTTGTGCTATTCTCTGTAAGAATCAGGCAGTGGGTGAATCATGAAAAAAAAACATGTCTTTCAATGAATCTTATTGAAAATGTTATCTGAAATGCAGAAATGGCATTCATTTATTTTTTAGTGTCAGTAATTAGAGGTATGAATATATGAAATGCATTTCAAGTTCATCATCAAAGGGAGATAAATCACTCCCCTCTGCATCATTCTATTTTAACTTTGAACTCACTTTTCTGCATCCTCTGACATTTGAAAGACAAAAAAATTGTCAATTACACAGTCTCCAATATAATCAATAGATAATATGTGCCCACATTGTCAGATTCATCTGTTCCTAAGCATGATTACTTATTTTTCAATATTGCCAGATTCTTACAAATTCCATCATCTTAATCTCCAAATTGTATTGTAATTACTAATTTTATATTTAATTTTGGGTACCACTTTTAGTGGTTTGTAAAATGTTTTTTGGGTAATTTTTAGGTTGTGAATTTCATAAGAAAGTTTTCAGTGGAAATTTTTAGATTTTTCTCGGAACCTTAATTTTATGATCAACAAAAATGCATGAAACTTTTTCAACTATGGTTATTTCATGGTACTTTTTATTTTTTCATGCAAAAGATATTTATTTTTCCTACAGATGAAGACCTTCAACATTTACTGTCCAGGTGTATAAAAAAACATGTATTTCCATACCAATCCTTATCATTTTCCATTTGTTTAAAAATATGAAGACATTTGGACACTTAACTTCATTTTTACTTGTGTACCAATGTTACTTTACCTAATGAAAGGTGTGTGTGTAAAACACAACCTTTTACATTGGCATCAAGTCAAGGTCATCATATGAGGAGCATTTGATCATGGTTTGCTACATGGTGTTTTTGTCACATTTTCATGAATGTTATTTCATCATTAACGTACATTTATATTTTGTTTTGTTGCTATTTTTTGTCAATGAAATGTTGGTTGTTATTGGGCATATCTTGAACAAGTACAAGAGGTTATTCTGTTCATCCCTTAATTATACAGCTTATGCTTGCTTGTATAAAGAGTAACTTTACTTATTGAATTTCTTATTAAGTGTAAGTTTCTGTAGGAATCAGGCAAAATGGGAAAAATCATCAACATGCATGTCAAAACCCCATCAATTTGACAATATAATTTCACTTAAGGACGTTTTCTCTGTTTGAAGAGACCTTTATTTGATTTCTGCATCACTGGATTTGCTCTAAAAATTTTCAATAGAATGTTAGAAAAATGAGTTTTTTTAACTTAGTTATCTGCCCTTGAAATATTCATTATCAGTGCAATTCAGTTAAATTATAATCCAGCTTAGAAAACTGATATGGAATATCTTGTCTTTTTTCATGATTCTGATAGTACAAATAGTCAAACTAATATTTCAAAATGTTGATTTTTGTCATACCATGTTTCATCACTGCCTGAATCTTTCAGAGACTTGACACTAAAAAATTAAAATAGTTGTATAGGAGACTTCAGTTTTAATTTTGGGCATCTCCATGTTAAAGTTACTGTGCCTAATTGTTATTGTATGAGAGAAAAAAAAGAATATTACCCTATTACAAAGTTATCTCAGTTGTAATTTCGGTGTTCTTATATTTGATATATTACAAAAAATGGAAGGTTATTATAATTTGTTGTCTATTAACCACAAGAGCTGAAATGTAAGATATATTTGTATTTCATATTGCCATTATTTATTGTAGAAACCAAATACTGTGAAAGTACTTTAGTTTTTGGGTAACAATTTTCAGGGTTTGGGGAAGAAATACAAATTTGTTGGTTCTTAATTTGTGTATTTTAGGTTTTCAGAATACTTATCAATGGAAATCTTCATTTCGTTGGGAACCAAATTTCCGTCGCTTGAAACCACGAAAACTGATACCCCCAGAACGAGATCTAGGGTTCTTTCACAGTAGATTTAAGTAGATTTTTTTATGTTTTTAATCAGATGTGTTTATTTATGTGGGCATTTATGTGTCCAAAGATACATTATATTACATTTATCTAACTAATTAATTAAATAATTAGCTGAATGTTGCTAAAATTGACAATATTTCCGATGGATTTCTTTTTGATGAACTTTGCCATGGCCTGGATATCATAAATACCTTGTATAAAGATTCTTCTTCAGTAATAAGTTGTTTAAATTATTTATCCACTCTTGATGGTACAAGTTCAAACTTTCAGACACTACCACTTCAAGCAACATTATTTATGAAATTTATGAAATAAATATATGTGGAAAAAAAACTCATCTTTTTTCAGAAATTCATGTACCCGGTAACAACTTGAATCATTACTTTTGTAAGAAATTTATAATGGGAACCTCAATTTTAGAAAATGAAATTAATGTGAATCTTTCCGAAAAGACAACAATATTCGTTCGGAAAACAGCACCATTCAATAATGCTTCTAGAAATTTTGGTGGAAATAGCATGTCTCAATAAAACTAAACAGTCGAGTTTCATTCCAAGAAATTTGCTTCGGCCAAGAGTGAAGGGAATCACTTGAGCAAAATGCACATAATTTTAAGTAGCTCTTGTCTGTACCGGGCGTAGGATGGATCGGATGAATGCCGCTCTAAATTTGTGGTAATATTATTTTCATGAAATGTTGATTTTTTTAACGATTCTTAACCCCCCCACCCACCCCCCCCCATTTTCTTGCCTAACTCCGTTCTGCGTTATATTCTATTTATGCCCTTACCTGTGATCCAGAATCCGCCCCTAAGTAGTAGTACCTTAGGTGACGGAACGAGAACTTCCTCGGGGATTTCTTGGCATTTATTAAATTTACGACATTGCATTCCAACCTAATGACATACTAGTATTTCATATTTACCCCATTTCAAATCAATTACAAAATGCATGATTTCAACTGATGTTTGTTTCATACTTCCATGAAAGTTTAGAATAGCAGAAACATAAACAAAGAAAACTTCTATCAAAATGGCAATATATGTGGATGGCATTCTTGCACCCATCCAGGCCCCAACCTGAAGACGATCAATGCGCGAGACTGCTTTTGTATGCCGGAAAAGCGGCAATATTCTTAATGTTCGGGGCATTGTGAAAGCTTGTCTGAAGTACATTGCTTAAGTTGTTTCCTGTAGATAGTACCATGAACGCGAGTAGTGAATATTGAAAGAAAAGGCTTAGTTACCGATTGACTATATGGATAAAAGGTGTATAAAATAGGCCATGTTTTTGGATTTTGATGCATTTGAAATTCAATGTTTTTCATCGGTATTCAATTAGACACTAAACTAATTTGTTTTACCAGATTTTCATTGTTTTTTTTTTTCATTTTTGGAAAACATACACAAACAAAACAACGCATGTCATTATGTTTATATATATTTATATTCTGTTCCAGGAGGTTTTAGTAAAACGAGTAAGCCTCTATGAAATCCTGAGAAGGGGATCTGTAAGTAGTTTCTCTGACTTACATTTTTATGTTCCAATGATTTACTTTTTAATCACTACATAGATATAGAGCAATTTCACAACTGCTAGAAAATAATTAAGAGCTACCAAAAAGAATTAGAAAAAAATGTTGTTATATTCCTGAATAGATTTATATTATGACAATAAGTGACTGTTTAAAATGAATCGAATCAATGCTACTTGACACTGCAGATAAAGTGGTCCCAAAATCTATATTGAACTGCTATTACAGCCGTAGTGGGACAATGACGGGTCGCGCATAAGCTTGGAAGAGGAATGCGAAACATTTTGGTATCTAAGGGTTTGTAGTGGTATGGAGCATCATTCTTATTCAAGTTATAAACGAGCTAAACGTAATTTTAGAAATATTCAAACGGCAGGTTATGATCAGTACATGAAACAAACTCTTGATGATATCAATACAACTGCAGAATATGACATAAGACTCTTTTGGAAAACAATCATATGCCAAAAGCCCAAAACAATGTCTACTGGATATAATTGTATCCGACAGAAAACCCGAATCTGTTGCAGGCGGCTTTGCCAACTACTTTGAACAATGGTATAAACATTCAAACGATATTATATTTGACAATATTATAACCTTCCATGATACTTAAACAAATACAGTCAGGTACAAACTCAATCTACAGGTTGGTTGGGTAATGACTGAAAAGGAAACTGAAAAAAAATACCAAGGAACTTGAGATGTAAAATGCCTGCAATCTGGATTAGATACATAATGAACATTTATTTTATGGAGACCAAATTGCTTAAAAGACATTGGCTTTCCTGTTTAATAACACCGTGGATAAATCTAACATCCTAAGCAATGGAAGGCTGATACAAAGGCGGACACAAAAGTTAAATCGTCTCCGGTTAGCTACAGTCCAGCTTGTTTACTATCATACCCATTGAAAGTATGAGAAATTGTTGTTAAATCGCTTACTGTTCCACTTTGCGACAACCGATATTTTTCGTGCTCCTCTTCATCAGGGATTTTAGGGCGGTTTCAAATACAGCCTCCTTTATATTTCATGAAACCATATTCCATAATATTGAATTACTCTGTAATGTTTATTGTATTCTTTGATAGTTGGGAAGCATGTGACACCATCCGGTTCGTAAATTGTTTAAGCTGAAGGTTGAAGGCAAATCTTGGCGAATTATTCATCATTTGTACTCTAATACTTTTTTATAGTACGGTTGTAATCATTCAATGTGAACCCAGATACTTGCAGATATCTGGCGATGTTCACAGAGCCGAACATTGACAACAATGAATGTAACAGATGCCACCAACTGTTTTATGACTTAATGATGCATTCGTCCTGTGCGTGGCGTCTTAAAACTGACCAAGGAGACATTTTTTTACCTTGTTATGTTGAACTAAGTCTGAATTTTGTACTCTTTGTTATATACATCTCATTACCCGCTGCAGCATTACGTTATCGAATGTGCTCACAATACCTTTAAACCGACGTACCTACTGCTGTTATATGTTTTAATGTGGTATGTTTGAATGATATTTATATATAATTTTCGAATCTATGTATGATAATCTATAAATATGAATTATGTTTGACATTTTGTTTTGCTGTGAATATATCATTTTATTAAAGTGTTATTCTCCCAAGAGAAAATAGAAAAAGTTACTGCGAGCAACTAACCCTTAGTTACGATTTATCATTTATGCCCATACATACATACATACATATATATATATATAATAATAATAAGACCATTCTTCTATGTATTTGGAATATAACCAACAGAGATGATGATAAAGTTTTGTTAACAGTAATAACATTTTCTTTCCCACATATCTCAAATGCTCGTTATTAATTCTGTCTACTCCAGGGGACTTATGTAACTTGAGTGATTTCACTTCAGTGTCTATTTCTCCTATGGAAAAATGATCGTTCAACATTTGACTTTCGACTTCATCGGGTGTATTGCCAAAAGATTATGTATAGATTCGACTTTCAGTTGAATCAGCAATTTTGCTATAAAATTTTGAGAAGATGCTAGCTATGTCAATAGGATTTCTGAATGTGGTATTATCAATTTTCCAATTCTTTACATGTAGCAGTTATTTTCTTTGTTGAACCGTTCCACAATTTCCAGAAGTACCTAATATCACATTCCGTAGCCTCGTCTATTTGACGAAAAATATTATCTTGGTATTCATTGTATGCGTCAGTTTGTGTGTTAATAAATAATTGTTCAGCAGCTTTATATTTTTAAATAATCCTTTATTCCACGCGGCCTTCCCTCGTCAATCGAGATTGCCCGCTTTTCTCTGGCGAATTTAAGTGCTTTTCTGACGTCGACTGCCCAATAAGACATAGGAGTTAATATTTCGAGTTGATATGTTGATACGATATCAACTAAGTAGTATTCACATCCGTACATTTAGAATAGTAAAGAGCAAAGATACGGAGAAAGTTTAGAAAATGTTGATAATTTTTCGAAGAACTGTTATTTGACTAATGATCTTTATTGCTAAAATATTCTAATTAATTATTATCGAAATGATTTATTAATGAAGATATATGATACTATTTTCTGGAAACATAGACAAAGGAAAGGGGATACCAAAAAAGTAACAAGACAACATAAACAGTAGGCACTTAAGCAGACGAAAAAGTTTAAAATTAAATGATTCTCACTGTGCAAAGCGCACCACGCGAATGCATTGTATTCGAATATAGTCCTTAATATCAATGGACTTTTTCCTTCAATGGTTCCAGACAAACACAGTTTTTAGCATCCTTGAGTGTACAAACTTGCAATAACACAAAAGAATGTTCTTATTGCTAGAATTTGTTGATTTTGGAAACACTATATGTCACATAGGATGAATGGTAAAAGTCTTATGTTTCTACGCCTTACGGTTTAAAAAAAGTTATATAACTCATACAAGGAGTAGTTTGAATGCTTTGATCTACAGGACATTTTGACCAAGTACAAGACAAACATTATGCACTTGTCAGTTTGCCTCTATCTATGGAAGTTTTTTTCGTATAGAGGAAAAAACGACAAATCGGTGTTTGGGGAGGTAACTCAAGGCGCGTTAATTTGTCATTTCCCTGCAAGTCCGTAACGCATAGTCCTTGTGATCTAGATCTATAGTTGAAGTCTCATAATAATTTGTCTCATACTTTTTTTGTCAAATCAATTTTCAGAATTAATTTAAAGGAGGAAAAGTAATAATAATCAAAAGAATTACAGTAAGACCCCCCTCCCCCTGTGGGGATTACAGTAAGGTCCACCTCCCCATTGGCGATTACAATAAGGTCCCCCTCCCCCTGTGGGGATTGACCGTAATAAAATTTGTTGCAAACACTGGAAATGACCAAGTAAATTATATTTTGGTGTCGCAATCCCAAGGCGGTGAATTTATTTTACTTTTTTTGAATTTTTGCAAAATGTCGTGAATCGGTGTTTTCCCACCAATTCCTTTAATTCACCATTTTTTAAGATAAAAATACATAACGACATTTCAAACGAAGCAGAAAAGGCTTATAAGTCGATTGAAAGCAGTTAACATTATTTTTCTTTCACCAAATTTGAAGAATTTGGAAACAAAATCTGTTCGACAAATAGTTTTCGATTGAATTATCAAATGATCTTGACCTTTGATCTTTGACATTGGTATTTTTAAGAAGCTATTAACTTACTGAGGAAGAAAATATGTAGTTGCTAGGTACTTTTCATACTAGAAAATGGCAGTTGCTATGACAAAAACGTTAAAAAACAGGTTTTGACCAATAACTCCTACAGTGTTGAAAATACTGAATGGAACCTTTATACTTTCCTTGTAGAGTTTCTTGTTCTGAACAACTTTGTCATTTACATTACACCTCTATCTCTTATGATTTTGTCTCTATACGCGAGTTTTAATTTTTAAAAAAGATTGATGGGCGATTACTCCTACAGTTCATAAAATACTGAATGGAACCCTATACTTTTCTTATACGTATTTTTTATCCTGAACAACTTTGCTATTTACATTATCCCTCTGATGGTTTTGGCTCTGTACATGGGAATTGATTAGTCAAAATTCGATTTATGGGCAATCACTCACTTACAGTTGGTCGGAGGGTTTTGTGATCATAGAATTATTGTAAATCTTGACAAGACGATAATTTTTCCAATTCCATGCTTGCTTCTATCTAATACGGTTTTCGAGGAATATCCATGGATGGCTTTGACCGACGGGACATTTTTGTTGGTCAAGTACAAGACAAACATTATGCACTTGTCAGTTTGTCATTATCTATACAAGTTTTTCCCATAGCCAGCATTCAACAGTTCAGTTTAGTTTCGCAATTTTGGTTAGGAATGAAAAATGACAGTAATGGAAACAGGTGGTTGCTATAGTGATTGAAAATGAAGAATCTATTATTGATAAAGCATTTTCTGAAAAAGGAGACTTTTAGAAGTATTTTGCAATGTTTTATGTATTTTCAATGTTGAAAGGGTTTTTTTTCAATGACAATTTGACTTCATTGTGAAAGTGAAAGTATGCCAAATTTAATAAGTGGATTACAAAGTGAAATAGTTCAAAATCTAACCGATGATGCCCATATGAGGAAGGGTTTTTCGAAGGAAAAGGTTTTGACAGTTTCAGGGCATGAAATAAAAATTTAAGATATTTTGCGGGAAATTTGATATTGTAAAACCTGATTTTATCAACTTCTTTGCAAATTTTCGCATATTTCTGTATCGTTTCTGTGGTAATCCTATTTGCTGTGGGTACTTTTTTTTCCAGAAAAAATTTACTGCATCCTTGCAAGCCTTGGCGTGAGCTATTTCTAGATATAAAGATTTAAAGATGCTTGACATTTTTTCAAGGTGACAAATGTTACAAAACATCAGATTACAAGACCAAAATTAGGCAGTTCTACAATACTGTGGAATGCTAGCATAGAGGCAAAAACGATAAATCAGTGTTAGGGGAGATAACTCAAGGCACGTTAACGTGTCATTTCCCTGCAGGTACGTAACGCATAGCCATAGTGATTTAGATTTATAGCCTGAAGTGTCGTAATAATGTGTCGCATACGTTCCTTGCCAAATCCATTTAAGAAGTTACGGAAGAGAAAAAAATAATAATCGAAAGACTTACTGTAAGTCCGCGTAAATGCTCTAGAAATTTTAACATTGAACCATATATAAATTTTTGGATTGAGCAGGGGTATATATTTAGACATTATCAAAAACAAGTATCTTTCATATTCTGAATCAATAGTACTTCTGGAAATACATAGAACATCAATAAGTAAAGACATCAGCGCTAATTGTCGAAAAGTGCATTTCACTAAACACATGTAATTGTAATAATTGTGATATAATTAGATTAGGCTACTACATTTTCTTATTTTCATTATTTGTTAAATGTCAAGATGGTTTAAACTTTAGAGCAATTGAGTTACAAACATCTAGATTATTTGATAATAAGGGTACAAATGTGACTTCTACTGATAAGAATCTGAAATATTGTTTGCCCATAATTTTATTAGTTAAGGAAGAATGTAAAGGTACCAGATATCATCTTTATGTTGATGAGTAGGGGAACACTCTTGCACCAAACCGTTTCTTGGACTGAAACTACTAATTTCATTTGCTGCACGTTGTGATTTGATGCACCACCTAGAGATCTTTCATGCAACCTAACAAAAATAGGAAATATGTAACCTCTTCTAGACCAACAAAATAAATTCAGAAATAGGAACCATGTAACCTAGTGTAGACTAACAAAATAAATTCAGAAATAGGAAACATGTAATCTCTTCTAGACCAACAAGATAAATTCAGAAATATAGTTAATAATGTTAAGTCAGAGTGATATATATCATTCTTATAAAACCAACGCATTAATATTTTGATGTATTTAAAAGTAATCTAACATAAACAAAAATCATGTAAATTGATTTATGTTATGTTTGTAGGCAACCTGGTGAGAAAAAATTGGAACTTTATCGATGTGAGGAATGTGGGTATGTATTACAAAATTGTATAATGTTATTTATACGAAATTCCAATGCCATTGGAATCTGAATTAAAAATTGTTATACGCAAACGAAAAACAGATTTTGTATTTTTCTTGATATACCATACAGTCAGATTGTAAATAAAAAAGGTGTAAACAAAATTTCACATTATGTTTAGATCTTTAATAGAAGGCAAAAAGAAGAAAAAGAGAAATAAGAATTAAATACGCTTAAAAAGCCATCAAGACGAGATCGAAGAAGAAATGATAATAAGAATATCGATTTTAATTAAAATATTTTGTTTGGTCAGATTTGGAAAATATACAAACGGTTATGTGAATCTTATATCAAACTACTCACAACACTTCCATAACTATTTCCACATGGAACATATTTACACATTAACAATAACTTACGTTGATGTTTATTTTTTTCCTTTTATTTACAGATGTGAAAAGAAGATTTCTTTGGAGTGAGTATTGAATTGTTGTCTAAAAATCTACTGTGAAGGTTAAACAGGTCAACACTGATAGTGTGCCTAAATATTGCTGATTGGTAACGTGACTATTAGATGTAGCGCAATAATGACTTGAACGTAACACTTTTGTAAAAAGAACAATACACTTATAAATTAAATAATACTTAATTATCACTTCATCAGAAACTTTAATAGGTAACATAATAAATGAGAAATCACATCCGAAGTGCTAAAAATTAATAGTTCACATTTTTTATGACGGGACTGTAGATAGTAAACATTATACATGTTATAGTAAAAATCAGTTCTTACGGACGTAATCGTAGTGAGGTCAAACAATGTCACTAGGCCAGGGAGCAATACGAAATGCTAATATCTGGCTGGGTTTTCCCATCCAATTTTTGTTTACGGAAATATAATTTATTTATTCAATCTATATCCGATGGGTTTATGGACAGCCCTTACTAGATTATTGGAAAATAATAGATTTCCAATTTATTTTCATTCTTTGGATATTGTTTTCACAAAAGATATTCGATCCCTAATTGTATCCCTTCGTAAAAAAAAACTATTTTTTTTTGGTATAACACTACATCGAATCTTGCCTATTTAGTACTCAAAATCGAGTCCACCGGAACTGTAGTGACCGATTATTTCTGATGCTGGTAGTTTTGATTGCGTTGTCATTTTTTAAATATGATTAGCTTTACTTTCTATTCAGTTGCTTGATGTTGGGGTAATTTCAGGTTTGTCTGAGTCAAGCTCAATTGCTAAGGTATTCTGTTTTATGATTTATTTGTTGATCTCAATGTTTGCAAATGGGACAGAGACAATGAGATAAAGAATAAACAAGGGAACAAAGGTTATTGCGGCAATCAAAAGAATGCAATCCAGGGACAAAGACCAGGCATGGAAAACAGACATACACAACAAAGAACATGAAGCAACTAAAATCATACACACAAAGCAATAAAAGCATATGAGCAACTCGGACTCCACTACAAAGTGGGAGAATGGACCAGGTGCACCGGTAGGGTAAGCGTCGTCTGCTTTTCTAGAAACATCCGCTTGGGTAGACAAACAAGGAAAGAAAAACTATGACACGTTGAATAAATGATTTAAACAGATTTAATGGCGCAGATGGATACACCTTAACGACCCACGAGTTCATGGTGACGACCGTAAAACTTTTGTAGTGATGACTTCAATCTTGTAGCAACATTACCCTGTTCCAGAAGCCAACTTGTTAGAATTCTAGCGCGATACAATAAGTCTGTGTAGTTTCTTCAAGCTCTGGCACAACTATTGACATCACTTTTCTTAAGACTAGATCTGTGATTTATTGTAAAATTTTAAGTTCCTAACAAATTTTGATATTGTTGCAAATCCTATAATAACTGCATGAGCACAGGAAAAACAAAATTCGTTTACATTGGTTAGAATTGGCTAGTTCTTGATAGCCTCTGCTTAAGCCGGATCAGGTGAAATGCCCCCAGAATTCATTATGTAACCTGAGAAAGATAGCGGTTTTTGGAGCTATTTATATAAACTGCCTGACCTAGGCGGTTAAGTATTGTTTTCCGTCTGGTAATGTGTTTGTCAAACTATCTGACAAAATCATCGATGTAGACTACACATAATTCCATCGGAGTCCTAAAAGGATACATGTCATAAGTCTTGTACAAGTGGCTTCAACATAGGATAAGTCAAATAGCATTTTGGTAAATTCAAGCAAACCGTGTGTGCTGTAAGAAAGGCTGTCTTTGTTGCATCTATTGGCGCTTCCGACTTAATGATAGAACGGTCAGTGGGTTGATCGGTCGGCAATTGATTATTGTTTTAATTTTGCTGGTTTAGAAAATATATCTAAAAAACTAGATGTTGCAGTGGACGCTTACCCTACATCTGGTCCAAGCTCCCAGTTTATAGTGGAGTCCGAGTTGCTCATTTGCTTTTGATACTTTGTATGTATGATTTTAGTTACTATATGTTCTTTGTTGTATACGATGGTTTTCCATGTCTGGTCTTTGTCCCTGGATTACATTCTTTTGATTACCGCTAAAACCTTGGTTCCCTTGATTACTCTTTAAATTTGTGTAATGTGGATATATCCGGAAAATAGAATTAGTAGGATCAAATGAAAAAAAAAATACTATGAGGAACTTGAAATTGTTAATTCATGGAAGACGCCATTGCAATATTGCACCTCTTAATAATAATTTAGAAAAAAATGTTAATACAAAATACTTAACTGTGTCCCTGAAGGCGTCACATGCATATATTTCTATCGCATAGAAAAGAAATGAACTCACGACCAAAACAGTTTTCGCTGCAAACTTAGCATTCTGATGGGGAAAAAAAAACTGTCCGTAACAAAAATGAAAGTTTCAAGTGCTCCTTTAATGTAGTAACAAATGTGTAGCGTCATGTCTGAAAAACTCTAATTCTGATGTTTTGATTGACATGTAACGAATAAGAAATTGTTGTTCCTTAATCATAAATGACCGTATCGTGCAATTATGCCACTATCTAGATTTACCTGTAATTTTTTTGTGTCAGGGTTCCGTGCCAATGAAGTCTTAGCAACATCTTGGACCAAATTCTGTTTAGGTCAGGTACCAACAGTTTTGCTCTACAAAAGAAACATTTGATGTTTTCTCAATTAGTTTTTTTTTAGTATTTGACTATACTAAGTCGTTAGCCCCAAGGTGAACTTCGAGGTATTCCGTAACTTTGTCTTGAAGACATGGTCAAATTCGGACCACCTAATGCCAGATTTGGTTATCCCGTCTATCTTTACTTTTTTGTCATTAAGGTTCGGGTTATCCTCGCCAGTTCGCTTTTTAGTTGCATCTCCTGCTGACCCAATTGTCCAAACTACAATTTGACCGAAAATCAAAATTTGAATTTACTTTATCGTTTATATGTGTATTCGAATGTAAGGTCATATGCACTTGATGTCCATCTACCTAATTTTTAATCTTATCGTTGCTAATACCGTGGTAATTATTTCTTGGCGGCACATATGTAAAGGAATGGGATTTAAATAGGTGCGCTCCTCGTATTTCACAAAATTCTATTGTTTTACATAGCACAGCTGACACCTGATACTGGGTTAATGTAGAAATGCTTAAGTGAATGAAGACTTGTTGACATCCCGGAATATTTGGACGTGAATTTAGAAATTTTCTCTAGTTAACGATGGGAAAAATGCTTGTGCGTTAGCGTAATTGTTAATTATGATGACTATAGAATAACCTCTTTGATGGTTTTTACTCCTTCAAACATTGATACCTAGTTGTTTATTGTTTATGCTGACATCAGACATTTGAATAGCTGATGTACTGGGATTTCCGTTGCGTTTAGAAGTGAACTCTCTCACTCTAAGCATGTCAAAGAATACTAAAATAAAGTTCTTAAAAGTGTAGATTCGTACTCATTTAAACACACGTTTTGGAGAGTCTTAATACGTTTTCGTAATGATGAGTGTGATCGGTAACCTGCTATTTTTGCTGCAATTTTGCCTGTGGATGGCATTTAACATTTTTGAAATAACAAAATTATTAGTTGTGTCCTGGGTATTTTGTGTCTTGTGATAAAAGGAAATCCCGCTATTACATGTCTTACTTTTTTCGGCAAACAACTTTTTCATTGAAAGGTATGCTATATATTTGGTAACTTTTTCAACTGGTATTGGCCAAGTAATGTCTAACAAGAAGTGTTTTTAAAATGACTTAAAAGTGAATATTGTTGTTTCGTACATTTTTCCTGAACTGTCGCATATAGAAGTGGCCAGCAGTCTATCCGACTCTATATCTTTAGTAGCCAAACATGGTTCGGTAAATCTGTAGGCATTTTCCATGCGCCTGGAGCTACCTGCCGGACCACTGACAACGAGAAATTGCATAGGCAATAGAATTATTTTTGCCTAGATTATCTTCAGCTTTTATACAAATAGTAAACTTAAGCGTTTTAAATACCAGTTTCCGTACAACTAACATCACCGCAGGTGAACTGGACGCGTTCTTATTCGCCAAATACACAACTGTCTAGTTTTCAGTGTTAAAAATCTTACTTTTGAAGTTAGACCCACACGGAACAATGGAAACACTGTAGTACCAATTTCCCCTGAAGTAAATTCCGAAACCAACCCCCCCCCCCCGAACTACATTTGTATCACTTAAAATGTCTAAATCATAGTTTGTTGACCATGAAGCCAGCCTAAACTCAGCTTTCATTGATGAAGTGAATCGTTTTTGTGATGTTTCTTTTTTACGCTTATCATGGGAATCTATGAGCCTTCTACAGAAAGCTCTACTTGATGAAATAACTCTGCATGTAAATTTTAATTATCCTAACTATAATTGCCTTTTTGCAGTGGTAATTTCTCGCGACTGAGCGTGAGTTGAATCTTCTTTAGAGCTCATCGAGCTTATCTTTTGGTATTTTAGCTTCATTTCTAATGTATCAATTTCAATACCTAAGAAGTTTATTTTTGTTTTAGATAGCACAGGTTTTTCTTCTGCCGCTGGTATGCCTAGTTCCTAACAAATCCTTTGTTCGATACCTTCCTTGCCAAGAAAAAAAACAGTACTAAGTAATGGATTATATATCAGTCAGGTTGTCTTTCACTATGACCCAGTCAAAAGTGTGGCACATTTTTCAAACAAGGTGCAACTGATTGAAGCCAAGCACGGAAAGCATTTGTCAAAGAAAAATTGATTGTTTACCTAATAGATTTAAAATTAGTGGCTAATAACATTTAGTAGAATCAATGAAGTAGTTGACGGGGAGTTTTCTGGATAAATTAAATGATGAATCAATCATTTCTTTACCCTTTGGCACTAAGCCTAAGGGGGATACGGATAAAAATGGTATTGATTATGATTTAAACAGACCAGCTACAGGTCCTGCTTTTAATTCCCTTTTTAACCTTTTCAAACAAAATATTATAATTTTCCCTTGCGCATTTCAAGTTTCTTGCTTCTCCTGGGATATGAGAACCAGAATAATGCAACGAAAAAACTGTTTCAAAACCTAACAGTAATATATGGGTTTCTAAGTCATCCGGATAATCAATCAAATAAGAATCTATTTTTTTCAATATTGATGGGTGAACTACAGGTAACAAGCGAATATGTTGTGCATGAGTCTTTGGTTACGTTTGGTAAAGGAAAACTATTGACCAAACTTTACGACAAACGTGATGACTTTTCATTCAGAATTGTCAACTTTCCTTTCATCTGTGGCAACATCCCTTCGGCACCTGCGTATGGAGTGTTCATATCACAACTCATACGTTATGCCAGAGCTTGCCGAAACTACGCATACTCTTTGTATCGCGCTAGAACTCTAACAAATAGGCTTCTGGAACAGGGTTATGTTACTACAAGATTGAAGTCATCATTATAGAAGTTTTATGGTCGTCATCATGAACTCGTGGATCGGTATGGTGTATCCATCTGCACCATGAAAACTTATTTATTCCAAGGGTCATAGTTTTCCTTTCTTCATTTGTCTACCCCGGACTTGACTTTTTATGAGCAACTCGGCGGATGTTTCTAGAAAAGCAATGGACGCTTACCCTACCGGTGCACCTGGTCCATGCTCCCAGTTTTTAGTAGAGTCCGAGTTGCTCTTTTGCTTTCGTTACTTTGTATGTATGATTATAGTTACTTTATGTTCTTTGTTTTGTATGTCTGTTTTTCATGTCTGGTCTTTGTCCCTGGATTACATTCTTTTGATTACCGCTATAACCTTGGTTTCCTTGATTACTCTTGCAAAGGTAGACCGGATGCTGTCCATTGCATTCGAAACATGCGAGTTTAAAAAAAAGTTTTTGCCAGATTGGATACAACGCTTACCGTTGGAGTTGTACGAAATACATGATTTTGTGTATTCATGGTTAATTTCCTACGAAAAGACTGCCAAGAAAAAATTGCGAATATATTGTCACTTGTTTGTAATTTCTGTACTGAGGAATGAACGTTGTGATTATTAGTGTCTCTCCTTGAAGTAATATAGAAAGACAACAAATCTTGATTTATAATGCACCATTATGGCCGTGGTCACCTTGCTTGTCTTAGACGATGATTTGCATGCCGCGAATCGATCGTCATGTCACGGAGGTATTTCAGTAATTCTTTTGACATACCTGGTCTTTTCTCTAGCATTAAACTCATTTATATTATGAACGCGCTTGTCCATTAATAAATGTTGGTTATAGGACGGGAAAGGAAGGATTCGACTGGCATGTGTCCGTCCCTAACAGCAACTTCCCCGTTCTGCTGTAGAAAATTGGCTTACTCATTTGTAGATTTAATGAGAATGTTTAGATGACATATTTTTGTTCCGGACTTTTTTCATATTTTACATGGAATGAAGTAACCTATAGAGTCATATATGCTTTCTTGTTAGCTTGGTTTGTTTTGCAAAAAAACCTAAAACCTAATTGATTAAATGCTTGGAGTGGTTTTTCACCCAAGTCACTGGTTTCCTGACGAACTTTAGAGAAATCAATTACGAACTTACCTATTTCAGTTTCGGTAACGACAGAATTTTCAGATTCTGTCCCTACACGCTTACTCGATTTGTTTGTCCTCAAATTCTAGGCGTTCCTCCTCCTCCTTAATCCTTTCACCTTGGATGGCGACGTTTGTCCTTTAGGTGATTTCTCACTTCGAGCATTGCTATAGCAAGCACGAATTCGTCCGTATTTTAAACTAATGGTAAAAACAACTGGTAATTATAATGTTATAATGCCAATATAAATTCCGAAATTCAATTACCAAATTGCAAAATTATTTATTCAAGGCGTTAACAATAGAAAAAAGAAAAAAAAACATGCTTAATGAATCGAAGTGATTGATCAAATCTGGATTAATCAAAATTTTAAAACCTCCCAAAAACCCCCCCCCCCAAAAAAAAACAGTAGAGCACTTTTATAAGATTCTTGATGACTTGTATGATGCATAGGATAAGGTTCTATTGTATACTTATGAGAGCTGATTTTGTACAAAGGCAGTTTTCAATTAAGTACAAATGTGTTTATTTGGAAATCAAACAGAAATTTCAGCTGTCTACTAAGCCTAAATCCTACATGTATAATGGATAATAGACTGAATGATAGGAAGTCAGAATTATTGTCTGATACCCTGTTTTATCTGCTCAAATATGTACATACCTTTAGTATGTAGTTATTATTGGTATGCTTTCTCCTGAGTTGGCACAATACAACGCAATGTGTGTATTTCGTAATTAAAATTCGTTGGATCAAATATATTGTACGAGACAGTGAATTACACCAACCAAAATCAAAATGAGTTACACTAACCAAACTCAAAGCCAAATCTTTAAAACTTCAAGTAATAATCCATATCATCCAAGATAGGAAGTCAGAATTATTGTCTGATACACTGTTTTATCTGCTTAAATATGCATATTATCGCTATTTTGTTTAAAAATCCCTTTGATCTTGCTATACGATAATTTTCAATTTCACGCCAGTCGATTGAGAATGAAAATTATCGCTAGTTTCTATGTCCCCGCGTGACATACAAGCTAGAGCAACAGATAAAAAATCGCAGATGGAAATTTTGCAGCGCTTATAAAACTTACTTATTTACGTCAAGAAAACTGAAAATAAAAGAAAACTAATACCTTACAATTCGGCAAAACAGCGATAAACAGATTATTAAATATTTTTTCAACTCGCGGGAGTTTCTCATGCGCATCTCGCCTCGATGCAAAGCCGCTCGACGAGATAACCATGAGAAACTCCCTCTCGCTGAAAAATTTTTAAATAATCTTATATTACAACCAGATACTTCAATTACATAGGTGTTACAAGTTTAGAAAAAAACTTGCCCGAACAATGGTGTTGTATGTATTCTTCATATGTATTACGTTACTTAGTTGTTTTTGTTATGATGACATACATCCATCTTCTGAAATAATAATAAAGCAATTTAAAATAAAAAAAAGAATTTCAATCAATGTCGGACTATACTAGTGAGTCTACAATGTCTCAAAGTCGAATAAGCGAATGACAACATCATCTTAAAACAAAAAGAAAATCAACTGATGTCGGCAATAACTATCATTTCAGTAACAGATCTGTATTTCGATCTCGAGAATACCATACACACAACCTTCTCTTAAACTCTTCAATCAGTTAAATCATGAATGATAACTCTTTCATAATGCTAATTTTATGTTCGATATTCTTTAAGCATAAATTACAAAAAATTTACTTTAAGCATAAATAGTTTAAGAAGTCTATAAGTCCAATGACCAATGATAACTTCAGACCGATTGTATTGTCTGTAATTAATATGGATACGTGTCTAGGTTTCTTCCTTGGCTTTGTCATTGTGTTGAAAGACTCTAAAAAGTTACCGCAAAAGAGCCGTTCTACTTCGTCAAAAGAACACCTTGCAAAGATTGGCTTTCTTGCACACCTCGTTCAACGATCAGGTTTTCGAACATAGATAACTATTAGTCCCTGTTCAAACTTCTTGCACATGAACCTTACTTGAAGTACTTTAAGTATTCTCTTCATGCCATGGTGGTAAAATATATTACACAATTAACTACACTTAACATCGGTTAAAAAAATGGTCTGAGTCCCTTGTTACAACAAATTATGTCCCCATCGCATGTGAAATTAATCCCAATTCTTCCCATGCGATGTTGAAAATCACGGTACATCATAAGACATACAATAAGGCCACAACGCATGTCATGCCATAAACTATAGTGTTATAATTTCTATGTAAAGACCTATGAGCGAATCAATCTTAATACCAAGAAAAATACTACCCTTAACAATCTGACAACAATATCATAACTTTTTTCTCTTACGAATGAGCCTATTTAACGGTTTAGTTAGCATTTTGGGTGAGTATCAAGCTTTCGTGACCTAGTGATATCGAAAACCTTGAAGCAGTCATTTCTCGGTAATATAAAGATTCCTTTCGTTAAAATCCTAAAACAATGTTACAAATACGAGCAAATCAAACCAATTGTGATTTGTACTTTTAGTGTTCGGAAAGCTTCCAAATCTTTTTTGAAGTGTAGCTTGCACTATCTTTTATGAACAATTGTCATTCTGCTCTTTCATTCTGCGCTGGGATGGACCACGTCCGAGATTTTTAGCTTCATATGACCCAAGTCTGAGATTTCGTAATGATG
Source organism: Perna viridis (assembly GCA_037379345.1). Classification (NCBI taxonomy): domain Eukaryota; kingdom Metazoa; phylum Mollusca; class Bivalvia; order Mytilida; family Mytilidae; genus Perna; species Perna viridis. Next base: position 36,109,047 of record CM074522.1, on the reverse strand, counting down.
CTTTTCATCTTGATTAGGAATTTGTCGCTGCATACCATCTTCGGTGACAAGTATAAGGAGACTCATGTCCATCTTGAACTCGGCATCTCTGAAGGCACATATATTACTTTCCACGTCAATCATTTCCTAATTATAAATGTTTATCGATCCTTAGCAGCTTTCAGTTGCAAATTACCCGATAATATTGAAATGTTTTTTCGGTTCTTCTCACTCCCATTGTAGATAGACTATAAATTGTGTCAAATTTTAATCATAATTCGCAATTCAAATATGTATCAAGCCTCATATGTTGAGGGTTCGACTACCGCGTTGTGCTCCATCTGTTTATTGCCAAACAATGTATTGTTCGGATTGTCGTTGTAAATGTAAAAAATGAAACATAAATAAAAGAAATTAACAATAATAAACAGCAATAAGACCATGTTACGTAGTGTAGAGGTACTCATCATCAGTTTGATAAACTTATTTAAATAAACAAAGATTGCTTGTTTGTTGTGGAATTCAGTATTTGTTTCGTTTGTTTTTTTTATTTTGTTCTGTTTATTATTTTTTTTATTAATGAAAATTAGTGTATATTGACATCAGTTAAAATCACATAGCCAAGCTTCCCCATTTTTTTCTGCTTCCTTTATGATGTAGGAATATTAGGCCCACAATTTCGCATGTATATACCAAATGTTTCTTTGTAAAAATCATAAGTATGAAAGACATAGTTTCTTCGCGGGAAATTCTGACTTATTTATATATTCTTGTTCCTTTTCTTACAGATGACATGAAATAATTTGAAATTGTTTGTCAAATTATAGAATTTAAAAAAGAAATAGAATTCAAAGTTCCAAAAAACGTCAAAAATAATAAAGACAAACTTATATTGATCACATATAAATATAACCAATATTATTTCATAAAGCTCTATATAACAGCTTTTCTATTGGCCAGAAGCAGTAAACGTGATATTCAATTTTCTAACATATTGTTTAGCAGAAAGATGTTTTTGTGGGTTAAAATATCATATTGCACTCTCGAGGTAAATTTATGAATAAAAATGCCCCTTGCAGGTCCGGGTGTCAAATGAATAGGCCTGCAGCAGCGCTAAGCTTGTCGTAAAAAGGCGACTAAATAGTGCTCAGAAACGTAGCCGGGGGCTAGGCGCTATGCCCACAGAGCAACTGGGATGTGTGCCCCAGTTGGTGGAAAGGGGTACCTCTGGTTACATGCTGGGGTTGTCAGGCTATAATATGGAAAACCTGACCGCAAACCGTAGTGGTGCACCGTGTTGGGAAAGATGCCACGTTCCTCGCACGTTAAAGAACCTTGCTGTGGTATTCGATAGGAGTAGCAACCCTTGTGCTCCGCCACAGGAGGCTAAATCGCCCGACCTTACCCATCGCCCCTTTTTTCTAGTGGCAATCAAAATTTGTCGACCCTATTATCCTTGTGTCCCATCTTTTTTTTTTCGTTTCATCATCATTTCATGTTCATCGTCTGAATATATTTGAAATATTGCTTCTCGGACGTTAAACCCCAACAAACAAACAAACGAAAATGAATAAAAGTACGTGGCACGAGCCATCGCCGTCAATGAAATGTAATGCCAATCAAATCGTTTCTAATAAATGAATCGAGCCAATAAAAAATTGCATTGGAAGCTAATAGAAACTTGTTGTTTGTAAAGTTTTTGCGCCCAGCGTAGACAGTAACTCCGACAGTGCTGGAGCTAATAACAGATGATTTGCCAATGTAAGTAGTTCAGAAATCCCTGAAATTATTAAGAAGAAGATGTTGAAAACACACTAGACGAAAATCTTTACAAACAGCAGAGTACATTCGGTTTGACATCAAATAATACAGTCGAGTTTACTCTGCTGTTTCTAAAGACGTTAAAAGACAATGCGTTGGGGGAACTGACCACCCTCTAGTAGACAAACCAGATTTAGTTAACATTTATCCTGACTTAAAACATTATACATCGTTGTTTTTAAAAAAAAAAAAAAAAAAGAAGATAGTATACCTAGATACAAATATATTGTTCTTGGTAGAGATTCCTCATACTTTGTAAGAAATAATTCCAAATCATCTTCCAAATATACAGAGGAAGATGTTTACAACATACACAATATTGAATACTTTCAAATTCAACTAAATTAATTATAACCAGAAAATAAATCACTTCTGACAGAGTAATCAAGGGAACCGAGGTTATAGCGGTAATCAAAAGAATGTAATCCAGGGACAAAGACCTGACATGGAAAACAGACATTCACAACAAAGAACATAAAGTAACTAACATTATACATACAAAGTAACAAAAGCAAATGAGCAACTCGGACTCCATTAGAAACTTGGAGGATGGACCAGGTGCAACAGCAGGGTAAGCGTCCGCTCCTTTTCTAGAAACACTCGCCGAGTTGTTCATACAAAGTCAAGTCCGGGGTAGACAAACGACGAAAGGGAAACTATGACCCGTTGAATAATTCAGTTTTCAGTTTTCATGGCGCAGATGGATACATCATAACGATCCACGAGTTCATGATGCCGACCATAAAACAACTGTAGATCAATGCACAGTGTATCAGTTTGATACAAAATATGCTAATCTAGGAAATTTAAGCCATTAATTTTGAAGGAAATTACAACTTAGCCTTAGTAGATTAAAAAAAAACAAAAACCGATCCTTGTCAGATACAGATAATGTTTACGTTATAAATATTAGCAAGCTAGATCAAATCGAAATGACAACAATTTAAAAATAAAAAAATAAGTAATAGCAAACCTGTTCATAAAAGATCACTCTCAAATTCTAACAGTTTATAAATGTATGTTAACATTGCATTTCACCAGCTAAAATGAACTTCTAACAGTTTATAAATGTATGTTAACATTGCATTTCACCAGCTAAAATGAACTTCTATGTCAATATTTGTTAAAATCCAGAGCAATTCATGTTCTGTTAAGATTATTGATGACAGATACATGTCATGACATTAGCTTACCATGTCAATGTCAGATACTGAGGCTTTCTTCCTTTTCTTTAGTACTATATGCCTCCATTTTGTTAAAAAAAATATCTCTTTTTCGTCATTATATAAATGAGTATGTATTGTGTACTCAAGAAACTATAATATTTGTATTTCATTGCTGCTTTCATTTGATAAATATAAGATCTGTTTTCTATCCTTGTTAGTGAAGATATATCTGTTTTGTTTCTTTCAGGTCGTAAGTAGCAAGAGAAAGTAAGATAAGTACATGTATTTATTTCATCCGACTGTTAGGTATATACAATATACTACTAAGAATAAGTTTGTTACAGCAGGCTATTATGATAGAGGCTAATGAAAAAAGGAAGAGGACAAAGACCAAATTGTATAAGGCATTTTATTTTAAAAGTTATAAATTATTTGTTGACACTTTGAGCCAGTAATCTCCTGATTAATTGAAAAATTGGAATGACAAATGTTATAAATATGAAATTTATATCAGACATTCTTTGTTGATCAAATATGAACATATCAAATACTAATCAACAAACACCTAAATAATTATTACGTAAATAGTAATCTATCCTTTGCTATTTTGTTTTCTTTCACTACTGTTAAGGTTTCCTTGAAAACTATACATATTATATCGTTTGTATTTTTTACAACAAAAATGTTTGGAAATTCTGGGGGTATATGTTAATAAACAGTAAGGCAAGTAGATGTATATACTAATTCATACCGAGTAAGTTTAAAATGGAATTTAATGATTGGGGTATATGATAATCATCTGATAGAAATTGCGAAACAGCTTGACAAATTAGATAGAAGACACATAATATATCGGACTGGAGGTAATGTTACCGTTAAACAATAACTTCTGTTCAATTATAAAATAGAAAAAATTGAGAAAAAAAAATTAAAAAAAAAAAAAAAAAACGATAATAAACATTTTATATGATTAATTTTGTACTTAACTTAAAATACACCTAATATTTTGTTGTATTTAATTAAAAAGAGTTTTATTCAAGTTCAAAATATTTATTTGTAATGATTTATACTTTTGACGGAAATATGTAGGTATATTTATTCTTAGGGGACCAATGTTCGAGGTATAGGGGAAAGATATAATATCGTGAATTAGGAACTCTATCAAACAAATGAATGGAAAATTTCCTTTTCGTGGTTAACTAAATCCATGAAAACCATGAAAATATGTTCCCCACGAACAATAGTATTTCACAGTATGCACTATCTATAACAACAAATATATTTTGTTTGGTTAAGTTGATAAGCATGACAAAAATATATACATAAAGTAATGTTTATTATGTATGTAAACTAAACATGCTTAGGACTTGTTTTAGTTTAAAATCAATAATTGTTGTTATCATTTTAATTCGTATACTTTATGTTTATTTGTTCATATTTGTCATTTCTGTTTTGATTTGTTTATAAATCAGAAATCTAAATGGTAGATTATTAAGGCAATTTAGTTAATTACTTTGTTATTACCATTGAGACTAGAGGCTGGTTTTTTAGTGAAAGATTAAATTTGCTAATGACAAATAAATGATATGACACGTTTAAATGGTGATCGAACTAATGTAAAACAAGTTCGTGATTTTGTAGAAACAAGGTATTATACGTTAGATAGAGTTTTGTTCATTTATCATTTTTTCAGTTTTCCTATAAATTCTGATTTTTATTTCAGTTTGTGTCAACAATGTGAGAAGTAAGTATGAAACAATACTATAATAGAAACATCACAGTCAGGACGAACATGTGTTATTACTTTTACAACTCATACAGGTTTCATATAAAGGATTAAATTAGTGAAGACATTGTTTTTAACACTAGAAGTGTAACGTTGTTTTATTCCATTAGTTTTACGTTTTGATGAAGTAAACGTAGTTAGAGACTTTAAAGAACAGTTTTCATGTTACATTATACTTTAATTTTGAGATATAATATCATCATTTTACGAATACTTTGAAAAAGAGGTACGGGTTATCACTGCCCCCGTGGTAAAATATTTACGTTGGATAATATACTTCAGTTTTATATATCATGAGCATTATATTTTATAATCCATTTAATTTTCAATTGTTTGAAAATGCAAGTTGTTGCAATATGATATATAATATATTGTGGTCACATTTTTGAATATTATTGTAGTATATCTTGCTGCTGGTTAGGTTTAATAGTATAAACACTGTAGCGATGTTGCTAGTTTTAAGAGTAATTTAGTAAATCAATATTCTAACGGAAATTAAAAGACTATGTATTTAAAAATATATACGTATTAAAACAGATGATTTACAGATGCCATATATTAACCTTTCTTAGACTGTAAGTTGTGATAAAATTTATAGCTATATCTGTGTATTTAATGTTTAATATTTCTTTTTTCCCAGAACTTATATGGAGCATATTGGAGAAGTCTGAATACTGAAGAGAGAGAGAAAATAAACAAATACACCGATAAACGACAAAACTTAACTTGTTAATTTAAGCTTTGCTTTAAATTTGTGTGTTTTGTAGATCCGAATTGATGTTTTAATGTTTTATGTGATTTATTTTTAGAGTATCATGTAATTGCACACATTAAATCGTGTTAGATAATTTAAGAAACTCAAACATAACATTCATATAAGAAAAAATCACTAAAATGTGAATAAGTTATTTCTTTCCAATCTTAACATATATCCATTGAAGGAGGTAGTGGTAGATCGTTGTTTGTTTTCAATCAAGAACAAGCAACCGTTGATTTAGTTTTTAAGACTTTGTAAACCTGGAAATTGTTGAATGTAATATAAGGATTTTTAGTCGAAATTTTCGTGCATGTGTAACTCATTTTGTTTATTAAATTGAATTGAATTGAATTTTATTATACTGTATATTTTAATAGTTTCAACAAATCATTGTATCGTTAACCTTTATAGCCAAGATATTTTGATTTAATTAAATAAGATTCAACAAAAGGACATTTTTTCAAAAAAATCCTATAAATAAGAAAAATATAAGAAGATCTGGAAAAAAGATTGTACTTTATCCTTAGTGCATGATTTAATGTGCAATTTGAAAACTAATATAAAGATATATAAAAGCCCATCATGAATTTTGTTATTGTCGGTATGTCATACAGACTCACTACAGCTCAGAACTCATGTCATTTGGTAACAATAACAAATTTTGTCTGTTTAGGTACTTGTGTAATAAACCTACGGCAATCAAAATTCTTGCAGGCGAGGTTGTTTAGGTACTTGTGTAATAAACCTACGGCAATCAAAATTCTTGCGGGCGAGGTTTTTTTCTTTAAATTATGCACAGTCCGTTGAACACTACACGCGGATTTAAATGATGTTATATTTTTTCTGCTTGAAACGACAGATGTATATTGTGATTATTATTCCCGTTGATTTGTCCATTTGAAGCTCCTTCCGTACCAAGTTGTAAACCCGAACTCTCAAACATGTTTCATAAATTATCATATATGTGTAACTACTTAGATTATTCAATGATTGGTGAGATATGTCTACTGGCTTATACTCCATAAAAGTCATGTTACTATACAATGGTTGCTTTATACAGGACCATCAAAAATTGAGGTCGTATATAATTGCTCTTCTTTGTCTCCTACGTAGTCGTCTTTAAACACTTTATTTTCGTACAAAATCTTTTTGTTTGAACTTAAAAAATATAAGAAAGGTCTAAATAACAAATGGACAGCTGATATTGATATTGTGACGCCTATTGTTTTGAGATAAAACAAGCATTAGGTCTTGGGGAAAAGATCTGAATCGTTTATTTTGCCAGACTTTTTCATAAAACAGTGAAAATAAGGTTTGCAAAACATGATTAGACTTGAATAACATCACTGGTTCTAAACGATTAACATTGTAAACGTAACTGTATGATACACGTTGCTCAAGTTAATTTTGCAAACATCGGGGAAGTTGAATTTCATTATTCAAAACCAGTAACTAGTTCTGATGATGGTTATTTTCTAAAAAAGAAATACATGTATGCAATACCTAGGCATAGGTGTGAAATACAAAACAATTCAACATTAATTGCATACTTCTGTAATTGCGCCAATATAAGATGCAAACGTGTCCGTGAAATGAGATATATAATTTCATTATAAGTCCATTTGTAAATGTCTGAAATTCCCTAGAAAGAAGGGACAATGCAGGTGATATAACCAAGTCCTGCAAACGCCGACAAAAACAAAAGTACAATAATAATAATAATAATAATAATAATAACACATAGAAAAACGAATAACCCTTTCCCAAATAAACCCCAAGATGTACTCTTGCTTCCTGTGAGATATACTTGACGGTTGCAAAAGTCCGTTGAAAAGGAAATATCATTAATAATCCTTGTTAAGTTTATAATGTCAGTGATACCTATTTAACGTCGTAGCTGAAATGTTACTGCACTGGAAGATAATTTGACTAACAGCTTCGTTGTGACTATCGTTGAGTTTAGGTAATTTTTTTTCCGTTGACATTCTTGCGATATAGGGATAATATACAGATAATCACAAAATATTGGATCATTCAGTAATAAAACATCATGTACAGACAGTGGACATTAGCCAACATGCATTTTATTTGTTTTATAAGTTTTGCATAATAGAGTTGTAGAAACATAGCAAGTCAAGGTTTCCATTTTTTCAATCAGTGTATAAACTGTCTAGAAAAAGGTCCATTAAACTGGAACCAAACAAATCGATATACGATATAAGTAACATTTCTACATTTTGAAATCATGGGTGTAATTGCTCATTTTCAACATATAAGATCTTCTGCCCTGTACTTCATATATTAATGAATACAAGTCTGCAAAATATCATATTAATATGATGAAACACTCCGAAAATAGTTTGTTTTTAACATTTGCAGAGAAAAAAGTGAAATCTTAAGTAAATGGAATCTCTGTGACTGATGTTACATACGTCAAGTAAATTGAATATTAATTATTTACTGCCATTGCAGATATTACTGACCATTTCATTGACAATTTCTATTGTCTACTTTCTCAATATTGTACTAAAAGTTTAAAACTTAATTATAAACAAAACAAGGATGTGAAAAATGTAAGGTGTCTAAGAATTACAGACCTGAATACATAAAGGACTACTGCATTATTTCTTCTGTGGGTTTTTGTGCACCATAGATCACCTCTACTATTTACGCTGTATAAAGTCTTCATGGATTGGTACCCAATTAACCAGTTTACTTTGCTTTCCTGATTCAACCCTTTTCTTTTAACGTCTGGATAAAGATATAGTCAAACATTCACACTTCCAATTTCTTCGTATTCCAGTGTTTAATATCATACGGCAAAAATCGAAACCAAGAATAAGTTCTCATTAACATCTTCTACAAAAGATAAACCAATTTTTGTTTCCACCTTTGTTTATAGGTTAAATTGCAAGCTTCACTGCCATTTTTCTTGTGCAAAATGTCCTGTGCTACCCATTATTGGTATTCCTTTATTTTCAGACTAATTTTTTGGTCGAATATTTCCTATATATCTTTCAGTTAAAATCTTCTTCGTGTGGTTGTTTCATTTACCATCATTTATACGATTGACGATTGGATTATCATCACAAATGATCACAACAATGTGGGACCACAACAACGTAAACAATTGTTTCGCCGTCACGTTGTTCACGGTCATTACGAACAGTCTGTTTTTCGCGCAGTTCTGAAAGTGTAATCAAGAGGCACGATTTGAGCTGTAACCAAAAGAAGATATTCCAAGGATAAGAAAAGACAGGGAAAACAGACGCAAAATGAAAGATTTTATAGAGTGCCAAACAACCCGCATTATTTATACTTTATAGTTTCCGATATATTTTAACATAAATGGGCAGCATAAAATTGCCATCGATCAAAATCGGTAAAACCAGTAATCAAAACAGTACAGAAGATACATATATGAACAAATAGAGAAAACTTGCAACAATAATTATGTATATATTAGTAACGAGTTTCAAAATGAATTAAAATGTGTGTGGAATGTGCGTAAAATTCAAAATGAAATAATAATACTAATATACATATATAATAAAATAGAGATATCGGAAATATTTTTAAGGCAGCATATGCGACGTATTTTCTTATAATCCCGGACAAAAAGCCTGTCTCTTAGGTAACGGTGGTGTCTTATAAATTCGGAATAGTCGCTACTATCTCGACATACCTTAACATCAGGGAAATGTATACACCATACGCAGAACAGCTGGTATATATTACTGCACAATAAAGGAAAGTTTATAGTTTTAAAATTAAAATCGTCTCATTTGTCATACATTTTTATACTAAGAAGACTACTGTCTTTAAATTCGGGGTGAAGGTCTTGATAAGACGCGAATGATATTGTGTCAGTAGTCTATCGTTGAAAGAAATATCGATATGTGAAATTAAAGGATCAAGCCACTTTACCTTTTATTTTATTTTCACGATATTTTGAAGGAAATCCAATTCATAAAAATGGTAACAGATCAGCTAGGAGAGAGGCATAGTAAGGCCAATGCAGATACTTTATTAAAAATTTGTTTCGTCAAAAGTGATATGTTCTTACATACTGAGAACTTATTGCTCGGTGAAATATGTTTGTTTCTTTTATTGTCTTGTATTGGTAATATATGTAGAATTGTAGCCTAAAACATAAACTATGTGAGTATAACAATCCTTGTTTCTGCGTTGTAGATGATTTCCTTCAGACAGGGTTTCAATTTATCTTTAAATAAGGCTGTACATGAAGTTAAAAGTCGAAAAGTTAAAAAGATATATTTTTTGCAAAGGAGGAAGATTTAAGATTATATTAAAGTTTTTTGAGTTTTTCAGAATCCACATATGGTTAATACTAGTACCAGATTAATCAGTTTCACGGAAGTTTGACTGCCCTACCTTTACTGTGGACAAAAGTTAGGTGAGGTACGCGTCAGCACTTTTGTTGAACAAGTGGATGATCCTTCTATGTACCTTTGCTTAAGTCGAATTTTACGTAGTCCTAAGAGAACATTCGATGAGACCATTAAAGACTTGTGGTTAGTTAAGATTACATCGTTGCTGAACGCATTGCGTTTGTCTTTAGAATTACTCGAATATAAGTTATTCCTACCACTGGCATAAAGCATTCATAGTATTGCGTTTGACATATAAACACGATGTTGTTATTACCTTTGATCACAGGAACAACAACATATGTCTCATGAGAGAGTAATCAAGGGAACCAAGGTTATAGCGGTAATCAAAAGAATGCAATCCAGGGACAACGACCAGACATGGAAAACAGAGATACACAACAAAGACCATAAAGTAACTAAAATCATACATACAAAATAACAAAAGCAAATGAGGAACTTGGACTCCACTAAAAACTGGGAGCATGGACCAGGTGCACTGGTAGGGTAAGCGTCCACTGCTTTTCTAGAAACACCCGCCGAGTTACTCATTAATGGACAAGTCCGGGGCAGACGAAAGAGGAAAGGAAAACTATGACACGTTGAACAAATCAGTTTTCATGGCGCAGATGAATACACCGTAACGATCCACGAGTTCATGATGAAGAGAGGGGAAATATTTCGAGTAGTGATTTAGGTCGATCATGCATGCAGCGTTTGTGGTTTGAAATGCGACGTTGTACCAAAGACCTAACTGTCTTTTAACTAATCTGACAGTGATAGAAGTTCTGGTTTCAGTTTCCTCTCTCCCTCTTTATCCTCACTTTTCAATCGCGTCCAGCATGATTTTAAAATGAAGGTTCCAGATATCATTTTTCGAAGCTTCTCATGTTGAGACCTCCAGTGATTGCATAGCTAGAGGGGTTGTAAACAGAGACGATTAGGAAGATTTCTGATCTTTCACTGATATTAATAATTATGTTTTTCGAAGAAAATATTCACAACAAATACATTTTGCAGCGTTTGTGTAACATTGAATAAAAGATAAAAAAAAATAACTGACGAGAAAAAAAAAAATGATGTACCGCAATCAAATATTACATAATGCAAAATTAATAACAAAGTGTAACTTTATTTTACTTTCATGTAACATTTTGATTCTCGTTTTAGTTATGAGGAAGAGGTATTTTACGTGATTATTTCAATAATTTGAATAAATTTCTACTGAGACACTTTCTAGTAATTCACACCACCGAAAACTGTAATATATTTGTTCTTACTGAATACGCCTGATACATTCTATCACATTCAGTTGAGTTCAAACTAAAACATATCTGCAAATACCAATGCAATTATACAGCTTATCGTTTATTGTATCGATATCGCATCTCGATTTTTCGCCTTGAAAATTCTTTACTCAAGCAATATTACAGATGATCGACGCGACAAGCAAAACAAAAGCATGGACATATTTATCAAGCCATATTCAGTATTGTGAAACGAGAACTCGATTGTCTTAAAGACTTTACTGTATCATAAATCACTCAGCTGTACATTGATGCATTTCCTCATAATCTTAATCTTAATATCAATGCCTTGTATTTTTTGTATTGTTTAAACTTTCGTTTCCGTATTCTTAGCATTTTTATAACAGTTTCATTGAATTATTGTTTTTCTTTCTCATAAAACTGTAATACGTCATTGAACAGTCGCATTGGGACTTTATCAGCTGTATAGACCCTTGGCCAATACTACAGCCTCGAACCTAATACAGACTCTTAATTTGAGAATAGTCATTTAATAACACAATGTAAAACTACGATTACATATATTTAAACCACATTTCCTCGTATAAATCAGCAATAAGCGTCAATTAAAAAGGGGCTTACTGGTATTTAATATAAGTTGAGAACCCTAAGGAGACACTGTTTTGGCTATTTAAAACCAGAGCAACACATTATTGTATCTATGTGAAGAAAGTTCGATTTAATACAAATAAGTAAGGATTCAAATTAAAACATTATGATGAAAAGAAGACAAAAAACACATGTTTACTGATCCAATACCACTTATTAAGAACTATAATAAACAAGACTATGCTTATGTCAAATAGGTGGTTGACATTCTAACACATATCTAAGTTTGATTAAACGTAAAAGTGTGAGACACAGTAATTTATATTTTGTTTTAAATATAACCAGATTAATCTTTTTTTCCTGGAAATGTTCAAAGTTTTTGACCGCTTGTTCTTTTGGAAAATAAAATTAGAAAAAAAATGTTAAAGACTTTAAAAATATACACTTATAAAGAAAAGGTATGATGAATGTGTCAAACAAACCCAGCGGTATGAAAATATCAGCCAAGGCCACTCATAGGTCTTCAATCAACGACCAAGAAATCCCAACACCACAGGGTAGGCTGCAGCTGGCTCCAATACATCATTTTTCACATGAACAACAAAAGAGATGCTCTTATATACTCAAGTAACAAAATAAACCTAAGATGACACCAAACAAGACATATAGAGGCAAGAAATTCCTGACTTGGGACAAGCGCAAAAAATACTTTGGCCTAATCACAACCCTCCCCTTAAAAATATGACCACTGTGAAAAAAAAACCTTGTTACAATGAACATTAAGAAACTAAATACATATTACACAAATGTACAATCTAAGGACTACAAGCAGTTAACTGACATGTCAGCTTCAGACCAGTTTAAACCTACAAAAAATGTCCCCATCGAATGTAAAACCCTTATTCTTCCAATGTAGGGTTGAGAACCACGGTACATCATATTTCCAACAATAAGAGCACAATCTATGTCATGCCAAAAATTGCTTTTTAATATAGTTTTTTTTTCAATTCCTGGGTAAAGACCGTGTGAGCGAAAAAAAAATGCTATCTTAGAAGATTTGACTACAATATCATAACTATATCCTGCGCGAATGAGCACATTCAACGGTTAAGTAAATTTAATGGTTGAGCATCGAACATACCGAGCTTTGAATACAATCTTACCGTAAAACAAAGGGTTAGAGATACCAGCACGTATCAATCCATTATAAGTACATATGTACTTGAGGGGAAAAACATGTAAATGTATTAATTAAATGTTAAAAATCAACAATTAAAAAAAAAAAAAAAACAGTCGGGATACTACAGACATTGTGAAGTCAGCCTCATATTTGGACCTACACTTAGAGATCGATGGTAAATGAAAACTTTTGACAAAACTACAGCAAACACGATGATTATTCACTCCGTATTGTTCACTTTCCTTTCATCTGAGGTAAAATCCCTTCAGCACCCGCCTATGGAGTTTTCATATCACAATTCATACGTTAAGCCAGAGCTGTCCGTAACTAACTCTTTGTATTGCGCTAGACTTATCACAATAAGGCTTCTAGAATAGGGCTATTTTGCTACAAGTTTAAAGTCATCACTACAGAGGTTTCATGGTCGTCATCATGAACTCGTAGATCGTGTCATATATTTCCTTTCCTATTTCGTTTACCCTAGTCTTGACTTTTTATGAGCAACTCGGCGGGTGTTTCTACTAAATCACATGACGCCTGTCCTATCGATGCACCTGGTCCATGCTCTCAGTTTTTAGTAGAGTCCGAGTTGCTTATTTACTTTTGGTACTTTCTGTGTATTATTTTGGTCATTTCATCTTCTTTTGTGTGTGTGTGTCTGATTTCCATGTTTGGACTTTGTCCCCGGATTACGTTCTTTTGATATCCGCTGGAATTTTTATTTTTCTTGACTACTCTTTTCCGAGCTTTTGATATTAAAAAGCTTGCTAAAGTGATTTCCTGGTTATATATAGATTCCTTACGTTAAATTTCGAAATATTGTTACAGATACGATCAAATCGAACCCATTGTGTTATGTAAACACTATATAATGCATGGTGACAAGGGACGACACCATCATAAAACGGATAGTTGACTAAAGAGAATTAAAAATCATCACTTTTGGTATTTGATTTACTATTATCTATAATAATACTAAGATCAAGAAAAGATCTTTTTTTTTTAATATCCGCTTTATTCAATGACAGTTAAACAGGATACAAGTTCTTTGGTATAAACATTGCAGCCATCGTTGTTTAGAGCCAAAAATCGTCCAAATATCTACAGGTGTTATTACATTTTCTACCGAATAATATTTGGAAGAGTCTTTATTTATTCTAGCCATAAACTATGATTCGTAACAGAACAGAACAGAACAAGGTATGCAATAAGTGTTGCATAATTAGTGTCCTGCCGATATAAACGGTTTCGTAAAAGCATATAAAATGTTGTTTAACAGTAATCAAAACATCAAAACTACCACTGTCTTTATCGATAGAGGATGTCTTTATATCGGTTAAACAAATAACCAAGAAAACAAAAGAAATATTCGTTTTACACACTTCACTACAAGAATATAAATTTCTTGACACTTTAGAGACACGAATTATTAAATGGATAGACTTGAATATTATTCATTTTATTAGTTTATTTTTTATTCATATTCAATCAACCGTTTACAAATCCTTGCTCTTTACAGTCAGTGTAAGTTGACACAGTGTGTTCATTAGGACATCAAAAACAGGCAAATGCTTTCCTTCCGATCACGTGATTATTTTCACAATCAAACTTCTCATGTCCATTTACAATACCAATGTACCTACAATTCAAAAAAAAATATACGCAAAATTGTCGTCTTAATTAGGATTTGTATTTACACTGTCTTAGCACAGGTTCTGTCTACTACTGTAACAGTAATATGATCTTAGACTTTGCTCATGAAAGGCGAACATATTTATATTCAATTAACAGTTAAATCTTTTGATAATATACGGCAAAGTTGTTGTAATGCTACTGTTTTAACCTAATCCCTCGACCAACGGCAAAATACTAAATTTCCTTTAACACACAATGCGCATCGGTCAACAATAATTTTCTTACAGCCTACGTCATTTCCAAAATACGTCACTTCTGTCAGAACAATTTTGAGCCACTTATCTGTCAGAGTATCTACGTATATAGGATGTGGCCAACGCTCCGTCGAACAAACTTTGAAGATAGATACATTGTAGTAAAAACAGGAAGAAAAGAAAATTATACATTTCAACATATGAGTATGAGCGGCATGCTTGTATTTTTGTATATAACAACCACTGATCGATACCACTGTTGGTGGAACAATTGTATTTACCAGCAACAGAAATAGACTTGTCTGACCTGATTGATATCATAGATTATTAATCGAAATTGTGTATTTTAGGATTTTTGATAAACCTTAAAACTCTGATGCTCCATTTATTGTATTGTATTTGGCAGAGCTGTTAGATTTGACTACATTTTTCTATATTTATTGTTTAAAATAAATTCTGTATACATTCGTTTTATTTAGGTATTCCGATGTATTTATTTTAACTGCTGCATGTGATGGTTTACTCTTTAACATACTTGTAAAGCAAACCAAAATTTGAAAAAAAAAGTAAATAAGTTGTATTCTTGTATTATTCTACCTCGTAGTGAATATTATAAACGTAATTGATATAAACAGATTTTTGTAAACTAACTTGCAAAAATTGAGATAGTCACAACGTCCCTGTGTCCAACCATATTTTGGCCTGGGCAAAGAACCGTCAGAACAAGTTCTAGAATTTGTCATTTGTCTCTTGTTTCTGTTGATAGGAGGAAGATTCCCTGAAAAAAAATCAAGTATATTGTTCGGGAAAACGTGAAAACAATTGGTTTTGCACCACGAAGTGGGGAAAAACAGAAAAGACAGTACATTTTTTAAACCTGGAAGGAAATTAAAAAAAAAACAATTAAAATATGTAATGATTAATTAACCATTAAAAAACTCAGAATTTCATTTTGGACTATTTTATGACATACTTTTCTAAAAGATAATCATCAAAATGATTTAAACGTCATCGTAACTACCGTGTTCAGTAAGTAAGCTATTTCAGGTACATAACTTAGCAATCAACTGTAATAAACTCGACTTAAACAGAACTAAAGAGTAAAGTGAAAGAAGAAATCTATATCTCACCTGTAATGAACTGGGCGTCGTTTGGCAAGAGTACTATAGGGTACAGTGGACTGACTAATAAAATCTCTCAGGTGACTGCTTAAGAAGACAAGATCAATAATCTCTGTTCCATTAATGATGAAATTATAAAGCTTCTTTGTTACTTGGTTCTCATTCATGCTGTTAATTCCTTTATTCTAAAAAAAAAAAAAAAAATTTATGTTCAAGTATATGTTTCGGAAATATTTGATTTGTCTTAAAAACTGGTTTGTTCTCTTTGTAATAAAGTGTCAGATAATAATGAACGGAGAATATTCTTCGCAGAAAAGCTTTTACACCAGAAATATCGATATCACAAACTTATTTACTAATTTGTTTTACCCGTTACAATCGTTTGATACAAAAATATAATAAAACATGCAGCTTTTTAGTTAAAAAATGGTTTTGTGTCACCCAGTTCATTATCAACACAATCTATAAAACACATTCTTTCCAAAAACATCCGAGAAATTTATCAAGTTTCCTTAATGCCTTTAATGAATTTATTCGTAAAGGATGCTATTATAAAGTCATTGTCCATTCTTGGAACATTGGTTTCAAATATATAGTTCTTGGTATAGGTTCCCTATACTTTGTAAGAAATAATTCCAAATCATCTTTCAAATATACAGAGGAAGATGCTTACACAATGCTTGGAATTTTTAATCGACAACATGTTTGTCCAGTGTAGTGGACGTGTTTTTCAACAAACGGTCGGCATTCCAATGGGAACAAATTGCGCTCCTTCACTTGCTAACCTATTCCTTTACTCTTATGAGGCTGACTTTATAGCTGATCTGATTAGAAGGAAAGAATATCGTTTGGCTGCTAGATCCTTCAATCTCAGTTTCCGCTAAATAGATGACGTATTATTTTTAAACAATCCTAATTTCGGGGATTTGATACATCGCATCTACCCAACAGAACCTGAGATAAAGGATACTACAGACACTGTGAAGTCAGCCTCATATCTTGACCTACACTTAGAAATCGATGGTAAAGGAAAACTATTGACCAAACTTTACGACAAACGTGATGACTTTTCATTCAGAATTGTCAAATTTCCTTTCATCTGTGGCAACATCCCTTCGGCTCCTACGTATGGAGTGTTCATATCACAACTCATGCGTTATGCCAGAGCTTGACCTTACATTAAAATACTAGGCATGTGCATGTCCACTGTCAGAAGTTGTTGATCATTAATAAGTCATTATGCCTGATTTGACGTTACAATTAATTCTGAAGAAGTGACATTGTTCTGTAATCCTTGATTTTAATCCTTTTGTTGTGGTGGCCTTGCAGAGCTTACTTATAGGTGTGCTGAAGACATTTTGATGAAATCTGGACGTATTTACTATTATGTATTAAAGTTATACGCTGGTGCATTTGTCGCCTTTATGGTTATGAATTATCATGCATTCAAAAGGTGTCTTCTTAGTCTTCGTGGTTATACGTTTTACTTTTATATTGTAGGTATTAACAGGTGTTTTTTACATGACGTGCAAAAGTTTATGAAATATTCTTACCCACATATGACCAAAACTTCTGATAGTGACCCCAGGGTCGGGATATACAGATCTGTCAATGTTTTCCATAAAACATTGACGAAGTTCAGGCCAACACGAGATTTGTTTTCCCTGTAACAAAAAGTATCTTTTTTTCTCGCCACCTAAGGTATGTGCATTAATGTTATGTTAGTGAAAAATCAAAAACTGACCATGTAAAAGGTGGTGCAGTTCAAAGTTCGTTGTATGATTTGTATAAGACAAAACGTATTTATAGCAAACTTTAAAAGTAAACCAACAAGGAGAGATGAAAAGAACCGAGATTGTAACAGGAATCAAAGGAGTGTAAGCCAGGGACAAAGACCAGACAGGGAAACATTAACACACTACAAAGAACGTGAAATAACCAAAATGAGAAACGTACATAGAAACAGTAGTAAATGAGCAATTCATACTCATTATTACCTTGTGTTCTAGTAGGACTTGATATCATGATGACACTACATTTCTCTCCTGCAGGAAAACTACCCAAACTATTGATTTTGATCTTATCAAATAAAAGTTATGAATTTCTAATATTGATTGTTAAACGACAATCCAAGACAAGCGGAAGCTTTTTACTAACAAATAACACGACAAAATATTTAAATGAACGTTTTAGTAGAAAAGCAGAGAATGCGTATCCTACCATTGCACATTGTCCATCCTCCCATATTTCAGTGGAGTCGATTACTTTTGTTACTTTGTACGTGATATTCAATGATCTGCGTTTTGTGTGCCTATTTTCTTAGTCGTGATTTGTTTTTGTATAATATTCTTGATTACCGTTTGAACCCGCGTTTCCTGATTTTATAGTGATTTTTCTTTCTAACAATTTTATATTTAAACAAATGTTGACTAATATTATATCTACAAACTTACCGGAATCGTTTCAAAATCCTATTTAAAATCATGTTTCATTTCCATTTAGGAAAAAAAAGTATATCTGCGTATCACGTTTCCGAAACTGGTATTGAATACAGTTTTGAATACAGATGGACGGCTATCCTTATTATTTTACTACCCCACGTCAAGTGGGTCGTAAAATAAACACACCTCAATTAGTCACATATGTACTTTTTGTCAAAAATATGAATTGATATCCAAGTTTTGTAGGGGTTATTAGCTTCCATTTTATGATACTCTTTATATACGTTAAACGCACAGCACAAAATGTTCAACGAAAAAATACTGAGTTTACATCTGTACAAGTGCCTTTAAATGAACCTTTAGAGTCGGGAATATACATGTAGCACAAGTTTCTATTGCAGTAATAATTCAAGATAAAAGATATGGCATACAAACTAATAACATACAGGATAAGCATGAGATTAGCCTTGACGAAGGGTGAGAATTATAAAAATCCAGTCAGATGAAATTTGAAATTAATAAAGAAACAACACAAAATACGTTGCAAATATAAAAAGTGTTTTCAGTGTTTAAGGTGAGACGTGAAATTAGGCAGGACCAAATCCCTTCAGCTACAATACAGTAAATCAATATTTTATCCATATGTCATTTGACGGCTCTAGAATTAAGTTGTTGCCCCACTATTATCGGCCACTGCACGCTTACCATCTGGTTAATACATACAACTTTGGAGATGCTCGTGATAAAATGATTACAGAACACACTTAAGATCCAGCTCCTTGTTTGTTGGTGTGTTTTTGCTTGACGAACTGTCTTACTAATATATCACTTCTCAGTTTTACATTTCAATGAAATATCAATAGGCTAACTATTAATTTAACTAGAATTCGTATATGTTTTTCTCAGTTGATTTTGGTTCATCCGACTCGAGAAAGTAACTTTACAAATGACTGCACCCATGAAATTGTAAAATAGTATGATGTAAATCTAACCAGGAAACTATAAGATAACGGCATGCAATACATAAAACGATAAATATTTATCCACGATAAAGAATTACCTGGTTTACATATTTAAATCACATGATATATTTACCTGTGGTTCAGTACAGTAAACCAAATATGGCGCAGGTTTCAACGAAACGGTGTGAGATCTGTGAACAGGCACCGGGAACTCACTTTTGTTTGGATTGTGAACAATACTACTGCGACAACTGTAAGGTTCTTCACAAAAAGCAGAAATCTACGCGTAGTCACGAGTTTCAGTTGGCAACAGAAGTGATTCCGGAAGTAAAATCAAAATGTGATGATCACAATGAAACTTACACTTTCGTCTGCAAAACATGTAATGTTCCCGTTTGTAGCAGTTGTGTAACAGGAAAACATAATGGTCACAAATTCTCCGCAATCCATGATTTTGTTACAGAATTTCGAGAGGCTAATTCCCTGAAGTTGGAGCCAAAGATTCGGAACCTTGAAAGTAATATTAAGAACGTATCATCTGGGCTTCAGAAATTCGAAGGCGAAGTTGCACATGTTATCAGGGCAATAGAACAGGAAGGAAATCGTATGAAAGCAATGATCGATTTATGTATTGCGGAAAAGATAAAATCAGTACAAGGCAAATCGAAACAAGAGAAAATGAAAATTGAACGGGTTTTAAATTCGATGAAATCAGAATTGAAATCAATGCAAACCATGGACACTGAAAGAAAAATGCTAAAGAAAGCCCGCCCAGATGGTGCTTTGATAAAGAAACTCCAGGCCTTACAAATTGATATTGATCAACTGACCCCCACAAAACCACCGGAGATACCGTCTATAACATGCATTCCAGGCAAAGTCAAGGAAAATGATGTTAAGCAGCTCCTGGGGACTTCTGTTTTCAGGTTTGTAACTTTTACATGCAAAGAAAATACATGTTTTATTTAATAAAAAGCATATTTCATACTTTTTGGCAAGTACGTAAGAAACACCACCATTTATTTATCGGTCTCAAATTAAATTTGATCTAAAAATGTTACAACTATACAGCGGTTGGCCAGATATGATAGATATTTATGTTATTAGGTGATTCTTATGGGGGGTACCCATAAACTGCAAGACAAAATCGAAACAAAAAGAAATAAATCGAAATAAAGCAAAACAAATCGAAACAGGAAGAAACAGAATGAAATAATCAAAATGAAATAAAAAAAAAAGATATTTAACTATAGTTTGCACCAAAAGTTTGCATTGATATGAAGTTAATTTTTTTGATAAAAATAAAATCGTCTACCTATACAAGTAAACTGTTTCACTGTTAAACTGAAAAATTCCAAGTTTTCCGTAGATATAAGTTGCATTAATGTATTGAGGAAGGTTAATAGAAATGTATATTTTAAATGAAATCTGATATGAATTTACAACAACAATACATAATAAAACACCTCCATATATTTCGGTAAAGTAAAAGCTGATGACTATTCATCAAATAAGGTTATGCCATAAGTTGCATAATATCTGGTTGTCTATTTGTAGCTTTTTATAGCAACGCAACTTTGCCTATTGAATTTAATATTATTATTTATTATTGTTTAAATTTTATAATAATTTCAACTTCAATTATTGACAACTAGCTAATTAATAGTAAATAAGCACTTAATGATATTCGTTTGTCCTGAGACATAGTCATATATATATATATATATATATATATATATATATATATATATGCGCCCTGGCCGTTTTGGGCGAATACGATATTTTCCGACGTTAGTAGAATTTGTTTGGTCGAAAATATTGATTAAGTTATGAGGCATTTTTTTAATATCGGAGGTTATATAGTGTAATTTTTTGCTGGTCAATCGATTGGTCAGTTGTATTTTAAGTTTAATTTGATGAAAAAAAAATTCTCCCCATCAAATTTCGCCCTTATTATATAATACTCAAGTGAAAAAAGTTGTTTTGAAACATGGATATGTTGGGGGAACCAGGAAAAGAGGTTCATTTTTAGGGTAAGTGTAATACATTATCAACAGCAGCATTTTCGTTGAGATTTTACCACCATTTCAATAAAGAAAGACACTTATTCAAAGGATTGAAGAGCAAAATTTTCTCATGAAAAATTCTACGATTATTTGGGACTTGAATGTTCCACAACAGAACCTCGAACGATAGCCACACCCATATGCGTTTTTTTTTTTTTTTTCTGACTGTTATCCGAACATAAGTCATTCCAAACAGGTAACCATCCTTTTGCTATAAGGAATTTATCGGACCTTTTCATAATTAAGGATAATTAAGACCCGAGACGATTTGAATGTGTAATGGCAGTACAGGCAGGTAATCAAGTCAAGTAAACCTTATTTAAAGTCGATAAATCAAACAGGAAATATAAGCTCTGTACAACTTTTGAAATCGTCATAGTGTAATTTTTGCTGACTTACAAAATGTACACTGCTCTCGCAGATTCATCAGCGGTAAGACCTCACTAACCTACATTCAAAACAAGGACGTCCATTTTAAAAACATTTCAGGTCATTTTGTATTGGTCCAAATTTCCTCTGACACTGCAACCCTCTTCTTTTTATTTGGATATTGATATGCCGGGTTGGGGTCAGAATGATGTGCCATACAAAAAGTACCGCCCTTCAACTGCTTGTATTTGTAACAACTTTCAAGAATCAAGTTGAAATTGTGCATGTCATATCTACCTAGTTTGATTCCAGGATCATTTTCCTGTATGCTGATACCAAATTTGCTACAAAAATTACCTTTTTTTTTGAAGTTTTGATCATTTTCCATTTGAGACCCTGTTTTGTTGACATTTAAAATGTTTTAAAATTTTTGAACCGTAAAAGAGAGCATGTTACTTTTGGAACGGAAGGGTAGTACACACGTGAGTTTTCTGTGGAATTTTGAAATATTCTGTTAGATTCCAGTCTTAAAAATCGTTTCTGCTCTGTTCCTTCCATAATGTAATTCTTGTAGTTAATTTGGTATTAGCATACAGGAAAATGATTCCAGAATCAAAGAGTAATCAAGGGAACCAAGGTTATATTGGTAATAAAAAGAATGTAATCTAGGGACAAAGACTAGATATGGAAAACAGACATTCACAACAAAGAACATAGAGCAGTGTGGAAAACAACCGCTCGCCAAATACGAGTAGATGTGTATTTTGGCGAGTTCTCATTTGCTTACACTCGTCAATTTGGCGACCATCAATTGATTGGCAAGGTCCAAGGAAAGTTAACCAGCCAACAGGTTACTTAGTAAAACATCCCTTAACATCATACATTATAAATATGTTCCCTTCATTTTAAGAAGTTTAGCTTGAATATTTCAAGTGAATTTTGGCATGATATGCACAATTTTATTGACTTGTAAAGCATTGTTTACGATCTGCCATTTTAATTTCTGGTAAATGGGATGCGCCAAAACCTAGGCGACGGTCCTGATCTCGTATTAGTATTTAAACGAAATTATCTTGGTAATTTAAGATTTGTTACCTTGCAAATTAGTTGTTTATTGCTAAAATAAAAATGAACAAGAAATGGAGTACTTATTTTGTTACTGTAAAGTACTTGAAAAACTTAAATGGGAGGGTATATTCGAAAATGGAAAAGTTTTTGATAAATTTAAAAACAAATGAAAAGATAGTTGCAGAAAGACAGGAGATAGTCAAATCCAAGAGAAAAAAGATGATAGTACAGAAAAAAAAAAGAAAATGTGGGTAGTTGAATTTATATTTGACTAGCAAGATCAATATTCCACTAGCCAGAATGGCAAGTTGGGGAAAAATGGTTTCTCACACTGTAGAGTAACTAAAATCATACATACTAAGTAACAAAAGCAAGTGAAAAACTCGGACTCCACTAAAAATTGGGAGCATGGACCAGGTGCACCGGTAGGGTAAGCGTCCTCTGCTTTTCTAGAAACACCTGCGGAGTTGCTCATAAAAAGTCAAGTCTGGGTAGACAAAAGAGGAAAGGAAAACTATGACCCGTTGAATAAATCAGTTTTCATGGTGCAGATGGATACACCATAACGATCCACGAACTAGGTAGGTGTGACATGCACAATTTCAACTTGAAAGTCATTGCAAGCGGTTGAAGGGCTGTACTCTGTGGTACCGCTGAATCTCCAATTTTTTGTATAACACATCGTTCTGACCCAACCCTACATATCAATATCCAAATGAAAAAGAGGAGAGTTGCAGGGTCAGAGGAAATATGGACTAATTTTGTATGTGGACCATATTAGCTAAAGGATTGATTTAGAGATAAGCCTCTTGGTGACCTGAGGCCAAGCCCTCCAATATGGATTATGGTTATCTTAATTTCCATTGCCTCTTTTTCTCTAGGCAATGTTAAAACGCAAGGGTGTTAAGATACTGATAGTGATAGGGATTTTTTGCTAAGGAGAAGAACGCTTCATTGATTTTCCAGATGTCAGAATGACAGGACAGTATTAAAGGGATGGCATTTTTTTTACAAGAAAACAATCGAATGCCATCATACTTGCATTGATATGTTGTGGTTCATACACTACATGAAATTAATTTTCAAACTACATAGGTACCCTATGGAAAATGCATTACTAATAATTGCGCTCTTGTATCCTATAGAGAATGTGTACTATCACATTCACTTTTTTTCTTCATCACTGTTTTTTGGTGCTTAGCTTTCCTGCAAACTCTGTGGTGACTTTGATCATTCTTTTTTTTTTAAAATTGATGCTTTATTTGCTAAGGAGAAGAACGCTTCATTGATTTTCCAGATGTCAGAATGACAGGACAGTATTAAAGGGATGGCATTTTTTTTACAAGAAAACAATCGAATGCCATCATACTTGCATTGATATGTTGTGGTTCATACACTACATGAAATTAATTTTCAAACTACATAGGTACCCTATGGAAAATGCATTACTAATAATTGCGCTCTTGTATCCTATAGAGAATGTGTACTATCACATTCACTTTTTTTCTTCATCACTGTTTTTTGGTGCTTAGCTTTCCTGCAAACTCTGTGGTGACTTTGATCATTCTTTTTTTTTTAAAATTGATGCTTTTTGGGCTGATATTGAGAAAAAGTTTTTCAAAAAGGCTATTTTAATGGGCAATGAGAAGGGATGCATTGAATGGATAGGGGCACGGAAGTCCAAGTCAGGTTATGGGGTCCTAGTAGTGAAATGGCCTGATCGAGAGGGCAAAAGGGAGACTGCACACAGGCTTTCCTACATGATAAGGCATAGGATCACAAGGGATGATTTTCAAAAATCTTTTAATGACAAAGAGTGCAGCCATATCTGCCATGAGAAACTGTGTGTCAAGCCAGACCACATAGCCATATAACAACATGAGTTTAACCAGGAGAGAATTCACTGCAAAAGTCAAGGCCTCTGCTCAAAATCACAGAAACCATATTGTTTAATATTTCATTTTATTAATATAAAAACTATTTTCTAACAGAAATTCTCCTTTTCTTTTTTTTACACTGTAGGAATGGTCTGTGTGTTTGTTTCGAGAAGAAGGTTTCTGTTCTTTTTCACTTTTCAGTAGCGAGTTTTTCTCATACGCAATAATTTCACTTAATTTTTCATACAGTTTCAGTGATGTCACTAAGTTTTTAAGTAGCTGGCTAATTAGATAAAGTAGGTGGCGAACCCGCCCATTATGGCAGGGGGTCCGGGGGCCGCTCGCGGCCCCCGTAAGCTCTGGGGTAAATGGTGCAATATCCTGCATTCTAGGGCTCTCCTGGGCCATTGTACAGGACAATAAGATTACAATTTTTATACAAGTTTCTGTTTGTTAAGCCTAAAAAATGTGATATTTTTTAAAAATTTTGAACAAATTGTTTATTATTGAAAAGTTCCCCATTGCATAGACCCTTCTTTTTTCCACTTAAGACAAGTGACAACAAAGTAATTATAAATAATTTGAGCTTTTAATTATTTTTTTTTTTCTAAATTGTTTTGCTAACTAGCATAATTAACCACTCCCATATCAATCTTTTCTCTCATTACAGGCTTGAACCATCAATCGATCCAATCTTGTTGAAAATTTTGTTTTGACAAAAATGGCACTTGTCATACCCAATGACCTTGCTAGTATTTTATCGAATTAAAATAAGATATTAAATATCATCAATAATATGATTGTTAATTTATATCTACCATTGTCACTGTCTGTCTTTTTGGCCTTAGCTGGCCCTGGTGACAAAAAACTACAGATAGATGATTGTCCCTGTGTCACAGGCTTTGACCTTTTACGGCCCGACATGTTGCTTTTTGCTGACCGGAAACGAAGTATTTTTAGTTCAGTAAAAATAAGAAAGTCTATATTTAGAAACAGGGAAAAAACGCGGACTATTTATTTTAGCAACCGAACAATACATTAAAGTCACACTGATGCGTCATTCAAGTGCAATCTTTAATATTTGTGGATGAATATTGTCAGTATATTATATAAAGAGGGTCTTGAAGAATATTTCATGAATTTTATTTTTGTGGGGTACGAAAGTAGCCGGCGACGTTTGAAAGAGTAGGCGGCGATTTTTGCCGGCTGCTGGCTTCTAATGACATCCCTGAGTTTGTACAGTTTTTCACGTTTTTCACCTCTATATTTCTTGTATTCCATTGTTTGCTTATGCTGCGTTTGTAAAATGTCTAATTTCTGCACACTTTTTAGAGCCTGGTAAGCTGTACTCCCAACTGGAATGTCACAGTGTAAGGCACTACACAACTTAAGGATGGATTCACCTGGACCAAGATTTACACTATGGATGGCTGAGTGTGCCCTTCCAGAATAGTTCTTTTTGTACATTACATTTGAAGGTAAGGAACGCCTTATGCTACGATTCACACCCTCGACAAAGTTAGTGTTCATATTAAGCCTGGTCTTCTCAAGTGCTTTTGGTCCGAGGCACTTATTTACTGCGATACGAATAAAATCCATGTTTTCATGGGTATGCATGATTTTGAATGTCTTTGGTAGTAGACTTCTCTTCTTGAGCCACTCACTCTTGCCACATACAAAAGAATGTTTCTTGCATAAGTCATGTTTTCCCATGTAGCACCGTATAACTGCATCAACTGTATGAGACATCTTTGATTTAACTCTTTTAAAATTTCCTCCGAATTGCTTAGTACATACAGCAACTTCAGAATTGCACCTTTCAGTTAAGTCTGTTGCAAAGTTATTCAGTAGCTTTTGGCATTGCTTTTGTGTCCGTGCTGGTATGATTTTTAGGAGACTTTTGTCTTTTTCCACACTTTTCCGCATATTTTCCGACAAATGCCTGGTATCAATGAAATGCTGAGGCTCAGTTTTTGATTTTCCCTCCTCATACAAATCAACTGCAGCTCTGTAAGCTGAACTGTCTGGGTCAGTAACTAAATAGTCTACTTCTATGTTGTCTTTTAAAAGGTCTTCAAGGCACTCCCTGGCCCATGCATATTCATCACCAATGCTCTTCACCATTGGAATATTAGCACTGCATTCATCAGTACATTCAGACTGGAGTTGGCCTGAGTCAAAAATCAATATCTAAGAAGAATGCTCTGAACAGAGCTTATTTTTGTCAACCAAATTAACAATTTTATGTTTTTTTGTTACATTTTCAGCTGATTAGCTTGTTGGAACGGTGTGCGTCCAATTCCTGGGTTGGGTCTGTTGCTGTACATGCCATCCATTTGAACACTAATACATCTTGGATTTTTCTTTCCTCGGAGGCGGTTTATTTCAACTAATTCTTCCCTTCTTCTTTTCATGTCTTTTTTTACAACTTGTACAATGTTTTTATATACTTTATTTGTCCTTCTTTGCAGGCTAGAGGCTGCTGGAGTTGAGATATTGCCACTTAGAAAGATTTTGCACAAGCTTGTAGGACAAATTGGAGTCTGACTCAGGCCAACTAGTACACCAGTTGTTAGTTTTGAGGGTTTTCTACCCGGTCTGCCGGTTTCAAGTTCCTCATACTGTGTATACATCTTCGAAAAGTATTTAAACGATGCGCAAATAAGTCGAAATCTTGATGAGAAACCTCTTTTTTCTTCTATGTCCAAATCGTATAGTAAAATACCATCACAGTCTGGACTTTTCATCATATGCTCTCTAAATGCGCAATTCCACATGTTTTCTGACTTGTAAAGGCACAGCACTCTGTGGGAATCAGAATTCAACCTGAAAATAAGAGAAGAAACCATATTTTATGTCCTACTAACACTAAAGTTATTTCTATATTCAAATGCAATTTACAGTTATCTCCCCCTTAATTTTAATATTTTTTTTTTAATGGAGCATTTATGTACATTTGGCTGATATCTAGTTGATTTTTTCCTACTTTATAACTTAAATAAAGGTTAATTACTATACAAAGTGCAAGAATTTGTGTTCTTGGAAATAAATTAGCAAGTTTTAAGGAAAAACTAAATAGTTTGAAAATTGTGCACATATGGCATATATTGTTTATTTTTTTTTTTTTAATCTACATTAATAAGCTGTTTGATTGTAAGTTAATTACATTATTTATTATTACATGTCCTACCTTTTTTTTTTAGCTCCTTTCTTAGATTTCCTAGCAACAGGAACAGATTTAGATTTTGGTCGCAGTAACTTGGCCGCACAACTGGACCGCTCTGCCTTCTCCTCAGGATCAGTGTATGGATCATTAACAACCAGTTCATGAGTTTTCCTTGTAAGTCTAATGTATTTAGGTGTTTCTAAGTCACTTTTCACTGTTGAAAGTTTAGTCCTTGCTTTTTTGTGAGGTAAATTCCCAGATTTAAATGTGTATTTATTTCCTTTTTTGAATCCTGACATTTTATAAATTTGAAATGTTGACTCTGTTAATTTAGCATTGATAAGTGTTGATGTGCTCTGATGCAAGTTTATTTTATACACTTGTTTTGCAGTACAGGTTGATGTGAAAAGTTCAGTCTTTGCACTATTTACAGGATAAACAACAGGTGCCCCCCCTTCAAACATATAAAATTCTTCAAAGATGCCATTTGATGATCTCATGGCTCTTCTATAGTTATTATGATGACAAGCAAAATTTGTTGCTGTCATTCTGGTACCTCTTATCACCAACGATTAAAAATTACATGATAAAGTTAGAAAGTGGATCTTCATTTCACTTAATTTAGAAAGTTTTGAACCTTTTTTCCATTTTTTTTGTATTTTTACTTTTAAAAGGGTAGATTCTACCCTTAATAAATTTAGATTTCAACTTGTACATGCATAAAAGGAGTATTGCTTAAAGTGTTGGAAAACATAAGTGAGAATAATTTCTAAGATATTTTAACAAGAAATTTTCCATTTTTAATTTTTGATTTTTGCTTTCTGTGGAAATTTTTCAGCACTGGCCGCAAACTCGCACTCCAACCTAAAAAGGGAATATCTCGACTAAACTTTAACAGATTTTCACCTAACTTGGTTTCTGTACTTGTGTTAAGATGTGCTTTATAAATGCGAACTTGAGTACTGATTCTTAACCGCTTCATGTTTTGATAGGATACAAATGCGCAATTATTTGTTTACATTCTACCGGGAACTTTTTTACTCCAACATGGTACTGAGTACTGAATACAAGGTGGTACCTGATTGGTTGGATATGGCTTGAAATTTATTTTCATTTCAAAACTTACCCATTTATGATTGATTTTATTTTGGTAATAATTAATAATTTGTTATAGGGTTGAAATGATTTCTCATAAATGAAATCTAGGTGCTTCATTTTTTTCCAGTGTATTTTGTGCTGAATTTTCAAGAGTCCATAACAACTGAAATTTCGATCAACTTTTGCCGCATGACCATATACTTTTTTTTTATGCAAATAAAAAGTATGCTTTTCTAGTTTTAGGAACTGAAACCCATTTTCTGCTAATTTGTGTGGTTTTGTTGAAATTAATTTTCAAAGTACATAGGTACCCTATGGAAAATGCATTACGAATAATTGTACTCTTGTATCCTATTGCAGTTCTCGATGGATGATGGGAATATTTTACACATATCATGTAACATAAACAAAATTCAGACACAGCTGACAGCTGCAAATAAGACAATGATTGCCTTTCCTATCATGGAAAAGCTATGCTTTGATGTGGATAATACATTTGGAGTTATATTTTTTTCCCAGGCGAGGTAGGTTCTTGACAACAGCAACAGTGGAACAACGGAGATACACGTACCTGTACATACATCCATGTGTTTCCTGAAGTTTTTAAAAATCACATTCACTGTTTGAAATAAATGTAAGTAAAAAAAATAGGAAAAGGCTTGAAAACTATCAGAAAAGATGAATTTATTTTTACAAAACATAATCTTAACCTTATTATATATATATTCATCCAATAACAGTAGAGGCTAAAAACCACTAATTCCACTTCCCATAGGCTTCTATGCTAATTTCACAATATTCAATGGCTTCTCTGGACTTTACCTTAACTTTAACCTGCAGAGGACTATATATCAGCATGATTCTACATATGCCAGCTCACAATCCTCTGAATGGCATGTGGGGTTAGCTGACTTGCAGTGCAGTACTGGTCACCGGAAGTGAAGTGTCTATAAATAGCATGGGAAATCCCAGTGTTTTCACAAGATAGGGGTATATTTAGAAATCATTATGGAGATTAGGCTTCACATCACAAGAAGCAAAATGCACCTATAAAATGTACAGAAATGTTTTTCCTTTCAGAAACTGTTTAAATTTTTTAAAGGAGATGAGAACTTTTTTCACAGCACTATGAGGAACAGGGGTAATTTCTGCGTAGAACTATTTTTGCGTACGTTCCAAATGCTCATTGGTTGAATTGGTGGTCTGTAACCTAAATAGAGCAGTCTACATATGAAGATACATGTATATATATTAAATTAAACCTTGTTCAGACACATATTATGTGACAGGATCAATAGTAGTTATGCAAGGGAGAGTGTACATTTGTATTA
This sequence comes from Perna viridis, assembly GCA_037379345.1. Lineage (NCBI taxonomy): Eukaryota > Metazoa > Mollusca > Bivalvia > Mytilida > Mytilidae > Perna > Perna viridis. The sequence goes on along the minus strand of CM074522.1, from coordinate 36,078,723 downwards.
CTTGTACAGGGCACAATGACCAGTTTAGTTTATTTACATATATGTACAAATGTGTATTAATTCCTACATGTATCAATGAAAAATCATGTGGAGTAGATGTAAGATAGAAATAATGTCAATTGTTAATAAATAGACCAAGAATTAGTTTGCAATTCTAACTATTGCTTGTCTTCTCTGTTTGTCCAAACTTTAAAAGTTTTATAGAATTTTATTATCCAACATAAAATGTATAGAAATGCCCATCATTTACAACTGGTAGTTACGATTTGGAAATTCCTACAGCCGGTCACTAGGAAATCACAGCCATGCATTACTAATTTTAGTATGGGGCATTAATAGTTTTTCTTACCTTTAATAAGTGACAACTTTAAGTAAGAGTGATCTAATTCAATTACATGTAATTAGATTAGGAGATTTAAATTTGTTGAAAGATGGTACTGGAACTGAGTATATTGAATTATTAGGTATGTTTAATCTTGTACTAGAGATTAATTATTATTTTCTTTTTTTTTTTTTGGGGGGGGGGGGTGATTATTAGAAACAACACCATCATGATTTATTTTCATAAATATTTGATTCATCGAGATACAGACTTATTTCAAATTAAGGTGAAATCATATGTTTCAGTAATAGATATAAAGTTGGTTAAAAAAAGTATCAATGCAAAGCTTTTTCCATATTGGCCCTGTAATATGCCCTTTTTATTAATAGCCTCGGATGGCTGTAATGGCCATTATTAATACCTCGGGCATGTAACAGGGCCAATACAGAAAAAGCCATACATTAATACTATATTAACATGATGCCCTTATTGTTTGCCTTGTGCAGTCAAATATGGTAAGATGCCCTTATTGTTTGCCTTGTGCAGTCAAATATGGTAAATACATGTAGATTTGTGATATTAAATATCTGAAATCTACACATTTCATCTTCAGTGCTCTTAGTAATAACACAAATTGTATGTCTTTAAATGACATGAAATGTAAATACTTAATATGAGTTTGAATTAAAAAAAAATATGATAATATCTTGAAAACTATAATAGATAGAATGAAACTTTTGATTGACGAAATGATCCTCATGATATGCCCTAACAAAGTCTTCATGGAGTCATACTTGTCCAACACCATTTTGTTACAGTTATTGCAATTGAAAGCAAAAATTTAAACAGATGAGGGATTTTGGCTCCTGGGAGCCTCTTGTTTATATGTTCCAGGCTCATCCAGTATTGAGTCATAAGTTGTAAAATTCCTGATTGTAGAAACAATTCTTAACTTTTTTTTCATTTTTTGTGTCTTTTGTTTATCATATTCATATTTCTCATTTTGTCTTTTCAGCTTGGTGACTGGATACAAATTTGTCGGAAGTGGCAAGATTCCCCTGGTCCATGATTAATCCTGCTTGCACTTGTAGTCAGACAGTAGTATGAATTAATAGGAGCAGAACAGATCCTCAGGTGAGTGGATTCTTTTGGATCTGACTTTCCATAGCCTCGGTTTACAGCCTCACACTTAAGTGTCACTGTCCCAAAACGAGTCTTAACGAAGTTTGTCCGACCAAATCTAATGTTGATTATATTACACCCAAGCCTCTTATCATCCTCTGTCATGTACAAGCATTTTGCTTCCACATCTGGCATAAAGTCTTTGCCCCAGTGATCTTTCTCAGTACCTTTACATACATAGGAGTATGATTTGTACTTTTCTAAACAATGTCTTGTATAACACGCAATGATACTATCTGTTGCATAGCTAAATCTGTTTACAAGTTTGTTCATATCTCTTGCAAACTCCCTAAGACTAAGAGCGAAGTTGAACCCTTTGTGCAGCTGTTGCTTAAGTCAAAAGCAAATCGTTTTTTTTTTTAGCATTGTGCAATCTGTTTTAGTTACAAACTGTAGCATCATTTCATTAAATTTAGCATTGTCACAGTCTCGCATTTGTGATTTGGCTAAGTATCTGGTGTCGCGACGGTTCTCAGGTATGATAATTAAATTTTCTTCTTGTTTCCGGCTAAATCATCTGAACGTATGACTATCACCATCTGTTGTTAATTGTCCAAATATAAATGGTCATTTAGCATATCACCCAGTATTTCAAAATACCTCTCTTCATTGCCTATTGTAGCACTCCATTTCATGTTGGCTGAACAGTTACCAGGATAGCCTGGGCACTCTGGATCTCGTCCAAGTGATCTTAGATTGCTTGCTGTCTTACAAAGTATGTTTGCATCATGAAACTATAAGTTTCTTCTTTACTGTTACATTTCTGCTAGTGAGCTTCTAGCTTGGGTAGAAGGCTGAAACTGTGTTGTTCTATGGTGACAAGAATTTTTTTTGTATTGTGTGTCAGTTTCAGCTAGTATAGGTGTGTTTTCTGGGAACCCATATCTTCAAAGTGCCATTTTTAGCTCGCCTGGCCAAAGGCCATATGTGCTATTGCCATCACTTGGAGGCATCATGAAACTATAAGTTTCTTCTTTACTGTTACATTTCTGCTAGTGAGCTTCTAGCTTGGGTAGAAGGCTGAAACTGTGTTGTTCTATGGTGACAAGAATTTTTTTGTATTGTGTGTCAGTTTCAGCTAGTATAGGTGTGTTTTCTGGGAACCCATATCTTCAAAGTGCCATTTTTAGCTCGCCTGGCCAAAGGCCGTATGTGCTATTGCCATCACTTGGAGTCCGTCGTACTTGTCCGTCGTCGTTAAACAATTTTTCAAAACTCTTCTCCTCTCACACTACTTGACCAATTGGTACCAAACTTTGTATGAATATTCTTTGGGGTATCCTGCATAGAATTGAAGTGGGGATTTTTGATCCATCAAAAAAAAAGGCCTCCGTTACTAAAAATAGAACATAGGGGTCAGACAGTAGTTTTTTGCAAATATCTCCAAAACTGTAGGTTTAGCTGATTTAAAAAATTTTCATTTTCATATGATAAGCCATGTTGGAGTTATTGCTCTTTTTCAATGTTTTTTCCTATTTTTAATGTTATTTCTTTAAAAAATCTTCTCCTTTGACACTGCTTGACCAATTGGTACCCAACTTCTAATGAGTGTTCTTTGGGGTATCCTGCATAGAACTGATGTGGGGATTTTTGATCCATAAAAAAAATGGTCCACGTTAATAAAAATAGAACAAAGGGGTTAGACAGTAGTTTTTCACATATATCTCCAAAACCATTAGGTTTAGCCAAATTCTTTCAAAATATGATACGATCCTTATTTGTAGGACTACAAAAGTCTTCAGGCATAAGAGTTGTTAGATGCCTCCTTATAAGAGTTATTGCCCTTGACAGGGGAAAATGACAGGTTTTTATTTTTTCAGTTTTCAGCCAATGTCTTGAAAACTATGATAGATTTTAACTTTCATTTGCTGAAATGATACTTATGATAAGTCCTATCAAAGTTTTCTTGAGTCAAAATTGTTGGGGAATTTCTTGTTTAATTTATTGCCCTTGAAAGGCAAAATTCAACCAGGTGAGCGATTCAGGCTCCTAGGAGCCTCTGGTTTTCAGTGACTTGGCCACTGTTGACCCTGATTTGATCAGACTACACACAGTCTGATGATAGAGTTGCCAGTGCCCTTGTTGACTTTATGGATTGGCGTATGGATTCAACTGGAAAAATTTCTCGCATAGTTTATATTTGCTGGTACAGTACTTCTAATAGCGTGATTACGGGGCTCAACTTATATGTAGCAAGCATCACTTTATCTAGGCGGTAGTTTATAATTTGTTGTAAAACATGTTTGGACTTCTCATTTGATTCAATTTCAAAATTTCCCTGCTTTAAGTAAGCATTTTTTTCAATCCAAGTCTTAGATTTCTTAATTTTTGAACATGCAAATAAATAAAGTTAACATTTTGAATGGTTACCACAGGAACAGTTCACTATGATACTATGGCATCAGTAACATATGATAGTTTTGATAGAGCCCCATCAGGAATTTTGTAGTGTCATGTATTCTGCTTGTCACCTTGCTGCTATGTCAGAAGCAAACAGCCCATGGAGGTGTTTTTTTGGGGGGGTTTTCAAGCGAGCTGGCATTATATCACACACACTTGACAGATTTGTCACATACTTCCTATGGTTGGCTGACATGGGTCTTTTGTTGAGGTAATGTACTGGTTCAGTTGAAGTAAGACCTTTGTTGACCATGCTTTCTGCAGCATTATATGCACTACTGTCTGGATCTGTGGTTACTTCATTAAGCTCAAACCCATCTCGCAGTTCTTGCCCAGGCTTGTTCATTTCCAATACTGTCTTGCATGTTAATTTAGTTTTTAGCTCACTTGGCCAAAGGCCATGTGAGCTTTTGCCATCACTTGGCATCCGTCGTCCGTCCGTAAACTTTTACATTTCAATCTTGTTCTCTGAAACCACAGGGCCAAATAAAACCAAACTTGACACAAATGTTCACTGGTATGAGGGGATGAAAGTTTGTGATTTTGGTGCCGATCGAAAATTCAAGATGGCCGCCACCGAGGATCTTAGTTTAACATTGGACCCTATGGGAGAAACATGTAAAAATCTTCTTCTCGGAAACCACTTGACCAAATTAAACAAAACTTGACACAAATGTTCACTTTTATGAAGGGATGTAAGTTTGTGATTTTGGTGCCAATCGGAAATTCAAAATGGCCGCCACTGAGGATCTTACTTTAACATTGGACCCTATGAGAAAAACATGTAAAAATCTTTTTCTCGGAAACCGCTTGACCAAATGAAACAAAACTGGAAACAAATGATCGTTGGCATGAGGAGATGAAAGCTTGTGATTCTTTTGCCATTTCAAAATGGCTGCCAATGTGGATCTTAACTTAACCAAAGTTTCCGCTTGAGAAAATATACATCTAGAGGTCGCCACATGATCTTCAACAAGTGGGAAATTTCCTCCATGTAGCAAGCTCTAAATTGCCCCAATAAAAACAAAGTGGATAAATCAGTGAACACAATACTGAAGGGGGCTGGAGGGGGTCTGATCCCGAAATCCCGACTTTATTTTTACTAAATCCCGAAATCCCGAACAACAAAGGAACTTAAAAACTGCTAAAATCCCGATTCCCGGTGGATTTATTTCCGGAAATCCCGGGCTTAATTCTTAGAAATCCCGAAATCCTGAGCTTAAAAACCTCTGATCCCAGCATCCCGAAAAAGGTCCGGCCCTTCCTCAATACTATATCAGTTTATCATTTATGGTAAGAAACTAAAATGTTTTAAAAAAAGACAACTACATGCCAGCGACTATATTTCCTGCCTTGGGACAGGCGCAAACAATATGCAGCGGGGTTAAACTAGTTTTGTTGGATCCAAACCCTCCCCCTCTATATGGTCAAAGGCTAAAATAAATACAAAGTTAGACACACAGTAAAAATCAACCTGAAATACATCCAATTCATTAGAAAAGTACCTCAACAATTATTAACAATAACATAGAAGACAAACAAATGAGGTATAAACAATGAATGCTCGCAGTTACTGAAAGCAAGCTCAGGACACAAATAAGGATGACAAATCTTCAAGCCTCCCAACACAAAAAATATCAGTTACAAAACTTCCAAAGGATTTAGAACTGCAACATCATAGACTATGTTGGTCTAGCAAGAAGTTGTGCAATGACTAAAATGCTAAAATATGAATGATTAAGTTATAATGTAATGATCTAATAAGAGTATCAATATTTTTTCCTACAAAGACAAGATTTAATGATCTGACAACAATGTCGAATTTATATCCTTTATGAATCAGTCTATTTAAATAATTCTTAAGATTTGATGGACATTGTTTGCATTTATGTGCCTTGTAAACTATATTTCCATACAAAACTGGATGTGAAATGCCTAGTTTAATAAGATTAGTTTTTTAGCAAAGTAATCATGTTGGAGGCTAAGAAACGCTGTGTTTTGCAGAAATTTCATGGATTCCGCAAAACAATGGCAATTTCTGCATTTTTAAAGGCCTGGTTCCGGATTTTAGTATGTTGGGGTTGCAAACTATGCATTATGTCCCCTTTCCAACCTGTCCCATGCAATAATTCCTGTTTACCAATGCTTTAAATTGCAAGAAAATCTTCATCTAAGGAAAATTCCTTGTAAATTTACGCAAAATTATATGAAATATTTAGCAAGTAATTAAACCAGATGAGCGATACAGGCTCACGTGAGCCTCTGGTTTACTGTATGCTTTTTCTTTTTTATGAGCACAGCTTTGATTTTTGATTTGTGGCTACAACATAATGTTTGAATGTTTCATTGTCAGTTACAGAGAAGTTAGACTGTGTTGCTAGTTGGAATGGCGTTTTTCCAATACCTTAATATATTCTGCTGATATAGATTCCATCGGCCTGGACATTTTTTGTCTTAGGATCCTAGCCATGTAGTCTTTTCACCCTTTTTACCTTTTCTCTCTGCATTTTCATGTCTTCATTTTTCTTTTCTGTTATTTTAGCCACTTAATTTGATCTATACTGCATACCTGATACAGATGGAGGGGGGATATTTGATGCCATACAAACTTGATGGTAACTTGATGTACCTATTGGTGTGTGTTGAAGACCCACTTGCCTGCCTACATTTACATGTATTTTGGCTGCACGACGACCGTGCTTGTTGCTTTCAACGTCTTCGTACAAGTTAAAGGTTTTTGATTTGTATTTGCACTTAGTACACTTTGCCACTTCTGTTCAAGCTGAATCCCATTTCTGTTCTTTCAATAAATCCTGTCTAAGTAACCTTTTTACTTCGGTGACATTTGTATGTGCTCTCTAAATACTTTATTCTACATGTCACTATTTTTTCCTATTGTTACAGTTCTATTTGTCTTTCTTTCAGATCTGTAGGCACAAATAAAAGTTTTTACTATAAATTTCCTTCTAATTCAATTTTAGAAAGGATTTATTTTTCATATAATCAATCAGTTGAAAAATGGTCTATTTAATTACCTCCCTTGTTTTCATTATTTTTTTTATCATGCACCATTTACATCATATGCTCATATTTCTGTTTTCCATATCTACTTTTTATAGTAATTTCATAACTGTATTTCTTGACAGTGAATAAAAATAAAAGTTTTATGTAGGTTTCTCTTGTTTTTAGGGATTTCAAAAAAAAATGGGGGGGGGGGGAGCTATTTTCATGTGTTCTACCATAGACATTTGAAAAACTCCAAAACTCTCTATTTTACATGTATTGAAAAACTTTCTTTTTTTACATGTATAAATATGGCTTTCATATATCAAAGTACTTCTGAATAACTTATTTAGTTAGATTAATGTAAAGATTTGTCTTGTGCAGTCTTAATTTTATTCTCAGCACATTTTCTACTTCAGTCTTAGCTGCCTGATTTGTACACAACAACTGCATAGATGTCATGGAGACTGGAATTTCTGTTGAATGTTTGCTTGTTGGAGATTTAGTCACAAGATCATATTCATCCAGTGTTAGTTTCACAAAATTAGTCACTTGTATTTCATATACTTCAGAATTTGTATGTGTAAGCCCTTTATTGTGGGGTGTGTTTCCATTCCTAAACTTGTATTTTTTCAAGTGAACAGCATAGTGTCCCTTTTTTAAAATTTTGTCATGAAATTACATTGTAAAATTCTAGAAACAATATTTGATTATCATTACCAGATATTCTTGTGCCTTTTTTTTGGTTAAGTGGTTTTCTTCAAGAAATCAACAGAATTTTTTTTAAATTGAAAAGTCAGGGGTTGAAAATTCCTAAAGCCCGATGCCCAGGACTAAAAAAAATGCACCTCGGGACTTGTCGTTTTTCAATGAAATAAGTCTGTCGGGCATGGCAAATCTAAAAAAAATAGAACTAATTTTTGAAAGATTTCGTTGTCATTATTTGGACCATGTTTCTTGATCTATTCCCTGACCTATAAATAGTAATAACTTTATTTTTAGAATGGGTATTTACTAGATCGATCTATTGATTAGTCATTCTCAAGTCTGAATCACACCTGCGCTTGATCAGACACATTTTTTGACATGCTACAAATTTTATTAATCAAGCGCTGGAATGATAAAGATCAAATTTTGTTGATAATTTTTTGAGGATAAGATCGTTGCTCAATTATAATTTCACAGTTAAAAAAAATGCAGAAATGGAAAGCTGATGACAAGGCATCAGATGTGGAGATGGAATCAATTGACACTGTGTCTTCTTCCCTGCAAACCTAGAATTATACATAAGAATATCAGATAACAAAATTGCATTTATATTGATTGGGACTTGACATAACATTGTTCGGGCTTAGTGTACAAAAGATGAAAAAGTCCAGGGCTCGGGTCTTCCCAAAAAAATGTTCAACCCCTGAAAGTTTTGCTGAATAATATAAAATTTACTCTGGCCACAAGTGGAGGCAAGATACTAAATAAAGCATAATATTTGGTCTTTGAATATAAAAATGAGTAATTTACTGAAAAATATTTAGGTTTGATGGAATTTGTTCCCTTATAGGTATAAAACCACTAAATATTCATGAGATCAACAAGCACTGCCCATTTTGGGGAGAAAAATTTGAGGTAAGGAAATGAGTGCCAGAACTTAGACCATTGAATAACACTGCTTGGTTTGAATTTTTTTCTTACAGTACTTTCATTTTTCTAGTAATTTTTATTTTTTTTTTTTTTCAAGAACTGAAATATTTTTTTTCACCAAAGATCTAAAGAATAGGGATGTCCTGTATAGAAACACAGTGCTGAAATACATTGTTTACAAACAAGCCATGTGAATTGCCAAAAAGTTCTGCATGACCATATAGTTTGACAGCGGCATAAGATGAAACTATTTATCTTTTTATCTAAACAATATATGAAAAATCCAGGTTTTGAATGGTAAAAAAATATGGGTGTTGATTTTGTGATGGCTAAGCATAGAAAGTAATGGGAGTTTTTTTTTCAGAATTTATACCTATAAAGGAGAATGTTTGGTAAGGACCCTTTTTTGCCTCTTAATTTGGGCTTTTTTGAAAATTTGATTATCTGATTTCTAAGTAATAGCAGTATAGTAAAATGGTGGCAAACACTGAATTTAAGATGTTTTTGACAAGATTTATGATTTTATTCCAGAAATAACAGTGTGCATTTATGAGACTTTTACAAAAACCTTGAACATTTCTGCAATTTTTACGGTGATTTTTGTGTGGAGCGGAAGTTGCCACACATCTGTTGACTCAAGATATTTTTACACGAGTTGTAACTGACAATTATACACAAAATATATGAAGCAAGAGATTCAACATGCATGTGGCCATTGTTCAAAGAGTAATAAACTACACAAAATTTGGTGTTTTCCAGCCTTTTTAACAGATTTTTCCAATCTCGGTCAAGTTTGAAGGGCTTATATGTTCAAATTATTACCATAAACCAATCAAATCAACTATAGAACACATTAAAGAGCTTGAGAAACAATATTAGAGTTTTTTCATGTAGACTTTGTTTTTGAGGCCAAATTTTGCCCTTAACAAACCAACTTCTTTGTCGGCTACAACCTTATTTCCCATGGAAGTTATAAAAAAAACTTGTAAGGTATTTCAAAACATATCACATTTACTCAAGATTTTTTTAAAAAATTTATCGCAAACTTTGCCTATAGTAATAGGTACAAGTATTGTATTGATATTCTTGAGCGGGTCTACGTCAAAACAGGGAGGCTAATAAAATAGTCAGAGTTCCTTTTATGTTTTTTTTTTTAAACAGCTGCATGTAATTTTTGACTTGAATTTTGGCCATATTTAAAGATGTATCCAAGTAGATAAAATGTGTGATTTTTATATACAGATTCAAAGACAGGAAAGAGGAGGTATGTCCAGTTGATAAGGAGTACTGCAGCACAACACCACCAAAGTGAAAGTAGAAAACATGTGCTTTTGACTTTAAGGTTTGACAGTTTCCCAATCTTTGTGGATTGGTCTAGGTTTTTTAAGTTAAAATCAAATTTCTTGAAACATTCTATATGCATGAAAGTTGTACATGTATCATAATTCAAGATATTGATCATTACAATATAATTACAAATTAACATATCAATGATATAATTGATACACACTTTTTATATAACATCATAAGCAACATAAAATTATGGATAAAATAATAATAAATCATCATGGATACGAGACTAACTAATTACCTCACTTATGTTACATTCCTTATGCATTTCTTCCTCTCTGATAATTTCAATAGAAGAATTTGTTTTTTCCTACCTACTGACCTAAGCTTTAAATCATTGGGTTGAGAAACAGCAAACAAACATATTTTTGTGTTTGGGCTGATATAGAATTTTTCTGTGTATGTGTGCACACTTACATTTGAAAGTAAAAATCACTCACCTAATGCATTTTTGCTATTCTTAATTGGTATTTTTTCTAAAAATAATATATATTTTTGAGGATTTTGGTCACTTAATATCAAATTTATTCATGTTTGCCATGTTGTAGAACAATTTTAATGCAAATTTCTATTATGACGAATATTGTAGTTGTTGACAGGTCTGGAATATCTTCTTTTATCATACTTTAGTGATATTTCTTGCAGTAAACCATAAATTGTTCATGATTCAGTCTGAGGCCTAATTTGCATAGCATAATGCATAGAATTTCAAGTATTGTGGTATAATTTTGGCAAATTGTGTTTTATTTCATGTATTAAAAGTAATTATCTGTTTTTTATAGGATCAAGCAATCAATGATAGATGTCAGATGCCAGGTTGTTTAGGTTAAACTGAACAACTGTGCCCTGCAGCAGCACCATAGGTTTATGTATTTGGAAACTGTTTGGAAATGACATTCTTAAGAGATTTTTGTAAGCATTTTTATTTGTTAGCATATAAAGCACAATGAAATTGTGTAGTTAAAATGTTGATTTTCTACTTTTCCAGAAAAAAGAACTGCATTTTAGTAAAAAATGTGTTTTTCATTGCTTAATTTACCTAGTAGGTTAGAAAGCAAGAGATGAATAAAATAAGTAAATTTTACAGTTTTGTTTATGTATTGGGGATATGTTTTTTATAAGAAATACACTTCTTTATCAAACTAATGATGAGAGAGTTCAAGGATTATAGTGGAAACTAAAAGAATGTAATTCAGAGACAAAGACAGGCATGGATAACTGACACACAACCAAGAATAAAAAATCACTGAAATATTATACAGCAGTCCCCCTTTCTAGGGCCCCTCATTTGAAAGACCACTCCTTTCTCCTGGCCATATTTCTCTTGCATTAACTCTTTTATATACTAATTAACCCCTTTTTGAAGGCCACCTTTTTTCGGCCAAAAATATCCTTTGTCCTCTCAAAAACAACCATGCTGTTGTTTATTGACAACTTTGATAACAATGATAAACCAGAAGTTTGAGACCGGATGTTCAATAGTTTGACCTGAAAGGTTAAAGTTACACTTCTGTGATTGCACAATTGGTAAACAAAGATGACATCTGTTAAAAAAAAATGAAAGTGTTGACACTCGAAAACAAAGTTAAAGTCATTAAATTAACTGAAAAGGGTCACAGTTTGAGGAAGCTGGCGGCAGATTTTAAGGTGTGTAAAATGCAAATTCAAAATATTATTTGGAAAAAGGAGAACATTTTAATTATGAAAACAGTCTGACATCAGTTCATTTTTCAAAGTAAATCTGATACAATGTACACGTTCAAGTTCTTTTAATGAATGCATCTTATGTTTAAATACATTGTTATATTTTAATGTGTCATACTTGCATTTTAAACAGATAATAAAAGGCATTTTAATATTCATAAAACATGTAACAGACATTATCTGGATTATACATAAAGGTCCTACAAAAGAAAAGCAAATCTGTTACATAAGGAACATTTTGTATATATTTTCAGCCATTTTGATTTTCAGATCAATTCCTTTATAGAGACCACCCCTTTTGTAAAGCCTCTTTTATGTTGCAAATGGGTTGTTCTCTCAAGAGTGGGACTACTGTACATGCAAGGTAAAACAGAAGTAAATAAGCATCTAAGACTCCACAAAAACTGGAAGCATAACCATAGTGCACTGATATGGTAAGCATCCTCTGTTTTTCTAGCAACACCCGCTCAGTTGCTCATAAAAAGTCAATTCAGGGAAGAAGAAAAAAGAAAGAAAAACTATTGGCATTTTGTACAAATAAGTATTCATTGTGCAGATGGATTCACTACAAGTTCATGACAGCCATAAGTAATATGGTTTTATTTTGTTCAGTTTTCATTATTTATGGATTGAACTGCATTGAATTTATTTCTTTTTTTCAGGAGGGAAAAAAGCTGTCTTCCTTGATGTGTTCAGTGATTGTAATATTCCCAGACAAGGGTCAAACTATAGTATTAGACCTTTGTAAATATTTATTTGTGTCATAAAATGGATGTATTTTTTTGAAAAAAAAAAAAAAAACACTTTTCCTATTTGTTCACCCAGGGGAATGGAGGAAAAATAGCATTTATTTTCCGGCATTAGGTTGATCAGTCACGTACCCTGTTCAAATGAAAGGAAGAAGAACTTTGGAATAACAGATTGGTATACTGACACAGTTTGTAATGAGCATTTTTCTCTCAGATTTTTAAGGATAGAAGTTTAAAAAAAATAGGTTTATTTTATTTTAGAAAATACATAGAATATGAAATTTTGATAGATTGCATATTACAAATGAGTGTGGAAAAAAAAACCTGCTGAACTTCTGGTACCTTTAAACTTCTGTATGAATGGCGATTCATGTCACAATAAGGATATTTCTATAACGATGCTTTTTAGCTCACTTGGGGTCCGTCGTCGTCGTGGACAAATTTTAAAATATCTTCTCCTCTGAAACTACTAAACTGACAGGTTTTAAACTTTGCATGATTATTCCTTAGGGTGTTTTGCACAAAATGATCGTTGGGATTTTTGATCATTGAAAAAACATGGCTGCTGTTACTAAAAATAGAACATAGGGGTCAGATTGCAGTTTTTTGCAAACAACTCAAAAATCGTTGCCTTTAGCAAATATCTGGCAGGAATAAAATTGTTCAGCATCATGAGATGGACCTATGCCAAAATTTTCAAAATGATTGGTCAACTGATGTAGGAGTTACAGCCCCGGAAACAGATTTTTTTTGGATTTTTTGCATGTGCAACTTTGAAAATCTATTCAAAATCTATTGGACAGAATTCAATGAAATTTGGCATTTATGTTTCTTAGGGTATTCCACACAAAATGGTTGTTGGTATTGTTGATTCATGAAAAAATATTGCCGCCGTTACTAAAAATAGAACATAGGTTCAGATGGCAATTTTTTGCAAATAACTCAAAAATCGTTGCCTTTAGCAAATTTCTGTCTGGGTAATATTAGCATTATGAGACAGACCTATGACCAAAATTTTCAAAACGATTGGTCATACGGCCCCTGAAACAGTTTTTTTTATATTTTCGCATATGCAACTTTGAAAATCTGCTTCTCAAAATCCATTTTACAGAATTCAATGACAGTTAGCATACATGTTCCTTAGGGTATCCCACACAAATTGACCGTTCGGATTAAGACGGGTTTTTGAAAAAAAAAAAAAAATTGTTGCCTTTAGCAAAATTCTGGTTCAGGCCATGAAAATGCTATGAAAAGCATTTCCTGCATTTGACAATTTAGTTGATTTTAACTTAGCCTGTCTCATTCCTCAAGTTTTTCAAATAAGGAAATGGTTAACCAGGTGAGCGATTCAGGCTCTCTTGAGCCTCTAGTTTCTTTCGTGATAGTTTTAACTACTTACTGGAATTAACATTAAATTAATTGGTAGTAGCATTTGTTTAAAGTATTACAACACTTTGAGGGAATGGGGTTATTTATATAATTTAAAGTATGTTTCTCGCAAGTATCATGATACTTGATAATTGTGTAATGATAATAGTTGAAAGTATTTGTATTCCACTTATTTTAAATAAATTGAAAAAATATATGTTGCCATTCCCCTATCTTTTACCTTTACTTTTGAACAACACTTACCAAAATCCATCCAGGTTTTTTTTTAAACCCTTAGCAAAGTTACCCTATTTTCAACAAAGAAATTTGAGCAAATTGACCAATAAGTGGTCAAATACCAATGGCAGTGTTTTCAGTTAGTCCTTCGATAGGCCTCAAAGTTATTTAACTCTAATGTCTTAAAGTGAATTAATTTGTCAATCCAAATTATTTGGCCATTTCTGTTACACTAAAAAATAACATCAGAAGGAGAAAGAAGACTTTGCCTTAATTGTAGTCATACACAAATCAAAGTAGTTCTATCCCCAGGTGGCACTAAAAAGTTCAGTTAAATATCACTAGAAAATAAACAACAAAAATCTTCTAGTAATTTTGTGTGAAGCGAAGAGCTGAGAAAAGAAATAATGGTAAAAATTTCAACCATTTAAATAACTGTAATTTTAGAATCTGATCATACATCGATTTCTAACTGTAGGTCAAGGTCTGTTGTATCCTTTATCTCAAAGTTTTTTTTGTTTTTTTTTTTTTGGGGGGGGGCATAGATGCTATGTATCAAATATTAAATTAGGAATTTTAAAGATGATACGTCACTTATATAGTGGAAACTGAAATTAAAGGTTCTAGCTAAACGATATTCTTTCTTTCGAATCAGATCAGCTATAAAGTCGGCCTCATAAGAGTGATGAAATAGGTCAGCTAGTAGAAGAGCACAATTTGTTCCCACTGGAATGCCCACCATTTGTTGAAAAAGGCGTCCACCACAGTGGACATATATGTGTTAAACTTTCATGTACCAACTTAGAAGTACCTATACAAGGGAAACTCGTATTAAATTACGGAAATCAAATTGTCTACAGACTCCAACTACACACCTTTAACATAATACATCCAAATGTGTTTTGCAGTCGTATAAAATTGGTAAGTCTAAGTATTTCACTAACTGAAAAATGGACTTAATTATGTAAAAAAAATAACCTTAATTTGTCTCCTTATCAACCAAAAAATAAGGCATGTGTAACATAATTCAGTAGGTAATCTTGAAATAATATTCAATTTCTTATTTTATGTAATATGAAGAGTAAATATTTGATACAAAATGGCTTGCTTAATGGCTTAGACTGTTTTTGTTTGAAGGTTGTAGCTTATGACTATTCCTCAAATTCAAATCGCTGTTTAAATCTAAGTGACGCGTAATGTCAAATATAGTTCACTTAACCTAGAAAACCTGGGAGGGAAAATGTTGTATACTAATCTAGCCATTCAAATATTGTGTTATTGTTTAAATCAGAAGGTTACATCATGCGTCTGTTCTTAAGAAAGCGTTTTTTTTTTTTTTTTTTTTTTTTTAAAGGCATATACCTAGAAAGTTGTGATATGTAATTAAAGCGGTGAAAAATTGAACAATATCAAGGATCTTGAATGGATACAAATGTTACCCTTCTATACATCCATTAAATCATTCATTTCCCTCACACCTTTTTCGAAACCTACACTTCACATGGTCATATTACTTGGAATCATACTTCCCTTACCAAAATATGCACATTACATCTGATGCAAACTGCACTCTTTGCTTTGTTATAGTCCGTGAAATAACACTTTCCGGTCAAAACCCATTCATGCTCATAACGTCTGATGCGGACCCTGCGCTTAAAATGGCCGTTTGTCCGAAAAACTACCCAAAACCAAAATATAGCCTGATTATGTAATCTGATGCGAATTGTATGCTTGACATGTCCAAACTCTTTTAAACAGATGATTCGAAGCCTACTCTTCACATAGCCAATACTACTAACATTGCACTTTCCTTACCAAAGTATGCTCATCATATCAGATCCCAACTGTACCTTTAACATTGCCATAGTCCGTGAAATAGCACTTTCGAGTCGGAACTCATTCATGCTCATTACATCTGATGCGGACTGTAGTCTTAACATGGCCGTATGACAGAAACACTACCCAAACAATTGCATGCTTATCACATCATATAATAATTTTACATGGCCCAACTGTTTCAAAAATTTTATTCTTGCTAAAATACATGCTCATCACTAAAAATGCCAACCGTTTTCTTAATAAGGCCAAAGGACTTAAAATATAATTTTCCTAACAATTACGTACACGATCATCACATCTGACGGAAACCGTACCCCTGACATGCCCGTATGACAGAAAATCTACCCAAAAATGCATGCATATCACATCATATAAGAATTGAACGCCTAACATGGCCGAACTTTCAAATAACTTATTCCTGCTAAAATCATATATGCACATAACTTTAGATGTCGACCGTTTTCTTAATATGGCCAAAGTACTTGAAATATCATTTTCCTACCCAAAATCATTAATGCTCATCACAATTGATGCGTACAGTTCTCCTTTAAATAGCCATTATACAATTCCAAAGATAACAATACTGTGTGAAATATCCCTTTCGTACCTTAATTCTCCATACTAATCACATATGATGCGAACTGAACTCTTAACATGGTCATACTATCTGAAAAAGCACATTCTTACTAGAATCATACATGCTCATCACATCTGATTTGATATGTAACCTAAGTATGACCACGCTACTTCAAATAGCATTTTCCTACTTTGATCATACATGTTCATCACATCTGATTCGTAATGTATCTGTAATATGATTTTAATACTCGATATAACATTTTCCTGCCAATAACGTACAGGTTCATCACATCTGACGCAAACCGTACCCCTGACATCCACGTTAGACAGATAAAACTACCAAAAAATGCATGCTTATCACATCATATAAGAATTGTACGCCTGATATCGCCAAACTGTTTCAAATAACTTATTCCTGCTTAAATCATATATGCTCATAACGTAAGATACCAACATTTCCTTAATATGGCCAAAGTACTTGAAATATCATTTTCCTACCCAAAATCATTAATGCTCATGACAATTGATTCGTACTGTCCTCACTTAAATAGCCATTTTACAATTCCAAAGATAGCAATACTCTGTGAAATACCATTTTCGTACCTTAATTCTCCATACCAATCACATATGATGCGAACTGAACTTTTAACATGATCATACTATTTGAAATAGCTCAGTCTTAGCAGAATCATACATGCACATCACATCTGATTTGATAATGTACCCTAAGTATGACCATTCTACGTGAAATAGCATTTTCCTACCTAAATCATACATGCTCATCACATCTGATTCATACAGTACTCTTTATATGACCTTATGACTCGAAATAACATTTTCCTACCAATAACGTACATGATGACCGCATGTGACGCAAACCGTACACCTGACATGCCCGTATGACAGAAAAACTACCCACAAATGCATGCTTATCACATCATATAAGAATTGTACGCCTAACATGGCCAAACTTTTTCAAAAATTATTCCTGCTTAAATCATATATGCCGATAACTTAAGATACTAAACGTTTTCTTAATATGGCCAAAGTACTTGAAATATCATTTTCTTACCCAAAATCAATATTGCTCATGACAATTGATGCATACTGTTCTCCTTTAAATAGCGATTATACAATTCCAAAGATAAAATACTGTGGTATGAAATACCCTAAATGTGACCGTACTACTTTAAATAGCACTTTCCTACCTAAATCAAATATGCTCATCACATCTGATTCCTAATGTACTGTCCATATGACCTCACGACTCGAAATAACATTTTCCTACAAACAACATACATGATCATTACATCTGACGGAAACGGTACCCCTGACATGTCCGTATAACAGACAAAGATAGCAATACTCTGTGAAATACCATTTTCGTACCTTGATTCTCCATACCAATGACATATGATGCGAACTGTACTCTTAACATGATCATACTACTTGAAATAGCACATTCGTACCAGAATCATACATGCTCATCAAATCTGATTTGATATGTGTCCTAAATTTAACCATGCTACTTCAAATAGCACTTTCCTACCTAGATCATACATGCTCATCATATCTAATTCGTACTGTATTCTTGATATTTCCTTACGACTCGAAATAACAATTTCCTGCCAATAACATACATGATCATCACATCTGACGGAAACGGTACCCCTGACATGCCCGTAAGACAGAAAAACTACCGAAAAATGCATGCTTATCACATCATAAAAGAATTATACGGCTATCATGGCCAAACTGTTTCAAATATTTGATTCCTGCTAAAATCATACGTGCCCATAATTTAAGACGCCAACCGTTTTCTTAACATGGTCAAAGTAGTTGAAATATCATTTTCCTTACCAAAATCAAAAAATGCTCATGGTAATTGATGCGTAGAGATCTCACTAAAATAGCCATTTTACAATACCAAAGAGAGTTATACTGTGTAAAATGCAATTTTCGTACCTTAATTCTCTATACCAATCACATATGATGTGAACTGTACCCTTAACATGATCATACTACTTGAAATGGCACATTCTAACCAGAATAGAATAGGCTTATCACATCAGATTTGATATGTACCCTAAATATGACCATACTACTTCAAATAGCACTTTCCTACCTAGAACACACATGCTCATCATATCTGATTCATACTGTATTCTTAATATTACCTTACGACTCGAAATAACATTTTCCTATCAATAACGTACATGATCATGACATCTGACGGAAACCGAACCCCTGACATGTATGTATAACAGAAATCTTCACAAAAAATGTATGCTTATCTTATCATAAAAGAATTGTATTCCTAACATGGCCAAACAGTTTCAAATGACTTATTCCTGCTGAAGTCATACATGCCCATAATTTAAGACGCCAACCGTTTTCTTAATATGACAAAAGTACTTTAAATATTATTTTCCTACCCAAAATCAATAATGCTCATGACAATTGCTGCGTACTGTTCTCACTTAAATAGCCATTATACAATTCCAAAGATAGCAATACTGTGTGAAATACCATTTCTCGTACCTTAATTCTCCATACTAATCACATATGATGCGATCTGTACTGTTAACATGATCATACTGCTTCAAATAGTACATTCTTTCAAGAATAAAATAGGCTTATCACATCAGATTTGATATGTACCATAAATATGACCATTCTACTTTAAATAGCATTTTCCTACTTAAATCATAAAGGGTCATCTTATCTGATTCGTACTATATTCTTAATATGACCTTACGACTCGAAATAACATTTTCCTACCAATAACGTACTTGATGACCGCATGTGACGCAAACCGTATGACAGAAAAACTACCCACAAATGCATGCTTATCACATCATATAAGAAGTCTACGCCTAACATGGCCAAACTGTTTCAAATAACTTATTCCTACGAATATCATATAAGCCGATAATTTAAGATGCCAAACGTTTTCTTAATATGGCCAAAGTACTAGAAATATCATTTTCCTACCCAAAACCAATAATGCCCATGACAATTGATGCATACTCTTCTCACTTAAATAGCCATTATACAATTCCAAAGATAACAATACTTTGGTGTGAAATACCCTATATATGACCGTACTACTTGAAATAGCACTTTTCTGCCTAAATCATATATGCTCATCACATCTGATTCCTACTGTACTGTTCATATGACCTCACGACTCGAAATAATATTTTCCTACAAACAACCTTTATGATCATCACATCTGACCCAAACCGTACCCCTGACATGTCCGTAAGACAGAAAAACTACCCAAAAATGCATGCTTATCACATCATATAAGAATTGTACGTCTATCATGGCCAAACTGTTTCAAATCACTTATTCCTTCTTTATCCATATATGCCCATAACTTAAGATGCCAAAGTTTTCTTAATATGGCTAAAGTACCTGAAATATAATTTTTCTACCCAAAATCATTAATGCTCATGACAATTGATGCGTACAGTTCTCCTTTAAATAGTCATTATACAATTCCAAAGATGGCAATACTCTGTGAAATACCATTCTCGTACCTTAATTCTCCATACCAATAACATATGATGTGAACTGTACTCTTAACAGTTCATACTACTTGAAATAGCACATTCGTAACAGAATCATGCATGCTCATCAAATCTGACTTGATATGTATCCTAAATTGGACCATACTACTTCAAATAGCACTTTCCTACCTAAATCATACATGCTCATCATATATAATTCGTACTGTATTCTTAATATATCCTTACGACTCGAAATAAAATCTTACTGCCAATAACGTACATGATAGTCACTTCGGAGGGAAACCGTACCCCTAACATGGCCGTTTAACAGACAAAATATCAAAAAATGCATGCTTATCACATCATATAAGCATTGTACGCCTGACATCTCCAAACTGTTTCAAATAACTTATTCCTGCTAAGATCATATATGCCCATAACTTAACATGCGAACGTTTCCTTAGTATAGCCAAAGTACTTGAAATATCATTTTCCTACCTAAAATCATTAATGCTCATGACAATTGATACGTGCAGTTCTCCTTTAAATAGACATTATACAATTCCATAGATAACAATACTCTGTGAAATACAATTTTCGTACCTTAATTCTCCATACAAATCACATATTATGCGAACTGAACTCTTAACATAATCATACTACTTGAAATAGCTCATACTTAGCAGAATCAAACATACTTATCACATCTGATTTGATATGTAACCTCAATATGACCATACTACTTGAACTAGCACTTTCCGTCTTCAAGCACACATACTCATCATATATGATTAGTAATTTATCTGTAATTAGATTTTACGACTTGATATAACATTTTCCTGCCAATAACGTACAGGATCATCACATTTGACGTAAATCGTACCCCTGACATGCACGTATGACAGAAAAACTACCCACAGATGCATGCTTATCACATAAAAGAAGTGTATGCCTAACATGGCCAAACTGTTTCAAATAACTTATTCCTACTAAAATCATATAAGCCGATAACTTAAGATGCCAAACGTTTTCTTAATACGGCCATAGTACTTGAAATATCATTTTCCTACCCAAAAACAATAATGCTCATCACAATTGATGCATACTGTTCTCACTTAAATAGCCATTATACAATTCCAAAGATAACAATGCTTTGGTGTGAAATACCCTAAATATGACAGTACTACTTGAAATAGCACTTTCCTGCCTAAATCATATATGCTCATCACATCTTATTCCTACTGTACTGTTCATATGACCTCACGACTCGAAATAATATTTTCCTACAAACAATCTATATGATCATCACATCTGACGCAAACCGTACCCCTGACATGTCCGTAAGACAGAAAAACTACCCAAAAATGCATGCTTATCACATCATATAAGAATTGTACGCCTAACATGGCCAAACTGTTTCAAATCACTTATTCCTTCTTTATCCATATATGCCCATAACGTAAGATGCCAAAGTTTTCTTAATATGGCTAAAGTACCTGAAATATAATTTTTCTACCCAAAATCATTAATGCTCATGACAATTGATACGTGCAGTTCTCTTTTAAATAGCCATTATACAATTCCAAAGATAACACTACTGTGGGAAATACCAATTTCGTACCTTAATTCTCCATATCAATCACATATGATGCGAACTGAACTCTTAACATAATCATTCTACTTGAAATAGCTCATTCTTAGCAGAATCAAACATACTTATCAAATCTGATTTGATATGTATCCTATATTGGACCATACTACTTCAAATAGCACTTTTCTACCTAAATCATACATGCTCATCATATCTAATTCGTACTGTATTCTTAATATGACATTACGACTCGAAATAAAATTTTACTGCCAATAACGTACATGATAGTCACTTCGGAGGGAAACCGTACCCCTACCATGCCCGTTTAACAGACAAACTATCCAAAAATGCATGCTTATCACATCATATAAGCATTGTACGCCTGACATCTCCAAACTGTTTCATATAACTTATTCCTGCTAAAATCATATATGCCCATAACTTAACATGCGAACGTTTCCTTAGTATAGCCAAAGTACTTGAAATATCATTTTCCTACCCAAAATCATTAATGCTCATGACAATTGATACGTGCAGTTCTCCTTTAAATAGCCATTATACAATTCCAAAGATACTAATACTGTGGGAAATACTAATTTCGTACCTTAATTCTCCATATCAATCACATATGATGCGAACTGAACTCTTAACATAATCATACTACTTGAAATAGCTCATTCTTAGCAGAATCAAACATACTTATCACATCTGATTTGATATGTAACCTAAATATGACCATACTACTTGTACTAGCACTTTCCTACTTCAATCACACATACTCATCACATCTGATTAGTAATTTATCTGTAATTAGATTTTACGACTTGATATAACATTTTCCTGCCAATAACGTACAGGATCATCACATCTGACGCAAACCGTACCCCTGACATGCACGTATGACAGAAAAACTACCCACAAATGCATGCTTATCACATATAAAAAGTGTATGCCTAACATGGCCAAACTGTTTCAAATAACTTATTCCTACTAAAATCATATAAGCCGATAACTTAAGATGCCAAACGTTTTCTTAATACGGCCAAAGTGCTTGAAATATCATTTTCCTACCCAAAATCAATAATGCTCATCACAATTGATGCATACTGCTCTCACTAATAGACATTATACAATTCCAAAGATACCAATACTGTGGGAAATACCAATTTCGTACCTTAATTCTCCATATCAATCACATATGATGCGAACTTAACTCTTAACATAATCATTCTACTTGAAATAGCTCATTCTTAGCAGAATCAAACATATTTATCAAATCTGATTTGATATGTATCCTATATTGGACCATACTACTTCAAATAGCACTTTTCTACCTAAATCATACATGCTCATAATATCTAATTCGTACTGTATTCTTAACATGACCTTACGACTCGAAATAAAATTTTACTGCCAATAACGTACATGATAGTCACTTCGGAGGGAAACCGTACCCCTAACATGCCCGTTTAACAGACAAACTATCCAAAAATGCATGCTTATCACATCATATAAGCATTGTACGCCTGACATCTCCAAACTGTTTCATATAACTTATTCCTGCTAAAATCATATATGCCCATAACTTAACATGCGAACGTTTCCTTAGTATAGCCAAAGTACTTGAAATATCATTTTCCTACCCAAAATCATTAATGCTCATGACAATTGATACGTGCAGTTCTCCTTTAAATAGCCATTATACAATTCCAAAGATTACAATATTCTGTGAAATACCATTTTCGTACATTAATTCTCCATATCAATCACATATGATGCGAACTGAACTCTTCACATAATCATACTACGTGAAATAGCTCATTCTTAGCAGAATCAAACATACTTATCAAATCTGATTTGATGTGTATCCTAAATTGGACCATACTACTTCAAATAGCACTTTCCTACCTAAATCATACATGCTCATCATATCTAATTCGTACTGTATTCTTAATATGACATTACGACTCGAAATAAAATTTTACTGCCAATAACGTACATGATAGTCACTTCGGAGGGAAATCGTACCCCTAACATGCTCGTTTAACAGACAAACTACCCAAGAATGCATGCTTATCACATCATATAAGCATTGTAGGCCTTACATCTCCAAACTGTTTCGAATAACTTATTCCTGCTTAAATCATATATGCCCATAACTTAACATGCGAACGTTTCCTTAATATGGCCAAAGTACTTGAAATATCATTTTCCTACCTAAAATCATTAATGCTCATGACAATTGATACGTGCAGTTCTCCTTTAAATAGCCATTATACAATTCCAAAGATACTAATACTGTGGGAAATACCAATTTCGTACCTTAATTCTCCATATCAATCACATATGATGCGAACTGAACTCTTAACATAATCATACTACTTGAAATAGCTCATTCTTAGCCGAATCAAACATACTTATCACATCTGATTTGATATGTAACCTAAATATGACCATACTACTTGTACTAGCACTTTCCTACTTCAATCACACATACTCATCACATCTGATTAGTAATTTATCTGTAATTAGATTTTATGACTTGATATAACATTTTCCTGCCAATAACGTACAGGATCATCACATCTGACGCAAACCGTACCCCTGACATGCACGTATGACAGAAAAACTACCCACAAATGCATGCTTATCACATATAAAAAGTGTATGCCTAACATGGCCAAACTGTTTCAAATAACTTATTCCTACTAAAATCATATAAGCCGATAACTTAAGATGCCAAACGTTTTCTTAATACGGCCAAAGTGCTTGAAATATTATTTTCCTACCCAAAATCAATAATGCTCATCACAATTGATGCATACTGCTCTCACTAATAGACATTATACAATTCCAAAGATACCAATACTGTGGGAAATACCAATTTCGTACCTTAATTCTCCATATCAATCACATATGATGCGAACTTAACTCTTAACATAATCATTCTACTTGAAATAGCTCATTCTTAGCAGAATCAAACATACTTATCAAATCTGATTTGATGTGTATCCTAAATTGGACCATACTACTTCAAATAGCACTTTCCTACCTAAATCATACATGCTCATAATATCTAATTCGTACTGTATTCTTAACATGACCTTACGACTCGAAATAAAATTTTACTGTCAATAACGTACATGATAGTCACTTCGGAGGGAAACCGTACCCCTACCATGCCCGTTTAACAGACAAACTACCCAAGAATGCATGCTTACCATATCATATAAGCATTGTACGCCTGACATCTCCAAACTGTTTCGAATAACTTATTCCTACTAAAATCATATATGCCCATAACTTAACATGCGAACGTTTCCTTAATATGGCCAAAGTACTTGAAATATCATTTTCTTTCCTAAAATCATTAATGCTCAGGACAATTGATACGTGCAGTTCTCCTTTAAATAGCCATTCTACAATTCCAAAGATTACAATATTCTGTGAAATACAATTTTCGTACCTTAATTCTCCATATCAATCACATATGATGCGAACTGAACTCTTAACATAATCATACTACGTGAAATAGCTCATTCTTAGCAGAATCAAACATACTTATCAAATCTGATTTGATGTGTATCCTAAATTGGACCATACTACTTCAAATAGCACTTTCCTACCTAAATCATACATGCTCATAATATCTAATTCGTACTGTATTCTTAACATGACCTTACGACTCGAAATAAAATTTTACTGTCAATAACGTACATGATAGTCACTTCGGAGGGAAACCGTACCCCTACCATGCCCGTTTAACAGACAAACTATCCAAAAATGCATGCTTATCACATATAAAAAGTGTATGCCTAACATGGCCAAACTGTTTCAAATAACTTATTCCTACTAAAATCATATAAGCCGATAACTTAAGATGCCAAACGTTTTCTTAATACGGCCAAAGTGCTTGAAATATCATTTTCCTACCCAAAATCAATAATGCTCATCACAATTGATGCATACTGCTCTCACTTAAATAGCCATTATACAATTCCAAAGATACCAATACTGTGGGAAATACCAATTTCGTACCTTAATTCTTCATATCAATCACATATGATGCGAACTGAACTCTTAACATAATCATTCTACTTGAAATAGCTCATTCTTAGCAGAATCAAACATACTTATCAAATCTGATTTGATATGTATCCTATATTGGACCATACTACTTCAAATAGCACTTTCCTACCTAAATCATACATGCTCATCATATCTAATTCGTACTGTATTCTTAACATGACCTTACGACTCGAAATAAAATTTTACTGTCAATAACGTACATGATAGTCACTTCGGAGGGAAACCGTACCCCTACCATGCCCGTTTAACAGACAAACTACCCAAAAATGCATGCTTACCATATCATATAAGCATTGTACGCCTGACAACTCCAAACTGCTTCGAAAAACTTATTCCTGCTAAAATCATATATGCCCATAACTTAACATGCGAACGTTTCCTTAATATAGCCAAAGTACTTGAAATATCATTTTCCTACCCAAAATCATTAATGCTCATGACAATTGATACGTGCAGTTCTCCTTTAAATAGCCATTATACAATTCCAAAGATTACAATACTCTGTGAAATACAATTTTCGTACCTTAATTCTCCATACAAATCACATATGATGCGAACTGAACTCTTAACATAATCATACTACTTGAAATAGCTCATTCTTAGCCGAATCAAACATACTTATCACATCTGATTTGATATGTAACCTAAATATGACCATACTACTTGTACTAGCACTTTCCTACTTCAATCACACATACTCATCACATCTGATTAGTAATTTATCTGTAATTAGATTTTACGACTTGATATAACATTTTCCTGCCAATAACGTACAGGATCATCACATCTGACGCAAACCGTACCCCTGACATGCACGTATGACAGAAAAACTACCCACAAATGCATGCTTATCACATATAAAAAGTGTATGCCTAACATGGCCAAACTGTTTCAAATAACTTATTCCTACTAAAATCATATAAGCCGATAACTTAAGATGCCAAACGTTTTCTTAATACGGCCAAAGTGCTTGAAATATCATTTTCCTACCCAAAATCAATAATGCTCATCACAATTGATGCATACTGCTCTCACTTAAATAGCCATTATACAATTCCAAAGATACCAATACTGTGGGAAATACCAATTTCGTACCTTAATTCTTCATATCAATCACATATGATGCGAACTGAACTCTTAACATAATCATTCTACTTGAAATAGCTCATTCTTAGCAGAATCAAACATACTTATCAAATCTGATTTGATATGTATCCTAAAATGGACCATACTACTTCAAATAGCACTTTCCTACCTAAATCATACATGCTCATCATATCTAATTCGTACTGTATTCTTAACATGACCTTACGACTCGAAATAAAATTTTACTGTCAATAACGTACATGATAGTCACTTCGGAGGGAAACCGTACCCCTACCATGCCCGTTTAACAGACAAACTACCCAAGAATGCATGCTTACCATATCATATAAGCATTGTACGCCTGACAACTCCAAACTGCTTCGAAAAACTTATTCCTGCTAAAATCATATATGCCCATAACTTAACATGCGAACGTTTCCTTAATATAGCCAAAGTACTTGAAATATCATTTTCCTACCCAAAATCATTAATGCTCATGACAATTGATACGTGCAGTTCTCCTTTAAATAGCCATTATACAATTCCAAAGATTACAATACTCTGTGAAATACAATTTTCGTACCTTAATTCTCCATACAAATCACATATGATGCGAACTGAACTCTTAACATAATCATACTACTTGAAATAGCTCATTCTTAGCCGAATCAAACATACTTATCACATCTGATTTGATATGTAACCTAAATATGACCATACTACTTGTACTAGCACTTTCCTACTTCAATCACACATACTCATCACATCTGATTAGTAATTTATCTGTAATTAGATTTTACGACTTGATATAACATTTTCCTGCCAATAACGTACAGGATCATCACATCTGACGCAAACCGTACCCCTGACATGCACGTATGACAGAAAAACTACCCACAAATGCATGCTTATCACATATAAAAAGTGTATGCCTAACATGGCCAAACTGTTTCAAATAACTTATTCCTACTAAAATCATATAAGCCGATAACTTAAGATGCCAAACGTTTTCTTAATACGGCCAAAGTGCTTGAAATATCATTTTCCTACCCAAAATCAATAATGCTCATCACAATTGATGCATACTGCTCTCACTTAAATAGCCATTATACAATTCCAAAGATACCAATACTGTGGGAAATACCAATTTCGTACCTTAATTCTTCATATCAATCACATATGATGCGAACTGAACTCTTAACATAATCATTCTACTTGAAATAGCTCATTCTTAGCAGAATCAAACATACTTATCAAATCTGATTTGATATGTATCCTAAATTGGACCATACTACTTCAAATAGCACTTTCCTACCTAAATCATACATGCTCATCATATCTAATTCGTACTGTATTCTTAACATGACCTTACGACTCGAAATAAAATTTTACTGTCAATAACGTACATGATAGTCACTTCGGAGGGAAACCGTACCCCTACCATGCCCGTTTAACAGACAAACTATCCAAAAATGCATGCTTATCACATCATATAAGCATTGTACTCCTGACATCTCCAAACTGTTTCATATAACTTATTCCTGCTAAAATCATATATGCCCATAACTTAACATGCGAACGTTTCCTTAGTATAGCCAAAGTACTTGAAATATCATTTTCCTACCCAAAATCATTAATGCTCATGACAATTGATACGTGCAGTTCTCCTTTAAATAGCCATTCTACAATTCCAAAGATTACAATATTCTGTGAAATACAATTTTCGTACCTTAATTCTCCATATCAATCACATATGATGCGAACTGAACTCTTAACATAATCATACTACGTGAAATAGCTCATTCTTAGCAGAATCAAACATACTTATCAAATCTGATTTGATGTGTATCCTAAATTGGACCATACTACTTCAAATAGCACTTTCCTACCTAAATCATACATGCTCATAATATCTAATTCGTACTGTATTCTTAACATGACCTTACGACTCGAAATAAAATTTTACTGTCAATAACGTACATGATAGTCACTTCGGAGGGAAACCGTACCCCTACCATGCCCGTTTAACAGACAAACTATCCAAAAATGCATGCTTATCACATATAAAAAGTGTATGCCTAACATGGCCAAACTGTTTCAAATAACTTATTCCTACTAAAATCATATAAGCCGATAACTTAAGATGCCAAACGTTTTCTTAATACGGCCAAAGTGCTTGAAATATCATTTTCCTACCCAAAATCAATAATGCTCATCACAATTGATGCATACTGCTCTCACTTAAATAGCCATTATACAATTCCAAAGATACCAATACTGTGGGAAATACCAATTTCGTACCTTAATTCTTCATATCAATCACATATGATGCGAACTGAACTCTTAACATAATCATTCTACTTGAAATAGCTCATTCTTAGCAGAATCAAACATACTTATCAAATCTGATTTGATATGTATCCTAAATTGGACCATACTACTTCAAATAGCACTTTCCTACCTAAATCATACATGCTCATCATATCTAATTCGTACTGTATTCTTAACATGACCTTACGACTCGAAATAAAATTTTACTGCCAATAACGTACATGATAGTCACTTCGGAGGGAAACCGTACCCCTACCATGCCCGTTTAACAGACAAACTATCCAAAAATGCATGCATATCACATCATATAAGCATTGTACGCCTGACATCTCCAAACTGTTTCATATAACTTATTCCTGCTAAAATCATATATGCCCATAACTTAACATGCGAACGTTTCCTTAGTATAGCCAAAGTACTTGAAATATCATTTTCCTACCCAAAATCATTAATGCTCAAGACAATTGATACGTGCAGTTCTCCTTTAAATAGCCATTATACAATTCCAAACATTACAATTCTCTGTGAAATACAATTTTCGTACCTTAATTCTCCATATCAATCACATATGATGCGAACTGAACTCTTAACATAATCATACTACTTGAAATAGCTCATTCTTAGCAAAATCAAACATACTTATCAAATCTGATTTGATGTGTATCCTAAATTGGACCATACTACTTCAAATAGCACTTTCCTACCTAAATCATACATGGTCATCATATCTAATTCGTACTGTATTCTTAATATGACATTACGACTCGAAATAGAATTTTACTGCCAATAACGTATATGATAGTCACTCTGGAGGGAAACTGTACCCCTAACATGCCCGTTTAACAGACAAACTACCCAAGAATGCATGCTTACCATATCATATAAGCATTGTACGCCTGACAACTCCAAACTGCTTCGAAAAACTTATTCCTGCTAAAATAATATATGCCCATAACTTAACATGCGAACGTTTCCTTAATATAACCAAAGTACTTGAAATATCATTTTCCTACCCAAAATCATTAATGCTCATGACAATTGATACGTGCAGTTCTCCTTTAAATAGCCATTATACAATTCCAAAGATTACAATACTCTGTGAAATACAATTTTCGTACCTTAATTCTCCATACAAATCACATATGATGCGAACTGAACTCTTAACATAATCATACTACTTGAAATAGCTCATTCTTAGCCGAATCAAACATACTTATCACATCTGATTTGATATGTAACCTAAATATGACCATACTACTTGTACTAGCACTTTCCTACTTCAATCACACATACTCATCACATCTGATTAGTAATTTATCTGTAATTAGATTTTACGACTTGATATAACATTTTCCTGCCAATAACGTACAGGATCATCACATCTGACGCAAACCGTACCCCTGACATGCACGTATGACAGAAAAACTACCCACAAATGCATGCTTATCACATATAAAAAGTGTATGCCTAACATGGCCAAACTGTTTCAAATAACTTATTCCTACTAAAATCATATAAGCCGATAACTTAAGATGCCAAACGTTTTCTAAATACGGCCAAAGTGCTTGAAATATCATTTTCCTACCCAAAATCAATAATGCTCATCACAATTGATGCATACTGCTCTCACTTAAATAGCCATTATACAATTCCAAAGATACCAATACTGTGGGAAATACCAATTTCGTACCTTAATTCTTCATATCAATCACATATGATGCGAACTGAACTATTAACATAATCATTCTACTTGAAATAGCTCATTCTTAGCAGAATCAAACATACTTATCAAATCTGATTTGATATGTATCCTAAATTGGACCATACTACTTCAAATAGCACTTTCCTACCTAAATCATACATGCTCATCATATCTAATTCGTACTGTATTCTTAACATGACCTTACGACTCGAAATAAAATTTTACTGCCAATAACGTACATGATAGTCACTTCGGAGGGAAACCGTACCCCTACCATGCCCGTTTAACAGACAAACTATCCAAAA
Organism: Perna viridis; assembly: GCA_037379345.1. Lineage (NCBI taxonomy): Eukaryota > Metazoa > Mollusca > Bivalvia > Mytilida > Mytilidae > Perna > Perna viridis. The sequence continues at coordinate 36,047,733 of CM074522.1, read as the reverse complement.
ATGCATGCATATCACATCATATAAGCATTGTACGCCTGACATCTCCAAACTGTTTCATATAACTTATTCCTGCTAAAATCATATATGCCCATAACTTAACATGCGAACGTTTCCTTAGTATAGCCAAAGTACTTGAAATATCATTTTCCTACCCAAAAGCATTAATGCTCATGACAATTGATACGTGCAGTTCTCCTTTAAATAGCCATTATACAATTCCAAAGATTACAATACTCTGTGAAATACAATTTTCGTACCTTAATTCTCCATACAAATCACATATGATGCGAACTGAACTCTTAACATAATCATACTACTTGAAATAGCTCATTCTTAGCCGAATCAAACATACTTATCACATCTGATTTGATATGTAACCTAAATATGACCATACTACTTGTACTAGCACTTTCCTACTTCAATCACACATACTCATCACATCTGATTAGTAATTTATCTGTAATTAGATTTTACGACTTGATATAACATTTTCCTGCCAATAACGTACAGGATCATCACATCTGACGCAAACCGTACCCCTGACATGCACGTATGACAGAAAAACTACCCACAAATGCATGCTTATCACATATAAAAAGTGTATGCCTAACATGGCCAAACTGTTTCAAATAACTTATTCCTACTAAAATCATATAAGCCGATAACTTAAGATGCCAAACGTTTTCTAAATACGGCCAAAGTGCTTGAAATATCATTTTCCTACCCAAAATCAATAATGCTCATCACAATTGATGCATACTGCTCTCACTTAAATAGCCATTATACAATTCCAAAGATACCAATACTGTGGGAAATACCAATTTCGTACCTTAATTCTTCATATCAATCACATATGATGCGAACTGAACTATTAACATAATCATTCTACTTGAAATAGCTCATTCTTAGCAGAATCAAACATACTTATCAAATCTGATTTGATATGTATCCTAAATTGGACCATACTACTTCAAATAGCACTTTCCTACCTAAATCATACATGCTCATCATATCTAATTCGTACTGTATTCTTAACATGACCTTACGACTCGAAATAAAATTTTACTGCCAATAACGTACATGATAGTCACTTCGGAGGGAAACCGTACCCCTACCATGCCCGTTTAACAGACAAACTATCCAAAAATGCATGCATATCACATCATATAAGCATTGTACGCCTGACATCTCCAAACTGTTTCATATAACTTATTCCTGCTAAAATCATATATGCCCATAACTTAACATGCGAACGTTTCCTTAGTATAGCCAAAGTACTTGAAATATCATTTTCCTACCCAAAATCATTAATGCTCATGACAATTGATACGTGCAGTTCTCCTTTAAATAGCCATTATACAATTCCAAAGATTACAATATTCTGTGAAATACAATTTTCGTACCTTAATTCTCCATATCAATCACATATGATGCGAACTGAACTCTTAACATAATCATACTACGTGAAATAGCTCATTCTTAGCAGAATCAAACATACTTATCAAATCTGATTTGATGTGTATCCTAAATTGGACCATACTACTTCAAATAGCTCTTTCCTACCTAAATCATACATGCTCATCATATCTAATTCGTACTGTATTCTTAATATGACATTACGACTCGAAATAAAATTTTACTGCCAATAACGTACATGATAGTCACTTCGGAGGGAAATCGTACCCCTAACATGCCCGTTTAACAGACAAACTACCCAAGAATGCATGCTTATCACATCATATAAGCATTGTAGGCATTACATCTCCAAACTGTTTCGAATAACTTATTCCTGCTAAAATCATATATGCCCATAACTTAACATGCGAACGTTTCCTTAATATAGCCAAAGTACTTGAAATATCATTTTCCTACCTAAAATCATTAATGCTCATGACAATTGATACGTGCAGTTCTCCTTTAAATGGCCATTATACAATTCCAAAGATACTAATACTGTGGGAAATACCAATTTCGTACCTTAATTCTCCATATCAATCACATATGATGCGAACTGAACTCTTAACATAATCATACTACTTGAAATAGCTCATTCTTAGCAGAATCAAACATACTTATCACATCTGATTTGATATGTAACCTAAATATGACCATACTACTTGTACTAGCACTTTCCTACTTCAATCACACATACTCATCACATCTGATTAGTAATTTATCTGTAATTAGATTTTATGACTTGATATAACATTTTCCTGCCAATAACCTTTAGGATCATCACATCTGACGCACACCGTACCCCTGACATGCACGTATGACAGAAAAACTACCCACAAATGCATGCTTATCACATATAAAAAGTGTATGCCTAACATGGCCAAACTGTTTCAAATGACTTATTCCTACTAAAATCATATAAGCCGATAACTTAAGATGCCAAACGTTTTCTTAATACGGCCAAAGTGCTTGAAATATCATTTTCCTACCCAAAATCAATAATGCTCATCACAATTGATGCATACTGCTCTCACTTAAATAGCCATTATACAATTCCAAAGATACCAATACTGTGGGAAATACCAATTTCGTACCTTAATTCTCCATATCAATCACATATGATGCGAACTTAACTCTTAACATAATCATTTTACTTGAAATAGCTCATTCTTAGCAGATTCAAACATACTTATCAAATTTGATTTGATATGTATCCTAAATTGGACCATACTACTTCAAATAGCACTTTCCTACCTAAATCATACATGCTCATCATATCTAATTCGTACTGTATTCTTAATATGACATTACGACTCGAAATAGAATTTTACTGCCAATAACGTACATGATAGTCACTTCGGAGGGAAACTGTACCCCTAACATGCCCGTTTAACAGACAAACTACCCAAGAATGCATGCTTACCACATCATATAAGCATTGTACGCCTGACAACTCCAAACTGCTTCGAAAAACTTATTCCTGCTAAAATCATATATGCCCATAACTTAACATGCGAACGTTTCCTTAATATAGCCAAAGTACTTGAAATATCATTTTCCTACCCAAAATCATTAATGCTCATGACAATTGATACGTGCAGTTCTCCTTTAAATAGCCATTATACAATTCCAAAGATTACAATACTCTGTGAAATACAATTTTCGTACCTTAATTCTCCATACAAATCACATATGATGCGAACTGAACTCTTAACATAATCATACTACTTGAAATAGCTCATTCTTAGCAGAATCAAACATACTTATCAAATCTGATTTGATGTGTATCCTAAATTGGACCATACTACTTCAAATAGCACTTTCCTACCTAAATCATACATGCTCATCATATCTAATTCGTATTGTATTCTTAATATGACCTTACGACTCGAAATAAAATTTTACTGCCAATAACGTAGATGATAGTCACTTCGGAGGGAAACCGTACCCCTGACATGCGCGTTTGACAGAAAAACTACCCAAAAATGCATGCCCATCACCTCATATAGGAAATGTACGCCTAACATGCCCAAGCGGTTTTAAATAACTTATTCTTGCTAAAATTATACATGCCCATAACTTAAAATGCCAACTGTTTTTTAACATGGCCAAAGTACTTGAAAAATCATTTTCCTACCCAAAGTCATTAATGATCATGACAATCAATGCGTACTGTTCACCCCTCAATTCCAAAAATAATAATACTGTGTGAAATACCCTTTCCGTATCTTAATTTTCCATACCAATCATATATGATGCGAATAGAACTCTTAACATGATCATAGTACTTGAAACATCACGTTCTTACTGGAATCGTATATGCACATCACATATGATTTGATATGAAGCGTAAGTATGAAAATATTACTTGAAATAGCACTTTCCTACCTAAATCATACATGCTCATCACGTATGATTCGTACTTTAGTTTTGATATGACCTTTCGACTCGAAATAACATTTACCTACCAATAACGTATATGATCATCATATCTGACGCAAACCGTACCTCTGACATGCACGTATGACGGAGATCTACCCAAAAATGGATGCTTATCATATCATCTAAGCATTGTTAGCCTAACATGGCCAAACTGTTTCAAATCACGTATTCCTGCTAAAATCATGCACGCCCATAACTTAAGATGCTGACCGTTTTCTTAATATGGCCTAAGTACTTGAAATATCATTTTCCTACTCAAAATCATTAATGCTCATGAGAATTGATGCGTTCTGTTTCCTTTAAATAGCCATTATACAATTTGGTTGATTTTTGTGATTTTTCAAATGCTTCTCCTTTATGTAGGAAAAAATTACTTGTAATATATTCATCAGATTTGAAGGATATATAAAACCATCTAAGTGTGAACGAGTTCCATATTTTGGATTATTGTAGATGGCTGCCATTTAAAATGGCCGCCATCTAAATTAATATGCCCCACTGGAAAATAATGTAAATTTCATCTAAATTTTATAAAACGTGGTATATAGGCTTGACATTGTACATTGAATTTAATTTTTTTGATTCTGTGATCATGTGTGGAACATGAGGGAACTTGTATGTGACTTGCTTTCAAGCACAACTTAAAACTTGTTTTATTTTATTTTTAGGGGGCTTTTGTTTCTTCTTTTTTGTTTTTATTTTTATTTTGTTTTGTCTTTTATGCGGATTTTTTGTGTTTTTTTTTTGTGAGAAAATTGTGTGTGGGTCCTGGCTTTATTATTTATGTACCATTAGGTAAAATCCGTGGTAATGTAAATTTGACGCTCGATCTGCAAACTCCAGTAGATTGTTTTTGAATGGCACCTTGAGGTACAATGTCAAAGAAATATATACACTTTTAATAAAATTATTGATTGGATGTCTTGAAAATGCTTGTTTTGGTCCCTTATTCCTTACAGTTAAGTAACAACCCAAACCAAAACTTATCCCAGCTTTCCTTTTGTTTTAAACTTGTACATTGTAGAACAAATTTATCGTCCAGAAAACATGTTTCTACCAACACATACTGAATGATTAAACAACACATCAATTTCAATTTCATAAAGATCTTTATTTTTTTAAGTGATTTCTTCTGTGTGTAACTTTCTATTTCTTTACGTTTGTGTATTGTAAATTTTAGTGTTCCTGATGCTATCTTGTAAAAGGATTTCCCACCATTTCTACATTTGGTATCAATATTTATATCAGAAAATACTAGTTGTTTCCATTGCAAGTCATTTATAGGAAAACAATACAGAAACCCACGCTACAAAACTGTAAGTGAAATATCTTTTGTCTTTCTTTATGTATGGATTTTTTGTGAAAACATGTCTATTGCAGACCTATTCGATTTTTTTGATTAAATATGGTTTAGGTATATTATGCCATTTGGTGTATTGATTTCAACACGTCTGAGTACTAGATATCAACTTATATGACTTAATATATTAGACTGGCCGAGATGTAAAAGGAGGAAGTTTTAATTAAGGTATGGATGACAACAAACGAGTCCTTCCGTAAGTTAAGATATGAAACTACCTTACTCTACATTCAGTTTGTTTTTCTCTTTCAGAACTATTTGGTCATTTGGCCAGTATTTAATCCATAAATTGTGGAAAGTTACACCGGATATTACTCCCTGTAAGACTGAAATCAGGCTTTCAGTACTTCTTATGTTATATTTTAGATTTGTGGTATATACCGTACACGGACTTCGTCCCCTATCGATTGATATCTCTGATACATAACACGTAAACTACCACAACATGGGCTTTAAGTGGATTTTCATATAAAGGCGACGTAAGCAGGATAAGCTTAAATAAATCAGAGTGATCATTTTTTTTTATTCTAAGAACAAAATACACATATCAACTGAAGTGCGAATATTATGAAGAAGGCGAAAGTACATTGTGAACAGTTAACAAATTCAAAAACCATATTACATGTAGTAGCATATACTTCAATACATGTACATGTAATCTCTTATTACATTCCCGAAGTGGTTTTCAAATAACATTTCCATATAAACTCAACATAAGGAAAATGTTCACATGCTTTCATGACTAGTTAACATTTGCTTATGGAAATAAGACCTGCTATTGAACATGACTGCATAAAAGATTTACAATATAGTCGTTCTATCCTTAGAACTTCGAGACAAGTCAGGCTTCGTCAGAAATCGTACGGAACAAAATATATATGAGTTTAAGACATAAAACATTATCATTATAATACTACAATTTAAATTTAACAATTGTGTAACTCATTTATTTTGTATATAAAAGTCTATATTTAGCTTTTAAGATATCCTGATATACTTGAACTAAGAATGATACAGATCGTTTGGTTATTTTAAAAACTATTACTATGGACACTTTACCAGTACTAAAGGAAGACTTTGGTACCCCTTATCAGTTAATATTATTCTACAGTTACCCAGTTCCACGTGGAGTTTTAACAAATATCAGTATGAAACATTACTGGGTTGGAGCCACATGTATAAGTGACAGTAACTGGAGTCTTATAACTTCATTTGCAATTGTTATCGTACATGTACAACAGATCTGTTAAAAATGACAGGGTGTCAATAATTCTAGTGATTATTATTTATAAATGCAAATACAGGAAGATATTTTCAGATGTTAACATTTCCAACGATTTATATTTTCCTATTTCCAATTTCAGGAGCTTGACACTGAGTCCTTCAAAATGAAGTGCAGTATTTTATGACACTGAATGAGATTTAAGAATACATGGTAATTTGGATGCTACTGAAAAGCCCTTTGACTAAAAATAACATATCACAAAATAAAAGTGTCATTTGGTCTTACTGTAAAAAAAATAGTACATATACATTAGGATCGCGTCTTTTTTATTGTGCAGATGTACACTTCTGTAAAACAGAAGACGAAGAAAAGAGAGGCTGCGATTCATCAGTTGGAAAGAACAAAACTGATCACAGATTTATTTAAAGACAAAACAATTTGAATATTTTCATTCTTCTTTTAAGAGTCAACTGTCAAATAATGGGAAAGTTGGTAAAACATATGAAGATGATAAGACTAGAATATTATTCTCTATATGAAAGGGAGATGGCAAGTAGGATCATTAGCTAAATGATCTCTGTGGATTTTTTTTTTATAACTTTTTGAAAAAAAAATGTAAATATTCAAAATCATTAAAACATCTGAGTTTATGATAACAAATCAAATATAAAACCAGTATAATTCCATATATCTAGTAAGTTGATAGAAGTAATGAAACTCTTATTTTCATCAGTAACAATACTTCATAAAAAATGTTGCAGTAGCGCTACAACCAAAATGAACTTAGTTTTTTCACGGAAAACTTGCTTTAGTTTAAATTATGAATTACTCCATCTTGAAAGCATGACAATTTACTCGTCGTTTGACTAATTACTTGTTGCATAATAGTTTCTTCGACAATAAGAGAAATTTGCTGTTTCAGAACTTAATTGCGGTGAAACAATGGCATCTAGGTAAAGCAGGTCTCAAGTTTCACAGTGTTCATTAGATGATTGGAGAAATGTACAGTTACAAAAGACTTGAATGGACTTAAGATGACATGTTCCACTTGAACTGTACTGCTTACAATAACAATCATAAATGAACATCCCAATTTTAACAGTACTATAATATTATTTACATTATATTCACCACATAATAGTTCATGTATTACAAAAATAAATAAATAAATGAAAAATGCTTCTGTAAAGCACAGCAGTTACTATAATGTATGTGATGGTAGTACACGGGCTTAAAAGTTACATCACAGCTAATTTTACATTACAATTCTACATTTTTTTACACATTGTGATTGAAATAATGTATACAAATGCATTAATTTCAGAATTTCTGAAGAAAAAAAACTGTTCATATAATAATCATGGCATCAGAATAGGTAGGCAGAATGTATATTTTGTATATAAAAATACTTTTAGTAATGTTATCAATACTAATATAAAATCAAATACAATTTATTGCATCATAAACTGAATAACGTATTAAATTCATTTATCCACAATCATTATTAACAATATTACAATAATTACATATAGAGTTCTTGAAGTTCATGACTTTTCCAATATCATATACTTTGAGCAGTAAATCAAAGACTACAACGATTAAATTTCTGTTTAGTCCAAATATCCTTTTTTATTATTTTAAAACATCTTTCAACACTTATTTCTTTGTAAAGCAATCCAAAATGTTCAAAAGAAAATACATATCAACCAATATTCCATCAAAGAAACTTTTTCTGTTATAAATCAAATATAATACATGTATATAAAACAACTAACATGTAAATTACTCCACTGGTTTCTCTTAAATACTTTTATTAGAAATCGCAACCCAGGGCAAAAAAAATCTGGATATAAACTTTCTCAGAACTTGGAGACAAGATAGGCTTCATGCACATTCACAAACATAAATTTCATAAAGGGACATATATCAATTGTATTCAATTATTAACTGTTCATTTCATCTTGTTTGTGGTTTGAAGAAAGATGGTCCTAAATCAAGTACAAAATCTCTCAGAACCTGGTGACAAGTCTGGCTTTGTGCACATTCATAAACAGAAACAAAAAATAATACAAAATTCACAAAAGAACATACATCAATTGCATTGAATTAAAAACTGTTCCTTTCATCTTTTTTGTGGTTTGAAAAAAAAGATGATTCTGAATCACAGAACACAAACTTTCTCAGAACTTGGCGACAAGTCCGGCTTCGTGCATTTATAAATCTTCAATTATATTAGAAATTGTAGTTTACAATTATTGAGCATATTATCTGATAAAGCAATATCAAGTTTTACTATCAAGCAGTTTTACTTATAGTGGATTTAAGATAAACCCCCTTAAAGAATCCTAAGCATGTTCGCCTCTATTTGTATTTTATAATTAAGTCAGTCAGATGGATTTTCGGATTGTGGTGCTACAGTGCCATCGTACGCTAACCAGGCAATGGACATTAATGTTGTGTCACAGACTAATCAACATGGCGTTCATTCCACAGCTACTGATGTTTCTAACACTAGAAAAGAAGTTTATGTCAATGTGTCGACCTCAAGCTCTATGACAAACATAACAAGAGGCTCCCAGGAGCTTGAATCTCTCACCTGGTTAAATTTTGTCTTTCAATGGCAATACATTTATCACGAGGTTTACTAATAATTTTGGCCTACGATGACTTTGATGGAACTGATCATAAGGATCAATACAAGGCTTAACAGATGAAAATAACGAAAGGACCACAGTTAGATCTCATCATGCTGAACAGTTTTACTCGGTTATAATTTGGCTAATGGGTTTTGAGATATATTGAAAAACTACAGCTTGACCCCTGTTCTATTTTTAGTAACGGTGACAAAGTTTTTTGACGGATCAAAAATCTAAACAGAACTTTTGTGCAAGATACCCCAAGAAACATCAATACTAAGTTTGATTCCAATCGATCAAGTAGGGTAAGAGGAGAAATTTTTTTAAAGAAATAACATTAAAAAAATGAAAGAAAAAACGTCGAAAAAAGTGCAATAACTCCTAAATGGCTTGACAGATTAAAATGAAAATATATATGCAATATATAGTCTAACCCCTATGTTCTATTTTCATTACCGGCGGCCATGTTGTTTGACGGATCAACAATCTAAACACAACTTTTGTGAAAGATGCCCAAAGGAACATCTGTGCAGTTTCATATAATTCCGCTAAGTAGTTTCTGAGAAAGGAGAAGATTTTTTAAAAAAATTGTTAACGACCACGACGACGGACGACGGCGACGGACGCCAATTGATGGCAATAGCTCACATGGCCTTTGACCAGGCAATACATCGTCGGGTGAGATCGCGGTAGTGCCGCTGAATATATCAAGTGGGACAACACCTATAGTCAATGCACACGTCAACATGACATTGCATGTATAGAATAACATTTCTGAAAGTCTCCTGCATAGTACAATTCAATTATGTCAGCAGTCTTTACAAAAGTTGAAATCCAAATCAAACGATATTCAAGTTTTTCGTTTGCAAGTCAACATAAACAGAAGGAAGCAATTTTTGTTAACAATTTTGATTTCATATAAATATATATTAGTGAATAAATGTAACAATAAAATTTATGTCGTATTATAGCAGATTCATTTAGCTTTCAATGCATGTTCATTTTGAGTAAATTAAGTACATGTACATACAGATAAATACAAAAGGAAAAACAAGAATATACAGATCTCAAGGTATCACAAGTGTTTATGACAATCAACAGATTTTAATGTTTTGATGATGTTCATCTCAATCACTTTGGTATAATATGATATTTTAACACAGTAAGGAGTGCCAAGTTGTATATGAAAGCCAGTAAAACTAATATGTATACCATTTATCAATATTTCCAACATCCAGATCTAATGACATAAATCTTACTAACTTAAAAAATATGATGGATTGAACTACAAGAGTCAAATGTTGATAATCACTCAAAATATTCATACATAAGTAACCTGACAAAATAGAATATATTAAATATAACAAGTTAGAAGACCATAACAAAATACGTATGAACTATAAGTCTTTATGGTACAGAATATAATCATTTTCTTCCGAGTTGCTCATTTACTTTTGTTACTTTGTATGTATGATTTTAGTTACTTTATATTCTTTGTTGTGTATGTCTGTTTTCCATGTCTGGTCTTTGTCCCTGGATTACGTTCTTTTGATTACCGCTATAACCTTGGTTCCCTTGATTACTCTTTATAAGTTAAGTTGTATAACTTAATCTTAATCTTAAACTTAAGTGCAAATCAATTGCACTTGGAGATAAGTACCTACATTGAATCATAATACTAAGAAAACAATATAATAAATTATGAATTAACACATCATATGACATGACATAGCATTATAAAGATGTTCACTGCTCATGTCCAGTCATTTTTATGTCAGATTGTTGTACTCCTCTACCCATTTCATTGCATTGATATTTTTTACTTAGTGATCTCCACTTTTATTTTCATAATTTGATTAAACACATCTTAACATAATATTTCGACATTTTTTTATGAAATTCTTGTTATTTCTTCTGCGTATAAAGCCTTTTAAGACAAAACCTATGGAAAATCATGTGAAATTTTCCAAGGCTTATGTTTCAAAAAGAAGCACACTGACCCATCATTTTTTTTCTACATTCTAGCATAAAAAGATCTTAACAGATTTTACAACCCTCTAAAATCCTTATAATCTTTAAACACAGCAGTGAATATCCTTAAGGAAAACAAAACAAATAGATTTTTTTCTCAGATTAGCTCTAATGTTCTATGTAAGCTGTAGGTTCATGACCTTGTAAAAGGGATTACTGATAGTAATTTCTTATTAACGCATTAGGTTTACCATATGGCAATATTCCAAGTATTAAACAGGATCCAGCTTTTCAGAAGTACAAATACTCTTTCTGCAATTTAATTGTTGTAGACAAGCGATAAACTTATATTTTAAAAGTTTTCAAATTATCAAGTAAATGGAGCATTTTGGCACTTTTCAAGCTTTAAGACAAAGGAGGCACAACAGGAGAAGTTTTGTGCAGATGGGCTTCATTTAAACAGCCAGCTGTTATTACTCAGTGCTGTTTCGATTTGTTACCTTGGTAAACTATGCAAGACATATTAATAGTTTATTATAGCAAGACTTATTTGCCTAGCCAATTTCAATTTTAAGTGCAATCACTTTACTTTTGTTTTTATAACAAGTTTAAAATTAAAAGTCTTTTTGTTTTTTTTAAGTAAAAGTATATGATACTCCAATTATTAGTTAAGTAGGACAAATTGGTATAATGTAAAACAGATTTCTACCAAGAGAGCTCTATAAATCACTCACTAAGCCAGCTAGATTTGTGTTGAAATTGGAACTGGTCTATTAAGAATCAGTTACAGATTACACAGCCAACCTAAGATTTTTATTTCCATTTTGAGATAAGGTACATGAAGAGTTATCGTTCTTTATTTGCTTTGATAAAGTTGATGTTAGTTTGAGATTAATGTATTAAAAACACAGATTGCAAACTTTGCAATAAAATAAAACAAAATACTCCTACCCGTCTCTTTGAAATATATTTGTAGTTATTGATATATTAACTCAATCTAAAAAAGAGCCATTAAGCAAACAAAGACCATCCAGCTCTTGAATGGTATAAACTTGTCATTTACACCATTTACAATCTTCCCATTCCCAATTGTCCTTAAACCCACCCCGCCCCCATAGAAACCCCCCACCCTCATGAAATCCCAATTGCATATTTCTTATCAGTTATTTTATTTTTCAACATTTAAATTATCATTTGTAATTTCATATTAATGAATACTTTCCCGTTCAATTTCTCTTCCTTTCCATTCAAATTCTCCACCACCCCCTATATAAATACCCATCCCCAATCCGCATTCTCCATTCATCCATATGCCATTAAATGGGAAATTTTCTGTATTCTTTCAATATTTGAAATCACAAAATAGATTTCCAATGTACGCATACAATTACTGAAATTCTGTACACTTTGTACATTTACAAAATGGCTGACGGTAAGCTACATACCTATTGTGAAATCCTGTAGCTCGATTATTATTATTTAAAAAAAAAATGTTCTTATTATAATAGCTTCTATCAAATTTGTCAATAAAAAACGCTGGTATTCTACATTCTTTATACTTTTTTTCGCTAAATCTACACAGCCATTTATAATTAAGGTATACATTTTTTTTAAGTATTCCTTCTTTTCCCATCAATATGCACAATATCCACTCCCCATCCATATTCTCCATTCATTCATATACAATAAAATGGGAAGAATTTTCTGTACTCTATCAACATTTGAAATAACAAATCGATGTGGCTGAATGTACAATTAAGACAAAAAAAAAATAGATTTTATGATACCACAACGAGGTTGAATTACATAAATGCATCTCGCAGCTATGACGATGATTTTGGACATATTAATGTCTATAATATGCTTCTACCGAATTATTTCTCTTCCCAGCTTTCTATGTAGGAGATAACTTATAAAATTACAATATGTCCAAAATGTTCAATAAGTTCGATTAAACATTAAATGTAAGATTCCAGAATTTTTAATTATTGAAAAAATTGATAAAAGCTATCATAAATGGAAAACGCTTATATTCGGGCTGCAAGATTTCAGAACTGGTATGTAGCTTACTCTCAGCCATTTTGTACATGTACAAGGTGTACAGGATTTCTCTGAAGACAGTTAAATTGAATTATCATCCACCTGCAAGATATTTGAAGAATTGTGGTCCAAATCTAAGTTTATTAAAATGCTGTTTCGACGGGAGGAAAATATTGTATATGCCTATAATTTGAGCCTTCCTTCATTCCAATATATGTTCGATTGTATTAAGAATAATGTGTGTCGCAAATTAGACGATTTTTTGCTATAGTAGGCATTTCATGCTATTTCATGTCGGAAGAGTCAGTGCTTGACTATATTTTAGCTATGATTCCACCGTCAGAAAAGAAGTTATACTTAAAAGCAATCCATACCTTAATTAAAAAATGGCTATGTAGGTTTAGTGAAAAAAGGTATACACTTTAACCTTTGTTCAATAAACAAACTAACCCTTATTATTTAAAGCAAACTTCAATATCATTGAACAGTAATGTCTCTAATAAAACAATATGAAGTAAGTTAACAAACAAAGCCTTCTTGATGGCTTATAAAAAAAACTATTTTGAACCCACAATTAGGTATTAATTAATAAATGCATCCCGCTATTAAGATTAGGATGTTGAATATTTCAATGTCAATATTATAATCATATCGAAGCATTTCCCTTCCCAGCTATCTAGGTAAGAGGTAACTTACATTATGTTAAAAATGTTCAATGATTTCTTTACAACATTATGAAAAAAAATCTTTTTACTTTGTTGATTAGAAAAAATGTCTTCTGAATACTTTAATCTGCAGAGTTCATTATTGTTTTTTTCCAAAACTGAAGTATTCTTTGTGATCAGAATTAAATTGGTAACAAACAAAACCAAATGTATATCTCAAATAATCAATATGATCATTGAACAGAAAACTTTCGTTTATACCTAGGCAAAATCCGTGTGTTGTTCACAACTGGTGCAATGTGTGCCATCTTTCTGCTGTCTTGTGGAATAATATAAATGGAGAATTTCTATCATTATCTGTCTATACGATACAACTATCTTTGTCGTTTAATCCATTATATTAAAGATCGGGAAGGACATTTTCCAGTCATTGAGAGGACGGCACACAAACAAATCCTATGATCATCGTGCATCCTAACATAAAATAAAATATGAAACAAACAGTGTCACACTTATTCACAATTGATCTTTGACGATATACACATATATATATATATGAAATCCATATCTCTCAAACCTGTGCATTGGGGACAAAATCAGAATATTTAAAATTGCGTGTATGTATTTTAATGGTTTTAAATTGTACCAGAAAAAAAATGGATTGATATTCACATTGACGAATCTGAGTTTTGTGAATACATAATTGTCAGGACATGTAGTGTAGAATGTGTCGTGAAAAAGATATCACGCTTCGTAGAGACATTTATAATATCCCTGTTTACATTAACTGACATTTGTATGTAATGTGAAATTCGAATTATGATCTGACGATGCTAAAGTACATTATTGATTGTTTGATAAGAAGAAATGCTATATAGAAAAAAGCAGCCCTATTAGGGTATACAAGAACTTATGTTTTAGTGAATATTAGAAAGCAACGCCATTATGCAAATATTCTCTAGATTTCGCTCAGGACTTTAGGGAAACCTTTCCTAGAAATGTGCTAGAAACATAATTTTACAGCATATTTTAAATCAGGCCTTTATATAAAACAATAAGTATTCTTTTTTTTTAGGATATAAATATAAGTTTCTATTAGCCATTTGTCCTATCTATTCAACATTGTACTTCAATTTACCTGTTTTTTTAGCATAAAATGAAGTAGATAGCTATCCCAGTTGCTTCAGTTTCTTCATTTTCAATTCTTTTTTTTTTCAACAAATGTTCCAAATAGACAGTGTCATTTTCCTCGACTCTGCAAACAAAAAGAATTCTGTTTATGGAAGACAAATATATAATATAAATTTCATAATTTGTATTCAACAACACAAGACAGGGATTTTTGTTGAAAAAATTTATATTTTTCAAAATCAAATTCTAACCTAAAATGGGTCATTTAGGCATCGGCCCCCAAGATGAACTTTTTGAAAATTTTGATCTGATTTCGTTTTTCTAAATTCTCTTTCAAAAATTTACTTATATGAAATTTGATTTAAAAAAAAAACAGACAGTGATTTTCGTGCTGAGTAAGTGTTTCTATTTACAAATGATTTTCAAAATAAGACCAAAATATAAATTTAGGCTGAATAAAGCACCTCAGTGACCGTTTCGAAAAATGATAACATTCAATAGTGATTGAATTGATTAATTAATTCAGCAACGATGTTAGAATTGTAATACACAGATAGTGCTTTAATTGTAGAAGTAATCAATCATTTTTTTGTGAGCGATGTACATTGTTAAAAGGTCTTTATGTTTGGTTCAATGTACAGGAGATTTTTTTTTACTTATACTTGGCATTCATGACGTTAAATTTAAATTGTAATTCGATTAATTACAATTGCAAAATATATGTAATTCATTTAATTAAATGTCCGAACTCATGTAATGGCAATAATAATTTGACTGAAATATTATTCATATATTAAGTTTTAATCAATTATTATCAACCCTTATTGACAGTTTTTTTTTTCGATCGAAAATAAGGTGATTTTTAACTCATACATCCTTCGATTTTACATACTCGTACGAAACAATTTATTCTTTCTATTGTGAATCTATTTTTGACGCCCATACAGTTATGACATATTTCAGTCTGAAATGCGTAAATGTTCATCTTAAAAAGTCACTTTGAAATATGGCATTTTTCGCTAGATATAGAGGGCATTTTATCGATATAACTAATGTAGTAAGACAGCAAAAACAAATTTTATCTCATTGGATTTGCGATGCAATTAATGACAAGATGACGTCATTTAATAATTGTGAACAAACATTTGTTTAAAAACATTTTACCTCTATTCACAAGGCGTGATATAATGCAGACCGCAATCTTTCATGTCTATGAGATTTTATCCATGTGGTGACATGTCACTTCATTATAGAATTAAATAGTTACGCCTACAACTCTGAAATAGTTTTGTTCTTCATAGTCGTTTTATGGCATATTTATTTACATGGGTCAGATAGATAAAAGGCGCTTAACAATCTAAACCCCGTCTTGTTTGTACGCTTGTTCAAAAAAATCTAAGGACATTTTACAAAATATGAACCACATCCTTGTGTATCCTATCCATGAATAGATTTGTTTTTATCAATTAACGTGGATATTCGAGTCACACGATTGAAAGCAAATATTTAGAATTATGTATTTTCTACTTTATGTATCAAGTATTTGCAAACCCAAACTTCGACTAACTCAATTATATAGGAGATTTTGTTTTAACTGACGCACATTATTTTCATTCAAGTTTGTATCATCAATTAAATGGTTAAATTGAGATACACTAAATATTTCAAATGTCTTCTTTTCTGTACATTAATTATATATTAATGACGCCTCCTTTTTTTATTGAAATGCCTAATACCTACAATTACTCCCCAACTTGTTAGGAGGGAGACATGCATTTTGGAGAAAAAAAATACAAACTAAATATTTTTACCGGTCATTATTTTTGCCATACAATCAACCATGTAAACGCGATATTGGCAACGTCTAAGGACCGGATGTGCAGATTTTTTTCTCCTAAACGAAGATTTTAGAGAATTAATGTGATAAAACTCAAGTTTTGGGATATTCCGACGAATAGGAGACATGGGAGCATGGACCAGGTGCACCGATAGGGTAAGCGGCCCCTGCTTTTCTAGAAACACCCGCCGAGTTGCTCATAAAAAGTCAAGTCCGGGGTAGACAAACGAGGAAAGGCAAACCATGACCCTTTGAATAAATCAGTTTTCATGGTGCTGATGGATACATCATAACAATCCACGAGTTCATGATGACGACCATAAAACTTCTGTAGTGATGACTTCAATCTTGTAGCAATATAACCCTGTTCCAGAAGCCTATTTGTCAGACTTTTAGCGCGATACAAAAAGTCTGCGTAGTTTCGGCAAGCTCTGGCATAGCGTATGAGTTGTGATATGAACACTCCATACACAGGAGCCGAAGGGATGTTGCCACAGATGAAAGGAAAGTTGACAATTCTGAATGAAAAGTAATCACATTTGTGGTAAAGTTTGGTCAATAATTTTCCTTTACCATCGATTTCGAAGTGTAGCTCAGGAAATTAGAGCTTTTCATAGAATTTTGATGGCAAGTCGAATGTTATTCTTGTAAATTAATTGATAATATACGTTTAATTTGCTCCTGGCATAATTACAAGCAATCACCATCTATACCCCCTACGTCACGTAAAGTCTACAACAATTCGTCAACGGAATCGAATTTTTTCTTAAGCCCATTAATTGCTTCTGCAACACTTGCTGCGGCTATCACTGATGGTTTGTGCATAATAAATCCCATTTCAGTAAATTGCATACGTAAATGAATTTTTGAGCATGTCTTGTCTCGCAAATTAACTGCAATTGTCATTAAATTCAAAAAATGATCAGAAAATCAGTAGGTGTATCGGATAACAATCCCCAGTTCAGTGTTCTCAAAACTGATGATTCCATTGCATACATGTCTTTCAGGGTGAAATAATTTCCTGCACATGAAATAAGTTTTTGTGGTTTTATTGGATCTGTTTTCCCTAGTTTTGATGCAACAAGTAATCCAACAGCCCCCAAAAGTTGCAGTTGTGTCCGATCAATATCTATCAATGACATGTACCTATCAATATAATTCACTGCTAGAAGTGCTACATTATCCGTTGATTCTTCTTCTTCACAAAATTCAATCATCCATTCGATTGTCAATTACGTACGTACGGTTTAATGTCTGTTTGAATAATTTGAAAATAGTTTTCTTTTGGACGATACCTGCCCTCTGTGGCAAACAAAGTTGTCAACACTTTTCTTCCGACAGATGCGATATTTCGTTGACATTGTACTGAACCGTTTGAAATTCAAAGGATTTAAAGTTGGTGCATACAGGGTTATCTAATTCAGATTCATAACATTCTAAATCCATTTTCTACATTATAGTTTATAAAAATAACATCAATAAGTCTCGTCAGCTCACGAGGTGTGCCAGTTGCAAAACCAAAATAATCCAGCCCATATTTATAGTCTATTTCCAATATTTAGAATTATTATTGTGAACAATCAACAAATCAAGAGTGCATAAATGTACTCGTAAATATCGGATATTTCCTTGCTTTTATTATAATTATATCAAAACTTTCCTATCATTCTAGGTAAAGGTGAATCAAAATTAATTGTCCATCATAAGGTACTGTATAAAATGATTTAACAAATAAAATTTAATTGGTCAAAAAGCCACTTAAAAGCGCTTTAACAGAAATCGTTCGACGTTCTCAAGGCAGCTAGCAATATAATCAGGACGCTCTTAATTATGCAAATATGATTAGCCTTACAGCTATTATCATTAAAGTAAGTCATAATGTGATCTTAAAGTCAATAAGAAGCAACACTGTTGGTCCATTTTTATCTTTTTCGTAACATATGGATGTTTATATCAAATCTCTTTTTATAAGTTTAAAACAAAGTGAGATGAGTATCAATTAATGTTTGAATTGATAGATTGAAAGGCCACAATTTTATCCATTTAAGATCTCTTGCAAAGTTCTATACCTCAACATTTTTATTACACATCACACCATTCCCTATCCCAGTTTTCTACATTGAAAAAGATTAAGTACATAAGCATAATGTACATTTCAAATTAATACAATAACAATATTTGAGTAGTCAACACACCTCAGAGAGAGCAAAACGCCCTAGAGAAAAAAAAAAGAATTAAATATTGTTCACTGTAAAATATTATGTCATGAATACTATCTATGGATGTACCAGTATACAAAATGTCCCCTCCCCAGCAAGGTAAAGGAAACTGTACACATTAGATGTGATGTTTTCGGTGGGAAAGTGCTATTTCACATAGTATGACAATGTTATCAATAGTGTTCGAAATAGATGTGATGAGCATGTATGATTTAGGTACAAATGTATCAAATATAATGGGCATATATATTTATGTTGGAAAGTGCTGTTTGAAGAAGTTTGGCCATATATAATAGGAGTGCTGCTGGCGTCTTTTGTGATGGGCATGTACAATTTTGTGATGAAAAGGCTGTTTCAAGTAGTATGGCTATGTTCAGAGTACAGTCTATTTTAGATGTGAAGAGGGTATATGTTTGATTTGGAAAGTGATACTGCAAATAGTACGGCCATATGAAGAGTACAACTCACATCAGATGGTTTCTTTTCAGAAGAAATTACTAGTCTCAGTAGTAAGCCAAATTATGCCAACATTCCGTATTATATGTGATGACTTCGTACTTGCCATTTCAAGTAGTATGGTCATGTTAAGTGTACAGTACAATCAGATGTAATGAGCATGTTTGATTTTGGTAGGAAAGTGCTTTTTCAAGTGGTATGGCTATATTAATAGTAGGGTTTGAATAACATATGATGGATATGTATGATTTTGGTTAGGAATTGCACTTTGAAGTAGTATGGCAATAGTTATAGTACAGTCCGCGTCAAATAAGATGAACATGTATATTTTAAGTAGGAAAATGCTATGATAGGTATTATGGCTATGCTAAAAATACGGTACAAATTTGATGTGGTGAGTGTAAATGTTTTGGGTAGGAAAGCGCTAGTTCAAATAGTACCGATATATTTTGAGCACATACGAAAAAGATGGAATCAACAAGTACACTTTTTGTATGAAAACCCGTTCTTACGTTGCCACTCAATGTTTAGAGTACATAAGGTATGGTTCGCTATATCAAGAGGACGATACAAATCAGATATAAGAACATGTATAAATATGTATGAATTTAGTAGGAAAGTACTATTTTAGCTACCTGCCCATGTCAGCAGTAGAAGTCAGAGAAAATGTAATGACTATGAATATTTTGGGGTAGGAAAGGGCTATTTCAAGTTCTTTGGCTATATTGAGAGAGAAGTCGGCAACTGATGCGAGAATCACATATGTGTTTGGTAGTTAAGTGCTATCTCAAGTGATTTGGCCATATGATGTGTACTGTCCACATCAGATGTGATTTTTTCGGTGGGAAAGTGCTATTTCACATAGTATGACAATGTTATCAATAGGGTTCGAAATAGATATGATGAGCATGTATGATTTAGGTACAAATGTATCAAATATAATGAGCATATATATTTATGTTGGAAAGTGCTGTTTGAAGAAGTTTGGCTATATATATTAGGAGTGCTGCTGGCGTCTTTTGTGATGGGCATGTACAATTTTGTGATGAAAATGCTGTTTCAAGTAGTATGGCTATGTTCAGAGTACAGTCTATTTCAGATGTGAAGAGGGTATATGTTTGATTTGGAAAGTGATACTGCAAGTAGTATGTCCATATGAAGAGTTCAATTCACATCAGATAGTTTCTTTTTAGAAGAAACTACTAGTCTCAGTAGTAAGCCAATTTATGCCATCACTCCGTATTATATGTGATGACTTCGTACTTGCCATTTCAAGTAGTATGGTCATGTTAAGTGTACAGTACAATCAGATGTAATGAGCATGTTTGATTTTGGTAGGAAAGTGCTTTTTCAAGTGGTATGGCTACATTAATAGTAGGGTTTGAATAACATATGATGGATATGTATGATTTTGGTTAGGAATTGCACTTTGAAGTAGTATGGCAATAGTTATAGCATAGTCCGCGTCAAATAAGATGAACATGTATATTTTGAGTAGGAAAATGCTATGATAGGTATTATGGCTATGCTAAAAATACGGTACAAATTTGATGTGGTGGGTGTAAATGTTTTGGGTAGGAAAGCGCTAGTTCAAATAGTACCGATATATTTTGAGCACATACGAAAAAGATGGAATCAACAAGTACACTTTTTGTATGAAAACCCGTTCTTACGTTGCCACTCAAGGTTTAGAGTACATAAGGTATGGTTCGCTATATCAAGAGGACGATACAAATCAGATATAAGAACATGTATAAATATGTATGAATTTAGTAGGAAAGTACTATTTTAGCTACCTGCCCATGTCAGCAGTAGAAGTCAGAGAAAATGTAATGACTATGAATATTTTGGGGTAGGAAAGGGCTATTTCAAGTTCTTTGGCTATATTGAGAGAGAAGTCGGCAACTGATGCGAGAATCACATATGTGTTTGGTAGTTAAGTGCTATCTCAAGTGATTTGGCCATATGATGTGTACTGTCCACATCAGATGTGATGTTTTCGGTGGGAAAGTGCTATTTCACATAGTATGACAATGTTATCAATAGGGTTCGAAATAGATATGATGAGCATGTATGATTTAGGTACAAATGTATCAAATATAATGAGCATATATATTTATGTTGGAAAGTGCTGTTTGAAGAAGTTTGGCTATATATATTAGGAGTGCTGCTGGCGTCTTTTGTGATGGGCATGTACAATTTTGTGATGAAAATGCTGTTTCAAGTAGTATGGCTATGTTCAGAGTACAGTCTATTTCAGATGTGAAGAGGGTATATGTTTGATTTGGAAAGTGATACTGCAAGTAGTATGTCCATACAAAGAGTTCAATTCACATCAGATAGTTTCTTTTTAGTAGAAACTACTAGTCTCAGTAGTAAGCCAATTTATGCCATCACTCCGTATTATATGTGATGACTTCGTACTTGCCATTTCAAGTAGTATGGTCATGTTAAGTGTACAGTACAATCAGATGTAATGAGCATGTTTGATTTTGGTAGGAAAGTGCTTTTTCAAGTGGTATGGCTACATTAATAGTAGGGTTTGAATAACATATGATGGATATGTATGATTTTGGTTAGGAATTGCACTTTGAAGTAGTATGGCAATAGTTATAGTATAGTCCGCGTCAAATAAGATGAACATGTATATTTTAAGTAGGAAAATGCTATGATAGGTATTATGGCTATGCTAAAAATACGGTACAAATTTGATGTGGTGGGTGTAAATGTTTTGGGCAGGAAAGCGCTAGTTCAAATAGTACCGATATATTTTGAGCACATACGAAAAAGATGGAATCAACAAGTACACTTTTTGTATGAAAACCCGTTCTTACGTTGCCACTCAAGGTTTAGAGTACATTAGGTATGGTTGGCTATATCAAGAGGACGATACAAATCAGATATAAGAACATGTATGAATATGTATGAATTTAGTAGGAAAGTACTATTTTTAGCTACATGCCCATGTCAGCAGTAGGAGTCGGAGAAAATGTAATGACTGAATATTTCGGGGTAGGAAAGTGCTATTCCTAGTTCGTTGGCTATATTGAGAGAGAAGTCGGCAACTGATGCGAGAATCACATATGTGTTTGGTAGTTAAGTGCTATCTCAAGTGATTTGGCCATATGATGTGTACTGTCCACATCAGATGTGATGTTTTCGGTGGGAAAGTGCTATTTCACATAGTATGACAATGTTATCAATAGGGTTCGAAATAGATATGATGAGCATGTATGATTTAGGTACAAATGTATCAAATATAATGAGCATATATATTTATGTTGGAAAGTGCTGTTTGAAGTAGTTTGGCTCTATGTATCAGGAGTGCTGCTGGCGTCTTTTGTGATGGGCATGTACAATTTTGTGATGAAAATGCTGTTTCAAGTAGTATGGCTATGTTCAGAGTACAGTCTATTTCAGATGTGAAGAGGGTATATGTTTGATTTGGAAAGTGATACTGCAAGTAGTATGTCCATATGAAGAGTTCAATTCACATCAGATAGTTTCTTTTTAGTAGAAATTACTAGTCTCAGTAGTAAGCCAATTTATGCCATCACTCCGTATTATATGTGATGACTTCGTACTTGCCATTTCAAGTAGTATGGTCATGTTAAGTGTACAGTACAATCAGATGTAATGGGCATGTTTGATTTTGGTAGGAAAGTGCTTTTTCAAGTGGTATGGCTACATTAATAGTAGGGTTTGAATAACATATGATGGATATGTATGATTTTGGTTAGGAATTGCACTTTGAAGTAGTATGGCAATAGTTATAGTACAGTCCGCGTCAAATAAGATGAACATGTATATTTTAAGTAGGAAAATGCTATGATAGGTATTATGGCTATGCTAAAAATACGGTACAAATTTGATGTGGTGAGTGTAAATGTTTTGGGTAGGAAAGCGCTAGTTCAAATAGTACCGATATATTTTGAGCACATACGAAAAAGATGGAATCAACAAGTACACTTTCGTATGAAAACCCGTTCTTACGTTGCCACTCAAGGTTTAGAGTACATTAGGTATGGTTGGCTATATCAAGAGGACGATACAAATCAGATATAAGAACATGTATGAATATGTATGAATTTAGTAGGAAAGTACTATTTTTAGCTACATGTCCATGTCAGCAGTAGAAGTCGGAGAAAATGTAATGACTATGAATATTTTGGGGTAGGAAAGTGCCATTCCTAGTTCTTTGGCTATATTGAGAGAGAAGTCGGCAACTGATGCGAGAATCACATATGTGTTTGGTAGTTAAGTGCTATCTCAAGTGATTTGGCCATATGGTGTGTACTGTCCACATCAGATGTGATGTTTTCGGTGGGAAAGTGCTATTTCACATAGTATGACAATGTTATCAATAAGAGTTTATTTCAAGTGATATGGTCATGTTGAATCAGATCGGATCGAATAAACAGCTTTAAACAGGGTTATAACTTTCTTTTTTGAATTGTTAGGTCGTGTTAAGTGGATGTTCGAATTAGATTTTACGAGCATGAATAATTTGGGTAGGGAAGTACTACTCAAAGTAGTATAGCTATGTATAGAGTATATAATAAACATGTTGAATTGGATTAAATTAATATTTGAAGGAGAATGACTATGCTAAGAATGCGATTAGAATATGATGTGATGATATGGAAAGAAATGAGTTTTCAGTAGTATGGATGTGTTGAGCGATCGGTCATCATCAGATGTGATGTGATATTATGATTTTGGTAAGAAAGAGCTCTGTCAAGTAGTATGGCCATATTTAAAGTACAGCCCACATAAGATGAAATCAGGATGGATGTTTGAGTAGGAACGTGCTATTGTTATGTTAATAATACGGTATGAGCCTTATGTTTTGGGTTGAAAAGTGCTAGTTTACGGTAAAGCTATGATAAGAGAAGAGTTCAAATCAGTTTGATAAACATGAATGATTCTGAGTTAGAAAGCGCTGTTTCAAAGAGTGTTATCATGTCAGGAATATAGTTCACTTTACGTCAGATTTAATAATTATGCATGTTTTGAGTTTAAAAAGTGCTATTGAAATATTTAGATTAAAGTTTTAATCTGATGCAATTATCATGTGTACAAAAACTTTATCTCACCAAGGAACGTGCTATTTAAAGTTGTTTGGCCATGTTAAGAGTAGGTTTTGAATCAGATGTAATAAGCAAGGATGCTTTTTGTAGGAAAGTGCTGCTTCAAGTAGTATGATCATGCTAAAAGTACGGTTAAAATCAGGTGATTGTTTGTGTAAACATGCTATATAATAAGGACGTGTAAAAAGTACAATACGCGACAGATGTGATAAGCATGTACATTAGGGGGTAGAAAGTTGCTTTGTCAATTAGTGTCGCTACATCAAGAGTATAGTCTGCATCAAACTTGATGAGCATATATGTTTTGGGTCGGATAGTTTTTGTTTAAGTGAAATTAACATGTTTAAAGTAATATTCGAATAAAATTTCATGAGCAGGAATAATTATGCGTATGAAACTGTTATTTTAAACGTAAGGCCATGTTAACAGTACCATATGCAATAATCATGCACATTAAGGGTATGGAATTGCTTTCCAAATAGAGTGACCATTTTAAGAGTAGCGTTTGAATCGGATCTGATGTAGGAAGGTCATATTTAAAGTATCAAATATGGTGAGCATGTATAATTTAGGTAGAAAAGCGACGTTCGTAAGTAGATTGGCCAAATTCAGAGTACATTCAATCAGATGTGATGAGCATTCATTTATTTGGTAGGAAAACGTATTTGCACATAATGTTGCCATATACCGTCATTATCAATTACCATTTATAATTTTGGGTAGGAAGTGCTATTTCACGCGAAATGGCCATGTTTATAGTAGGTTTCCAATAAGATGCGATGAACGAATATTACTTGGGCAGGAAAGTACTATGAACATTTCAGAAGTACTATCTGTAGCAGTTATGATGAAAATGTATGTTTTGGATAGGAAATTTTTTTTCAAGTAGCATTGAATGTTGCGGATACAAACCGCCTCTGATCAAAAAAGCATGTTTGTTTTCAGTGGTATTATGTTGTTTTTTTTCATGTGGTATATGTATTTCATTGTAAAGAAAAAGGTTTGCAACATATGTCATAAGAATGCACGTTATTATGGTCATGTTAATTGTACGGTTTGCAACAGCTGTGATGTTTTGGGTAGAAAGCGCAATTTCATGGTAAGAGCACGGTACAAATCGAGTGTGAAGAGCATGTATGATAGGTAAACGGTACTTCATGAAGTATAGCTATCTTAAGATTGATTGATTGATTGATATATTTAATGTTGGAGTCTAACTACTGAGCAGCGACATTTTAGGTATATCCAGGCGATGAACATGAAATGAAGAATGGGACGGGACACAAGGATGATAGAGTCGGCAAAGTTTGATAGCCCCTGGAAATAGGGAGAGGAGGGTAGGGTTGGGCAATTCATCCTCCTGTGGCGGAGCGCAATAGTTCCTACTCCGATAGAATACCATAGAAGGGTTCTTTAACATGCGAGGAACAAGGCATTTTTTCAAACACGTTGCACCACTATGGTTTGTGGCCAGGTTTTCCGTATTATTGCCTGACGACTCCAGCATGTGGCATGCCTAGGGTACACCATTCCATCATTCGGGCACCACTTTAGACTTCATACAATTATGCCTCTTGAACAAAGGTATGTTGCTAACAAAATACTCCAATGTCAGATTATTTAAAAGTAAACATTTAATAGTATAAAGATGCTAACAATGTTCCGCGTTAGTGATCATAACTTGGAACTGGAACATGGTAGATATAAAAATATACACCGTTAAAAGAGAAGTTGACAAATATGCAAAGTTTTAAATGAGTTTTCAATTGCAAAATAAATGAGGGGTTAAGGGCAAATTAAAAAAAAAGTTTTGTCAGATAAATTCCCAGATTTTCGCCAACTTGACTCTTTTGATAAACCTATTCTTATTCTAAATTAAGATATGGGTGAATTACCCATTGTTGTAGATTTAATGAAGCAGTCTTTATAAGTGTGAAAATGAGGTCCACATTGGTTAAGTGCATACGTATTTAATCATTTTTTATTTCATTTCTATGTTTCAATAGCTTAATATGATATAGTGTTTCTTTTTATATTGTATTTGTTTCTTTACTTATCCCATAAGGGGTCAATAAAAATATTATAAATATTAACTAAATCAATAAAATGATGACTAAAACATACATTTTATTCAGTTATATGAAACGCTCTTTTGTAGAAATTCTTTTGAATTCTGAACAAGTTTAATCTAATATTGGTCTGAATTGAAACTTGTAACATTAATATCACAGTGCAAGGCAAAATAAACTTCACTCCCCATAGTGCTTATTACCAGATACCCTCTTTTGTAACGTACTAGGTGTTTTACTAGTTTACAATTTGACCTTGATATGAATGATGAGTGATTTCATATCATTGCAAGCCTCGTTATTTTTATTTTTGGAAGGAAATGGCTGTCAATCAACATTTAAGCTTTGCATTTCAGTTCAACAATGAACGTATGTGTTTGATTTACTACAACCCTAAATAATAGTTGACTGGTGTGTCGTAATTCATAGTTGTAGGTAGAATTTTACTATCTCGTTACTACCAATACATTTGAGTTCAAAATTTGTCATTCATTCAATTGCTTGCTTTACTTGAGACTGTTAATCAAAACTTCTTATCTATTGCTTAGACATGAAAATCAGTTCAATATTTGGTCTAGTACACAAGTTACAGAAAAAATCATTTCGTAAAAAGGTTAACTGTTATTGACTCTTGAAACGCACACGAGGGCCGATTGCAGTGTAAGTTTTATAATTCAACAAGGACATCATAATTTGCAAGTATACTTGCAATCTTGGTCGGCCGAAGATTTAAACAAAACAGGCATAACGACATGTATATGCAAATGGTGTTTCAAAATGTGAAAACAAATACTATGTGTGTTAACAACAAGCGGGTTACGCAGGGTCTTGTACAAAACTTTGTATTGTACACTCAAGAAAACTACAATTTAATATTCATTGCAGGATGTTGCTACGATCAAATTTAAAATAAAAGGCAGGATTGAAATTATCAGACAATAAAAAGTCATAACAGTCATAAAATAAAGAAAGGCAGGACTGATTATTGTTAATATATATTTTTGCCTATATTTAAAAATTTATTCATTTAAGAGTCAACTTAACATGTAAGGTTGACTGTACGATTCATGAAAAATGGTATAATTTCCGTGTGCGAAATGTAATTTAGTAATCTGGTGAGAAGTATACGAAATATCGCATATTGTTCAAAAGTTTTACAATATTGTTTGATGTCAATGATTTGAACCGTTTCGTCTAACAACCACTTTCACATTGAAACAAAACATTTATTTTTATAGTTAAAGTAAAATCAAAATCAAGGCAGATATGATATATTGAAAATGTAAATATAAACAAGCTTAATATCACCTCTGTTTTGTCCCTGATGTTGGGTTAATAAAAATAACACGGATGGTTCGATTGATCGTAGCACAGTTCGTATGCTTGTACTACCTTATACAAAGATACATGTATTAAGATCCTTCAAAACATCATTAATAATTCTCTTAATGTTAGTGGTGCGTTTTGTTATATTAAATTGCATGATTTTATACTAAAACAAGCCGTCTGATATCTCACAAGCTGTCTTTGTCAATGGCACTTGTACATAGCTTTTTAGCAGATCGAATGCACTGACAAAATGTGCAATACCAATACTATCAGTGTGGTCGTCTTTTATAGGGAACGGATATGAGTTAAACTTTGAAAGAAAGTTAACCTCACAAAACACCCTAAAAATGCAAACGGTCTTTTAGGTTTAGGGAGCTTCATTCACTGGTACTTGGCCCAATAATATATTTTTATAGCATATATTAAATCTCTATTCTCACGACTTCCAGCTATAAAGAACAGCCAGTATAATGTTGCTGTTTTATAAAAACAACATCAACATTAAGACAAGCAGCTATCTTAACAAAATCTGGCACACATGCATGTTTAAAAATTTCAAAGGTGGGTCTCATTCAAAATTGTAACACTTATAGTGCAGATGAGCTTTGCTATGTGCAAAAAAATAATTTCAAGTATCTAATCCAAATATGGTCTGTTGGGGAGCGTTCAGTCATCTGTCATCAGTAATTACATTAAGGTTGTATTTACAGAGACCAGTTATTCATTCCTTAAATTATAGTGTATACATGTTGTGATTAGAATGACAAGTGAAATGTCATCAAATACTTCAGCAAGTTTGTTTTTATGTGATGTTTTTTACAGGCAGGGTGTTAAATGTTAAATTCTAACCCATTGATTTCTGATTATATCAATGGAATACCACATAGTTAGTTTTTTAGTAAATGTCAAAAAGTTCAGTCAACAAGCGAAAAATTACGATTTCAATCATTTAAATAAAACGTTACAAATTCCATGATTAAAAATTTCATTGAAAATGTTAATATCCATCGAGTCCAATGTACTATTCAACACTTAATTCAAGGTACAAATGTATGTATATAAGTCTAGTATTTAAAGAATTAAAGCACTTTTATAAAATACCCCCCCCCCCCCCCAAAAAAAAAAAAAAAAAAAAAAAAAAAACACTGATGAGTCGATTAAATTAATTTGAGTGTAAGAAATCCAGCATTTAAGTACAAAGTCAAAAATGTTCTAAAAATACTACGAAAGTTCTGGACCAATTTACATCATTGTAATGCATCATTAAAGAGTCGCGAAAAACAGTACTTGTTTGGTTATAAAGTCTAGAAAAAATCATTTATTAAAATAATATATTTACAATATTACTATTTTTGTATTTAGCAATAATAATCAAACAAGTATAATAGTAGCTAAAACATATTCACCTTGAATGTAATAAACATATATAGCATTCTAACACCCCCTAAATACAAATCAAAATGCTATAAAGCTTATAATATTGTAAAACATTCTTTTTCAATATTAATTTCTACCTAAAATATGGAATTGGTTGGTTTAGAAGATCTGGCCTCTCCTTGCACAGGACAGCTCCAACATAAACGTCGCTTGCGTCTACAAAAAGTATGAAAACATTTTCTTAATCTGGAGATATTAAGACCGGAAAACTAGTCAACAGTGATTTTATATTTTCAACAGTTATCTGGCATTTGCCATTCGACCGAAAGATGGGATTCTCACTAAAACTAAGAAGTTGTGTTAAATGTTCAACGGCAGTAGCAAAATTAGAAAACAAATTTCTATAGAAATCAAACATGACCATATACCTCATTATTTGCGTTGGAGTAACGAACTGAACAATTGCTTCAACTTTAGCAATAAGGGTTAGACATGTTCTTGACATCTGCACCATGAAAACTGATTTATTCAACGGGTCATAGTTTTCCTTCCCTCGTTTGTCCCGGACTTGGCTTTTTATGAGCAAGTAGGCAGGTGTTTCTAGAAAAGCAGAGGACGCTTACCCTACCGGTGCACCTGGTCCATGCTCCCAGTTTTTAGTGGAGTCCGAGTTGCTCATTTGCTTTTGTTACTTTACTTTGTATGTATGATTTTAGTTACTTTATGTTCTTTGTTGTGTATGTCTGTTTTCCATGTCGGGTCTTTGTCCCTGCATTACATTATTTTGATTACCGCTATAACCTTGGTTCCCTTGATTAATCCTTGACCTATAGTATGCATTAAGTAGTCAACTGTTGATTTTCAAACTTCGAGATTAACAGTGAGATTAGCAGTTGATAACTTATCAGAAGTTCCCTCTAAATATTTGATGGGATCAGACCACCTATAACCACACACAATTAATCATCAACATACATGGTAAACAAACTTACACACTGTGCATCAAACAGTCACATGTGACGTGCTATTAGTTTCTAATATTTCCAACAGTCCAATGACCATAAAAGGGACGACAAAAGATTTTCTCAAACTAGTCAAAAAGGAAAGATAATAGTTGACCGACGAAGAACATAACATAGTTTTATCAGATGCTCTTGTTTCCGTTAAAAAGGTGATTTATTGTCATTAAACAGTCCTAGTTTATACATCGCATCTTCCCATAAAAACCTGAGATAAAGAATACTACCGACACTGTTGATTCGGCCTTATATCTTGACTTACACGTACAAATCGATGGTAAAGGAAACTGTTGACAAAGAATACGACAAACGCGATGACTTTTCTTTCCGTATTGTCAACTTTCTTTTCAATTTCAAACTTTCTTTGCAACATTTCTTCAGTATTTGCGTATAAAGTTCACAAATCACAAATCATAAGTCAGAGCTTGCCGTTCCTACACAGACTTTTTGTATCACTCTATAATTCTTACAGTTAGACTTTTGGAACATGGTTACTGATGCTTCCAGATTGAAATCATCACAACAAAGTACATGGTCATCATCAGGTATTCGTGGATAGTTACTGTGTTATCTGCACCATAATAACCTATTTGTTGAACATCTATTTTTTCTTTTTTTTCGTCGACCTCGGACTTGACTTTTTATGAGCAACCAAGTTGGTGTTTCTAGAAAAGCAGAGGATGCCCACCCTACCAGTACACCTGGTCAATGCTCACAGTTTTAATTGTAATCGATAACATTCTTTTGATTTCCGCTGGAATCCTGGTTCAGTTGATTTCTCTTTCTATGCATTTAAACAGTAGAAACCGTATTTCAATTGATTACAGAAGAGCTCACTGAATGTGTATTAATCTGATACTTACAATGTTTTATACTAGCAGTTACTCAACCTTATGAAACCATAATTCAACTCAAAAAAGTATAATTTGAGGATTTCTTCCGTCAAAATCCTGAAAAAAAAATTCGATATCTATATAATGCCATTCTATTCCAGAATTTATTGAAAGCGAAATTCATAATCATTCCGGTATAAGGTTTAGCACTGTGTGAACAAGATGAGTTTATGTTTAATATCTAGCTAAGAATGACATACAGTAAAAAGAAACAATGATTAACCCGAAATGACTGAAAGGTAAGATAAATATGCAGTGACAAAGTACTTTTTGTTGATAACAACACCTTGATTCTGCACATTTAGAGCAAGTACATGTTTTTATATCAGTTTCTCCCAAAAAGGTATAGTGTGAATGCAACATTTTTTTTTCAAAAGCACTAAACAATAATTTATTTACTACCCGTCATATGCTATCTTGAAATACAAATAAGGAATGTCGGATAACTTTTATAAAATAATGTATACAGAGGAAGATGTTTACAAAATGCTGGAATTTTTAATCGACAACATATTTGTCCAGTGTGGTGGACGTGTTTTTCAACAAACAGTCGGCATTCCAATGGGAACAAATTATGCTCCTTTTCTTGCTGACCTATTCCGTCAATCTTATGAGGCTGTCTGTATAGCTGATCTGATCAGAAAGAAAGAATATCGTTTGGCTAGATCCTTCAATCTCAGTTTCCACTATATAGATGACGTATTATCTTTAAACAATCCTAATTTCGGGGATTTGATACATCGCATCTACCCAAAAGTACTTGAGATAAAGGATACTACAAACACTGTGAAGTCAGCCTCATATCTTGACCTACACATAGAAGTCGATGATAAAGGAAAACTATTGACCAAACTTTACGACAAACGTGATGACATTTCGTTCAGAATTGTCAACTTTCCTTTCATCTGTGGCAACATCCCTTCGGCTCCTGTGTATGGAGTGTTCAAATCTCAATTCATACGTTATGCCAGAGCTTGCCGAAACTACGCAGACTTTTTGTTTCGCGCTAGAACTCTAACAAATAGGCTTCTGGTACAGGGTTATGTTGCTACAAGATTGAAGTTATCACTACAGAAGTTTTATGGTCGTCATCATGAACTCGTGAATCGTTATGGTGTATCCATCAGCACCAGGAGAACTAATTTATTTGACGGGTCATAGGCTTCTTTTCCTCGTCCGTCTACCCCGGACTTGACTTTTTATGAGCAACTCGGCGGGTGTTTCTAGAAAAGCTACTCTACCGGTGCACCTGGTCCATGCTCCCAGTTTTTAGTGGAGTCCGAGTTCCTCATTTACTTTTGTAACTTTGTATGTATGATTTTAGTTTCTTTATGTTCTTTGTTGTGTATGTCTGTTTTCCATGTCTGGTCTTTGTCCCTGGATTAAATTCTTTTGATTACCGCTATTACCTTGGTTCCCTTGTATACTCTTTCATAACGAATCGTTGGCTTTAGTAGAAAACAAAGAAAATAAAAAGTCAAAGAATTGTCCCTAACTCTTAGTAATAACACTTTCAAATAAACTCATATTTGCCCATGAAGAAAACATCTTTTTCGTTTTCTTATAAACTTACCATTATATAATGATATTATTACATCCAGTGCAAAACATTTTATACATATATGTTGGCGATTCAGAACATCTCAAACTGTCATGAATATGCCTATTTTCTGTTCAATAACACATCAGAATAAAGGGCTTTGTAGTTGATTTCTGCTGTAGTGCAAAGGACGGATACTTACGTTTTAACACAAGGGTTGTTGAAATTTTAATGCTTATCTTTGTTTCGCCCAAAAGAGTCTATTTTGAAGAAAGATTTCGCCCAAGTCCTTAAAAAGATACTGGATATTCATATCATGCCTTCGCTTTCCGATTATGTTTTGAAAGAAATTATTGTATACACTGATAGAACTACCCGCTGTAAAATGATTTTTTTACCTTAATAATATGGTAACGAAAGATGATTCTCCCTATGACATGATTTAAATTTAAAGTAAATACATGTATGCAATTAACCTTACGAAACTATGTTTCGCACAAAAGAGCACAGTTTTTGAGTATTTGTTTCGTCCAAGTCTTGAGAAAAAATACAGGATATTTATATAATGCCGTTGTATTTAAGAATTTACTCAAATGAAAAATATACTAATTCTGATATAAAGTTGAGCATTGCATTAAAAAATGAGTTTGTGTTTAATATCTAGCTAAGAATGAAATACAGTAGAAAGAGTCAATAATTAACACTAAAATGGTTGAAAAGTAAGATAAATATGCTGTGACAAAATAGTTTTTGTTTACAACATCGAGATTCTGTACATATAAAGCAAGTCCATGTTTTTTTTTTAATTCAGTTTCTCTAAGAAAAAGGTATAGTGTGACTACAACATTTTATTTGAAAAACAAAAAAAAAAAAACAAAAAACAAAAAACAAAAAACAAAAAAAAAACAAAACAAAAAAACACTAAACAGTGATTTAGTTCCCACCCGTCATATGCTATCTTGAAGTACAAATTGAGAATGTCAGATATTTTTTATAAAAAAGTGTTTTCATTACGAATCCAAAGCTTTAATAAAAAACAAAAAGAAAATAAATAGTGGAAGAATTGTCCCTAACTCTTAGAAACTACTCTATCAAAGTAACTCATATTTGCCAATGTAAAAACAGTTTTTTCGTTCTCGTATAAATTTACCATTATATAATGATGTTATTACATACAGTGCAAAAATTTTTATGCATATATGTTGGCAATTCAGAACATCTCAAACTGTCATGAACACATAAGAATTCCTTAATAAAGTGATTTGCAGTTAATTTCTGCTGTAGTGTAAAAGACGGATACTTACGTTTTAATACAAGGGTTGTTGAAGTTTTCATGCTCATCTTTGTTTCGCCCAAAAGAGTCTATTTTGAGGAAGATTTCGCCCAAGTCCTTAAAAAATGCTGGATATTCATATCATGCCTTGGCTTTGCCATACTTGTTTTGAGAGAAATTATCGTTTACAACGATAGAGCTGCCCGTTGTAAAATGATTTTGTTACCTTAATAATACGGTAACGAACGATGATAAGATTAAAATTTAAAGTAAATACATGTATGCAATTAACCTTCGAAACTATGTTTCGCCCAAAAGTGCACAGTTTGAGTATTTGTTTCGCCCAAGTCCGGAAAAAATGCTGGATATTCATATCATGCCTTGCCTTAGCCATACTTGTTTTGAGAGAAATTATCGTTTACAACGATAGAGCTGCCCGTTGTAAAATGATTTTGTTACCTTAATAATACGGTAACGAAAGATGATATGATTAAAATTTAAAGTAAATACATGTATGCAATTAACCTTCGAAACTATGTTTCGCCCAAAAGTGCACAGTTTGAGTATTTGTTTCGCCCAAGTCCGGAGAAAAAATACAGGATATTCATATCATGCCTTCGCTATCCGATACCTGTTTTGAGAGAAATTTTGTATACACTGATAGAGCTGCCCGCTGTAAAATGATTTTTTTTACCTTAAAAATATGGTAACGAACGATGATTCTCCCTACGATATGATTAAAATTTAAAGTAAATACATGTATGCAATTAACCTTACGAAACTATGTTTCGCCCAAAAGAACACAGTTTGAGTATTTGTTTCGCCCAAGTCCTGAAAAAAATACAGGATAATTTCATGATGCTATTGTATTGTAGAATTTTTTGAAATGAAAAATACACTAATTATGATATAAAACTGAGCATTGCATTAAAACATGAGTTTTCGTTTAATATCTAGCTAAGAATAACCTTTAGTAGAAAGAGACAATGATTAACCCTTCAATGGTTGAAAAGTAAGATAAATATGCATTGACAAAATACTTTTTGTGAACAAGAATATCGAGATTCTGCACATATAGAGTAAGTCCATGTTTTTTCTTTATATCAGTTTCTCTAAAGAAAAGGTATAGTGAGAATATAATATTCTATTTTCAAAAGCACTAAACAATGACTTATTTACTACCCGTCAGATGCTATCTTGAACTACAAATTAGGAATGTCGGATAACTTTTATAAAAAAACGTTTTCATTACGAATCCAAAGCTTTAATAAAAAGAAAATAAATAGTGCAAGAATTGTCCCTAACTCTTAGAAACTACTCTATCAAAGTAACTCATATTTGCCAATGTAAAAACAGTTTTTTCGTTTTCGTATAAACTTACCATTATATAATGATGTTATTACATACAGTGCAAAAATTTTATACATATATGTTGGCGATTCAGAACATCTCAAACTGTCATGAACACATAAGAATTCCTTAATTAAGTGTTTTGCAGTTAATTTCTGCTGTAGTGTAAAAGACGGATACTTACGTTTTAATACAAGGGTTGTTGAAAGTTTCATGCTCATCTTTGTTTCGCCCAAAAGAGTCTATTTTGAGGAAAGATTTCGCCCAAGTCCTTAATAAAATACAGGATATTTATATCATGCCTTCGATTTCCGATACTTATTTTGACAAAATTTATTGTATTTACTGATAGAGCTTCCCGCTGTAAATTGATTTTTTTCTTTGATCTTAATCAAGTAGAAATTATCATATTGTAACGAACGATGATTCTCCCTAAGATATAATTAAAATTTAAAGTATGCAATCAAGTTAAAATACTTTCATCGGCAATATTGAAATTCTATACATAGTGTATGCATTCTTGCTACTTTCATTTCAAAATTTACAAATTGTTTCGAAGCCAATAATCAATAATTACTTACTCATAACAGATGAAAGTTTGAATTCCTCATTACACACACATATCGGGATAATGTAAATAACAAGAAAATCTAATTATCTCTACGGCTAGTGATAATTCATTCCAACAAAGAAATTTAGCAATAGAATTTTCTTAAATTCTAACACATTCACCATTACATGCCCGGACAATTATTTATTCATCAACCTAATATCTTTCAGCATCCGTCAACAAATCAATTCATAACTTCTAGTACAAGATATACTTGAAAGTTAATGCCTATTGTTTTGTTATGAAACAACCTACAAAAACTAATGCACAGATATGGGATCTTCTAAGAGAAGTCACTCGGATCAAATAAATATTTTTTTTTATCATTACATGTATGTCATCTCCAAGAATCATGAGCTCGAACGAATCGATACAAAACCAACATTTTATTGATCAAACATATTGTTGTTAACGGTTTCGGCCATTCTAAACATCTCAAAATTTTATGAGAACGCAATGTTTTTGTGCATTAAAGCATTAGAAGTCATCTAAAATAATATATGCATTGCAGTTGATCTGTGCTGAATTGTGTATATGTATGATATTTATGCTTACAATTAAAAGCTGTTCAGATATATTGTAAAAATATGTTTCGCCCGAAAGAGCGTATTTTAAGGAGAGGATTCTCCTAACTCATGAAAATGATACAATATATTTTTTATAATTTCATGAAAACGCAATGTTTTTGTGCATTCAAGCATTAGATACCGTCTTTAAATTTATTGCAGTTGAGTTTGATGAATGTGTAATATTAGGATACTTATAGTTTAAAACTCACAGTTCACTGGGAAGATTGTTCCATAAAGTAGCAGCTGCCTTGTCGAACCTACGATCACCGTGCGATTTCGTTTTCACTCTTGGCGTTTCAAGTGTCACAGATTTCTGGGAGCGTAGTGATCTTGATGGGCGGTATAGACTCAGAAGCTTTTGAAGATATGCTGGAGCTATACCATGCACATGATGCAGTGCTATAAAAAAGCATAAGATCAGTATGTATTGACATCGGAATTCAACAGGTAACCAGTGTAGGTCAATTAAACCAAGTGCTATTAGGTTATATTTTCTGCGCCGTAATATCAATTTGGCGGTAGCATTCTGAACTCTTTGAAGCTTGTTCAAGCTACTAGATTTCACGCCATATATAAGGGAGTTGCCGTATTCCAATCTCGATGTTAGAGTTTTGCAAGCACTGTCCGTAATGTAACAACGAATTCGGTCAATCTTTGCCCAAGTGTATCCGATAGGCTAAGAAAACATACAATGAACTCTGGACCCAAAAACAGGTCCCTGCTGAACGCCAAAGTTTAATTTGATCGAATTGGGTTGGATGGCTTCCTCGGATACTTGTTGAGTCCTTCTTTGTAAATACGAGAGAAACCATGAAAGAGCAGAATTTGCCGTAACGTCGTTATGTGCACGTAATAATTATGGGTTAATCATTGTTTCTTTTTTACTGTACGTCATCCTCAGCTAGATATTGAACATAAACTCATGTTGTTAATGCAATGCGAAACTTTATATCAGAATTAATATACTTTACATATCAGTAAATTCTGGAATACAACGGCATGATATAAACATCCTGCATTTATTTCTCAGGATAAGGGCGAAATAAATCCTCAAATTCTGCTATTTTAGTCGAAACATAGTTTCGCAGGGTTTTGTATCTGTTAGAATATGAGTTTATTGATCTATTCTATCACTGGCATTTTTAACACAGTAATGTTATGTTTTGAATTTTTATTTTTTAATGGAAACATTTTTTATTGTTTTTAATTCTTTTTATTTCATTCAAATGATAAATATATATATATTTTCTAGATATTTTTACTTTAGCTATAATTTTTAGATTCAGTAATTCATTCTTATCTTGGTTGAGCTTTAACAGCTTGCTCGTCATGCATGAGCTGGTGTCCTCAACATAAGCTTCAATTCGTGTAGATATTTTGGACCAGTTGTCAATTGGTTCAATTACTAAATATATCTGCGAATCATTAGCGTACCAATGATAAAGCATGTCATGTTGTCTGAAAATTTCTATCTAATATTTTTATACTATTTAAATAATGTTTTAATAATTAATTATGCTTTAATTACATAATTTATAATTATGTTTTGTTTTTGTTCGTCTTTTTTTACTTTACAAATTTCTATATCTTAGATACATAATTACTGTTCTGAAAAATATTTCTCTTTTCACATTCTTTTGTATAATTGTAGGTGTTGATTACTACATACTTTGTATTGTATATCATTTGTATGCCGTAAAGCGCTTAGAGTAAATGCAGTTTAGATTGGCGCTATATAAATATTGTAAATAATAACTAAAAAAAATGGTGTTGTCATCACCAAGCTAATAGCTTAGACGAATGATTTATTTAGTATGCCTTAGAAGAAAACCCGATAATAAACAAGAAAAGTCTGATACATTTGATTACAAAGAAATAATTATATCAGTACGAATTTGTGGATAATAATGCATTACAAAACATTATTTATCCTACTTATTTCTCCATTGCATACCTCATAATTCGTTGACTTGAATTTTATATTTTTTCTGGCACAAAAGGAAGTGTAATCAAGAGAATCAAGATTCTAGCAGAAAACAAAAGAATATACACAATATATACCAGGGACAGAAGCAGACATCAGTAACTGACACACACAACGAAGGACATGCAATAACCAAAATAATACTTTACCCTTAATGAAATGTTTTATTACAAATACTGCAACGTTTAATGCAAGTGTAGCCTAGGTTATAGAATTTAATCAATCATAAATCGAAAAAAATAAAAATATGATAAAATTGTGTTTGCCATTGTTCAAATTGATATTATACTTGATATATTTGTGGAAAACGAATGCTTTATTGATTATACCTATCTGATCAGTATCACATTTTATTATTCATCAAATTAAAAAGAAATAATAAGTTTGGAATGCAATAACGCGACAGATTTTTATTCTAACAAAAAAAACTTAATTAAACACAAATGCCCATTTACATGTGTATAGGGAGCAGCAGAAGATTTGACATTCTTTCAATCAAACTTGTGAAGGATCGTTGTCTGATACGTAGTTATCTAAAGAAGAAGCATATACTTCCCCGGGTTGTATCAACCCTAGTATTATAAATCGTTTGTTGTATTTCTTATAAGTTACAAGTAATGATAATGCGACAGTAAACGACGCCTACATGATTCAGAAATGCCTCAGTAAATCTGCTTGTAACGACACCGAGTCACGGTCTCAAGTTTTTTTTCTCCGTGGTTATTGAGTAAAGTGAGAATTTTCCTACTAAACAATGGACTCCTACAAAACCCACAATGTAGCAATTGGTTGAATATTGCAGTTTATTTATACACCGGTCATCTCCGGTAGCCTTGATAGAGAATAATATTAATTTTCTAAGATATCTTTATCTTATATGACCGTAGTTGTTAATATTTTGACAAACATTTCTCTTTAATTACTTCTTCACATATCGACTGTACACGCTATGCAGTTTGACGACTAAATTGCTTAATGACATTTCTTTCATTATTAATTATTTCAACATTTCTTTCTGTATCTATTTGAAAGTGTAACATATCTATGACATAACATCTTGTTGTCAGAAAACAAGGACAAAAAGCAAATTATGTGTAAACAAAACACGTCAATATTTTATAAATTTGGTTTAACTAGGTCAACATAGTACATTATTATAGAAAGTTTTGTTATTGATTTCTATTTCTCATTGTCCCTTACTCTCAGAAACTACTCTATCAAAGTAACTCATATTTGCCAATGTAAAAAACAGCTTTTTCGTTTTCCTATATACTTACCATTATATAATGATGTTATTTCATACAGTGCAAAAAAAATTATACATATATGTTGGCGATTCAAAACATCTCAAACTGTTATGAATACATAAGAATTCCTAAATAAAGGGCTTTGCAGTTGATTTCTGCTGTAGTGTAAAAGACGGATACTTATTATTATTATTTTTATTCTTTAATTCAGTTTCTCTAAGAAAAAGGTATAGTGTGACTACAAAATTTTATTTTCAAAAGTAATAAGCATTGATTTATTTACTACCCGTCAAATGCCATCTTCTACTAAAAAGTAGGAATGTCAGATAATTTTTATAAAGAAAGTGTTTTCATTAGGGCTTTAGTGGGGAAAAAAAGAGAATAAATAGTCGAAGAATTGTCCCTAACTCTTAGCAATTACTCTATCAAATAAACTCATATTTGCCAATGTAAAAAAAACAAAAAAACAACTTTGTCGTTATCTTATAAACTTACCATTACTTAATGATGTTATTTCATAACATCACAAAAATTTTTCCACATATATGTTGGCGATTCAGAACATCTCGAACTGTCATGAACACATAAAAATTCCTTAAGAAAGTGGTTTGCAGTTGTTTTCTGTTGTAATGTAAAAGACGGATACTTACGTTTTAATACAAGGGTTGTTGAAATTTCCATGCTTATCTTTGTTTCGCCTAAAGAGTCTACTTTGAGAAAAGATTTCGCCCAAGTCCTTAAAAAATAGAGGATATTCATATTATGCCTTCGCTTTCCGATACTTGTTTTGAGAGAAATTATTGTATATACTGATAGAGCAGCCCTCTGTAAAATGTTTTTTTTATGATTAAAATTTAAAGTAAATACATGTATGCAATTTAATAAAATTACTTCGTTCGGCAAAATTGATATTCTGTACATAGTGTATACATTCTTGCTACTTTCATCTCAAAATTTACAAAATGTTTTCGAAGCCAAAAAACAATAATTACTTATTCATAACAGATGAAAGTTTGAATTTCTCATTTAACACACATAACGGGATAATGTAAAAAAATAGAAAGTCTAATTATCTCTACGGCTTGTGATAATTCATTCCTACAAAAAAAATTAGCAATAGAATTATCTTAAATTTTAACACATTCATCAACCTTATATCTGTCAACATCCGTCAACAAATCAATTCATAACTTCTAGTACAAGATTTACAAGAAAGTTAGCGCCGATTGTTTTATTATGAAAACTACAAAAACTGATGCAAAGATATGGGATCATTTAAGAGCATCCATTCTGATCAAACAAAACATATTTTTATTAATGTCACCTCTGAGAATTATTAACTTGAACGTAACATTATTAAAATACAAAAAACAACAATTTAGTGATCATTTATTGATCAAACATATTGTCGCTAACGATATCGACTATACTAAAAATTACAATATTTCATGAGATCGCCATGTTTCTTTGCATTTAAGTATTAAAAGTCATTTAAAATAACAATTGCATTGCAGTTTATTTGTCCTGAATGTGTAAATGTATGAAACTTATGCTTACATTTAAAAGCTGTTCAGATATATTGTAAAAATATGTTTCACCCAAACGAGCGTATTGTGAGGAAAGGATTCGCCTGAATCCTGAAGAAGATACAATATAATTTTAAAATGTCATTAATACGCAATGTGTTTGTGCAACTAAGCATTATATACCTTCTTAAAATTTATTGCTTTTGGGTTTAACGAATATATAATATTAGGATACTTACAGTTTCATATTCTAACAGATACGATACAATACATTGCGTAACTATGTTTCACCCAAAAGAGCATAGTTTGAGTATTTGTTTCGCCCAAGTCCTGAGAAAAAATAGAGGATATTTTCATAATGCCGTTGTATTCAAGAATTTACTGAAAAGAAAAATATACTAATTCTGATATAAAGTTTAGCATTGCATTAACAACATACGTTTATGTTTAATATCAAGCTAAGATTACATACATTAAAAAGAAACAATGATTAACCCTAAAATGATTGAAAGTTAAGATAAATATGCAGTGACAAAATACGTTTCTTTTGAAAACGACATCTTAATTCTGCACATTTAGAGCAAGTACATGTTTTTATATCAGTTCGTCCCAAAAAGGAATAGTGCGAATGCAACATTTTCGTTTTCAAAAGCACTAAATAATAATTTATTTAATACCGGTCAGATGCTATCTTGAAATACAAATAGGGAATGTCGCATAACTTTTATGAAATAATGTATTCATTACGAATCCAGGGCTTTAGTAGAAAAAAAAATGAATAGTCAAAGATTGTCCCTAACTCTTAGCAATAACACTTTCAAATAAAACTCATATTTGCCAATGTAAAAAACAGCTTTTTCGTTTTCGTATAAACTTACCATTATATAATGATGCTTTTACATACATTGCAAAGATTATTATATATATATTGGCGATTCAGAACATCTCAAACTTTCATGAAAACACCATGTTTCGGTTCAATAACGAATTCCTTAATAAAGTGCTTTGCAGTTGATTTCTGCTGTAGTGTAAAAGACGAATACTTACGCTTTAATACACGCGATTTTGAAATTTTCATCCTCAACTTTGTTTCGCCCAAAAGAGTCTATTTTGAGGACAGATTTCGCCTAAGTCCTAAAAAGTACAGTATATTCATATAATGCCTTCGCTTTCCGATACTTACTTCGAGAGAATTATTGAATACACTGATAGAGCTGGTGTTAAATGAACTTTTTCTTCGATTTTATCATGTGGTTAAGAAAAATGATTCTCCCTAAGATATAAGTAAAATTTAAAGTACATCAATAAAATTAAAATACTTTCTTCGCCAATATTGAACTTCTATACATAGTGTTTACGTTCTTGGTACTTTCATTTTAAAATGAAGCAAGTAATCAATAATTACTTTATCATAACAGATGAAAGATTGACTTTCTCATTACACATTAATTTCGGATAATGTAAATAAAAGGAAATACTAAATATCTTTATTGCTCGTGATAATTCATTCCTACAAAGAAAGTTAGTAATAGAATGATCTTAATTTCTAACACATTCACCATTACATGTCCGGACAATTATGTATTCATTACCCTCATTTCTGTCAATATTCGTCAACATATCAATTCATTACTTCTAGAGCAAGATATAAGTCAAAGTTAACGCCAATTGTTTTATGAAGAAAACCACAAAAAAAACTAATGCACAGATATGAAATCTTTTCACAGAATTCATTCAGATCAAACGTAGTATAGATTTTTTATAACTACAGTTGATTTCTGCTGAATTGTGTAAATGTAAGATAATTATGCTTACATTTAAAAGTTTGATTTTCTCATCACATAAAAATGTCGGATAATGTAAAGAAAAGGAAATACTAAATATAGCTGCGGCTCATGATAATTTATTCCTACATAGAAAATTAGTAATAGAATGATCTTAATTTCTTTCTCATTCACCATTACATGCCCGGGCAATCATGTATTCATCGACCTCATATCTCTCAACATCCGTCAACAAATCAATGCATAACTTCTAGTACAAGATATACTTTAAAGCTTACGCCTATTGATTTATTATGAAAATCACAACATCTAATGCACAGGTATGGGATCTTTTAAGAAAGTCACTCGGATCAAACAAATATTTTTTTATCACTACATGTATGTCATCTCCAAGAATCATGACCTCGAACGCATCAATATTAAGATACAAACCCAACATTTTATTGATCAAAAACATATTGTCGTTAACGGTTTCAACCATTCTAAACATCTGA
Organism: Perna viridis; assembly: GCA_037379345.1. Classification (NCBI taxonomy): domain Eukaryota; kingdom Metazoa; phylum Mollusca; class Bivalvia; order Mytilida; family Mytilidae; genus Perna; species Perna viridis. The sequence continues at coordinate 36,004,142 of CM074522.1, read as the reverse complement.
AAATTTTATGAGAACGCAATGTTTCTGTGCATTAAAGCATTAAGTTATCTAAAATAATATGTGCATTGCAGTTAATCTGTGCTGAATTATGTATATGTATGATACTTATGCTTACATTTAAAAGCTGTTCAGATATATTGTAAAAAAATATGTTTCACCCGAAAGAGCGTATTTTGAGGAGAGGATTCTCCTAACTCATGAAAATGACACAATATATTTTTTTTTTATAATTTCATGAAAACGCAATGTTTTTGTGCAATCAAGCATTAGATATCGTCTTTAAATTTATTGCAGTTGAGTTTAACGAATGTGTAATAATAGAATACTGACGGTTTTAAACTGGCAGTTTACTGGGAAGATTATTCCATAAAGTGGCAGCTGCCTTGTCGAACCTACGATCACCGTACGATTTCGTTTTCACTCTTGACGTTTCACGTGTCACAGAGTTCTGGGAGCGTAGTGATCTTGATGGGCAATATAGAGTCAGAAGCTTTTGGAGATATGCTGGAGCTATACCATGCAGTGCTATAAAGCATAAAAGCATAAGATAAGTTCGTATTTTCATTGGAATTCAACAGATAACCAGTGTAGGTCAGTTAAACCAAGTGCTATATGGTCATATTTCCTGCGCCGTGACATCAATCTGGTGGTAGCATTTTGAACTCTTTAAGGCTTGTCGTATTGTGCATGTAATAATTATGGGTTAATAATTGTTACCTTTTTACTGTATGCCATTCTTAGCTAGATATTAAACATAAACTCATGTTGCTAATGCAATGCTAAACCTTATATCAGAATTAATATACTTTACATATCAGTAAATTTTGGAACACAACGGCATGATATAAACATCCTGCATTTTTTTTTTCAGGATTAGGGCGAAATAAATCTTCACATTGTGCTCTTTTAGTCAAAACATCTGTTTGTTTGTTGGGGTTTAACGTCCGAGCAGCAATATTTCAGCTATATTCAGACAATGAACATGAAATGGATGATAAAATGAACATGAAATGAAAAAAAAAGGATGGGTCACAAGGATAATAGGGTTGATTGCCACTGGAAAAAGAGGGATGGGTAAGGTCGGGCAATTTAATCTTCTGTGGCGGAGCGCAAAGGTTCCTACTCCTTTCGAATACCACAACAGGGTTCTTTAACGTGCGAGGAACGTGGCATCTTTCCCAACACGGTGCACCACTATGGTTTGCGGTCAGGTTTTCCGTATTATAGCCTGACAACCCCAGCATGTAACACGCCAGGGGTATCCCATTCCACCACCTGGGGCACACATCCCAGTTGCTCTGTGGGCAGAGCGCCTAGCCCCCGGCTAGGTTTCTGAGCACTACTTAGTCGCCTTATACGACAAGCTTAGCGCTGCTGCAGGCCTATGTTTTTAACACCCGGACCTGCACGGGGCTTTAGTCAAAACATAGTTTCGCAGGGGTTTGTTTCTGTTACAATATGATTTTATTGATCTATTTTATCACTGGTATTTTTAACACAGTAATTTTATGTTTCGGAGTTTTATTTTATTTAAATGGAAATATTTGTTTTTATTGTTTTTAATTCTTCTTATTTCATTGAAATGATCAAAATATCTATTTTCTAGATATTTTTACTTTTGCTATAATTTTTAGATTCAGTAATACGTTCTTATCTTGGTTGAGCTTTAACAGATTGCTAGTCATCCATGAGCTGATGTCCTCAACATAAGCTTCAAGTCGTGTAGATATTTCGAACCAGTTGTTAATTGGTTCAATTACTAAATATATCTGCGAATCATTAGCGTAACAATGATAAAGTATGTCATGTCGTCTAAAAATTTCTTTTTTTATACTATTTAAATAATGTTTTAATACTTAATTATCCTTTAATTACATAGTTTGTAATTTTTTTTTTTTTTTTTTTTTTGTTCGTCTTTTCTTTTGTGGTTTTACACATTTCTATATCTAAGATACATAATTACTGTTCTGAAAAATATTTCTCCTTTCATTTTCTTTTGTATAATTTTAGGTGTTGATTACTACATACTTTGTATTGTGTATCATTTATATGCTGTAAAGCGCTTAGAATAAATGCAGTTTAGATTGGCGCTATACAAATATTGTAAATAATAATATTTTAAAAAATCAGAACAAACAAAAATGATTCTTTCATATTAATGTTGTCATCACTAAGCCAATAGCTTAGACGAATGATTTATTAAGTATGCCTTACAAGAAAACTCGAATAATAAACAAGAAAAGTCTGATATATTGATAATAATGCATTACAAAACATGATCAGGGAATTTATCCTACTTATTTCTCCATTACATTCCTAACGATTATCAATCAACATCATAATTCGTTGACTTGAATTTGATATTTTTCTGGTTCAAAAGGAAGTGTGATCAAGAGAACCAAGATTCCAGCAGAAAACAAAAGAATGTATACCAGGGACAAAAGCAGACATCAGTAACAGACACAAACAACGAAGGACATGCAATAACCAAAATAATACTTAACCCTTAACGAAATGTTTTATTACATATACTGCAACGACTAATGTATGTTTAGCCTTGGTTATAGAATTTTATCAGTCATAAATCGAAAAAACGATCTTATAAAATTGTGTTTGCCATTGTTCAAATTGATATCATACTTGATATATTTGTGGAAAGCGAATGCTTTATTGATTATACCTATCTGATCAGTATCACATTTTATTATTCATCAAATCAAAAAAAGAATTAAAGAAGTTTGGAATGCAATAAGTGCAAGATTTTTATTCCAACAAAAAAAAACTTAATTAAATACAAATGCCCATTTACATTTATATTGGGAACGGCAGAAGATTTGAAATTCTTTCAATCAAACTTGTGAATGATCGTTGTCTGATACGTAGTTATCTAAAGTAGAGGCATATACATCCCCGGGTTGTATCAACCCTAGTATTATGAATCGTTTGTTGTATCTCTTATACGTTACCAGTAATGGTAATGCGACAGTAAACGACGCCCCTGTGATTCATAAATACCTCAATAAATCTGTTTGTAACGACACCGAGTCATCGATCTCAAGTTTTTTTTTTCTCCGTGGTTATTGAGTAAAGTGAGAATTTTCCTACTAAACAATGGACTCCTACAAAGCCCGCAATGTAGCAATTGGTTGAATATTTCAGTTTATTTATACACCTGTCATCTCCGGTAGCCTTGATAGAGAATAATATTAATTTTCTAAGATATCTTTATCTTATATGACAGAAGTAGCTAATATTTTGACAAACATTTCTCTTCAATTACTTCTTCACATATCAAAACGCTATGCAGTTTGATGATTAAACTGTTTAATGACATTCCTTTCGTTATTGATTATTTCAACATTTCTTTCTGTATCTATTAGAAGGTGTAACATATCTATGACATAACATCTTGTTGTCAGAAAACAAGGACAAAAAGCAAATTATGTGTAAACAAAACACGTGAATATTTTATAAATTTTGTTTAACTAGGTCAACATAGTACATTATAGTAAATTTTGTTATTAATTTCTATGTCCAAATAAGGACTAAACGTCATTTGTCTGTTAGATATTTCCAACCAATCAAATTGTGTTGTAATCCGATATACGCACCAAAAAGTATATGTTACATTTTGAAACTTTATGTGTTTAATAAAATGTTATTGTTTTTGTGTTTATTTGGAAAAAAATCATTACCAAAATGTGATTCTGTATTTTACATCGGTTAACAACTGTCTCTACAATATATATATATAAAATAAGAAAGAAATTAATGAATTTGTAAAGTTCGCTCAACGACGATTATTCACGTATTGACGATATAGGCAGGTATGCAGATGAAAGGGCATTAAATCGAAACGCGTGACTAAATCAGTTTCTGGTTAAGATATGTTATAAATTGGCACACTGGGTACTCACATGCAAAAGGAAAAGGCATAAAAACATGTAAAAGAACTTAAATTACACACTTGAAAATAAGGGCGACACCACTTTTTTCGCCTAAATCAAAGTTTCGCCTAAAGTCATATATTTTGAGTAAAATTTTTCTCCCAAAACGGCAAAGGCGCAAATATATATATATATATATATATATATATATATATATAGTGACAAAAGGTGTAACTGTTGCAACCAAATGCACCACTCGTCATCATTCACCAGCAAAGTCACGGGGAAACGCTACAAAATATTTTGCAACGTGCACTGCAAGAGTGCTAATGTAATATATTTGCTCCATTGTTCCATTTGTGGCCTTCAATATGTTGGTGAATCTAAACAGCCTTTTCACAAGCGCTTGAACGGACACAGGAGCGACCTAACAAAAAAAGTCTTTACTCCCAGTGAGTCAACACTTTAGATTACCTAACCACTGCCTCGATGATTTCAACAAAATGAAAATCTTCATCGTGGAACAAAACACGATCTGGAAGTGAGAGTGAAGCGGGAAGGATTTTGGATAAAAGAACTCCGTGTTTTACACCCACACGGAATTAACAAAAAACATTAAGTTCTTTCTATTTTGTATAGTTTCTTATAACAGTATTTGTAAATATTTTTTTTTATTTTTATAGTTCAGTATTCACGATCAACACACAACGTGTGTCTATAGCACAATGTTCAAGATCTTGGTTACTGTCGGTAAAAAAAAATTATACGTCACAGGTATTCATCTGATTAGGTGGTGAGTTGTGTTCACAGACCATTTACTTTCATACACACTCAGTTTATTTAAGGCACTGAAGAAGGTCATTTGTTGACTGAAAATTTGCCCATTATATACTTTATTATAGTGTGCTAACATCTTTATCGGTATCGTTGTACAATCCTTTAGACTTATATAATTATTTTTGTTTGTGCTGCATCGTCATGACTGGACGATCTGATACCCATTAAGTTTGCTGGTTGGCAGATTCCTTTAGACTTATATATATAAATATTCTTTAATTCCTTTAATACAGAGATATGATAGTCCTATTTACAAGCATGTACAAAGATTAAAAAAGAGAGGTGCATGAAGTAATTATCAGATCAGTTTGAAAAAAGACAACTACAAAATGATTAAAGTTCTACAAATTATCTACTCAATAGAAAAAATAGATAGGTGCCGATTCTCTTAGACACTCTTAGAAATGTTGACATCAGACTCTAGACTTGGACAATGTTCCAATATTACAGTAACAGTACCAAGAATCACATGGAGTAAGCGTTCTCTGTTAGTTCGGACAAGTCCCCGTCAAGGTAAACGTATGTTTCGCCCCCAAAAACTTCAAACACTGTGTTCCAATATGTGTCTCTTATGACGTCAGTACATGAGCAGTCCATAGTGAAATGCTCAATTGTGTCGTAAAATTGTCTGCCATAAACCTTACACACTGACATGTTTGTTTGTAGAACACACGTTAACAGCTTTAACATGAAAAATATGTTAGACAGTTCCTTCGTACCATCCAGTAAAAACACCAGTTGTGTGAACGTTTTTAAAGCGGGAGAAGTCAGTATCACTGTTCATTCTAGTTAAATATTCATTATATGCTTTGGAAGCTATTGCGAGTGTGACAATTCGTTTCCAAACCATTTAAGGTGGGAAGTTTTTGGTTTTGGTGTTACATAACTATCAAGAATAATTTTCCAAATCGTATTTTACAAATATCCTGTATATATCTGCAATATACCCATACATGTCACTGGTATCACAGGAAAACAAATAAAGTCTCTGAAGGAATACACACTTTGCTGTATGACTAGGCTCAACTTCTGGAAGAACATTACTTTCTTTCTGTCAATCTCAAACATGATGTCAATTTTACCGAGCAAACTTTCCACCATATCAGATTGTGTAAATGTTCTTAAGTTCAGTAATCGTTTTAGTGAATAATGTTGCATTTTACGCAAAGAGTTTGTATCGTTTATACTTAAATTCGTCCATAACTCAAATCCATGTAAGGCTGACGGAAGCACGATTTTCTTATAAAATGTATGGTATGTCAATGGATTAGATACAGTGTTCATATTACAAATCCCAAAAAGTCCATGGAAGGATTTCTTGCCTTTGTGACAGGCCTTAACTACGGCTTCAGAACATATAAGGAAATTTATTAGTTACTCGGCCTTTTCGGAATATGACAATGTCAGTCTTTTCACTACTGAATTCGAACAACCACGTATTAGCATTTTGGTAACATATATCAACAAGGGACTGTTACCACACTGGACTGATGGCGAGTAATGCTAAGTCATTTGCGAATGCTGGATTACCACAGACAATGTTACTAAGTTTTAATCCATAAGTTGATGCTTCCAGTTGATTCAACGAGTCGTCAATAAAGAGTTTGATCAGGAAGGTAGATAAAACTCCCCCCTTGTCTAACGCCTCTTTTGACGGTAAACCATGTTGACGTTACACCATTTAGCAACACAGCATTTTTCATATACAGATAACGCTGGTCTCTAATTCGTAACACCGGGCCCTTGATTCCTAAAGATTTTAGCTTTTGTATAAGTCCGGAGTGCCACACCGTGTCAAATGCGAGCTTTATATCTAGGAAAGCGGCGAATACAGTACTATTGGACTAAAGAGCTAATCCGATGGTCTCAGACAGAGTAAATGACGTTGTTACACAATTTATAGTTTTTGTGAATCCTTGATGTTGTTTGTTTGGGAAATCAATTGAAAATGTTTTAATCCAGTTCTGCACTCTTTTTCAAACAAATTGTAGAACGCACATAACAGAGCTATAGGTCGATATGATTCACATCTATCAGACGGTTTTGATCCTCCTTTGTGTACAGGTATAATAAGACCATTCTTTCATGTATTTGGAATATAACCAACAGAGATGATGATAAAGTTTTGTTAACAGTAATAACTTTTTCTTTCCCGCATATCTCAAATGCTCGTTATTAATTCTGTCTACTCCAGGGGACTTATGTAACTTGAGTGATTCCACTTCAGTGTCTATTTCTCCTATGGAAAAATGATGGTTCAACGTTTGATTTTCGACTTCATCGGGTATATTGCCAAAAGATTATGTATAGATTCGACTTTCAGTTGAATCAGCAATTTTGCTATAAAATTTTGAGAAGATGCTAGCTATGTCAATAGGATTTCTGAATGTGGTATTATCAATTTTCCAATTCTTTACATGTAGCAGTTATTTTTTTTGTTGGACCGTTCCACAAATTCCAGAAGTAACTGATATCACATTCCGTAGCCTCGTCTATTTCACGAAAAACATTATCTTGGTATTCATTGTTTGCGTCAGTATGTGTGTTAATAAATAATTGTTTAGCAGCTTTATATTTTTAAATGATTCGTCCTCTATTCCACGCGGCCTTCCCTCGTCAATCGAGATTGCCCGCTTTTCTCTGGCGAATTTAAGTGCTTTTCTGACGTCGACTGTCCAATAAGACAGGGGAGTTGATATGTTGATACGGGATCGCCTTATAAGATACCGTTAATAATATATTAGTTATCGATTCGTTTAGAAGGTTTATGTATTCAACGGAATAACGGTCACCGGGTACCTCTAACAACGGCATTAAATTGCAGTCTACTTGTAACTGATAGTTTATCAAATGCTCAGTTGTTGCCTTATTCCATCCAAAGCATGGAGGTCAGTCATTGTCATTTGTATTAAAGCCACGACTGGCACAGTGAACGCGCAAAATGGTCTGAAGCAATGTCCGTATCGGCCGTACTGACAACTTCACAATTTGAGATACAATCTCGGAATGTCTCCCGTTTTAAGATATAGTCAATCATTGTTCTCAATGTCGGGAAAGGGTATGTTTGACTGGTGCACAGGTCAGTTTTATTAACAGGTACTAAAGAATTAACCTGCAAGAAGTCTTTGAATAATTCAATTTTCTTTTGGGCGATCGCTGATGCTGACTTAGTATCACACTGTGCGTTAAAATCACCAGCAAATATCACTGGACCAAACTGGGAATAGTACTTAAAAAAGTCGTCAAGTCATTGGATAGAATCGTTATAGTCATGTATTGCATTGTCTGAAGAAAGATACAACACAAACACAAATATATTTTGATTGTCTGAGAGGAACATTCGATGATACGACTTTCTATAGGTGGTTCAATACAATTAATACTGAACTACAAGTTATTATTTATAAGTAATGCGTGTTTACCACCACCAATGTACCTAGAATAGTCTATATTCAGTTCATCGCATAACTTGTAGTTTGGACGAAACCAAAACATCTCTCGTTCAATCTCAGTTAAAAAACAGGTATATCACATTTATAACCATCTAGAACTTTATTTATGCAAAACGACGACGATGTAACACCTCATACATTCCATGTTAAAGTTAAGAGATTTACCGCCATTATTAATAGTCTAATTGTCTCTATTAAACGAATAATCGAGTGTCTCATTGTCATTTTGGGGGTGTTTAATTCCTTGGGTAGCCAAAATCACCAGAACGAGTTTAATAATTATCCCTTCTTTTTTGCCAATAGTTGTTATTGAACCATCCCCTACAATTCACATTTTCTGGCCACAAATCGGATTGTTTAAGTATTTCAGCGTGTTCACGGTGTAAGTTAATTTTTGCGGCAAATTTACCGTTTCTACTACTAGATATAGCGATATGCGTTACTATCCGACCTTTATTCTCAATGAAATGAACTATTCCAGACTTTATACTTTATCAATATTATCAACATAAAAACTTGTTTTTTCGCTTTCGCCGTACAACACCAAAAAAATACGCCTGAGGAGTCTTTAGAAGAAACAGGTTTAGACGAAAGCCGATCAGTACACACCGGTATCTTATAATTAATATTTGCCTTGTCATGTACAACGGTATCGATTTAGCTTCAAGCGCTTGCGTGTAAATATTGTCATACGGTATACTTGACGAATTTGACTTGTTTATCTCTTTACGCCTCGAACCCGTTAGCTCTGTCTCTAAATTATGATCATCGCCACGAAGCCGAAAAGGCTCATAAGTCGATTGAAAGCAGTTAACATTATTTTTCTTTCACCAAATTTGCAGAATTTAAAAAAAAAATCCGTTCGACAAATAGTTTTTGATTGAATTATCAAATGATCTTGACCTTTGATCTTTGACATTGGTATTTTTAAGAAGCAATTAACTTACTGAGGAAGAAAATATGTAGTTGCTAGGTACTTTTCTTAATAGAAAATGGCCGTTGCTATGACACAAACGTTAAAAAACAGGTTTTGACCAATAACTCCTACAGTGTTGAAAATACTGAATGGAACCTTCTACTTTCCTTGTAGAGTTTCTTGTTCTGAACAACTTTGTCATTTACATTACACCTCTATCTCTTATGATTTTGTCTTTATACGCGAGTTTTTAAAAAAAGATTGATGGGCGATTACTCCTACAGTTCATAAAATACTGAATGGAACCCTATACTTTTCTTATACGTTTTTTTTATCCTGAACAACGTTACTATTTAAATTACCCCTCTTATGGTTTTGGCTCTGTACATGAGAATTGTTTGGTCAAAATTCGATTTATGGGCAATCACTCACTTATAGTTGGTCGGAGGGTTTTGTGATCATAGAATTATTGTAAATCTTGACAAGGCGATAATTTTTCCAATTCCATGCTTGCTTCTATCTAATACGGTTTTCGAGGAATATCCATGGATGGCTTTGACCAACGGGACATTTTTGTTGGCGAAGTACAAGACAAACATTATGCATTTGTCAGTTTGTCATTATCTATACAAGTTTTTCCTATAGCCAGCATTCAACAGTTCAGTTTAGTTTCGCAATTTTGGTTAGGAATGAAAAATGACAGTAATGGAAACAGGTGGTTGCTATAGTGATTGAAAATGAAGAATCTATTATTGATAAAGCATTTTCTGAAAAAGGAGACTTTTAGAAGTATTTCGCAATGTTTTATATATTTTCAATGTTGAAAGGGCTTTTTTCAATGACAATTTGACTTCATTGTGAAAGTGAAGGTATGCCAAATTTAATAAGTGGATTACAAAGTGAAATAGTTCAAAATCTAACCAGTGATGCCCATGTGAGGAAGGGGTTTTCGAAGGAAATATTTGGACAGTTTCAGGGCATGAAAAAATTAAGATATTTTGCGGGAAATTTGATATTGTAAAACCTGATTTTATCAACTTCTTTGCATATTTTCGCATATTTCTGCATGGTTTCTGTGGTAATCCTATTTGCTGTGGGTAATTTTTTTCCAGAAAAAATTTACTGCATCATTGCAAGCCTTGGCGTGAGCTATTTCTAGATATAAAGATTTAAAGATGCTTGACATTTTTCAAGGTGACAAATGTTACAAAACATCAGATTACAAGACCAAAATTAGGCAGTTCTACAATACTGTGGAATGCTAGCATAGATGCAAAAACGATAAATCAGTGTTAGGGGAGATAACTCAAGGCACGTTAACGTGTCATTTCTCTGCAAGTACGTAACGCATAGCCATAGTGATTTAGATTTATAGCCTGAAGTGTCGTAACAATGTGTCGCATACGTTCCTTGCCAAATCCATTTAAGAAGTTACAGAAGAGAAAAAAATGATAATCGAAAGACTTACTGTAAGTCCGCGTAAATGCTCTAGAAATTTTAACATTGAACCATATATAAATTTTTGGATTGAGCAGGGGTATATATTTAGACATTATCAAAAACAAGTATCTTTCATATTCTGAATCAATAGTACTTCTGGAAATACATAGAACATCAATAAGTAAAGACATCAGCGCTAATTGTCGAAAAGTGCATTTCACTAAACACATGTAATTGTAATAATTGTGATATAATTAGATTAGGCTACTACATTTTCTTATTTTTATTATTTATTAAATGTCAAGATGGTTTAAACTTTAGAGCAATTGAGTTATAAACATCTAGATTATTTGATAATAAGGATACGAATGTGACTTCTACTGATAAGAATCCACTGAAATATTGTTTGCCCACAATTTTATTAGTTAAGGAGGAATGTAAAGGTTCCAGATATCATCTTTATGTTGATGAGTAGGGGAACAATCTTGCACCAAACCGTTTCTTGAACTTAAACTACAAATTTCATTTGCTGCACGTTGTGATTTGATGCACCACCTAGAGATCTTTCATGCAACCTAACAAAAATAAGAAATATGTAACCTCTTCTAGACCAATAAAATAAATTCAGAAATAGGAACCATGTAACCTAGTGTAGACTAACAAAATAAATTCATAAATAGGAAACATGTAATCTCTTCTAGACCAACAAAATAAATTCAGAAATAGGAAACATGTAACTTCTTCTAGACCAACAAGATAAATTCAGAGTCAGAGTGATATATATCATTCTTATAAAACCAACGCATTAATATTTTGATGTATTTAAAAGTAATCTAACATAAACAAAAATCATGTAAATTGATTTATGTTATGTTTGTAGGCAACCTGATGAGAAAAAATTGGAACTTTATCGCTGTGAGGAATGTGGGTATGTATTACAAAATTGTATAATGTAATTTATACGAAATTCCAATGCCATTGGAATCTAAATTAAAATTGTTATACACAAACGAAAAACAAATTTTGTATTTTTCTTGATATACCATACAGTCAGATTGTAAATAAAAAAAGGTGTAAACAAAATTTCACATTATGTTTAGATATTTAATAGAAGGCAAAAAGAAGATAAACAGAAATAAGAATTTGGTCAAATTTGGAAAATATACAAACGGTTATGTGAATCTTATATCAAACTACTCACAACACTTCCATAACTATTTCCACATGGAACATATTTACACATTAACAATAACTTACGTTGATGTTTATTTTTTTCCTTTTATTTACAGACGTGAAACGAAGATTTCTTTGGAGTGAGTATTGAATTGTTGTCTAAAACCCTACTGTGAAGGTTAGACAGGTCAACACTGATAGTGTGCCTAAATATTGCTGATTGGTAACGTGACTATTAGATGTAGCGCAATAATGACTTGAACGTAACACTTTTGTAAAAAGAACAATACACTTATAAATTAAATAATACTTAATTATCACTTCATCAGAAACTTTAATAGGTAACATAATAAATGAGAAATCACATCCGAAGTGCTAAAAATTAATAGTTCACATTTTTTATAACGGGACTGTAGATTGTAAACATTATACATGTTATAGTAAAATCAGTTCTTACGGACGTAATCGTAGTGAGGTCAAACAATGCCACTAGGCCAGGGAGCAATACGAAATGCTATATCTGGCTGGGTTTTCCCATCCAATTTTTGTTTACGGAAATATAGTTTTTTTATTCAATCTATATCCGATCGGTTTATCGACAGCCCTTATTAGATTATTGGAAAATGATAGATTTCCAATTTATTTTCATTCTTTGGATATTGTTTTCACAAAAGATATTCGATCCCTAATTGTATCCCTTCGTAAAAAAACCTAAGTTTTTTTGGTATAACACTACATCGAATCTTGCCTATTTAGTACTTGCATTACTACTCAAAATCGAGTCCACCGGAACTGTAGTGACCGATTATTTCTGATGCTGGTAGTTTTGATGGTGTTGTCATTTTTTAAAATATGGTTAGCTTTACCTTCTATTCAGTTGCTTGATGTTGGGGTTATTTCAGGTTTGTCCGAGTCAAGCTCAATTGCTAAGGTATTCTGTTTTAATGATTTATTTGTTGATCTCAATGTTTACAAATGGGACAGGGACAATGTGATAAAGAATAAACAAGGGAACAAAAGTTATTGCGGCAATCAAAAGAATGCAATCCAGCGACAAAGACCAGGCATGGAAAACAGACATACACAACAAAGAACATGAAGCAACTAAAATCATATGCAAAAAGCAATAAAAGCAAATGAACAACTCGGACTCTACAAAGTGGGAGAATGGACCAGGTGCACCGGTAGGGTAAGCGTCGTCTGCTTTTCTAGAAACATCCGCTTGGGTAGACAAACAAAGAGAAAAAAAAACTATGACACGTTGAATAAATGATTTAAACAGATTTAATGGCACAGATGGATACACCTTAACGACCCACGAGTTCATGGTGACGACCGTAAAACTTTTGTAGTGATGACTTCAATCTTGTAGCAACATTACCCTGTTCCAGAAGCCAACTTGTTAGAATTCTAGCGCGATACAATAAGTCTGTGTAGTTTCTTCAAGCTCTGGCACAACTATTGACATCACTTTTCTTAAGACTAGATCTGTGATTTATTGTAAAAGTTTAAGTTCCTAACAAATTTTGATATTGTTGCAAATCCTATAATAACTGTATGAGCACAGGAAAAACAAAATTCGTTTACATTAGTTAGAATTGGCTAGTTCTTGATAGCCTCTGTTTTAGCCGGATCAGGTGAAATGCCCCCAGAATTCATTATGTAACCTGAGAAGGATAGCGGTTTTTGGAGCTATTTTTATAAACTGCCTGACCAAGGCGGTTAAGTATTGTTTTCCGTCTGGTAATGTGTTTGTCAAACTAACTGAAAAATTCATCGATGTAGACTACACATAATTCCATCGGAGTCCTAAAAGGAGGATACATGTCTTAAGTCTTGTACAAGTGGCTTCAACATAGGATAAGTCAAATAGCATTTTGGTAAATTCAAGCAAACCGTGTGTGCTGTAAGAAAGGCTGTCTTTGTTGCATCTATTGGCACTTCCGACTTAATGATAGAACGGCCAGTGGGTTGATCGGTCGGCAATTGATTATTGTTTTAATTTTGCTGGTTTAGAAAATATATCTAGGAAACTAGATGTTGCAGTGGACGCTTACCCTACATCTGGTCCATGCTCCCAGTTTATAGTGGAGTCCGAGTTGCTCATTTGCTTTTGATACTTTGTATGTATGATTTTAGTTACTATATGTTCTTTGTTGTATACGATTGTTTTCCATGTCTGGTCTTTGTCCCTGGATTACATTCTTTTGATTACCGCTAAAACGTTGGTTACCTTGATTACTCTTTAATTTGTGTAATGTGGATATATCCGGAAAATAGAATTAGTAGCCATTGTAGGATATGTGGTGAATCAAATGAAAAAAAATATACTATGAGCAACTTGAAATTGTTAATTCATGGAAGACGCCATGACAATTTTGCACCTCTTAATAATAATTTAGAAAAAAATATTAATACAAAATACTTAACTGTGTCCCTGAAGGCGTCACATGCATATATTTCTATCGTATAGAAAAGAAATGAACTCACAACCAAAACAGTTTTCCCTGCAAACTTAGCATTCTGATGGAAAAAAAAAAACTGTCCGTAACAAAAATGAAAGTTTCAAGTGCTCCTTTAATGTTGCTGAGTAGTAACAAATGTGTAGCGTCATGTCTGAAAAACTCAAATTCTGATGCTTTAATTGACATGTAACGAATAAGAAATTGTTGTTCCTTAATCATAAATGACCGTATCGCGCAATTATGCCACTATCTAGATTTACCTGTAATTTTTTGTGTCAGGGTTCCGTGCTAATGAAGTCTTAGCAACATCTTGGACCAAATTATGTTTAGGTCAGGTACCAACAGTTTTGCTCTACAAAAGAAACATTTGATGTTTTCTCAATTAGTTTTTTTTAGTATTTGACTATACTAAGTCGTTAGCCCCAAGATGTACTTCGAGGTATTCCGTACCTTTGTCTTGAAGACATGGTCAAATTCGGACCACCTAATGCCAGATTTGGTTATCCCGTCTATATTTACTTTTTTGTCATTAAGGTTCTGGCTATCCTCGCCAGTTCGCTTTTTAGCTGCATCTCCTGCTGACTCAATTGTCCAAACTACAATTGGACCGAAAATCAAAATTTGAATTTACTTTATCGTTTATATGTGTATTCCAATGTAAGGTCATATGCAGTTGATGTCCATCTACTTAATTTTTAATCTTATCGTTGCTAATACCGTGGTAATTATTTCTTGGCGGCACATATGTAAAGGAATGGGATTTAAATAGGTGCGCTCCTCGTATTTCACAAAATTCTATTGTTTTACCTAGCACAGCTGACACCTGATACTGGGTTCATGTAGAACTGCTTAAGTGAATATTTTGGTGCAATTTTGCCTATGGATGGCATTTAACATTTTTGAAATAACAAAATTATTAGTTGTGTCCTGGGTATTTTGTGTCTTGTGATAAAAGGAAATCCCGCTATTACATGTCTTACTTTTTTCGGCAAACAACTTTCTCATTGAAAGGTATGCTATATATTTGGTAACTTTTTCAACTGGTATTGGCCAAGTAATGTCTAACAAGAAGTGTTTTTAAAATGACTTAAAAGTGGATATTGTTGTTTCATACGTTTTTCCTGTACTGTCGCATATAGAACTGGCCAGCAGTCTATCCGACTCTATATCTTTAGTAGCCAAACATGGTTCGGTAAATCTGTAGGCATTTTCCATGCGTCTGGAGCTACCTGCCAATCCACTGACAACGAGAAATTGCATAGGCAATAGAATTATTTTTGCCTAGGTTATCTTCAGCTTTTATACAAATAGTAAACTTAAGCGTTTTAAATACAAGTTTCCGTACAACTAACATCACCACAGGTGATTTGGACGCGTTCTTATTCGCCAAATACACAACTGCTTAGTTTTCAGTGTTAAAAAAATCTTACTTTTGAAGTTAGACCCACACAAAACAATGGACACACTGTAGCACCAATTTCCACTGAAGTAAATTCCGAAACCAACCCCCCCCGAACTACATTTGTATCACTTAAAATGTCTAAATTATAGTTTGTTGACCATGAAGCCAGCCTAAAGTCAGCTTTCACTGATGAATTGATTTGTTTCTGTGATGTTTCTTTTTTACGCTTATCGTGGAAATCTATGAGCCTTCTACAGAATGCTCTACTGGATGAAGTAACTCTGCAAGTAAACTTTAATTATCCTAACCAAGATTGTCTTTTTGCAGTGTTAATTTTTCGCGACTGAGCGTGAGTTGAATCTCCTTTAGAGCTCATCGAGCTTATCTTTTGGTATTTTAGCTTCATTTCTAATGTATCAATTTCAATACCTAAGAAGGTTATTTTTGTTTTAGATAGCACAGGTTTTTCTTCTGCCGCTGGTATGCCTAGTTCCTAACAAATCCTTACGAGGTCTCAAGTAAATTCAAACTTTGTTCGATACCTTCCCTGCCAAGAAAAAAACATTACTAAGTAATGGACTATAATGACGGGCAGTTTTCTGGATAAATTAAGTGATGAATCAATCATTTCTTTACCCTTTGGCACTAAGCCTAAGGGGAATACGGATAAAAATGGTATTGCTTATGATTTAAACAGACCAGCTACAGGTCCTGCTTTTAATTCCCTTTTTAACCTTTTCAAACAAAATATTATAATATTCCCTTGCGCTTTTCAACTTTCTTGATTCTCCTGGGATATGAGAACCAGAACAATGCAACGAAAAAACTGTTTCAAAACCCAATAGTAATATCTGGGTTTCTAAGTCATCCGGATAATCAATCAAATAAGAATCTATTTTTTCAATATTGATGGGTGAACTACAGGTAACAAGCGAATATGTTGTGCATGAGTCTTTGGTTACGTTTGGTAAAGGTAAACTATTGACCAAACTTTACGACAAACGTGATGACTTTTCATTCAGAATTGTCAACTTTCCTTTCATCTGTGGCAACATCCCTTCGGCACCTGCGTATGGAGTGTTCATATCACAACTCATACGTTATGCCAGAGCTTGCCGAAACTACACAGACTTTTTGTATTGCGCTAGAACTCTAACAAATAGGCTTTTGGGACAGGGTTATGTTGCTACAAGATTGAAGTCATCACTACAGAAGTTTTATGGTCGTCATCATGAACTCGTGGATCGGTATGGTGTATCCATCTGCACAATGAAAACTTATTTATTCCACGGGTCATAGTTTTCCTTTCTTCATTTGTTTACCCCGGACTTGACTTTTTATGAGCAACTCGGCGGATGTTTCTAGAAAAGCAGAGGACGCTTACTCTACCGGTGCACCTGGTCCATGCTCCCAGTTTTTAGTAGAGTCCGAGTTGCTCATTTGCTTTCGTTACTTTGTATGTATGATTATAGTTACTTTATGTTCTTTGTTGTGTATGTCTGTTTTCCATGTCTGGTCTTTGTCCCTGGATTACATTCTTTTGATTACCGCTATAACCTTGGTTCCCTTGATTACTCTTGCAAAAGTAGACCAGATGCTGTCCATTGCATTCGAAACATGCGAGTTTAAAAAAGGTTTTTGCAAGATTGGGTACAACGCTTACCGTTGGAGTTGTACGAAATACATGATTTTGTGTATTCATGGTTAATTTCCTACGAAAAGACTGCCAAGAAAAAATGGCGAATATATTGTCACTTGTTTGTAATTTCTGTACTGAGGAATGAACGTTGTGATTATTAGTGTCTCTCCTTGAAGTAATATAGAAAGACAATAAATCTTGATTTATAATGCACCATTATGGCCCTGGTCGCCTTGCTTGTCTTAGACGATGATTTACTTGCCGCGAATCGAACGTCATGTCACGGAGGTATTTCAGTAATTCTTTTGACATACCTGGTCTTTTCTCTAGCATTAAACTCATTTATATTATGAACGCGCTTGTCCAGTAATAAATGTTGGTTATAGGACGGGAAAAAACTGGCATGTGTCCGTCCCTAACAGCAACTTCCCCGTTCTGCTGTAGAAAATTGGCTTACTCTTTTGTAGATTTAATGAGGATGTTTAGATGACATATTTTTATTCCGGACTTTTTTCATATTTTACATGGAATAAAGTAACCTATAGAGTCATATATGCTTTCTTGTAAGCTTGGTTTGTTTTGCAAGAAAACCTAAAACCTAATTGATTAAATGCTTGAAGTAGTTTTTCACCCAAGTCACTGGTTTCCTGACGAACTTTAGAGAAATCAATTACGAACTTACCTATTTCAGTTTCGGTAACGACAGAATTTTCAGATTCTGTCCTTACACGCTCACTCGATTTATTTGTCCTCAAATTCAAGGCGTTCCTCCTCCTTAATCCTTTCACCTTGGATGGCGACGTTTGTCCTTTAGGTGATTTCTCACTTCGAGCATTGCTATATCAAGCACGAATTAGTCCGTATTTTAAACTAATGGTAAAAACAACTGGTAATTATAATGTTATAATGCCAATATAAATTCCGAAATTCAATTACCAAATTGCCAAATTATTTATTCAAGGCGTTAACAATAGAAAAAAGAAAAAAAAAACATGCTTGATGAATCGAAGTGATTGATTAAATCTGGATTAATCAAAATTTTAAAACCTCCCAAACCCCCCCCTCCCCAAAAAAAAAAAAACAAAAAAAACAGTAGAACATTTTTATAAGATTCTTGATGACTTGTATGATGCATAGGATAAGGTTCTATTGTATACTTATGAGAGATGATTTTGTACAAAGGCAGTTTTCAATTAAGTACAAATGTGTTTATTTGGAAATCAAACAGAAATTTCAGCTGTCTACTAAGCCTAAATCCTACATGTATAATAGATAATAGACTGAATGATAGGAAGTCAGAATTATTGTCTGATACCCTGTTTTATCTGCTTAAATATGTACATACCTTTAGTATGTAGTTATTATTGGTATGCTTTCTCCTGAGTTGGCACAATACAATGCAATGTGTGTATTTCGTAATTAAAATTCGTTGGGTCAAATATATTGTACGAAACAGTGAGTTACACCAACGAAAATCAAAATGAGTTACACTAACCAAACTCAAAGCCAAGTCTTTAAAACTTCAAGTAATAATCCATATCATCCAAGATAGGAAGTCAGAATTATGTTTTTTATCGCTATTTTGTTTGAAAAATCCTTTTGATCTTGCTATACGATATTTTTCAATTTCACGCCAGTCGATTGAGAATGAAAATTATCTCTAGTTTCTATGTCCCCGCGTGACATACAAGCTAGAACAACAGATAAAGAATCGCAGATGGAAATTTTGCAGCGCTTATAAAACTTACTTATTTACGTCAAGAAAACTGAAAATAAAAGAAAACTAATACCTTACAATTCGGCGAAACATCGATAAACAGATTATTAAATATTTTTTCAACTCGCAGGAGTTTCCCATGCGCATCTCGCCTCTATGCAAAGCCGCTCGACGAGATAACCACGAGAAACTCCATCTCGCTGAAAAAATGTTAAATAATCTTATATTTTAACCAGATACTTCAATTATATAGGTGTTACAAGTTTAGAAAAAAAACTTTCCCGAACAATGGTGTTGTATGTATTCTTCATATGTATTATGTTACTTAGTTATTTTTGTTAATATGACATACATCCATCTTCTGAAATAATAATAAAGCAATTTAAAATAAAAAGGAATTTCAATCAATGTCGGACTATACTAGTGAGTCTACAATGTCTCAAAGTCGAATAAGCGAATGACAACATCATCTTAAAAAAAAAAAAAAAAAAAATCAACTGATGTCGGCAATAACTATCATTTCAGTACAAGATCTGTATTTCGAGCTCGAGAATACCATATAGACATCCCTCTCTTAAACTCTTCAATCAGTTAAATCATAAATGATAACTCTTTCATAATGTTAATTTTATGTTTGATATTCTTTAAGCATAAATTCCAAAAATTTTACTTTAAGCATAAATAGTTTAAGAAGTCTATAAGTCCAATGACCAATAGATAACTTCAGACCGATTGTATTGTCTGTAATTAATATGGATACTAGGTTTCTTCCTTGGCTTAGTCATTGTGTTGAAAGAGTCTAAAAAGTTACCGCAAAAAAGCCGTTCTACTTCGGCAAAAGAACACCTTGCAAAGATTGGCTTTCTTGCACACCTCACTCAACGATCAGGTTTTCGAACATAGATAACTATTAGTCCCTGTTCAAACTTCCTAGCACATGAACCATACTTTCAGTACTTTAAGTATTCTCTTCATGCCATGGTGGTGAAATATATTACACAATTAACTACACTTAACATCGGTTAAAAAATGGTCTGAGTCCCTTGTTACAACCAATTATGTCCCTATCGCATGTGAAATTAATCCCAATTCTTCCCATGCGATGTTGAAAATCACGGTACATCATAAGACATACAATAAGGCCACAACCCATGTCATGCCATAAACTATAGTGTTATAATTTCTATGTAAAGACCTATGAGCGAATCAATCTTAATACCAAGAAAAATACTACCCTTAACAATTTGACAACAATATCATAACTTTGTTCTCTTACGAATGAGCCTATTTAACGGTTTAGTTAGCATTTTGGGTGAGTATCAAGCTTTCGTACTTTGTGTAGAATATTACCGTTAATCAAAGAATGAGAGATACCCGCACGTGTTAATCCTTTAGAAGTACATCTGTATAAAAATGAGAATGAAATCCTTAATTGGTTGACAATTTTTTTTATGACCTAGTGATATCGAAAACCTTGAAGCAGTCATTTCTCGGTAATATAAAGATTCCATTCGTTGAAATCCTAAAACAATGTTGCAAATACGAGCAAATCAAACCAATTGTAATTTGTACTTTTAGTGTTCGGAAAGCTTCCAAATCTTTTTTCAAGTGTAGCTTGCACTATCTTTTATGAACAATTCTCATTCTGCTCTTTCATTCTGCGCTTGGATGGACCACGTCCGAGGTTTTTAGCTTCATATGACCCAAGTCTGAGATTTCGTAATGATGCTTTTCTTCTTGATTAGGAACTTGTTGCTGCATGACCAATTTACAAAACCGGTCAAAGTTCAGATCGGATGTTCGGGAAACTTATTATCTATATATTTACTTTATGTTCCTCCAATTCATGCATACCATTTTCGGTGACAAGTATAAGGAGACTCATCTCCATCTTCAACTCGGCATCTCTGAAGGCACATATATTACTTTCCACGTCAATCATTTCCTAATTATAAATGGACCAAAGTCAAGTCCGGGGTAGACAAACGAAGAAATTGAAACTATGACCCGTTCGATAATTCAGTTTTCAGTTTTCATGGCGCAGATGGATAAATCATAACGATCCACGAGTTCATGATGCCGACCATAAAACATCTGTAGATCAATGCAGAGTGTATCAGTTTGATACAAAATATGCTAATCTAGGAAATTTAAGCCATTAATTTTGAAGGACATTACAACTTAGCCTTAGTAGATTAAAAAAAAAAACAAAAACCCATCCATGTCAAATGCCGATAATATTTACGTTATAAATATTAGATAGCTAGATCAAATCGAAATGACAACAATTTAAAAATAAAAAAAAGTAATAGCAAACCTGTTCAAAAAAGATCACTCTCAAATTCTAACAGTTTATAAATGTATGTTAACATTGCATTTCACCAGCTAAAATGAACTTCTAACAGTTTATAAATGTATGTTAACATTGCATTTCACCAGCTAAAATGAACCTCTATGTCAATATTTGTTATAATCCAGAGCAATTCATGTTCTGTTAAGATTATTGATGACAGATACATGTCATGACATTAGCTTACCATGTCAATGTCAGATACTGAGGCTTTCTTCCTTTTCTTTAGTACTATAAGCCTCCATTTTATACAAAAAAATATCTCTTTTTCGTCATTATATAAATGAGTATGTATTGTGTACTCAAGAAACCATAATATTTGTATATCATTGCTGCTTTCATTTGATAAATATAAGAACTGTTTTCTATCCTTGTTAGTGAAGATATATCTGTTTTGTTTCTTTCAGGGAGTAAGTATCAAGAGAAAGTAAGATAAGTACATGTATTTATTTCATCCGACTGTTAAGTATATATAATATACTACTAAGAATAAATTTGTTACAGCAGGCAATTATGATAGAGGCTAATGAAAAAAAGGAAGAGGACAAAGACCAAATTGTATAAGGCATCTTATTTTAAAAGTTATAAATTATTTGTTGACACTTTGAGCCAGTAACTCCTGATTAATTGAAAAATTGAAATGACAAATGTTATAAATATGAAAATTATACCAGACATTCTTTGTTGATCAAATATGAACAGATCAAATACTAATCAACAAACACCTAAATAATTATGACGTAAATAGTAATCTATCCTTTGCTATTTTGTTTTCTTTCACTACTGTTAAGGTTTCCTTGAAAACTATACATATTATATCGTTTGTATGTTTTACAACAAAAATGTTTGGAAATTCTGGGGGTATATGTGTAGACTGTAAGAAAAGTAGATGTATATTCTCATTCAGACCGAGTAATTTAACAAAAGAATTTAAAGATATTTATATAAGATTATCATCTGTTAGAAATTGCGAAATAGTTTGAAAAGTTAGATAGAAGATAAAGATAGAATATCGGAATGCAGATAATGTCACCGTTAAACAATAACGTGTTCTATTATAGAAAAACAATAATACGTATTTGATATTATTTATGTTGTATTTAACTAAAAATACTTTTATACTCAGTTGTATATCATTAAAAAGAGTTTTATTCAAGTTCAAAATATTTGTTTGCAATGATTTATACTTTTATTTGAGTATGTAAATATCGAAAAAAAAAATATATAAGTACATGTATAGATCAATGCAGAGTGTCTCAGTTTGATGGAGAATATACAAGTCTAGGAAATTTAAAACAATAATTTTGACGGAATTTACAACTAAGACAGTATATTAAAAAAAAACAAACAAAAACCCATACTTGTCAGATACAGATAATATTTACGTTATAAATATTAGCAAGCTAGATCAAATGAAAATGACAAAAATTAAAAAGAAAATTAATAACAAAATTGTTCATATATGATCATGATCAAATTCTTACAGTTTGTAAATGTATGTTAACATAGCATTTCACCAGCTAAAATGAACTTCTATGTCATTAAGACACTATTTGTTGACATTCTCAACAATGTATGTTCTGATAATACTATCGATGACAGATACATGTAACCAGTCATGACATAAGCTAACCACTTCAATGTCAGATATTGAGGCTTTTTTTCTTTTGTTGAGTAATAATATAAGCCTCCATTCTATTCAAAATTTATCTCTTTTTCGTCATTATATAAATGAATACGTATTAGGAAACTATAATCTTTGTATATCATTGCTGCTTTCATTTGATAAAACAAAAGATCTGTTTACTGTCCTTGTTAGTGAAGATATATTTGTTTTGTTTATTTCAGTTTGTAAGTATCAAGAGAAAGTAAGATAAGTACATGTATTTATTTCATCCGACTGTTAAGTATATACAATATACTACTTAAGATAAGTTTGTTACAGCAGGCAATTATGATAGATGCTAATGAAAGAAAGGAAGAGGACAACGACCAAATTGTATAATGCATCTTATTTTAATTGTTATAAATTATTAGTTGACACTTTGAGCCAGTAATCTCCTGATTAATTGAAAAATTGAAATGACAAATGTTATAAATATGAAAATTATATCAGACATTCTTTGTTGATCAAATATGAACAGATCAAATACTAATCAACAAACACCTAAATAATTATGACGTAAATAGTAATCTATCCTTTGCTATTTTGTTTTCTTTCACTACTGTTAAGGTTTCCTTGAAAACTATACATATTATATCGTTTGTATTTTTTACAAGAAAAATGTTTGGAAATTCTGGGGGTATATGTGTAGATTGTAAGAAAAGTAGATGTATATTCTCATTCAGACCGAGTAATTTAACAGAAGAATTTTAAGATATTTATATAAGATTATCATCTGTCAGAAATTGCGAAATAGCTTGAAAAGTTAGATAGAAGATTAAGATAGAATATCGGAATGCAGATAATGTTACCGTTAAACAATAACGTGTTCAATTATAGAAAGAAGAGAGAGAAAAAAAATAAATATTTGATATTATTTATGTTGTATTTAACTAAAAATACTTTTATATTCAGTTGTATATCATTAAAAAGAGTTTTATTCAAGTTCAAAATATTTGTTTGCAATGATTTATACTTTTATTTGAGTATGTAAATATCGAAACAAAATATATAAGTACATGTATAGATCAATGCAGAGTGTCTCAGTTTGATGGAGAATATACAAGTCTAGGAAATTTAAAACAATAATTTTGACGGAATTTACAACTAAGACTGAGTAGATTAAAAAAAAAAACAAAAACCCATACTTGTCAGATACAGATAATATTTACGTTATAAATATTAGCAAGCTAGATCAAATGAAAATGACAAAAATTAAAAAGAAAATTAATAACAAAATTGTTCATATATGATCATGATCAAATTCTTACAGTTTGTAAATGTATGTTAACATAGCATTTCACCAGCTAAAATGAACTTCTATGTCATTAAGACACTATTTGTTGACATTCTCAACAATGTATGTTCTGATAATACTATCGATGACAGATACATGTAACCAGTCCTGACATAAGCTAACCACTTCAATGTCAGATATTGAGGCTTTTTTTTCTTTTGTTGAGTAATACTATAAGCCTCCATTCTATTCAAAATTTATCTCTTTTTCG
This sequence comes from Perna viridis, assembly GCA_037379345.1. Taxonomy (NCBI): domain Eukaryota; kingdom Metazoa; phylum Mollusca; class Bivalvia; order Mytilida; family Mytilidae; genus Perna; species Perna viridis. The sequence goes on along the minus strand of CM074522.1, from coordinate 35,979,693 downwards.
TCATTATATAAATGAATACGTATTAGGAAACTATAGTCTGTGTACATCATTGGTGCTTTCATTTGATAAAACAAAAGATCTGTTTACTATCCTTGTTAATGAAGATATATCTGTTTTGTTTATTTCAGTTGGTAAGTATCAAGAGAAAGTAAGATAAGTACATGTATTTATTTCTTCCGACTGTTAAGTATATACAATATACTACTTAAGATAAGTTTGTTACAGCAGGCAATTATGATAGATGCTAATGAAAAAAAGGAAGAGGACAAAGACCAAATTGTATAAGGCATCTTATTTTAAAAGTTATAAATTATTTGTTAACACTTTGAGCCAGTAATTTCCTGATTAATTGAAAAATTGAAATGACAAATGTTATAAATATGAAAATTATATCAGACATTCTTTGTTGATCAAATATGAACAGATCAAATACTAATCAACAAACACCTAAATAATTATGACGTAAATAGTAATCTATCCTTTGCTATTTTGTTTTCTTTCACTACTGTTAAGGTTTCCTTGAAAACTATACATATTATATCGTTTGTATTTTTTACAAGAAAAATGTTTGGAAATTCTGGGGGTATTTGTTAATAGACTGTAAGACAAGTAGATGTATATTCTCATTCAGACCGAGTAAGTTTAAAATGGAATTTAATGATTGGGGTATAAGATAATCATTTGATAGAAATTGCGAAGCAGCTCGACAAATTAGATAGAAGACACATAATATATCGGACTGGAGGTAATGTTACCGTTAAACAATAACTTGTGGTCAATTATAAAATAGAAAAAATTGAGAAATAAAAATATTAAAACAAAAACGATAATAAATATTTTATATGAATAATTTTGTACTTAACTTAAAATACCTCTAATATTTTGTTGTATTTAATTAAAAACAGTTTCATTCAAGTTCAAAATATTTGTTTGTAATGATTTATACTTTTGACGGAAATATGTAGGTATATTTATTTCTAGGGGACCAATGTTCGCGGTATAGGGGAAAGATATAATATCGTGAATTAGAAAATCTATCAAACAAATGAATGGAAAATTTCCTTTTCGTGGTTAACTAAATCCATGAAAATATGTTCCCCACGAACAATAGTATTTCACTATCTATAACAACAAATATATTTTGTTTGGTTAAGTTGATAAGCATGACAAAAATATATACATAAAGTAATGTTTATTATGTATGTAAACTAAACATGCTTAGGACTTGTTTTAGTTTAAAATCAATAATTGTTGTTATCATTTTAATTCGTATACTTTATGTTTATTTGTTCATATTTGTCATTTCTGTTTTGATTTGTTTATAAATCAGAAATCTAAATGGTAGATTATTAAGGCAATTTAGTTAATTACTTTGTTATTACCATTGAGACTAGAGGCTGGTTTTTTAGTGAAAGATTAAATTTGCTAATGACAAATAAATGGTATGACACGTTTAAATGGTGATCGAACTAATGCAAAACAAGTTCGTGATTTTGTAGAAACAAGGTATTATACGTTAGATAGAGTTTTGTTCATTTATCATTTTTTTCAGTTTTCCTATAAATTCTGATTTTTATTTCAGTTGGTGTCCACAATGTGAGAAGTAAGTATGAAACAATACTATAATAGAAACATCACAGTCAGGACGAACATGTGTTATTACTTTTACAACTCATACAGGTTTCATATAAAGGATTAAATTAGTGAAGACATTGTTTTTAACACTAGAAGTGTAACGTTGTTTTATTCCATTAGTTTTACGTTTTGATGAAGTAAACGTAGTTAGAGACTTTAAAGAACAGTTTTCATGTTACATTATACTTTAATTTTGAGATATAATATCATCATTTTACGAATACTTTGAAAAGGAGGTACAGGTTATCACTGCCCCCGTGGTAAAATATTTACGTTGGATAATATATTTCAGTTTTATATATCATGAGCATTATATTTTATAATCCATTTAATTTTCAATTGTTTGAAAATGACATTTGTTGCAATATGATATATAATTTATTGTGGTGACATTTTTAAATATTATTGTAATGGTGACCTGCCATTTTGATCTTGCTGCTGGTTAGGTTTAATAGTATCAACACTGTAGCGATGTTGCTAGTTTTAAGAGTAATTTAGTAAATCAATATTCTAACGGAAATCAAAAGACTTAAAGTATTCAAAAATATACGTATTAAAAATACACGATTTACATGTGGTTCTTTATATTAACCTTTCTTAGACTGTAAGTTGTAATAAAATATATGGATATATCTGTGTATTTAATGTTTAATATTTCTTTTTTTTTTCAGAAATTCTATGAAGTATATTGGACCAGTCTGAATACTGAAAAGAGAGAGAAAATAAACAAATACACTGATAAACGACAAAACTTGAGTTGTTAAATTTAAGTCTAAATTTGTGTGTTTGTAGATCCGAGTTGATGTTTTGACTTGTTGAGTTTAAGCTTTTGTTTAAATTTATGTGTTTTGTAGATCCGAGTAGACGTTTTGACTTTTTCAGTCCAAGTTTTTTGTTTTTTTTTTAAATTTGTGTGTTTTGTAGATGCGAGTTGATGTTTTGACTTATTGAGTTAAAGCTTTTTTTCAAATGTGTGTGTTTTGTAGATCCGACTTGATGTTTTGATGTTTTATGTGATTTATGTTCAGAAGTATCATGTAATTGTACTCATTAAATCCTGTTAGATAATTTACACTCATATATGAAAAACAATTCACTAAAATATATATAAGTTAATTCTTTCTAATTTTTACATTAATCCATTGAAGGAGGTAGTGGTAGATCGTCGTTGCTTTTCAATCAAGAACAAGCAACCGTTGATTTAGTTTTTAAGACTTTGTAAACATGGAAATTGTTGAATGTAATATACAGTTTTTAAGTCGATTTTTTTTCATGTTCAACTCATTTTGTTTATTGAATTGAATGTAATGCCATTGTACTATATATTGCTGCCGTTTATAATTTAATAGTTTCAACAAATCATTGTATTGTTAATCTTAAAAAAACCATGATATTTTGATTTAATTAAATAAGATTTAACAAAAGGACATTTTTCCGAAAAAAATCCCATGAATAAGAAAAACATAAAATGATCTATAGATTGTACTTTATACTTAGTGCAGGATTTTATGTGGAATTTGAAACCTAAGATTAAACATAAAGTGATATAAAATCCCATCATGAATTTTGTTATTGTCGGTATGTCATACATACCCACTACAGCTCAGATTACGACTCATCTCATCTGGTAACAATAACAAATTTGGTCTGTTTAGGTACTTGTGTAATAAACCTACGGCAATAAAAATTCTTGCAGGCGAGGTTTATTTTTTAATTATGCACAGTCCGTTGAACACTACACGTGGATTTAAATGATGTTATATTTTTCTGCTTGAAAAGACAGATGTATATTGTGATTATGATTCCCGTTGATTTGCCCATTTGAATATCTCTCCGTGCCAAGTTCTAAACCCAAACTCAAACATGTGTCATAAATGATCATATATTTGTAACTACTTAGATTATTCAATGATTGATGAAATATGTATATTGGTTTATACTCCATTAAAATCATGTTACTTTACAATAGTTGCTATTTATAGGACCATACATAAATTTCGGTCGTATAATATAATTGCAGTTCTTTGTCTCCTACGTAGTCGTCTGTAAACACTTTATTTTCGTGCAAAATCTTTTTGTTTGAACTTAAAAAATATACGAAAGTTCTTGATAACAAATGGAAAGCTGATATTGATACTGTGACGCCTATTGTTTTGAAATTAAACAAACATTAGGCCTTGGGGAAAAGATCTGGAGGAGTAATTAAGGAAATCATGGTTATAGCAGTAATCAAAAGAATGCAATCCTGGGACGAAGACCAGGCATGGAAAACAGACATACACAACAAAGAAGATAAAGTAACTAAAATCAAACATACAAAGTAACAAAAGCAAACGAGAAACTCAGACTCCACTAAAAATTGGAAGGATGGACCAGGTGTACCGGTAGGGTAAGGTATTTCGTTGATTTCGCCAGTCTGTTTCATAAAGCAGTAAAGATAAAATATGATAAGACTTGAATAACATCACTGGTTCTAAAATATTAACATTGTGAACGTAACTGTATGATACACTTTGCTCAGGTTAATTTTCCATACATTGGTAAGGTAAATGTCATTAATCAAAACCAGTAACTTTTTAGTGCTGAAGATGGCGAAGTTTTCAGTTATTTTCTAAAAAAACTATACATGTTTGCAATACCTAGGTATAGGTGTGAAATAAACAAGCAATTCAACATTTTGGTCTGGTTAATTGCATACTTCTTTAATTGCGCCAATATAAGATGCAAACGTATCAGTGAAATGAGATATATAATTTCATTTTAAATCCGTTTGTAAATATCTGCAATTCCCTAGAAAGAAGTGGCAAGTCCTGGAAACGACGGCAAAAACAAAAGTACAATAGACCAGACATGGAAAACAGACAAACACAACAAAAAACATAAAGTAACTAAAATCATACATACAAAGTAACAAAAGCAAATGAGCAACTCGGACTCCACTAAACACTGGGTGCATGGACCAGGTGCACCGGTAGGATAAGCGTCCTCTGCTTTTCTAGAAACACCCGCCGAGTTGCTCATAAAAAGTCAAGTCCGGGGTAGACAAACGAGGAAAGGAAAACTATGACCCGTTGAATAAATCAGTTTTCATGGTGCTGATGGATACACCATAACTATCCACGAGTTCATGATAACGACCATAAAACTTCTGTAGTGATGACTTTAATCTTGTAGCAACATAACCCTGCTGTTAGAGTTCAGGCGCGATACAAAAAGTCTGCGTAGTTTCGGCAAGCTCTGGCATTACGTATGAAAATATCGGCAAAGGCCATCCATAGGTCTTCAATGAACGACCAAGAAATCCTCACACCATATGGTATTCTGAAGCTGGCTCAAATACATCATTATTCACTTGAACAACGAAAGAGTTGCTTCTATATACTCAATTAATAAAATAAACCTAAGATGAAACCAACCAAGACATAAAGAGGCCAGCAATTCCTGACTTCAGACAAGCGCACAAATTGCGGCGGAGTTAAAATATTTTGGCGTTATCACAACCCTCCCTTTAAAAATGTGACCACTGTGGAAAAAACCCTTGTTACAATGAACAAACTAAATATAAATTTCACAAACGTAACTGCAAGCTTTAGACCAGTTTAAACCTACAAAAATGAGCCTATCGCATATAAAATCCCTATTCTTCTAATGCGGAGTTGAGATTCACGGTACATCATATGTCCAAAAATAAGAACACAACCTATGTCATGCCAAATATTGCTTTTTAATATAGTTTTTTTTTAAGTTCCTATGTAAAGACCGTATGAGCAAAAAAATTGCCATCTTAAAAGATTGACTACAATATCATAACTATATGCTACAAGAATGAGCCCATTCACCGATTTAGTAAATTTAATGGGGGAGCATCGAGCTTCCCGTGCATTGTATACAATCTTATCGTAAAACAAAGGGTGAGAGATACCAGCACGTATTAATCCATCACAAGTACATATGTAGTTGAGAAAGAAAAAAAAGTAAATCAGTCGGCATGCCAGTGAGAACAGATAGTGCTCCACTACTTGCTGACCTATTCCTTAACTCTTCTGAGGCTGACTTAATATGGCTTTTCTGTCCCAGAAGAAGGAACATCTTTAGGAAGCTAAAACCTTTTATCTCAATTTACGGCATACAGATAACGTATAATCATTAAACAATCCTTGTTTCAGGGATTTTATGAATCGCATCAAACCCAAATTACTTGAGGTAAAGGATACTACAGACACTGTGAAGACAGTCTCATATCTTGACCTACACTTAGGGATGAATGGTAAAGGTAAACTATTGACAAAAACTACGACAAACGTGATGACTATTCCGTATTGTTAACTTTCCTTTCATTTGTGATAACATCCCTTCAGCACCTGCCTATGGAGTTTTCATATCACAACTAATACGTTAAGCCAGAGCTTTCCGTAACTACGCAGAATTTTTGTATTGCGCTAGACTTAATACAATAGGGCTTCTGGAATAGGTTTATTTTGTTACAAGTTTAAAATCATCACTACAAAAGGTTTATGGTCACCATCATAAACTCGTAGACCGTTACGGTGTATCCATCTGTACCATGAAAACTGATTTGTTCAACGTGTCATATATTTCCTTTTTATATTTCGTCTACCCTTGACTTGACTTTTTATGAGCAACTCGGCGGGTGTTTCGACTAAAGCACATGACGCCTATCCTACCGATGCACCTGGTCAATGCTCCCAGTTTTTAGTTGCTCATTTACTTGTATTACTTTCTGTGTATTATCTGGATTATTTCATATTCTTTTTGTGTGTGCGTGTGTGTGCCTGTTTTCCATGTTTGGTCTTTGTCTCGGGATTACATTCTTTTGATTTCCGCTGGAGTTTTTGATTTCCTTGATTACTCTTTTACGAGCTTGTGATATTAAAAACCTTGATAAATTAATGTCTTGGCTATATATTGATTCCTTGCGTTAAATTCCGAAACATTGTTACAGATGCGATCCCATTGTGATATGTAAACACCATATGATGTGTGGTGACAAGGGACAACACCATCTTCAAACGGGTAGTTGACTAAAGAGAATTAAAAATCATCACTTTTATTGTTACTTTTGGGATTTGATCTACTATTATCGATAATAATACCAAGATCTTTTATAACATTCGCATTATTCAAAGACAGTGTAACATGATATATGTTTTAGTATAAAAATTGACGTCAACGTTGTTTACAGCCAAAACAGCGTCCAAATACCTACAGGTGTTATTCAAGTTTCTACCAGATGATGTTTGGAAGACTCTCTATTTATTCTAGCCATCAACTGTTTTTCCATAACAGAACAAAACGAGGTCTGCAATAAATGGTGCATAATTAGTGTCCATTGAGAATTCCAATAACCTGACGATATAAACGATTTTATACAAGCAAATGAAAATGTTGTCTAACAGTTATCAAAACATCAAAACTGCCACTGCACTCATCGATAGAGGATGTCTTTATATCGGTTAAACAAATAATGAAGAAAACAAAAGAAATATTTGTATTTAAACTGTTTTAGCACAGATTCTGTCAACTATTGTAACAGTATTATGAACTTAGACTTTGCTTATGAACGGCGAATCTATTTGTATTCAATTAACATTTGACTCTGTTGATAATACACCATAAAGTTCTTGTATTGCTGCTGTTTTGACCCAATCCCTCGACCAATGACAAAATACTAGATTTCCTTTAACACACAATGTGCGTCGGTCGACAATAACTTTCTTACAGGGTACATTGTATGTCATTTTCAAAATACGTTACTTTTGTCAGAACAATTTAGAGCCTCTCATCTTTCAGAGTATCTACGTATATAGGACGTCGCCAACGCTCCGTCCCTATCTGCAATTCCCTAGAAAGAAGTGGCAAGTCCTGGAAACGACGGCAAAAACAAAAGTACAATAGACCAGACATGGAAAACAGACAAACACAACAAAAAACGTAAAGTAACTAAATTCATACATACAAAGTAACAAAAGCAAATGAGCAACTCGGACTCCACTAAAGACTGGGTGCATGGACCAGGTGCACCGGTAGGGTAAGCGTTCTCTGCTTTTCTAGAAACACCAGCCGAGTTGCTCATAAAAAGTCAAGTCCAGGGTAGACAAATGAAAAAAGGAAAACCATGACCCGTTGAATAAATGAGTTTTCATTGTTTTGTTCACTCAGTTCATTACCAACACAATCTATAAAGCACATTCTTTAAAAAAACGTCCGAGAAATTTATCAAGTTTCCTTGATGCCTTTAATAAATTTATTCGTAAAGGATGCTATTTACAAATCATTGTCTTTTCTTGGAAAAATAAGTTCATTTATGGAGGTATTCGACCCCTGATAATACTTTTTTTAAGTATTGCACTACATCCAATCTTGCAAATTTAGTACTTGACGTCTCCAAATCCAGTCTACTGGAACTATTGTTGGCGATTGTTTTCTAATGCTAGTAGTTTTGACGTTTTTGTCATTCAGTGCCAGCGTTCAGTTACTGTGCGTGTTCTTTAATTGGATATCTTATTTTGTCTATATGATGTATTCCATTAAAAGAATTCGATGTTTTGTTAAACAAAATTTCATGGTATATTTGTGGTTTCAGTTTTCTTTTGACTTTACATTAAAATAGTAGGCATGTGCATGTCCACTGTCAGAAGATGTTGATCATTAATAAGTCATTGCGTCGTTATTTCAGGTTACGGTTAATTCTGAAGAAATGTCATTGTTCTGTAATCCTTGATTTTAATCCTTTTGTTGTGGTGGCCTTGCAGAGCTTACTTATAGGTGTGCTGAAGACATTTTGATGAAATCTGGACGTATTTACTATTATGTATTAAAGTTATACGCTGGTGCATTTGTCGCGTTTATGGTTATGAATTATCATGCATTCGAAATTTGTCCTCTTAGTCTTCGTTAAACGTTTTACTTTTATATTGTATGTATTAACATATTTTTGTTTGGAACATGACGTGCAAATGTTTATCAAATATTCTTATCCATATATGAACAATACTTCTGATAGTGGCCACAGGGTCGGGGTATACAGATCTCTCAATGTTTTCAATAAAATATTGTCGAAGTTCAAAATCAAAATAGTGTAAGACAGGGAAACATAAACACACTACAAAGAACATGAAATAACAAAAATGAGAAACGTACATAGAAACAATAGTCAAAGGGTATGGGCCAAGTGTACCGGTAGGGTAAGCGTCCTCTATATGTTATCATTTATCTCAAGTTCTTTGCGGTGCGATGTGAAAAAAAAGGACACGAAACTAGGATTATTTAACAATAACACATCATCTATATAGTGGAATCTTAGATTAAAGTACCTAGCTAGTTCCTGCTTTTGGATCAAATCAGCAATAAAGTAATCCTCATGAGAATGGGGGAATAGTTCAACAAGGAGGAGAACAAATAGTTCCCAATGGACAGCTGACCGTTTGATGAAAAAAGGCGTTCGCCAGACTGGCCAAATATGAAAACTTCACTATTTGGTTGATAAAGTATTTTCATGAATCTTAAAATATACGATTCAAATATTGAAATATTGTCAAGTAAAAACCCTCAGTTAACTGATGACATATAGATTTATTTTGTGTATTTCATTTTTATTGTTTTAGTTTTCATGCTTAAATTTTATAAAAACAAATATATGCAAATGATATTTTCCAAAACTCTTTTCGAGTCTTATATTTCAAGCGATTCCTGAAATGTTCTTTGGTATTGTTCAGTTGAAACTATACCATCAGAGAATAATTCAATAACGAGATTAAATGCAAACATGCTTCAGTTCATATAGTAGCAACGGGAATGGATTTTTTTAACTATATGTGAGAAAATTGTACTTTGTAACTGTATCTTAGTCTACTGCTTGTAACTGCCGATTGTCTTATGGGGGATTCAAACAACTAAAGAGGAAAACAAAAAAGAACTTTGTTAATATCAAAGCAAACATTTATTTGGTTAACTCCACATGAAGAAACTCTTGGTATATTTGCTTCTAAAAATGTCCCATTACTTTTCCTGAAACATAAAAAAAGGAAATTTGCATATGGATGGCAATAGTTACCAAAACAATACCATTTAAGTGAAGTGAAGGAACTATAACATCTATATATCTTTAATTGTACAATGAAGAAATGTTTCGTAAAAAAAATGAATGCATTCAAATTTTGCAATCTTCAATTCCAAAAGAGGAAGATGTTCGTCTTCACTGTTTTCAGTCTGAATATGTATTTGTGAATAATTTTTTTTTGTTTGGGGGGGAGGGTTGTTTTTGAATAGTCCATATCACGAACGTTTCTGTCACTTCTATATTTTATAATATTTATTCACCTCTCATTTGAATTGTTAATTGAATAAAAAACAGTACTTACATGCAACATGTCTGACCGTCTACCTCTGCAGTTAGAACAATTACAGTACAACCAGAACATACACCTTGACTTAGAACATCCTCGCTTAGAACATCTGCTTGAACAATTTCCACAACCCCATGCTTCACAGCTCTGAAACACTACAGTACTTGACTAGTGATTTTTTTATCGATTCTAATGATAACATGTAAGAGATTAAGAGATGTCGTGGAACCAAAAGTAAGTATATTGTCTGTCATTTAATTTAAAGCGAGTTGACCGGTATCAAGCCAAATGGCCAAATAATAAAGTATCATTGTAACATTAATTAATTCAATCAAGGAGTTCACTTGGTAAAACTGGTATTTTTACCTTGGGCTATTCCAGCTCACCAAACAAGGCCAGATGTTCTGGTCAATTCGCTTTAAGAAACAGGAATTTAAGAAAATGTATAATGTTTACACACTTTTTAAACGTTGATTTAATTATGTACAATCTAAGTTTGTTTCGATAGTAACAAAGGTATAAATCTAGTAGGAATTAAGACGCGTTTTAAAATCTAATAAAGATAATCACAGAACTATCAAACTCACAATCATCAGTGTGAAATATCAAACATTACATGATAAAGTAAAGAATAATCCGTAAAAATGAAATAAGCCGTTATCATCCTGAAAGTGAAATGGTGAGTTAAACCAGGTTGTTATCTCAACATCTCAAGTATCTCTCCTATGTGAGTAGTGATTGAAATTAGAAAATTATCATTCTTATGGTCTCTTTCAGGTGCTTCAGGTACACCCTTAACGATTCATGTTAATTTGTCCCTTTTGATGGATACTGTTATAAGTACTAAAACGAATACTTACCAAGGCAACTTAGTATAAGAACAATCAGTAATCTAGTCATTGCGTTTTGAGTTTTGGTGTCTTATCTGAAAGAGAGTAACTTATTGGTATCGTTAGGCTTTAAATTTTAGATTAATGGTAAAACGTTATTGCATTCATGCATCTGAGAGCAAATATAAATAAATAGAAAGAAAATTATACTAATTATCGTAATACTAATTATGACCACATAAAATGATGAAAATACAAAACTTCAGAAAATTTGAAAGCATCAGGGTGTTTTTAAGAACTGAATAATGTTTGGTATGCAAAAAGTCCTCAAACAGAGTAATGCACCCTTACTGGTTTTTGCATTTACAAGCTATTCTTGGGGATCAACTATGTGATTTTTATATGTGGGGTGTAGGTGCTGACTAGGATGAAAATTTTTATCCAAATTGGCTATGCCTGCTTTTGGTAAACACCAAGCCCCGTAGTTTTTTTTCTGCTTTTAATGTTCTTCTTATGACAAGTCCTGCTTTTCCAATGCAGGAAGGTTGGTCCTATCTTTATTTTTATAATTTTAGTCTAGACAACCACCCCCACCCCAAAAAATAAATAAAATGAGTTTCCTAAAATGATAAAGTGAAACGTACTTACGCTTTACAAATTGTAATGTCAATGAAGTATAACAGATGACATGTTGAACAGTTAAAAAATCAATATATGTTTTATCATGTTACAGTTTAATGATGCCTTCGTAATTAGCTCGTGTTGATTTCTTTAGATGAACTTGTATCATTTAAAAACAATTCTAAATCCAACTATAAAATCAGTGATGTGTTATTCGTGTATAGTAATTGCTATTGATTTTAATTGGTCATAATTTTCTAAGTAAACGTTTCCTGTTTTTTTTTTTAAATTTGTGGTAGGTATAAACTGTGAGAAGACGAAGTTGAATATATATATCTTATTGTCGCTTTTTACCCTATTGTCGGTTTTTTAGACGTCTTAGTGGTTCTTGTCACGTCTTGACACTTCTTGTCGCTAATTAGTGAAACCGATATTACTTAGTGTTCATACGTTGGACTTTCTGGCTAAAGCATCTATATTGGCCTACTCTTATGTATGTCGGAAATAAATGTATCTGAATTCAAATAATTATCGAAGACCATATAATAAATGCTTTTTATAGAAGAAGATACGAAAATACCGACATTTGTAAAGGAAGCTTCGAAAGACGTGACCTTCATATCATACTGAAATCGGACTGTCAGTGCTTCTTAGCTATGAATTTATTTCGAATTAGATACCGTTATGAGGACTTCGTCCTTTAGTAGATTATGACCGTCAGTGCGGGTGCGTTTTGCTCTTTATCTTTTTAGTTAGATGCAAGGGACTGAATTGTTCATACAAGCTTATAATTTCGTTGGTAATCATTTGTATCATTTCAATTCGAACATGGCTTACAACGTTTGCCTCAATTGGTTCAAACATGTTCATTGATATATTGAAAAAACCTTCACTACATAATTTATATTTAACAAGTGTATTTTCACATATTTACAAATAAAAACAAAAACAAATTGTCACCTCCCTTCATTTTCAGACTTAAATACTAATAACATGAATATACATGTATGTACACAATTGTTAAGATGAACTTTTTAATGTCGGAACATCCAAGGAAGATAGCAAAGTTCTCACATACATACTTAATTGATGAACTGATACGTTTTTTAATACTTCTACTTTCAAATTCCTTTTTTCCGTCATTAGTTAAAGATATTCTATCCGTGATTATCAAATTGTTTCTATTTATTAGTACGATGATATAAAGCGGTGTGAGCTCTACGGTTATTATGTGTACTTTCTAAATGTCCCTTAAGGTCCCCCGATATACTAACGAAAAAAAGTAAGAAAACGTGACTGTCCTTACGGAGAAAATTCATCATTTCCTTCAACCAAACAAGTAAAAAACATAGATGAAGATTACTTTTAAGTAGACATAAATTCATCTTTTCTGATAGTTTTCGGGTCTTTTCAAAAACTTTTTTACTTATTCAAAGAAGTGAATATGATGTTTTAAACACTTGGGAAACACGTGGATGTGCGCGTACGTTTATCTCCGCTGTCCCACTGTTGCTGTTGTCAAGAACCAAACCCGCCTTGGACAAAAATATAACTCCGATTGTATTATTCAAATCGAAGCATAGCTTTTTTAAGTTAGGAAAGGCAATCATGCTTTGCAGCTGTCAGTTGCGTTTGAATTTTGTTTGCGCCACCCTCCTTGAGATGCTCTTAAGGGTTAAAATGTGAAGTATTGCGAAGTGCTATAACGTTAGCGACCATTTTGAAAACAAGGAGAAAGAGGAGTATGGGGTTTGGATTTTGGGAAAAAAAATTTAAATTACTCATTCACTGAAAAAAAACATCATTTAACAAGGCAGATTTTCAAATAAATATATTGATTTCGCTTGCTGCTGATATATAAATAAAAATATTGCACGTGCGAAGCAAAGATTTTCATTAGACCCCTACCTCCAACCCTTGCAATGTCCTTTATTATTTTAAAGACTCTCGCACAGATGGCACAGATGGTAAAGCTCACGGTGCTCGCTGATTTAGGCATTGCCTACTCCATATTATAAGGTGACTTATTGGTCGAAAGGACCCGATGTTTAAAGAGTAATCAAGGGAACCAAGGTTATAGCGGTATTTAAAGAAATGTAATCCAGGGACAAAGACCAGACATGGCAAACAGACATACACAACAAAGAACATAAAGTAACTAAAATCATACATACAAAGTAACAAAAACAAATGAGCAACTACAACTCCACTAAAAAACTGGGAGCATGGACCAGGTGCACCGGTAGGATAAGAGTTCTCTGCTTTTCTAGAAACACCTGCCGAGTTGTTCATAAAAAGTCATGTCCAGAATAGACGAAAGAGGATAGGAAACTATGATAATTGAACAAATCAGTTTTCATGGCGCTGATGGATACACCGTAGCAATCCGCCGTAAAACTTTAATCTTGAAGCAACATAACCTTGTTCCAGAAGCCTATTTGTTAGACATCTAGCGCGATACAAAAAGTCTGCGTAGTTTCAGAAGCTACTTATATTATGTAACATAACTGTCATATATGTTAACACATGTCATTATGATAATATAATTACTTACTTAGTATGTGAATGAAAATATCATGCCCTACACTAAAAAGTTCTAAACAAACCAGTTTCATGCAAATAAATTCGGTCTGGCCAAATGTTTAGGAAACCCTTAGTAAATTGCACATTAATGATCTTTGTTAACTCCTTTACCAGGCTTAACGAGGTAGATGCGATGTATAAAATGCTCGAAAAAAAAAAACCAAAAAAAAAAAACTGAGATCAAAGGATCTGGTTCAACAATGTTCCTTATTTTGTATTTTGGATGTAATTATTTATGAAGTCAGTCTCATAAAAGTGAAGGAATAGGTACCCAAGTTGAGGAGAACAATTAGTTCCCATTGAAATGCCAGCCGTTTATTGAAAAAACGCGTCGACCATAGTCTTTCAAAAGTTCCAGCATTTCAAAAATATCTTCTTGTATATTTGGAAGATGATTTGAAATAGTTTTTTACGAATTATGAAGAATTTCTAACAGGTACTATGTATCTGTACCTAGGTGTACCGTCTTTTCGAAAGTATCAAAGTTGCATCATGTTGTTAGTCGGGATTTTAACTAAGTTTAGGAAATAGAAGTATAAAGGATTAAAAAATCATAGGTCTTAATGCTATTGTATTTTGATAATAATTCCTGAATTGAGGGTTTCCAGAAAATCTTCCGAATTGGTCAGTATCCACATTGAATTAATACCACTACTGGAGTGACAAGTGTCGTGATAAGGCTGAAGAGCTGTGAGTATAGAAATTAAAAGTTTTGAAAGAGGTATGGTGGTACATTTGCAGATCCAGCTATGAAGTGTTGTTTGTATGGATTCTTTGAATAGACGGTAGATCACATTAATCGTCCTCAGTGGCGAGAGCAAAAGACGATAGCAAGTTTTTATGATTTTCATCTATTTTTGTGGAGAGTGTGGTAGCAGTAAAAGTCTTCTTACTGCTATAATTTTCTATCTCCGATAATAAGGATTAGATGAAATGCGTAATGCGTTTTGCAGACAAAAATAGTGTTTTTTGGGGTATTTATTCTGCTGATACGACAAAACATTTGTCATGTATAATAAACAATGTTTTAGCTAATGGAGATTTTGGAACAACCAGGTAGTTTTGTGTTGAAGTCCCCAATCTTTAGGTCCTGTAACACCCTTTCATCAGTTGAAAGCTTTGGATGTAAAAGGTGAGGTAAAGGCATATGAAATAATCGGCATCAATTTGTCGTTGGAATAAGGAAGAATTGTTTTTGTGCGTTTTTCTGAGATGGAGGATGTCAGCCAAAATAATTGCATATATACCTTTCATGACAAACAGCAGTGGATGAAATAAGATCTTTTCCTCACTCTGACCTTTAAAGGACGAATTATGTCTATCATTACAATTATAGTTGATGATTTGAAGGAGGTGAAAATAACCGAACGTAGCTCGGTGCTTCTTTTGATAATGTCATTTTTTTATTTGTTTGTCCATCCAAATATATGGAATGTATAACTAACTTACCCTTGTTACCATGGAATGTATTACTATTAAACATAGCCTTTGTTATTATTCAATTTTAAACTGTTACCGTCTTAACTGGCGCTTATTTTTTTTTTAATTTCGTAAATCATATATGATATTCATTTTTGTATCTACAATTTCATTTCACAAAAATAAAGTTTATTAATTTCCAGTTATATTTAATGCACTTATATACAACTTATTTAAGTGAAATGAGGATTACAGTTTCACGTTATGTAACATCTCTGGAGGAGAATTTGAAAACAACTGAGCAATGCGAGATATATATTAAAATTGCCTTAATTTTAAGTGTCGCAGAATATGTAATTTTTTTCTAACACATTTGTTTAAATCAAGATCAGAAATATCATGTTTAAATATAATTTGTAAAATATGTTGACGAAATAACCTTTCTGAAAAACGGAAAACCTACTTCCGAAAGGATCAACCTCAGTACGGGTATTCCCATGCTATATATATATATATATATATATATATATATATATATATATATATATATATATATATATATATATATATATATATATAGCAAATGAAATGCCCACCCCAACACACACAATACGACTACTGACACGCCTACAACTACAAAATGGACGATCACTTTATAAATACATTGTGTATTTCAACGTTAACCAACAATATATAGTTTGTATAAAGTTTCGACGTTTCAAACAAATAGCTTATATATAACAATAAATGACATTTAGAAAATGAAGAATTAAGGAGGTAGACCTAGGGTAAGGGACATAAGTTATGAAGTCAGCGATATGTTTGTATCATATTCAATTTCACCAAAGTCTATCAAGCTTTCATTTGACACATAATGAAATTAATCTAAATTACTTTGACGCTTACATGACATTGAATACAAATGCTGAATACAAACGTTCCAATGATTTTCAAGATTTTTGTCCCTTACACTAGGTCTACATCCTTAAACCTAAGCATGATTTAATGAATACATAAGTCTAAGATCAATTTAAAACAAGAACCGAGAGTACACTATCACTCATTCATTCTCTTAAATCAAAATATTTGATAAATCGGACAAAAGCATAAAATTACATTTAGATTAGGCTTAAATCAGTTTTTCGGTAAGAGCGCTCGTCAAAACATAATTGAGCAGCGCGTTCTTTGTGCTGATAAAAATCAGTCTCTTACTCCCCCACTCCATTACTTTCGTCAACAGGCTTCAATACCCTAATTGTTCGGAAGTCATTTTCACCTACAATTTACAAGACATTTATTGCGATAAAAAACCTGTAACTATTACACTTTATATCTATTGAACTAAAAAGGAGATAAAAACTTACTGTTGCCTAAAATGAGAGTATGTTAATATTTGTACTGTCGTGGCGATTATTTTGAAATGGGTACCAAACGCAAGCGGATTTTTTGCTGGTATTTGTGTTAACTCTCAAGCTAGATAGAAACACCGAGTTTCATCAATGTCTGCGTAGATTCGGACATATATACAAAATGTACGAGTGCCAAATTTTTGTTTACTCAAGCTCAAAACGTATGGAAAACGATCACGAAATGTTTGCTTTGTATATTTTGGAAAGGTTTCACTGTATTTAGGATTCGATGTTGTTAAGACTCAATATTTGTTCGGTCCTGCACCTTTTTTATTTGTAAGAGTAATCAAGGGAACCAAGGTTATAGCGGTAATCGAAAGAATGTAAACCGGGGACAAAGACCAGACATACAAAGTAACAAAAGCAAATGAGGAACTCGCCGAGTTACTCATCAAAACTGAGGTCCGGGTTAGAAGAAAGAGGAAAGGGAAACTATGACAGTTTTCATGGCGTAGTTTTGGCAAGCTCTGGCATAACGTATGAGCTGTGATATGAACACTCCATAAGGAGATGCTGAAGGGATGTTGCCACATTTGAAAGCAAAGTTGACAATTCTGTATGAAAAGTCATCACGTTTGTCGTAAAGTTTGGTCAATAGTTTTGCTTTATCATCGATTTCTAAGTGTAGATCAAGATATAAGGTTGACCTCACAGTGTCTGTAGTATCCTTTATCTCAAGTTCTTTGGGGGTAGATACGATGTTTCAAATGCCCAAAATGAGGATTGTTTAAAGATAATACGTTATCTATATAGCGGAAACTGAGATTGAAGGATCTAGCTAAAGATATTCTTTTTTTTTATCAGATCAGCTATAAAGTCAGCCTCATAAGAGTGAAGGAATAGGTCAGCAAGTAGAGGAGCATAATTTATTCCCATTGGAATACCTGCATTTTGTTGAAAAATACGTCCACCGTACTGGACAAATATGTTGTCAATTAAAAATTCCAGCATTTTGTTAACCTCTTCTGTATATTTGGCATAAAATTTGGAATTTTTTTTAAAAATTATGTGGAATCTCTACCAAGAACTATATATTTGTATATAGGTGTACCATATTTTTTGAAAAAAAAAAAAAAAAAACAAAACAACGATGTATAAAGTTTTTTAAGTCGGGAGTATGGGGAAGATAAGTATACAGTGTAGAAAAATCACATATTTTAATGCTATTATATTCTGATAATATTCTTGACTGATTGTCTCCAAAAGATTTTTTCGAATTTTTCAGGATGTATATTGAATTAATACCACTACGGGAGTAACAAGTGTTGTGATATGATTGCAGACCATCTTTGACAGCTGTAAAAATAGAAGTTAAAAGTTTTGAAAGAAGTTGGTGGTGCATTTTGCAGATCCAGTTATGTAACCTTGTTGTATGGATTCTTGTGGAGTTTGAAATCCAGTACAAGGATAGCAATGATTTATGGTATTGCACAATCCCTTTAATCACTCTGACAGAGAATCAATGTCTTGGTGTTCTCGTTTTATCCATTCTCTTGGGTAGTACCACACAGCATCCATAAGAACTTTAAAGTTATAATTTCAATTTAAGGAGCATGGTTCACGATACTTGGGACCTTTTACAAAAAGATATTACAGAGATTCGGTTTTGATGATGTTTAAATCTCACGTAACGACGTGACCTGAAGGACCATATGTGAACGGAGAGTTTTACAAGAACAGTCAGGTGGTTTAGCCTTGAAGTCCCAAATCTCCAGGTTCTGCAACAGCCTTTTATAATTGAAAATTTTGGATGCAATCGGTGAAGTATAGGAATATGAAATAATATGATTGATTGATTGAATGATTGTTGGGGTTTAACGCCCGAGCAGCAATATTTCAGTTATATTCAGGCGATGAACATGAAATGGATGATAAAATGAACATGAATGATGATGAAATGAAACAATGGAAGAGACACAAAGATAATGAGGCCGATAATTTTTTATTGCTACTAGAAAATGGGAGGATGGGTAGGGTCGGGCAACGAGGAACGTGGCATCTTTCCCAACACGGTGTACCACTATGGTTTGATGTCAGGTTTTCCTTATTATAGCCTGACAACCCCAGCATGTAACACGCCAGGGGGTACCCCATTCCACCACCTGGGGAACACATCCCAGTTGCTCTGTGGGTAGGGGTCTGAGCACTATTTAGTTGCCTTATACGACATGCTTAACGCTGCTGCAGGCCTATTTTTTTACACCCGAACCTGCACGAGGCTTAAATAATATGAATATGTCTTTGAAATATAGGGGAATTTTGTTGGTAACATTTTTGTGATGGAGGGTGTTAGCTAAATTGACTGCATCTATACCTTTGTTGACTTTGAGGCTGACTTTATAGCTGATTTGATCAGAAAGAAAGAACATCGTTTGGCTATATCCTATATATAGATGATCTTTAAACCATCCTAATTTGATAAATCGCATCTACCCAAAAGAAATTGAGATAAAGGATACTACAGACACTGTGAAGTCAGCCTAATATCTTGACCTACACTTAGAAATCTATGGTAAAGGAAAACTATTGACCAAACGTTACGACAAATGTGATGACTTTTCATTCAGAATTGTCAATTTTCCTTTCATCTGTGGCAACATCCCTTCGGCTCCTGCGTATGGAGTTTTCATATCACAACTCATACGTTATGCCAGAGCTTGCCGAAACTACGCAGACTTTTTGTATCGCACTAGAACTCTAACAAATAGACTCCGAAACAGGGTTATGTTGCTACAAGATTGAAGTCATCACTACAGAAGTTTTATGGTCGTCATTATGAACTCGTGGATCGTTATAATGTATCCATCAGCACCTTGAAAACTGATTTATTCAACGGTTCATAGTTTGCCTTTCCTCGTTTGTCTACCCGGACGTGACTTTTTGTGAGCAACTCGGCAGATGTTTCTAGAAAAGCAGAAGATGCTTACACTACCGGTGCACCTGGTCCATGCTCCCAGTTTTTAGTGGAGTCCGAGTTGCTCATTTACTTTTGTTACTTTGTATGTATGATTTTAGTTACTTTATGTTCTTTTTTGTGTATGTCTGTTTTCCATGTCTGGTCTTTGTCCCTGAATTACATTCTTTTGATTACCGCTATAAACTTGGTTCCCTTGATTACTCTTTGACAAACAGTAGTGGAAGAAATCATCGTTTTTCTTCATTTTGACTTTTCACACAAACTGGGAAACCAATATCCAAAATGACAGCAACAATGTATAATGATGAAATAGGTTTGTCAAGACTTGTTTTGAAAAGGGAGTGTATTATAGTGAGAGGTATAGAATAGAACTTGGTTCTAATGTAATAAAGTGCAAGAGGTTTTTATATGAAAGGATGTAGACCACCTATGGAGACATAATGTTACTTAGGTGACGTATAGTGGCGATGGCCATGACTCTTTTCCCGTCTTGTAAGTAACATATGTCCTGATGGCTCTTAATATTTGAAACTTATCAAATTAACTTACATTTAGGTTTTTTGGTAAAAAACTCATTCATTGAAGATGATATTCTTTCTGAATCTTGTGCTGTTAAAGCTAAAAAAGTTAAAATGATTATAAGTTAAAATTAGCACTGTCTTTTTTTAAAACTCACAGAAATAAATGCAATGTTTTAAATTTTGATGCAGATAGAACGCTCTTCTTAATTGTAATTAAGTCAGCTAGTCTAAAAGGGCATTGCAATCCTATAGACATGCTTAATTTGAAATGTCAGGTGTTTTTAGTTTTTGGATTAAGTAAATAATATTACCCTTTTCGAAATAATCATAATACTCCATTATTTCAGATGGTTCTGTGCATGGCTTGCATTTTGTTTGTTCCGATGATAGGTTTTTATCAACTCTCATCATCGCGTTTATATCAATTACTTGATTTATTGAAGAACTACCAACACCATCACCATTATAATAATCATCATCGTTCTTTTCACAATCATCATCATTCTTTTGCGTTTCCATCGAAACTTCTTCTAGATGTGATAAAGAGGCTCCATGAGAACTATTCAAACTAATGGAGTTCAGTTGTTTCTGTAATGTTTCACTATTGTCATGCCCAGATTCGTCAGTGTGATAGACATCTGAAAGGAAACCTTTTTAATAGCTTCAATCTTTAAGAGGGTGTCTAAGCATAAATCAGGATGTGGGTGGCACTTGACAAATTTTGTTTTCATAAAACATGTCACCTATTTCATTCACAAATGCATCTTTATTCAAAGTTAAATGAGAGTTTCAAAAATAAGGTTGTTTATTTTGGAACTTTAGAATAATTTTCTTAGACATTCATTGTCGATTCAAACTTACTTTATACTTTTTGACATACATATGGCATATATATTACATTGGAATGAAACATTCAGCGGGATTAAATTTACTCTGTGCCACTGATATCATAGAATCTGATTTTTACAACTACAGACTCTTAAACCTTAAAATAAAAGGAGTTTGAACACATTAATATTATGAACAGTCATGTGTTTTACCACTCAAGATGGTAAACTATTTTCAAGCGATACATCTTCTATAATGGCGGCATATAATCGTTGTTATCAGATGAAGTAATTATTGAACACGAAAGTCAAAATCTTATAGAGAATTTGAGGGAAAAAATATAATTGTCTTTTTGTCATTCGTCTTCATTAATGTCGTTCATTTCGTAATCAGTTGTTAAAAACATCGTTTTACTTGGGAAAAGAAAATGGATACCATCAATTTGTATCCTAGAGGTAATAAGATATTATAGGCTATCAGTACGTTAAACAGTTAGAATATAGAGATAATTAAGCCCCCTTTTAGTGTTATATATATCGCAGATCAAATCTACACTTATAGAGTAAGGGTGCTTTTGTTTTATTTTACCATCTCACAAAAAAAAAAAACCAGGTGCACCGGTAGGATAACCGTCTTCTGTTTTTCTAGAAACACCCACCGAGTTGCTCATAAAAAGTAAAGTCTAGGGTAGACAAACGAGAAAAGGAAAACTGTGAATAAATCAGTGTATCAATGATGCAGATGGATACACAAATGTTGTCTAAATGTGTTTTTTACTTTAAACGAAAATTCTTAAAAAACACTCTAGCAAAAATAAACCATCATATTATCAAACTTTCTCTTTACGTTTTTATTTAAAATATCTACATCGAAAAAATAAACAAATGAGCGGATCTTTTTGGCAAAAAAAAAAAAAAAAAAAAAAATAATAAAAAAAAATAAATAAGCGCGTGAAATAGTTACTATTCATAAGGAGTTAAAATGATTATTTAGCCCAATATTGATGTTATCACTTTTATAACAATTTGGAATAAAAGATTAAAAGAAAACTAATAAAAATATTTATATCATAATATGACAAAAGAAAGTAAAAAAATATTGACAGAAACAAACTTAGATCACTGTTTTGCATTATTGCAGTTCAAGGTGTAATAAACAATTGCTGTCGTAATGTGTTTTATACTTTAAACGACAAGTTAAAAACCACTCTTAAATATATTAAACCATCAAATTATCAAACTTGTTCTTAACGTTTTTTATTTAAAATAGCTAAACCAAAATATCAAATGAGCGGACTTCTTTGGATAAAATAATCAATGCGTGATGTGATCACTGTTTAAAAGGAGATAAAATATATATTCTTGCCAAATACTAGTGTGATTGTGTATATTACATCTTGGAATAAAAGATTAAAAGAAAACAAATAAGACATTTTATATCGTAATATGACAAAAAGTAAGTAAAGGAATCTATTGTCTTGTTAAGGACACGATTTAATTCTAAGATATTGAGAGAAACAAACCTAGATCACAATTTTGCATTGATTCTTCTTGCGGTGATGTTTGAGTTTGTTGTGAGCATGAGGCAGATTCATTCCGACTGAAGAGGCCTGTTAAATTTTTAGAGTAAGTTTCCTTTTGTGATGTCTCATCAAAATGATTCGTAGATCGCATGTTTTGATTTTCATGTAAAACAAAACCATTTTTTCCCATTGTATCTGGAAAAACAGTTCAAGGTGTAATAAATAATTGCTGTCTTAATATGTTTTATATTTCAAACGACAAGTTAAAATATACACTCTGGCAAAATTAAACCATCCAATTATCAAACTTGCTCTTTACGTTTTTTTTATTTAAAATAGCTAAATCAAACTTACAAATGAACAAACATCCTTGGACAAAATAATCAGTGCGTGAAATGGTTACTATATATCAGGAGATAAAAGAGACTATTTAGCCCAATATTGGTGTGATTGCATATGTTACCACTTGAAAATAAACAAAACAAACAATTAAAACAATTGAAGGAAATTAATAATAAATCGAAATATGACAAAAAAGTACAAGGATTCTATTGTTTGGTTTAGGACACAGATTTTAAAATATTGATAATAACAAATCTGAACAATAATTTTGCAGTAATTTGTCTTGTGGTGATGTATGAGTTTCTTGTGAGCATGTGGCATATCCATTAGGACTCATTGGACTTGTTGAACTCATAAAGTATGTATGTCATTTCAACATCAAGACATGACGATGGCATGCTGTGATGTCCATGAAAAGAAGACTGATGATTTGTCAATGCGCCGAGAACACAAAATATGAAGTAATTCATTAGGGTTCACAGAGTTTTTAACTTTATACAAAAAAGTAAAAATAATTTGTGCAAAAAAGTAGAAAATTAATAAATTGCTCCACTGATAAATACCCATGTATTTTGGCTTTTAAAATTTAATTGCCAACTAATTAATAAATATATGTGACTAACAGTGCATGAAACTATTTCAGAATGTTTAACATATTGAAGTTTTAGAAAGAAAATGTATTAAAGGTTTAAGCAGTACATAACAAAAAAAAAAAACATATTTTGTCAAATTGTGTTTGAACTGGACATGAAACGTTCGATGAGGGGAAAACAGCCAGATTAATCTAGGTGAATACAGTGATAACATCATCAAGTCCAGTATTTGTTTTATTTGTATTTTTATTTGTATAATTTGTATCTCTGGAAACAATTTCGAGTGAATATTGAAAAAAAGATAATATCCTCTTACAAAAATTACTGAGTACGAGCGATCTGTATTCATATTGTTATTGGAAGTAATATCAAGTGTAAAATACAAAGAAAAGGTAAATGTATAAATTTTAACAAAGAAAAAAAAAAAAAAAAAAAAAAAAAAAAGGTATTAAAGGTATTATAATTTTTTCGATATTGGGAAAATTTATGTTTGTATTACATTGTTGTTGTTTACTTGTCTTCCAGCTATATCAGATATTTGTCAAATTAGAAGAGTATCCGATTGATGTATAGATAAGGAAGAAATTAATGGCAACGCGGTGCTATATCTGACTTTAATCTGCTAAAAGAGGCTTATAATTTATATAAATATGTCATTGGCCATTGAAGTGGTTAATAAAATCAGAACACTTCTTTCTCACCTTTTATAACTTTATCAAAACGTTTTGTTTAAATCGGGTATATCTGATATTTAACATAAAAATTACATTCGTATCGGAAAACCACTTAGGGACTAACGCTCACCAAAACGAAAATGATCTCATTTGACTCGCTGCCAAATAACCGATTACAATACTGTTTACGAGGAGTTTGAAGTTACCCGTAGTTCTGTAATCAAAGTTTCAAAGAAATGATATAGATTAATCTAACCTCTCGAATTGATCAACGTTAATGGTACCCTTTCCGTTTCTGCCAGATTGTCATCAGTCGTTTGGGTTCGAACTAGAGAACTGCTAGTTCCTATATAAATGAAGAAACTAATTGCTAATTACATATTGCTCATATTTCGAAAGATTTTTATTTCCGCTGGAACCTTGGTTCCCTTAATTACTCTTTTACTGAAGTGGATACTCAGAGACAAATATGCAGCCAGATAAAACCAAAGTTTCAATATAACTGTAGAATTTTAAGTATATTTAGAATCAAATAATTTTAGTCAAACTTAAGCATTATTGATTGAAATGTGACTGGTTTGCAATTGCTAGACAACAGTTTGATTTTCATTTTAGATAAAACACATGCTAATGTTGAGAAAATAACATTTCAAAATTAATTTAACTTCATAAATATTAGAATAATATCATAAATGTACACATTTTTACTGAACTGACCATATGCAAATAAAATTGAAATACAAATTGAAAATTAAAGCACGAATGCATCTATCAATTACGACCATGAGGCTTTTATTTACGATTGTATAGCAACCTTAAAATATAACCAATTTCAAAAACCAAATTTCTAACATGTAGTAATAAATCAGAAACATACATTTAATACAATGGCACATTTTTAGTGCTGATCAATTACATACTGACCACAAAATCCTTTCCCACATTCCTTTTTATGCATTATCAATGAAAGAACAAGTAACACAGCAAGCACTCTGGAAATATATACCATAGTCTTTCACAAAAAATGATTGTAAAAAATTAAACAATACAGAACTAAACTTTGATGCTTATGCAGAAACTAGAAGTATATAAAACAAAACATAAATAAAAGTTTTTGAAACTTTTATATTTAAGCTGTAGCATTTTTTTGTTATGTTATGCGAAACTAAAAACGACGGTTGAAAAAAAAGCTAGCATACATATTTATCCATGAATATAGCAACAAGAGACAGACAGTTGCGTGAAAGTTCACATGTGTGTGATCAAAATATATTTTGCTGTTCCTGACCATTCAAATGCATGTTTAAAATACAAGCGCTTCGCCGAGCTCAGCATGAAACGACCACAGTCAGTTTAACTCTGTTCAGTTGGGGCAAATGTGGACACAATATTAGTTTTTGACTCACTAAAAACAGGGACTTACAGTTCATTATAGATAAAACAACTCATATAGACACAACATTTTCAAATTCAATTTGAGTACATGTTTAAAGGTCTGAATCAGGGAGCAATAATGGATCCCTTTATACCTCGTTATCAAAAGAACAGTAAATGATACGGTTAATTTTGTAAGCATACCTCTAAAAGTTCTTGTAATTTTCTTGTATTTAGGCTAGGATTTTCATATGGAATCCAATATTTTTTTCCATATCGCACCTAAAATAAAGTCCATTCTTGGGGGATGTATTATCCTTTAACCCCTTACAACATGAAAACCGCAAGCGATATCTGAAATCTGATTAAAAAATACTGACATGGATGATTTTTAGGGCGTGGCCAGTTGTAATTCAAAAACTATAAAATATTTCTGTAATATGATTGAAAATTGCAGCCAAAGATTTTCGTAAGGAATCTAAGAAAACATTTCCAAATCAGACCAGAAATAAACAAGCTATCGTCAAGAAAGCAGAACAAAAATATTTGTTTATGGCCCCTATGAGACCCCTACTCTTACTTTGCTCAAGTAACAACCCCAAAAATAAATTTCAGTCTTCCGTCTGTGGTATGGCGCCTTGTCATAAAATTTCAAAAAGATTCATTTGATCAATCAATGCATACTCAAGTTATCGCACGAAAACCAAGCGTCTATGGACGAAGCCGACGAAGACAGCAACGACGACGACGACAACAGCGCCATACAAATTTTTTTTGCGGTCGTATAAAAATTCTTAAACTTGTTTATTAAAAAATTCTTTTGTTGTCGTACCACAGTGCTAAACTAAATGGCACGTGTTTGGAGATTGTTGCAGCGACAAATCCGAAGCATGTGAGAACTTGTTAGTATTGAAGTGTATACTGCTCCTAGTTCATTGCGAATTTGCTGTTGTTATTCAATGTGGATGAAATTGTGTACACTTACAAAATGGTTGCTTAACTTCTTCTGCTAATCTATTGTTTAGGAGTTGATTAATTATTAATTTGAGTCAACGAAATACACAGACATATCGTTTAAACACGAGTAGACCACTTACACGACCAGAACAATCAGTATATTTGTCACACTGTTTAGCTCATTATTGGCATTTATCTTTACAACTGGGGCTTTTGTTTCCTGCTCAGCGTCAGATTCTATATAAAACAAAACACTCAGTTGAGTTTGTATATTTATATTAATAAAATCGAAACCATCAATTTTCAAATCAGTTTGCCGTGTCATTTCATCTTTAAAGTGTTCTCTTTAATTTTCAACTATACCATTCTCCTAATAATTGCTTATGAATTTATTATTAAATCGTACTTTAAATTCGATTAAAGAGTTTCGATTCAGGCGCCGGCCATTTTTGTTTTTAGAGGTGTTACATCATACGTACCTTTAAATGCCATCAATGTTGTAAGTAACTTTTTAGGACTAGTAAGTAAACTGTATGTACAAGAGTAGTTTGCTTCAAAGTCGTCAGATGAGATATTTCTTATCATCAAATAAAATCCCATCTGTCCAATCCGACCATCATATTTAGCGTCTTTATCAAAACTCGTCTCTTTGACGCTGAATATAAGAGTATCGAAGTTCTTATTGGAAACCCATTTCACCCACCCTGCAGTCTTTTTACAAATCTCCTCAAGTTTACAATAAAGAGTCAATGTCTGTCCATAACTTGAAACCTTCTCGTAAACATCCCAGTTCATTTCAGCTGTAATATACGTTATTATATATATACTTGGCAATCAAAAAATATAAATTATTAATAGGATATATTACGAAAATTATATTTAAACATTTGTCTGGATTAGGTTAATTCTGTTTTTATTCATTTACAATATTTACAGCCTTCACGATACGCCAGGGATACCTTTTAAATTGTAAATTTTTCATTTATAATGTTCTGTAATAACTTGTTTGCGGTAAATAAAATTGACTGTATAATATTTGCGACTGTCTTTGTAATATTAAATTATGAGCAAGGGAGGCAGAAGCACCATAAATTCAGTAAAGAAAATTTGTTTAAACCAACAACCATATAATATATTAACTGACTGATAAATTGATATCGTAAAAGCAAATGCAATCTGTAATTTATACCTTGCACCACTGGAATAGCCAAGAGAACTAATATTTCTGCAGCAAAATTCATTTCGATCTCATTTGTGCAACGATTCTAAAAAAAGAATGGTGCGGGCATTAAATCAACAAATTAACTTTTCCATGAACTTCTAAATTATTATATTTTCTAATTGTAGATGTATGCTCGAAATCAGTGTAAAGTAGACAATTCAATTATCTTTATGAAATAAATGATGTTTTTACGAACCTGTTCCAAACGATTAGAACAGTTGAATATCGTTGAAATATATCCGAAGCTAGATGTTCGACCAATAACGACTGTATATAACAATCCAAGTATTAAAAAGAGTAATCAAGGGAACCCAGGTTATAGTGGTATCAAAGGATGTAATCCAGAAACAAAAACCAGACATGAAAAACAGACACACACAACAAAGAACAAAAAGTAACTAAAATCATACATACAAAGTAACAAAAAGTAAATGAGCAACTCGGACTCCACTAAAACTTGGGAGCTTGGACCAGGTGCACTGGTAAGGTAAGCGTCGTCTGCTTTTCTAGAAATACCAGGCGAGTTGCTCATAAAAAGTCAAGTCCGGGGTAGACAAACGAGGAAAGGAAAACAATGACCCGTTGAATAAATCAGTTTTCATGGTGCAGATGGATACCCCATAACGATTCAAAGAAAGTTGACAATTCTGAATGAAAAGTCATCACATTTGTCGTAAAGTTTGGTCAATAGTTTTCCTTTACCATCGATTTCTAAGTGTAGGTCAAGATATGAAGCTGACTTCACAGTGTCTGTAGTATCCTTTAAAAGCTATATTGTGTCTAAAAGAAATCATCCCTCTAGTGACAAAAGTTTGCACAATATAAAATGAGAAAACGAAAAGTTGTGATTGTGGAATTTTGACTGATTGACAATGTTCTCCATCACATGGTTTATATTGGAAAGCCACCATGGTTAAATTGTCGTCCACCACGCTGAAATTGTCGTCCACCATGATTAAAATTTGTAATTATTCATGCCCAAGAAAAATTAATGACTTAGTTTACACATTTACCAATTTTAAACTACCACAAATTTATATCTGAAGCCAATTTAAAGGTTATTATGACATTGCCGACAAGATTCCTTTTAAATAAACCCTATTAATTAATATGAAGGGAGGCGTCAATCATATGTAAATATCTTTAGAGCGAATTAAAACAGTAATTCAACCATGATCAAATCCACGTGGCTATCTATGATTAGAAAATTGTTAAAACGCTGTTAAGTGAAAAAAGACAGGATGTTGTCAGTGTTGTGTATCGTCTGACAGTGTCTAGGGAACATATGCTTTTTAGCGGGAAAATCGATAAGAACAATAGAAAGTAAAATTCCCTCTGTCTCAAAATAATTCCAAAGGTTTAATGTTCTATTTCGTGTGTTCGACCAGTATTATGTCCCAAAGTCCTGAGTAACTAAGTTTTATATTCAAATTATGCATTTTATACAACAGCTTTTTATGTTTTAAACTCAAAATTAATATGTATATATGATGATTCGAATACCATTATTTTTTAAAATCGATAAATTTAATTTCAACTTGTTTTAAGCCGAAAAGAAACAATGTTTCAATTCATCATATATCAAAATATTTGCCCTTAGTAAACTTTTATACCGCACACACGGATAAATCGGAAAGAAAAACATATGAAAATTCCCAAGGATCATTCCAAAAATAGTTCATTCATAACCTAGATTGTTTATATAAAAGAAACATCGAATCATCACTTGATTTTTGTTCAATTGAAATAGACAAATATTATAACAACAAGTGCAAAGATAAAAACAAACAATGAAACAAAAAACAAAACAAAACAAAAAACAAACAACATAAATTAAAGTTTCTTTAGTACATAACAAATACATTTTATAGTTTAATTTACTTCCTACCTTTTACTAATTCGGACACATCCTTAATAGTTTTGTAACTTTGATCTATCGTAGTTCTATTCTAGGTACGGTAAAAGTTGACAACATTACATTTTATAAAGGAAAAAAAAATAAATAAAAAAAAATGAAATTATCAAAATTTCAGTAAATACCTATACTGACATAAATACTGACAAGACGATAAAGGAGATTTAAAAGTATTAATCTGACACGTGATTGCTAAGCTTACGTCACACAAGTTCAAATAAACATTTTATGTTTAAATGGTTTTGATAATTCAATAGTGTACACATAAACTTGTTTTACATATCGAATATTTCGAAATTAGTACTTTAAAATCTAACTTTAATAATTGAAAAAAATAAAAGCTAGAGTTACTTAAGGTATAAAAGAGTAATCAAGGAAACCAAGATTCGAGCGTTAATCAATATATACAACAAGGATAAATACTAGACATGGGAAGACACAGAAAACAAAGAAGATGAAATAACAAAAACTAACACAAAACGGAAATAAATAAGCAACCCAGACAACACTAAAAACTAGGAGCGTGTATCAGGTGCATCACTAGGGTAAGCCATCCCTGCAGTGCTTTTCCTCACCAAACCCAGGTTAGACGAAAGAGGAAAGGAAATTATTATGGCAAGCTCTTGTATAACATATGAGTTGTGATATGAAAACTCCATGCACAGGTGTATGACGGAATGTTAAGGATATTTTATGTCATGTTTCTATTTAGGTGACCAAATTCCGTTGAATTTATCAACTTTTGGTAGGCCATTCCTTTCTTTAAAATGCGGTATAACGTTAAGGGAAGGACACATGACGTGCAAGTTGATAATTGCCATCAATCGTGCACATAAGTAGAATGAACATGATTTACCAGTTATGGGGTAAAGAATCGGCAATACACAAATAGTTGTGGTTGAAAATACGGCGTAAGGGTAAGCATAAATAGCCTGAAGGGGAATATCATGTGTCGCAAATTTGTGCACATGAAAGGCCTTTGTTTCTAAGAAACCATATTCATGCTAAGTAAATGATATCTATATTTCCTTAATAAAAAGGTTATAATTAGTCCGAATACCAGAAAAGTTATATGTTTCGTGGTTTACCAAATACTTCCTTGTATCATTATTATTTTCCAAAAATGAAATAATTGCAGTTCACGAAGATTATATTAACTCCCCGACAATTGTGATAAAAGAACATAGTCGCTTTACTGAAACAACAAAGTGAATAGTTTTTTTCAATATCCTGTCTCAAATAAAACGAATCATGAAAGGCTATAAAAGAGTACATTTACTCATACTCGTTCGAATCGAGGAAAATCTATTGACATCACATTCAGGACTCTTGCCAAGATGAACGCTTGCATGCTCAAGTTTTGGCTTTTTACAAATGTTCGCTACAATAATAATGAATAGAAAATACCGAAATGCTAAAAGAAGTTGGGGATATCAAAAAGGGAAAACGCGAGTGGGAATGTTTTAATTTATAAGGATAATACGTCTGTCGTAAAGTTCTGTTGATAAAAGAACCTCAGTTGTATATTTTGAGATGAAAGTCAAGCTACTGGTGCGACGTAGGTTTTTCTGTATTATCGTTAATTACAAGTTCTTTGGAATAGATTAGATACAGTTAATCACCAAATCGGTAATAGTTCATTGAAAAAAACGTCATCTTCATAGCTAATAAATATAATTATGAGACTTGAATATCAACTTTTTTTGAATTCCCTATTTGATTAATTCCACATTCAGCAAGGCAAGTGTCACAAGAACATTAAGTTAAACGCTGTTCGTATGGAAAGTTATGAAGTCAAGGTGTGCTATACAATGGAAGCAAGTTTTTTCATCAATTGCAGAAATTCCAAATGAAATTATAAATTTTAATGATTTCTTCCTATAAAAGCCAAGTAGGATTTGCCAGATGTACCAGCAATTCCTAGTTCTTTAAGGGTTCACTCAATATAATGTATTTCATAAACAAACATAAACAGTCTGTTTTACCTCAGCATATTGACAGTATTTTTGAATGAGATAGAAATAGAGAGGTTAGTTAAGATCGACAAAACATTAAAAATTTGCTCTTCATAAATCAGCTTTCTGATAACCAATAGGAAGATAATGCAGGCACAAATAATCATCTGAACATGGAAATAGCAAACTTCGATATTCCAGTTTAAAATGAAAAAGTAATCAAGGTTATAGCGGTAATCAAAAGAATGTAATCCAGGGACAAAGACCAGACATGGAAAACAGACATACACAACAAAGAAAAAAGCTATCATTTTCTATTTTGCCTATTCCAATTTCTAATTTGTTACATCCGTTGTTCTAATATGTGTCTGTTCCGTTAGCGTCGTATAGGGAAATAAATCAACTTCAACACAATTTATTTTTTTTTATCAAACTGATGTAATATTAGTAGAAATGAACATATACAATGAATTGTAACAATTCTAGTTCCCAAACTACAAATTAAGTAGATACTTCCACTATACCATATTTTGCAATGTTGTTGAAGTGCTTTGTGAAATATGCAAAAAAAATCTATAACAAGTAAAATACAGTATCAAACATATTAAACGTAAATGCCATCATTTCCTGCAGCTTTATTTTTTTATCTTTTTTATTCGTCATATTTTGTAACTCACTCTCGGCATATTAAGAATAGTTTAACTCTACAAGTGATCTCGTTATTTACTTTTTTCTTCTTTTCTAAGCTTATGATTTAAAATTTCACTTGACTATTCAACCATTTTTCGTTGATTACATATGGCAAAAGGTTTTCCACCATTTTTCAAATTGCAGGTTTACATACATATTTCAGCCCAATCTTCATTTAAATTGTTATCTAGTCTCTGACAAAAATTGAATTTTAACATCTTCACTGATGCCTGCATGTTGAAAATCTAAATTTAACCATATTGAGTGGAGAGATAGTTTAAATCACATATTAATGAAAGAACAGTACAATTTGAAATTTATATTCGGTCTAGAATCGCTTTAACTTCCCTTTTAAGGACATGAAGCTCTTTTTGTCGGAATAGTTGTTTTTTGAAGCAGCACAGACGCGATATCAAAATCCGTTGGATTAGTTGTGCTGTAATCTTTAGCATGATCTTTATTAGAAAATTGTAATGACATATATTGTTGCGGACTGCCCTTTCTTTCTATATTTGAAATGTGTGTATCTTTTTGAAATATTACGATACCTTGTCCATTTGTTGACTTATTTAAATCGTTAAGGACTACATTATATGATTGAGCATTATTTTCAGCAACCACCTGAAGGTAAGAATTGGCAGAATTTGTTGATCGAGAGTCAATATCTGCAGAAATGTTCAAAGGAAGATCTCTTTGGTTATTGTGTTGTATACTAGATTCATTATCTACATCTTCATAGTATTGATCATGTAAAGGCGGTTCATCATGTATGTTCATAGTGACATGTAGTTGTCCATGCATTGGAATGTCATTGTTCCTTTCTCTATAAAAAAACTGAATATTGTCTCTCCTTTGTTCGTTTCTATTGTTGCCAACATGTTGATTGATGTTTCCTATAACTCCAGTATTGATATTGTGTTCTCTTTGTCTATATCTTTGTATCGCAGAGTTACATCCAATCGACAGGAAGAGTACAACAAATAACCCGGTTACAATGAAAATATATGGAGTTATTGGTTTTCCGTGTTTGTCAAGTATATCTGCAAAAAAAGAAAATCTTTTCGGTAATGGAATCATTCGAACATATGAATTATTTTTTTAACTGATATTCCAAAATGTGAAATATATTATCAATAAAGTATAAGACTAAGGTATCCTGTCATTTTGATTCTTGTTTGCTGTATAAGCCTTATTTATTCAAACTTTCAAACTTCCAATTTCGCTTAAATCACAGTAGGTTGACGACTTGGGTCATACTTTGTTTATCTTACAGTAAAATACTTACGCGGATCCTTTGTGGTAGTGTAGGAGGTTGTTTGTTTGTCTTCATCAAGATCTGCAATAAGTAAATCGTTTGGGTAATGGAATGATTCGACCTAAAAACCATAAAATTAGTATTCGTTTGTTGTGAAATACTTACTCTGATCCTTAGCGGTCGTGTTAGAAGTTGCTTGTTTGTCCTCGTGAAGATTTTGTCCTGATCATGACAACGCATGAACATAACAAATTAAGATTATTCATGATAAACCAATAAAACCTATTGATACTAGCATTAGGAGAAGTGTGTCAAATCATTTACGTTATTTGTTAATGATATCTTATATGAAGGCGTTTCTTTATTCGAACAAAACTGTATTAGGCTACAATTAAGATTTGATATCAATAACTATCACGCAGATGTTAAAGTGACTGATAAGTTTGATCAGTTTTGGAATAACAACAAACTTTCGAGCAGAAATCAAAAGAATCCATTATAGAGATAAAAAATAAAGAGGGAAAACAGACGCACATAACAAAGAATATGAAATTACCAAAAAATAACACGTACAAGAAATAAACCTAAATGAACAACGCAAACACCAGTTAAAACTGGGAGCATGGACCAGATGCATCGGTAGAATAAGAGTCTTTTGTTTTTCTAGTAACACCTGCCGATTCGTTCATAAAAACACAAGGCTGGGGTAGACGAAATAGGTATGGAAATCTATGACATGGTGAATAAATCGATTTTCATGATGCAGATGGATGACGACCATAAAATTTCTATAGTGATGACTTCACTCTTGTAGCAACATAACTCTTTTCTAGAATTCTAATTGTAAGTAGTATAGCGCGATACAAAAAGTCTGCGTAGTTACGGCAGGCTCCGGCATAACGCATAAGCTGTGAAATAAAAATTCCATACACGGGATTTTGCCACAGAGGAAAAGAAAGATGACAATCCCGAGTAAGGGGAATAGAAGTATAACGGGTTTAAATATCAAGAAGCTATTGTATTCTGATTATGAATCACATTCTTAATAATGTCAAATTCTCTATTATGTTCACCCATTTGCCAAAATATTACTTTTTTTTAAACATAGCAAAATTGTGAAATATATTCTCTGGGAAAAGTAAAAATGAAGAACTGTCGAAAAAAAATATTTACACATAACTCTTTGTTGATATAGATGAATATTGGGCGTTTGGTGTATGTTTAAAAGTCACATTCAGAAGATTTCTCAATATCTTCGTCAAAGTATGCAACTGCTCTCGTCCTCAATTGCATAAATATTTAACATAAAACGAATCAATTAGTTAATCAATCAAATCATATTTAAAAAAAATATAGAAGGATAATTTCAAATCGTGTACCTTCTTTTGACTGCAATAATAATTTGGTACGTTATCTGTTTCACTGCATAGTGGCTATAGTGATAGCAGGCGTATTTAAAATAAAAAAAAACGTTTAAATTTTACTTGATATCTGGTTGACATAATACGCTTGAACCAATTAATTCAGTTTATAATTTAAACATATTTTCTTCATACCAGTAGTTCTTGCTAAAATTCTCTCCGATTTTTCATCAAAAGTTGTAGTTTCTACAAACAGAACACATTAGTTGACACATTGTGAAACGAGAAGAACTTTAACATGTTTTTGTATTATACAAGTTGTACATGTGAAACATTTTGTTCGTTGCAAATATAACCTTGTTTATAGTTGACGTTTAACCTTTGACGGCTCATGAAAATTTCAACCCTTAAATAGATAGAACAGGCAAAATTGTGTTCATTTATCAGTATTTCGTAACCAAGAGAATCAGATAAGTTAATGATAGTGTCATTTTAGTTTTGTGTTTGGTAATTGATGAGAGTTCTGCTTGATTGGAAAGTAAAATGTATCCATATGTTATGTCTAAGTTTGACCTTAGCTTATTGGTATACTATGTCTGTTTTCCGTGTCCGGTCTTTGTCCCTGGATTACATTCTTTGGATTACAGCTATATCCCTGGTTCCCTTGATTACTTTTTCTAATACAATTCCTAATTGTAATATTGCTGGGAATCAATAAACATTTGTGTAGAATATAATCTAATCATCATTAATTGTCAAAAGTGTGTCGCCTTGGAATTACGATGGAATATATGTGTTATATAATTCTTTTTGATAAAAACATATGAATTGTAACTGCTGTGGATGGTTTTTAAAGTGTATTCGCACAACAACAAAAAAAAAAAAAATAAATAAAATGGTTAAAACGGGATTGAAATTACGTCGAGTATTAGTAGTATACAAACCATAAGTAATCAACGTGACTGTTTCTGTGAAGAAGTTTTGTCCGTTTTGTATTTCACAAACGTATTCTCCGGTGTCATCTGGTCGTATTGTAGCTATCTGTAGGTCGTATTTCCCTACGAAAGGTTCACTTTGTATTGATAACCTGTTTGTCCAACCTGTGTGATTGACGACTGTAGATCCTGACGAGAGTATAACTCCGTCTTTACGCCATCTTTCATCGCTTTGGGTGCAGTTACAATGGCATTGCAGAATAACAGAATTTCCTCTGGCACGCCGTAATATAGTTGTTCTATGCAAACTGGACGACATAAATGCTTGAATGTATGTAAAAAAGAGTTTTATTTGTATTTACACTATAACTTTTGGACACAATGGCACAATTTATTGTCATTTTCATATGTTTTTATTATGAGTATAATGTTTACGAAACTGAAATTATTTACAGTTTTAGAGATATTGCTGGTAACAAGGAGTCAACTTTGAGCAGTGATTTAATGAAATAGGATTAATGACACAAGCTAATGATATTTAGAATTACAACATACCAACAACAAAACACCTTAGGACATGCAAGACCCTTCCTTATTATCATATGAATAGCAGTGGTTTATGGAATGTTCTGTATGTAAATACTTCGATAAATCACACTATGAAATGAATTCTGTTATTTCACTTATGGACTTTTTACCGCCAAGGTTACAACAATTACATCAATCTGCCAATCTCAAAGTTTCAAGATTTGTAATGAAAATAGCAATAATTTATGGAAAATACAAATATGATAATTGGTTACCTTGAATAAGAAAATATTGATATAGCTTGGCCATATAATTTGTTTGCGGAACAAGTTCATCACACTCCATAGATCTAGACGTACTTCGGCACAGTAGATCATTTTTGGTTACTCAATCTATCCAATTAATTATCCTATTACCATTTTACTTTTCTAAAATCAACGCATGGTAACTGATTTATCTTAATATATTTTAAACGGAAAGGTTTAACACAGGTCTGTTAAAATAATGAAAGTAAAATTGCTGATTAGTTAACGAAAAGTAAGTTTCTTTTTACCTCGCTGGATCAGGAAAACCAACAGAATGTTCCCTGTGAACAGAAAATTGTCAGAATGCGCATTACTGGAGCCGTTTTTTAAAGTAAGATATTACTGTCTATTAACTGTCTTTTTTCAAACAAATGATGGTAATATTTTTTTCTCATTTAAACAGTTTACTCTCGAAAAAAATTACTATTTATATAAAAAAAGAAGATAAGTTGTGCAATTGTTAACTACTTAAACATGCTGAAAGAGAAATTTTTGTACGCCTTACCCCGTACAAACGCCATTATTTTTTTTTGGTTATATTTTCATAAAATATTTCCTGTCAGATCAATACCGGAAATCTATGTATAGATACACTAAAATATAAAGCGGTCATATGCTTCACATATAAGTGTATTCATATATTTGAGTAATACTTGCAGGACTTAAAAGCATTTTCAGTTATATAAACGGCGTCCACATTTAAGATATAATCTATGAGGTATCAGTTTTTTATTTATATTTAGTTTAAAACCTTTAAACAATTGCCCTATTTCTATACATAAACATAATGAAGCTTTGAAATAAAGTTATAAAAACGTACACGACATACTGAAAAAAAAAGGTATCAGCCTGATTATTGCATTTAATCAAAAACCCATTTTATAGAAATGGTAAGCTAGAGAGTATCACTTTATGAACAAAATGTTTTAGGCACATATATGTTGTCCCTATTATTGTCATTACTTAGACGTTAGGTGGTTGTAACCATCAATAAACGTGTCGCTAGTAAACATAACTCTACTATCACACATTGATGATCTGTTTTTTTCTTGATAAACGGTATTTTCGGGTTCAACAACAGGTTTTTGGACATCTTTCATTATTTTCGTTTTACCGATAATTGTGTTTACCTTATTATAATTCTGTGATTTTAGTCGATTTTTAGGGTTATTTTGGATTTTCCTTCATATATGTATGTTTTTTTCCATCATTTCCTATGACATACACGGTAAACAGGAAAATAAATATAGAAAGTTTGAAACCAGACTGCAATACGTAGTTTTTTCAATGGATTTTATCAGGTCACAGATCTGCTCTGTTTATGTCAGTTAACAAAAACGTATTTTTTTTTAAATACATATACGTTTTTGGTGTTACCAGAAATCAAACACTCTCGTCATATATTTCAACTTCATCAATGAATAAAAATCGAAAAGTATGTAAAAGAAAAGAAAACTTACATTATTCATCAACTTTTAAAAAGAAAATTAGGACAGATAGAACATGTTTCATACGAAGGGTTGGAAATAAGGGTAACAACAAAATTACAGAACACTTTTCCAATTCATCATCAATTGTCATAATCGGTAAATCAGTGGTCACATCAGCACAAAGAACATTTTACAAAAAAACATTTATTACTTATTGTGTTAGAAGAAACTGAGTATTTTTCAACTAAGAACTGATATTTTGTAAGAAACCCTTTAAAACGCATTCCCTGATTCAGGAGTCTGTTATGCAGATTTTATGGCATTCAAGGAAATCAGAGTAGTTAGTAATTGCTCCAGCTTGGCGAATAAATTTTAAATACGTAAGAGATGAAGGCATAATGCTGCTATGGTAAGGAAAATTTATATGAAAATTAAAGTCATCTCTTTTATCGCATATCTTAGTGCTGTGATGACCACTGTGTCAAATTCGAAATGAAATGAAGTTCTAAGTGCCAAGAGTAATCAAGGGAACCAAGGTTATAGCGGTAATCAAAAGAATGTAATCCAGGGACAAAGACCAGACATGGAAAACGGACATACACAACAAAGAACATAAAGTAACTAAAATCATACATACAAAGTAACAAAAGTAAATGAGCAATTCGGACTCCACTAAAAACTGGGAGCATGGACCAGGTGCACCGGTAGGGTAAGCATCCTCTGCTTTTCTAGAAACACCCGCCGAGTTGCTCATAAAAAAGTCAAGTCCGGGGTAGACAAACGACGAAAGGTAAACTATGACCCGTTGAAAAATCAGTTTTCATGGTGCTGATGGATACATCATAACGATCCACGAGTTCATGATGACGACCATAAAACTTCTGTAGTGATGACTTCATTCTTGTAGCAACATAACCCTGTTCCAGAAGCCTATTTGTTAGAGTTCTTGCGATACAAAAAGTCTGCGTAGTTTCGGCAAGCTCTGGCATAACGTATGAGTTGTGATATGAACACTCCATACGCAAGAGCCGAAGGGATGTTGCCACAGATGAAAGGAAAGTTGACAATTCTGAATGAAAAGTCATCACGTTTGTCGTAAATTTTGGTCAATAGTTACCTCTTTACCATCGACTTCTAATTGTAGGTCAAGATATGAGGTTGAATTCACAGTGTCTGTAGTATCCTTCATCTCAAGTTCTTTTGGGTAGATGCGATGTATCAAATCCCCGACATCAGAATTGTTTAAAGATAATACGTCATCTATATAGCGGAAACTGAGATTATAGGATCTAGCCAAACGATATTCTCTCTTTCTGATCAAATCAGCTATAAAGTCAGCCTCATAAGAGTGAAGAAATATGCCAGGAAGTAAAGGAGCACAATTTGTTCCCATTGGAATGCCGACCGTTTATTGAAAAACACGTCCACCACACTGGACAAATATGTTGTCGATTAAAAATTCCAGCAGTTTGTAAACATCTTCCTCTGTATATTTGGAAGATGATTTGGAATTGTGATAGGACAGTAGTTAGACATTCTTGATTAAATAATGTTAGTCTTTGAGAAAGGGACGAGAGTGTATGGACATTTTGAGACTTTATAACTGATATTTTATTATGTGAACTTTTGATTAAGTTAATACGTATAAGGGGTAAAACAACTATACAAAACATGAGAACAGATACAAAATAACTCCCAATACATAATGAAATTCCAATGTAGACAACAGATAATAAAACAAATTATAACCACATACTTTACAAAACAAAAAGGTGTTTCATGTACACACGACATACCCATATACATAAACAACCATTAAGATGACAAAGGTGCATGAGGAAAATGGTAGTTGTACAGGTTCATTTACATTAAGGACCATATTTGAATGGAGAGGTTTTGCAAAAACAGTCAGGTGGTTTACCCTTGAAGTCCTCAATTTCGAGGTTCTGCAATAGCCTTTTATAATTGAAAATTTTGGATGCAATGGGTGAAGTATAGGAATATGAAATAATTGGTATGGATTTGTCTTTGAAAGATGGGGGAATTTTGTTGGTAACGTTTTTGTGATGGAGGATGTTAGCCAAATTAATTGCATCTATACATTTGTTGACAAACGGAAGTGGAAGAAATGATCGTTTTTCTTCATCTTGACTTTTCACACAAACTGGTTTAAAGAGTCTATGGAAACCAATACCCAAAAGGATGGCAACATGTCTGTACAATGATGAGAAGAGATATGAAATGGTTTCACCTAATAAACAAGAGTGTGACATTTCCATAGAAAACCTATTCATCCCTCCACAAAAAAACCACATACAAACCAAAACAAAGCACAACAAAACACAAACAGAAACAAAAAAAAAAAAAAAAAAAACAAAACAAAACAAATAAATAAAATAACATAAAAAAGACAAGAGAAATCTAATTTATTAAGTGTCATATGCATTTTATTTGTACGATTCAATTATTTTTTCCATTTGAGAATAAAATATTTTTTACAGAAGGAGGAAATATATTTTGTTACTCGGCTTCGGCAAATAAATGCCACCGTACGCCACAATAAAGACAGTATGCATCGATTAGATTAAGCACA
Source organism: Perna viridis (assembly GCA_037379345.1). NCBI lineage: Eukaryota > Metazoa > Mollusca > Bivalvia > Mytilida > Mytilidae > Perna > Perna viridis. The sequence goes on along the minus strand of CM074522.1, from coordinate 35,938,913 downwards.
CACTTTTAATGATTTTATTGTTATCATTTTTTTTCCGAGTGACGTCTTTACCTTCCAATGAAATTTGAAAACGACATATAGAACTAAAGAATTCTTCAATTACTCTCGATTGTAAAGAGCAAATAAAAGTGTATGTCCTTCATTTACCTCATTTGTTCATTTGTTCTCCCAATCTTTAATGCGCCAATCTGAACAGTATTGCACTCGGACGCCAACTTGAACAGCTATATGTCTTTTTCTGTATATATAAAAAGCTGACATACATCCACACAATACGAGAATTATAACAACGACTCCAGTCATTATAGAAATGTGTAAAAGCCATTGTTCTTTTTTGTTGACATCACCTAAAATATAAACAGTCCTTATGTCTAATCAATTCAAATGAGGCTGTAATCAATGTCATAATGTCGTTATTAAACCAAAAATATTTTACATTTCTAATGATTCCTAAAAAGTTCCATCAGACATTTTATTCAATAAATGTTTGACTTGCAATTCTGTCACTGATTTCAAGTTGCTAATAACGGTACCTTTACTGAAGTGTTTGCCTTTGATGGCATTAAATGATAGGAGAAATACCACTCTAGTTAATATTTCGATATGCTGTTGGCGTCTATCAAGGAGTACTAATTGTCATGAAACAGATGAATTTTAGCAGGGGTAAAATATGCATCATATTTATAACTACACGGATCGGTAGGGTAAGTTTTCTCTGTTTTAATGAATCACTCACCGAGTTGCTCATATGATGTCAAACCGGTTTAACGCGAGAGTTGGAAACTACGACATTATGGTCATGTAAATGTATGTTTGTTTTTTTTTCCGTTGTGATGTCCAACACATAACGATTAATCAAATTATTGAGTTATTATTATTTTACATTCTTTGTTGTCTGTGTCTGTTTTCTATATTAGGTTCTTGTCCCTAAATTACATATTTTTGATTTTCGCTAGAATATTGGTTCCCCTAATTACTCTTAAACACTGGATAATGTTAAGATTTTTGATATGACGATTTCAGTGTTGTGTAAACACATATTTGTTCCATCAAAATAATAATTAAAAATGTTCTACATAACTGGACTGTTCGTATAGAAATCACATCTCTTAATAATACTCCTTCTGTTTGCTTTAAGATCAAGTAAATATATTATACAATCGCTTTATCAAACCAAACACTTTATCTTATTTTTATATCACAACTGCTATATAAATTGTATAGGAAAAGTGAAAATTAAAAGGAATATTCAATGAATCGATTTTGTCATTAAAACTGCAGGAATATCTATCATAGGATGTAAAATTTCAATCAATTAAACAATAAATCACATAAAGCGACAGAGTACTTCATAAATAGAGATGTTATGAAGTATCAATGATTCCAAACTGTCACGTTGAAAATGATGTAATTCGGGAATGATGTATATGCAGTTAGGAAGTAACTATTTGAACTTTCAATGATGACGTAATGACAATCTGTTCGACATACCACAGCGATGCAATTTCTAAGAAGTCAAATATTATGTAAGTGCAAATAGCTTTGTCCCTCAAAGGCTAAGCCTAAAATCATATTAAAATCATTCCCACTTTTGTGCAACTTTCGACTACAATGATAAGTCTCTAGAAAGTACTAAGTATACGTATCTGTATCTATTTGTACCATCTTTTCTTGAGTTACAATGATGTTTAATGTTTTTGAGTCGGGATTTTAACAGTGTATAGGGAATAGAAGTGTGTTGAAATATCATAGGTATTGACGCTATTGTATGCTAATTAGAAATCATATTCTTAATAATGTCCAATTCTGTATTACTTTCATCCTTTAGCCAAAATATTACTTTTATTTTTATGTTGCCATAGAGGAATGGAAAAAATGACAATACCGACTGAAAAGTAATCCTTGATGTCGTATAGTTTGATCAATAGTTTTTTTGTCCATTGATCTCTTATTGTAGATTAAGATATAAGGCTGACTTTACGGAGTCTGTAATATCCTTTATTTTCTTTGGGGTTGATGCGATGTATACGATCTCCGAGACTAGGATTGCTTAACGATGATACGTCATCTATATAGCGTAAACTGAGATCAAAAGATCTGGCCAAAAGATCTGTTCCTACTTTTGAATCAGATACGTAAGCCCGTTTATAGGGAAGTAATTGGTCAGTGAGTAGAGGATCGAACTTTGTTCCCATGGGAATGTCTACGAAAGCATTGAACTTAGTGGACAAACATGTCGATAAAAAATCCAACATTTCTCAAATTATCTTCTTTGGTATATTTGAAGATCATATGGTATCGTTTCTATATAGGGTACATAAGCAAATGAACTGAAAGTTTCCAAAAATTATTGATTGACTAAAAAGGTATGTTTTATACATAATTTTTTCTATGTTATGATTAGTTGCTATGGTTACCAAGCAATATTTTGTTAATACATAGCTGAATAGTTGAACTCAAAATAAAATATTATTTCGTCTGTTTTTTGTTTTAAATTATTTTTGGAAAAGAAGGCATTCCATTCAAAATTTATTTTTTTTAAACAAATGAAGGAAAGATTTAACTGAAAATGTCTATATTATGGGTGACACAGTCAAACATATAAATACTGTGTTTTGTTGCCAGCTGAAAAGCAGAGGGCTTCTGACTCTTTCAGTTACATGAATCTCTTCTCTAGACAGAGAATACAAAATAGAATGGAATCTACATCATGAAGTTAGAAAAATGTATTAATTATGATACAACTGCCAATTTAAGAACTCTCCTGTTAGAAGTATAGTGAAGCAGGAAAACATAAACAAAGCAGACACACATTCCATTTGATTCTGCAGGCATATTTTATTATCTTTTATGTTTGTGATTGAATTATTTGTGGCTGTTGGAGTTGAAAATGTTATATAAAAACACTATGGATAAATATTTTTACACCTGAAGGATCTCACATGGCTTGTAATTTTTTAAATCTTCAGATTTACATGTTCCTCGGAGATTATCTCTTTGGAAACATTCTCTACTTAGGACCAGTCTTTATTTCTTACATCACATCTTTTAAATTTCTATAGGCATAGACTGTTACTGAAGATAAAGTTTATATATATATAAATCAAGTGTTGAAGCGTTTTTTCCACAAACCTGTTGTTCTGGACCAAATCTTTACCGATGACAATGTTATGTCCAACGTTATAGTATCTATAAGAGAACACACGAATTGACACATTGATTATGGTAGAAGATCAAGAACTACATCACCAGGTTCTTGGAAAATTGGTTAAATAATCGTTATCAGTTATTGAGTCTTTTCTTACTTTGAAGTATTGCATAAAGTTTCACATTCTATGGCACAACCAAGCCTACAATCAACAGATTGGATTTATCATTTAAGACTCTACACAAGAAAGGCATACCAATAAATAAAGTACCGGATGCACTTATCTTTATTTTTTCCTCTGATATGTAATTTCTATACTCGTCGTCGCATAAACAAAGTTTGTTAAAATTGAAATAAAAAAATAGATTTTCCATTGTGTTTGTAACCTTCGGTTGTTGAAATTATTTAGTTCAACCTGCTATTAAACAGCAATTCCTCACAATTTTAAATGTCCAAATCTGCGACAGCATTACCCAGGTTAAGGATGTATAAACTGTCAATGTGGTACACATTCGATTTTTCAAAATATATGACAGAAACCTACTGTACCGCACTTTATTGTTCGAAACATATTTGTTTGTAATTGTTGAAGGCCATAGGTTGTTACTTTTCATTGTTACGTCCACAACAGCCGTTTCCAAACAGAGTATGTGAAAAAAAAACCCCCAAAAAAAACAAAGCAACTCATTATTTGACAACACTGTGTCACTTTGTAAAAAGATGGGCAATTTACATTGGATTTTTTTTCATATGGAAATATGTCTCCCTTATCATAATCGGCATGACATGTTGAGTTTTGCGACCTTTCTGTCAGTCTGTCTGTAACAACCCCTCGGAAACAACAGCACCAAATGCAATGAAACTTGTAACATGTAGGAAGAGTAATCAAAGGAACCAATATTCTAGCGGAAATCAAAATAATGTAATCCAGAGACAAAGACCAGACTTGGAAAACAGTCCAACACAACTAAGGAAATGAAGTAACTAAATTATACATACAAACAATACACAAGTACATGAGCAACTCGTACTCAACTGAAAACTTGGAGCATGGACTATGTGTACCGGTAGGGTAAGCGTCCTCTGCTTTTCAAGAAACTCCCACCCACCGAGTTGCTCATAAAAAAGTTAAGTCCGGGGTAGATGAAAGGAAAACTATGACACGTTGAACAAATCAGTTGGATACACCGTAACGATCCACGAGTGCATGATGAAGAAGTTAAGATGTGGTGATGTGCAAATTGCTAGCAATGTTTGATCCGCTGAATTTTTTTTTAGTAATGTCCCTTTAAAATTTGAAGTTTCATGAAATATTCCTCTGAAACAAGTGCAACAGCAACTCCTTAAACAAACTACTAGACTGAAACACAAAGCCTTGAAGGTAGTCAAAACATGACATAAAGTTGTTCAAATTACTCCAATTTGTTGATCCGCAGAATTTTGTGGTAGAAGTGCAAATTTGATATTTGAAATCTCACGAAATATACCCCTGAAGCAAATTTTTGACACTAACAAAATTAATTTCAAGGAACTTTGTAAACAGTGAGGTCACAAAAGTTAACTTTGCATTTCACCAACAAATGTTGATATTCTATTTGTTGTGGGAGCCATGTCCTTTGAATTTATGAAAAAAAAAACAAGAAAAAAAAATCCAAATAGAAGTAGTTTATAACCTGCTATTCCATTGCCGCTATAATATTGGTTCCCTTGATTACTCTTTATCATAGCAGTTGAACTGAAATAAGTCACCTGAATAACATGAAACTTTAAAGATAGCAAAAACAACATATGTAGTTTTGTTAGTTTTTGAATTTTTTGGGGGAATTCATCATTTTGAACGTAGAATGTACAACCGAGACAGCTTGTGTTCACAGTTTCCCCTTCACATCTCCACCATATTACATAACACTTGGTGGCACATCATGGACTACTACTTGTAGCCTTGTATTTTTGATAGGTGTTTCTTTGTTTCTCATTAGAGATCAGTTCTAAACAATACCTCACTTGATTTTTAATTACATTTGTTACATTTCATGGAACAGGGGAAGCATACTTAAATCATAAAATTAATTAAAGCTATGCATTTGATAAAAAAAACCCGATGTTTGAGCTTTGCAGGGAATACTTATGTCCCGAATGATAAAAATATTGACTTCAGGATAGAATGAATAAATATGCTGATTAACTTAACTTAAATCAGTTTCAGGTATTTAACTGAGGTCGAGTCAACTTCTATCCTTAATTGTTTCTCCAAAGTTTGATATTGAATTACGCATACCATAAATTATCAACGTGATCTTTTCTTCCGATACCTTTGGTCCGTCATGTATTTCACATAGATAGTCACCAGCGTCTTCTAGTCGTACTGCATCTATCCGTAGGTCATACTCTCCTGACCTAGGCCTGTGTACTATAGGTAACGATAACCTGTTTGTCCAGTTTGTGTGATTAACAACTGTAAGACCTGACGAAATTATATCACCATCTTTACGCCATCTTTCTCCCTTTAGAGTACAATTACAATGACAGTGCAAAATTGCAGTCCCACCTACTGCCTGTCGTACTACAGTTGCTGTATAAACACCGTGTAATATCAATGCTGAAAATCATGACAAAAGGGAGATATTTTATTGACATAGTAACAACTGGCCACAAACTCACGTTTTGTAGTCATTTTAGAATGTTTTTTTATTGAATATATTTATCAAACTTAAATAATTCGCAGCCCTAGGAACATTCGTGTATCAATTACAAATAAGAAAAGTTTCTTTATCTAGTCGTTATCCTTTGATTATGTTCTATTTGATTACCGTTCGAATTTCGGTTCCCTTGATTTTCCCTTACTTACAGCCGAAACTTGATAGGAATAGAGAATGATCGTAAGAGGTATGGCGCATTTATGGTTGAACAACGTTTTGTCTAAAGTAACGTACCCAATTCAAAGGCAATTGCTTGAACTCATGTGCAGAGCAGGTGTTTTGACGATACAAATAAATTATTCTAAAATTAACAAGATAACTTAACACTTAAAATAATTACAGGCGTGACGATGTTGAATATTTAACTCTTTCCTGCACACAAAGTTTAGTTAACAGATTTATTTTAAGAATTTTTATACGAATAGATGAAACACAAATCCGTTACAACAACAAACGTAAATTTGCTATTTAGTTGACGAAAATGAAGTTTATTACCTTGCAAGATCAGGAAAACCAAAATAATGTTCCCTGTAAGCAGAAAGATTTCAGATTTCATATTGCTGAAAACATTTTTTATCAATAGACTACAGCTTAGTTATTCCTGTATGTACAACTTTGTCGAAAACCAACAGGTTCTCTTAAAGGTTGCATTTATACATTGTTTGTAGAACAACCAATTACTGTATGAGAATAATTTTCATGCTTAAAAAATTGCTTATCGATTCACCAACTTTTTAAATGAAACAGAGGATATGTTTTACAAATTCTTTACACCAATAAACATGAATTTTAAGAGAAATTATGGTAGATCTTACCCCGTTGCAACATCATTTTTTACATCAATTTCATAAAATATTTCCTGTCAGAATCATAGCCGGAAATTCATACTAAAATTTATTGTATGCTGCAAAGATCAACTGATATACATATTCGAGTAAAACTTTTAACCCTAAAATGCATGTTTTAGTTAATAAGCCTTCAGGTTGAATATATAAATTCAAAACAAAAAACGCGAAATAGCAGAAATATACTGTAATTCTTAGTGCTGAAAACATTATTTTTTAAATTTTTTTCAAGCCCCATCATTTGATTTCAAAACAATATCAACACATTGTTTCTTTCAATTAAACATTACATCAATTGATAGTAGGTTGTGCAAGGCTAATTTAAAAGAAGCGACAAAATATCAAGAGAGGTATTCGAGTTCATAATATTGATAAGTAATGCGGTCTTATAAAAGAAAATGGCGATTACCGTGATAAGAATTCAATTTTACTGTAGTAGGATTCTCTCAACGAAGTTGGGTACGTGCAATAATAGGAAAGAACTTGTTTCCATGAAATATTGAATGTTTATAAAAATGCGGTATCATGTTAATCACATATACAAAAACGAAAAAAAAAAAATATTCAGAAATTCTGTGGTGTAGTTTTTTCAATGTCTGCTGACACAGTAATCAGAGAATAAAAATTTCAGACGGAAATAAAAAAAAATACATATTCCAAGGATGTGGGCAAGACATGGAAAAGTCACAAACAACAAAATACATGAAATAACCAAAATGACATGTACAAAGAAATAAAATTAAAGAGCGACCCGGACTTGCAGGAGCAAGGATCAGGTGTACCTGCAGAATAAGTGTCCTCTGATTTTCCAAAAACAGCCACCGAGTTGAACAAATCGGTAACGATTTGTACAGGTGTATACAACATAATGATCTACAAGGTGACGATTATACTTTTGTAGTGATGACCTTAATCTTGTAGCAGTATAATCATGTTATATGAATACTCCATACGCAGGTGCCGAAAAGAAGTTGCTACGTATGAAAAGAAAGTTGACAATGTGGAATAAAAATTCATCACATTTGTTGTATTATTTTGCCATGAGTTTTCCTTTTCGTTAATTTCTAAGTGTATGTACAGATATGATGCTGTTTTCATAGGGTCTGCTATGTCTTCTGTCTGATTTTGCTGAATCTGACAAGTAACGTATGGTGGGCACACATGTGTACGTACTATTTTAAACTTGATCTTTTATCTTTGTCCAGAAGCTTTTTAATAGTGAGAATCAAGATATCCTAGTCGTTTAATTCGTCTGTCTTTTCGTTACATATACACCAAGCTGTACATGTTGCACTTTAATAAATTTAATAGCTTTTTATAAAATGTTCGTCACCTTTCGTTTCTAAGAAGTACCATTCTTCTGGCTCATTCTGTGTAATGAGTCCAAACATAGAAAAATGAAGATCGTCTAAACTCAACTATGAGTTTAAGATATTCTATACCTGTATTGTCATGTTGCTCAGGTGTTGCGTTTTTCTTATGAAAATGGTATTGGCTATTTGCCAATGAGAAGAAGTATGTATTTGTAGTGTCTGCAATATAAACTGTCGTCCACTAAGTTTTATTGATACAATAAAGCCTTATGATAATTATCTTTTTTTTGAAAACATTGAGCCCTGTAATGTTTTTTTTTTATTTTTTTTTTTTATCGAATACACATTCTGTCACTTATTCGCTTGTTATGAAATATGAAAAATGTAATATCTGCAAAACAAAGCGATGCCATTTAATGTTTTTCTACATGTATATGAGTCGGATGTCAATAAAAAATCTCACCAAAAGATAACGAACGATGGGCATCAATTTGAAAGTATTGACAACAAAGAAAGCTTGAACCGTATTCTAATATTTTATTTCAAAACTCAATTGACAATGAACGACTGAGCAGAAACACACAACTAATATGAAAGGCGCGTCAACCTTCGTGTTTCTTCTAACTTTTATGTGTAGTGATATATTCTTCATTGATTCATTTACTTCACAACCCATTTCATAGAAATGGTTCCAGTAAGAGGAATCAATAAATAAAGGAAATGCTTTGGGCATGTGCATGTAGTCCATAGAGTCCATGGTTTATTGTCGATGCATTGTAGTTGGGTTGTCGCCGGCACGAACAAATTTCTCTTTTTTCTACGCATGGTAGAGTGTTTCCATAAACCAGGAATTGTTTACCGTTCCAGAGCACATTTTAAAAATAATTTCGTGGGTTTCGTGTCTTTGGTACCTGTGTTTACCGTATTAAGATCTTGTCTCGTCTGTCACTTTTTAAGTTTGGTTTTGTCAATGTATTTTCGTCATTTGCTGTTTGTGATTTTACCATTTCCTATGACACACACAAATACAAAATGATAGCAATTGTGAAAGCAGGAAGCAATACTTCTATGTTATAGTTCTATGCACTGGAATTTTAAGGTCAGACGGAAATATTTAGATATATAACTGATAGCCATGAGGAATAAGACGTAAAATAGAACACTAATTTCGCTAAAATTTAAAGTAGGTGTTGTGGGGCTCTGTATCATTCACATTTAACAGAAAGTATTTTTTGTTTTAAAATACCTTGTTAGTGTAACCAGGAATCAATATAGGTTACAGGAAAGATAAACAACCACGTCAAATATTTTGACATTACAAAACCAACTTAGATGGTAATGGCAAACTATTGACCAAACAATCCGACAAACCTTTCATTCCGCATTTTCAACTTTACTTTCATCTGTGGCAACATCCCTTTAGCACCTGCGTATGAGTTTTCATATCACAACTCATACGTTATGCCAGAGCTTGCCGTAACTACGTAGACTCTTTGTACCGCGCTACACTTCTTACAACTAGGCTTCTTGAATAGAGTTGTGTAGTACAAGATTAAAGTCATCACTACAGAAGTTTTTTAGTCGTGTCATTAACTCGGGAATCGTTACGGTGTATTTATCTGCACCATAAAAACTGATCGATTCAACGTGTCATAGTTTTCTTTACCTCTTTCATCTACCTTTTATCAGAAACTCGCGGATGCGTATAGAAAAGCAGACAACGTTTACGCTGCCTTTGCACCTGATCAATGTTACCTGTTTTTAGTTCTTTGTGGTGTGTGTTTGTTTTTCATGTTAAGTCTTTGTTCCTGGATTACATTCTTTTGATTTCTGCTTGAAAAAAAAACGCTCATCTTTATGCAGAATACAACACAACAAACCTGTCATCATTTTGTGTTGGTACCTAAGTTGACGTTACAGAGAAATTGAAACGTCAGAACACCTGTAGTAAACAAATATGACGTCATTTGTGCATCTACCAAGACATTACACTACAATCATCGACAAATTCTGAAGTCATACTTGTAATTAGTAAAACAACGCTACGCGTTTGGGTAAGTTCTATCTTAAATTCTCTTTGTTTGGGTATAAGACGCTTGTAACTATGTGGGGGACTGACCTCTGGCTGGTCCGGGGTTCATTCATCAGTGAACTACTAACATACATCCAACAACTGTCAACAGACTTTCAAAAATCATCTCTACTGAAATATATATTGAAAAAATAAATATATTATATTACAACCAGATCGCAAATTTGTAAATTGATACTAGTAAATGTGTGTTTATATAAACATTTTCAATAGTTTAAAACAATTTCGTTTTCTTTTAATGATATATTATATTGTTGTAATGTGTGTAAGTGATTTGTAATTAATTTCAACCAGAGTGGCAGTGGCTTCTTAAATAACTGACCAGTAATTTTATTGCATGAAAAATATGCTAACTCAAATTTTACTCTCTTTTCATAACAACCTACAGCATGTTTTACGGATTACTGAACTTTAACAGTATTCAACTGAGAGCGAAAAGAAATTTGACTTTGTATTTATGAATAAATAATTCCTGGAGCTAAGATACAGGATTCAAATTTCAAGAACTGTTTGTGAAGTTAACAGGAGGAAGCATTTACTTGCCATAATTCATGTGTACATTATACACGATCATTGAAACTTAATGTAATTTGTGAAATACAAGTTGTCATGCGTCCGATAGAAAGGACATTAAAAAAAGTTGTGCAAAATTGTATTTTAATTGCATTCCAATGGCAGGATGGAGGCACCTATCCTGTAGGACATGCACATTGATTAATGTGATTAATATAACTTTCTTTAATTGTGCAAACACTTATTGTTGTGTATACATAATTTTTTTTTTGAAAATACGGTATTGTTCAAAGTGTGTTTTACCTGCATTTAATGTCATATACACATTTATTCAGTAATAAATAAGATCATATCTTATGTTGTGCAATCTAAATCTAAAATACGAAGAAGCATAATTGGATCCTTCCGATTAATCATGCATGTGTTAACTATGAACTATAAAACAGAAGTAGAACTTGAAGTAAAAATCATTGAATTATTGCATGGATATATATATGTACATGTATATACACTGAGCCATGGCATCTTTAAACAAACATTCATGTAGTGATATACAAACATATATAGGCCAAAATAATGCTAATTATGCCACATGTTGTTCATCCGTGTTAAATATCTATGATGATGCCTCATGTCCCTTATAAAACCAATCCTGAAGAGAGTGTATACTCATGCAATGTCTTAAACATATAACATTTACAGCAAATGCTTAGCGAAACTCAAAGCGAAGTCTGCTATCGCAACTTAATTAAATTAATGAACTTATATAATTATAATATGAACACCGACAAAATTTCACGTTCTAAGATGAGTTTAAAAGTGGCTCGTTTTTATTGATGAACATATGACAATTTATGACATTTCTCTTAAATAGTTTTGTCAGTTGATTTCAGATAATATTTTCCGTATATGCCAAGAATGCTGACATGATAGAAGGAGACAATTGTGCTACCAGGAGGAAAAACAAAGATACATTTATGAGAATTTGTTTAGTTACAGGGAAGTATTTACATAGATAACTGCTATAATGATGTTATAGACTTAATGATAATATTATCAGAAAGGATAAATTTCAGAGTATATGTCGCACTGCAATTTACAAAAAGGAACTAATTTTATCATATAATTGTAAGTGGAACCAGATGTTATTATTTGTTATAGTAAAGAAGACAATTTATTTTGACATTACGACACAAATGAATAAAAACCAATTCTAAGTATTGATGTAACAATGATCAATTAATACCCCAAAAAATGGAAAGTTTCATTGTATGATATTTGTTATTAAAAAATGATAATAATAAAAAAGACCAACATCGGTTTAGGTTATGCATGTGGTTTAGGTTTTTATTTTTCAAAATCTAACAAACATTTATACTGAGGATACATCTTATCTTATATATCTCCAACTCATAATTATTTCTCGATGATAAAGTTATAAAAAGTTTTCTTTATTATCAACATTCATCCTGTTCGTTTAACGCCATTTGCCAGTCTGAACAGTATTACCCTCGAACGCCAAATATAACAGCCATCTGTCATCTTCTGTATCTATACAAAGCCGTCTCACACCCAAATAACACCAGAATGGCAGCCACGACTCCAGTTACAACAAAACTATATAAAGGTAGCTGTTCCTTTCTGACGACCTTATCTAAAATATCAACCGAAGTTTTAAAGGCTGTTCAACACAAGTCAGGTTTGGATAAATGTCTTTCGAGTCACCCATTTTTGGGCCTTTCTTAAATCATAATAACTATCTATTCTAGATTTCGAACGCGACATAAAAGTGCCTGAAAACATCACCACTGTTGGACCAGTACTTCGGTCACTGATACGAACTCCTGTTTCTTAATTGGAGTTTTTGCTCTAAATGGCAATATTTTTCCGAAAAAAGTTGAAGAAAACATCAAAATAAAGATGTTATTTAAGTTGTTCAATTATTTTTTTTTACCTATAAACGAAAGAGTAATCAAGGGAACCAAGATTATCGCGGTAATCAAAAGAATGTAATCCAGGGACAAAGACCAGACATGGAAAACAGACATACACAACATAGAACATAAAGTAACATTCTGTGTGTCATGTTGCGCCCGGCAATGCTCATAAGTTAGCATTACGATCTACAACTTCAAGTTTCACTAACCGTAAACTTTGGCATTACATGTCCTATGTTTGACCAGTTCTTCATTTATTTGTGGTCTTATTTATGCTTATATTCCTTGTTATTTACCACAAAGAAGTTGAATAAGTTTAGAATTAAATGCTAACACTAAAATGAAAGAGTATCAGGATTTGTAAAGTGTAATGCTAAAGGGGAGGAGATACACGAAATTGAATACCTCTGTAAATACTTGGAAAATTATTGATTGGAACACTTTGTGTTGATTTTATATCTTGTTGTATTACATATCAACACACTTCGTGAACGGAAATGAATGTTTGATTGAAAGATACAAAGTATATTCCATTATTCGTATGGATCAATCACTTTTGTCTGTTTACCTTTGACCTTATAAGTATTTTGAAAGCAACATTATCACAATTTCAAATATTTCATTATTTGACGTAATATATATGTTCTTCGAATTTGTCGTTTTATTTACACTGGAAGTTTTAATCGACAACATATTTGTCCAGTGTGATGGACGTGTTTTTCAATAAACGGTCGGCATACCAATGAGAACAAATTGTGCTCCTTTACCTGCTGACCTATTCCTTTACTCCTATGAGGCTGACTTTATAGCTGATCCGATCCGAAAGAAAGAATATCGTTTGGCTAGATCTTTTAATCTGTTTCCGCTATACAGATGACGTATTATCTTTAAACAATCCTAATTTCGGGGATTAACCCCAAAGAACTTGAGATAAAGGATACTACAGACATTGTGAAGTCAGCCTCATATGTTGACCTACACTTAGAAATCGACAGTAAAGGAAAAAATATTGACTAAACTTTACGACAAACGTGATGACTTTTCATTCAAAATTGTCAACATCTGTCGCAACATCCCTTCAGCACCTGCCCCGTGCAGGTCCAGGTGTTGAAAGAATAGGCCTGCAGCAGCGCTAAGCTTATCGTAAAAGGCAACTAAATAGTGCTCAGAGCCTTAGCCGGTGGCTAGGGCGCTCTGACCACAGAGCAACCGGGTTGTGTGCCCCAGGTGGTGGAATGGGATTCCCCTGGTATGTTACATGCTGGGGTTGTCAGGCCATAATACGGAAAACCTGACCGCAAACCATAGTGGTGCACGTGTTGGGAAAGATGTCACGTTTCTCGCACGTTAAAAAACCCTGCTGTGGTATTCGTCCGGAGTAGAAAACCACGGGGGTCCGCCACAAGAGGCTAAATTGTCCTACCCTACCCATCTCTCCCTATTTCCAGTGGCAATCAAAATTTGTCGACTCCATTGTCCTTGTGTCCCATCTCATTTTTTATTTTATCATTTCATGTTCATTTTATCATCCACTTCATGTTCATCGCCTGAATATAGCTGAAATACTGCTGCCCGGGCGTTAAACCCAAACAAACAAACAAATATAAATCCTTCAGCACCTGCGTATGGAGTGTTCATATCACAACTGATACGTTATGCCAGAGCTTGCCGAAACTACGCAGACTTTTTGTATCGCGCTAGAACTCTAACAAATAGGCTTCTGGAACAGGGTTATGTTGCTACAAAATTAAAGTAATCACTACAGAAGCCTTATGGTCGTCATCATGAACTCGTGGATCGTTATGGTGTATCCATCTGCACCATAAAAACTGAATTATTCAACGGGTCATAGTTTTCCTTTCCTCATGTGTCTACCCCGGACTTGACTTTTTATGAGCAACTCGGCGGATGTTTCTAGAAAAGCAGAGGATGCTTACCCTACCGATGCCCCTGGTTCATACTCCCAGGTTTTAGTGGAGTCCGAGTTGCTCATTTACTTTTGTTACTTTGTATGTATGATTTTAGTTACTTTATGTTCTTTGTTGTGTATGTCTGTCTTCCATGTCTGGTCTTTGTCCCCGGATTACTATATTTTTATTACTGCTTTAACCTTGGTTCCCTTGATTATCCATACATCGCGCTCTACTAAAAACTGGGAGATGGACCAGCATGCAAATGCACCGGTAGGGTAAGCGTCCTCCGCTTTTCTAGAAACAATAACAGTGCTTTATTTTTCCTGACATTGAATTATCGGCTTTTCTTTAATTGTCCAACAGTAAAACTTGTATTAATTTTTAATATTTGCTTGTACAATATGCTTGCGTGCATGTGCTTCTGTGTGTTTGTGTGTGTGTGTGTGTGTGTGTGTGTGTGTGTGTGTGTGTGCGTTCTGTTTGTGTAGTGTTTTGATATTAATATTTTTTCAATATATATTATTGATGAGTGTATTGTTGAAACTTTCGACATAAATAGTGCTATCAGGGATTGATGTAATATGCAATACAGCATGCACTTTTAAAATCAAGTATTTGCACTCATTTAAACATACGATCAAACTTGTTTAATATGGCACATAACTTTTCATGAATCCTGTTTGTTCCGAACCTTAACCGATAGCTAATTCTAAACCTAATACTTGCATGTGGACAGTAATTTATAGAATTTAACATTTTGAGGCAATTATGTATGTCAATCTTAGTACAATATGTATTACAGTATAACTGAATAAATGGGGTTCTTGTAATTTCATTTTATTCGTAATTAGTAGTCTTAAAGACTCATAGAATCAAAAAATCAACTGAAACAGATTCATTGAAAATCTATAATGTTACTTTCCAAAATAGTTTACAATGTGTTGACGCCAGCTGACGTCGCAAATTCGCATATCATATTCAACAAGTAAGTAGTGATACTGGTGACACGTCTAATGCAAATTGGTTTTCTTAAAATGTTGAATCACGCAGTAAAACACCGGGACCCACCATGAACCTTAGAAATGTCTTTTACACTTGCTAAATTGGCTTTCTCGTAAGAAATAAAATTCTGTTCGATTATGCATATTAATCGTAAGTACTGATGTTTGGTTTTAACTAACTGAGAAACGCATGACAAATTTAGTGATAAATAACTTCAAAGAGTAATCAAGGGAACCAAGGTTATAGCGGTAATCAAAAGAATGTAATCCAGGGACAAAGACCAGACATGGAAAACAGACATACACAACAAAGAACATGAAGTAATTAAAATTATACATACAAAGTAACAAAAGTAAATAAGAAATTCGGACTCCACTAAAAACTGGGAGCATGGACCAGGTGCTTTTCCATGCAAATGCAACTGTGTACCGCAGCACAGAAGATGGCGAACCATATTAACTTCAGAACTTTCAACTTCGAAGCAGCCAAACTGGGCGGTAAGACTAATTTTGAACATTGAACAACCAACCGGACATTTTAATTTGAAAATTGTTGATCTACAAATAATGGACACAGGATGATAGTTTTGCTAGTTTCCGGTTTGTATAATAGGCATAGTTCATGTCACGTGTCTATTTCTACGTCATTTAAATACAGCAACACAAGTACATATCAAGCCCCGTTTGATTTTAAGATAAGATCAGTTTTACAAACAAACAAACAAAAAAAAAAAAAAAGAAAAAAAGACATTTGGTGTGTTTTTTTGTTTTTGTTTGGTAAACGCAAAGATACCACTTTTTGTTGCCATTGACGTATTTGATACATTATGTTTACGCAATTGGATAGATACGTTGATTTTAGTTTACATTTCAGAGTATACCACTTTTGGATTAGGGACACTATCAAGCGAGAAACACAGAATCAAGGATATAACAGCAGGTTTGCATAAAGAAATAGCTCATTTTTACGAAAACCATAGGTAAAAAAAAACAATATAAATAAACTTTTTGTTCATGTTTTTGATCAATTCGATGTTTTCCAATTAAAATGATATTCATTCAAAACGAACTTTTTTGAAATATGGAAATAAAGATAATTATTTATTTGTTTTGTAGCTCAGAAAAGTGCGTATAGTAGCAACACAAAAAGTAACGAACCGGATGAGACAACGGCCTTAGAAACAGATGGCATATATGGTAAAACTGTAAAGTTAAAATTTTACAAGAGCATACCGGTCTGACTACTGTGAATCGTTAATAAAATGATTTGTTTTCTTAAATAATATATATATTTATATATATATATATATATATATATATTTCAAACTCCCCAATCATTGGAAGACACAAACTTGTTTCTAATTTTATTATCTTAATTTGTGTACATGTAAGAATGGATTATCTTAAAGTTATTATTTTAAAACGTTTAGATGAATGACATAAGACAAACTTAAGATTTTCGTCATTCCTTTTTCTAGATAATAAGGAGGAAAGGCAAACACAAATAAATAAATAGATAATAAATAACTGAAAAATAAATAAAATGAATAAAATCGAATAGAATTAAATAAATTAAAACGATAAAAAAATTCTGAATGTTTAGGTTTTTACTGTTTGTGTAGGGTTTGTAATTTTTTTATCTTTATTAACTTGAAACACTTATGTCACCGATTTCGAGAATGAACATTTATCACAAACACCTTAGTACAATGTTATACATTGCGTTGATAAAAAATAAGGAAAAAAAAAAACAGACTTTTTTACTTTTCGAGTTTTAATTTTCTTCTTATTGATTTTTTTATTATTGTTTTCTGTTAACGTTTAAGATCATGTTACGTTCATGACTTAACAAAATTGTTACTTATTATGCACGATGAAACGTAAAAATAACGTTTACGAGAACGAAGGTGAAAACGTGATAAGTATTAAAGTTTTGTCAAGAACGAAACCAGTTTTGATAGGTCTGATTTTCAAATAACATGAACAGATTTAAACCAAGACCATAACTAGACGTCAATGGGCAAGGACGAAAGATACGCCAAAAAGAACAAAAGTGTATATTGAAAGGCAAGGTATATAATTCATTTATATTTTCATCCAAAATGGCATATGATGTTTTCTAGTATTATTTGTTTAAGACCGATTATGTATTTGACTGTTACATTCAGTATTCTTGAAATGAATAATTATGCATTTTGTCACTACTCAGTGCATTTGATTTAACTGCAATTTGTGTACAAAATAGATGTCATTATTGCGTTCATCCCATGAAACGAAAACCTACACATAATTCATCTTTAATTCAGATCACATCTTTAATGTTAGATCGTACGTCTAGATCGTTGGAAGATTTTTATTTGTCCTTCTTGTGTCAGTTGGATATAACTTTGCTATGAATAGATTCGCAATTAGACGGAGTGACGTCCGGATTCTGGTAAGAGACTGGGGTAGTCCGAATGAGTGAGAGAACGAGTCCGTCTCTAAAATCAATGTATATAGCGCACCAGATCTTAAGGAAGGCCAATATGAAACATTTGACGAGGAATCCAGTTCAGTACAAAATGTGTCAAACATTCCGCTCGGAGCAGTAGCAAATCATATTCTATCTAATACGCAAGGGTCTCAATATTTAAACTCTGTTTATTTGTACATTGAACCCATTAAAACTGAGAATTTTGGAACGGAAAATCATCGCCAAAAAGACAGCGCAGAGATGAAGACATTTTCAACAATTTTCCAATTTTCAGACCATGAACAAGTTGAATTGCATAAAATTATCTGTTATCATTATTTGTCGACCTAAAGGGCCTTTTCTAATCCGCTATTCATATAAAACCACTGAATACAATTTTTAAAACTTTTACTGATTTTGTATTACACGAAACTGCTTATATAACCAAGGAGTGTACTGTTTTGGGTTTCTTGGAAGGGAAGTAGAGATATTACAAAAGACAGTTTTCTCGCAATTATTCTAGTCTTTTGATTTTCGCTCGTATCTTGGTGCCCTTGATTACTCTTTCCTTTAACATAACCTACGAAGCTTTGTCTATTTTGTATACTTATTCAAATAAGATGTCTTAAGGATAAACTAAGTCTTTGAGTTTTTGTATAAAAAGTGAAATACTATAAGAATATATGAGTCTTCAAATAGGTACCTGATCATTATGAATTAATATGCAAAAGATTTTGAAAATAGATTAGTCAAATGAGATTCGCCATACTGTGAACAAGATGTTATAAATCATAAGTAAAACGTTTTCCAACATTTTTCCTTTTCAGTTTCATTTTAAATGTTAGTAAAAAGTCTTGGAAGTACTTACTTATGATACTGTTATTATCAAATTTGGAAATAAGTATATTGTATTAACGTCTGATATTTGCACTTTTTACTTTTTTGACGTAACTTAAATAAAGAATATACGCTTATTTCCTGCCAGATCCATCTAGTTCTTCTTTTGATTCGCTCCATTCGTCATACAGTAGTCAAGCACGTACGACCACAACTGGGGTTTCAGCAGGTATACAAAATAGATGCTAAAAAAAAAAGAAATTGCTACATAATTTTGTTTTCTTACAATTTTAGCCACAAAATGCACTTCATTTATAAATATAGTATGATGTAACATTGCACATTTCATTTTGATAAATTTGAACTATAAAATCATATTTCTGACACAGGAAAACTGATTATCATAAAAGCCAATGTGACCTTTCTCATTTATGTAAGGTTAGCATATTTCATTATAGCTGCCAACTTTAAAACTTTAGAACTTACCAGTAGGTGCTTGGTTTTGTTTGGTATTTATGGAACTCCTCAAATGTTTAATTCAATAAATGTATTGCGATCAACAAAAAGCAGGATAGATAAAGATAACCAGTTACAAAGTGAAGTATAGCTAACATTTCATAAGAATTGAGAACCTGATAGTAAAAAAGGACTTTCAGATTTATTTTTTTTTGCTTTAATTTTATGATTGACTTTCCTTTTCCTGTAATATACAAATATTTTTGTTTATGTTTTCTTAATATGTGTTTTTATAGGCATTTCAGAAATGTGGATTTAAGATCGAAGGAAATATGAAAAAGCGCATAGGAACTCCCTGCAAGGTAAAACCTTATTTTGCATGTATAAGGGATTTTGTTAATGGAACATTAAAATGGGTTCATTCTTCGCGGGAATTTACAGTTAAGTATTTATTACAAATTGTCTTTCCATTTTGCCATACGAACGAGATAAAGGTAATATGTAAAACAGACAGAAACATCCCACTGAAAGCTTATCGGTGTAGCCTTGTTGTTTCATTATATACGTCTATTAAATTATTTTACTCATAAAAACAAGTACTAAATGTACAACATTCTCAATTGTACAGTTTATATAATATCGTATGTAAAAGAACAAAAGACATAAGCATACTTGAAAGTTTGCTCAATATGAATCACAGAATTAACTCCTTGAAAAAATGTTCCAAGTTGATGAAAGAAAGAATATATTTCATTTGTTGCTAGAGATTCTGAAATGGGTTTGCGGGAGCCGACTTTCGAATTCTTCTGATGCACGAAGTCTTCATCCATATTTTAGTATAGAGTTGAAACAGCAACTTTACAACCGAAGAGCTCGTGTCATCTCATCTGACTTCTTAACCTTTGTGCTAGTATATGAAGTCTTGGTTAATCTGCCTCTCAGCATACTACCACATGCCATATAAGACAATTTTGTGTGAACTTATTTAGCTGACTTAAATGTATGTTTATCTATTTTAAGTTAAATGAAAGACTTTATATGAAATACTACAGACTCTAACAAAATGTACTCTGGGACTGACGTCGAATTTCTATTCAAAAATGTACTGATCGATTTTATGGACAGGTGATCCATCAGACTTTGGAAAGCAATTGTGTACCACTCTTTGTTTTTTTGTTGTATTCGTAAGACGTTCAATATTAAACAAGGGCTTTAAAAAAGAAATAAAATAAAATAAATAAATAAATAAAAAAACAGAGCAGCCCAGTATTTCTATCACTGAATATTCCTAGTTTGAAGGGTAACTTTAACTCGATTTACCCTAATGAGCTTGTAATAAAAAAAACTTAAAATAAAATGACAATTGCGCTTCCTTCTGTTTCATACCTGAAACTAACCTTATTCATAGTTGATACACGACGTTAAAAATCGAAACATCATGACAATTGTGTTGAATTTGATTTTTTTTCTATTCTAACTTACCCCTTTCATTGTGGCAATACATTTGTGAAGTTTCATAGTGTCAAGTTATATTTTGTGACAAGTGTTTGTTCAGCCTGTATTAATATAATCACTCCAGATGTTTTATGATCGTTATCGCAGTTTGATTGACCGAGATGAAGTTTCTATACCACAGACATCTTCATTTCGTTTTACGTACCGGATTGACACTTACTAGACATACAGAAACTTGCAATAGATAAAACATGTTTGCACCAATGTACGGATCTACAAAGTTAAGCCTTACGACTTACATGTACATTGGTGCAAACATGTTTTATCTACAAGTTTCTTAGTTCACTAACATCGTGTAAAGGGTAACACCTATACAGAAATATATCAAAATCTTTTACATATTTCATAATAAAACAGAAGATAATTTGGTAGATTTCTGGGTACCTACTTACCAATTTTAAAATCAACCGTTGTGTGTAAATAGGTTGAACGTAGATTTTTTTATCTCTTACACTTAGTTTGTCTTTTTCGGATTATTTTTACCATTTTAATGTTTTTGTATCATGAAAGTTTTCCAATGGTATAATATTGGTAATGTTTAAACCTGAGCTGAAGGGCATGCGTACCTTTCCGGAGCACATGATGTAACTTCCTGTTTTTGTGAGGGCTCATATTGCAAGTATTTCAGTTTGTGTGTTCTCTTGATTTCTTTTTTTTCCAAGATTTATATGTAATTCAAATTCATTATGTTTGCATTGTGTATATTAATTATTCCTGTTTCTTGCTTTAACAATAAAAGACTTTTTTATGTCTCTGATTGATCAATATTTGACGCCTGGTATTTTTTATACAGGCTTCACTCGCCATTATGATACATACATGTATGAAAAATGTACACAAGCACAACTGGAAGTACTAGTCTTTTCCGCACTCACCAACCCGTGTACCAGACTACTTCACTCGAAATGGACAAGGCAAGTAACCAAATGATGTGCGAAAAGTAACAAAATATAAAAATCGGAAAACCTGATGATGAGAAGTCAACAAAAGAATTCCAGAAGTATCAGTTTTGATAGTACTAACATAAATACCAATAAACCTTTTTTTACAGAAGCCTTAATTCTCTTTGGGGTAGGGGTACACATTCTTAATATCACTCAATTACCATATGTGCTATGTGAAATTTTTATTTATTCAATTTATTCATACATGATGTCCCAAGATGATCTAGACAAGGACAATGGAGACAAAATATCATGAGATTTTGACTCAGTGGTGTAAAAAAATTCAGCTTATATTTAAAAGTGAAAAATTTTTGCCGACAAATTGATTTGTAAATTGGAGGAACGAACAGCCTTAAAATCATAATAAAATAGGTGAGTGGGAGGGGTGCACAGTTGACCGTCCCAGCCATGTACAACTTTATTTTTTTAGTTGCAAATACTATTTGGATTTGATTTGAATGTTAATGTTAAATGTTGAATGTTAAAATTATATATCATTTATTAAAATTATCACTGATTTAAATATTCTTAACAAAGAAAATTGGTGTTAATTTCGTTATGAAGAAAATGTAAATTTATATTAACTTCGCCATAAGTTGAGAACCAATGATTGTTGTCGAAAAAAGTATTTTTATTTCTCAAAAGATTACCTCCTTCGGGAGAAAACCCCTCATCATTTGGTATCACACAAACCACGGACACAAATATTGATTTATCCCAGATATCGAAATTTCACACTGAATTAGCAAAGGGACTACACATAAAGTCATGATAAAGTGGAAAGCTGTACCTGAACCTAAATAATGGGTATATTTGCATGTAACCATAATTTTTACATATTCCAATTTAAAACAAATAATTGTCGGATTAGTTATTTACGCACCCATTACCTTAAACACTCTATCTGGCTCATATTTACTAGCTGCCGCCGGTTAACCACCAGCCTGAAGACAACGTGTATGCAATACATACAATGTTGTATCTATCAAAAACAGTCAAAATAATCCAATGAACAATTCACTCATACGGGTATAACTAATTTAATTATAAACTATTTATTCACAGAACGAAGAACGAATACTCCTTTCTTCGATACTACATTCCGAATCCTCTGCTAAATCGGACCATTCAAGATATAGATTGTAATTTTAAATTACTGACGGGACACATTATAGTTGGAGAGCGAGAACTAACAATCTTACTGCTATCACTGTCAATGTTGTTTTTACTGTTCTCTGTGAAAAGAGAATTATAGGATAAATCCAGAAAAATATAATAAACATGCACAAATCCTTCGGTGGAAATATATATTTTTCGTGATATAATTCATCATAGCTTCCCTCCAATAATTCTGGAGAAATCGTTTCTGTTTTGCGAACACTGAACTGTTTGTGCATTCCACACCTTAAATGACATATATTGTGAAAATACTTCAATTTACCTGGATTAGGAAATAAACGCAAATGCCAGGAGTTTTGAGTTTTGCGGTTTTCAGTATACACTTCAGTTGAAATCTCTTTTTCGTTGGGAACAAAATTTTGTGGTTTAACCTATCCACGGAAACAACGAAAATTGGTTCCCCACAAACAATAATACTTTCAGTAAAACTACATTTTAATTCAGAATTAGTTGGTAATAAAACAAATGTAAAAAGGAAATGTTATAACAATTGTACATCAAAATTAATTTATAATATAATACAAAAAAAAAAAAAAAAAAATATGTCAGTACAATTGATCAATACCGTTGTTTATCCATTACCACCACATACTTATATCAGAATTAAAGTCTACATACAATTAACATGCTGTGAAATGTTAGTTTCCTAAAATTCAACCCTGAGAGCCAGATTTTAATTGAGTTGCTCATATACTTTTGATACTTTGTATGTATCATTTTGGTTATTTCGTTTCATATTTTCCCTTAAGTAACTATGTTATTGATTGTGCACGAAAGCTAATATTCTCTTAAAGGTTGTCAATACATAGTTCAAAGAATGATGACATTTATAAGTATGCACACACTGTGGGAGCTACCTTTTGTTTATTATTTGGATGACATTTCAATTAAATAATATCCCGTTGTATCGAAAATGAGGATTATACCAAACTCAAATGGAACAATGCAATATAAATACGTCTTACCTCCTTGGGTTAACTTCGACGATCTTCATAATATATTTTGGTTGTTACGTTAGCAATACGAAATGGACAGCTAACAATAGATTACTTGTCTAATACATTGTTGGAATAAAAGGTCCTTATTTAAAATGTTTAAAAGGTATTTGCTTTTTTGAATTCATGGTAAAGTCCATGTGCATTCTCTTCTCATTATCTATGGTAAATGAAAAGTAATGGTCGTAAGAGTAATAAATGTAATGTTCTGGCATGTTTTGATTAGAAACAAAAGATGCTTTGGCAGCCTTACTAAATAAAAGTAAAATCACAATTTCTGGAAAGGTAGATCCTAGTCAACAGTCAAAAAGAAAGTCCGTGAACAAATATAACGACATCAATGCAAACATAAGAAAATTAAAAAAAAAGCAACAACATGCAGCGGTACTGACTTAGTACAGTAATTTCCGACGGAAAGAGTGGGCTAAGAGTCCCGTTTCTAATGCAAATGTATCCGGCTTAAACCTTCTATTTCAAATGTTTAATAAGAAAGGAAATATACAGAAAACGCCAAACCGAACATGACAACAAATTAAAAAGAAGTAAAGCAAATTAACACACCAACAGAACCACCAAAAATTCGACTGAAAATAGGTTTGACCTTGATAATTCGAAACTTAATCATTTCGTTACATTAACGAGAATCTCGACAAAAACGTTAAATATTCAAAACAAACATTTTTAAAAAAGAATGAAGGTGTGGCATTCACTTAATAATTGATTTTCCATCACATCTTCTTATGAAGAATATGTGTGTTGCATAAGAAAATGAAGTTATACACACACAAATAGATATACATAATCATAAATACACACCCTTTAATTGAGCTACTGCTGTTGCTGATAAAATTAAAGTATCAAAGATTTGTTTACGGAGACGATGAAGTTTTAGTTCAGGACGCAATGTAAAAAAATGTCATTTTAGAAATCCTTTTGTTTATTTCAGTTTCACTTTGCAGAACTTTTAATGATAAATATCGATTTAAAGTATCGTATGGTATGTCAATATCTCTTCATTAAGCAATATGATTCTGTACTATTGAAGATGCGTTTATCGACAATACAGCTGCAACCGGTTGATGCCACCAGAACAATAATAAAGCCAGTAGCAATTAGAATGTATAATAATACAGAATCTATCTTAGGGGAAAACTTCTGAAATCACAATCTATCATTGTACTTATTAAATAACACTTTCACGTATTGCACATTGATATGATACATTTGAAAGCAATGTCAGATATTGATTTGTTTGAGATTCGTTTTGGTAATTATTTGAACTTTTAACACAGACACACAGACACATAACATAGCTGTAGTCAAAAGAATGTAATCCAGGGACAAATATCAGACATGGAAAACAGACATACACAACAAAGAACATAAACTAACCAAAATCATACATACAAAGTAACAAAAGCAAATGAGCAACTCGGACTCCACTAAAAGCTGGGAGCATGGACCAGGTGACCCAATAGGGTAAACGCCTTCTGCTTTTTTTAAAAACACCCGCCGAATTGCTCATAAAAAGTCAAGATTGAGGTAGACAAACGAGGAAGAGAAAACTATGACCGGTTGAATAAATCAGTTTTCATGGTGCAGATGGATTCACCATAACGATCCACGAGTTAATGATGACGACCATAAAACTTCTGTAGTGTTGACGTCAATCTTGTAGCAACATAACCCTGTTCCAGAAGCCTATTTGATAGAGTTCCAGCGGGATACAAAACGTCTGCGTAGTTTCGGCAAGCTCTGGCATAACGTATGTGTTATGATATGAACACTCCATAAGCAGATGCTGAAGGGATGTTGCCACAGATGAAAGGAAAGATGACAATTCTGAATGAAATGTAATCAAGTTTGTCATAAAAATTGGTCAATAGTTTTCCTTTACCATTGATTTTTAAGTTTATTTTTTGATTACCGCTATAACCTTGGTTCCCTTGATAACTTTTCCATGTCTGGTCGTTGTCACTGGATTACACTCTTTTGATTACTGCTATAACTTTGGCTCACTTGATTACTCTTTTTTGATGATAGTCTTCACGGAAATTTTTCACGGAAAGCGCTATTCTCACCCAATATGTTGACAAAACTGTTGATTAGACTCATTCGTAAGGAATATAGTTGTTGTATTGTTGTAAAGTAATTAAAGATGGCTCCTATTCTATTCTAAGATACGAAAAACAATCATATTCTTGTTTGGAATTTGCAGCTGTCAGTTGCATTTACATCTCTTGATATGTCTTAACTATTCCCACCATCCGTGGAGAACTGTAATATTTCCAGTTTATGTAAAACTGTTCTGACCGGCTAAAACTGAAAAGGTTGTTCCTAGAGAAAGCCTTACGGATAAAAAACTGTAAGATACGTCAACGTGCTACAAAGTTATCGATCATTTTGAAAGCAAGGGAAGAGGGGGATGGGTTGGGATATTTTGAAAAAAAAAAAAAAAAAAAAAAAAAAAAAACAACATTTTTTTGTCAAGTTTTTCATTCATTTTAGCAAGGCAGATTTTCAAATAAAAATATTGATTTCGCTTGCTGCTTGAACACAAATAAAAAATACTGCACTTGCGTAACAACAATTCTTAACCTGATTCCCTATTTTGTAATGTCCTTTATTATATAAACGAGTCTCGCACAGACGGAACTCACTGATTTAGGCAATGCCTACTCCATAGTATTGCATACGACAAGAACTTAACTTTTTGTAGGTTAAAACTGTCTAGAGCTCGTATGTCCTTAACATCAAGCAGAAGTTTATAATTAGTGATTCATGCAGATCTTTAATCCCAAATATCTCCTGATTGTCGTCGAATTTAGTGTGATCATAATGTAAGACTTGTAGGTAGTACAGTTTAGAGTACTATGGCATCAGCTTCTCGTAGTATAATCCTAGTACAGGTTATTTTGCCTCATTGATTACACTTTCCCCTATAGAGGTACTTTAAATTGTAACAATGTTTTTTTTTCGACTTAAGCTTAAATATTTATTTATGTTGCATGCAAATTATTGATAAAATTATTCAAAATATCTAGTTCAAATTTTTAAAAATTTGCTTGTTTGTGTATGTTTCCGTAATGTGATTTCGTGTTTCTTGTACTATTACACATTAGAGTTTGATTGTAACATATAATTCATTTGCCAGTTACTTTTCATTTAACTTTATAATTGATATTTTCAAACTTTGTTGTATATAAGTTGTTTGCATTTGGTAGAAAGGGCTGTTGTAATAGTAAATTTGACATACGAGTAATTTGAACTGAACCTGAAACTTATATATTCTCAATTTTCTTTCTTTTTTCTTTTTTCGTTTTGATGATACAGAAAGAACCCACCGCAGAAACAATATTTATTCTTCTGCATAATCTATATTTTTGATGTAGACGACGGAAAATCATATAGTCACACTCCACTTAAATCGGAAAAAAATAACTATTGCAAAGTACCAATTTCGTTCACATTTATTTATGTTAAATTGAAGATTGTTTTACAAACAATAACTTCCCTGTCGACAGCCAGCCTGTCACTATTTAACAAGGTCTATTGATACTCATATAACATATCACGATATTGTTTTTACATTGGTGTTAAATGAAAACCATGTTTATTCAAGGTATGTATTATTTAAGTATTATTAGAATACATCTTTACAGGTTCAGAATTATTTGAAATTTCATAAAATTTAATATCATCTTATAATTGTACAGATAAGCATTCCGACAGACAGAAATGATACCTAAAGTTTAAAGTTTTAGCCTCAAATATTATTTTCTGTCTACATAAATCATAAGCTTTTTATAGCAATATCATTAAATTCATCCCATTTATCTTGATTTTTATAAGCATTGGATCATATATGTCTTATGTGTCATGATATCAATACACCAATAAATTATAATTACATTGGTACATTTTTCTTTCAGATCTGATGAACACAGTTTTATTTCTTAATGGTAATTATATGTCCTTGTAATCAATTAAATATTGTAATTATATGAAAAAAGTATCATGTACAAAGACTAGGGGCGTGTGTAAGTATTATTTTTACCAAAACAAAAAAAAATAAATAAACGTAGTATTGCGTTTATTTATTCATTTTGTTGTAAAAACAATACTTACATACGTCCCTTTTGAAAATTGCAGTGATTTAACTCGCAAATACACAGGCAAAATTATTTCACATGATTTTCACATGAATTTCACATGATTTTCACCTAAATTGAGCAAATAAACTAAGTGACAGAGTTCACGTGAAATTCGGATGAATGAAGCCTTCACGTGAAATTCACACGAAATGTTCTCATGAAATTCGTGTTTAGTGAATTTCACATAAAATCATGTTGATTTCATGTGAATTTCATATGAATTTCACGTGAAAAATATTTGCCTGTGTAATGTTCATTGTTTCCTTCCCTGTCTTTCTGAAATAATTCGCGAAAAAGACGGGAAATACTAACGGAAAGAATATTTTTCATTCAATATAAAATTTTAAAATTTGATAGCATTTTCTGCACCCTTCGTGGAAACGACTTTCCTTAGGCACAAACCTGGTGATACTGTAATACTTCCATGCAAATGCAACTGTGAACCACTACACAAAAGATGGCGTGATAATAAAACCATATTGACTTCAGGACTTACATCATCAAAGCAGCCAAACTGGGCAGAAAGACTGAGTATAGACATTGAACAACCAACCGGACATTATAATTTGAAAATTGTTGATCTTCAATTGATGGACACAGGAGAATACCTTTGTGAATTAATAGATGAAAATAAAATATATCGGAAGATAATAGTTTTGCTAGTATCCGGTTTGTATAATTGGCATGGTTGTTAGTAAATACTATTAAACTGCACACACATCCGTTGATATCTCGTGTCTATGTCTATGTCATTTAGATGCAGCGATACATGTACCAATTTAAATCCCGTTGGGTTTTCAGATAAGTTCAGTTTAAACGGGAATTCGTTTATTAATGGCTTGATAATTAATATTTTGGACATTAAGAAGCTTCAGGTTGAGAGGTGTTTTTTGATTATTCAGGGTTCAGTTAACTACGATTTCACTGTATAATCAAACGTGGATTGAAGATGGAATGATTTTGTCAAGTTAACTGATGCTCTTTGCAAATTAGAATACACAAATTTGTATAAGTGTAATCGTTTAATTGAATCTCTGTAAGACATCTAGCTTTGTTACATTGTTTTTTTTCAAATTGTTTGAAATTTTACGTTGTGAAACCAGACGATTGGCATGCTTATTTCCTTTGCTAAACGCAAAGATACCAACTATTACCATGCACATGTTTAATATATCATTTTAAGCATAAAGCTATGTACGTTTATATTATTTTACATTTCAGAGTATACCACTTTGGGATTAGGGACATTATCAAGCGAGGACAACAGAATAAAGGACACAACAGCAGGTTTG
The DNA here is from genome assembly GCA_037379345.1 of Perna viridis. Taxonomy (NCBI): domain Eukaryota; kingdom Metazoa; phylum Mollusca; class Bivalvia; order Mytilida; family Mytilidae; genus Perna; species Perna viridis. The sequence continues at coordinate 35,909,628 of CM074522.1, read as the reverse complement.
TGTAAATTTTACGACAAGCATAGGTCTAAAAGTACAATATAAAATATAATTTTTGTTCATTTTTTTTAAATAACTCTGTGTTTTTCAATTAAACTGACTTTCATTCAAAACGAACAATATTGAAATATGGAAATAATAATCATTATTTATCTGTTTGTAGCTCAGGAACGTGCGTATAGCAGAAACACAAAAAGTAACGAACTTGATGAGACAACGGCTATAGAAACAGATGGCATATATGGTAAAACTGTAAACTTTCAATGTAGTCAGAAAATACTGCTCTGACTGCTGGAAATCGTAAATAAAATGAATTTTTTCCCTAAATATTATTTATTTGTTTCAAACTCCCCAATTTTTTGAAGACACAAACTTGTTTTCAATGTAATTATCCCAATTTATGTACATGTACGAATGAATGTTTTAAAGCTATTATTTCCAAACTTTTAGATGAATTACATGAAACAAATTTAAGAATTTCTTTATTCGTGTTTTGTAGATAATAAGGAAGAAAGGCAAACAAAAACAAATAAAAAGATAAATAAATAAATGAAAAATAAAAAAATATATAAAATCAAATAAAATTAAGTAAAATAAATAAGTTTAAAAGATTGAAATTTTCTGAATGTGTAGTTTAGTTGTTTTTCTGTCTTTGTGGGGTTTTCTAACTGATTAATTTGGGATATTTTGATCTTTATTAACTTGAAACACTTATGTCGCAAATTTCGATTTCAAGATAATTGAACTTTGACTATCATAACAAAAAAAATATCAAAAACGTCCGAATGCAATGGTATACATTGATTTGTAAAAAAAAAAATAAGGAAAACAAAAACGACTTCTTACTTATCGAGTTTAATTTTCTTCTTACAGAAAATTTATTATTGTTTACTGTTAACGTTTTAGATCATGTTACGGTCATGACGTAAACAAAATATTATGTAAGATGAAACGTAATAATAACTTTTGTCGAGAACGAGGGTGAAAACGTGATAGGTATTTAACGTTTTGTCGATGTCGAAACCAGTTTTGATAGGTCTGATTTTAACCTAACAAGAACAGATTTAAACCAAGAACATAACTAGACGTCAATAGGCAAGTAAAATCATATCAAGGCCAGTGTATTTGTTAACTTGACATCTACATCATTTTCATCCCCCTAACAATTCGTCTGTCATAATTAGGAGCATGAAAGCATATTCCAACTTATCCGTATAAAATACTTAATTCCGAAATGACAGTTTTTTATGTACTTTGATGGATGGATATTTTCTTTAAATATGAATATGTAAAAGATATTATTATTTTAAGCTTAATGCAGAGCACAAATCAATTTGTTTAATGAGAATAACAGTTATTTATAATATAACAAATCAGAATATAGTTGGTATTATACACTGTGGATTAAATTTCAGATGGAACAGCAAAAGCTAAAAAAATAGATACGCCAAATACAACACAAGTGTATGTTGAAAAACAAGGTATATAATCCATTTATAATTTCTTCCAAAATGGCATATGACGTTTTCTACTGTTATTTGTTTAAGACCGATTGTGTCTTATTTGACTGTTATATTCAGTATTTTTTTTTTAATTTAAATGAATAAAACTGCATTCTGTCAAAATTCGATGCATTTGTTTTTGTTATTGTTTTACTTTAACTGCAGTTCATGTACAAAAATAAATAAAAAAAAAAAAAAAAAAAAAAAAAAAATGGAATGCCATTATCGTGTCCATCTCATTTAACAAAAACATACACATATTTCATGTTTTACTTCAGATTACAGCTTTAATGTTAGTTCGTACCTCTTGATTATTGGAGGACTTTTATTTGTCCTTCTGGTGTCAGTTGGATGTAACTTTGTTATGAATAGATACGCAAATAGACGGAGTGACGTCCGGATTCTGGTTAGAGACTTGGATAATCGGAATGAAAGAGAGAGCGAGTCCATCGCCCAAAACAATACATATAGCGCACAAAGTCTTCAGGAAGGCCAATATGAAACAATTGACGAGGACTCGAGTTCAAGACAAAATGTGCCAAATATTCCGTTCGGAACATTAGCAAATCCTTTTCTGTCTAATAATCAAGGGTCTCAGTCTTCGAGCTCTGTTTATTCGTATATTGACCCTATTGAAACTGGGAATATCGGAAAGGAAAATACACGACAAGTAGACAGCGCAGAGATGAAGACATTGTCAAAAACGTTCACCATTTCAGACCATGAACAAGTTGAATTGCATAAATTTATCTGTAAACCCTCAAATCAATATTTATCACTGAAAGTTCTAAACACAGAACCTGAACAAATCTATAACATTCCTAAAACATGCGGTTTTGATATTGCTTCAAGCATTATTCCGACTACAAGATCATCATTCCCATAAGGAAATAAATGATAAAAAAAAAAACATTGATCGAGAAATAATGAATACCAATGCAGTGAAATTTTAAAATATAGTGTAAAGTACAATGTACATAGGACTCATTTGAATTATGTTACATGATTCATGTTATTGTGTTATGTTACAGGGAGTGCCAGTTATTCACTCCCGCAACGTAAAGGTTATATGTTCCCATAGTCATTACGCTTATTTGTTACATAACCTACAAATGTATTCGATGCTTCAAGTTCGTGAATTGACTGAATCCCATTCCTTGTCAATGAGACGTTTGAATAGGTTTGATTGAATTAACAAACGTTTAAATCAATAAATATCATGATAATATGTACTCTATCTCTCCGTTCAATAGAATATACAGTAATGTTAAAAAATTGCCTTATAATCTTCCTGTCGAATAATGTGTCGAGAATACTCTGAGTGACTAGAAGACACAGATCGGCATTTTTCTACTTGGACACGGAGAGAATCAAATGACGATACAGCTACAGCATCTGACATATGTTATCGTATATCAATTTATCTTGCTTTATATCATTTATTTAAAACATTTATATTATGTTCACACAACTATTTCTTGTAAATACTGCTCAGGAAATTGTCTACTTTACTTTGTCATTGGGTCACATTAAACACGATGATAGTATAAAAAGACAGTGGCGGTGTCAGTACCCGTTGAAGGTAAGATATGCGATAAGGGTTCTATCAATATCAAACAACTCAAAGTTAGTCCTGGAACTGTAATTCATCACGATATAATTAACCGTAAGAGTTATGTAGTGTAACAGATTATTATGCAAGATTTCAAATATGTTTTAATGAAATGTCGATATTTTTAGAAAACAACATCGTTCATTTGCGACAAACATAAAACCATTTTAATTAGATTTGAAACATGCAAGGTCGATAGTTATTTTCAATTAAACATTCGTATTTAAATGAAAAAATGAAATAAATGCACGTATGCATATTTGGAAATTATTATTTCCTACATTTTGTTTTTCGACGTAGCAATGCATTTTAAAAGTTTTGTTTCTGTTAATATTCTCTGTTTCAATTGACGATTGATTTGACCAATTGTGAATGGTGTCAGTTAACTTCTTCCCGATGGAAGAGGGAAGTTTACCGCGCTAGAAAACTGGTTAAACCCATCATTTCATCGAAATTGTCTGCTCGAATTTAGGACCATTGCGGTGGTTTCAAACTTTCTAGTTTCAATCTTGATGTGACTATTTCCACGGATTTCATTTTGACTGTTAACTAGAGCTGATCAATTCTGTAGGTTTATTTTGTTAGCACCCTTCATTATATTAATTAAAATGTCAGAAGAAATAAGTCAGCAATTACATAACCCCGCGCTTTCCAAATCTTATAAAATAAAATTCCCTCTCTTTACAAGGCTGATCTACTATAGTGATGAACGGTCTGTCATTTAAGTGAAAAAAAGAAAATTATTTTGTTTAGATTTTGTAAGTTCAGTATGAATCAATGAATTAGAAGTAGAAAAAAATCGTCATTTTATTACCAAATTAAACATCAATTGCATTTATATTGAGCCTATTTAGGAACATATGTGCATCATTCTCTTGTCTGCTGTCTGATTTACACAAATTGTCTGTGTGTCTAACAACTATAATTCGGTAATCATGAAGAGTGTGTAAACATGATATATCAAAGAGTTTAAAATTTCGTCAGTTTTTCAATAGTATATGTTTAAAAAAATGTCATTGTCTAATTTGAAATGTAAATAAAAATAAAAATACAAAAAAAGCTGTTTCTGTAGTCTCTTTATCTCGAGCTAAGGTGGTTGTCGAAGGTAACCATTTACCAAAAGATGGGCTGTTGATGGACAATACTACACCAATATATCTGTATGTAGAATTAAATGATTTAGCATATTTTGTTTTTTTTTTTTTATGAGATTCTGAAAAAAATCAGTCTCGTATGAATATAAAACAAACAAATCGGATAAAAGAGGAGTACAGAAAATGGCCATTGGTATGCCAATTTGTCGTTGAAAAATAGCTCATCAAAATGTGATAAATATATTATCAATGAGGAAATCAAGCATATTGCTAACATGTTTTTCTGTGTAGAACACTTTGCCCTTCTGCGATGCTTTAGACAAATATCTGGATTTGTACATGTAACCAAGAACAACATAATTTTTCTCGAAACAGCAAAAGATTTACTAATAAGTCCTTTCAAACGAGATTTCTATTTATCATGTGGTAACGTAATGTATAGTGTTGACATGTCAAAAAATTGGAGAGAAGAAACAATTTCCAAAAAGCTGCAGGGTTTTAGGTTTTGAAGTAAATCTCAAGAATTTTTATGTATCCACATATGATTAAAAATATCATGGGATGATGAGTTGAAATATCTTTCGTGGAGCAAGATGAAATTTAGGCTGTATACTTTTCTTTCATGGATTCTTATGAAGTTTGGGAATCCAATACAATGAAGGTAAGTCCTTACATTTTGTTTCGATGTTTAAACAAGACATTAGGGACCTATGGTTGTTTAAGATTTCATTTTTGACAAAAGAAGTACGTTTGTAATTGTCATTACCTAGGATGGTACTATCAACGCGCAATATCTTAATAAGGCAATTGAGGTCATGCGCTTTACAAACAAATACAATGTTGTTTGAAGCTTTGTCCATTGGGACGATAACATATTTCACATGCAGTGAGAAGAGACTCTCAAGTGCCTCTCGATCGTTGAATACAGACTTAGGTCTTTTATTGGCACATATCTTGAGATTACCAATGTGGTTCTCTGAATATGGGCCAATGAGAAACTACCTTACGTATGAACTCATTCTTAATGGTATTCATATCATCAGTGATGACATGACAAGGTGGACTCTAACTAAAGACAGAAGAAGCACAGGCATATGTCAGAGGGGATTTTAAGTATTCCTCAATGTTTACTTCCTGCAATTTCTTTGTATGGTTGGAAATTTTACTACTGTTTGTCTTTGTGTAGCTGTAAGACACAATAGGAACAGATTGATCTTTAAAATATGATGGCATTTTGGAAAATACCTCTTTACGATGAAGAATATTTCTGATGTTAAACCCATCTATTACTTTGTTGGAAAATGAGATAAATGATACGACTTTAATTCTAAACCTATAAAATTTTCTTACCTGTGAAGCAATATACCTTAATCTCTGGCATACGATATTTATATTTCTCATTTAATCAAGTACCAAATACTCTGATTTCCTTGTACGCCATATCTGCGGAACAGACTCTTGAAAAAAGGATATGTGCAAATGCGTCTCAAAAGATCTCTAACCAAACTCTTTTTTTCCGATATCATTCCTTAATTGAAAAATACTTAGTTTCTTCTAAAACAATGCGTTATAATTGATTTTTGTTGATTATATTTTACGCTTATGTGACCTCATTCAAATGCTATTTTATCACCACCTGTATACTCACACCGTAGTGGATGAGGTTGCTTTTGCACGCTGTAAAACCTAGATTTTATCCATCATTTCATTTGAAATGTCTGTACCGAGTCAAGACCAATGCGGAACCAGCTGCTTCAGTGTTGTAATATCTATTTTGTCAAATTTGGTTTTGACTTGATTATGGATCGGTTTAAAATTTGCTTATTTTTTTTTTTTGTTAGCCTTATTCACCTAAAACAGAAAATGTCAAACTCGTAATATATGCATTAAGATTATGATGTATCAACATATATGATGAATACAGGCGCGTAAATGTTCCTTTTGGGGTTATATATATTATAAAATTTAAGAAAAGGGAATTTTCAGAATTACAGATTTTCGTCTATATCAGACGTTATTTTTATTTTTCCTAAATAACGTAGTTCAAACAAGCTTTTGTATGATACAGTACCTTTTTTAAAATATCTTAGCTCTCTAATGAGCCCAAGTAGTAAATATTTCAACTTTAACAAGTCCAACTAGGTGAAAATTTACAACCCCTATAACGGAAAAAAAATACCTCAACATGAATAAAAATGTTAGTATTTATATAAGAGATGGACAACAATGTCTTCAACCATTGTTTTAATTATTGATGTAATCTGTTCATTTCTGTTTCAAGGTGTCCATGCTGATCTTTTAAAACATTGCGAATTTTCAGAAATTTTGTTCCTTTTCATATGTTATTATTTCTTTTCAAATGCCGTACATTAAAACAAGCTTTTGTATGATAAATTGCATTTATATTGGAAAATGTAAAGCTATGGTGAAACGCAAGACATGCACCATTGTATAAGTTCTATAAAACTATAAAATACGTACAGAGAACAGCAAAGGGACTTCAATAAGTATAAACACACCTTAAGGTAAGCCTTAAAATGCCCAGACAACAAAAGTGATAAAATCCACGGTTTCAAAACGATGACAATCCTTCAAAATGTCCCATCGTTATATTTTTTTTCAGGATAGAATTGGTAATTTTGCACCTATTTGGACTTGAAATATTTCAAGTATACATTACTTGAGCTCACCTGAAAGCTTTTATACAATGCAGATGTACTGTATCAAAAAAAGCTTGTTTGAACTACTGAATTAAACAAAAGATGACAATATATACGAGAACCTGAAATTCTGAAAATTCACCATTTTAATTTTTTTTTAAAATAAGTGTAACCCTAAAAGGAAAATCTACGAGCTGGAATTGATTAGACATGTTACATCTTAATTATAAATTCCTAAACTATAAGTTGTAATGTGTTAGTGGGCTGTGAATAAGAATTTTGTTTGATACCGAGACCTGTTTTATAAATGCAAGGAGTAATATTTTTAACATTTCATGAAATTTTTTTCATGAAAGAATAATCAAGTTAACCAGGATTAGGTTTATATTTCATAATGTCAAACTTGAATAATCCCTAATTTGAAACATTTCATTTGTGCGATAACTTGTTGAGTTGAATGTGTAAGCGATGTTAAATAATTCTGACTTTAAAAAATCGCCAAAAGTCATCAAAAACATCCCAAAAGTATCAACTATGATGATTGTGTACTGCAGCATAAATAATCTAGGGGTTTCAAAATATGTGAATTTAATCACTTACCCGGTAATTTTCTTTTTACTTCACAACCCTTAGGTTCACTGCAACTTGTCGAGTACGATTAGACAGCTGAGATATTTGACTTCCTGCTTTAAAAAAAATTAAAAAAAATAAAACAACCTAAATAAATTGGATTTTGCATCAATGATTTACAAAATGCGATTTAAAATACAATAATGCTTTAGTCTAATTTGTTTGCCACAAAAAGATTCATAAATGGAGGCATAAGGGTAAACGAAAATCATATTTTTGTCTCAGCCCACGTACCAATTCATCATAATTTAGACTGTGTCAAGACCATACCACGACATTCATTTTTGGCGAGATCGGGTCGATTTTTATAAGGTCCTGCTGTAGTTGTGAAGGATCGTGATAGCGTAGAAAGGTCGATATCATCGTGAAATAGCCGTGTTATGGCCGTCATTTTGTTATTTCGGATCTTTGTACGTTGGCCCCATATCGCAAAAAATAGTGTTATATTGTGCTATATGTTGAAACCATACGCCCGTACCGCGATACTACTACGCTGAGTACGTCCGTACAACGATCTCTCTACGTCCTCACGACAATTTGAATTACGTTTAGACGTTTTGACATCACATTAATTTTAGGCTCTCATTATATCAACATCGTTCGATCATCCTCGACGTGAAAAGGTCCGAGACACATCTCACTGATCAAGATGTACCTGTGTTTAGCCCAAGTATAGATGTACCAAGTACGGGGACCACAGAAAAATGTATTGGAACGTGTTAAACAAGATAACCCTAATCCTGAAGAACAGGTGTCAGAGGTATCCGTGGCCAGACAAAGCAGTAAAAAATAGAAGAAAGAAAAAGTAAACACGATAGTTGAATGGTGTGAGAGCAATCAAGTTTTGTACAACAAACAACTTAAAACTTACATGGGTTACATTCTTTTGATTTTCGCTTGAATATCGGTTCCCTTGATTACTCTTATAAAGATTCCACGAAAAAGAAGCATGATGGCGAGGAAAGGCCAAAGAGATAGACAAGGATAATACATAACTTAAATATGGTACAGTAATGTGCGGGTAAGATTTTGGTGGTTTAGAAAATTAAGTTTTTGACATCTCAAATAATAGACTTATGGATAAACAGATCCTTTGAATCCTTGAAAGCCCATATTATAGAAGTTACGATTCTAGTAAACGTATGTATACCCATCATTAACTGAAATAAGCTTTTCTACAAAAAACATGTTTGTTCTTTTTCTCGTGTATAGAAAACAAGAACCTTTAACATATATAGTTGTTTTAAAAATGTACATGGCAAACTTTGAACAAGTAACACGTGAATGGCGAGAACATGCATGTCATCTATGTGTAATTACATATAACGTATTTATTAAACAGTTTACATTAGGATAATTTAAGTGAATCAAACCAAATGCAGTAATACATGTACATGTAAGTGAATAATATCCGCCGGATGAAAATGAAAGACTTTCATTTCACTTAATTTAGTTCAGCGATGTTATGTGTCTGACTGTTTGTCCGTCCTATTCACAAGGTTGTCTTATCATTATCATATTTTACAAGTATTTTTTTATTGTCAAAGTGCTTGTAGATTCGTTTGTGATTAAAATTTGTTTGAGATGAAGGAATATTCGTCATGGACAACAAGGACTCCCACGATGGTTTTCCTGTTATTGCAGATACCACTGATGACGACACCGTCGATACATAATCTAAAACTTCACAGAATTATTAAACACCTTCTGCTTCACTGTAATTGTCTTCCACAGTCTGTCAGCAACATGGCAACCCGCTCCTCAGTTTTGGCCTATTTCTGTTCAAAATCCTACATGCATCTGGGGCTCTATTGATTCAGTAGGGGTCAATAGCAGTCCACACATTCTCACGCTTCGAAGTCTGCTTGCTCCAAACCAAGCATAGAACAGTACAAAGTCAGGGAGTTTTATGAAAGCTTTCCCGTTGTCTACTGTTACGCATTTACCTTTTGATATACGTGAATGAGAGGAAGAAAATAACTATCCTCATAAATGATTGTGAGAATTCAGATCAATCTTCCAAATACTTAAATCCTAGTTGTATTGGTTGTGCCGAAGTGAGAAATTGATAACATGGATGTTTTAGTATGAAAGAGAGTTAAATGATGCTCTTAGAGAGTGTATTGTTCTCAAGCTAAAATAATTTAGTTTAACTTAAAGCATTCTGGTGACAATAGTGACCTGTTGCATAATACTTATATTTGATTCAATAAAACTAGTGCTACTATTTGATTCGGATTGATAAATAAGCAATGAAACTGTTTTGAACTTACTATGTCTTTAAATATGTTTTCAAAGCAAAACCGACGAACATGTAGCCTTTTCTATAGTCCACTTTTTTTTGCAAACAGTCCGACTTATTTTCTGAACCCGTGTTGACTTTGACATGGGCCATTTGTGGCCTGCACTGTCATATACTGCCTTTGAAAACACCCTTTGATGGTCTACATAAGCTGTTCTTGTCATCATACAGTTTTGTTTCTAGTTGACAGAATTGCCATATCAATTCTCATTCGAATAATAATTTACCAGTGTTACTCATTTCAATACTTATTATAATGACAAATCTTATTCTTATAACATATTACCCGTTCTACTTTTTATCTTTTTCTTTTTGTAATATACTACTCATTTCCATTCTTATAACGCGCGTTATGGGGATACAGCATGTAAAATTCTCCGTCCTCTACATGTCTCGTAAGCGCAACTCCTTCTAAACTGTTTGAATGATTTCAACGTTTCTTTGTATGGTGTTTAGGTTCCATATGTAGATAGACAAGACGATGATAGTTGCTGTCGGACCCTTGTAAGGAGGGATCATACATCTATCATGTTAAGGCCTAGGTTCAGGATATAGAAAACTAATAGTGCAGTTTTTTTGTACATTCCTTCAATTCCTATTCATTAAAGATCTGGCAAAGAAATATAGATTCCATGCCACCAATATCAACTAAAAAAAAATTGTATTGGGCTTCAATGAGTGCCATCAAAACAATAACAATTAAGAATATGATAAACGCTGTCGTTATTATGTGGACATCGAATTGCTTCGTGTTGTCATTCTAGAGCCTGCAGTCATGTGAGATGTTCTATTTAAGAATTCATCCGCCATGCCTCCTAATTCAGCATTTGTTGTTGTGCACAATACCAACTCGTCTTTGTACTCTTTGGCTTTGGCTCGACATACCTCTGGAAAAATGAAGAAGACTGATCATATAAATGTATTTATATATGCATAAACTTGTTTGAAGTACGGTCATTGAAAACAATTGCCCATTATAGCTGAAGTGGAAGAAAACAGAAATACAGACAATTCTCCCTTTTTATAAAAATGTCATAATTGTCACCCTGACATTGAGAAATTAGCACCTATTGAAAACATCAATGTTAAAACGATAGGTCCCAAAAACCTGAAAATTCACCGTTTTACTGTTTTTCAAATATTGTAACCCTAAAAGGAAATCTGATAGATACAAAATTTGAAACATTTCAGTTGAGCAATAACTAGTAGAGATGGATGTGTGCCACTTTTAATGGGAGATCGAAAATCGTTATCTTTTTGCAATTTTACATAATGTTGACTTTGAAAAATCGCCAACAGTCATTAAAAGCACCAACAAAGTATCCACAGTGATAAACAGAAACTTCCAGATAAGCCATTTTGTACTATAGCATACATACTCTAGAGGTTTTAACATTGACAAATATGTGAATTTAATCAATTAATCGGTGAGGTAGGGTTACATAATTTTCTGTCACTGCAGCTTGTCTAGTGCTGAGATATTTGACTTCTTGATGATAATTTAATATGTCATTTTATTTGTTTTGTAGAACAAATATGTTAAAAGAATAAAATGACCCAAATAGAATGGATTTTACCCCAACGAAGTTTAACAGTTTTGGCCACACAATGAATTTAAGCCCCCGTCCCACTATGCGAAGCCCATACTAAAACTTTCATTTTTGTCGAGAACGGGCAAATCATAGTACCATCTTATTTACATTGAATTTATATCACTTAAAAATATATTAATTGCATTTTCAATCATAGTAGGGTCGCGTGTTGTCGTCGTGAAGGATCGTGGATAGAGCGTAGTAAGGTCGGATATCATCGTGTTGGAATCGTGGTAGACGTGTGAAATGCTCGTCATTTTGTTTTATCTGATCTTTTTACGTTGGTCCTATGATATCGCCACGACTGTGCTACGAACTATACGCTGTTTCCACCCTCTTACATGTACCACGCCAATACCGCGATAATACTACGCTCAAAACATCCTTACTACGATCTCTCCACGACCTTACGACAATTCGAATGACTTTGGTCGATAGGGCTTCACATTGGTTTACAGATACATTTTTGTTGTGCAAAACCTACATTCTTTGTAAGCGCTCATTAAAAACATTGTGTACTATACATGACAAATATGTTGTCGCACCAGCAGACAAAGCCCAAAACAACATTATTTTGTCTGCAAAACGTTTTATATCCAATGTTTATTATCAGAGGTAGACGTAGAAAATAATAGCAGTGATAAGACCTATACTGCTACCAGTCTCTCCAAAGAAGAGATTGTGGAAAACCATCAATCTGTGTTATCCTCTTTTGGTCTTTCTCTTGGAGATTAAGGACTTCAAGGCTAAACCACCTTACTGTTCCTGCAAAATCTCTCCATTCAGTCCTTCTGGTCACGTCGTTACGGGAGATTTAACCATTATCGAACACGAATATCTACGTAATATCCTTTCTAAAGGTCCCAAGTACCATGAACCACTGTCCATAAATTGGAATTATAGCTTTAAAGTTCTTATGGATGCCGTCGAGGACTATGCAGAAAAATGGATAAAACGAGAACAAGTAGACATTGATTCTCTGTCAGTGGTTAAAGGCCGTGAGGTCTTTAATTTTGAAACGAATGAAAGTTTTAAGTAGATCAATGAGTGCCAAGGCTACATCAGTTTTCAAAGACCCCGATGTAGCAAAAACATTGTCTACTATACATGACAAATATTGTTTTTGTTTGCCAAACGTTTTATATCCAAATATCAGTTAATTATCAGAAGTAGACGTAGAAAATAATAGCAGTGATAAGACCTATACTGCTACCTTCCTCTCTCCAAAGAAGAGATTGTGGAAAACCATAAATCTGTCTTCTTTTGGTCCCTCTACTAAGGACGATGATTGTGATTTACCGTCTATGGACCGGATTCCTAAACTTCACAAGAATCCATACAAACAACGTTTCATAGCTGGATCTACAAAATGTACCACCAAACCTCTTTCAAAACTTTTAACTTCTATACTTACAACTGTCAAAGAGGGTCTGCAGTCATACAAAAACAAAATCCCGACTTAAAAACATTACACATCGTTGTTTTTCCTAAAAAGATGGCTCACCTAGATACAAATATATAGTTCTTTGTAGAGATTTCTCATACTTTGTGAGAAATAATCCCAAATCATCTTCCAAATATACAGAAGAGAATGTTTACAAAATACTGGAATTTTTAATCGACAACATATTTGTCCAGTGTGGTGGACGTGTTTTTCAGCAAACGGTCGGCATTCCAATGGGAACAAATTGTGCTCCTTTACTTACTCACCTATTTCTTTACTCTTATGAGACTGACTTTATAGCTGATTTGATCAGAAATAAAGAATATCGTTTGGCTAGATCTATCAATCTCAGTTTCCGCTATATAGATGACGTATTGTCTTTAAACAATCCTAATTTCGGGTATTTGATACATCGTATCTACCCAAAAGAACTTGAGATAAAGGATACTACAGACACTGTGAGGTCAGCCTCATATCTAGACCTACACTTAGAAATCGATGGTAAAGGAAAACTATTGACCAAACTTTAAGACAAACGTGATGACTTTTCATTTAAAATTGTCAACTTTTCTATCATCTGTGGCAATATCCCTTCGGCTCCTGCGTATGGAGTGTTCATATCACAACTCATACATTATGCCAGAGCTTGCCGAAACTACACAGACTTTTTGTATCGCGCTGGAACTCTAACAAATAGGCTGCTGGAACAGGGTTATGTTGCTGCAAGATTGAAGTCAACACTACAGAAGTTTTATGGTCGTCATTCTGAACTCATGGATCGTAATGATGTATCCATCAGCACCATGAAAACTGATTTATTCAACGGGTCATAGTTTTCCTTTCGTCGTTTGTCTACCGCGGGCTTGACTTTTTATGATTAACCCGGCGGGTGTTTCTAGAAAAGCAGAAAACGCTTACCCTACCGGTGCACCTGGTCCATGCTCCCAGTTTTTAGTGGAGTCCGAGTTGCTGATTTACTTTTGTTACTTTGTATTTACGATTTTATTTACGTTATGTTCTTTGTTGTGTATGTCTGTTTTCCATGTCTGGTCTTTGTTCCTGGATTACATTCTTTTGATTACCGCTATAACCTTGGTTTTATTGATTACTCTTTTAAATAAACATGGTTCGAATATCCTCGCGGAAGAAAAAGGTTCGGAGCCCTTCAAGATGTACCAGAAACTAGACCAAACATACCTGTATCAGAATCACAGGAAAAGTTATCGGAACATGTCAAAGAAGATAACCCTTATCCTGCAGAACAGGTGCCCGAGGTCTCCCTGACTGGACACAGCAGTAAACATAGAGAAAGAAGGAAACCAACGACCAGAAGAAGAAGGATACATAATGGTTGAATGGTTTGAGAGCAAAATAATTTTGTACAACGAAAAAGTTAAAACTTACAAAGATTCCGCGAAAAAGGTCCAATAGATGTAAACCCACCGTTTTCTTTCCGAAATAAGATTTTCTATTAGAGTTCTTTTCTTTTTTCATTGTATATATTAAACACAGAAACCATTAATACATAAGCTATTTACAAAATGTATATTGCAAACGTTAAAGAAGAACTTCTTAAATGGAAAGAGAAATCAATGGAACCAAGGAAAATAATGCATGTCATGTGTGTGTAATTACTCATTGTGTTTTTAATAAACAGTTTATAATTAGGATGATTTAAGTGAATTAAAACAAATCGAGTAAAGCATGTGCTAGTAAGTGAAATATATCCGCCAGAAAACAATGAAAGCCTTAAAGTTTACTTAATTCAGTCAAGCGATATTATATGTCTGTCTGTCTGTCCATCCAAATCACAAGTTTGTCTTAAAACATCTTTCATATGGTCATTATCATATTTTACAAGTATATTATCATTATCAACGTGCTTGCAGATTCGTTTCTGACAAAAATTGTTTAAATTGAAAGAAAATTTTACCTGAGACAAGTAAGATTCCCACGATGGTTTTCCTGTAAATGCCGATACGACTGATGACGACACCGTCGGTATGTAATCAACACTTTCAGGGAAGAGTCCAACCTTTTTTACGCTATTGTGCTCTTCTTATGTAAACGTAAGGACAACCTCTATAATTAACGCTCACGGGTGTCAGCAGCATGGCAATCCGCTACTTAGTTTTGGCTTTCTTCTGTTCAAAAACCTAAAAGTGTCTGGGGTTTATGGTTTCACCAGGGGTTCAACAACAATATCAATCTATACATGTTCACTCTTCGAAATCTATTCCAAACCAAGCATAGAACAGTACAAAGTCAAGTTCTACTAAAGCTGCTCCGTTATCTGCGGTTATGAATTTACTTTGTAATGTACGTGAATCAGATTAAGAAAATAATCAGTATTCAATTCACAAACATGATTGGAAGATCAATTATCCAAATACTTAAATTCTAAATGTATTGTTTTTTTTCGTAGTGATCGATTGATATCATGGATATTTCGTTATGGTATATGAGCTTATAGGAATGTTATGCTGTTCTTATAATTACAGACTACACTGTGCTCATGCCAGCATAATTAAGTTTAACTTAATACTTTCTTGTCATTTTTTTTACCTGCAATGTTGCATAATAAATATATTTGATTCATAAAAACTAGTGCAGATAATTGATTGTGATTTATGAAAAAAAAAAAAAAAACGACCAAATTGTTTTGCACTGAATATTTTTTTAAAATATGTCAACTAAGCAAATACAACGACTGTGCCATTTTCTGCAGACAATTGTTGCCAACCCTCCGACTGATTTGTGGACCATTGGTGGCTTGCACTGTCAGGTAATGTAAAAGATACGTTGGTCCTCTTTGGTTGTTCTTGTCATTCTTTTGGAATTGTTGTTTCTTTGACGTATTTCCCATTTCAATTCTCATTTGAACCGGTGTTACCCATTTCAAAACGTATTATTGACATATTACTCATATCTTGACCTACACTTAAAAATCGATGGTAAAGGAAAACTATTGACCAAACTTTAAGACAAACGTGATGACTTTTCATTTAGAATTGTCAACTTTCCTTTCATCTGTGGCAACATCTCCTCGGCTCCTGCGTATGGAGTGTTCATATTACAACTCATACGTTATGCCAGAGCTTGCCGAAAATACACAGACTTTTCGTATCGCACTAGAACTCTAACACATAGGCTTCTGGAACAGGGTTATGTTGCTATAAGATTGAAGTCATCACTACAGAAGTTTTATGGTCATCATCATAAACTCGTGGATCGTTATGGTGTATCCATCAACACCATGAAAACTGATTTATTCAACGGGTCATAGTTTTCCTTTCCTCGTTTGTCTACCCCGGACTTGACTTTTCATGAGCAACTTGGCGGGTGTCTCTAGAAAAGCAGAGGACGCTTACCCTACCGGTGCACCTGGTCCATGCTCCCAGTTTTTAGTGGAGTCCGAGTTGCTGATTTACTTTTGTTACTTTGTATGTATGATTTTAGTTTCTTTATGTTCTTTGTTGTGTATGTCTGTTTTCCATGTCTGGTCTTTGTCCCTAGATTACATTCTTTTGATTACCGCTATAACCTTGGTTCCCTTGATTATTCTTCCATTTTTATAGGACCTGTTTGGGGATACAGCATATAGGAATCATCCTGCCTTGTCCTACCGTCTGTCTACATATGCATGTCTCGTTAGCGCAACTCCTGCTTAACTGTTCGATAGATTTCAACGAAATATTATATGTTGGTTAGGTATCGTATGTATATGTACAAGGGGAATTATGGTTGCTTTAGGATCCTTGTAAGGGAGGATCATACAACTGTTGTGTTCAGACATATGTTCAGGATCTAGAAAACCAGTGGTGCATTTTTCCAGGCATTCCTTCAATTCCGATTCATTAAAGACCTGACAAACCAATTTAGATTCCATGCCACCAATATCCTTGAAGATCAATGATGCCGTTTACAAGACATTCAATCCGATTCATTAAAGATCCAACAATCCGATATTGAACTCGTGCCACCAATATCGACTCAACTGCATTGGGCATCAATTAGTGCTATTAAATCAATAGAGAATGTTTTAAAAGGTATCGATAATAGGTGGACATCGATTGACTACGTGTTTTCTATCTAGAGCCCGCAGTCCATATAATAATGTGTCTGCCATTCCTGTCATGCGTCTGATTTGTGCTCCCAGATTTTATTGGAGTCCTAGTTGCTCATTTTCATTTGTTACTCTGTACGTATTATTTTGGTTATTTTATGTTCTTTGTTGTGTTTGTCTGTTTTCAATGCTTTGTCTTTGTCCTTTGATAACATTCGTTTGAATATTGTTTCCCTTGATTCTCTCAACTCGTCATTTGTAATCGGGCACAATACCCATTCGTCTTTGTACTCTTATGGCCCGACATATCTCTGGAATAAGAAGACTGATCGTATTATGTAATTTGTATTGGAACATTGAATATTCGTCTTCAGTTGCCAAAAATCTAAAAGTGATGACAATTTAAAGCCTGGTTTTAATGGTGCTATGAAATTGGTTATCGCTTAAGTGTTTAATGTCCGACGCACATGAAAAGAATCACCAAACATTCGTGGTTCCAGCTTTTTTAAGTTATAGAACAATTGCTCATCTTCCAAGCGTAGGTCTGTCCTAATTTGATCAAACTCCTCGAAATGAAATTGTTTCTCTGATTAGATCAATCATCTTTCCCAAATTGAGCTTTTCTTTCATGGATTCGTCTTCTTGATTAGGCCAGTAAGATGATATTCAGTACCATAATATGTTCCCATTGCAATATGGCTGGACAAGCAAACATTGTCTTGTCGATGTTGCTTCTAGCAAAGCAAATTAATTACTAAATGACATGACATAATCGAGACAAAAAGAGTTGCAATGAAACCAAAGTCACAGTTACGACACCATACTGAAAGTGACAGAAATGAAATAAGATTGTAAAAGGAGGTAGGACAATCGCGCTGCGCGTAGTGGTATCGTGGTATACACGTAATGAGCGAAGTAATGTCGTACTGAAAACGTAGTGATGTATTAATCGTATCCACATCGTCAGTGAGTTGTAGGAGGTCGTGATAGAATCGTAGAACGATCACTGGAGTGTCATGGAAGGAACATACTAGACGCGTGTGGATCGTGCTGCAGTCATGCTAGAAATGACACCGGCATCTGAAAACCACAAGAAATATGAATTTTAATCTTACTTAGTAGTAGAACAGTCGCTTACGGTTGGATAGTTTTCCCTTGTTCCCAAAAATACGCTACGATCGTTTAGATCATGAAGGTAGCGGCGAGTGTAGTGAGGTCGTGGGCCGGTATGACGGGGGTTTACAGTATGTTACAACTAAGTTACAACTAGATTAAAAATTTACAGGTACGTGAAATATATTTAAAACTATGTTTTGTCTTACTGTTTGTATTTTATTTTGCAAATACAATTAGAAAAAAACAAATATAATATTTTAACACTTAATTCCAATTCAAAACCAGTCTACAGTTGATATTTTATTAATTACGATCTCAAAAGAATACATCCAGCAGTTACTTTGGCAGATAACCCTGCATTCCCCGAAATTTAAACCAAAATTTCTACTCATTTAACATGGCTGGATCGCAATGAAAGGTTTGTCATTTAACAACTGTATGAAACAATCAGAAATCAGAATCTTAATCAGAGCAACAAACACGGAAAAGCTATTAACAGATCAGAATAATTATGTTGAAAAAATCGTTCTGAACTGTTTATAAGTGCACAAATCAAAATATATATTTTTGCAGTAGTAGAATCATACTTTATTATTTTATATTAGCACTACAAATCTTCAAGCAACTTTACACTCCGATACAGACATATTTCACAAGTTTCAGATTGCCTTTAACTTGATACTTTTTTTAAATCAAGTTACCGCATTTTGAATTAATGTTTAGATTTTCAACAGTGATAAATTAAATAAAAATATATAAATAAAGCAGGTAAATAAAACCTTAACCCATCTATTTTTTTTTATAGCGTCCATTGTACATGTACATACAAATGCTTTTACCTTTTATAAATGCGTGCATTCCAATCCTACAAAAAATATCAAGCAATCACTTGCAAATAACGTAAAGTGTTTACAACAATATTTTTATTTACATTTTACATTCAAAATAACCATTTCGAAGAGTAATAAATGGAAGAAAGATTCGGGTGGTTACCAAAAGAATTATTCAAAGATTTAAGACTGGATAGGGAAAATTGACAAATACAACAGCGAACTACAAACATCCACACAAACACATACAACATGGATGAAAGTTATTTAGTAATTCACTGAAAACATGGGAGCATGGACAAGGTGCACTTTTAGGGTAGGCGTCCTCTGGTTTTCTATAAACACCCAATAAGTTGCTCACGAAAGTTCACATCCGCGGTATACGAAAAAGGAAAACTATGACAGGGTGAACAAATCGATTATCATTAAGATATTTGATATGAAAACTCCATTTGCAGGTACAGATGGTAAAAGAAAAGTAACGATACGGAATGGAAAGTCAGCGTTTGTCAATTTGTCATATAAGAGTAATCAAGGAAACCAAGATTCATATATTTTCCTCATAACTTTCTTCGATTCGTAGAGTAGAAACGTCAGGTACTTAATTAGCACAATTCGATGTAGTGCAATAGTCAAACATAACTTTTTTTACGTATGGATGCAATTAGTGGTTTAATATCTCTTATCTGTTAAGGGCAGTCGATGAACCCGGATTTGTTTCAAAGAATGTTCTTTAACGACTATATGTCCTTAAAAACCTGCATGGCCAATACCAGTTTTATTTAAGAACCTGTGAGTGCGATTATATTTTGTATCAAAGTTTGTAAGGGTGAAAAAAAGTAAGTATTTTTTAAGACGTTTTTTTCACCTCTAATAGAATCAATCTTTCACTCGTGATTATATATATATATATATATATACACCTGCAGCATTTTATGTGTTTGGACAGTTTTACCTGGGAAGTTATGACTAGTGTTATAAAACGAAGGAAGAAAAAGACAAAACACAAATTAGCACAGATATATTAACGAAAAGCTTATGTCCTACCTGTATGAGAATCTGCTGTATCTTGATTTTCATCAGCGGTTTCAGTCAAACGGTTCATCAAAGTAAATCTGTCTAAGGAATAGATTGAACATAATGCAAACTGTATGTGGAGTTTTTAAGTTTGTCAATCGGACACAAAACACATCATTATGAGACAGACAGTGTATATATGAAGAAAATATATTATATAATATGTATAATATATGTTATAAGACAACAAGTTTGCTTTTTTATATTACACAACAAAACCCGATCAGAATTCCTTTCCTGTTGCTTAAGATATCAAGAAATACAGGTTAATAAGTAAAATGCTGATACCCGAGTGAATGCAACGCTTCAGTCAAAATATTCGAGTTTTGTAGTAGTCGTTTTGTCTGTTATATTGAGAAAATAAAACGTTAACCATTTCGAAGAAAAATAAATTTCATGATTCATTAGAAGACTTAATCGTGCCAAATAGCCACATATCCAGTATTTATAGGTTCCATACAATTTTCTATTGGAATTTTTGTTTTAATTTGATTTTTCTGTGTACGGCTCTGTGTCTTCCATACTTGAATTTGAACAATCGTCATTCGTAATCATACGCTGATACATGTATCATAGTAAACAAATCAGTGAGACGTGTTTCCTTTATGTGTCTACTTGTACTTCATTTGTGTTTACCCTACATATTCGAATATCTACTTGGTGATCTCAAATGTAACATCACTAATACCCAAATAATTATCGAAATCAAAATCAAACATCAAAGCAGAAATGTAAAGGATATTGCTAATCCAATATTCTTTTTTTAAAACAGAAACTGATTATTGAATTTTTAAAATTCATTGTTTACAAAAATGAAATTTCAAATGAATTTAAAAAATAAGCAAATTAAGGCGGTAAAATATGATTCACCGCAAAAACCAACAACAGACATTCGTCTTGACAAGATAATAATGATTGATTTGACACTGTAAACATTATGATGCTGGGCTTGTATGATATCAAATTTGATCAAATCAGATGCAGGGGAAACTTCGTGTTATGATGCGATTCAGCTGGTCATTTCAAATAAAAAAGTGGCATTTATTCTTTTGTTTTATATTTGAATGGTCCTGAATTAGTTGACGCCGAGTTGGATATAAAGTTAAAAAAAGAAAAGAAGAAATAAACATTGCCTTTTGAAAACCTATAAAGAAATGAATTGGCTGAAGAACTATTTCAGTAAAACGCTTCGCATATAGTATGCAATTTTATAATAACGCACACTGCACTAATTGAATCAATACGTTGTACTATATATATAATTATATTTTTATTTGTTCCAATATATCATTTAAATTAATAAATCAGTAAAAGAAATGGTAGTAAATTCGGATAATCCGTAAGCAAAACTGAATTAATGAATTGATTTCCCATTAGCGCAAAAGAAAGATCAAAATATGAATTACGATATCATGTGTTTAATCATTTGTAGTTCACTAAAACTTAAGCTATTTTTTTTATTCATGTGCTAGAAAAAAAATTCTATAAAGAAAATATGTATGTTTAAAAGATCAACTAAAGACGATCAAACTAACCATTGAAACGTATCTTCCAAAAGTACACACATCTGAAAAAAAATGAATATGTGTTACCTTGTATAATGACAAATGGAAATTACAAAATGAACCGAGGAACATTGATTTCACTTTCATGCTAAAACATAACACAAATAGTAATAAATGTCTTAAAATCAATGAGGAAACAAGAGAACCTTGATTTGAGTGGAAATCAAAAGAAAATGATAAAGACTGGACAGGAACACAAGTACACAACAAAGAACATAAAGCAATCAAAATAAAATGTACAAAATAACAATTGAAATTGAGCAATTAAACCGGAACCCACTTAAAACTGGGGGCATGGACCAGGGGAACCGGTATGGAAAGCATCTTCTGCAAGAAATAAGCATCGAGTCGCTAATAAAATGTCATGTTCGGCTAACATAAACGGAGATAGCAAATATATGACACAATGAACAAATCGGTTCTCATACTGCTAATAGATACACTGTATTGACCAAATGCGTTTGACGTAAATTTTGTTCGATGGTTTTCTGTTACTATCGATTTCTAGGAGTAGGTCATGACATGAGGCTGACTTCACAGTATTTGTAGTATCTTTTCAATCGAGCATTTTCAGGTAGATGCTATGTAGAATTCCCTAAATTAGGATTTTTAACGATAATACGTTATCACTTTTGCGGAAATTGAGATAAAAGTCCGCCTCCTAAGAGTGAAGGAATTAGCCTACAAATAAAGGAGCACAATATGTTCACATTGTAATGCCGACTGTTTTTTGACAATCGTATCCATCACACTGGACAAACATGTCGTCGATAAAAAAAATCAAGCATTTTGACAACATCTTCTTTAGTATAATAAGATTATTCGGAATCGTTCTTTTTTTACAAAGCATGAAAAAATCTGTAACAAATACTAAAAATCTGTGTCTAGCTGTACCGTATTTGTTGGAGTAACAACGATATATAATGTTTTGGAGTCGGGATTTTAACTGAGTATGGGGAACAGAAGTGTAAAGAGTTAAAACATTATAAGTTTTAATGCTTTTGTATTCTGATGATAATCTTGAATGACGTTTCCCGAAGAACTTTTGAATTTTTCAAGAATGACATTGAATTAATACAACAACATGAGTTACAAATGTTGTGGTAGAATTGGAGACCATCTTTTACTGCTGTCAGTGGAAAAGTTAACAGGTTTGATGGCAGTTTGGTGGTATATTCTGCAAATCCAGATATACAGCGTTGTCTGTATAGTTTCTTGTGGAGTTGATGAACCCAGAACATAAAGGATAGATCACAATCAATGCCTTTGGAAGTGAGTTTTGTCATTAGTTTTATTTTACTATCAATAGATAAGTGTTGGTCATTATACGAGGCTGACTTCACAGTTTCTGTAGTATGTGTAGTGAAATGTATCTCAGTACTTTTGAGTGAGATTTAACCTCATTAGAGTAACAGAATAGTAGTGGATATAATTTGTTCCATTTGGAATCATTCACACAATATAAATATGTTTTCGGTAAAAAAGAAATTCATATTTTAGACAAATCTTCTTTGGTATATTTGGAATCGTTTTCTCAAAGTATGAGGAACCAGGACAATTACTACGTCTTTTTTTTCTTTGGGCGACAACGATTTGTAATGTCTTTGAATCAGTATTATTACTGAGTATAGGAAATCTTGTATATAAGTTAAAAAACACTTTCATAGGTCCTTACTATTATATATAAAGGAAAAGTAGGGAACATATAAGGAAACTAAGACAACTAGGAAAGTATGAAAACAAATTACAATATACGCGAGATGATTTTAAAGTATTGATGTATGCTTCGATTAAGGCATGTCAGAAAAATTTACTGTTATTCAATTCTGTTAAAATATCCAATGTTAAAAGTAAGTAAGGTTTTTTTTTATTTACAAAGAGGTAGTAAATAAAAAAAAGTTTGTGTCCTCAATATATAATAACATGGTAGTATATAATTATTTTAAACAAATTTGTAAATAAACGTTCTAGCATATAAGCTGCTTAAAAACATAATTTGCTATTAAATGTCTTAAAATATCTTGCAATGTCATATTATCATTAAATGAATATATGTGCGTAAGTTGCATATGGCAGTATGTTCACATGTGATGATTGGTTTCAAATTCGGCTTCAAGTCAAAGAATAGACAGCAACTTTTCAAACTACAAGAGGTAAATTTAACCATTAACTTTTATTTACTTTATATGAATAAATACTGTAAAACATACCCATCTCCTTCCGTTTTATACTAGTTATTGAGTCATGCCGCTTTTGAATAAACTCTTAAAAATCCTGGAGTATTATGTATCAATTTCCCCTGTTAAGATTCATACACGTTATTATTTTAAACCTTTGAGCAAATAGTACAATGCGCCCATTTGTGGCATTGTGATGGCTTGTTAAACTATCATATGACAATATGCTAAATTATGATCTTAAATATGGTTATTTTAAAAGCTTACTCTGCCGTTTCAATTGGTCCAGTTTTAAGTTTTCATATTTTTGGGTAAAATCTTTACAATGTTTAGTAAAAAAGTAAGTTTGACTTACTATCTTATCTTAGCTCTATGAAAACGAAGAATGCAATTTTATATGAAAAAAAACCTATATTTGTTAATTGTTAAAGCAACATAAATTTGTTTTATTACTCTTATCCATTGGGTATAAGTTTTAAAGATTTACATTAAGGTAAAAAATTGACCACTCTTGCGAATCGTATTTTATTTCGCTCCGTAATGTAAAATCTGTTCTCTTAAAAGTTAGGTTTGGTTTTGAGTACTTCTAGTACATGTATTGAATTAAGTTTTTGATTTAGATCTTCCTATATATTTGACTTTTATGCTGCTGGTGAAAGGTGATTCCTTGGAACACGTGCACAGTATATTGAAATTTGAAATATATAGGATTGGTATTTTTGTATTTCATACCAGAAATATTAACATAATGACAAGCATTACATAAACCCCCCACCCACCCCCTAAAAATAAACAAAAACAAAAACAAAAACAAAAATATAATAAACTAACAACACTGAAATCACGATATATATATTTACAATAAATCAACATCTCAGACATCAATTAAGCAGGATAAGATGAACACGGTGCACGTCCTATGCTTTGCAAGGACAAAAATCCGAATAACAACTTGATGTCAAACCTGGGTTAAAAAAAAAAAACTACGACATGGCCACACAATATCAACTAATGAGTTCATGATGTTTATCAGCAGAAAAAAACACTTATATTGATTACGTTACCCTAATTGATACTCATAAACAGAGATTGGAAATGGTTGTTCAATTATTACAATAATAATAATACTGTTATTTCTTACGTTAAAAGAACTACGACACCAAAGACAACACCAATCATCAAGTACACGTAGGTTCTGTGATCTTCATTACTTGCTTTTTCTTTTGAACCTTAAAAAATTATTTATTACAACTGTGCTTACAAATCAGAATGAAAAGATTGAAAACAAATGTTCAGACGTAGTTACTATAACAACAGTAAATTAAGGTAATTTTATTGATGTACAAGTATCATTTTGATTAAAAAAAATGAAAACGAACACCATGAAACTAGTTGGTAATTGTGTTCCTTTTCTTAAGTAAAGACTGATCTAGATGGTGTAAATCAGGGTATAAAGGGGATGCTCATCTATGTCAATCATTAAAGTACAACATGTACTAAATTTCTTACCTATGAAGGCATCAGTGCGTGTAAGCAGCTTTTTAGGACTCATACTAAGTTTATATGAACAAGTGTAATATTTGTTCAAATCATTTTCTTCCACGTTCTTGATAGTCAAATAGAATCCCTCAGTCTCTACTCGAAATCCGTATTTCTGCGTGTTACCATATATTAAATATTCTGTACCAAACATGATGATGGTTTCAGTTGTATTTGCTGTCCATTTTTCCCATCCGCCAAATTCCTTAGTACAACAATCTTTAACTTTACAAAACAATTCCAAAGAATTTCCAAACTCATTTATTCGGGTAGAAACTGTCCAATCTAGAACATGTACCTCACCTTTAAATCAGACAGAATACATAAGGAGTGTACAGAGTATATTAGAAGGATTTTTTTTTTTAAAATTCTTCTTTATACAATTTTTCATGTTAACGGTGTTACGCACACAATTAGTAGCTTGAATAAAAAAGCCCTTTCTTTATTATTATTTTTGTTTACACCCTACCTTATATTGAAAATTCCTTACGAACAAATAGTATCACCAAGTTTATTGAATGCTCTGACATGAAAATGTAACACATGTTCTCTATAAAAAATCTTTTGCAATATTTTAAAAAATCCAAATATATTTTATATCTAACAAATATACTTCTGGAGCAGGGTTATGTTGCTACAAGATTGAAATCATCACAACAGAAGTTTTATGGCCGTCATCATGAACTCGTGGATCGTTACGTATGTCCATCTGCGCCATGAAAACTGATTTGTTCAACGTGTCATAGTTTTTCTTTCCTCTTTCGTCTACCCCGGACTTGACTTTTTATGAGCAACTCTGCGGGTGTTTCTCGAAAAACAGAGGACGATTTCCCTACCTGTGCACCTGGTCCATACTTCCAGGTTTAATAGAGTCCGAGTTGCTCATTTGCTTTTGTTACTTTGTATGTATGATTTTAGTTACTTTATGTTCTTTGTTGTGTATGTCTGTTTTCCATGTCTGGTCTTTGTCCCTGGATTGAATTCTTTTGATTACAGCTATAACCTTGGTTCAATCTGGACACAGTTCATTGCAATTCAATGTCAAATTATTGATATGTTTTCCATAAAGAGTAACGAAATATATACGAAAACTTGATTTTTACCTTCAACTATAATCCTCGATGCTAGAATAATATATATATATTGACCAATCCTGAACATTACCCTAGAAAAAATATACTCTTATAGTATACATAATTAATAAAATAATATTATTATAATTAAAATATTCAAAAAAATACCGTTTATTGAAGTATTTGTCAATGAATTTGAATGGGAAAAAATGTTTTGATAACGTTTTACTAAAAGCAAATGTACGGTATATATAAGGAAACATTATTTTTTATTCCTCTAGTGGGACATAAGCGCACTTTTAGCAAGGTTGACTGCTTACCACCAGCTGGAATTTGACTTTATTTTGGAGAAAAAGGTAAGAAAGTCATGTACATACCAGGCATACAAGCAGCTAAGACACAAACGTCGACAAAATTTCCTCTCTATTGATCTGTTAATTCTGCTTCAGTTCAAGACAGTTTTGCTTGTTCTGTATGTAGTTGTTTTAAATGGATGTCTTTGTTTTGTGCACATGATTAAGTACTGAAAAGAGATAAAATAGCTATAATGTAATCAAATGTTTAGTTCCATTTTTGAAAGTAATAGCAATACCTTACCGCTTTTTGTTTTCTTGGACAAAGGAACAGTTTGATGGACTTTCTACTTTATACCAGAAAAAATGTACACAAATATCCAAATAGCACTGACAAAATGTAATTCCAGACCATTTAATGATACTGCTGAAGAAACCAGTATTCCCAAAGCTAGCCAAGGCTTATTTTTTTTTTTTACATTCATATACTGTTATCTATCAAATGAAACTTTTTATAGATGTTCCTTAGGTACCATGCAACAAAATGTGATTACTTTTTTGATCCCAAAAGTCAACAATTGCTAGATATATCTCAAAAACCAAAGGAAATATTTGAAAATGAAACCATCTTTCTTCTTTAGCTTGAAAAGATCTACACAAGTCTTCATCGGGTCAAAGTTGTCAGACAGCTCTTTATAAGATAAATTGTCCTTAAAATAGTTTTAGCAGTTTTCAGCCAATATCATGAAAATTATAATACATGTAGATAGTAATAAACTTTCAATTGATTGAATGATCCGTATGATACGGACTACAAAAGTCATCAAGGTTGTTTACCGACTCCTTGTTAGAGTTTATTGCCCTAGTAAGGTGAAAAAGTAAACTTTTTTTTTCAGTTTTCAGCCGATTTTTTGAAAACTATAATAGATAAATAGATAAAGAGTAATCAAGGAAACCAAGGTTATAGCGGTAATAAAAAAAAATGTAATCCATGGACAAAGACCAGACATGGAAAACAGACATACACAACAAAGAACATGAAGTAACTAAAATCATACATACAAAATAACAAAAGCAAATGAGCAACTCGGACTCCAATAAAAACTAAAAAAAAAAAAAAATGAAATACCAGTAATCTTTATGATAACTAGGTGTAATTTTATTACTTTTATTGGACAATGTTGACATGAAATTATTGTAATAGGTTGCACGATATAAAACCAAAATTATTCAAATAGTTAATACCGGATTTTGCAAAAGCATATATACTCTAGGTTTTTTGACATTACATGTACAAAAGATTTCTGTCTGGTAGAGGTGAATATTTCTCATCCCCAATCAGAATGTCAATTTACTTTATTTAAAGTAAAAGCGTGCAAAATGAACAAAAAAGATCATTTGTTTTTAGACAAATTGATTCATAAATGGAAGGTAAAGAAGTATTGTTCCACATACTGTATACCCAAAAATCATACCAACCAAAACAGTCTCAGAAAAAAAAAAAAAAAAAAAAAAAAACATTCACTATATCTGTAAGGAGTGTTTAATTAAGGATATTTGCTCAACCTTTCATAACAGCCTCCTGGTATACACATCGTCAAATGGCAAACTGAAACAAAGCCTTGGTTCTCTTGATTACTCTAATAAGGACACGCTAGTTTAAAGAAAGGCATTGCAAAATTATTGTACATTAAACATGTTACAAGATTTATCAGATACTTATTATGACAAAATGTGATGGAAAACAAATTTATGGCGCAAAACACACAGAAAATAGCATTGTTGCACCTGAATAGCGAGTACTTTCAGTTCTCGAAAGTCGTGTTGAAACAATAGTTGGGATTTCCAGATCTATAAATAGCTCAATTTAAAGAACAGGATATTTAGAGCTGAAAATAAAAAAGTTAAAATAATGACAGAAAGATATGCTACGATTGTGTAGGTGCTAGCTCAAGAACTCAAAGTTACTTTGCAGATATTTGGAGAAAATATCAAAAAGTAATTAATCAGTATTGCATTAAGAACATCAGTTAAAGGTTGAACACTCTGGCTTACTTGTATCGTATTAAAGTGAAATTAAATCATAGAAAATTTAATATTGAACCCGCAAAAAACATTAGAAAAGGCTTAAAAAGAGAAATAACAAACAAACACACAAAAAAAATGATTGTGGGGACATGAATAAATATATATATACTTACTTCTCTGTTGCAACCAAAACAACTACAACGCTTGATCAAAACAAACCTCTAGCATTATAAACCGATGACGCGTGTATAAATATATACCAATTGTAAGATTTTAAGGTAAGATAGTATTAAGTATTTAAAGTTTCGTTTTAATACACCCGAATTATACATGCAATACTTAAGTTTACTTGAAGTGGAATGTCAATTTGTTTTTATTCGTCCATATTGTGCGGGTAATTTCAATCAAAGTTAGAAAAAAAGCGTTTAAAAAATGTAAAAGTATGACATATTAAATAAAAGAAGTAAAATTACAATCACAGATTATAAAAAGGTTACACATATGAAATAAAGAGCAATAAAAATAAAATGCAGATAAAAGTTACTTGGATACAAATAACATAAATGAATACATTTACCATTTAGTTTCATCTAAAGAGTAACAGATAACCAACCATAAATCTAAATTTTATCGGAATATTGAAAATCTATGAAGCAGTTGAATATCAATTATTATTTAAACGATTGTTTTATTGTTTTAAATTTGATAAAATTGTAACTTCGCTTAAATAGGAATAAATATCAGTATAAAACTGTTCAAGTCTATATTTTACAAAATGTCCCTGTGTATGTTTTTGGGCAGCTCTAGATAGCATCTAGATTTAAGTTGTCATTCAAACCAAATATATCCTCAACAATATTGGTAAAATGATTACACTGAAAAACAAAGTATCTGAGCTGTAGCTTGATACACCAATCTTAATGGTTTCGTTGTACGGAGTTTTCAGTTCCAATTACCTCCGTCGGAATAAATGTATGATAGGATGCTCAGCTTTTTAGACAGTACGTAAGTCCGCACCCCCAACGGCGGCGTGAATATCTAGTTTTTCTCAACAGATATAATCTCCCTTACCACACATTTTTTTTTCGTAAAAGTAGAGTCAACCACGTGCTTGATTCAAACTCCCCTCCAAATTACAAGGTTCTGTTAAAATTGTCACAGCAAAAGAACTCTGTTATATCTAACCAAAAACGAATGATAATAATTAAAAAAACAAAACTTTAATAATTTCAACAAAATCGCAGAGAACTTTATGACCAAAACATTTTCTTGTTAAGCACTAAGACCTATCTGTTTTCATTTCCATCATTTGATATTCCTAATATGTTCAATAAAAAGATAGTTTAATGTGCTAACTAAAACTTTGTTTAAGCAGTGTTTTTACGTGTTACCAGTTTTCTTTTTTACGTCACCAACATAATCTCTATGAATATAAAGAACAGTAGATCTTGTTAAAAATACTGCTACTTAGATTAATATGTATATACTAACTTGTGCTGGCTAGTAAAAGTGATAAATTGCTAACGGATTTCAGTTTAAAAGTTATGCCATTTTTTTTTTTTTAAAACTAGTTGTTCAATGTTTCATGAGAATCAACACATGTAATATTTTTTCATTCACATATGCTATGTTAAAAGAAGTCTCAGAGCCATGCACGCAGCTAATCGTCCTTGATATACTAAAATTAGTTTAATGATAACGGATGAAACTATTATCAAATTGAATAGAAACCTGTATTTAATGCAATTTATTATTCTATTCTTTTGAAAACTGGTGTTTCATGAAAATAAACCATGAACGATTGTCCTTCAAGTGTTCCATAGCACAAAGGAACTCATATTGACTAATTTTAGAGCTACATATTAAGTGTGGTTGTAAAGGTAACATGTATTCAAGGCAGGATTAATTCAGTAGCCGTATTTCATTTAAAAAGCAATCCGCCAACCCGATTAAAATTGTGTACCAACAGAAAGAATGTTGATTAATACATATCATTTTGGAAACAAATCTTGGGTTAATTTCAATGACGGAAGTATACAAATCATTACACTCGACACTTCTTGGACATACATACATTATTTTTATATAAATTATGGGGTTGTTTTCTAAATATTCCGAAAGTTGAATCTCTTAAACAATAAAGGCTTCCTATCATTTCTTTCGATTCCTTTTTGTTCCATGCACATGCTATTTTTACATAAAACATAGCCCAGCGACCTAGATCACTCGGTCAGCTAGACTATATAAAATATAGCTTTCGCTTGCCGGGTCATTCCTGCTCGTAGGAATAATCTAGGTCTGTAATTAAGTACACGATGTATGGTAGTACAAGACAGCTCAGAGTGGTCTAGGTTACAGACCACCAATTCAACCAATGAGCATTTGGAACGTACGCAAAAATAGTCCTACGCAGAAATTACCCCTGTTCTTCATAGTGCTGTGAAAAAAGTTCTCAGCTCATTTAAAACATTTAAACAGTTTCTGAAAGGAAAAACATTTCTGTACATTTTATAGGTGCATTTTGCTTCTTGTGATGTGAAGCCTAATCTCCATAATGATTTCTAAATATACCCCTATCTTGTGAAAACACTGCGATTTCCCATGCTATTTATAGACACTTCACTTCCGGTGACCAGTACTGCACTGCAAGTCTGCTAACCCCACATGCCATTCTGAGGATTGTGAGCTGACATATGTAGAATCATGCTGATATATAGTCCTCTGCAGGTTAAAGTTAAGGTAAAGTCCAGAGAAGCCATTGAATATTGTGAAATTAGCATAGAAGCCTATGGAAAGTGGAATTAGTGGTTTTTAGCCTCTATGGCGCTGGACTATGTTCATGCGGTGTTGCCATAGATGTCACAGCGGTATGAGTTCCGAGTCCCGCGGAGGGAACGACCAAACCATTGCATTCCAAATTTGACAATTCTAATATCGTTGGGAATTTTTCAGACCTTTCAATACGTTTACATATCTTCCCTGTATCAATTTGATCCGATGGAGCAGTGTAGCGAATAGAGTCGTCACATTCTGAGACGTTGTATACATTGATTTGTTGTGACATGCTTCATTAATTTGATCCTCTATCCTATATACTAACATCTAAATGAGCTGTCTCGTACTACCATACATCGTGTACTTAGTTACAGCCCTAAATTAATCCTACGAGGAGGAAAGACCCGGACAGCGAAAGCTATATTTTATATAACCTAGCTGGCCGGGTGGTCTAGGGCGCTGGACAATGTGCAAGCGGTATTGCCAAAGATGTCACAGCGGTACGAGTTTGAATCTCGCGGTGGGAATATATATATACACACACAAACAGGAGTAAGGTTGCAAGTCAATAACAGGTACAAGGAATATACAAATAATGATATAAATATATGCTTCGAAAGGTCAAAAACAGAAATAAACGAACAAACAAAAAAGTTATTATAGTAACTTGAATTCAGATATACTCTTACGTCTATTTCCAAACAAAACAATTTAAATAACTAATCATAAAAAAAAACATGATTCTCTACCGAACTGATCAAATAAACTATGTAACGGAGTTCACGTGCAATTATTGTTAAGTGAATTTCACTTGAAAATCACGTTAATATCATGTGAAGTTCACGTAGATTTCCTGTGAAGCTCTATTAACATGAATTTCACATGAAATATATTTGGCTGTGTACTGACCGCCAACTGTTTTATACACATTTTGCCGATTTCATTTTTTTTATATCGACCAATAGGCTTTGGAAGTGGCCATTTATATTCGAAGATACTATGTTATTTCCCTTTATTTCGATTTTCGAGTGCTTTCAATTTAATGTTTTTCGCCTACCTTTTCTGTAAAGTACAAACGATAATTCATTTTCATACTTGAATTTGTGATCTCTTATTGATAAACAGTTTTTGGAAACAAAATTTGGCATTAACCACCCTTTGATGTTGTCTTCCATGGGCAGCCTCTGACATCGACCCTTATATGCCAATTTTCTACCTTCATGAGTAGACTAATACCTAAATAAAAAGGATAATCGAGATCCAACGATCGTTAAATACAGTTCAAGAATTACTAAAAACTAGGAATCTCGAGCAAGGAAGCCAAATCCAGCACCGGAAATTATTGCTAAATAATTTTTTTTTTACATTTTTCCTATCTCGCATTAAATACATTTAAATTATAAAATCATAGATTAAAAATATTTTAAATCAGAACACATCCGTATTGATGTAAGTTTTCGATAACAAACGTCATTTCATATTAAAACATGTTTCAATAATAAAAAAAAAACTGATTCTGTTACGAATCAAATAGATGTTAAAAAAAGATTCATTATTTGTTTGTTTTAATCAATTAATCAGAAATGAAAAAAACCAATTAAGAAGATGACACAAACTCAATTAGAATACTAGAAAATTAGTTTAACTGTATCAACTATGTATGGTTTCACCGATAATAACCCTTACTATGCCAAAGAGCCTAGATATAGATTTTTCATACTCCATTAGTTAGCCAAGCGCCTATATATTGGCTTAGCTACTGTTGTACAAACATTCAACAAAGTATTTGTTCTGCAATGATGAAATTTACGTCACAAGTCTGAAGGTGATGTAGTGTGGGATGCTTCACAGGTACATATAAAAGAACACCAAAATAATTTTTTGTTTTGTTCTTATTTCTATTCGTCGTTTTCTATTGATAAATAATCCATACTTTATTTACTTATCCCTATTTATTGTCAGAGCAATGTACTAAAATCAACTCGCTCTACATAAATTTTGTGTAGAGGAAAAAGAGAAATATTTGTACAAAATAAACAAAGCAAGACAAAGAGAAAAAATAAACTTCAAACAATATAAACATACAACAGACCATTTTGGTAAATATACACTTCTGCCTTTTTGTTCTACCCTAGCCCTACCTCACGAAAATGTATATTGAGCATGCTCATAAAGAGAACACGAAAGAGTCTATTTCATCGATGCATTGTCTACATGTAGGTGCCTTTGATAAAATCGCAAACGTTTCAAAAGGGTTTCATTTAAAATGTGCATCTATCGCCTGGAACATTTTGTCTGCTGTAAATATGATAATGAAAATTGATTTTGTCACATGTACATGTACTAGCTCCAAGTATTCACTAATAAGGGAAAAAACAAAAAAAATTGATTCATGTAGTTTATTGATTTGTAAAGGTCATAAATAAATTTGTTTTGAAAAATCATTTTAATGTAATCATGGTAAAAAGTTTAGTTCATAAAGTTCAAGATTAAACACGAGATTTTGAAAGAATTGTATGAAGCAAGTTTTTTTCCCTCCCGCTAATAGAACATTAAACGCAAAACCAATACATGAAACTTACCGTCTATGTACTGGATTCTTAAACTACACAAGAATCCATACAAACAACGTTACATAGCTGGATCTGCAAAATGTACCATCAAACCTCTTTCAAAACTTTTAACTTCTATACTCACAGCTGTACAAGAGGGTTTGCAGTCCTACCACATCACATGTTACTCCTGTAGTGGTATTAATTCAATGTGGATCCTGAAAAATTCGAGAGATCTTTTGGTGACAATCAGTTCAAAACTATTATCAGAATATAATAGCATTAAAACCTATGATTTTTCAACGCTGTATACCTCTATTCCATATACTCAATTAAAATCCCGACTTAACAACATTATACATCGTTGTTTTTCCAAAAAGATGGTACACCTAGATACAAATATATAGTTCTCGGTAGAGATTCCTCATACTTTGTAAGAAATAATTCCAAATCATCTTCCAAATATACAGAAAAAGATGTTTACAAAATACTGGACTTTTTAATCGGCAACATATTTGTCCAGTGTGGTGGACGCGTTTTTAAAGAAACGGTCGGCATTCTAATGGGAACAAATTGTGCTCCTCTAGTTGCTAAACTACTCCATCACTCCATGAGGCTGACTTTATAGCTGATCTGATATGGAAGAAAGAATATCGTGTAGCTAGATCCTTTAATCTCAGTTTAGCTATATAGACGATGTGTTATCTTGAAACAATCCTAATTTTGGGGATTTGATACATTGCATCTACCCCAAAGAACTTGAAATAAACGATACTACAGACACTGTAAAGTCATATCGACCTACACATAGAAATCGATGGTAAAGGAAAACTATTGACCAAACTTTATGACAAACGTGATGACTTTTCATTCAAAATTGTCAACTTTCCTTTCATCTGTGGCAACATCCCTTCAGCACCTGTGTATGGCATATGTATGGAGTGTTCATAGTACAACTCATACGTTATGCCAGAGCTTGCCGAGTTCACGCAGACTTTTTGTATCGCGCTAGAACTCTATTTGGCTTCTGGATCTACGAGATTGACGTCATCACTACAAAATTTATATTCCTTTTCTCTTTCGTCTATTCTGGCCTTGACTTTTTATGAGTAACTGGGCGGGTGTTTCTAGAAAAGAAGAGGACGCTTACCCTACCGGTGCACCTGGTCCATGCTCCCAGTCTTTAGTGGAGTCCGAATTGCTCATTTGCTTTTGTTACTTTGTATGTATGATTTTAGTTACTTTATGAACTTTGTTGTGTATGTCGACGTTAAAAGGTGGACAGTTGAAAATGAATCTTCAAATTCTTCTTTGGCAAAATAAAGAAAATGCCTTGACACTCAAAGATTTAAGTTTCAAATTTTAAAGAAGTTGAATGGCCCTTCGTATCTGTAACCATTAAAATTGGTTAATTACTTTTGTAAGACTACATATAACACGAAAATGTGGATGGACACGAACAAAACTTCGTTTTTACATTTTGTGATATGTAATTTTCGTTTTACTAATAGTATAGTAATAATACTAGTTTCAAGTGAAACATTGAACGATTTCATTGCAGATAAACGTCTTCATGCATTTACACATTTGTTTGTAATCGAAGTCTCAGGAATATCACCCAACGGACAAATTTCTATCTCCTTTATAATTCTAGAGTATAGGAAAGAGTTCCCGTTTGATTAGAATATTTTAGAATTTGAGATAAAATAAATTGCCGTACATATTCGTTCCAGGTGCTCATTCAAATATCCATCAAAATAGGAAAATACTTTCGACACAATAAATGTGTTCTCCGATTTTCCAATTTTACAAATACCAGGGGAAAATACTTGCCTTACGATCTGTATAATACATTTTTAAAACAAAAAAGAGATTGAAATAAACAAAATGCAAGTTCAGGCTCATTTTGTAATTGTCATTGCATTTTTAATTTTTTTCTATGAATTTGTAAATTATTCGTTTATGCTATATCCTTAAAGAGTTGTAAATCATTATTTATTTTACATTTTCTGATCCGAACATCGGTTAGCTAGATCCTTTAATCTCAGTTTCTGTTAAATAGATGGCGTATTATCGTAAGGCAATACTAGTGAATTTGTAGCATCACATCTTCACAAAAGAACTTGAGATGAAGGATACTACAGACCTCTGAAATCAGTCTCATATCTTGACCTACACTTAGAGATCGATGGTAAAGTGGTAAAGGAAAACTTTCGACCAAACTTTACGGCAAACGTGATAAGTTTTCATTCAGAATTATTGACATCCCTTCAGCACCTTCCTATGGAGTATTTTTTTATATCACAACTTATACCTTATGCCAGAGCTTGACATAACTACGCAAACTTTTAGTTTCGAGACTTCTTACAATTAGGCTTCTGGAACAGGGTTGTGTTGCTGCAAAATTTAAGTAATGTTTACTACAAAAATTACAAAAAGTTTTATGGTCGTCATCATGAACTCGTGCATTGCTACGGTGTATCCATCTCCGCCATGAACACTGATTTGTTCCCTTAAGTACTCTCCTACATGGTCGATGCTCTCAATTTTAAAGTTGGATCCGAGTTGCTCATTTAAGTTTGTTGCTTTGCACGTACTGTAGCGAGGGACCTCTGACCCTCCGTACTGTTTTTGTTATGTTCTTTATTGTCTGTGTCTGTTTTCCATGTCAGAATGTATTACAATCTTTGATTTCCAGTAGAATATTGGTTCCCTTGATTACACTTTCTAGTGATTTGACTGGTCGAAATAATTTGAGAAAAATCTCGGTGATTGAAACAGTAATCAAGGGTACCGAGATTATAGCAGAAATGAGAAAAAAACAATCCAAGGATTAATTTGTTATTGAACACTTTTAAATGACTTGAGAAGATTTGGGAACATGTAAATATAGCTTGCCAGCATTACTATCCGAACTTGTTTTACACTACCTCACTAAATTCATTTAAGATACAAAGGAGTTAATCATAAACATTTCCATAGCGAGAGACCTCTGACCCTCCTTATTTTTTTTCAAGGCTGGAAATTAGTTTACTTGAAGACACTAGAAATACCTTTACAATAGATAAGACAAATCGGTTGCAGCAGCGGACTAGATTTTGATCTTTATAGAACAAGATCATGCAGAAGTTAAATATCAATATTTTCAACACTACTTATACCAATAACTAAGCAAAATTTATTTAGTAGCTGAAATGTGCGATTCATGAAAAGAGTAAAATTGCTAAGTAGTCGTGTGTAGTGTTATGTAGTAAATCGGTGCGTAGTATTAAATCATCGACTGTTATTCATAACCTTTGCAATATGTTTTTGCTGTCAATGATTAGAATCGTGTCATATAACGTCTACCTTCATGTTCAAGCCCAAAATATGACAATTTGAATTGTATATGATGGGTTATAACGAAACATGTAAAACCTTTCAAATTATTATTATTTGATCCTTATTTTCTCTGATAGACCCATAATTGCAACCTTTTGTAAACACCAAGTGATTTTATAGTATTGACCTACTTCAAATGTTACTTTTAAGCTGTTAATAATGACGGTATTACATTTCTGTATGCTCTGAACTTGTTTTCAGTGTCTTTGAATATTCTTTAAGGTAGTAGACCTGGGATACGCGCAAAATTTCCCCATAATTCAATTTTATTTAAATTTGTACATAATATTACACTGTGGCAAATCATTTGTCAAAATGTTGAGAAAATTCACTATGCAGATTGTTTCAAATGCAGTCTAAAATATTGCTATTTTAGAAATCTGCCAAACTGAACCATATCTGTTATTTTAGGGACATTCTGACTAATAAATAATTGAATAAATTCACTTTGAAAGGATTAATATATCAGATTTAACATGAAAAGTTATTTTATCTATTTTGTAGAAAATATACTGGCTTTTAATTAACCAAGATAACAAAAAAAGGGGGGTATTTTGCAGCTATTTGCTGATGTAAAAACCTCTATTTTGCAAAACAAAAAAATCATAATTCGATTTTCGTACAAAACTGATAATATATGGACTATTCATATGCTCTTAAATAAACAAATTTTTAGGAAATTTCACCATGTCCTTTTTTTAAAATATTTTAATGATGGAAGGGTAAGGCATTGAAACATTTTTTTCAATAATTAATCATTATAGCTAAAATAATATTAATATTCAATAAGTTTACCAAATATCAATTATGATGACTTATATTGATGAAAGAGCATTGCTGGGCACAGCTTGAGTCAACTATATTGTTGCAAATTTCTGTCACACAAATTTTCATACTACTGCACGAAGGGACAATCTTATATCATATATGATAAACATAGTTCATTGGCGGATGGAGTCATATGTTGAACGAAGCAACAAAATGAATACAGAAAGCTTGAAGTCTTATAAGATATTATGAAAAAAAGTATATTTTTTAACTCTAAAAGGTTAAAGAGTTATAAAACTGGCAAGGTTATTGGTTATTGGTTAGCCGTACTGTCTCATGATGAAAATTATCTTCATATTTCAATTTGAATATTTTATCTAAAGAAATCGTGGTTTGTAGTAGAAGGCATCATTCCAAACGTTTTCACCACCTTATAAAAAACATTCCTCAATGTATCAATTTGAAACATTAAATCAATTCTTCAAAAGGGCAGAGTTACTGTGGTTGGCACCTTTGTTATAGACGTTGAACCCTTTCTTGGAGTTATTTCCCTTTAACATCAGTATCACGTTGAAGCTTGCATATTAGGAGTCATTCAAACGCTCTAGTGACTAAAATCCTTTCAATTTGGAATACCCTCTTTACCCCAGGTCTACTACCAAAGGTGAATATTGTGTGTAGGATATAAATGGAGGTATTCCAGATAAGAGTATGATCATCGGTTGGTTTGTTTTTCCATATAAATTAGATTTTGAAGACTTGTCATTATTATGTAACCGTGAATTCATTGTTTTATTTTTGTTGTTGGGACCTTTAAGAGCGTATTCAAAGTTGTGTTTACACTTGTTGAAAACCTTTTTTGTATTTCGTTACATCCTACTATGTTCAATGAAAAAGAGTAGTTTACAATCTGTCACTTAGAATCATAAGTTTTCTTTTTTTTTAATAAAGTGTCGATTTTTGGGTTTTTTGTTTGCACAATTTGAATAGAATTTTAACATAAACTCGATATTAACAACCTGAAACCGATCTTGTATCCAATATGGAAAGCAACACATGCTAAGTGATAATTTTTACACGACAGCACGTTACCAATTATAAACTAGTCCACGAAATGAAATCTATTGAATGGTTTACAGTTTTCATATATGCAACCTGAAATGTTCTGATTAATTCTCTATATGTAATATAACTAACGTAGTTAAGAGAAATATTTCTGTATGAATTATCATAAATTTCCATCATATTGATGTTTTATTGCTATAATCTTTATACTTTAAATTCAGTTTTAGAGTCTTTCATTTATTTTGGATAAAAGTCAATATCAATTCAATAACCATTAGATATATATTTTAGATTGGAAGTAAATGTCATCAATTGCTTCACATACCACTCAATTTTTATTCAGGCTTTATTTGTACTGTCCCATCTCAAACATGGTTTTCGTTTTCCTAAAATAAGTTTTTTTCACAAGCCATATAATATCACAATAGCGCATTGATTTCGTACATTCTCAAATAGCTCTAATATAATATCAATAAAAATATATAGGAGTTTTCGTGATATATAAACATAAGATCCATAAAATACATATTTTAAACACAACACGTTGGTACTGGGGTCCTGTACCGATTGTTGTGCTGTATTTGTCCTTTAAATCCATGAAATTGTAAAATTTCGGAGCAAGTTATTGGTAAAAATTTGATTAATATCAGGATGTGATCTTTTTTTTTTAGAAAACCAAGCCCTGTATTTACTATAAATAAATCATACTATGTAATCGAACGCTTTCTTTTGTAATTTGTATTGCATGCAAAGACGTCACGCTTACGTCACCAATATATTGTCTCCACCTTCTGTCCACAGTCATACGTCATAATTTTATATCTCCTTTAAATATGTAATGTATATATAAAGTACTACACGCCAAAATATCTACCAAATGTCGTATCAATCTGAGACTCCCATATCACCTAAAGGACACGGGCTCAAAAACGGTGATATAGTTCGAGGGTTGATGATACAGATTTTGACATGTTCATTATATCATATATTTCGACTACGCTTTAACTGTATTCCGTATAGGAGTATTAGAAAGGGCAAAAAGGTCAAGGGTAAATGATTATGTTTAAGGAATATTGAAAGTGTCACTTTGCAACTTTCCTTTCACGAAAAATCGTCACAAGTCATCATTAAAACCCCAGAAATATAATATGTGTTAATTCTAAACAGAAAATATCATATGAGTCATTTTTTTCTGAAGCATAAAACTTTTTAAGGATTTTGACAAACCACTACCTGAAACCGCATTAAAAAAGATATGAAAATGTGCTATATTTCTCTACATGATTTGTGTAACGACAATCGTAGCTTTTTGTGTCAGTGGGGCAAAAATATATAGACTTATATTGAAAACATACTCCAGGAATATTCTATGACAAAAAAGTAATTTAGTGATGTGAGGTATAAAGGTTCTTGAGAATTATCATGAAGTAAACAAATAGGAGGAAAGGGGGTGTGAACAGACGACCCTTCAACGTCTATAACAAAGATGCCAACCACAGTAACTCTGCCCTTTTAAAGAATTGATTTAATGTTTCAAATTGACACATTGTGGAATATTTTTTTAAGATGGGGAAAACGTTTGGAATGATGCCTTCTACTACAAACCAAGATTTCTTTAGATAAAATATTCAAATTGGACTACTATACAATACAAAGTATTACGAAGAGCAATGAAATAAGTGGTGAATTTGCTTAGATAACTCTGAATTTGTTAATTGATTTTGTATTTGTCGCCAATTCAACGCCACACGAATATTGGAAAGCACTGTAAGACATGCGCACAAGGGAATAAATTATCCAAAGAAGATTTAAGTGATGATTTACATTCTTTTCTTTTAAATGTAACGACGAATTCAGTAAGTTCAGAAAGCTTGAAATGAATTTAAATTAACAACCATACTTTCGCGTTCTTACTTTTTTCAAAAGATGACATGAAATCGTCTTCATCTGTTCAAATGTTTGTATCAATCTATCTTAATAACAGTGTTTTGATAGCAAACTCTGCGACAGTGTTTTGATAGCAAACTCTACGATAGTGTTTTGATAGGAAACTGCGACAGTTTTTTTATTTTTTTTTATTTTTGGTAATTTTTAGATTATTGTTTTCATTAGCTTTTTATTTCTATTTCAAAGCTTATACATAATTGTGTTAGTTTTAAGCTTACCTGAGAAATTCAATCTGATTGTACATGTTTTATTACTCATTCAGAGATAATTTTCAAAGCAGGAATATTTCAAAGAAATCGATTCAGTGTTCTCAACTTAAATGTATAGTCGATATCGTCTAGTTTAATTCTAAGACTTATAGATCCAATCTCATTTTGGTTTAAGCGGATTATTTTTTTTTTTATTTTTCCATGAAAGCAGAATGATTTCATATTTATCACGAGAGCAAATGTATGCAATACTTACATGTAGACAAACTTATATAACGTGGTGACCGCGACAGATTTTAATATCAAAACTACCAAGAGAAGAGTGCTGCATATATGTTCTATCTAGGATGATTTGTCCATATCTATCATAAGGGCAGGTTAAATTAGTATCAATCAATCATGACGTACAATATTTTAATATCTGCCGTGAGGGCAGATGAATTCCAAAAATTACCTTTAATGAATATTTTGATAATAATCATTGTTAAAAATAGCCGGTTTTCTTAAAATATCCAGTAGCAGGACATCATTTATCAATTCAACATGAAATACAAATGTTTCTGTCAATATAGATCCAAGTATTATCTCGATATTGTAAATTAGTTAAGTATATTTGTGATGTCCTGAGGATTTGAGGGTCTTCTTTGGTGTGGTCATCACACATTTGAAAAACATATTTACAAACATTTAGCTATTTGATTGAAAAAAAATGTGTTGATATACTTAAAACTTACTTGAAATTTGTAAAATAATTTTGTTGTACTACATGAAGTCTTGAACAAGTATGAAAATTTATAACATTATATACTGTTTACAATTTTGATTAGAAGGGACAAAAATACCCTTGAGTATGCCTAGTCCTTCGTCCATAAACAACATTTATGGGTAAATACCCGATCAAATATGGTATTTGGTGTATGGGGAAGGACCAAAGGGCAGATAATGGTGATTCAGAAAGGGACATATTCATCATAAACACATTTTATAATACGTTATGTTTCATTTTTTTTCCTTAAATGAATACCGAGCTAACGATGTACGACAAGACAATCAGAGTATGCAGAAATCGTACAGAGAAGTGAATTCAAAGGGTAACCTTTAAATTGAAATGAAAGTTTAAATATGTTCATGTAGTTTATTTAATTATCCCACCGTTAACCTTTCCTATTTTTATTAGGGGCGTGACGTAAAACGATATGTGGTCAAGGTGGCAGCCATATTGCCACGATGTAGCAACCATTTGTTTTGATAGGCATATACATTTGTATTGTCATTTTTTTCCCTATGGTGTAACAAACACAATAAAAACATGTGTACGGTTGTGTTTTTCGGTTGTTGTTGTACATGTTGTAAATTTTGAATATGAAAGAAATGAATGACATTGGAAATGAGGCATGGTCAGTGATGCAATGTAGCAAAGGAAATGGGGAATTGGGCATCGTCAATTATGTCATGAGGCAAACGGAATCGGCAATGGATCATGGCAAGTGATGCAATAAATCAACAGAAATGGGCAATGGGGCAAGGCCAATGATACAATGACGCAAAAAGAATGGACAATGAATCATTGATATTTAGATAGAATTGAAGAGCAATCTCTAACATAAGATCCGTTTTTACTACGAAGATAGGTCTTTGTTTTTATTTATTAACCATTGGGACATACGGAACAGATTCTCTTTTTTTTTTTAAATATAAGACGTTTCCTTCAACAGCATTTTAATGCAATGAAGCAAAGGAAATTGGCAAGGGGGCATGACAATATTGTTTGAACTATATCTACTAGAAGGTCAGATCAGTTCTAAGTAGAAAAATCTATTTCATATCTACTTAACATTAGAACCCACGGAATCGGCCGTCGGTTTGCGTCAGTATTTTTAAACAGAAGATGCCTTACTTTAAATTCTGAACTCAACGCTTTGTGAAGGAAAAGTTTTCATACATATGAAAGGTAAGGTGGGACCAATTCCGATGAAACCACGGAGTCATTTGACGAGATTAACATACTCTATACACTTATAAATCATGTACACTTTACGCAATTAACTTGGCAAAACGTGCATAATCTATTTTTCAATAGTAAAGTAATTAAAAAAAAAACAATTTAAACGGTACTTGTACGTTATATTTTTTTCTTCTTTTATATGATTTGTGATCAAAGGTCGAATAATGGTTGATTACTTATCGTTACGAATATACAAAAGCATTGGTCACTTTGATGCCAGCGCTACTCTGCCATGAAAGGATATTGGGGTAATGTCAATAGTACGAAAAAAGTTTTCAAGGGAAATCAAAAGAATGTGATCCGGGAACAAAGTGCAGACATGGAAAACAAACACACACAACAACAAAAAACACAAAATAACCAAAATAATAAGTACAAAGAAACAACAGTAAATGAGCAACTATAAAAGACTATGTGAAGTTTTGAAATTAATATTTGTTTCTGCAAATGATAAAAAAGATAATTTTCATTCATATTTTATAATGCACTGACAACTAATCAGTTCTTGGATATGCTCAAAGGTAAAATCTGCGAAGATA
Source organism: Perna viridis (assembly GCA_037379345.1). NCBI lineage: Eukaryota > Metazoa > Mollusca > Bivalvia > Mytilida > Mytilidae > Perna > Perna viridis. The sequence goes on along the minus strand of CM074522.1, from coordinate 35,865,790 downwards.
GCGACTTGAATATGTTTTTTTTTTTAATTCTTAGAAAAAAACTTAGGCCGTCATTCGGCATCTGTGTCAGGGCGGAAATTGTAGCTTTCATCTGTCTATCAACAGTAGGTACAGGAGAACAACGTTAGAAACAGTTTTGACCGTATGATTTTCTACAATATGGGATGCAATTACACAATTACCAATCCTCCCTTTCCATTTCGGCCAATCAGGGCCTGAAAAGTCGAATCTCTGTAAAGTCGAGAATTTCTTTTTCGCACCGAAATCATTTAAAAAAAAATAAAATAACGTCTTTCCTTGTCTTTACAGATAATAAATGGATTTTAATCAACCATAATTATTACATAGACGTATACCGTAACTGTAATATTCACAAATTCTTGAAACTAAAAGTATTTTTTAGAAGATTTAAACTGTACCATGTACTTGACACAACAAAAAAAGTAAGATACTGGTACAATATGACTGTTGAGTCAAACAATTTTCGTAAATAACCGGAAAAGTTTAATTTAAATTTTCAATATTAATTATCGCTTTGTTTGTCGTTTCCATGGCAATATTCTTTTTGTCATTATTTATGTTCTGAAGCAACAATAACGACGTCCACATCCGGGAAAGTTCGTGTTCCTCCCTTCGGTATATGTCCCGTTTACATCATCACACAATCCCTTATTAGAATAACAGGAAGCGTATCTCCTTTCCTCTTCAATGCTATATTTATAGCATTTCCAAGGATCTGTTGAAAATAAGAAAAATTAAAACGACATTACTTAAGGAGTAAAATTGGCTCAGCTCTATATCCATAGGACGACAATGTTATTAATTATGACTAAATAACTTTTGTCCCCTGAGTATTTCAATGGGTACTTTGTAAGAGGTTGGCATTCACGTCCATGTATAATCACCAATTCAAAATTAATTATTGCTTGAGTAATAAAAGGAACCACGATTTTAGTGGAAATCAAGAAAATGTAATCCAAGGACAAAGACCAGACATAAAAAAACAGACAAACACGACAAAGAACTTTAAGTGACTAAAATAATACATACTAAGTTACAAAAGAAAATGAATAACTTGGACTCCACTAAAAACTGAGAGCATGGACCGAATAGGCTAAGCATCTTCTGCTTTTCTAGACTTATCCGCCGAATTGCTCATTGGAAGTCAAGTCCGGGTTAGACGAAATAGAAAAGTAAAACTGTTATGTGGTATAGTAAAAGAAATATATATATATTTTTTAAATTCGTTTAAATAATACTTGTACTTTTACATCTAATATTCATATGAAATGAACTTTAAATTCATCTTGAATTCAAACCATATGCTATGGTTCTCTTGATTGCTACAATAATACCCAGTTCTATTCCAAAGAGTAATCAAGGAAACCAACGTTCTAGCGGTAATCAAAAGAACGTAAACCAGGGACAAAGACATTGAAAACAGACATACGCAACAAAGAACATAAATTAACTAAGAAAATGCATACGAAGTAACAAAACCCAATAGGCAACTCGGAGCATGGACTAGGTGCCCCGATAGAATAAGTGTCCTCTGCTTTTCTAGAAACACCCACAGTGTTGCTCATAAAAAGATGCAAATGAAAAGAACATAGGGATGCTGTTTGACATTTTTAATTGATAAATAATAGATAATAATTCGTTTTATTGTATATATATATATACAAACTATACAGAATGTGACGACTCTATTCGCACAGGGAAGATAACGTAAACTTATAGAAGGGTCTGAAATATTCCCAAAGATGTTAGAACTGGCAAAGTTTGGTCGTTCCCTCCGCGGAACTCGTACCGCTGTGACATCTATGGCAAAACCGCCTACACAAAGTCCAGTATCCTAGACCACTCGGCCAGCTAGGCTATATCAACATATAGCTTTTGCTGGCCGGTCATGCCTCCTGGTAGAATTAACCTAGGGCTGTAACTTAGTACAAGATGTATGGTAGGACGGGACAGTTCATTTCGGTTTGTATAATATTATAAGTTTCTTACCTGGTAGGTTTCGTCTTAACACCACACTTCCTACCATGTAAATTAGTGTTATACCTTCTACATGGACAAGCGCACACCTTTTGTCCTTTGGACAAAACTTGCAGTGATACATGGTGGATCAAAAGCACACTTTGTTACGCATTTAAATATAGATGAAGTGTTAAACACAGCGTAATGCTTGTTGTACCCGAGATTACTACTATCACTCTGAATGTAATATATATGTTGCAAGCTATTCATGAGTTGAAATTGCATCACACTTAAAATAAGTTTAACAATCGTATTCATTTTGAACAAAAATACCGGTAAAACATAACGTGGCTTCCAAACTATTCTTATAAACTACAAAAAGAATGTTCGCATCTGCACTTAAATTTGTTTCTAGCTACTTGTTATTTCCTGTCAGAAATCGATTAAGTTTGTTAATATACATGGAAGGAAAAACGCTCTGTCATTAAAAACCAAGTAAAATGTATGTTATGTTATGGAAGAAAAATCATGAGAATCACCATTGCAATGATATAATCTAAGGATAAAGACTACTACACAGGGAATACAGACACACACTTAGCAAGAACACAAAAAAAAAAAAGAAAAAAAAATCAAATCAAATAACATGTAAATGACCCCAGGTGTGTCAGTCTTTAAGGATTTTATAGATAAGATATGTTTGTATTAGTCATGCAGCAGATGTATACCTTGTTTGTAATTTAATAATTTGAATGATTTATTTATTACTATAAAGGATGAAAGCAGTTACCTATAAAAGTTCTCAAAGTCTAATACTTTTAAAGTTGTATGTTAATAGGGTAATTTGTATGATCCTTGTTAACATGCCAATTGACATAAGTTATATTACTAAGCATGATATAAGTAATTATTGAACCTAATCAAATATGAAAGTACAGTAAAACCTATCTAACACCCGAATAACTTGGCATGGTTTTTTATGAGCAACTCGGCGGGTGTTTCTAGAAAAGCAGAGGACGCTTACCCTACCGGTGCACCTGGTCCATGCTCCAAGTTTTTAGTGGAGTCCGAGTTGCTCATTTACATTGTTACTTTGTACGTATGATTTTAGTTACTTTATGTTCTTTGTTGTGTATGTCTGTTTTCCATGTCTGGTCTTTGTCCCTGGATTAAATTCTTTTGATTACCGCTATAACCTTGGTTTCCTTGATTACTCTTTAAAATTAGAAAGTAACTTATTGCCGATATCCATATCTTTTTGTAGTGTTCATTCGTATATCTTTCATATTTCATCCTGAACTTGACCACCTTTACCACAAAGTTCAATAATCATGTTGAAACTCTTGGCTTGCATTTACAAAATGTTTAAATTTACATGATACATAGTTCAGTTTATTCTCACTTATCTATTGTTCATATATTTTGTTTTGTTTTACCTACTGCATCTGACTAGTAGCACTTTTATGCGGCACATTTGTGTTGAAATATACCGGAAATAATTAACGGACTACCCATTTCTATAACGGTTTCTTAACCTTTATAAAAGCTTGGGGTTATGCGCTATAAAAACTGGTTTAAACCACTATTCATTTTGAAGTGGCCCCGTGCGGGTCCGAGTGTCAGAAAATAGGCCCACAGTTTGTTAGGTAACTAAAAGTGCTCAGAATCTTGGCCGAGGTTAGGGCGTTCTGGCTACAGAGCAACTGGATATGTGCCCCAGGTTGTGGAATGGGGTACCCCTTTTTGCTATATGCTAAGTTCGCAAGGCCATAATACGGAAAACCTGACCACAACCCATAGTGGTGCTACGTGTTGGGAAAGATCACACGTTCCTCGCGCGCTAAAGAACCCTACTTTGATATTTTATCGAAATAGTAACCTTAGAGGCTAAATTGTCCTACCCTACACCACCTCTCCCTATTTCCAAATTTGTCGACATTATTATCCTTGTTTTCCATCCAATTTTTGATTTCATGTTCGTTTAATCATCCATTTGATGTTCATCGGCCGAATATTGCTGAAACATCGCTGTTTGGGCGTTAAACGCCAACAATCTATCAACCATTTCGGAATACCTGTAAACAGTAAAGACAATTGCAGAGGTTTCCTACTTATCGGTTTTTACCAAGATGTTGCCATTTATATTACAAACTTTCCTTTTGTCTATTCCTTTTGAGTATTGCCTGACTTTGATCAGTTCGGCAATTCTGTTATTACCCTTTATCTTATTTTTGTAATGACAATTAAATTAAAATAGCTGGCATAACATTCCGTACGTATTTGAAAGTGTGAAAAATCTAAAGTGCAATTTTCAATTTTGATAATTATCAATCTGACTTTATCTATAAAATGCTATTAGTTAATAAATTATTTTGTGTTAAAACACAAATATGGATTTTTTTCCTTTCATCTCGTAAACCAATAACCAGTTTAAAACTGTGCATTTCTAAAGCCACGGACTCACATAAAGATTTGATGTTAACTACAGATTTGACATCACATAAAACAAAGAAGATTTCATTTTATATAGATGCAGGTCATGGTTCTACAAACTTTATTCCACAGTATAAACTCCGTCCATTACAAGATGAAATAAGATAGAACCCTTGATTTTCTAATAGGAATAAACTGCAAATACACAGAAAAAGGCAGCTTTATCAATGAGTGCCAATGCTACATCAGTTTTCAAAGACCCCGATGAAGTAAAAACATTGTCTACTATACATGGCATATATGTTTTCGTACCAGCAGACAAATCCAAAAACAGCATTTTTTTATCTTTGTCTGCAAAACGTTTTACATCCAGTGTTTATTAGCAGAGGTAGATGTAAAAGATAATAGCAGTGATAATCTCTATACTGTAATATAATACAGTCCTTGAACCGATCAGCGCAACTTGCCGAAATTACGCAGACTTTTTGTATCGCGCTAGACTTTTTACAATTAAGCTTCTGGAACAGGGTTATTTCGCTACAAAATTGAAGTAATCATTACAGAAGTTTTATGGTCGTCATTATGAACTCGTGGTTTGTTTTACGGCGAATCAATCTGCGCCATGAAAATTGATTTGTTCAATATGTCATAGTTTTTTTCTTTCTTTTTGTTACTTTGTATGCATTTATTTGGTTGTTTTATGTTCTCTTTTGTGTTTTTCTGTTTTCAATGTCTGGTCTTTGTCTCTAGATTACATTCTGTTGATTTCTGCAAGAGTCTTGGTTCCCTTGATTACTCTTATGCTTATTGAACTGTTGAATGTTTCAGAAAATTAAAGGTAATATCGGATGCTTTCATTGAGGTGCACAATAATACCATATATATATATAGAAAAGCCATATTTTTATATAGCCTAGCTGGCCGAGTGGTCTAGGGCGCTGGAGTTTCTGCAGGCGGTGTTGCCATAGATGTCATAGCGGTACGAGTTCGAGTCCCGCGGAGGGAACGACCAAAAATGTGCATGCAAATTTGACAGTCCTAACATCGTTGGGAATTTTTCAGACCCTTCTATACGTTTACATATCTTCCCTGTATCAATATGATCCGATGGAGCAGTGTAGCGAATAGAGTCGTCACATTCTGAGACGTTGTATATATATATATATTAATTTTGCGGGTCAGAAAAAATAATTTCATCCACACCAACGCAAAAATCATTTAATTCTATTTATCTGTATGAAGTTTCTGGACTGCACGAATACCCCCTGAGATTCAAAGAATCGTCCTTAATTTTAATTAACCACCCATTGACGTTTATATAAAGCTGAAAGTTTGGAAAAATAAGCTCCGTGTCAGTAGCACACTTTATTCATAGATGCACATGTATTGAAAAATAATCCTTAGCCGTAGGCCTTTCATTTATGATCACCTTACCGTGCTTTTTGGAAAAATAAATACGTTCCCTGAGAAGAACAGTTTGAACATTTCCAATTTCATTGGCTGAACGTTATTTTATAAAGCATATATAACACGCCTTACTCATTGACATGACAAAAACAAAATCTTCTTGCGGATATATGTTTGAAAATGTTAATTTCTAAAATGCGTGTTACATAAAATACATACAAAACTTAATTTAAAACAATATGAATATAATACAAGTATGCAAGTTCATGGTCAAAATAAAATCCCCTGGTTTAATAATAATTATAAAAAAATTATTAAAACAATTTGAAAATCAGAATAAGTTTATATGTGTTAGTTGTATCTAATATAAGTAGAATGCAGTGTATTGATTGCAACGGTGCTTCTTTGGAAAGATGCGGGTCTTAATGTTCATTTTAAATGCAAAAATGACGAAATGAATTTTTGCGACCAGTTCCTATGGAAAATGGCCGAATCCCTTTTATGATTTTTAAATTTTTTCAAATTCTTGAAACTAAAAGCAAGTAGTATTTGTAGTGCACCAGGACTGTTTCCTGAAACAAAGCAAAGTTAAATAATATGTACAAAATATATGTTAGTTCAACCAAATTCGTCAAAATTTGTTTTGTTAAGTTTTCTTAAATTATGAATTGTGTTTCGCATTTACATAGCCATAGCAAATTATCTTTTCTTGGGTATTTATATTCTTAAGCTTCAGTTACAAAGTCCGCATCCGGTGCATGCCGTGTCTTTTCCTTCACTATATGTCCCATTAACATCACCACATAATATACGATGAGAATAGCCTGACGCGGCTCTCTTCTCCTCTTCGAAGTTATATTTATAACACTTCCAAGGGTCTGTTAATATGAATAAGAAAAAAAAAATACATTCCTTTGAAAACACAATTGGCTCTGTTATAGTGTTAGAGTTCAGATTGAACGTTGTTAAGATTTAAGTATTTCTTATCTTCTTGACATTGAACTTTTTTTTCAGATCGTTTCAAGAACCCGCAAATATTTTTCATAGAATTTGTCATCAAGATTATATGCGATAAAATATGAAAACCGAAAATTGATAACAACAAAAATGAAAACTTTGCTAACACGTTATAGTATAAAGCACATTGACATCCTTTATAAGTACACCTATATTTGAGAATGAGATCCATTTGTCAGTTGAAAGCGTCTCGTGAATGTTTTTTTCAAACTTAGGATGTCAAGTCTAGATAAGTTCATCTCGGTTATATATAAAAACAATTCTGTCGTTTAAGTACAAAATGTTGTTACAACAATACGAGCAAATCGAACCGATTATGATATTTGTTCCTAAAAAAGCAGAGAACGCTAACCCTACAGGTGAACCATGTCCAAGCTGTCAGTTTTTAGAGTCCGAGTTGTTAGTTGTATAAATTATTTTGGTTATTTTACGTTGTTGTATACGTTTGTTCTCAATGTCTAGTCTTTGTCCCTTGATTACATTCTTTTGATTTCCGCTTGAATCTTGGTTCCCTCAATTACTCTTCAACAACAAATCTTATACTTATCTTTCATTCAAGGAACAGGAATAATATTTCCTCTATGACTATTGACATTATAATATTTGAGAACTACAAGGTCAAAATCAACAGGTGACCATAAAATTTGACATTGGCTTTGTCTTCTTTGTCTTGATGTTCTCCATTACAGTTGAATACCAGTCTCCTCAACAAATCTGGCCGTCTTCTGTAGGTCTTCCACAGGTGCATACAGTTTCTCTGTAATCGGGGTTGGTTTATCCTAAGTCTTCTCTTTCTGTGTCTGGTGTAATTTGCACGTCTGCAGAAAGTGTTATGTATTCTGCTCTGCTTCCCCACATGGAAACATAGGTGATGGTATGACCTCAAAAACTCTGTACAGATGTTGGTTGAGTCTGTTGTATCCTGTCCTGAGCCTGAAGATTGTTGTTTGCTCAGATCTATTTAGTTTGTGATAGCTGTCTTGTTTCTGAGGGGTATTGTGCGGAGACTTGATGATGGTCTTCATCTCTGTGTAGCAGACAGGATTTTTATCTTGCTGTTGTTGAGTGCCTTTCTTTGCTAGCTTATCTTCTTTTTTGAAGAAATGCGCACAAAAGAATAAATTATCCGAAGAAGATTTAAGTGATGATTTACATTCTTTTCTTTTAAATGTAACGACGAATTCAGTAAGCTCAGAAAGCTTGAAATGAATATAAATTAACTACCATACTTTCGCGTTCTTACTTTTTTCAAAAGATGACATGAAATCGTCTTCATCTGTTCAAATGTTTGTATCAATCTATCTTAATAACAGTGTTTTGATAGCAAACTTTACGACAGTGTTTTGATAGGAAACTGCGACAGTGTTTTTATTTTTTTTTGGTAATTTTTAGATTATTGTTTTCATTAGCTTTTTATTTCTATTTCAAAGCTTATACATAATTGTGATAGTTGTAAACTTACCTGAGAAATTCAATCTGTACATGTTTTATTACTCATTCAGAGATAATTTTCAAAGCAGGAATATTTCAAAGAAATCGTTTCAGTGTTCTAAACTTAAATGTATAGTCGATATCGTCTAGTCTAATTTTAAGACTTATAGATTCAATCTCATTTTGGTTTAAGCGGATTAGATTTTTTTCTAATGTTTCCATGAAAGCAGAACGATTTCATATTTATCACGAGAGCAAATGTATGCAATGCTTACATGAAGACAAACTTATAAAACATGTTGACCGCGACATATTTTAATATCAAAACTACCAAGAGAAGAGTGCTGCATATACGTACTATCTAGGATGATTTGTCCATATCTATCATAAGGGCAGGTTAAATTAGTATCAATCAATCATGACTTACAATATTTTAATATCTGCCGTGAGGGCAGATGAATTCCATGTCAACTATGTCAGAAAAATTGAGGTACATTCATTACCTTTAATGAATATTCGATTATAATCATTGTTAAAAATAGCCGGTTGTCTTAAAATATCCAGTAGCAGGACGTCATTTATCAATTCAACATGAAATACAAATGTTTCTGCAAATATAGATCCAAGTAATATCTTGATATTGTAAATTAGTTAAGCATATTTTGTGATGTCCTGAGGATTTGAGGGTCTTCTTTGGTGTGGCCATCGCACATTTGAAAAACAAATTTACAAACACTTAGCTATTTGATTAAAAAATGTGTTTTAACTGCATTTGATATGCTTAAAACTTACCTAAAATTTGTAAAATAATTTTGTTGTACTACATGAAGTCTTGAACAAGTATGAACATTTATAACATTATATAATAATGTTTACAATGTAGACAAAAATACCCTTGAGTGTGCCTAGTCCTTCGTCCATAAACAACATTTATGGGTAAATACCCGATCAAATATGGTATTTGGTGTATGGGGATAGACCAAAGGGGAGAGAATGGGGATTCAGAGAGGGACATATTCATCATGAACACATTTTATAATACTTTATGTTTCATTTTTTTCCATTAAATAAAAAGTTACAATACCGAGCTAACGATGTACGACAAGACAATCAGAGCAGCAGAAATCGTACAGATAAGTGAATTCAAAGTATAACCTTTTAATTGAAATGAAAGTTTAAATATGTTCATGTAGTTTATATACCGTAAAACTATATGTTTTTCTTTTAATTTCCCACTGTTAACCTTTCCTTTTTTCATTAGGGGCGTGACGTAAAACGATATGTGGTCAAGGTGGCAGCCATATTGCCGCGATGGGGCAACCATTTGTTTTGATAGGCATATACAGCTGTATTGTCATTTTTTCCCTATGATTAAACAAACACAATAAAAACATGTGTACGGTTGTGTTTTTCAGTTGTTGTTTTACATGTTGTAAATATTTAATATGAATGAAGAGGGAGACATTGGAAATGAGGCATGGTCAGTGATGCAATTAAGCAAAGGAAATGGGGAATTGGGCATCGTCAATGATGTCATGCGGCAAACGAAAGCGGCAATGGAGCATGGCAATCGATGCAATGAATCAACAAAAATAGGCAATGGGGCACGGGTATTGATACAATGACGCAAAAAGAATGGACAATAAATCATTGATATTTAGTTAGAATTGAAGAGCAATCTCTAACATAAGGTCAGTTTTTACTACGAAGATAGGTCTTTGTTTTTATTTATTAACCATTGGGACAAACGGAACAGATTCTCTTTTCTTTAAATATAAGACGTTTCCTTCAACACCATTTTAATTCAATGAAGCAAAGGAAATTGGCAAGAGGGCATGCCAATATTGTTAGAACTATATCTACTAGAAGGTCAGATCAGTTCTAAGTAGAAAAATCTATTTCATATTTACTTAACATTAGAACCCACGGAATCGGTCGTCGTTTTGTGTCAGTATTTTTAAACAGAAGATGCTTTACTTTAAATTCTGAACTCAACGTTTTGTGAAGGAAAAGTTTTCATACATATGAAAGGTGAGGTTGGACCAATTCGGATGAAACCACGGAGTCATTTGATGAGATTAACATACTCTATATACCTATAAATCATGTACAATTTACGCAATTAGAAGTTTTCAAGGGAAATCAAAAGAATGTGATCCGGGAACAAAGTGCAGACATGGAAAACAAACACACACAACAACAAAAAACACAAAATAACCAAAATAATAAGTACAAAGAAACAACAGTAAATGAGCAACTATAAAAGACTATGTTAAGTTTTGAAATCAATATTTGCTTCTGCAAATGATATATAAGATAATTTTCATTCATATTTTATAATGCACTGACAACTAATCAGTTCTATGATATGCTCAAAGGTAAAATCTGCGAAGATAGCGACTTGAATATGTTTTTTTTTAATTCTTAGAAACAAAAACTTAAACCGTCATTCGGCATCTGTGTCAGGGCGGAAATTATAGCTTTCATCTGTCTATCAACAGTAGGTACAGGAGAACAACGTTAGAAACAGTTTTGACCGTATCATTTTCTACACTATAGGATGCAATTACACAAATACCAAAACCTCCCTTTCCATTTCGGCCAATCAGTCGAGAATTTTCTTTTTCGCACCGAAATCATTTGAAAAAAAAATATAAAAAAACGTCTTCCCTTGTCTTCACAGATAATAAATGGATTTTAATCAACCATAATTATTACATAGACGTATACCGTAACTGTAATATTCACAAATTCTTGAAACTAAAAGTATATTTTAGAAGATTTAAACTGTACCTTGTACTTGACACAAGAAAAAAAAGGTAAGATACTGGTACCATATGACTGGTGAGTCAAAGTTTAATTTAAATTTTCAATATCAATCATCGCTTTGTTTGTCGTTTCCATGGAAACACTCTTTTTGTCATTATTTATGTTCTGAAGCAACAATAACAACGTCCACATCCGGGAAAGTTCGTGTTCCTCCCTTCGGTATATGTCCCGTTTACATCATCACACAATACCTTATTAGAATAACCGGAAGCGTATCTCCTTTCCTCTTCAATGCTATATTTATAGCATTTCCAAGGATCTGTTGAAAATAAGAAAAATTAAAACGACATTACTTAAGGAGTAAAATTGGCTCAGCTCTATATCCATAGGACGACAATGTTATTAATTATGACTAAATAACTTTTGTCCCCTGAGTATTTCAATGGGTACTTTGTAAGAGGTTGGCATTCACGTCCATGTATAATCACCAATTCAAAATTATTGCTAGAGTAATAAAAGGAACCAAGATTCTCGTGGAAATCAAGAGAATGTAATCCAAGGACAAAGACCAGACATGACAAACAGACAAACACGACAAAGAACTTTAAGTGACTAAAATAATACATACTAAGTTACAAAAGAAAATGAGTAACTTGGACTCCATTAAAAAGTGAGAGCATGGACCGGATAGGCTAAGCATCTGCTTTTCTAGACTTATCCGCCGAATTGCTCATTGGAAGTCAAGTCCGGGTTAGACGAAATAGAAAAGTAAAACTGTTATGTGGTATCGTAAAAGAAATATATATATATATATTTAAATTCGTTTAAATAATACTTGTACTTTTACATCTAATATTCATATGAAATGAACTTTAAATTCATCTTTAATTCAAACCATATGATATGGTTCTCTTGATTGCTACACTAATACCCAGTTCTATTCCAAAGAGTAATGAAGGAAACCAACGTTCTAGCGGTAATCAAAAGAACGTAAACCAGGGACAAAGACCAGACATTGAAAACAGACATACGTAACAAAGAACATACATTAACTAAAAAAAAATGCATACAAAGTAACAAAAGCCAATAGGCAACTCGGAGCATGGACTAGGTGCCCCGATAGGATAAGTGTCCTCTGCTTTTCTAGAAACACCCACAGTGTTGCTCATAAAAAGATGCAAATGAAAAGAGCATAGGGATGCTGTTTGTCATATGTATTTGATAAAATAATAGATAATAATTAGTTTTATTGGACTACGTTTGAATAAAACACACACACACACACATATATATATATATATATATACAAACGTATACAGAATGTGGCGACTCTATTCGCACAGGGAAGATAACGTAAACTTATAGAAGAGTCTGAAATATTCCCAAAGATGTTAGACTTGGCAAATTTTTGGTCGTTCCCTCCGCGGAATTCGAACTCGTACCGCTGTGACATCTATGGGAATACCGCCTGCACAAAGTCCAGTATCCTAGACCACTCGGCCAGCTAGGCTATATCAACATATAGCTTTTGCTGGCCGGTCATGCCTCCTGGTAGGATGAACTTAGGGCTGTAACTTAGTACAGGATGTATGGTAGTACGGGACAGTTCATTTAGGTTTGTATAATATTATGAGTTTCTTACCTGGTAGGTTTCGTCTTAACACCGCACTTCCTACCATGTAAACTAGTGTTATACCTTATACATGGACAAGCGCACACCTTTGTCCTTTTGGACAAAACTTGCAGTGATACATGGTGGATCAAAAGCACACTTTGTTACGCATTGACATATAGATGAAGTGTTAAACACAGCGTAATGCTTGTTGTACCCAAGATTACTACTATCACTCTGAATGTAATATATATGTTGCAAGCAATTCATGAGTTGAAATTGCATCACACTTAAAATAAGTTTAACAATCGTATTCATTTTGAATAAAAATATCGGTAAAACATAACGTGGCATCAAAACTATTCTAATAAACTACAAAAAGAATGTTCGCATCTGCACTTGAATTTATTTCTAGCTACTTGTTATTTCCTGTCAGAAATCGATTAAGTTTGTTAATATACATGGAAGGAAAAAAGGCTATGTCATTAAAAACCAAGTAAAATGTATGTTATGTTATGGAAGAAAAATCATGAGAATCACCATTTCTAGAAAAGCAGAGGACGCTTACCCTACCGGTGCACCTGGTCCATGCTCCAAATTTTTAGTGGAGTCCGAGTTGCTCATTTACATTGTTACTTTGTACGTATGATTTTAGTTACTTTATGTTCTTTGTTGTGTATGTCTGTTTTCCATGTCTGGTCTTTGTCCCTGGATTAAATTCTTTTGATTACCGCTATAACCTTGGTTTCATTGATTACTCTTTAAAATTAGATAGTAACTTATTGCCGATATCCATATCTTTTTGTAGTGTTCATTCGTATATCTTTCATATTTCATCCTGAACTTGACCACCTTTACCACAAAGTTCAATAATTATGTTGAAACTCTTGGCTTGCATTTGCAAAACGTTTTAATTTACATGATACATAGTTCAGTTTATTCTCACTTATCTATTGTTCATACATTTGTTTTGTTTTACCAACTGGTTCTGACTAGTAGCACTTTTATGCGGCACATTTATGTTGAAATATACCGGAAATAATTAACGAACTACCCATTTCTATAACGGTTTCTTAACCTTTATAAAAGCTTTGGGTTATGCGCTATAAAAACTGGTTTAAACCATTATTCATTTTGAAGTGGCCCCGTGCGGGTCCGAGTGTCAGAAAATAGGCCCACATTTTGTTAGGTACCTAAAAGTGCTCAGAATCTTGGCCGAGGTTAGGGCGTTCTGGCTACAGAGCAACTGGATATGTGCCCCAGGTGGTGGAATGGGGTATCCCTTTCATGCTATATGCTAAGTTCGCAAGGCCATAATACGGAAAACCTGACCACAACCCATGGTGGTGCTACGTGTTGGGAAAGATCACACGTTCCTCGCGCGTTAAAGAATCCTAGTTTGATATTCTATCGAAATAGTAACCTTAGAGCTTCGCCACAGGAGGCTAAATTGCCCTATCCTACACCACCTCTCCCTATTTCCAAATTTGTCGACATTATTATCCTTGTTTTCCATCCTATTTTTGATTTCATGTTCGTTTAATCATCCATTTGATGTTCATCGCCCGAATCTTGCTGAAACATCGCTGTTTCGGCGTTAAACACCAACAATCTATCAACCATTTCGGAATACCTGTAAACAGTAAAGACAACTGCAGTGGTTTCCTACTTTTCGGTTTGTACCAAGATGTTGCCATTTATATTACAAACTTTCCTTTTGTCTATTCTTTTTGAGTATTGCCTGACTTTGATCAGTTCGGCAATTCTGTTATTACCCTTTATCTTATTTTTGTAATGACAATTAAATTAAATTAGCAGGCATAACATTCCGTACGTATTTGAAAGTGTGAAAAATCTAAAGTGCAATTTTCAATTTTGATAATTATCAATCTGACTTTATCTATAAAATGCTATTAGTTAATAAATTATTTTGTGTTAAAACACAAATATGGATTTTTTTCCTTTCATCTCGTAAACCAATAACCAGTTTAAAACTGTGCACTTCTTAAAGCCACGGACTCAAATAAAGATTTGATGTTAACTATAAATTTGACATCACATAAAATAAAGAAGATTTCATTTTATATAGATGCAGGTCATAGTTCTACATAAAGATTCAAAATTTATTCCACAGTATAAACTCCGTCCATTACAAGATGAAATAAGATAGAACCCTTGATTTCCTAATAGGAATAAACTGCAAATACACAGAAAAAGGCTGCTTTATCAATGAGGGCCAATGCTACATCTGTTTTCAAAGACCCCGATGAAGCAAAAACATTGTCTATTATACATGACATATATGTTTTCGTACCAGCAGACAAATCCAAAAACAACATTTTTTTTTATATCTTTGTCTGCAAAACGTTTTACATCCAATGTTTATTATCCGAGGTATACGTAGAAGATAATAGCATTGTTAATCTCTATACTGCTACCACACTCTCCAACGAAAAGATTGTGGAAAGCTATAAATCTGTGCTATCTCTGTTGGTCTCTCTACCAAGGACGATGATTGTGATTTACCGTCTATGTACTGGATTCCTTAACTCCTAAAATCCGTACAAACCATGTTACATAACTGGATCTGCAAGATGTACCACCAACCCTCTTTCAAAACGTTTTAATTTAATACTCACACCTGTCAAAGAGGGTCTGCATTCCTACCACAACACTTGATACTCCCATAGTGGTATTAATTCAATGTGGATCCTGAAAAATTCGAAACATCTTTTGGAGACAAACAGTTCAAGACTATAATTAGAATATAATACAGTCTTTGAACCGATCGGCGCAACGGTTTTACGGATCGATGACCGTTGACTGATTGATCGCTGACGGATCGCTGACCGATGACCGGCGACCGATCTGATCGCAGTTTTGTTGTGTAAAATGACGTAAGATCTGTTTAGAATAAAAGAAATGTAAAATAAAAGTAGAAATTGATGTTCAAATCTATTACATTATTTAAATAAGTGTAAAATCAACAGAAAAAAAAAACAATAAAAAACGTAAAATACATTAACCGCGATGTAGTCACGTGATGCGATCACCGGTTTAATGGGTTGGTTTGACGGATCGATGACTGACCGGAAACTGATCGGTGATCGATGACCGATCGCAATTTTTGTTGCACGGATCAGTTCAGGTATTGTAGCATTAAAACCTATATTTTTTCAACACTGTTTACTTCTCTTCACCATACTCATTTAAAATTTAAGATACAAATATATAGTAATTGGTAGAGGTTCCTCATACTTTGTAAGCAATAATTCCAAATTATCTTCCAGATATACAGAAGATTATGTTAACAAAATACCGGAATTTTTAATCGACAACATATTTGTCCACTGTGGTGGACGCGTTTTTCAACAAACGATCGGCATTCCAATGGGAACAAATTGTGCTCCTTAAGTTGCTGACCTATTTCTTCACTCTTATGAGGCTGACTTCTTGATCTCCAGTTAGACATCGATGATCATGGAAAACTATCGACCAAGTTTTACGTCAAACGTGATGACATTTCATTCAGAATTGCCAACTTTCCTTTCATCTCTGGCAACATCCCATCAGCAACTGCGTATAGAGTGTTCATATCACAATCATGCGTTATGCCAGAGCTTGCCGAAATTACGCAGACTTTTTGTATTGCGCTAGACTTTTTACAATTAAGCTGGAACAGGGTTATGTCGCTACAAAATTGAAGTAATCACTACAGAAGTTTTATGGTCGTCATCATGAACTCGTGGTTCGTTTTACGGTGAATCAATCTGCGCCATGAAAATTGATTTGTTCAATATGTCATAGTTTTTTTTCTTATTTTTTGTTACTATGTATGCATTTATTTGGTTGTTTTATGTTCTCTTTTGTGTTTTTCTGTTTTCCATGTCTGGTCTTTGTCCCTAGATTACATTCTTTTGATTTCTGCAAGATTCTTGGTTCCCTTGATTACTCTTATGCTTATTGAACTGTTGAATTTTTCAGAAAATTAAAGGTAATATCGGATGCTTTCATTGAGGTGCACAATAATACCGTATATATATATATATAGAAAGGTCTGAAAAATTTCCAACGATGTTAGAACTCAAATTTGCATGCAAATCTTTGGTCGTTCCTTCCGCGGGGCTCGAACTCGTACCGCTGTGACCTCTATGGCAACACCGCCTGCACAAAGTCCAGCGCACTTGACCATTCAGGTATCCCCTGTATGGCAGTTTTAAGGCTCTTGATGGACTAAAAAGCTCTTTCAAGTTGTGGTAGTTTGTTTTTGGTCAGTGCTTGTATTACGGATATGGCATCTGTTAGGAATACTATTTGCATATTTTCTGCGTTTTCCTTGATGTAATTTGTTGCATGGATGAGTGTTTCTTCTTCAGCCTTGTAGTTGGAACAATGTAATCCTGCTGGTATTGCCATTGACTGTTGTTCTCCATTTGCCTTTCTTATATTGATAACTTATGAACGATTACAAAGGAGAACAATTGTTTGCATCTTTGTTTTTATAATGATTGCATTTAAAGTAATGTGTGCGGATTTTTACTATCACTTTACATACTTTCACAGGTAGAGGACTTCTTTATTTATTATATTTATTGGCATGTTAAGAATAAACATATTTAGAAGTGAAGTACAAATGTTTATTCAGCATCTTCGGAAGAGTAAAACAAAAACAAAACAAATAAACAAACAAAAACATGGCCTTCGAATAAAATAGTTAGCACATAAAAACTGGAGATGAGGGAAATAAACATCAAACTGAAGCATTAGCAATGTCAAATCCTGTTTTAGTCACGTGTTTAAGTTAATGTAAAAATAGTGTGTTTAAAAGATATTTCAAGGAAATATACAAATACGACAGCATATTAGATTAATGTCTGTTTATTCTGAATACTATTATCAGATTAAATGTTTCCATGGAAGAAAATACCTCATTTGACATGACAAAGGAAACCATGAAAGCAGCTTTGATAGGACATGCATTTTAATCTATGCATTTACATAAGTATATCTATTTATACGAATCCAAACATTCGTGGTAGAAAAAAAAATGAAGTGAACGTCAGTGATATATAAAAGTTCAAATAGATATTCAGGAGACAATTTTAATTAAGGCCATTACGATTTCCATTTCAAATGTATTATCACATTAAGTAAGAAAAGCAATACTCATATGAATATCTCGCCCAATATAATTTTCCATAGTCTGAAATAAATGAGAGTAGGAACATAAAAAAAACCAAACAAACAAACAAACAAACAAAAAAAAAAAGGTAAGATAAGACAAAAATGAAAAATCTTCTGACACTGCTGTTGCATCATGTACATTGAATGACATGGCATTTCCCAAAACCAACGTCAAAAGCGCAGAACAAGCTTTTACATAACTAAACCTTATGATATAAATACAAGTTTTTCTTGCTTTTGTCAAATGTTTATAGCTCATGTAACTTCTCATATTAGTCCCTTTTTTGTAACAGAACAAAATATACATACTACAACTTTTGTACAATAGTATGCACAATTACTTTTTCCTGATATCTTGAAAACTTAACTGATAAAATATGAATAAAGTTTTTTCGTTTTTTTTTAAACGGGACCAATGTCCATTGAATTAGATGCCGTGAACCAATAAACTTCAAATAAATTCGTACAAGAAAGTTTTGTTTATGAAAGAACTACTTCAATAATAAAATAAACTTCACTAAAAGTTATATGACATTCCGTCACCATGTTGTGAAATAACAAATCATGTCACAAAATGACACATATACAAAAGATAATATTGAGGTATATGCATCGATAACATATCATATTTTGAAGGGAAAGAGTCGTCTGAAACAGTAAATATGGTCAAGTATGCAATATTACTGCAACTATTTTTGCTTTTTGAACTTGTGTAATGGTAAGCTAGTCTTAGGAATGAAAATGTTTAATCTTAAAATAAAGCATTTCATCTCAGTACTGAAAGCAAACACAAAAACATATAACATGTAAGCAAACAAAAATACACATTTTTTACATAAAATCCGATGTATCTATCGTAGGGAAAGAGAGGAGTACTGGATACGCAGACTGGGTACTGCAATACCGTACGGATGTTGCCATCATGTTGGGTATTGGTTTCTACAGATTCTTTAAACAAGATTGTGTGAAAAATCAAGATGAAGAAAAACGACCGTTTCTTCCACTACCGTTTGTCGACAAAGGAAAAGATGCAATTAATTTGGCTATTATCCTCCATCACAAAAACGTTACTAATAAAATTCCCCAATATTTCAAGACATATCCATACCAATTATTTCATATTCCTATACTTCACCCATTGCATCCAAACGTTTCAGTTATAAAAGGCTATTGCAGAACCTGGAGATTGAGGACTTCAAAGCTAAACCACCTGACTGTTCTTGCAAAAACTCTCCATTCAAATATGGACCTTCTGGTAACGTCGTTATGAGAGATTTAACCATCATCGAACACGAATGTGTGCGTAATATACTTTCCAAAATGTCCCAAGGACCGTGAACCACGCTTCATAAATTGGAAATAAAACTTCTAATGGATGCCGTGGAGGACTATGCATAAAAAGGATGAAACGAGAACAAGAAGACATTGATTCTCTGTCAGAGTGGTTAAAGGCCATGAGGTTTTTAATTTTCAAGCAAATGAAAATGTTAAGTAGGTCAATGAATGCCAAGGCTAAATCAGTTCTCAAAGACCCCGATATAGCAAAAACATTGTCTACTATACATGAATATGTTGTCGTACAAGCAGACAGAGTCCAAAACAACATTGTTTATTGTCTGCGAAACGTTTTACATCCAATGCTTATTATCAGAGATAGACGTAGAAAATAATAGCAGTGATAAGACCTATATCTGCTACCACACTCTCAAAAGAAGAGATTTTGGAAAGCCATACATCTGTGCTATCCTCTTTTTGTCTCTCTACCAAGGACGATGATTGTGATTTACTGTCTATGTACTGGATTCCTAAACTCCACAAGAATACATACAAACAACTTTCCTTATCTGGATCTGCACAATAAACCACCAAACCTCTTTCAAAACATTTAACTTTTCTATACTCACAACTGTTAAAGAGGGTCTGCAGTCCTACCACAACACTTGTTACTGCCGTAGTGGTATTAATTCAATGTGGATCCTGAAAAATTCGAAAGATCTTTTGTAGTCAATCAGTTCAAGACTATTATCTGAATATAATAGCATTAAGACCTATGATTGTTCAACACTGTATACTTCTATTCCCCATACTCAGTTAAAATTCCGTCTTAAAAACATTGTACATCGTTGTTTTTTTTTTCAAAAATGATGGTACACCTAAATACAAATATATAGTTCTTGGTAGAGATTCCTCATACTTTGTATGAAATAATTCCAAATCATCTTCCAGATATACAGAGGAAGATGTTTACAAAATGCTGCTTTACTTGCTGACCTATTCCGTCACTCTTATGAGGCTGACTGTATAGTTAATAACTGATCTGTACCGATAGAAAGAATATCGTTTGACTAGATCCTTTAATCTGAGTTTCCGTTATATAGATAACGTCTTATCTTTAAACAATCCAATTTTCGGGGATTTGATACATCACATCTACCACAAAGAACTTGAGATAAAGTATACTACTGACACTGTGAAGTCGGCCGCATATTTTGACCTCCACTTAGAAATCGATGGTAAAGGAAAACTATTGACAAAACATTACGACAAACGTGATGACTTTTCATTCAGAATTATCAACTTTCCTTTCATCTCTGCGTGTGGCGTGTTTCTATCATAATTATACGTTATGCCAGAGCTTGCCGAAACTACGCAGACATTTTGTATCTCGCTAGAACTCTAACAAGTAGGCTTTTTGAACAAAGTAATGTTTCTACAAGATTGAAGTCATCACGTACCTCCTTTCCTCTTCGATGCTATATTTGTCGCATTTCCAAGGATCTGATGAAAAGAAAAGAAAAGTTAGAACGACATTACTTACGAAATAAAAATTGGTTCAGCTCTACATTCATAGGACGACAAAGTTATTGATTGTCACTGAATTAAACTTTTTCCATTGTATTTTTAGTGGGTACTGACAATTAATCAGTTCTTGGACATACTCACATACTCAATGTAAGAAGTTGGCATTAACGTCCATGTACAATCACCACTTTAAAATTAAGATAACGTTATTGCAAGAATAATCAAGGGAACCACGATTTTAGACGAAATCAAAAGTATGCAATCCAGTGATAAAGATCAGTAAGGTTAGTTTATATGTATGAGTAATCAAGGGAACCAAGGTTATAGCAGTAATCAAAAGAATGTAATCCAGGGATAAAGACCAGACATGGAAAACAGACATACACAACAAAGAATATAAAGTAACTAAAATCATACATACAAAGTAACAAAAGCAAATGAGCAACTCGGACTCCACTAAAAACTGGGAGAATGGACCAGGTGCACCGGTAGGATAAGCGTCCTCTGTTTTTCTAGAAACACCCGCCGAGTTGCTTATGAAAAGTCGCGTCCGAGGTAGACCAATCGAGGAAAGTAAAAACTATGGCCCCTTGAAAAAATCAGTTTCCATGGTGCAGAAGGATACACCATAACAATCAACGAGTTCATGATGACGACCATAAATCTTCAGAAGTGATGACTTCAATCTCGTAGCAACTTTACCCTGTTCCAGAAGCCTATTTGTTAAATTTCTAGCGAGAAACACAAAAGTCTGCGCAGTTTTGGCAAGCTATGGCATAGGGAATGAGTTGTGATATGAACACTCCATACGCAGGTGCTGAAGGGATGTTGCTACAGATGAAAGGAAAGTTGACAATTTTAAATAAAAAGTCATCACGTTTGTCGTAAAGTTTGGTCAATAGTTTTCCTTTACCATCGATTTCTAAGAGCAGGTCAAGATATGAGGCTGACTTAATAGTAGATGCGATGTATCAAGTCCCCGAAATAAGGATTCTTTAAAGATAAAGATCTATAAAGCGGAAACTGAGATTAAAGCATCTAACTAAACGATATTCTTTCTTTCGGATCAGATCAGCTATAAAGCTAGCCTCATAAGAGTGAAGTAAAAGGTCAGCAAGTAAAAGAGCACAATTTGTTCCCATTGGAATGCCGACCGTTTGTGGAAAAATACCTCCATCACACTGGATAAATATGTTGTCGCTTAAAAATTCCAGCATCCTCCTCTCTATATTTGGAAGATATTTTGGAATTATTTCTTACAAAGTATGAGGAATCTCTACCAAGAACTATATATTTGTATCTAGGTATACCATCTTTTTGGGGAAAACAACGATGGACAATGCTTTTAAGTCGGGATTTTAACTGAGTATGGGGAATAGAAGTATACAGTGTTGACAAATCATAGATTCTAATGCTATTATATTCAGATAATAGTCTTGAACTGATTGTCTCCAAAAGATTTTTTTTTCGAATTTGTCAGGATCAACATTGGATTAATACCACCACGGGTGCAACACATATTGTAGTAGGACTGTAGACCCTCTTGACAGTTGTGAGTATAGAAGTTACAAGTTTTGAAATACACGTAATAGGTTTGGTGGTACATTTTGCAGATCTAGCTATAAAACGTTGTTTGTATGGATTCTTGTGGAGTTAGGAATCCATACATAGACGGTAAATTACAATAATCGTCCTCGGTAGAGAGACCAAAAGAGGATAAAGGCCTGCAATAGCCTTTTATAATTGAAATAATTTGGATGCAATGGGTGAAGTATAGGGATATGAAATAATTGGTATGGATTTGTCTTTGAAATATGTGGAAATGTTGTTGGTAACGTTTTTGTAATGGAGGATATTAGCCAAATTAATTGCATCTCTACCTTTGTTGACAGACGGTAGTGGAAGAAATGATCGTTTTTCTTCATCTTGATTTTTAACACAAGGTGGTTTAAAGAGTCTGTGGAAACCAATATCCAAAATGATGGCAACAAATCTGTATAATGATGAGGTGGGTTCAGGAACAGGAATGTCAAGACTAGTTTTGTGAAGGGAGTGTAGTAAAGTGAAAGGTATAGAATAAAGTTTGGTTCTAATGTGATGAAGACGAAGAGGTTTTTGTATGAAAGGAAGGAGACCATCTATGGAGACATCATGTAACTTTGATGACGTATAGTGGCGATGGCTATGACTCCTTTCCCGTCCTGGATTTTTGTCAAATACATTCAACACATTCATGCTAATGTTATATTGGATTGAAAGGTTTCCCATACGTTTGATGTTTTATATAAGGGTCTGAAAAATTTAGATACAAATGCGAAACAAATTTGTATTGATCCTTCCGCGGGACTCGAACTCGTACCTCTGTGTCATCTATGGCAAAACTGCCTGCTCAAAGTCCAGCGCCCTTGATCACTCGGTCAGCTAGGCTATATCATAACTGTAGCTTTCCCTTACCCGGTAATTCCTTCTCATATAATTTATTTAGGGCTGTAAAGTAGTACACCATGTATGGGACAGGTCATCTAGGTGCTGTATATTACTATAAGTTTCTTACCTGGAAGATTTCGTCTTAACACAACACTTCCTGAACTGTGAATTAGAGTTATGTCCATTACATTGACAAGCGCACACTTTTTGTCCTTGTGGAAAAAACTTGCAGTGATACATTGTGGATCATAAGCACACTTCGTAACGCATTTAAGTATAGATGAAGTGTTAAACACAGCGTAATGTTTTTCATACCCAAGATTACTACTGTCACTCTGAATGTAATATTTATGCTGCAAGCAATTTATGAGTTGAAATTGTATCACCCTTAAAATAAGTTTAAAAATCGTATTCATTTGAATCAAAATATCAGATAAAAATACCGTGGCATCAACGCTAATCTTATAAACTACAAAAAGGAATGTTCGCGCCTATACTTAAATTAATTTCTAGTCTGCTTCTTGTTATTTCTTGCCAGAAATCGATTATGGTTAATGATATATGCAATGAAAAACGCTCTGTTGTTAAAATCCAGTAAAAATATGTTATATTATGGAAGAGAAATCAAGAGAACCAGATTTAGGCCGTCGTTTTTAAAAATGCGCAATTTTAAATTGGTTATTGGTTTATGAGATCAAAGGAAAATAATCCATAATATTCGGTTAGCTGATAGTGCATTTTATAGATAAAATCAGATTAATAATTAACAAAATTGAAAACTATACTTCAGATTTTTAACATTTCATAAACGTACAGAATGTTATGTCTGCTTATTTAATTTATGTTAATTTCTATGGCAAAAAATAAGATGAAATCTAATAACCAAATTGCCGAACTGACCAATTTAGGCAAAACTCCAAAGGAATTGGCAAAAGGAAAATCTGTATAAAAAATGGCAATATCTGACTAAAAACCAAAACGTTGGAAACCACTGCAATTATCTTTACTATGTACAGGCATTCCGAAATGATTGATTGATTGTTGATGCTTAACATTCAAACAGCAATTTCTCAGCATGTGTCATGTCAGGGGTACCCTATTCTACCTCCCATCTGTAGCAACAACCACTCAGCACCTGCGTATAGAGTTTTCATATCATAGCTCATGCGTTATGCCAGAGCTTGTCGTAACTACACAGACTTTTTGTATCGGGCTAGGCTTATTACAATTAGGCTTCTGGAAGAGGGTAATGTCGCTACAAAATTGAAACCATCACTATAGAAGTTTTATGGTCGTTGTCATTAACTCGTGGATTGTTACCGTGTATCAATCTGCACCATGGAAACTGATTAGATCAAAATATCATAGTTGTCTTTTTTTTTTTGTTGCTTTGTATGCATTATGCGGTTTTTCATGTTCTTTGTTGCGTTTTTTTCTGTTTTTCATGTCTGGTCTTGGTACGTGGATTTCATTCTTAGGAATCTGTTAGATTCATTGTTTGCTTGATTACTCATTTGTTTATTGAACTTTTAGAAAAAAGCAATATCGAGTGCTTTCCTCGACGTGCATACATTATTTTCTAAGCAATAATACAATAAAATCATTTAAAATATTCCGGGCCGGGAAGTACTTGGACAGGTACATATAAGTTTGTTGAACTATGGTATAAGTGAAAATAAATCAAACTCTAAGTCGTGTACATATACTCATGATTATAAGTTTTACCTGCACATATTTGGCCTTTAGGGGAACGATCGACAATTTGATCATAAAGGGCTGACACATTGTGTAGGGTCGGAATATTAATGTTTTTTAAATTTTGCGGGTCAGAAAAGATAATTCCTTCCACATCAAGGGAAACATATTTATTTCGATTCCAAAGTTTCTGAGCATAGAAAATTAATAATTTTCGATGAGGTCTAAGCCAGAATAGGACCCCCCTGTGATTCAAAGAATCGTCCTTAATTTTAAATAACCCCCGATTGACATTCATATCAAGCTAAAAGTTATTAGCTCTCTTTATTCAAAGATTAACATTTTTTTTTAAATAATCATAAACTGCATGCCTTTTAGGTATGATCACCACATTGTGCTTTCTGATGTTTTCCCTAGAGGAGACCAGTATGAATATTTTTATTTTTATTTTATTAAATACATAAATGAATATGCAACTGTGATGATTTTATCTGAAGAGCTATAGAAAAGCTACGATTCATTTCATTTGCAGAACGTTATTTTAAAAAGCATATACCAGGCCTCACTCATTATTATATAAAAATAAAATATTTTTGCGAATACGTTATTTAAATATGTTAATTTGTAAAATGCATGTTATATAAAAAACACGCAAAATAAAATTTAAATCAATATAAATATAAGACAGATATTTTTAAACAAAATACATGTAGCATACAAGTACGCAAGTTTATGGTCAAACTAAAATCCCCTAATTTAATAATAATTAATTTATCTGTGTCACTTTTATCTAATAGTAGTAGAATGTAGTGCATTGATTGCGACAGTGCTTCTTTAGAAACATGCAACTCTAAGTATTCATTTTAAATGGAAAAATGTAATTTTCTAGTGGAAAATGGCCGTAACCCTTACATGATTTTTAAACATACTTATACTTTAAAATTTCTCTTATTCTTGAAACTAAAAGTAAGTAATATTTGTGGCGCATCATGATTGTTTTCCTTATAAAATCAAAAAAGTCAGATACTATGTACAACAAAAATGTTAATTCAACAAATTTTAGTAAAATTTGTAAAACTTCTAGTACATTTTAAATTCTGTTTTGCATTTTCATAGCCATGGCAAATTATGTTCTAACGCAGCAGTTGCAAAGTCCACATCCGAAATATTCCGTGTATCTTTCTCCGCTCTATGTCCCGTTAACATTCCCACACACTATACGATGAAAATAACCTGAAATGACACTACTTTAAAAACAAAATTGGCTCTGTAAGAGTTCAGATGGAACGTTGTTCAGATTGTAGTTGTGGCTTAACTTCAGGTTCTGTATGTAAATGAATGTCATTGAACTTTATTTTTTCTAGATAGTTACAACCGCTCCACATTATGTAGCTCCATTTTAATTGTCTCTATTTTTTTCTAAATTCTTCTCTTGCTGTTATTTTTCCACGATATTTTTCATTGAATTTATCGTCAAAAGTTTACGTCATGAAATATGAAAACGAAAAATGGATAAAAAAATAATCAAAACATAAAAACATTGTTAAAACGTGATAATATAAAGCACGGACGATCTGCACAAAGGTTGGCATCTTTACAAGTAATCAAGGGAACCAAGGTTATAGCGGTAATAAAAAAAAGAATGCAATCCATGGACAAAGACCATATATGCAAAACAGAAATCATGTATAGAAAGTAACAAAAGCAAATGAGCAACTCGGACTCCACTAAAAATTGGGAGCATGGACCAGGTGCACCGGTAGGGTAAGCGTCCTCTGCTTTTTCTAGAAACACCCTCCGAGTCGCTCATAAAAAAGACGCCTGTTTTGGAGAATAAGTTCCATTTACCAATTGAAAGTGGCTTGTGAATATTTTACGAACTTGGGCTATCAAGAACCATAAAATTTATTCCCTTTTATGTATAAATCAATTATAAAATGTTGTTTAAACGATTCGTGCAATTCGAACCGAATGTGATATTTTCCCTAGAAAGGCATAGGACGCTAACCCTACAAGTGAACCTTGTCTATACTCCCAGTTTTTAGAGTTTTTGAATTATTTTGGTTATCTAACATGTTGTCGGATTCAATGTCTTCTCTTTGTCCCGTGATTACATTTTTTTCATTTCCGCTATAATCTTCGTTCCCTTGATTACTCTTATGCAATATACTATGGTGAAAAGGGGACGTCACCATATAAACATGTGTATTTTAATGATTAGATCGATTTTGTCTTGTTGCTAAACGTTCTTATTGCGTAAATCAACGTTTTTGTCGAGAATCTCTGTGATCCTGCAATTAACGAATGACCATCACTATTGTTGTCTCCAACATGATTCTAATGTGATGTAACCACACAAAAATGAAAACGTTTCTACGTCAGAATAAAGTGAAACATATATCCACGTTCGTAAAGGGATGCGATAAATCAAGGTAACAGAGTATACCAGTTGAAAACGTCTAACTATTCGTACAATGTATGCTGAGAAAAATGACTATTCCAAATCAATTTGTATGTACTTTTGAAGCAACAGAAACGTAAATAAAACTCGTAAAATTACAGAATTTTCATAACAGCATTAAAAATTCTATTATCAAATTGTTACCTTGGAAGAAAATACCTTATTTGATATAATAAACAATGATAACAGCTTCAATAGGAACATTTTCCCATCAAAAGCGCACACTTCTACTTTAACTATACCGTATGATTCAGATACAAGTTTTTCTTGCTTTACCAAATGTTTATGAACCACATACGTTTCCTATTTATGTTACAGAAAAAATATACACATTCAGCAATACTTGTAATGTAAGTATGTACAATCTCTTTTTCCTGGTCTCTTGAAAATTTAATTGATAGGTTATGTATAAAGTATTTTCGTTTTCGAAACGGGACCAATATTCACTGAATGAAATCGTTTGACACAATAAACTTCTAATGGATTCATACAAAAAAAAATTATATGTGGCAAAACGACGTCAATAATAAAAAAAAAAAAAAAAACAACAAAAAAGGAAAAAAAAAATAAATAAACAACAAAAACAACACCTTTATTCTGAAAAAGTACCTCATGTAACAGAGTGTTTATATGTTATTGTAAAATAAACATGTATTGTTTTATGAAATAAGTATATATTGACATGCAATTAAATTAAAATATTATCATTCCCTTGTAGGTTAAAATACAATAATGTTATTAAATTGCTATCGTATCACAAAGACTAAACACAGGTACTTCTGTTTTGTCAACAAAAAATGTGAATAAATGGCCAACGCATCCAAAAGACAAACCACAATTCAAAAACAACAACTATATTTATTTCTCTCTTATAAACAATAATGTTGTTTAATGGCTTACGCATCACCAAATGTATTTATTAAATTTAGGACTAAGTTGCAAAGTGTGGATGATATCAAACAAACAATTACCTATAGAAAAGCAGAAGGCGCTTACTCTTCCGGAGCACATCTGGTCCGTGCTCCCAGATTTTAGTAGTTTCCAAGTTGCTCATACAATTTTGTTGCGTGTATGCATTATTTTTACGTTATTTGTTGCATGTGTTTATTTTGCTCATCTGGTCTTTATGTATATTACATTCATTTGATTTCCACTAGAATCTTGGTTTCCTTGATAACTCTTTCTACCTTAAAAACTCTTGTAATAGAACACCTGTTATTTTGCATAAGGTTGAACGTGTAGTTTTTGTGTTAGTATAGTTATATATCTATACATATATATTTTGTTTTAATCTATAATCAGGATTCAGGTAATCGTGTCACTGACCCTGGATTACATTCTTCTGATTTCCGCTAAAATATTGGTTCACTTGATTACTCTTTGGCAATATCTGTGTTCTACAGAGACATTCCATGTAAGTATCACGTCGACAGTTCATTTTATGTGTTATTTAATTTATATGAGGGTATATTTGCCAGTAAGAAAGGGAAAGTTTACAATATGCAAGTAAATATCAGCCCGATTGTCTTAAAATTTCGTTTGCAAATGCCATGGGCTATCAATGTAAAAGTTTAGTAGGCAGATGATTGTGAATCATTATGAAAGCAGACATACTTTATTAATAATTTTGATAAATTTAAATTACATTTCTCCCTGGGAAATAACAAAAAAAGTATATTTCCTCAACTCAATGAAGTTGACACATAACAATATCATACCTAATGTTTTGTTTCAAAATACCAACATAAATGTCTTTTCGAAAAACCGACATTAATAGATCAGAGTTTAAAAAATTGCAATCAGAAACATGCCATTTTTATTTAAACGGAAATCTAGAGTGAAAAAAAATTGTCTAGAATTTCTCACATTTGATCATTCAAAATGTACGTCTCTAAAGACTTTTTACATAATTTTTAATATCTTCTTAGAAATCATGTGAGAGGTGGCTCGAATATGAGCAAGCAGTTAAAAAAGGCAATGTGTAAATCAACTTGTTGAAATATTGGGATTTTGAAAAAAAAGAA
This sequence comes from Perna viridis, assembly GCA_037379345.1. Taxonomy (NCBI): domain Eukaryota; kingdom Metazoa; phylum Mollusca; class Bivalvia; order Mytilida; family Mytilidae; genus Perna; species Perna viridis. Next base: position 35,836,548 of record CM074522.1, on the reverse strand, counting down.
TGTGATCATGTTCTAGTGACAAAATCATGATCTATGTTGTAATATAAACAATACAAAATATGAATAAGCGAGAAGAATTCACAAAACAATAGATCATAAGAACATAACATCATAAAAATTGCAATTGTCATGAAATTCTGGGAAATTTGTGTTAGTTTATTACTTTTAGTTTGAACAACCAAAACATCCCAAACGAAAACTATACAAAAAAGGAATAACTTATCAATATCGTTACAGACGATAACTTCGGTTTAAAAACAAATGGATAGATATTTATATATAGGTTACACAAATTACGAATCATATTGATATAGTCATAATATATACAGGCATACATGTTCGAACATTTTCTCCACATGCAACTGACTTTCTTTAACATATGCATATTATCTTCGTGCTTGTCAAACGGCATTATACATATTGAAGTGCAAGTATTTATTATATACAAGCATGCCTTCACTCCACCGTTCCTGATAAAAAACACATTCAATGGGTCCTCAAAGTTTCACGGAATCGTTTAACATCTTAATGGAAGTCGACGATCCATCTATAAATAAAGTACAAACAGTAAGCAACCATTATGTTCAAAAGAACATACGATTCGCAGATTTTAAAACTTATAAGAATAATATCTGTCGAAATCTTTCCCTATTATATACTTTGATTGATTGTTGATTGTGGGGTTTAACGTCCAAGCAGCAATATTTCAGCTATATTCTGGCGATGAACAAGGAATGGATGATAAAATGAACATGGGATGATGATGAAGATGATGATTATGATGATGATGATGATGATGATGATGATGATGAAAAAAAGAGACGGGACACAATGATAATAGAGTAAACGGATTTTGATTGCTGCTAGAAAAAGGGAGGAATGTGTAGGGTCGAGCAATTTACTACTCCTATCGAATTCCACAGCAGGATTCTTTTACGTACGAGTAACGTGGTATTTTTCAGTTTTTCTGTATAATAGCCTGACAACCGCGGCATGTAACATGCCGGGGGTACCCCATTCCACCACCTGGGCACGCAACCCAGTTGTTTTGTGGGAAGAGCGCCCAAGCCCCTAGCAGTTCTGATCACTAATTAGCCGCCTTTTACGACGAGCTAAGCGCTGCTGCAGGCCTATTCTTTTTACACCCGGACCTGCACGGGGCTTATAAACTTTGATTTGCAAACTGTTTACCTTACCAGTATAAATAAAACTGGCACCAAAGAATAATTTGTGTGGGTGCAACTAATTTTCATTAGTTTAATGTTACCAAGGTTACTTGTAATGGAGTAGATGGATTTCAGTTTTAACGGCATCTGTCGATTTCATTTCTAAAGTAAATAGTCAAACTATTTCTTTCCACACCACACGAATTCACATGTAAAATCATTACTGTTCTTACAAAATTTGTTATAGATAACAGATAATTGTGACTGCGAAACTGTATATCATCATTAGTCAAAAGAAAACAATGCCTGGTCATTTTATTTATACCTAAAAGGAAAGAGTGAAAGCCAAAATGTTCTAGTCTCCCTGCTGTGATTTTACCTGGATTTGAAATCATGTGACAAAATGGACTGTGGATGTTCCTAGAAAAACAATTGGTTTAGGCAATTTTTGTATCTTATTTTTACTGTGTAGTTTAATTATGTTTGATGTTTTGTCTGACTGTATGTTCTTGTCTGTGACCTGCTCTCTGTTCAATGTTCATGGTTTCTTTCTTACAAATCTCCAATAAAAGAATAAATTAAGAAACAAATAAACAAACAATGGAAGATCTAATAATAAAAAATCGCATAATTTGAACCTCACGCTTCAAGAAAAACTGCCAGCTGTTTGAACAGACAAATACTCTAACGAACTTGTCTGCTGGTCATTTATGTCTATAATGTTGAAAAAGAAATGAAATTCTTAGAAGAACAAATTTAATTTCACAAAAATTTGAAAATGAACGAACTTTAGAAATCAGCTTAGCAGTGTTTTCCTTCGTACCCTTATTATATCATCATACATACTTGTTTATTAACTGAATAGAGCACAAGGAATAATTTTATTAGAGGTTGCTGCCCTGAAACATTTACTTTATCCTGATCTTACTGAAAAACATTATCTTTCTAGATGTATCAAAGAGATTACAAGATGATTGTTTTTAATATGTCACTAATATTTCTTCTGTAAATATTTGACTACTGATTCTCTAACTCTGCCAGATGGCAATATTATGTCCGTTTGTATTGCAATTATCCGAAAAAAAATCACCGAATTAAAAGCGGAGTTTATGAGTCTACAAAACCAGGTAAACCATCAGTTTTTGGAATATTGCAATACATTCACAATTTTACATTAAACTTTTCTTCAATAAAATGAATAATATATAATATTAATTTTCCATTGACATCATCTGAACTTGCTTTTCAAACGTCTTCCAGAATTAATGCGTCCATGTTATATGTAAATGTACACACCTGTCTCCTTTGACGAACCGACAGACAAAAACTCCGACGAGCTTGTCTGTTCTCCATTTTTTTTCAACAATGATGGTAAATGGTATTCTTCAAAAGCATACTTTAAATATTACAATAACATGACAATGACCAAACTTTAAAAACAACTTAGGGAGGTAGACTAAGGGTAAGGGCTACATCTCTTATTAATCGTTTGAATGTTTGTATTCAGCTAATTCAACAATCTCATGTAAACATCAAAGTAACTGTATAAAAACCAAACCCTAAAAAATTATAAAAACAAACAAAAAAAAAAAAAAAACAAAACAAAACAAAACAAAAAAACAAACAAAACAAAAAACAAAAAACAAAAAAACAAAAACGGTGTACCCAGCCACTTTTTTTAAGTTCAATCATACAAATGTAAGTATATATAAAACCCTTGTAAATCAAACGAAAAACTAAAGAGAAATCATTTGAAGGTCCAGGAGGGTTGCGATTTAGAAAGGATACAATTCAAGTAATAAATATACGTTTCGTGTGTATCAAAGATTTTGTTTCTTTTAGCGTTTGGTAAGATTAGCCTATTTAAAAGTAGAAATATCAAATGGTCATGCGTAAATATCTCATCAAACGCATTTAAGGATAAGTATTCCTGAACGTGCGTGATGTTGTTTGAATTAAAAATCGCACTTGCACCAATTATTTATGTAACAGGAAGATAAGTTTGTAGCATATTGTTGGTATTGTTTTGACTTATACATTTTTATTTAAAATCTGTCGATATTACTATTACCTGTTTCTTCAGGATGGTTATTAACTGTTGTCAATTTGTGATTTTCTGTGTAAAGCTTTTTTAGTCTTCTGATCCAACTGTTGATGCTATTCGAACCAGAGCCTTAAAATAATCGATACGTCTGTTTACACATGATTAACATGTCCGTTGTTACTACACCTTTCTTGACTTGAAGTGATTGTTTTTGCACTTAAAAGATGTTAAAAAAAAACTGGCCGTTAACATAGGATCAAGTAAACAAATTATACCAAAATGATTTTATAATGCAAAATTGCATTAAATTTAGGCAAAGGTCATTTTGAAATGACAGTCTTCTTAAAAGCTACTGAGCTAATGAGTGTTAAAATGGAATGTCTGGTTAGCTGTTTGACGTTTCAACGACAGCGTCATCATTTAAAAAAGCAATTGTAGGTAAACATTGCTCATTTAATAGATTTTGTATGAACAATTATTGTTAACCTTTATAAATCAATGTTTTGTGGTACTGATACGAAACGTGTTAAGCCAATGTAAGTTTCCGGGACAACCGAAGCTATGGTTTACAAATCGTCGTGTTGACTTCTTCAACCACACAGTTTTAGTATGATCAGACGACCAAGATAAAAACACATTATGTCCTCCTGGAAAAATGTCCTTTTTTTTCAGAATAAAAATAAAAATTGCTGCCCTGGAGCACATTCATGGTTAATTTAACTTTCTGCACTAAATACCAATCTGTGCATGTGTGAGAATCAGGCCATGGTTGCACATCATTAATCTCAATTTGGTATGTTTTGCCTCAAATTTATTCAATAATTTTAGAAAACAACTGAAAAGCTATTTAAATTTATCCCGAAGCATCTGGGACGTAGATATATTTGACTGCTTATATAAGATAATGATGCAGAAAAGTTTTCCCGCCATATTTCCATAGAGCATTTCAACTATATTTGTCCCATCAATATCTTCAAAGGGAAGATTTATACATGATTACCTCCAGCATTACCCATCGAAGTTTTATATATATATTTTGATGGGTAAAGCTGGAGGTAATCATGTATAAATACTTTGTAGTAAGTAACAAGATCTCTGTGTTTTTGTATCGCACGCCACATCAGACGGAGACGTACTGAAAGAGTTATACACGTTTTAGATATACAATATTGTACTAAATTTGGAATTAAAGAATTGTTCTGTTTTTCAGGCGTTTGTCAAATATCAACATCATATCCAAATGACTTATGCCATATCTTCTCTGTAAAAGGGACATTATGAAAAGCCATAAGACCTTCATATACAAATTAGAGATTCAAATCACTTTTTGACACTTACCTGTACCATTCAATATACATTTCACTTGAAGAAATATCACTGTAAAACTGAAAAAAAAATTCAAAATGAGACACAGACACAAAAAGTAAAAAAAATATATTTGTAAAATATGAGGAAAAAAAAAAAACATCAAACAAACAAAACGAAAAACAAAAAAACCAAACAAAAAGGAAAAATATAAAAATAACAAATAATGACATAATAAAAAATATAATTATCAACAGCAATAAAGATAAGTAGAATTTTTAGAACTGATATTGAGAATGCAGTAGTCAGTATAAGTTATCTTCTCTATAACACTTGCCTTAGTATCAGGAAGATGCCAAGGTAAAAGAAAAAGTTGTCCGTAATTTTAATTCTCGGTGCTGTAAAATAAAGAGCTTGCATATATGATTTTAAAAAAAATCAAGTCCTTGGTCAAAATTAAAACAGAATTTAAGAAGGAATGTGATGATAATGACATTAAACCTTACACATGTTTTAATTAAAAAAACAAAAAACAAAACAACTGCAACAAAAACAACAACATAAATGTGCGTGCTTTTAAATGTTCATCTTCTTGCATTTCAATATGAATTGAGATTTTTTTTTGAAACTGCTAATGGAACTCTCGGGCAAAATGTTGGAACCCCTTTTCTCATTTGTTTTTTCATTTTCACATGCACGAGAAAAGAAATTACAAAAACGTCTAAAACGAACTGGAGAACAGCGTTGTTGGGAAATGAAGAATGATCAATAAAATGGTCAACTCCGTTTGGTCTAAACATAGCATAAGCTATTTTATCGAATTGAGTTTTAAAGGGGTCTATAACAACCATATATGATCTCAATGTCGCAATTAAAACATTGAGCATCAGTACAATGAAAAACAAATATTTAGCCATTAGTCTTTTCATATACAATTGTTAATCGTTCAATCTTAATATAATTAGATATTTAAATTAAATACCGGATTTGTTTCCAAATGTTTGAATTATTAATTGCCAATAACAGATCGACTATATAACTTTGACTTTGTCGTTTGTTTTTTGTTTATCGTTATAATTATCAAAATATTAATATTATTCAACAACTCAATGTAGTATTTTACCTTTACGTCCAAAAAGATAACAAACATATTTATCAATTCTTACAGCAATATGTTTCTGAATGTGGAGCTATTTTACCACATATTTATAAAGCAATGTAAAGGCATGCACTGCTAATAAAAGCATGTGTTAACAATCCGAAGTGTAAATGAAAATCGTCAAAGTTGCCAATTTACCAAAGATACTTTTGTACCTTAATATAAATGTTCATTTGATTATCATCCTTAAAACATATATGTGGATATATTTATGATATGTCTTTTAAAAGAAAACTTTGTAGATATAGTAGCTGGTACAATCATACTTTATTAAACTAGTATAAAGCTAAATAATAAATTGTGAAATGTATGTAGCTACATTTGTAAGACTTGATTATACATGTATAAACATCCATGCATTAACATTCTATATAGTAATGCTCATGTAAGTACGATGGTAAAGTTCCCACAAATTCCAAATTTGAACAATTCCTGATCGGGATTTGAACCCCTTCTCTGTATATTACTTAGTATACCGGTATTCTACAAAACGTTACCTAGAAGTGAAGACCTGAATGATTATACATCGTTAACTGAAACTGTAGAATACACCAACGAAAGGGAAGCACCTTGCCAACCAATTAAAAAAAAAAAAACAGCTTAGCTGCTTTATTGGTGTATGGTGTTTGACTTAGCACGCTTAGTACAGGCAATGTTGCTGTAGATGTCAAAGCTATACAAGTAATAGTCCCATTGAGGAATCATCTCCAACTTTGTTTCGCAAGTTTGACAGGTTTAGCACCGTTGGGAGTCTTATGACGCTTATATGCTTGCGTTAGCTTCACCGCATCAAACATGATCCGTTAGGGCAGCATATGATTAAAGATAACTCATGTAAAGTCAGCTATAGGGAACACGCAAACAAACACAATATCATGTAATACTGGCTTTTAGTATGCTACTTTGGAGTGTTCACATCACAACTTATACGTTATGTCAGACTTTATGTACCGCGCTAGGACTCTAACAAACAGGCTTCTGGAACAAAGTTTTGCTACTACAAAATTGAAATCATCACTATAGAAGTTTTATGGTCGTCATCATGAACTGGTGGATCGGTATGGTATATCCGTCTGCACCATAAACACGATTTATTCAACTGGTCAGAGTTTTCCTTACCACGTTGGTTTACCCCGGACTTGACTTTTTATTAGCAACTCGGCGGTTACGCTATTTTTCTTTGTTGTGTATGTTTGTTTTCCATGTCTGTTTTTTTTTTTTTTTTTTTTTTTTGTCCATGGATTGTATTCTTTTGATTACCGCTAAAACCTTGGTTTCTTTGATTACTCTTTACAATGTCAATTGTAGGTTCAGTAGGGAAAATGTTTATCATTCATTATATGTGCGCACAGACAGAGTCCCGTTTTGTCATGTAAAAGTGTGGAGAAATGCGGCTGCATATTACTACCTTTGAAAGGAAGTAACATTTATAGAAAACAATTATCAATTTTTTTTCAGGTTAAAACGCAAGTTAAACCATTTGATATTACTTACTTCCTATTGCTTCTTTGAATGTTAATAATTTTCCTGGGCCAATACGTAGACCATAAGTACAAGAATAATTCACATTGAAGTCGTGCTCATCTTCAATTTTAATTAATAAATAAAATCCATTTGTTGCCATTTTCCCTTGATATTTGGCATTACTATCAAAATGTTGCCCCTTTATTCCATGTACAATGGTTTTGAATATTCCGTTTGTTGTCCATTTCCCCCAACCTGCTGTTGCGCTGCAACATGTATTTGCATCAACTGAACAGAATATCTGTATAGTATCACCAAAGTTGGAGGCTTTTGTATGCACTTTCCATTCAATAGTCGCTAAATAGAAAACGCATAAATATTGAAACCGTCAAATTCTTCCTTATTTTAGGGTTCTACATGTTTTAATACACTCAATTTATTGTTGTTTTTCGTCAATGTTTTTTACCGTTTCGTTTTTTTCTGAATAACCGAATACCAAATCATGTTTCAAATACTGTACGTTTTTTATCATTATCGTTCTTATGTTTGATTATAGAAAGTAAAGAAAACAACATACAATTAAAGTTTATCCATAGAATTACAATAATTACACATTACAACTTAAACAAAAAACAAATATGTTTGTTAATCATACCTTTGGCATATACCAAAAGTATTATATACATGTACAGATTCAATAAAAACATTTCCAAAGACCTGAAAATAAAATAAAAAAGAAAATCGAATAGGTGTCCGTCAAGTGCACAAGCATCTTATTGTGATCTGATTGCAACAAACACATTCTTAACCATTCTAAAAATATTATATTTCAAATTCGGACTCCCCCATCTAAGCCAATTGATCCACCATTTCCAATTTCGAAAGTAGGTCAAACTAAACTTAATTTCATTTAATAATACAAATATCATTATGAACGAATAAAAATGAGCAATAAGGGTAAATTCACTTTTCTTTTTGTCGAAGTAGTTAAATCAATAATTAATAGATACTTCACAGGTACGATATGTTTACACATGTTTAAAAACAGAAACGTATCGGTATTTCCTCTTTTTTATTTTTAGTCTTTATATATCATTCTGAATTGTACAGTAGAATGTCTGAACAGAAAAACAATATTTCAAACGTTTGAGGGTTAACAGTAAACATCGTCTTTTTAGTGTGACATACTTTAAGCTTTAAATGTGCTTTTAGGTGTTTGATTTAAAAGATATTCCCGTTAACTTAAGGTCGTCAGTACAAGGCTAAAATTAAAATATTGAAATGATATGACAAGTTAAATCGGTATGTATGGTTTCCTTAAGGTAAACGTAAAATGAATTATACCAAGACACCTTAACATGTTTGTAATTAAATTCGACATTTTCTTAAAATATTTCTGACGAAAGAAGTCATTAAGTATGATACATAGATTATAGATCATGTATTATACGTATAACGTATCACTTGTATGTATGCTTTATTCAAACATAAGGAGAGGTTGCAGTGCATGATTTGAATATGATGAAAAAATAACTAACAAATCTAACTTCGTTAGAAAGTTTTTCAGGTCAGAAAAAAATTCTTTAGAACCTGCTTATTACATGTAATTTTGACTATAGACAGTCAACTTAGTGTCCTTTTGCACAAATAAAATGGTATAATAAGTCTTGTCTACAGCAATGAAACACATTTGACCTTGTAATGGAAATCTGGCAAACGGTTTTTTAGCCTGGAGATCTGAAGGAAAAATGTTTGAAGTCATTAATTATGTCGAGGTCTTAATAGATTGAACATAACCATATAGTTTCCATTTAATAATATATGTTTTAATATTTACCTTGATAGATTCTAAATTTCAAAAAGTGTTTGAGTTTCCCTTGTTATTTTCAATCATTGCATTTAATTTTATATTTTCAATTTTCATACGAAGGCGTGTTAGTTAATTAGTTCATGCATAGATAATGAATCATGTCTAAATTTATTAGCCAATAACTGATTTAAATAAATATATGACCTTTCAAAAATGTTCAAATTACAAACGTCATTCTGTTTTAATTAAGAAAATCTTAGGGCAATTATATATTATTATATTATGTATTATATGATCTACTTAATAAGTAAAAATTCAGTTTATGTATGCTTAATTTTTTGCATTTTGTTGTCTTTACCTACATGGATGAGTGGCCTAGTATTTATGACGTTATGAAATTATAATAATCCAATTTCGAAAGTAGTTCATACTTAAATATTTTTATTTTCAAATACAGGTATCGTTACGAAAGAATAAAAATGAAGAGTCAGGGTAAAAAAAATTACTTTTTCTCGAAGTAGTAAATAAAAATTAACAGATAATTTACGATATGTTGACACGGCACTTAAAATAGAAAAATATCGGTTTTTACTCACTATTTTTAGTCTTTATATATCATTCTGGTTCTCAAGGTCGTCAGTACGAGGCTACAATTGAACTACTGTATAACTAGTTAAATCTGTTTATGTTGGTTTTAGTTAAACGCTAATAAAATTATACCAAGGTACCTTAACATTTTTGTAATTAACATACTTTTAATTGTAAATTCACACTGACAATTTTTAAAAAGTAGTACATATATTTCTTTACATGATGATAACTTTATACAAACAATTCTTAATAACAAAACAAATCAACCGTCATATGTATACCAAGTTATCTGAATTTGATCACTTTAACTGCTAAATTGAGAGAGTAATCAAAGGAACCAAGGTTACAGCGGTAATCAAAAGAATGTAATCCAGGGACAAAGACTAGACATGGAAAACAGACATACACAACAAAGAACATAAAGTAACTAAAATCATACATACAAAGTAAATGAGCAACCCGGACTCCATTAAAAACTGGGAGCATGGACCAGGTGCACCGGTAGGGTAAGCGTCCTCTGCTTTTCTAGAAACACCTGCCGAGTGGCTCATAAAACGTCAAGTCCGGGGTAGACATATCAAGGTTTTATACAGAAAAGATAACGATCTTTTAGATGAAATATTTTTTTGCGACCAGACCTCTGACCGATCTTTTCTCAATTGATAGTTTCCAGGTCATGAACAACCTTTAGGAATCTATTTATTTCATTTAGTTGCGACGGTAGGTACTTGATGTTATCCTCCAGACGTTCAATTGAAATCGTCTATGTTACAATGTATCACATTATTAAACTGTTCTGTTATAATGCACAAAGTCCAGCGCCCTAGACCACTCGGGCATCTAGGCAATATCAAAATACAGCTTTCTGTTTGAAAGACAATTCAGGGTTTCAGAGATTTTAGTTAAATCAGTTTGATCATTTTTAAAAGCTTATATAATATACAACACCGAACCGAATATAACATTAACATATATTAACTGAATGTAGTGAAGAAAGCGTAATCAAAGGAATCAAGGTTCTAGTAGAAATTAAAATAATGTTATTAAGGGACAAAGACAATGAAAACAAAGAAACACAATAAACACATACAGCAACTAAAATAACAAACGTAAACTCCACTAAAACTACAAAATCTAGTATAGGTTCCCACTTCCCCATATATCCAATTGTTATTCCCCTTTCTTATATACTACCATAGAATTGGAATAATACGTCATACAAGGACATTGTTATATAATCATGGTAGACTGAATATCTTTTCGATTGTATCTATTTTAGTTTTGGAGTGTATACCATTTTGAACGAGAAGCAGACGATGAAGGCATGTTTTCTCAGTATGGTCGTTTTTGCCTCAAATATATCAATATACATATAAGAAATCAACCATAAAGCTAATTGAAGGAATACTGAAGTATATGTGACGTAGATACTTTTTGACTGCGTATAGAGGGGACCAGTGCTGAAATATGCTAAACTATATTTGGCCTATCAATATCCGAAAAATGGCAATAATAGTTTGACAGATATCTAGAAGGAGAAGAATTTTAAAATGTCAAACGACAAAATCAAGGACTTGAAGATCTCTTAACTGGCATAGTACAGGAAGCCATGTCAAGAGCTCGAAGTAGTGCACTTGAATTGTCATATGTTACATGCTGTTAATGTTTGAGTACTCTTTGTAACAAATATTTATTTGAAGTGTTGATAATGTATTCCCCTATTACCTATTGCAGTTAAACTTTCCCGCTATAATTGTATATGTCACAATTTGAGTGTTGTTCATTTGAAGTGGCAACTGTCTCACTTGGATCAATGTATGAAGCTATTGATGGCGATGACTGTAGATGAGCGCCGTTGGAAACATTGTGTGAACTAATATTTTGAACATTTTGTTCTGCATTGATGTATTCGTCAATTACATCATAGTGACTTTCCTGAAAATATTGTATTCTATTCAAGTTATCAGACTTGGGATTGTGAACAGTAGAAAGTTGATTTCTATCTACTCTTTTCTGTATTGGCAGCATATTGCTTCTGAATCTATATCTACTAATCACAAGGTTACATCCAATTGTTACTATCATGACAATGATTAATCCAACTCCTATAATAATGTATAATGTTACAGGATTGATGTTTTGAATCTCATCTGAAATCATGAAGTGTATATAACATAAGAAAATACAAAATTGAACACGTCATGAAAAATAACAGCAGAAACAGAGTGTTGTAACAAATGCTTTAAAAATAAGTTATAGATAAATTGATCCATTTACATAGACAAATAAAACGATATATCTCAAGAATATATCTATAATAAATATGAAAAAAAAATAATCAAGTAAATATAAGGAAAGTATCATTGCTACAAATTCGCACTTTTCTATGCAATCAAAATGTCTTGAGAAATAATGTTATAAGAGTTATGTTTTACTCAGTAAATATAATTTATTACCCCTATTCCAGCATGGCCAATGCTTGTAGCAGTTTTGAAAGCATCTGCTTCTTCACTGATTTTTTTTCCTGCTGGATCCGTCACCTAAATAAAAACAATAAATGAATACTACCTTAATGTACTGAAACATATCACAACATACGAACATACGATATAGAAATTAAATGAGTCTTCAATCTATACTAATCGGTTGGTAGTGATCGGATGTTTCAAAAGAGACAGTGTTTAAAATAAGATTATTGCGTGTGTACCATGTGTTACAAAGTATAAAATCATCTAACAGTCAATTCTGGGTGTTTTATAAAGAAATATTTAGAAAATAATTGAAATATTTGTTTAGCTACTTGGAACTAGCTCATAAATTGAAAACCTGACTCTTAATGGAGTTAAATCTCAAGGCTTTTTGAGCTATCTCTTTTTGGAGTTTACATACACAAAATCAATAATGATAAAAAAGTGCATATGAAAAATATAGTGATAAATCTGCGAATTAAGAATGAGGTGTCATTGTGGACTTACACAAAGACGTTTTCACAAGTTTTGATTAAAATATGATATTTATTCATACCAAGTTTTATGAGGAAAACTGAAAACTGAATGTCATATTCGTGGTATGTAGTTGTTTAAGCCTGTCATTTGTGTGTATGTTTATTTTTGATAATGTGATTTTTGATGTATTATAAAATTTTAAATCTATCAAATGTAAATTAACGTTTACTGTATAAGGAATACGTACTAGTCGTTACACATAATGGTTGGAAAAAGACTTAAATCATTTACCCGCGTTAGCAAACATTAGTGTCGTCATCAATTTAAGTTGACTGGTTTCGTCATTTATAACATCTGTAGTGCTAAATAATACTGCTGTAAAAATAACTACTAACGTTTATTGATGAAAATTGTCAAAAAAGTAACAAATATGAATGAAATTTGTATATGACATATTTTGTTTTATTTATTTTGATTTAGTAGCTGTTTCTCTGTCTTTCCGTTATTACACATGTTGTAGACCAATTGATATTTGGATGTATACTTTTTTATGAGTGTGCTCACAGCAGATGTACACAGTTGGTGGTACATGTCAAATTTTGGTTTACAGCATATTTTCATCGATGAAATAACAAAAACTAAAGAAAAAAAAACTTAACAACCTTTGGAAAAAGAGAATTATATATATTTGCATTTTGTAGTTGATTTCTTAGGAGACTTGATACAATTGATGCAGACAAATTCCTGTTTTCCTGTAACATTATTATGAGTTTAATATTACATGGTAAAATGACGGGATTAAATATACTATGTACCGCTGATTTTATCTGATCCGCCTGATTTAAACATGGATAGTCTCTTTTTAAATTTGTACTTATTCTCCAGACTTCTGATTATTTACTTACCCGTTTTTTCCTCTTGTACACTGTTAAATATATGTATGTGCGATGATGTATCTTGTGTTGACCTTTTTTTCTGAAAATAACAATAATGATGATAATGCAAATGGTAATAACAATGATAGTCATTATAAATAATTGTCATAATCTTTTAGTAGAGTGTGTGTGCCTTTAAAACAAGACTTTCTAGAATATTATGATGCTTGATTTCTATTGTCCCCTTTAAAGGGTACTAGTGTTCTATTTTTTTTCCTTTCATGCCAGTAAATATGAACCGATAGAGAAACAGCAGAAGCTTATTATGTGAAGTAAACATCGATATATTAATTACCTATAATAAAAACTACTATATTTCTTTCATAAGAATCATCTGCTGTTGTTATTTCGCAGATGTGTTGTATATCTTCCAATTGCAAGTCATACAATCCTGGCGTATTCATATTGACTCTTCGCAGTCTGTTTCTCCATCTTGCATCATGTGTCAAATCGTTACTTGATGAAAGGATATCTCCATCTTTTCTCCATCTTTTATGAGTCGGTACGCAATTGCAGTTACATTGCAGTATAACAGTGTCGCCAAGTGTGTGTGTTTTTTTTAGAAAAGCACATTCACTTAAGCGATGAGGAAAGGCTAAATAAAAGCCAAACATTCACATTGGGTAAAATTTATAATCACAAATATCTTGACCTGCACTTAGAATTCGATGTTAATGAAAAACTATTGACCAAACTTTAAAACAAACGTGATGACTTTTCATTTATAATTGTCAACTTTCCTTTCATCTGTGGCAGCATCCCTTTAATACCTGCGTATGGAGTGTTCATATCACAACTCATACGTTATGCCAGAGATTGCCAAAACTACGCAGACTTGTTGTATTGCGCTGAAAATCTAACAAATATGCTTCTGGGACAGAGTTATGTTGTTCAAGATTGAAGTCATTACTACAGAAGGTTTATGGTTGTCATCATGAACTCGTGGATCTGCGCCACGAATACTGATTTGTATTTCTTTCCTCTTTTGTCTATCCCGTATTTGACTTTTTATGAGGTACTCGGCGGTTGTAACTAGGAAAGCAGACGACGCTTATCCTACTGGTGCATGGGTCAATGCTCCAAATTTTTAGTGTGGTTCGAGTTGCTCATTTGCTTTTGTTACTTTCAAATCATAATTTTAGTTACTCCATGTTTTTTGTTGTGTGTTGTGTTTTTAATATCTGGTCTTTGTTCCTGAATAACATTCTTTTGATTACCACTATAACCATGGTGCCCTTGATTACTCTTTCATTTGAACATTTAAGGATGAGTAACTTTGCTTTATGTCAAGATATTTAATATCATGTAAAATCGAAGTGAAGGGAATCGGAACACAATTAAAAAAAGAACAACCGGATTTTACTACTCGCATACATGTAAATTATCTCTATTTTAACATGACATTATTCTGATTATGACAACTGATTGTATATACTATCAATTCATTATATAGACTATCTTAAGCATATAATTCAGAAATTTAATGCATGTTACCCATGGCTTATTAAGAAACATGTTTAAACATTTATAGAGAATATGTTTACCTTGTAATAGTAAAAGAATAGCTGACATTCCTGCAAGAATAAAAATGCAACTACTTTTTTTCAAAATCGTATGACATAAAGAAAAAAAATAACAACATTGATATCATATGATAAAAAGTAAAAGAAAGACGGTGTTTTATAATCATTAAATACTTTCATCTGTCTAATCCCACACTTAGGTATTAATATATTTTCCATGAACGTTTAAAAATTGAAACATTTTTTCTAACATATTGATTTTGGCTCCACAAGTGTAAACACCGGCTTATCGAAGTTGCAGTATATCAACATCTTTAGACTGTGTGGATTTCATTTAAAAAACGATCCATTACTCGTCATATTGATTGATGCATGTCAACTGAATATCTAAATAGAGCGATTGAATTGTTAAATATGCTTCTACTACAGTGATATATTAAGGAGGTAGACCTGGGGTATCCCAAATGTTCCCATAATTCTATTTGTACAAGATATTACATCAATGCAGCACAGCACTTGCCAAATTTTTTTTTTAGAAAATTCAACATGAAGATTCCGAACAATGCAGTCTGAAATATTGCTTATTTTTAGAAATATGAAGCATTGGCCAAACAGAACCATGTCTGGTTTTTTAGGGTGATTTTCACTATATTTTTAAATAATCAACTGGATATTGAGTAAAATTCACTTTAAAAGGATTAATATATCGAATTTAACATAAAATTTTATTTTATTCATTAGGTAGAAGAGATACTATGTTTTTAACGTACCAAAATAAACAAAAAAGGGTGAGGGTGGGAATTTTCAGCTACTTATTTATAAAAAACCTCTATTTTGCAAAAAAAAAAATAATAAAAAATACATAATTCAATTTTCGTACTAAAACTAATATGGACTATTTATATGCAATTCAATGAACAATTTTTTAGGAACGTTTACCGTGTAGTTCTTTTTTTTTAAGTTTTAATGATTGTAGGTTAGGGCATTGAACTATTTTTTTTAAAAAGATAATCATTGTATCTAAAAAATGTCAATATTCAATAAGATTTCCAAATATCAAAGTATATAAAAACCTCTATTAAATATCAACTTATGATGAATTATATTGATAAAAAAACATTGTCGGGCATAGCTCCAGTCGACTACTGTTACAAGAGTAATCAAGGGAACCAAGGTTATAGCGGTAATGAAAAGAATGTAATCCAGGGACAAAGACCAGACATGGAAAACAGAAATACACAACAAAGAATATGAAGTAACTAAAATCATACATACAAAGTAACAAAAGTAAATGAGCAACTCGGACTCCACTAAAAACTGGGAGCATGGACCAGGTGCACCGGTAGGGTAAGCGTCCTCTGCTTTTCTTGAAACACCCGCCGAGTTAATTAATTTCAAATAAATATTCATAATTTTGTACGGAACAAACTTATATGCTAAACATAGTTCAACGCTAGATAGAGTCATATGCTGAAGAAAACAGCTAAATGAAAACAGAAATCTTGAAATCTTATAAGAAATTATAAAACAATTATATTTTCTTACTCTAAAAGGTTAAGGGGTTATAAAACTGGCAAGGTTTTTGCTAAGCCGTCTCATGAGAGAGATAACCTTCATATTTCAATTTGAATATTTTGTTCTAAAGGAATGTTGGTTTGTAGCAGAGGGCATCATTTCAAACGTTTAGCCCACCGTATAAAATATAACTGATAGTGATCTAGTTACATAATGTATTATCCAGAACAAGTTGTAAAAAAAACGCAGGGAAGTGAATATTTCTGTCAGAAATTAAGAAAATATTACCAAATTTATCCTTCTTACGTGTTTGGTTATTCGTCCATCATGTTGACGGACATCAGTACTGTGTAATTATGTTCCTAACACACAGCACAAAACCGAAAGATAAAAAAAAACAACAAAAAAAAAAAACAAATGATAAGTAGCTTTTGATCATGCACTCAACAGCTTAACGTTTACTCCCTGACCATACTTTTACATAACGCAGTATAACCTTTCCATGTTTGATAACGTTTATGAACTGATGAACGTTGGAGAAAAATGGAAGAAAAAAAAGATGTTTCTTGCAAAATAATTTTCTTATACAAGGCATACAATGTGGTCAATGTAGCAATATGTTATAAATTTGTTTTTTCTTTGTTTTTCGTTGGTTCATATTTCTATCATTCTGAAATATAGCTTATCCTGTCGTAGATGCTTAAATAAAATAGTAAAACCAAAAATAATTACCCCCTCCTTAAAGTCTTGTCACTAAGGACAATAAATTATCCAATTTATCACACTGAAAACAAGTTTAAAAAGTCCCTTGTTAAAACTGGTTATACGTTACACGAATGAACAAACAAAGGACTACAAGCAGATAACTGACATACCAGTTGTAGGCCTTTTTAAATTTACAAAATAATATATCCTCATCGTATGTATAACTATAACATTAATAGCATGCAAATTCAAAAATACGGTGCATCATAATTCATACAACAAGGAACTAATTCATGTCACGCCAAATGCCACTTTTAAATAAACTGTGATAGTTCAGATCTAAAGGCCCTATGCGCACATCAATTAATATTGATTGATTATACCCCAAAGATTAGGAATATGATGAGAGAAAAAAAAGAACATTTTTGACGTATTTCATGCCTATTTATTAACGTCAGAACAAGTCATGGGACTTTGCTCTGTTTCCAACCAAATTAGTTATCTAGTAACATGAAAATAGTAAACCACATTGAAAATATCCAGACAAAAGAACTTCCTTGGGTGTTTTGTTGGAAGCGCATTTGTATCTATTTATAAGGCAAAAGAAATGACGTTGATGTTGTCGAATACATGTAACATTCATATCTACAATCCAGGATTTGCAATGCGAAGTATATTAAACCGATATTTAAGACAAATAATACAATACCTAATAAATTTTGTAGGCATAGCTTTGAAAGTTATAACTATTCGTTTTATTCAAGGAGAGACAGAGTTTTTATTTGCAAAAATACAGGCGATATTTTCATATGTATCAAGCAATTGACACAACCATATTTTACAACATTTATTTGTATCGATTTTGTCTTATACCAATTATCTTTATATCAAATTGCACAGAAGGTTGACTTAGTTTTATATTTAAAATACTCGTTTGTTTACCTTGAACCCCATAATATTTGAAAATGAAATGCTTTAACACAAAGAATAAAAGGATTTACACAAAAGAATCATAGCCAAATCAATTTAATATACACTTATGAAGTGTAAAAAAACTACTGGCCTAGATAGATTCTCTATTACTAAGTTATAAAAAAAGATTTTATAAATAGTTCGCCTATTCATGCATTTGAACAATTAGTGAATATGGGTCAGTTAGTCAGCCACTGATTAAATCATATTTATAAATAGTAAAACGTATTCGTCCATTAACGTATACGATATATTTACTGTTGTGTATTATTAGGGTATTAATGGTGATGGATAATCGTGTATATTATTAGTTGAACAAAATTGTAAAGTTAGATACACCAATATATTTTCTTGTAATTTTACAGGGTGTCCTGTCAACGGTATTATTTAAACACACACTAGAAGATGCCCGCGAAATCGCGGTCGATTGAGCCAAGTTTGAAAACAGTAATTATTTGACGAATCCAAACAAAATGAGTAATCTATGTAGAGGAACTACGATCATCTACCATACATCAATGGTGAACATCTTTTTTTTACAAATTGCTTCAGTGATTTAAGAGGAGTTGACCATTCACCTTTCAGTGACACTTGGTTTTCTTTTGGCTCATAATAATTTTTTGTGCACAGAAATATGTTCTTTTTGAACGCATGTAAATGAATTATTTTCTTTTCATTTTATATCCACATATTACTTATTTTAACTATCGCTTACTAAATTCTCTTTTCTCAAAATTCGTGATCGAAATATATTTTAAACAAACGCAAAGAGAAGACTTTAAATGTTGATATAGCCCGTTGAGGGAAAAATGCACTTGCAATAAATAATCTGAGTGCTCCAGACATGCGTTGCGTCAATGACGTATTTTTTAGCCATCGATTAATTCAAGATAACCAGTCTCTACCTGTAACCCTGGTGCTATTAGCTGGTTATCCTGAGGCTTCCCAAGTTTTCTCTCCATGGTCAGTGGGCAGCAAGAGAGTAATATTGATTTATATGTCATTATATTGCTTATATGCACGTTATAGGGTCCTTCTTGTTCTGGTTTGAAGGTGTTTACGCTTTTCCATTGTCGAAGACCCCTATACAACATCAAGACGCAAAAGATGCATTAAAGCCCTATTCCTTAATATCGGCTATTTTCAATATATCATGTGAGTTTTTTTCAGACGCACATTCACTCCGTAACCACCCTTTTATAGATATATACAAACATGTGGTTAACACCCCATTGGGCAATATGGGACTTGTTAGCTCGTAATATTTTAATGATTGAATTGGCGAGAAAAGTCTCAAAGGGGACTTTCTAGTATTTTGTTCTACTATTCTGCGAAATATTACATCCAATAATGCTTTCAAGTAGGTTATCTTGCTAACTCGAAACATATTTTTTTATATATCTCCAAAACTAACTTGAGTGTATTTTTGTGCTTCACAACTGTACAAAGTTTTGTTTATCAAATAGAAAACGCATGGAGACGAACGGACAGACAGACACTCAACTAAATTGTCATGCATAATAAAAAACTGAAGCTATGTGAGAACAGGTCCCTGAAAACAAAAAAACAAGACGAGAAGTAAGTCATTTGAAGAAGGCGTAGATATAGTAAACGCTAAAACCAAGCCATCACATCTATTGTTTGATAACTATGATGAAATAAAATACAAAAGACAACCAATAATTATTGTCTAACTAATGCCCATACTATTTTGAATAAGCCAAATTGTAAACGTAGATGAAACATTTTATAATGACACATGTTTCATTATTGTCAATAAACATAATGTTTTTTATATTTTATTTGTAAACTTAATTGATTTTTAAAGCTTTACTGCGAAACAATAATAAAGATAATTGGTATAAGACAAAATCGATATAAATACATGTTGTAAAATATGGTTGTTTTTACTGCAATACGTTTTACATCCAATGCTTATTATCAGAGATAGACGTAGAAAGTAATAGCAGTGATAAGACTTATACTGCTACAATACTCTTAAAAGAAGAGATGGTGGAAAACCATGAATCTATGTTATTCTCGTTTGGTCTCCCTACCAAGGACGACGATTGTGATTTACCGTCTATGTACTGGATCCTTAAACTCAACACAAATCCGTACAAACAACGTTTCATAGCTGAAACTGCAAAATGTACCACCAAATCTCTTTCAAAACTTTTACCTTCTATACTCACAACTGTAAGAGAGGGTCTGCAGTCCAACCACACCACTTGTTACTACCGTAGTGGTATCAGTTCAATGGGGATCCTGAAAAATTAGGAAGATCTGTTGGAGACAATTAGTTCAACACTATTATCGGAATATAATAGCTTTCAACCTATGTTTTTTCTACACTGTATACTTCTATTCCCCATACTCAGTTTAAACCCCGACTTAAAACATTATAGATCGTTGTTTTTCCAAAAGAGATGGTACACCCAGATACAAATATATAGTTCTTGGTAGAGATTCATCATACTTTGCAAGCAATAATTCCAAATCGTCTTCCAAATATACATAGGAAAATGTTTACAAAATGCTGGAATTTTTAATCGGAAGCATATTTGTCCAGTGTGGTGGGTGACCGTTTTCAACAAACGGTCGTCATTCCAATGGAAACAAATTGTGCCCCTATACTTGCTGACCTATTCCTTCACTGTTATGAGGCTGACTTTAGAGGTGATCTGATCCAAAAAAAAAGAATATCGTTTGGCTAGATCCTTCAATCTGAGTCTTCGCTATATATATGATGTTTTATCTTTAACAAAATCCTAATTTCGGGGATTTGATACATCGCATCTACCCAAAAGAACTTGAGATAAAGGATACTACAGACACCATGAAGTCAGCCTCATATCTAGACCTACAATTAGAAATCGATGGTAAAGGAAAACTATTGACCAAACTTTACGACAAACGTGATGACTTTTCATTCGGGATTGTCAACTTTCCTTCAATTTGTAGCAACATCCCTTCAGCACATGCGTATGGAGTGTTCATATCACAACTCATACGTTATGCCCGAGCTTACCGAAACCACGCAGACCTTTTGTATCGCGCTAGAACTCTCACAAATTAGTTTGTGGAACAGGGTAAAGTTGCTACAAGATTGAAGTCATCACTACACAAATTTTATGGTCGTCATCATGAACTCATGGATTGTTATGGTGTATCCATCTGCACCATGAAAACTGATGATTTATTCAACGAGTCATAGTTTTCCTTTCTTCGTTTGACTACCTCGGACTTGACCTTTTATGAGCAACTCGGCGGGTGTTTCTAGAAAAGCAGAGGACGCTTACCCTACCGGTGCACCTGTTCCATGCTCCCAGTTTTTAGTGGAGTTAGAGTTGCTCATTTGCTTTTGTTACTTTGTATGTATGATTTTAGTTACTTTATGTTCTTTGTTTTGTAGGTCTGTTTTCTATGTCTGGTTTTTGTCCACGACAAATTACGTTTCAAGTTTGATATGAACGAAAGCGGATTGACTACGTGTGATATGCAAGATGTTTTATGTTTGATAACTTTGATAAGCATTTATCCGGCATTGTTTGAATTAGAATTTATATCTCAAATGTATGTGTTTGTTTTGTTAAATGCTAGCAATTTTGTTGGCATCGAAAAAAATAATAACTGGTCCTTCATTAATACGTGTGGTGCATGTTTAAATTTGTTATACTATGACAAAGTTTACTACTTGACATGTGTGTGTAATGCACTAAATGATAAATAATTCTTCCAAATACTGTAAACGTATTATTTTTCGCGGTTGAAACATTTCGCAGATTCAGTCAAATGAACATATTCATGGGTATCAACTTTCACGGTTTAAAATAATTATGAGCATTCTGTAGTGCGAAATTTAATTTTGCGGAAATCATTTTTCGCGCTTTTCTGTCCACTGCGAAAATAGCAAAACAATAGTACACCGCGATAATTGATTCTTTTACAGTAACTCCCATTGAGTTTTTGTCTTGGATCATAACATTATTACTTTGAATTATATATGTATTTCGGATAATTTAACATGTTCAGTACTGCTTGTTGTTAAATTCAATATATTTTTAGATATGATAGCGTTTCCAATGGAAACAAATTGTGCTCCTCTGCTTGCTGACCTATTCCTACATTCTTATGAGGCTGATTTGATAGCTGATCTGGTTCGAAAGAAAGAGTATCGTTTAACTAGAACCTTTAATCTCAGTTTCCGCTGTATAGATGACTTATTATCTTTGAATAATTCTAATTTTGGGGATTTGATACATTGCATCTACCCCACAAAAATTGACATAAAGGATACTACAGACACTGTAAAGTCAGTCCCCTATCTTGACCTACACCTAGAAACCGATGGTAAAGGAAAACTATTGACCAAACACGACTTTTCATTCATAATTGTCAACATTCCTTTCATCTGTGGCAAAGTTCCTACTGCACATGCGTATGGAGTATCAATATCACAACTCATACGTTACGTCTTCAGAACTTGCCGAAACCATGCAACTTATTTTATCGCGCTAGAATTCTAACAAGTAGCTTTCTGAAACAGGGTTATGTTGTTACAAGATTGAAGCCATCACCGCAAAAGTTTTATGGTCGTCATCATGAACTCGTGGATCGTTAAGGTGTATGCATTATTTGCGCAATGAAAACTGATATGTTAAACGTGTATTAGTTTTCCTTTCCTCGTTTGTCAACCAAAGACTTGACTTTTAATGAGCAACTCGGCTGATGTTTCCAGAAAAGCAGAGAACGCTTATCCTACCGGTGAACCTGATCCATGTTCCAAGTTTTTAGTGGTGTTTTCCATGTCTGGTCTTTGTCCTTTGATTACGTTCTTTTATTTCTCCAACGCAAAATTCGAAATTCCCATCTCATTCTGCTTTTTCTATCCGCTTATTACCTTCATTTTCCACTATCAATTCCGTCATGTAGCATAGATCGGGAAGTTTTTAAGGAAAACATGCATTTTGTGAGATTTTGGACAATGTCTTTCATGGTACGCAATATTATAATATTGCAATACTCCTCTTATATCTAATAACACTCTTCTTTTGAAAAAAAGCTGTCTAGTACAATAGTTTCGGTAAAACTATGTATTCGAGACTATACATTTCCTAAATTTACTACATACGACTATACATGAAGCAGCGACCTTCTTTTACGTTGCTTTTTTGCTGGATGAAACATAATGGAACATCTACAAATGCTTCGCATTTACACACCATTTACAACTTAACATATTTGACAATACCAGTTTTGAATATGTTAACACCCATTAGTGAAAATAGGACAACGAACATTACATGGCATTTCTCGACATTACTTGACATAATAATTCTTATTTCACATTGTATTAATCACTTAATTGATGGCACTGATAATGACTCTTTTACAGTAAACAGAAATACCGGTATAAAAGAATATGTACCATGAAGAATTTTGAATCAAAATATTTTTTTGGTCAAAAGCTAAATGATGACAAAAATGCCATTTATGCATTTAAAGTTAATGACAATCGGTTTGGAATTTAAATTACCATAAAAGATCAAAACCGGCGTTAAAACCGTAACAACTGCGTTGGGAGTTAGACAAGGGGAGTTAATAATGTGAACTATTTTAGAAGCCGCATATAGATGAATTTTCTTTGAAAACTTGTAAATACTCTTTTCATTTCTGTATAATATTTTGAAGTCACAGAAAACGCCAAAAGGAATCCCTAACAGATGCTTCAACTAACTTGAACAGTGAATGTATAAGTAGGTCTTTCTTGTCTCGAATGAACCCGAGCATTCTGAATACTATACCAAAAGCAAATCATAAGAACTGCTTAAAATTGGCCTCTTACTGGCAATATTTTTCTGATATTTACTAATATTTTTGCATCTATATATGGCTGTTTTTTGCAGCAATATTTGTAATTTCGATTTGGTGGCATATTTAAAAATTAGCAATGTTGTTTTGGGGTTATATTTGAACGATTTAAAAGAATGGACAGCCGCAATATAAACATAGAGGCCACATTTTGAATGTAAGGAACTTTGTGCAAATATACATATAGTGTTTCGTTTTGAGCCAACATTGGTTTATAATGTGTTCAGCCGTTTCTGATGAGATCTTGGGACAAGACGGGCAATAGACTAAAGAATAATATTAAAAAGAATTCAGAGTAAAAACAACACGTTATCCACTTAGTTGAGGAAATATAATGTGCGATCAATGGAATGATGTTTTTTATCATTGAATTTATCTATTAAAATTGTTGGTAAACATTGGATAGTTTTAAATGTGTTTGACCAATTCAGTTGTAATGTCAAGGTTTATAAATGTGTTTAGTTTTCGTGGTTACGAAGCATGATTGATTTAAGAAAAGGTCTGGCTCACAGAATATCTTTTTGAGATTATCCAGTGTTTGGATTAGACAGACGCCAATGTAGTTTATAGTTTTTGTTTTTGTTTTTTTTTTATGTTGTATGTTGTTGCTATACAACTATTGTTCCGTGTTTTGCAGTAGCAGATCTTTACGAAAAAAAGTTTTCAAATATTCAAATACATTTACTTTTTACCTTTGAATTGAGGGACTTCCAATATATATATATATATATATATATATATATATATATATATATATATATATATATAAACACGACGCAAGTGTTAATAATAAGAGCATTATTAGTGAGCATAACAATAAACAATCCAAGTTTCCCTTTCTAAATGTATGTGAATTGAAAACAAAAGTCAATGAAATGATATTTTCTTATGACATTTTTGTTTATATTTGCTGAGTCAAAACTTACTACTTTGGTGCAATTAAGTTAGACCAATTGATGCCTGGACCAGCATCGCACACTACCTGTGATTTATAGTTATTGAAGATAATGCGATGAAAAATGGAACGGACAGATATACGGAGCAAGTAAAAATTACAGAATTAAAATTCCCTTAATATATGTGAGTGGTTGTGATGACAAGTTAATACATGATGATTTATTTCCAAGTTCAAATATTCAAAAGAGCATTACAAACATCTGTTGGTTTTTATATACTCTATAGCATATGTGACCATAAAAGGTATAAAAGAAGCCAGCAAAAAAAAAAAAAAAAAAAAAAAAAAAAAGCTTGGACTTTATGATTTCAGTATAAATGTAAGTGCTTCACTAAAATCATATTCTGGTTGTACTCACATATTACAACTGAAAATTTCCCCAATCTAAATTTGGGATGTATAGACACATATGAATTGCTTTAAAATTTGGAAAGCTGTATTGCCATGCTATGTTGATGTGACATTGTGATTCGACAAATTATGTCTGTGTTTCAAGTCTAAGAACATGTGTCTGGAATTTTATTTCGAGAACACACCTAGATACAAATATATAGTTCTTGGTCGAGATTTCTCATACTTTGTAAGAAATAATTCCAAATCATCTTCAAAATATACAGAAGAAAATGTTTACAAAATGCTGGAATTTTTAATCGACAAAATAGTTGTCCAGTGTGGTGGACGCGTTTTTCAACAAGCGGTCGGCAAACCAATGGGACCAAATTGTGTTCCTCAACTTGGTGACATATTCCATCACTCTTATCAGGCTGACTTTACAGCTGATCTGATCCGAAAGAAAGAATATCGTTTCGTTTATCCTAATCGTTTCCGCTATAGACGATGTTTTATCTTTACACAATCCTGTGCAGGTCCAGATGTTAAAAGAGTAGGCCTACAGCAGCGTTAAGCGTGTCGTAAAAGGCGACTAAATAGTGCTCAGAACCCTAGCCGGGGGCTAGGGCGCTCTACCCACAGAGCAACTGGGACGTGTGCCCCAGGTTGTGGAATGGGGTACCCCTGGCGTGTTACATGTTGGGGTTGTCAGGCTATAATACGGAACACCTGACCGCAAACAATAGTGGTGCACCGTGTTGGGAAAGATGCCACGTTCCTCGCACGTTAAAGAACCCAACTGTGGTATTTTTCCGGAGTAGGAACCATAGGGCTCCGCCACAGGAGGCTAAATTGCCCGACCCTACCCACATCTCCCTATTTCCAGTGACAACCGAAATTTGTAGACTATTAATAATTGGGCATCTAGAACTGGGCAATATTACTACAATATTGAAATAATTACAACGGAAGTTTTATATATAGATTATCAGTAACTCGTAAATCGTTTCGGTGTATCTAACTGTACCATGAAATTCTATTTGTTCAGTTTTCAGTGGTGTCCGAGTTCCTCATTTACTTTTAATATATTAAATGTATTATTTTCGTTATATTATGTTCTTGTTTGTGTGTGTCTGTTTTTTCCATGTCTGGTCTTTATCCCTGCATCACATTCCGCTAGAATCTTAGTTCCGTTAATTACTCTGTCAACGTGTTATAGTTTTCCTCTTCTCTTTTGTCTATCTCGATTTTGGGTTTTTTATGAGCAGCTCTGCGAGGTGATTCTAGAAAAGCAGAGGACGCTTACCCTACCGGTGCACCTGATCCATGCTCCCAGTTTTTAGTTCAGTTCCTCATGTCCTGTTGTTGCTTTGTACGTATTATTTTGGTTATTTTATATTATGTGTTGTTTATGTCTGTTTTCGATGTCTGGTATTTGTCCCTGGATTACATTCTTATGATTCCCGCCATAATCTTGGTTTCCTTGGTTACTTTTTCAACGGAAAAAGTAATCAAGGGAATCATGATTGTTCTTAAAAAAAGGGAACGTTGTATTATTCATATTTTTTAAGGTCAATCGTCCTCTATGCTATATATTTGAGTAGGAATAACGAGAACATAACAGTTGTCAATGTGTACATCCAAACGAAGGAGACATTAAAAATGGCGTATGAAGAGTTGTTTTTCTGTTGCCAAGGCGGAAGTTCAGAAGCCTGAGCTTCAACTTCATTTGATATAGATATACAAAGGAGAAAATGAGTGGTGGTAATTTATAAGTGAACACTATCACATATTAATGTTTCGGTGTCAAAAATATTTTTTTTTTTTAATTTACTATGTCTGCATGAGTGAATCCCATTTCAAGACGGTAACATATAGACGTCTTATAATAATTTGAATTTCTCAAAGTTCAAAACAGATCGACTTTGTCTGAAAAAAAATTACGTATACTGAGTGTGGATCTGCTTTTTTGATAGAGACGGAGGTTTTCAAGGCAATAAGATAGTTAAAGATAGTGATAGGACAGAAAGAGGTCAAACGTTAACGTTACACATTTTCTATTACTTCATATTATTCATAAAATACAGATTCAAAGTTATTATGAGAGCTTGAAGGAAAGGGAAAAAAACAATCTACCTCATGGAAGGAAAATATACGAGATACTCAGGCTTGCTATCGCAAACTGAACAGCACTTTCATATTTAAAAGTTGAGCGATCTTAAGAAATAAATGGGTTTTCCATAACGATCTACCAAATTGATGATGATTGCTATACTTGATAGTCTATTCTTTATTTAAAGTGTATCAGTCTCTTTCCAAAATATGTGAAGAGTATTTTGCATAAGTAGGTGAAAAAGCTTAAAACTCAGGTTAACTATTGAACTGGATAGGCAATTATTTCCGAGACCAGTGAAGGACCAAAATTGGCATTATAAAACAACACAAAATACAACATATCATATTGGGGAAGACATTTTACTTTCTTTTTGAGTATCAACTTTTTAGGTGTCAAACACTCACACACCTGGAGCGTTTTTCCAAGTTCTTTTACTTCCAGCACATCCGTTGCCATATAAAAAGACTGGTCATTTGAATTCACGTGGTTTCTCTTTAAACAAAACATGAAAATGCAGAGTCCTCTTTATAAACTACGGGAAATCATATATGATTATTCATGAAAAATGATTCGTAACTCAACGAAAAAAATAACTCTCCGAGTGTCAATATCTGTAAGAATCAATCAGTAGGTGAAACATGGTATAAAAAGAAACAACCATTATGATAATTTGACTGTTTCAACCATCAGAATCAAGGGAAATAGACTAGATTTTCAATATCGTATTGGACTATTGAGTTACAATTTCATTGAAATGCACTGAAAATGAGGCAGATAATTATGTCAAGAACCTCATTTCTCTCAGATTCTATTAGAAAATTTCTGAGCACAGCCGGTGATGCAGAGATCAAATTATGTTTTTTTTTTATAAATAGAGAAAATATCATTGAGTAAAATTACATTGTCAGATCGGTGGGGTTTTGACATGCATGTTTCTGTTTTCCCATTTTGCCGGATTCCTGCAAACACTTACACTTAATACAGTTATATGAAGCATAGAAATGGTGGATAATTATTGCAACAGATAATAGGCATCACCAAAACCCGTTTAACAAACATTCATGTAGAGCTATAATAAAAGTTAAATAATGAAAAGTCACAATTGAGACATTAATTTCTTCATAATTATAATAGATATTACATGAACATATTTGAAATATGTAAATATAAGACAATTCCTATTTTATAAATAAAATTATACACATGTATACTGATTAAAGAATGGTCTGGACGGAGAGAAACGTTTAACGAGATGAAAACTGTTTAATTCAACCCAAATTAGTCCAGCGTTTATACTGTTTTAATTTTTTTTCTTAAATTAAGAACAGTATTTGTGAAGTGTTTTCAATTTCATCGAAACAATGCAATCGTTTTAGTGTAAAGGTTATCACAACAGGATGCACTTTCAATTATTCTTAACAAAACATTCCCTGTTTTCACAAAAATATCAAAGTGCAGTGAAAATTGTGTTTTAATACAGTTTTTGAATTGTTAAGTTTGACCCGATAAGACCAATTCATACCTGTAATATTATGTTCATTCTATCAGAAAATTATCACGTTTGTGGTAGGAGAAAACCATTCAACACGGTATCCACGGTGTAAATGTTTAAAATGACTCTTTCACCAATATTTACAA
Source organism: Perna viridis (assembly GCA_037379345.1). NCBI lineage: Eukaryota > Metazoa > Mollusca > Bivalvia > Mytilida > Mytilidae > Perna > Perna viridis. Next base: position 35,807,501 of record CM074522.1, on the reverse strand, counting down.
ATATTAATTCAACCGAAAAAGAACCTGTAAGATTACAAGTTCATGTTGTTGCCGAGGAACATTACAGTTTTCCTTTGGCGATTATAACAGACTTTGGACCTATAAATTGTCCATATTAGAAAACAAACATTATTTCTTAAACTATAATAAAAAGTAGCGAACGCATATCGAAAGACGCTAAATGGTTGTTAGATGAAAATGAACAGAAAGGTTTCCTTGTATGAAATGCATTATATTTTAAGGGAATGGATATGGTAAGTATGTTGAAATAGAAAACCGGAATAAAAAAAGTGTCAGTTCCAGTTTAAGGACACCCATCGGTCTTCAATGAAGACAATTAAAACATCGTACAGCAAAATTGTTGCATCTATAGACTGCAAAAAAAAGGAAAATGAAAGTACAAACGAAACAAGACATAACATACATTCCTGAGTTTAAGCAGATGCAAAGAAAAATGGGTCAGGATTTAGGTACTTTGGCATAATCCAACAATCCTCTCTCTTTAAAATATGGTTACTTTCCAAAAAAAAATATATTACACAAATAAAAGGACCACAAACTCAGTTGAAAAAGTCGGAGTCCCTTGTAAATACAAAAACAAGTAAGAAACTTATTATACATTACACAAATGTACAAACAAAGGACTTCTAGATAATTCCAGGAATTCGTGGAAAAATCCTTCTTTCAAAACTCTTTCCGAACTAAAAGTATTAACACATATATATAATGCGTATAATTTTAGGGCAATTTTCCCCTTTTGTATACTTAAGTGTTAAACAGTATAGATCGTTATACCCGAGTATACATAAGCATGCATATTACTGAGTCTTAACAACGCGCCCATGGTGGTATTGCCTTAATTTTTTCTGAAAAAAATGGTTTATCAAAATTGAGTGTTCAGGGGAGTAACAAACAAAAAAAACAAAAACAAAAAAAAAAAAAAAAAAAAAAGAATTATGCAGCGACATAGGACTCCGTCATTATTTTGAATTATTCTTGTTCGGTATTTATCAGATAATATACGCTCTTTACCGTTGGAAATCGTACTTGTTTATTGATATTTTTGAATTGATTTCGGTATCTATAATTTATTCATTATTGTAAATCAACGGCAATGCTTGCTTCATTGACATAACCCAATGTGTAGATCGTATAATACTCTTAACCAGTTGCGGACCGAAGTCATTGTTCATCTTGATGACACGAACAAGAAGAAAGACAGATAGATGGAGCAAACTTTCGTAAATACATCAGAGAAAATTCTAAAAAAAGATATCCAATTAACAACATTATGATATTCAGTATAATATCAAATATATTGTCCAAATGTAAGGGTGGAATAATAGATCTCCGCACTCAGACTCGTTGCGGTTATCTAGTGTACCATCGTAAACTTCAGGTAGTAAGTGTATAATAATATACTGTCAAAGTAGTCATTCGCCGTATCTACTCTATATCTCTACAAAAAGAACAAAACTATATTCCTAGCTGTCATAAACGCCAGTTATGTACACGTTTATTTAGCAATGCATCCGTAGCCACTTGAACTTAGAGACTGAGAATTCCTAATCAATATGGGCTAGACGATACCGTCTAATTTGCGCAAGAGATATTTAACTATGAGGTTGTGTATGAGCAAAGTTAAACATTCACACTTTTTAATATGTTTCCACACATTGCCTTCATAATATTTCTATGATGTGTAGCTTGTGCAAATAGTTTGCAATGAAATAATAGTTTACCTTTAACAAAATTAAAAAAAAACTTAAAGTTGATTTTTTTCATTCTGGAAATATCATATTATAAAACAATATTGAAAAAAAACTATAAGACAAATAAATATAGCTGCCCCAAAAAATGGGCGACAAATTAACGATTAAAAGGCATATCATCTTTCATTATTGCAGCGATTCGTTAACCTTCGTAACCGAACGAAAGTTAACTGTCTAATTGAAAAAGCCCAGTTTGTAAATATAAAATTTATTTTAATTTTATTTTTCAGGATACAGAAAAGAGTGTTGACGGGATCCTAGATTCTAGCGGAAATCAAAAGAATGTAAACAAGGACAAAGACCAGACATGAAAAACAGACAACAACACAACAAAGAACATAAAGTAACCAAAATAACACATACAAAAAAAAACAAATGTAAATGAAGAATTCGGTCTCCACTAAAATGGCATCATGGAACAGGTGGAACAGGAGGGTAAGCGTCTTCTGCTTTTCTAAAAGCAACCACTGAGTCTTAAAAAAGTAAAGTCCGGGGTTAACGAAAGACGAAAGAAAAACTATGACACGTTGAACAAACGAGGTCTTGAACATAAATATTATGTAGTGATGACCTAAATCTTGAGGAAACACTACCCTCTTCAAGAAACCTTATAGTAAAAAGTGTAGCTCGATACAAAAATAGTCTGCGTAGTAGTGGCAATTTCTGGCATTATGTATAAATTGTAATAGGCACGTGCTGAAGGAATGATGCCGCATATGAACGGAAAGTTGACTAAATGCAATGAAAATCATCGTGTTTGTCGTATAGTTTGATAGTACTAGGTCATGAAAACACAAATTGTATAACTATTAATATCATAGACTGCATAACAACACTTTACATTTTTCTTTTTTATTGATTTGTCGACCTTAGCAATATCTGTAAATGAACATATTTGATGTACGTGTTTTTTTGTTTTTTGTTTGTTTTTTGTTTGTTTTTTTGTTTTGTTTTAATAAAAGCCATGGACATGGACACTCATGAATGTGACGAAATGAGGGATTCAATGCCAACCACTAAATGTAAAAAAAAATTCACTTAATAATTATTCTAAATCATATATGTTTCGGCATGCTCTGGTATAACGTATGAATTGTAATATGAAAACTCATTACGCAAGGGTTGAAGGGACGCCACCAGAGATGAAAGGAAACTTGACAATACCGAATGAATAGTCATTGTGTTCGTCGTATAGTTTTGTCAATAGCTTTCCTTTACCTTCGATCTCTAAGTGTAGATCAAGATAAGGAATAGGTCACCAAGTAGAGCAGCACAATTTGTTCCCATTTGAATGCCGACGTTTGTTGAAAAACGCATCCATGTAACTGGGCAAATATGTTGTTGATCAAGAATTTCAGCATTTTGAAAACATCTTTTTCGGTATATTTGGAAGATGATTTGGAATTATTTTTGCAAATAATGAGGATTTACTACATGTTTTATCTAGATTTACCGTCGAGTTTTAGTACCAACGATGTATAATGTTTTTGAATCGAGATTTTAACTGAGTATTGGGAATAAAAGTATAAAGAATTGAAAAATCAAAGGTTTTGATACTATTGTATTCTTAAAATGATATGGAATTCAGGATTTCCAGAAGATTTTTCGATTTTTTGAGGATCAACATTGAATTAATACTGTATATGAACCGATCCATGCTAAAAAAATACGATTGGTCATCGATTACCGATCCTTTTCCGGTCAGTCATCGATCCGTCAAACGTATCCATTTAACTGGTGATCGCTTCATGTGACCACATAGCGGTCAATGTATTTTACTGTTTTTGTTGTTTTCTTTATTAATTTTACACATATTTACATAATGTAGTAGATATAAACATTAATTTATAATTTTATTTTTAATTTCTTTAATTTAAAACAGATCTTACGTCATTTTACATAACAAAACTGTGATCAGATCGGTCACTGGTCATCGGTCTTCGATCCGTCAGTGATCAATCAGTCAACGGTCCTCGGTCATAGAAATTGATAATTGGAAAATTCAATAAGAGAAAAGTAACAATTTTGTAAGCGGCAACAATAGTTCCGTTGACAAACACATTTTTGATGAAGAGTCGTAAGCGTTTCATTGTTAGAAATGCAATATAGTCAAAATTCTGAAAATGTTGTGCATAGATTAAACTATTTTAATAGGAAAAATAACGAATTCAACAAATGTCTTGTCGAATGCTTGTACAATAAAAAGGCGTAAATTGAACATTTTTCAACGTTCAGAGAACTGTTAATATCATTTGTATAATTAACACATACACATTCATTTGTTAATAAACGACCTCTCGTGGCCAATACAACCTATTTTCAAATATTTTTAAATATGTTAAATATCTTTAACAAATCGTGCACTAAATTCAACATACAACAGACAATTTACATCAAGTTACCACCATACGCCCGTCAATACGCGCTTTATAAACTGCTCATTTCACAATTCTTCATTGTTCCAACCCCAATGCCTCATTCAACATGCCCCTTTATAACTTTTTATTTCCAAAATATGTCCATATTCAGCTTGTTCACCTCTTGAAGCAAGGTTTTCCCCTTCGTGCCTACTATCATCAAATAGCTGACTACTTGTTGCCTCAAAGTAACCATCAGATCCTGAATAGTTGCATTGATATGTTGATTGTTTGATCGATTTCCGGATTGCAATTGCTCAACACCCAATGGAGATGTATGTTCATCTATTGGAAGATTACAAAAAAAAAAAACATTGTAAAATGATAACTTAAAAGTAGAAAAAAAACTGGTATTCGTATACTCAATTTTAACAAAACACTGAAATTAAACATGCAAACACACAGCCAAGGCACATCAGAGGTAACCAGTTTCTTTTCAAAAACGGCCATCCGGATTGGAACCAAACTTTGCATAAAAATAGGTCACCGATTTCAGGCTACTTTTTAAATAGGAAATATAATACAAATCTTAGAAATCCTTCAATCTCAGTTTCCGCTATATAGATGACGTACTAACTTGAGATAAAGGATGCTACAGACACTGCGAAGTCAACCTTATATCTTGACCTACACTTAGAAATCGATGATAAAGGAAAATTTTTGACCAAACTTTACGACAAACGTGATGACTTTTCATTCAGAATTGTCAACTTTCCTTTTATCTGTGGCAACATCCCTTCGGCTCCTGCATATGGGGTGTTCATATCACAACTCGTACGTTATTGCCAGAGCTTGCCGACACTACGCAGACTTTTTGTATCGCGCTGGAGCTCTAACAAATAGGCTTCTGGAACAGGGTAATGTTGCTACAAGATTGAAGTCATCACTACAGAAGTTTTATGGTCGTCATCATGAACTCGTGGATCGTTATGGTGTATCCATTAGCACCATGAAACTGATTTATTCAACGGGTCATAGTTTTCCTTTCCTCGTTTGTCTACCCCGGAATTGACTTTTTATGAGCAACTCGGCGAAAACAGAGGACGCTTACACTACCGGTGCATCTGGTCCATGCTTCCAGTGTTTAGTAGAGTCCGAGATGCCCATTTGCTTTTGTTACTTTGTATGTATGATTTTGGTTACTTTATGTTCTTTGTTGTACATGTCTGTTTTCCATGTCTGGTCTTTGTCCCTGGATTACATTCTTTTGATTATCATATAACCTTGGTTCTCTTGATAACACTTATCCACATGATACTTTGTTGAAACATAGGTCATCCAATGAGTCGACCGTATTAAAAAAAAAATGAAAAATGACTGTCATTTAAAGATGGTTGCCGGTCGAAATCTTTTATAACGAGATAAAAATATTTGATAATGCGAACATATGGGAATAATCTGTGTTGGTGCCTAACACAATCAATTCTGGTTATAATTTTAAGGTTGGTATATCTTTAAAGTTAATGTCAATGTAGAAAACTTTACAATAACTGTTATCTGCAGAGTTTCATAACGTATTACATATGATTGAGACTAAGTATTTAGTGAATTGCTTTTATTAACACTTACTCGTTGGTATTGAATCACTTATTTCGTCATATTCATGAGCATCTATTTTTATGGCTATAATTCTTTAAACAATCAAACATCAAATATGTTCATTTACAGGTATTGATAAGATCGACACATCAATAAAAATGAAAAATGTAAAGCTTTCTTTTTATGCAGTTCATGATACTATCAGTTATCAAATTGGTGTTTTCTTGACCTTCACTAAGAGAATGATGGTAAAGGAACACTCGTTATCAATCATCTATACGACAAACGCGATGATTTTCATTCCGTATAGTCAATTTTCCTTACATCATGGAATCATCCCTTTAGCACCTGTGTATAAACTTTTGGTATCACAATTCATTCGCTATGCCAGAACATGTCGTACCTACGCAAGCTTCTTTTTTTGTATCCCGCTAGACTTCTTACAATTAGCCTTCTGGAAGAAGGTAATGTTTCTACAAGACTGAGGTCTTCGCAACAGGCGTTTTATGGTCGTCATCATCAACTCGTGAATAGATACGCTGTATCCATTTGCATCATGAAAATCTGTATGTTCAACATGTCCAATGTTTTCCTTTCCATTTTTGTCTACCCTGGCTCGAATGCTTATTTTGACATTGTGTTCATTTTAAACAATATCAGTCCATTTTTAAAATCTAATTTTTTGCACCCATACAATTAACAAATATAAGTCGTTTTGTGGAACTTGGAAGGAATATATACACTTAAAAATTATTGTTTCCCAATTTAAAATTTTAAAGAATATTCATAGATACATTATTAAGAGTCATTCTTCAAGATGAATTCGTTCACAATTTATACATATATCCATATGTTTAAAAATAAATTGCACATTTATTTCACATGATTTGCGATAATACACAATGCAAGTATCGCATGATTTCGGTAATAACTAAACCCGGCTTGATCTTTCTAAAATTGATATTGATTGTATTACACTCCCTGCATCATAATGCATTATATGTGTTGGATTAAACATTTACTTTTATTTTTTCTTTTCGGAATGGGTTATAAGGATTGGACAACAAGATATAATGCGATGTAATTGTACCCACATGATACTAATATTGTAAAAGTGGTTGTACAATACTTTTACACCATCACGGGAATGTCATATCAAAGGATCTGGACTAACATTTAGGTGGTGCAGTCATCCAAATGGAATTTATATTAATAATAATTAATATTCATATTCTTAACATTTTAAACAAATAATATCAGACCATTATTTAAATTCTACATACCAGGTATAATTGCGCCTGATAATAAAACCAAATTGCAAGACGTTTTTCACATTTATAAAGTCAATTAAAAAGATTCTGCAGGGATACCACCTAAAGTAAAAAGTTAGGAAACTTTTCAAGGATTTACACACGGATAAACAAGCGGCCTAAACGAGCTAACTACATACTAAAGGAACTTTATGTAGGGATTTTCCCATGGTGCATATTGTATAAGTCGACGGAATTAGGAAAAACCCAAAATGATTGTAAACATGGATCGATATGTCCTATATATAGGAAAGGAGTGAGGCATAATTTGGCAAAATATAAACCATTGTCACTCACATAAATACCATGTAAGTTCATGGAACATATAGTCGCCTCTGTTATAAAGAAACATCTAGATTGTAATAATGCCCTATCCGAATTCCAACATGAATTCAATTGAAAGCAGGGCGGTTCTGCAGCACACAAGCAGTAGTTTAAGAATCCAGACACACAGAATAATGTAGGTTTACATTACGGAATACCAGTGGAAGTATCCTAGGTCTTATCCTATTTCTCAATTTCATCAACCATATCACAGACAATACGAATTCGCAGATCTGTCTTTTTTCTAGTGACTATACTATCTACCGTTCTATCAACCACAACAGAGACTACTCATGAAGATCTGTCAAGACTCGTTGAGTGGAAAGAAAGTGAATTATTGAGTTCAACCTGAGCAAAGATAATGTTATGCACTTAATAAGAGCAGTGAAACCAAAGATAAAATACTACTACATGCACTGAAAACAGCTTGAAATAGTCCATCACTCAATATATTTATGTATTGCAATAACAAATGATAAAAAAAAACAAAAAAAAACACCAAATAAACAATATAGTAGCTTGTGCCAAATCTATGCAAGGATTTGTTTACTTGAAACATCAAGCAAGCAACTCGCTAAACAAAGAATGCAACATAAACATCATTTCAGAACCAAAAGTCGAATACGCCTCAGCTATATAAGACCCCTACACACAGGAAACATGAACAAGTTAGAGGGAGTGCAGAAAAGTGCAGCACAGTACGTCCACAACAACTAAATCTATGAGGCCAGTGTGACAACCATGATTGAGCAACTTTATTGAACAACATTACTAGAGAAAATATAAAACATCATACTCTGCTAGTTCTACCGAAAAGTGAGCTATCCCAGTAAACCAATACCTTGCACCACAATTAAGGCAATCAAGACATTACGACACAATACTATATATCATCAGCCAAAGACATTTACTTATATGAGTATTTTTTTTCTTTTCAAGAACGACGATCACCTGAAACCATCTACCAGAACAGGCAGTAAAATCTTTTCAAGACATTTCTTTTTGTAAATAGACTACAGGCACCAACGCATGAGCAAAGCATTGGGTACAGAGCATTGAGTTCAATTGCTATACCAAATGCTAAGACAAAAATACAAATGTTTGCACATATGCAATTGTCAGAAATATAGCACATTCAGGCATTTGTAACGAAATATATGAGTTGCTGTCACCAACATGATAGTGACTGATATTGACATATTTTATGTTGTGTACAATATATTCTTAATGATGTGGGAATTAACAGGGAGCGTGCTCATAAAATGCGCATAAATATTTTTTTTAGAATTTTGACTGAAACATGTGCAGCAAATTATACTTGTGTTGACTTATTTAACTAATAATATCATACCATATTCGGAATTTAAAGTGTCTGCACACACACATTTAGAAAAGAAAGTGCTAGTAGAAATATGTCATTTTTAAAATCAAATTCTGTCCTTGTTAAGATAAATCAGATTGTGTCACATTGGTTTAAATGCTAAACCACATGAATACATATGTTTCACCAGACCGTTATGACATTGTATTCGTTTATACATTTAAGAAAGTGTTCAAAATGATCCTTGTGTGATAATATTATTCACAATGAAAATGCATTTTTGTTGAATTATAGAGAAATTGAGATGGTGTCGCATTAAGGAAGTGTACTATATTACTAGAAAAAAATGGGTGCATTTCACAAAAGCTTTCTCGAAAGAAGGTAATTATGTTTGCAAAAATCCACGTAGAACACAAATAGTCTAAGAGACATTAGATTGGGTCACATTGATAGCAAAAGATATACTACTTGAAAAAAAAGGTTTGCTTAACCGACTTTTTTCTTTCATTTTTTTTTTCTTTTTTTCAAATTTTATCTTTTATACAAGTTTGCTTAAATAATGCGATCAAAATAATCCATATTATACTAAACATATTTCAATTATAGAGAAAAGAGATGGTATCGCATTTAGCAAATATACTATATATTTTTTTTTTTTTTTTTTTTTTTTTTTTTTTTTTTTTTTTAAATTAGGTATTTGGTCAAAACTTTATAACATAAAGATATTTTTCTACTTCTAGACCTAGGACAATGTGTTTGCAATGGTCCGCTTCTCACATAAATAATAATATTCACATTAAAATGTCAATGATACAGACGTGAAAAAAAGAAAAACACACAATTTTGATTTTTTATGCTCATTGATCAGATAGCATCGCATTAATTACATATACTAAATTGATATAAAATAAGGTACATGTTTAAATGAGTAATCAAGGGAACCAAGTTTCTAGCGGAAGTCAGAAGAAATCAATTCAGGGACAAATCCCAAACATGGAAAACAGACAAACACAACAAAAAACATTAAGTTAGTAAAATAATACATACAAAGTAAAAAAGCAAATGGGCTCCACTAAATTTTGGGAGCATGGACCAGGTACACCGGCAGGGTAAGCGTCCTCTGCTTTTCTAGAAACGTCAGAATACTGCTAATCGTTTGAATTAGTAATAAATCTAAAAATTAGAATATCCATAAGGCATAATTGACTCAGTAGTAACACTTTTCTAACACGGGATAATATCATGGTTTATATATCATATTTATAAAAAAAAAATGCAGTATTTAGGTACTTTAACATATCTAAATAACTTACGCGTCATTCTTTGTATTGCTCAAAATGATTCCGTTATTCCTAAACATGCCAGCGAGATCTCTGATGAGCACCTCTTTAACTACAGGTCTGTTATAAAGCATATAATTTACATTTTATTTCTCTGAAGTCATAGTTTGTGATGGGGAATGGCGCATGGAACAACCTGGAATAATAATATTGGATGTCTAGTAATAAGGAATGGTATGGAACATTGTGAAATAAGAACATTTTGGGTGGGGTACTTTGGGATGAAAAAAGGGGGAATGGGACTATGGGGTAATAGGGCAATTGGAAATGGACAGGAGGGAAGTTTGCACTACACAGGAGATGTATGCTTACCTTGGAATACGACGATCAAAATTATGGCTAATACTATACGCTCCAAAAATGCTCAAAAGGATAAACGTGATCAGTTCAACAATATTGGTCCACTGGATATCTAAATTGAAAAAAAAAAAAAAAAAAAACGATTGCTATTTCTATTTTTCAAATTTCAAATTGTTTGTGCCTTTGTTTTTGTTTTTGAATTGTTGGTGTTGTTGTTTTATCAAAGTATACTTTGTGTATGTGTGTCTGTTATCTTATATAATATTTCTACATAAAATAATTAGCTTTGTTGAATCTTCAGACATCGGGATGCAACATCACAATCACTTAGTATTGCTGTCATAATAAACATTCGGTTTTTTGTTATAAATACATAGACCTAGAAGACTGCCTGGCATAAAAAATGGTAATTAAAAGTGGTTGTTCGTCTTTACACATTTTAAAGAGTCTTGTTACTGTAATTCCAAAATTATGGATGTGTCAAAGGCATTAAATCGACTTAATGGAGTATCTAGCATCTTCTCTCAAATTTAATTAGCTCATTTTTCTTCTTTTTCTTTTTGACAATGTTCAAGTATTGCCCTGATACAGTAAGGCTAGCTTTTAGTCTATAATATACAAAAATAGTACAATTTGTCTGATATTGTTATTGCCGTAAGTATATGGTTTCATGGGCACATTTATGGCTATGAAATTTTAAGGGGATACTACAGTTCTACTATCTTAATATATTACCATATTCTATCAAAAACGGGTATTTTCATGTTAACCGGTGTACCAGAACTAAAAATAATTTCCACGACACCTGTAATACTTTCATTTGGAAACAGGACATTTCCTGGTTAAAACATTACCAAAAAATAAATTTTGAATTGAAATAATAATATAAAAAAACAACATTCATACCAGAAGGACTTTCGTGTCTGTCTTTCTGTCGTAAGTCTACCTTAAAACTGTTTGAACAATATTGATTGCAGACAGTAAACATATATTCCCCAAAACTACTGTTTTAGGGGATGAAAATAATACCAGTCCCAGTAATCGTTATCTTCTTGTGATAGAAGAAGTCAGAGGCATTTTTTGGCCGCATCTTTACTTCAACAAAAGGAACTAAATCATTTTCTATTGTGATATTATGGCACGTCAAGGCTGATGTATTGTAAACAGTGACAGAAATATTCTTAAGTTCTATTTCTTCAATTTTCTGAATATGTCTGTTGTCAGCTATGAAAACAGAGTGTCCTGAAAGAAAACAGCAGTACCATTATAAATCAAACATGGGAAAAGTTGATATTTTTTCTACAAAAGTGACGTAAAAATATTGAAATTATATAAATTCATATAAACACAATACTAAAATGTAAAAATAATACATTATTATTTTGAAAAAAAGATCACAAATTTTATTTAGATTTGATGTTTATTTTCTGTGAAGCTTAATTTAGAAGAACTTGACAAAAAACAACGCAGGCACGGATTTTATCAGGAATTAAAACAATGTGCTGTATTGAATATCGTAAAAAAATATATTATTGACATTTCTACATTTTAACTTGAGTTTTATATTTGAATTCTATAAAATGTTTGTTTAAGCCCCTTGTTGTCCCTAATTTTAAAAGGATAGGAGCTATAACCACCAAATCCAGTACCAAGCTCTTTTGTGGTTTGTAACGTTGGTATAAATTCTTTTACAGATCAACTTACTAATACTACGTTTTTGCATACAGTACATGTACTTGCATCGAAACTCGCGTGCCAATAGTCGTAAACATTCTGGGGGATGACATGATGCGAAATAAATCGACTGAAACATATTTGAACAGATATACACACGCTGAGTGTTAATCGTTTTAACTTTATAGTAGTTCAAATAAGACTAAGCTATATAACATATTTAACGTCATTTTATGGAGATGGTTATTATTTAACGAGAAGCAGGTTGGGGTGGGGGGGGGGGGGCTGAAGTGAAGTACCCTTAGCTTCCCCGGTATATCCGCCACTGCTAAACACTTCAGTAGTACTCTAATGGAGAAAAACAAGGATATGTATCAGAAATGCTAAAATTACCTAAAAACGGGTCAGATATGCGCAGTAAGGCTTTAAAGGGTTCAATTAATAAAAGCTAATACTTTTATTTTCCAAAGTGTTTTTTTTTTATAAAATAATAATAAAGAACTATATCCTGTACTCGAATGCTTGTTGAATGGTGCTTCCATTCCACAAGCACTCGGATTTATCGGGAGGTTGAAACATGTATAAAATTTTACAGGATTTTTGTTCAAATTTTCTGGAAAATACTTAAACACCGTTCCGAACGGTTACATTGTTTGGTAGAGGGAAAAAAACATACCATCGTTGTACTGCGGTGTGGAATCAAAAGATGGTGTGTGTTTTTTTTTTAATAAACTACTGTTTAAATCGTTTAAACATGAACACAAATGTAAAAAAAATGTAGTTTGAATATTGAATATAATATAAGACAAATATTGATAGCTGTTTGGACTTTATACCGTCCATTATTTTTTATTCCATGCATGGTTTGGTGGTTTGTTTTGATATCTTCTTTAACCATTCGAATTTTGGTCAATGTAGATATTTGTTAAAACATGTAGTAGCTTAGAATGTTGATGTAAATACTCTTTTACATTATAAATGAATAAATATTTTATTCATATACTAATGAAAAGTATACTAGTTTTGACATTACAAGGTTGTAATCAAATGCGGATCTTCAGTTCAAAAAACTTTCTTCTCTATTTGACACTGCAAAAGAAAAAAAAATATTAATTTCTCTACCATTTTAATCCACAGTTCGTAATTTTATAACAACTCTTCATATACGAACATAACGACTTCTTCGTTATCAGAGGTAATTCAATAAGAACTTTTAGTCAAAGTCACGGTTTTTGCATGTCATGAAAAAGGTAACAAATTCTCACTTTATTTTTTCAATTCATTTACATGGAAAGTGTGACCGCATGCTATAAAAGTTATATTCATCTAATATAACAAACATGAACAAGCAATCAATTCAAACCTTACTTCATGGCTAGACCTGCCGGTGGAGCGCGGGCATAAAGCGTGTTTCAGTTGACAGTCGCACTGGTTTGTCTAAATCACATTGCCAGTACCAAGTGTCAAATTTGCATATATATATATATATATATATATATATATTGAACAATGCGAGCGTCTGATATTGCATTTTTTTCCTGCATTTTGCCACAAAAATGTCTCCTCAAGACTAATTTGATCGTTACGGAGTTTTTTGGTGTTTTATTTGCCCATTAATACATATCATTTGATATAATATAACATAATATGATATAGTATACATGTAATATAATATGAAACAATATTATATTATCACGTCTATTTTAGAGATTACCTTTACAGGTGATTGACAAATGTCATGAAATAATCCTGAAGTTCTCGGCAATTCACCCGATATTTACAGTCCTTGTATCCGGCCACGAGAGAGGACGTTTAGAAGTTGCAATAAATTTTATTCAATATCTTTGATCTTTATGCAATAAAATATGTTCATATATCATTCAACGATTCCAATTAGCGCTCACCGCTTAATCACTCGTGATTCATTTTCTATTGCTCAGAAATTTTCGCTCAATATACCAAGTATTGTACTCAACTATTCATTTACTGCTTCTTTACACATGAGATTTGATAGCGTGTAAACTCGGACTCCACTATAAACTGGGAGCATGGACCAGGTGCACCAGTAGGGTAAGCAAAAGTTATGCACTGCAAATATTACATCATGTAACTTTCTCTCTATTGATAATCGAGAAAATAATTTGAAACCAGTAAGGTCAAAATTGAAGTACATGGAAGCTCGTACTCTAAACCAGTTTATGGGAAGCACCTGATAATTTTTGTCTTCAAAGAAATTGTACCGACTTTATATCACAAATTAATATATTAACAAAGTTAAATATTGTTTTTTTTTTATTTACTGCAACGGTGAAAAAGAAATAAGTTACGTAGAAAGCATTAATACTAATTGAAAGAAGGTAGATAAATCTTTAATTTGAACAAAATTCAGTTACTGTGTTAGAAAACTTCAAAATCAGTTTTTGTCCATCCATGGTCGCTATAAAATCGGTAAAATGTGTTTTGAGAATAAAAATTATGCTACCCATAACATGGTTTAGAATATGAGCTTCCCATATAATTCAATTTTGACCTTTCTGGTATCAAATTATTTTCTCGATTTTCATTAGAGAGAAAGTTACATGATGTTGTAATTACAGTGCATACCTCATGTTACTGGGATATTTACCACAATTGACTTGACTTCTGTTGCCGGGACTACGCAGACTTTTTGAATCGCGCTAGAACTCTGACAAATAGGCTTCTGGAACAGGGTTATGTTGCTACAAGATTGAAGTCATCACTACAGACGTTTTATGGTCGTCATCATGAACTCGTGGATCGTTATCGTGTATCCATCAGCACCATGAAAACTGATTTATTCAACGGGTCATAGTTTTCCTTTTCTCGTTTGTCTACCCCGGACTTGACTTTTTATGAGCAACTCGGCGGGTGTTTCTAGAAAAGCAGAGGACGCTTACTCTACCAGTGCACCTGGTCCATGCTCCCAGTTCTTAGTGGAGTCCGAGTTGCTCATTTACTTTTGTTACTTTGTATGTATGATTTTAGTTACTTTATGTTCTTTGTTGTGTATGTCTGTTTTCCATGTCTGGTCTTTGTCCCTGGATTACATTCTTTTGATTACCGCTATAACCCTGGTTCCTTTGATTACTCTTTAATTTGTTTTTTTTACATTTCATTTGGACTCTACATAATGCATAGCACAAAACAATCTCCAATTCAATCACAATTATAATAACTGCATTTTGATAATGACGTCGATGTACTCTGGCCTGGTTACCTATTATCTTTATTGAATGACATACCATTTGTGTTGCCTTTATTAATTTATATGGATATTTTATGTGTTTTTTTTTTTCTTTTTTGGTTTTTTTTTGTGTTTGTTTGTTTGTTTGTTTGTTTTATTTTATTCCAGTTAGTTATAGTGTCATACCATTGTTTTTAAGCATTTCAAACAGAGCAAGGATCAAGACGAAAAACAACATGCATCAGTCATTTTATGTGAATACAAGCTACCTGATAACGTGTTAAACGTAAGTCATTTCATAAGGTAAAATAAACGGTTAATTTGTTTGATAAAGGAAAAAAGACATACCATCGTTGTACTGCGGTGGGAAAAATAGAATGGTGTGGATTGATTGCTGTTTGGACTTTAAACTGTCCATTTTTATTCCATGTATGGTTTGGTGATTTGTTTTGATATTTTATTTAACAACTTAGGTAGATGTAGATAATTGTTTAAACATGTAGTAGCTTAGAATGTGGACCGCGGGCATGAAACATTTTTCTGTTGACAGTTCCATTTGTTTGTCTAAACTACATTGCCAGTACCATTACTAAGATCATCCTCAACATTTGAAATATTTGCATCGCTTCTATTTCTAAAATGTACATTGTTTGTTATTTTTACCATTAAATTACACATTTTGTAAGATGCTGATTTAACAAAAATTCATAGGTGTTATATATGAGTTACATCTGGTCCATGCTCCCAGTTTTTAGTGGTGTCCGAGGTGCGCGTTTACTTTCGTTGCTTTGAGAACGTACGTGTTATTTGGTTTTATCATGTTTTTTTCGTTGTGTGGGTCTGCTTCCTTGTCTTTTTTTCTTGGATGACATTCTTTGGATGACCGTTAGAATTTTGGTTATATATGTGCTGCAGCCACCAAACATATAACATATATCAACATGTGAACCATTTTTTTTTTTTTTCATATTTCATCTATTGAAAATAAGAATATTTTAAATTATCTTGATTTTGAACTTTCTGAAATATAGTCAGGAACCTAAAAATTATTTTACTGAACGTTTTTATTCAAATGTAATATGTGCAATTATACATAGTAAGTGTTTTTATACGCTATAAATATATATATATATACAATTTGATCTTGAACAATATTTCTCCACTCTGTCCAAATCTGAATGCGGAGATTTAAAAAGAAATGAAGTGAAATTATTTACCGTTTAACAGCTGTCTGTATTAAGCAAGTTTGGCAAATATTTGATATGAAAACGTTATCACATGGTATGCATGCTAACAGCATGATCTGATTATTTAATTACACAATTTGTTCATATCCTTCCATGATATAGTTTATTTATTGAATGTGAAAACAACCTTACGTGTTTTCAAAACTTCAATTCTTGAAAATGTTACACGCACCTCATTACGAGATGCAGTTTATTCGTTACTTGGTGTGAAAAGTTCATTTCATGAATCAAGTCTTTCCTTGTGTAGTTTGAGTCACCACGACTTGGTTTACAGCTAGGTTAGATATATCACTTACCCGATATTTCTGTCTTGTCCATTTCAGTTACATCATGTACATGTACTAATGTTCACGCTCTATATGTACTTACGAGAAATAATCACTCCGTTCACTACATCATAATAATCATATCATGTTGTTAGCATGCATACCATGTAATAGATTTTTCATATCAAGTGATAAAGAATTCGGATCAAGTGACATATCCATACCTACTGAAATCGTTTTGATATCATCGGGCGTTCTATATATAATTAACAGAAGAAATCAAGTGATTATCCTTGAAACATTTGAAACCAGTAATGTCAGAGTAAAGGTTCAAACGTATATAAAGAAAGTGAAATGTTATATGATCAAAAATGATATTAAATTGCAGTTCAAGGAAATCAAGGTGTAGGGATTCGTCTATAAATTGTTTGTGGTTGAAATTAGCTGCAAATATTTGACAAACTTGATTAACACAGACAGCTGTTAAACGGTAATTAATTTTCTTTCTTTTAATTCATTTCTTTCTAATTCTCCGTATTCAGATTTGTTGAAATTTGTCATATAAAGTCTTTTTCTTCATTTAATCACTTTGTTATGATTTAGGAGTTAATCTTATTCAAATAACTGTGAGTAAGTGACTTTCACATTATTTATACAAGATTCTGATTTTTTGGAACTATTTAAACAGAGTGGAGAAATATTGTCCAAAATCACAAAATCAATTTGGAAGTATATATATATATATATATATATATATATATATATATATATATATATATATATAAATATTCACTTCTCTATCGGGTCAATTACATACAGAGAAGACAATTTAAGTGGACTTAGTGCAGGTGGTGTTGCCATAGATTATTGTCCTGTATTTTGTCACAAAAGTCTGCCCGATAAGGATTTCACGGTCTCCTCAAGACCTATTTGATCGTTATGCAGTGTGATTGTGTTTTATTTGCCCATGAATACAATAATATTATACAATACAATATAATAATATAATATCACATAATATAATATAGTATACATGTAATATAAAATGAAATAATATCATATTATCACCATCTTTCTTAGAGATTACCTTGATCAGTAAATGACTAATGTCATGAAATAATCTTGAAGTTCTCGGCAATTCACCCGATGTTTACAATCCTTGTATCCGGCCACGAGAGAGGACGTTTAATAGTTGAAATAAATTTTATCCAATCTCTTTGGTGTTTATGCAATGCACTTTGTTCAGTTCATCATCCAACGTTCCCAATTAGCGCTCACCGTTCAATCACTCATTGCCCCGTGCAGGTCCGGGTGTCGAAAGAGTAGGCCTGCAGCAGCGCTAATCTTGTGGTCAAAGGCCACTAGATAGTGCTCAGAAACCTAGCCGGGAGCTAGGCGCTCTGGCTACAGAGCAATTGGAGTGTGTGCCCCAGATGGCGTGTTACATGTTGGGGTCGTCAGGCTACAATACGGACAATCTGACTGCAAATCATAGTGGTTCATCGTGTTGGGAAAGATGCCAAGTTCCTCTCACGTTAAAAAACCCTGCTGTGGTATTCTATAGGAGTAGGAACCTTTGCGCTCCGCCACAGGAGGCTAAATTGCCAGACCCTACCCATCCCTACCTTTTATCTTTTGGCAATCAAATTTTGTCTACCCTATTATCCTTGTGTCCCATCCCTTTTTTATTTCATCTTCATCATTTCATGTTCATTTTATCACCCAATTCATGTTCATCGCCTTAATATAGCTGAAACATTGCTGCCCGGGTGTTAAACCCCAACAATCAGTCAATCAATCTCAATCACTCAAGATTCATTTTCTATCGCTCAGCGATTTTCACCAAAGATTGCACTCAAATACAATACTCATTTATTGCTTCTTTACATATAATATTGTATAGCATATAAAAACAAATACAATGTATATTTGAACATATTACACTAACAAAACGTAACAAAAATACTTTTCAGATGCTTGACTATTTTTCAAAAAGTTCAAAATCAAGAGCATTTTAAAATAAAAATAGATGAAATATTATAAAAATAAAATGATACAATTGTCGATATAAGTGACATATGGGTGGCTGCAGCACATATACTCCATCCCAAATTCTTAAAGTGTAATCAAGGTAACCAAGATTCCAACAGACATCAGAAGAATGTCATCCGGGAAAAAATACTAGAGTGGGAAGCAGACCCACATAACAAAAAACATGATGAAATCAAAATAACACCTTCAAAGCAACAAAAGTAAACGCGCACCTCGGACTCCACTAGAAGCTGGGAGCTAGGACCAGAAACAACATATATAACACCTATGATTTTTTGTTAAATCAGCATCTCCAAAAATGTGTAATTTAACAATGAAAATAAAAACAATGTATATTTTAGAAACAGAAGCGATGCAAGTGTTTAAAATGTTGAGGATGATCTTACTAATGGTACTGGCAACGTGGTTTAAACAAACAAGTGCGACTGTCAACAGAAAAATGCTTCATGCTCGCGGTCCACCAGGTTTCGAAGTTCCGTAAGTTTTGAATTAATCACTTTTTTAAATATTTTCATGCGTAGTATGTTGGATCAATATAATTTTTATAGCATGTGATCAAACTTTCCGTGCGCAGGGATTGAAAACGGACACCTTTCAACTTGAAACAAAAATAAAAAGATACTTTGTGACGTGTTTTTGTGACATGCAAAAATTGTACCAATTGGTGAATCTTTTTTTTATGTTTTGTTTAGTATTATTGAAAAATTATAATATAGAAAATTGTTACATTGTCTAGAAATAGCTCAATACAATGACCATCGATTGAACACATTATATTCTTATTCTGTGGTACATGATCGAAATCATTAAAACAATCCAAACTCACAAATGGCGAGGAAATACATTTCAAAAGCTTTGAAAACGTCTGTATCACAAATAGAACAAGTTCTGAATTACCCTGATCACCAAGAAGTTGTTTTGTTTGTATATGAATAGTAGTTAAAAAAATTACGACCTGTGGATTAAAATGGTAGAGAAATGAATTATTGTTTTTCTTTTGCAGTTTCAAATAGAGAACAAATTTGTTTGGATTGAAGATCCGTATTTGATTACTTGTAATGTCAAAACTAGTATAAGTTTCATTAGTATATGAATAAAATATTCATACATATATAATGAAAAAGAGTATTTACATCAAACTTCTAAGCTACTACATGTTTTAACAAATATCTACATTGACCAGAGTTCGAATTGTTACATAAGATATCAAAACAAATCACCAAATCATACATGGAATAAAAAAAAAATTCAATGGACAGTATAAAGTCCAAACAGCTATCAACATTTATCTTATATTATATTATATTAAATATTCCAACTACATATTCGGACATTTCTTTTCATGTTCAAACGTTTTAAACGACAGTTTATTCATAAATACGCATCATCTTTGATTCCACATTATTCTATTTTTTACACAGTAATACAACGATGATATGTCTTTTTTTTCCTTTATCAAACAAATTAACCGTTTATTTTACCCTATGAAATGGCTTACGTTTAACACTTTATCAGGTAGCTTTTATGCAGATAAAATGCCTGATGCATGTTGATTTTGAAATTCATAGAAGCAATGTCTCTAAAAGATTAAATATCGGCAACAAATACTGGAACATCAATAAAGGAACATCGAAATTTAAGTACCAAGCCTAAACGTAAAAAAGGAAAGAGACATTGTACATATATATACTGAATAAAAAAAAATTAGATATAGAAACTAAGATAAGGTTAAATATATATATAACACGATCACCCAATCACAAAAAAAACGAAAATAAAAAAAACATCAAGTGCTCACTGAATGAAAGGGAAATACACACACACAAGAAATATCCACTTAGGTTTAGACAGACTACACAAATTCGTGTCATTTAATAAAGATTATAGTTAACCAGGACAGAGTACTTTTCTTATCAAATTAATCTTATTAATGAAATTCTTTCTAATAATTACATATCACATTTATCTTTTTTTTTCTTACTTCAAATATACACAGAAATAAGGTTTTACACCGTGTTCAATAAAAGAAGTCAAGTCAATTGTGGTCGTGGTCTGTATAAATATCCCAAAATTGTTTTTCATCGACACGTAAAACCTTACGTGTAAAGCCGATCATAACATAAGTTATGCACTGTAATTATTACATCATATAACTTTCTTTCAAGTAAATATCGAGAAAATAGTTTGAAACTAGTAAGGTCAAAATTGAAGTACATGGAAGCTCATATTCTTAACCAGTTTATGGGTAGCTCCTGATATTTTTTGTCATCAAACAAATTGGATTTTTTATTTACTGCAACAGTGAAAAAGAAATAAGTTACGTAGAAAGCATCAATGCTAATTGAAAGAAGGTAGATAAATCTTGACTTTGAACAAAATTTAGTTACTAAGTAACAAAACTTCAAAATCAGTTTGTGTCCATCAATTGTCGATATAAAACAAATATTTTTATTATTAGACCTACATACGCCATGTACAATACATTGGAACAAAAGGGTCAGTGGGTTAAATTTACTATGCGCCATCAATATTATAGGCTCTGGCTGATTTTTACGTTGACAGCTTCTTAAAAGTTAAACAAAAAAAGCCAAACGTATGTTTATAATGATATGAAATAAGAGTGCATGGGTAAAACGACGAAAGAAATATTAAATTCTAAACATAATATTTGGGGTAGGTTTGAAGTAGATTGAATAACACTTGTTTTTTTTTTTTTTTTTTTTTTTTTTTTTTTTTTTTTTTTTCATGATCTGTTGTTCTTCTTCGGCCAGAATTCATGGAAGGTAAATATAGGACAATAAAGGACAATATCTTTGTCTAGTAATGTAGACATTTCTGTGAATTATTCGTTATAAATATAGAAACAAATGTTTGCTGATCTGTGCTGATCTGTTCCGTCTATTAGATAATAAATGAACGAACAGTATATGGCAATGTTCTTTATCTTTAATATCCCACCAATAAAAAGAGATCAGTGATGTTTAAGACTGCACCATCTAAAAAGGCCGCGGGCAAAGTAAACTACAGACCTTGGTTGGCCAGTCTTATGTTTAGATATACTATAAGAAATTGGCACGTAGGGAAAGGATTCATTACTAAACAAAACAAAACGAACATAATGACTTAGACTTGAAATTGTGATTCTTTTATTGTCAATAATAAAATCCATCTATACTCGGCGTCACATAAATAACATACTGTTAAAATTTGAATAAAAATATTTTCTACGACTTTATTGACACCTACCGTCGTTTAAATTGTCTTAAATGACTTGCTCATTCCTTTAGCCAAACGGATATGATACTTTAAGTAAATATTGTAGTATTGTTTTAAGTTTTTGAACAAGTGTTGTATGAAATTGCATTCAAACATATCAGTAATATAAGCGATCCCTATTATCAAATTTCTTATATACAAAATGTGCTTTTACAACATGACGTAATGTTTAGATTCTTTTGTGACAAATAATAACGTCAGAAATCAATGAAAATTAAAATGCCTATCTTAGACACGGATTTTTAAAGACAAATACATATTTTTTTATGTTGAAATAAAAGACAGAAAACTCGCTTTTAACTTTCTGGATATATTACTTTCTTTTATATGGTTATTGTTTCTGACACGTGCTTTAAAAAAAACAATAATTCTTTTAGACAAAAGGGGGATCTCAGAAGCAGAGGTATGTAACATGACAATATTTATGTGACTTTAATTTTGATCTCTTAAAATGAGCAATTAAAATAATAATATTCATCGAGACCGCAATGCACTTCACGGTATTTGGTATACAAGTTATTATTTGTAAAACTTAATAGAAAGAACAATTGGGACAGTTTTCAAAAATTACATTTATTCATCCATATAATTATTCATTAACAGTAAAATTATTTCAACGTGAAGTCAAGTGAATTGATAATGTGATTATCGATGTAATATTGTTTTTTTTTTATACATAATGGTCGTTAGAATGGTCATATTCAGAAGAAAGCAATTGATGTTATGCAATATTTTGCTGAATGACAGACTACTTCTTCGATTTTGTTTCAAATTATTGTGTTTATGTGATGTCAAACATTTTTGTTTATTTAAGTGGTGAAGGCTTGTGTTTTTTAACAGATTCAATTATATAAGATTTATCTTTTTTTTTCAGTATGATTTTATTATGAAATTATTGGAACACTAATCACATGTACCTTTGCAAAACAATTCTATATATTACGCAGTGCTTTTCTAATAAAGGTTATTGCATGTTATCATTTTTATTTTTACAAAATAAAACCATATAAGCTTGATATTATCATGTTTACAAATGCACATGATTGTCTGCTGTATTCCTTTTTTTTTTCTATTGTTCAAGGAACAAAACCTTTCTGGTGCTCCCATTCCATGATCATTTTCTATTGATTCCACCGTGTTATTGTTGTAATTTCATGTATTTTTTGTTTTATCTGTCTATTTTCTCTGTCTAGTCTTTAGCCCCACATTTTCTTTATTTAACAGTAGAATCGTTGTCCCATTGACTATTTTTGCATAACTAAAGTAAATAAATTGTACACGTTTCCATAATTGCATGTTAAAGGTAAATGTTTTATTTATCTTAATTCTTGTACTAAAAACCGATTTGAAATAAATATCAGCGGTAAATAACCAAATCATTATCTTGAATACAATAAGGAATATCACCTTAGGGTTCCATGCAAAGCCAAACTCTGCGGCACACAGATATGCAAATGTCGAAATTATTTATCACTATTAACCCTTTTTAAAATACACAGACAAAACTAATAAGGTCTAATGGCAACGTTCAAGTGATCTTCCAACTTTACATCACAATTATGATTGATAAAATATAATTCCCTATGAAAAAAAGAATCGATGTCATCGCCTTCCACAACAATTCTTGGTTTCGGGACGTCTGCAAAAATAACAAAATAACAGGTTACAAATTTCTTTGGAATGAAATGAATATTTTTTCTGGCCTATGCATTCAACCAAAAGTTATAAACTACCAAACAAGAAATGTTTAGCTCTCCACATTTGTATTCGATAGATTTGAAGTATGCAAGTATCAAAACTTTGTTTAGAAATAATTATAAGTCATTGAAGTAATGAATTTATTTCCAGTCTTACATTATGTATCTGTGCATTCAACATTTTGATTTTGAAATGTTATCATTACGCACTATTATCATTAGTGCATTCATTCTTTAAATAACGGGATGTAAAAATGAAACCATTACTATGTAAAGTTATTATGTATAATGTCGAAATAACAGGGTAAAATTTCGGCAAAAAAAAAAAAAATCAAAATGCTTAACACGAGTTATTTCTTTAAGGTTATGCACCTGGTTTATGCTCCCAGTTTTTAGTTGAGTCCGAGTTGCCCATTTACTTGTGTTACTTTGTATGTATTATTTTAGTTCTTTGTTGTGTTTGAATGTTTTCCATGTCTGGCCTTTGTCCCTGGATGATATCCTTATGATTTCCGTTAGAATGTTGGTTCCTTTGATTACACTTTGAATCGATATTTTGTTTTCCAACGTTATATATAGTAAAGCATTCCTGTAATTCTTGGTATTTGTTCTACACATGTTTTGTCTTCATTTTCTTTAAAAAAAAAAAACAATGAATTTTCTAAAAATCTGCGTTCAATAACATACGAAATGTCCCGTACTATTATAAAAATAAACATATAATGTACTTGTGTTTGTTTAGAAATGATACACCTCCTGAAACGTGTAACATTCCCATTTTAGCGTGCTTCGCGCGTTTCGTGTGCGTGTTTTGTGGAGTCGTGTATCGTACAGCGTGGGATTCGTGTGCGTGTGCCTTTTGTGTGCACACTTTCTGCTTTATTCTTCGTGCATCGTGCCACGTTCTTCGTGTAACGGCTCTATATTCTGATTGGATGATCAAATGGCTAATATGGTAAATAACTTTTACTGAATACCGTTATAATTTCGTTTTTTATGCCAAAATATGTGTTCCTTTTACATTGACAAAAAAATCAAGTATCAATACATGTAGGAAATAATTGGTTTTAACCAATCATTCAGTATTTGCAAATGCTGCCAAAATTTGAAAGGCCTTGCGAAAAGGTCGGGAAAAAGTTTCCCTAAATATAATAGCTTTTTGTTTGTAGTTTGAGAATACAAATTGAGCAGATTGTACCTCACTTTTATGACATTTCAATATTTTCATACTTCAAGTCCAAAGAAAATGTGTTCGCAATGTACCATGTATAATAAAGATGGACACTTTTATATCAACAATGCAATATTTTCATTTTTAGACAAATAACATGGTATCGCATTAGTTAAAATAGCTAAAAAGAGTATTTTTTATCAATACTTCATGAAATTTGGCATTTTCATTTTTTATCAACATTGAACTATTATTTTTTTTTAAACAAATAAGATGGTATCGCATTACTTAAAATAGCTAAATTATTAAAAAATTCTTTTCATCAATACTTTATGAAATTTTGGCATTTTTATTCTCCTTGTACAAGGAAAATATGTTCCTAATGATCCATATACAACAAATATGGATTTTTGTCACATAAAATTACTTCCTTTTCATATCCAGAGCAATTAGATGGTATTGCATAAGTAAAAAATACTCGACTATCTAAAAATTGAGTAAACTTTTTATGAAATTTCCATTTTTTCATACTCCCAGACCAATGCAAATGTTTTTGCAATGCACCATGTATACAAAAAGGACACTTTTCCTATCAACAATGCAATATTCTTTTTAGGCAAATAAGATGGTATGACATAAGTTAAAATAGCTGAATTATTTAAAAAAAAAAGTATTTTTTAAGAGATTTTGGTATTGATATTCTTCTGGAACAAAGAAAATGTGTTCCCATTGATCAATATGTAACATATATGGACATGTTTTACACAGTTTCACATAAAATTACTCTTTCTTTTCATATTCAGACCAATTACACTGTATCGTATAAGTCACAAATAGTTTATCATCTGAAAATTTAGTATATTTTAACCAAATTTTGTATATGTTTTTACTCCCAAACTAATGAACATGTTTTCGCAATGTACCATGTATAATGGAATGGACATTTTTTATATCAACAATGCAATATTATCTATTTTAGACAAACAAGATGGTTTTGCATTAGTTAAAACAGCTTACCTTCAAATACAGTAGTTTTATCAGTACTTTCAATACATTTTGATATTTTAATTATCCTGGAACTTGGAAAATATGTTCACAATGATCCAAATTCAACAAATATGGACATTTGTCACATAAAAAAGTTTAATTTATTTCATATTCAAGGCCATATGCTTGTATGGTAAAAACTTTATCAACTAATTTTTTTTTTAGAATTTTACTTCAATGTTAAGAAATTTCATCATTTTCATTTACTCCCAGACCGACGACAATGTTTTCGCAATGAACAATGTATAACGAAAATGGACGTGATTTAATATCAAAACATATATAGACATTTAGAAATTGTATATATCAAATATGTTTGTTGAACCATAATACACATTAATGTAAAATTAATATAACATGTTAGCAATCAACAGCATGCGACGAACACACGTACACTGTATATCATAATCTATTATTAGTTTCGTTTTGCAAATTAGATTCCGAAATACCAATTACTGAGATGAATACTTCGGGCGGACATGATCATTCGTGTATCGTGCTTCGTGCACGTGTTTCGTGTGGCTTTCGTGTATCGTGTGCTTCGTGTGCTGCATGTGCGTTTTCCGTGGAAATCGTGTGCGTGTTCTGCTTGCTTCGTGTGCGTGGGAAAGGGAATGTTACACGTTTCAGGAGGTGTACACATATGTATGAGACTTTGTGAATCTTATCCGTATGATATATATATTTGTACAGATGCTAATAAACTCAAACTTTACAAAGTTCCAACATTTGGGTACCGGTAAACTCGTTAATTAAAGCTAACTTTTAACTCTACACTATATGTACAGCTTATCACTTCTTGAAAGAGTAATCAAGGGAACCAAGGTTATAGGGTAATCAAAAGAATGTATTCCAGGGACAAAGACCAGACTTGGAAAACAGACATACACAACAAAGAACATAAAGTAACTAAAATCATACATACAAAGTAACAAAAATAAATGAGCAACTCGGACTCCACTAAAAACTTTCAACAAAAAAACTTCGTTTTTCCTTCATCTTATTAGTGGCTATTTGGGAAAAAATCTACCATAGCAATGATTTAAGCATTAAGTAACAATAAGCACTTTTCGTAAAAGATCAATTATGCAATGTACTTGAATGGCCATTACTATTTGAAGTGTCCAGATATTTGAATAACCTTGCAGGAACATAGCACCTAATATAGTCCCTTTAAGAAGAAGAAAAAATGTCAACTGCTTTGATACTAATATTTTAAGAATATTGTTTTATGATTCGATTAAACAAAAGAAAGTCTTGCATTTTCAATATGCGAACATCAATGCATCTTTAGATTATTGTTGACCACAAAAATACAGTGTTAACATGCTACATAAACTTGTAAAACTATAATTTAAATCATAGGAAAACTTCAGTAATGTTTGTATACATCGGCATTTTCTGATTTTCTGTATGGATAATAGAAATGCAAATATAATTAAGAACAATCGTGTTACAATTGAAAACATATGATAATTTATCAACCAACCTTGAAAGAAGAATGCTATCATATCTTAGAACAACGTTATATTAAGATCAGGGGGAAACAAAA
The DNA here is from genome assembly GCA_037379345.1 of Perna viridis. Classification (NCBI taxonomy): domain Eukaryota; kingdom Metazoa; phylum Mollusca; class Bivalvia; order Mytilida; family Mytilidae; genus Perna; species Perna viridis. The sequence goes on along the minus strand of CM074522.1, from coordinate 35,779,991 downwards.
ATCGACAAAGTTACACCCGAAATTAATTCAGAACCCACTACAACAACTAAAGTACCACGTTCAATTTATTTGAGACTAATATTTTAAGAACATTGTTTTATGATTCGATAAAAGAAACTATTAAGAAAGTTGTCCATATAAAACCAGGCGGTAGGTTGTGCGTGACAAATTTCGTTTTCAAAAAAAATGTTCATCCATTTCATATCGTACGTATATCCTTTCGCAAAGATGAAAGTTGTTTTTTCTAAGATTACAGAAGAAGAACAACATATAAAGGAAGCTTTTAAAATCATTGAAAAGTGAGATAACTTTATTTTGGTGGCAAACACTTACTTTTTTAGGGAATTTTAAAATCATTTTCCGAGCTATCCATTGTTGCATTGACATTTTGTTTTACTATTTGACATACATATGCTATAAACGTTACAGTAGGAAAAATATTCAGTGCGATGAAATTTGCCATTTTGCAACCATTTCATAGCATTTAATTTTTTGTAAGGACAGACTCTTAATTAGATTTGTGTACCAACAAGAAACATTTTGAGAATTAGATCACTGATTTAGAATCTGATCAAATCAAATACAATGAACCGATGGGAACCATAGGAACTAGTACTACAAAGTAGTATTTTTGAGTTTGTTAACTTGGCATGATTATATAACCTTGACCTTGTGGTTTTGTTAAGGGTCAAGTAATTCTAGGACTTCCGGTTCTGGAGCTTGGTATTGCATCATATATTAATTATTCATTGTGATTTAAATAAGCTCTGAAATTGCGCGCTGGCATTTTTTTGTCAACGATTTGTATATGGTTTGCAAATTATAATACAGTTTTTAGATTTGAGGTATATTTTCTTGTTTTTGGATCTATTAGAATTTCACTTTCAAAGTAAACAATAGATACACAATCATTTTTTACACAAAATAAGAGATCTGCTCATGTAGGTTTGTCTTTTGTTACTTTCGTCTACCCTTGACTGTACTTTTTATGAGCTAGTCGGTGGGTGTTTCCAGAAAAGCGGTGGACGCTTACCACACTTATGCTTCTGTTCCATGTTCCCAATTTATAGTTGAGCTCATGTTGTTCAGTTACTTTTGTTACTTTGTAGGTATTATTTTTGTTATTATATTATCGTCGTTGTGTGTGTTTGTTTCCATGTCTGGTCTTTTTTCCCTAATTCTATTTACTGGAATTTTGGTTATCTTAATTACTCTTTCGGCCCAATACCAAGGACTGATAATAATAATAATAAACAAGAAAAAAAACAAAAAACAAAAACAAAAACAAAAACAAAAACAAAAAAAACAAAAACAAAAACAAAAAAACGAAATAAACAAAATAAACATAAAAAAAAACTTTCTTATTTTTTCAATTGTTTTGAATATGTTAACACCCATTAGTGAAAATAGGACAACGAACATTACATGGCATTTCTCGACATTACTTGACATAAAAATTCTTATTTCACATTGTATTTATCACTTAATTGATGGCACTAATAATGACTCTTTTACAGTAAACAGAAATACCGGTATAAAAGAATATGTACCATGAAGAATTTTGAATCAAAATATTTTTTTGGTCACAAGCTAAATGATGACAAAAATGCCATGTATGCATTTAAAGTTAATGACAATCGGTTTGGAATTTAAATTACCATAAAAGATCAAAACCGGCGTTAAAACCGTAACAACTGCGTTGGGAGTGAGACAAGGGGGGTTAATAATACGAATGTTTGCGATATTTCAGTGTTAACTAATTCGTTAAAATTATTAATGGCTCTTTGAGAACTATTTTAGAAGCCGTATATAGATGAATTTTCTTTGAAAACTTGTAAATACTCTTTTCATTTCTGTAGAATAATTTGAAGTCACAGAAAACGCCAAAAGGAATCCCTAACAGATGCTTCAACTAACTAGAACAGTGAATGTATAAGTAGGTCTTTCTTGTCTCGAATGAACCCTAGCATTCTGAATACTATACCAAAAGCAAATCATAAGAAATGCTTAAAATCTGCTTCTTACTGGCAATCTTTTTCTGATATTTATTGATATTTTTCATCTACATATGGCTGTTTTTTGCAGCAATAGTTGTAATTTCGATTTGGTGGCATATTTTAAAAGTTAGTATCATCTATCTGCAATGTTGTTTTGGGGTTATATTTGAACGATTTAAAAGAATGGACAGCCGCAATATAAACATAGAGGTCACATTTTGAATGTCGGGAACTTTGTGCAAATCTACATATAGTGTTTCGTTTTGTGCCTACATTGGTTTAAAATGTGTTCAGCCGTTTCTGGTGAGATCTTGGGACAAGACGGGCAATAGACTAAAGAATAATAATAAAAAGAAATCAGAGTAAAAACAACACGTTCTCCACTTAGTTGAGGAAATATAATGTGCGATCAATGGAATGGTGTTTTTTTATCATTGAATTTATCTATTAAAATTGTTGGTAAACATTAGATAGTTTTAAATGTGTTTGACCAATTCAGTTGTAATGTCAAGGTTTATAAATGTGTTTAGTTTTCGTGGTGACGAAGCATGATTGATTAAAAAAAAGGTCTGGCTCACAAAATATCTTTTTGAGATTATCCAGTGTTTGGATTAGACAGACGCCAATGTAGTTTATAGTTTTTGTTTTTGTTTTTTGTTTTTTTTTTATGTTGTATGTTGTTGCTATACAACTATTGTTCTGTGTTTTGCACTATCAGATCTTTGCGAAAAAAGTTTTCAAATATTCAAATACATTTACTTTTTACCTTTGAATTGAGGGACTTCCAATATATATATAAACACGACGCAAGTGTTAATAATAAGAGCATTATTAGTGAGCATAACAAAAAACAATTCAAGTTTCCCTTTCTAAATGTATGTGAATTGAAAACAAAAGTCAATGAAATGATATTTTCTTATGACATTTTTGTTTATTTTTGTTGAGTCAAAATTTACTAGTTTAGTGCAATTAAGTTACCTAAAGTTAGACCAATTGATGCCTGGACCTGCATCGCACACTACCTGTGATTTATATATATAGTTATTGAAGATAATGCGATGAAAAATGGAACGGACAGATATACGGAACAAATAAAAAATACAGAATTAAAATTCCCTTTAAAATATGTGAGTGGTTGTGATGACAAGTTAATACACGATGATCTATTTCCAAGTTCAAATATTCAAAAGAGCATTACAAACATCTGTTGGTTTTTATATACCCTATAGCATACGTGACCATAAAAGGTATAAAACATGCCAGCAAAAAAAAAAAAAAAAAAAATCAAAGCCTGGACTTTATGATTTCAGTATAAATGTAAGTGCTGCACTAAAATCATATTCTGGTTGTACTCACATATTACAACTGAAAATTTCCCAAATTTAAATTTGGGATGTATAGGCACATATGAATTGCTTTAAAATTTGGAAAGCTGTATTGCCATGCTATGTTGATGTGACATTGTGATTCGACAAATTATGTTTGTGTTTCATGTCTGAGAACATGTGTCTGGAATTTTATTTTGAGAACACACCTAGATACAAATATATAGTTCTTGGTCGAGATTTCTCATACTTTGTAAGAAATAATTCCAAATCATCTTCCAAATATACAGAAGAAAATGTTTACAAAATGCTGGAATTTTTAATCGACAAGACAGTTGTCCAGTGTGGTGGACGCGTTTTTCAACAAGCGGTCGGCATTCCAATGGACCAAATTGTGTTCCTCTACTTGGTGACATATTCCATCACTCTTATCAGGCTGACTTTACAGCTGATCTGATCCGAAAGAAAGAATATCGTTTCGTTTAGCCTAATCGTTTCCGCTATAGACGATGTTTTATCTTTACACAATCCTGTGCAGGTCCAGAAGTTCAAAAGGTAGGCCTACAGCAGCGCTAAGCTTGTCGTAAAAGGAGACTAAATAGTGCTCAGAACCCTAGCCGGGGGCTAGGGCGCTCTGCCTACAGAGCAACTGGGATGTGTGCCCCAGGTTGTGGAATGGGGTACCCCTGGCGTGTTACATGTTGGGGTTGTCAGGCTATAATACGGAACACCTGACCGCAAACAATAGTGGTGCACCGTGTTGGGAAAGATGCCACGTTCCTCGCACGTTAAAGAACTCAACTGTGGTATTGTTCCGGAGTAGGAACCATAGGGCTCCGCCACAGGAGGCTAAATTGCCCGACCCTATCCACCTCTCCCTATTTCCAGTGACAACCGAAATTTGTCGACCCCATTGTCCTTGTGTCCCATCCCTTTTTCATTTCATCATCATTTCATGTTCATTTTATCATACATTTCATATTCATTGTCTGAAAATAGCTGAAATATTGCTGCTCGGACGTTAAATCCCAACAAACAACACACATCTTTACACAATCCTAATATTGGGGATTTGATACATCGCATCTAAAAAAAACGACTTGAGATAAATAATACTACAGACACTGTGAAGTCAGCCTCATATCTTGTTATATAGGGTTGTGTTGCTACATAATTGAAATCATCGCTACAGGACTTTTATAGTCCTCATCATGAACTCGTGGGTCGTTACAGTGTATCCATCTGCACCATGCAATCTGATTTTTTCAACGTGTCATAGTTTTCCTTTTTTTCTTTTGTTTACCCTGGACTTTAATTTTTATGAGCATCTCGGCGGGTGTTACTAGAAATGCAAAGGACGCTTTCCCTACCGGTGCACCTGATTGATGCTCCCAGTTTTTAGTGTCCGAGTAGCTCATTTACTTTTTTTACTGTGTATGTATTATTTTCGTTACTTTATGTTGTTGTTGTTACTTTGTTGTGGTTGTCTGTTTGTTATGTCTGGTCTTTGTCGCTGGATTACATAATTTTGTTTTCCACGCACAATCTTGGTATTGGATTATAATTATTATAATGAGGACAATATACGTTTCTGCAAATCAAAAAAAACAAAACAAAACAAAACAAAAACAAACAAAAACAAACAAACAAACAAACAAACAAACAACGGCTTTACCTGGAATTTTTGGATAATTGAAATACAATTGAACATGAAATTAATTCAATAAGTATTCATAATAACGGAAATATTTTGCTCTCAATACACTAAAATTTCTGGGCGTTATATCTAAATTAAAAATTGGCTCATAATCTATATTGATTTGACGTTTACAATATTTACCCACATGAAAATGGTGATAATTAGTATATCAAAAATATAGGTTTTATTGTTCCTGATTGGTTATTTTTTGTTTGTTTGTTTGTTTGTTTTCTTGTTTTTGTTCATTAATATTGTTTATTTGTTTTTTTATGTTGTTTTTTGTTTATTGTCAACTATTAATATTTAATCAAAGAAAAGATAAATAGGATATTATGTCGTTTAAACATTGTCTCTGATTAACATTGCAAGCGAATCAGATACACACTGATTAAAATCACTTGCACATCTCATTCTCAAACATGAGAACGCTCCAGATCTATCTGTTGCTAATTGAATGCGTGTGCTTTCACATGAAGAAAGTTGTTCCTGTGTACACTGTAACACTCTGTTGCATTGGTTAAATTGACGTTGTAACGACTGCATCGGGCAAATAAGAGGACAAGAAGACAAACCCGAACCTAGAATCATCAGATATTAAAATAATTATTTCATACCGTAAAATCAGCCTGGGAATATTTTTTTTTTCATTGTTGATCATGAGTTGCTCCATGTGTCTTAATTATATTGAAAAGGAATTACTTGGTGTCTTCAAAAAATACTGTATACATGTATTGGATTGTATTATGTATTGCATATCAACGTATTATCCTGAGATTCCAATACCATCCAATGGGCTACCCTCAGGATGATATTTCAAGTGTGTGATACTTGTATTAATCTACCCTTTGTGTTATACAAGCGGTTTTCAGTAAATAATTATGATTCAAAATTATTATTGACTTATTAAAATCAATTTGAATGCCCCATATGCACGTCTATTCTGATTAATTAAATCGTAACTGCTATTGAAAGAGTAATCAAGGGAACCAAGGTTCTAGTGCTAATTAAAAGAATGTTATCCAGGGACAAAGACTAGACATATAAAACAGATATACACAATATAGAACAAGACGTAACTAAAATAATACACACAAAGCAACAAAAGCAAATAAGACACTCGGACTCCAATATAAACTGGAGGACCAGGTGCATAGGTAAGGTAAGCGAAAGTCGTGTGATGAGCGAAACGATATCACAGTATTATCGCAGGGAGGTCTTTCCCACCAAAATTGCGATTTCGTTACGCTATCGTTACGATGCTACTGCGACCAGACTTTGCTATGACCGCACTTCACTGGTTTGTCCATGCTGACGATTCTTGGAGACTTTACTACAACCTCACCGCCATTTTTATACAATCATCATGATCGTACAATGATCTTCAAAATTTCCAATTTTCCAGAGAGCGTTGTACGGCGGTGGCCTAACTTGACAAATGTATTACAAGTTTTTGTGATCGTAAAGCACATTTAATGGAAATGAAAGACACGAAATTGAACTCTTGTTGTAATGGTTTAGATATAAAACTGATTGGTGCATATTGTCTTCTTAATCTTTATTGGAGCAGGGTTTCTCATAAAACAAACCTGCACTACTTGCCAAGAAAAAGTCGAAACTGACCATAGATAGTCAGTTAACGTTTTCAAAATCCTAATTAGTTCGCTTCCTTTCCTCAATTTGTAATATAATTTACGTTGTTTAACATAAGGAACATCAACTGTTTCCTAAAATTCCTGATGCTTTTATCTGTTTGTGAATAAAAAAATGCTTGTTATTTTTTTATTAGGATGGTTATATTCTAAGTATATCTCCTGGATGGAAATTTGAAAATGCCCTTACCACATACAGTGTTTTCTCTATATCTCTTCGTTTAATCCCCGTAAAAATATCAGCAAAATATTAATATGTCGAGAACCTTAACCCCTATTTTCCATTTCATATGCAAATAATTAGATACATCTGGATGTAGTTCATTTAGTATCGTCCAACCATTAACAGTAACTGGACAGGTTGATCAGCAGAGTGCACTACCATGCTGGTACCAAACTACTTTCATCCATTCGTACATTTAAAACCAATTTAACAATTTTCCACTATGAAATCGGTAACTAGGCAAAAAATAAAGCAAATGTTGTATGTTCGTCATTATGACCTCGTTAACCGTTATAGTCTGTCTATCTACACAATGATAACAATGTTTTGTTCATCGTGTAACAGCTTTCCTGTTACATTCCGTGCACCCCAGACATGAAACCTCACGTGCGATTGAGCGGATTGTTCTGCCAAAGGAATGACGCTTACCATACCGTTGCACCTGCTCCATTATTTTGGTCCTGGTTGCTCACTTGTTTCTTTTTTAATTGCATGTTCCTCGTTTTGTGCGTTATTATTTCTGTCAATTTTTTCCGTTGCGTATATTATTTTAATCACCGCTCGATATTGATAATTTTTATCATTATTTCACATTTCAAAATTTAGATGTATACAGTCATTTCTTATATATGATCAGTCTCACATCTTGACGTAACATAGAGATCGATGGTAAAAGAAACCTTTCGACCAAACTTTACGACAAACGTGATGACTTTTCCTTCAGAATTGTCGACATTCCCTTCATCTGTGCCACATCCCTTCAGCACATGCCTATGGAGTTTTCATATCACAACTTATACGTTATACCAGGGCTTAATGTAACTACGCAGACGTTATGTATCGAGCTAGACTTCTTACAATTAGGCTTCTGGAACAGGGTTGTGTTGCTACAAGATTTAATTTAAGTCATCACTACAAAAGTTCAATGGTCGACATCATGAGTTTGTAGATCATTGTAATCCATCCATCTGCACTATGAAAACTGATTCAACGTGTCATACTTTTCCTTTCCTCTTTGGTCCAACCCGGACTTAAATTCTTGAGATCAACTTGGCGGATATTTCTAGAAAAACAGAGGACGCTTACCTTATCGTGGTACCTGGTCCATGCTCTCATTTTTTAGTGGAGTCTGAGTTGGTCATTTACATTTGGTACTTTGTATGTATTATTTTTGTTACTTTATAATCTTTTTTGTGTATGTCTGTTTTCCATGTATTGCCTTTGTCCCTGGATTGCATTCTTTTGATTTCCGCTATAATCTTGGTTCCCTTGAATACAGTTTATAATTTGATTCGACTCAAAACAGTAAACATCGCTGTTACCTTTGTTTTTTTTCAGCAAATTTATGTCGTCTTTATTTTAGATTATGTTCTTTTGATTTTTGAAACGAACCTTAATTAATTCTTCACAGATAATGCAACTGATCCATTAAGAACATTAAAATAAAACCCGATACAAAAAAAAAACAACAATGAACAAACAAAAAACAAAAAACAAAAACAAAAACAAAACAGAAAACAAAAACAAAAACAAAACAGAAAAAACAAACAAACAAACAAACACAAAATCAAGGACAAATCATCATATGCACTCTAATTGCATGACAATGATATAACCAACTTTAATTTTGAGAATATGAAATCACTCGATTTGCGATTTTTCAAATTAATCTATCGATTTCCACATACGTTATTGGTGGTTTTACCATTTTTTGTACGCTTTGTCTATATTTATTCCAACCAGAAAGTAACTCAATGCTATTCACATTATCTGGTCTGTCTCAAACAAATGCATATATCAATTATTAACGGTTTTACATGTTTTTTTTTTTTTTTTTTTTTTTTTTTTTTTTTTTTTTTTTTTGTTGTTATTTTTTTTTCTAGTAATAGATATCTTAATAGAACGAATTTCTTTATAAATCTGGGAGACAGTAACTACTTCTTTTTATATCTAGATCAAAGTATCGAGAGTGAACTACAGTAAAATTGTTGAGGTGTATATGAGGGCTTTCTAATTTAATGGATAAAGGAAAGTAATGGGATAAATTTCAACTCAATAGGAGGAGGAAGGTGGGTAGAGATTCCCGTTTGATGGGTATATGATGAATAGGAAAGTCGGAAAATTAGTTAACAATTTGCAATAAGCAAACTATCACGTCGTTCAATTTAATCAATATTTTTAATGTTGAATTAAAAATTAAAAGCACCATTTACTGTTCTTTTAAATTTGTCAGATTTACTTGATTATGAATTGGTTTGGTGTTTGATCATTTTGTTGTCACCATTATCGAATGCATTGTTTTTAATGATGTAATATTTTTATAACAAAATGAAGCACATTACGTAGATTAAAGTTTAATGTTTTAACTTATGCCGGAAATCAATAATATAAAAAGGCATATAACACGTTGCAAAACTTAAACTGAAAATTGTTCAGCTATGCTCTGACACTGTGACACTTGGAAAGGACAGTGTGAATCAAAGAAAAAGCAATAAAACAGGAGATAATGGCAATCCACAATTCAGCAGAAGGTTTAAAATTAGAAAATCAATTCAACATACAAGTCTTACGCACTATCACTTGCAAATGAACTTTCAGAAACAATCAAACAATAGGAAAATAAAAAAATAATAAAAATAAATAAATAAATAAATAACATGAAATACATCAGGTATAGTCAGTGGCAACCATCCCATTGCAAGTTCATTCAAGAACTGTGGAGTTTGGTAAGTTATCAATCCGGAAGGACGCAAATCTGACTGAAGATATTTCATATCATCTGTGCATATTGTGAATTACATTACTGCAGAGATAAAAGTAAGAAAGGGCTTAATAAACGTCTTCGTAATTATTAATTGACATCAAACAAAGACAGGAATACTCAATTTATGAGGCTGGCGTTATAGATGATTTGGTCCAAATGGTGAAACATCGTATAGCCAGATATTTTGATCTCAGTTTCCGCTACTTAGATGACAAATCATCGCTAAACAATCCTAGATTCAGTGATTTTACACATCGCATCTACTTCAAACAACTTGAGATTGCAGCTACTGTGAAGCCTTTGTGGAGCTACTGTGGAGCTACTGTGAAGTCAGCCTAATATCTTGACCTACACTTAGAGATCCATGGTAAAGGAAACATATTTACCAAACTATACAACAAACTCTCTTACACACCACTGGGTCGATACAGCTGCTGGTGGATTTTGACCCCGAGGGTATCATCAACCCAGTAATTCAATTTAAAAAATTAATGGTTTTAATAAGAGGAATGAAAAAAAAACTGGCTCGGACGTCGCTCAGTATAGAAAGGTCCGAACCTGACAACAGATGTGAATCTTAGTACGCTCACATCTGATATGGATAGTGCCCGACCATTGCAACAAAAAGTACCCGACCTCACGTTCAGTCTGCAGACCATCTACTCCCGTACAAACATTCTGGCTATTTAAAAAAATCAAACCATATTCCATCACTTTAAATGATATTTTTGACTACAAAGATGACAAACCACATTGTACTCTATCAAAATGTGATATTAAAAACTGCAAAACATGCAACACTCTTACAACATTTCTTACTTCTCTAGTTCCCTTACAAACAAAACCTTCCATACAAGAAGTCAGAATAACATAAGTTGCAAATCAACAAACTTAATAAATGAATTAGAATGAAACTTATGTGGTTTAGTATATGTCGGTGAAACACAAGAATATTTAAACAAAAGAATGTGCGGTCATCGTTCGGGAATTAATACCACTAAATTCCCGACAGTTTATCAAAATTTTAATCAACAAGATCATTCAATTCTCTTTATGAAAGTTCATATTTAAAAAAAAATCACCATCCTACGAACAGTCCCGTTCTCAGTAAAAACTATCAAAGGGAAAGAGAGGAGTACTGGATACGCAGACTGGATATTGCAATACACTACGGATGCAATGGCAACATCAGAAGTATAGGAAATCTTTCAAGCCAACATAACATTAGCCAAAATGTGCTGAATTTTTTTTGACAAACATCCAAGACGGGAAAGCAGTCATGGCCATCACCACTATACGTCACCTAAGTATCATGATGTCTACATAGATAGTCTCCTTCCTTTCATACTAAAACCTATTGAACTTCATCACGTTAGAACCTTACTTTATACTATATCTCTAACTCTACTACACTCCCTTTACAGAACAAGTCTTGACACTCTTGTTTCTGAACCTTCCTCATCATTATACAGACTTGTTGCCATACTTTTAGATATTAGTTTCCACAGACTCTTTAAACCAGTTTGTGTAAAAAATCAAGATGAAGAAAAACGATCATTTCTTCCACTGTCGTTTGTCAACAAAGGTATAGATGTAAATAAATTGGCTGACATCCTCCATCAAAATTTTCCATATTCCAAAGATAAATCCATACAAATTATTTCATATTCCTATACTTTACCTATTGCATCCAAAATTTTCAATAATAAAGGACTACTGTAGAACCTCGAGATTGAGAACTTCAAGGCTAAACCACCTGACTGTTTTTGAAAAAACTCTCCATTTGATTATGGTCCTGCCGGTCACGTCGTTACGGTAGATTTAACCATCATCGATAAGGAATCTCTGCGTAATATCCTTTCTAAAGGTCCATAGTACCGTGAACCACGCACCATAAGTTGAAATTATAACTTTAAAGTGCTTATGGATGCCGTGGATGACTACGCAAGAAAATGGATAAAACGAGAACATGAAGACATTGATTCTCTGTCAGATTGGTTAAAGGCCGTGAAGTCTATAATTTTGAAACGAACGAAAGTTTTAAGTAGGTCAACTTATGCGGGAGTTTCTCATATACATCTCGTCTAGCGGCAAAGCCACTGGGCGAGATCAGCATGAGGAAATCCCTCTGGTTGAAAATATTAAATAATCTATTAATCTAAGAACTTGAGATAGATACTACAGACCACTGTGAGATCAGCCTCATATCTTGACCTACACTTAGTAATCGATGGTAAAGATAAACAATTGACCAAACTTTACGACCAACGTAATGACGTTTCATTCAGAATTGTCAACTTTCCTTTCATCTGTGGCAACATTCCTTCAGCACCTTCGTATTGGGTGTTCATATTACAACTCATACGATAAGCCAGAGCTTGCCGAAACTATGCAGACATTTTGTAAAGCTCTAGTACTCTAACAAATAGGCTTCTGGAACAGGGTTAGTTGCTACAAGATTGAAGTAATCACTACAGAAGTTTTATGGTCGTCATCATGAACTCGTGGATCCATCTGCGTCTTGAAAACTGATTTATTCAACGGGGCATAGTTTTCTTTCCTCGTTTGTCTACCCCGGAATTAAATCTTTATGAAAAACTCGGCGGGTGTTTCTAGAAAAGCAGAGGATGCATACCCTCCTTTTCAAGAAACACCCTCCGAGTTTTCTGCCTTTTGTCGGTGTTTTATTAAATAAAAAGTGAGATAGTTTATAAACCTTTTGTATAGACAGATGTCAAACATATACATGTAACCACAGAGGCTTATCAGCGTCAACTAAACTGTTTATTATGCATCTAAACATTAACGCGGAACATCTTCTACAGATTTGGAATACATATCTCGAAATAGTTATACAAGTAACATCTTAACAAAAAAAAAGATAGCCAGACACTTAAATTTCGATGCAAGCGAGAGTGTGAACTTCTTTTATTTTGGCTGTACGACTGGTTTAAAGCAATGTCTGCTCGATTGGTAAAGTCATTTTCTTCCTTTCTGCCAAGCGACGTTAAACCATATCATTAAATGGTCAGGCATTTGGATATCGTTTTTGTACATAAACTCGCAAAGTGAGGAAATTGATAATGTAGAGTGCCCGTACTTCCGTCAGTCCGTAATATCGTCCTTCCTACAGCTATATAGGGGATGCATCCCGCATTGTTCATATCTTTAATTCTTTTTAAAATGCATAAAAGATATTTTTGTTCCTCTTCCGGCATTTATTATTATGTATTAACTAAAAACATATGATTATTCTGGATGATAACCTACTCATGTCAGCCTTTGTCAGTTGCTTTTTAACTGCATTCTCGTATATCCATGAGTATTTCATGATATTTGGAAAACAATAGCAAAGGTAAAAAAACAGAAAAAAAAATAAATGTATAATTATCTTTTTAAATAAATTTGCAATAAGTTTTTTTATGGCTCAAGTACATATATACATAGATGTACTTAAGATGTCGAAAATTAATTGCAAATTTGTTAAAAAAAAGATTATACTATTATTTACAGCCTGATTTTAACCTATTTTGTTCTCTATATACATTGTTTATAAACTATATATTATTTCAAAAAAAAGAAACGTACCCAAACATTACAAAAACAAATAAAGGATGAGAAAAGAAGAATTCTATTAGTTTTTTTGTAATTACATGTTGTATTCTTATCTCACGAACATTATATATCAACATAGATCTGTATAATAATGATACATCATTATCATTTTGTATGGTACCATGTTTATCACTTATGTGTTTCAAGTAGTACATGCAGGTATATTGAGATTTCCAGGATATTGTTTGATTAGCATAAATACTCGTATACAATTATCTCTAGTGTAATTATGAACGTCACATACACTTACATGTATCTAGTGTTTTCACCTGGTCCTGTGTGTATCCAGGACTCAGCGGTGTTAAGATGCACCGAATGGCGATTCGTATCCTTTTTAAAAAATAACTTTCGGGGAACTGGAGTGTTTAAAAAGACGGGCTTCAGAGGTTACCACTAAAATGTTTTCAAGTATAATCTGCACAATTCTGTTCAAAATTTATTTAAGTGATATGTGTATTGTGATTTGGAGGATCGTAATAAATGCCAAGTGTCACGGTATATTGTATATTGTCGGAATGGCGTTAATACTCGAATACAATTTTCTCAAGTATAACGATGAAGTTACATCCAGATACCTAGAATTTTCATCTGGTCCTGAGTGTACTCAGGACTCCTGAGTAGTGTTAAGATGCACCGAAAAGCGATTCAGGTCCTTTTTAAAAATAACTTCGGGGCAGAACAGGAGTATTTAAAAAAGACTAGTTCAGAGGTTACAACGAACGGGTTTTTAAGCTATAATCTGTACAATTTTGTCCAAAATATCCATATTTCAGTTATTACTGATTCAGTTTCTCATTACAATATTGCTGTTTAAATCTAATAGCATATAGAATCTGCTATCTACTGTAAATGCTTGTATGCATGCATTGATTTACATTAGGTAAATTTTAATGATACATTTTTTTTTCTGAAGTTAGTTATATAACATGCAGCAGTGAAACATCCGATTTTTCAATTAATCTATTTTTATTTGACTTTCTTTTCAAATTTTTCCATCCAAATTTTCTTATTATCAATTTGATGTTTTCTGTATTTTGAAAACTCTAGATTGGATGCAATGCAGATATCTCTTGTGGTCAAAATAGAGAGAAATTAAAGTTTCAACCTAAAACCGCCCAAATTTTCCCCTGACAACCCATGCTTTGCAAATTTTAGGGGTGTGCACGTCTACCGTGCCCCCGCCTGAATCCACCCCTTGTACATGTATGAATGTTCTCATACTGCTATTTTTTCTTTACTTTAACATGTTGTTTCGAGGACAATAACATAATCTAGAACCACAAAAGTACAATAAAAGATTATATTACAATAAATATATATAATGAAAAGGAAAAATAGTGCAGAAAGTAACATTCTCACTGTGAAAATAATCGTCAACTACATTTTTTAGTTTTAAACTGATCAAATATGATAAAGCAAAACAAAACTAATTTTCTTGTTATTGTGCTTATTGTTCTGTTTATTCTCTTTTGCTTTGTTTTGTTTTGTTTTGTTTTTGTATTGTTTTTATTTTGTTCTACTTTGTTTCGTTTTGTTTTTATTACGTTTTGTTTATACTAATATTCATTTATTTTATTTCAATTCAAATATGATGTTTAAATAAGTATTACTTTCAAACATTGTCGACGTTTCAATCAGTTAAACATTAAAAAAATCACTAGAACATCTTTGTCTAAGGACAAAGAGGCTGCTGATGTATCTGTTGTTATTTGATGATGAACCTTTTTTTATATATGTATCTACCATTTTATTTTATATTGAATATTAAATTCCCTAAAGTTAAAGAATTACTTCCTTTAACTTTGATTTCAAACGTCTTCAGATGACTATTCGGTTGTTTAGTAAGGCGGTATGTTTTGTAATTTCTCCAAAATGACTTCCCAATAGTTTTAAGTGCCAATTCCACCTTCATGATGTGTTGTCCTTATTTCATCTAGGTTGATTGATTGATTGGTTGATTATTGTATAAAGTAATAAAAATATATGGCAGATATTGTATCTATTTCAAAAGAATAACTGAATAATCAAACCGAGCCTGCCTTTTAGCATCCCGACATGCTGAGCAAGATTTGTATTGTGCTAGCTCACAGAAGTAATCACCCCAAGGTAGGCATGCCACCCCACTGGGAAACCTAATTTTGATTCCACGCCAACTATCCTATCTCTGAAGATACCATGTGATTGGCGGAGAGTGACTTCTAATTTTTATTTTTTGGCGTGGCTCGACCGTGGATCGAACACATGACTTTCCGCAATCTAGGTGATCATGCTACCAAGTCAAGATAATTCAATTGCGCCACAAGCTGATCCGGACGTGTAGTATCTACTTTGCCAGATTTTTTTTTGACATGATTTGATTATGAATCGGATTAGTTGTTCGGTAATTTTGATGTTAACCTTACCCTGAAAGACAGTGATTCTATTTCGAGAACGGAAGCCAAATCCAGTACCGCAGTATGCATAACGAGGATTTTAAGGGTTTATAATTTTGTACAATGTAATATTGCTACGCTCGTTAATAAAGACTTTCATTTGTGTTTCTCCAGGCAAGTTTGAGTACTCGGTAGGCAAATTATGTCGGGTAGCCCATATCATTATTCCATTTGATTTGGCATCGATCCACTGGTTTCTAAAACACAAATATACTTATTATTAGTTTTCATATTTCCAGTTTCTTCACCTTATCTTAAAGTATTTAAGATCATTCAAAAACATTCACAATCACAACACAAACTGATCCGTGAAGAACTTTAGAATAAAATCCGAT
The DNA here is from genome assembly GCA_037379345.1 of Perna viridis. Classification (NCBI taxonomy): domain Eukaryota; kingdom Metazoa; phylum Mollusca; class Bivalvia; order Mytilida; family Mytilidae; genus Perna; species Perna viridis. The sequence continues at coordinate 35,763,952 of CM074522.1, read as the reverse complement.
AGATGAACAAAATGAACAACAAATCAACATTTCCAATCTAATTACCTAACAAAAATAAAACTCATCAATTTAGAGAATATAAAACCAAACTATTTGTGATTTGTGATTTTTGAAAAACATAAATATGTGCTATCCTCTTGGTCTCTACCAAGGACGATGATTGTGATTTACCGTCTATGTACTGGATTCCTAAACTCCACAAGAATCCATACAAACAACGTTTCATAGCTGGATCTGCAAAATGTACCACCAAACCTCTTTCAAAACTTTTAACTTCTATACTTACAACTGTCAAAAAGGGTCTGCAGTCCTACCACAACACTTGTTACTACCGTAGTGGTATTAATTCAATGCAGATCCTGAAAAATTCGAAAGATCTTTTGGAGACAATCAGTTCAAGACTATTATCTGATAATAATAGCATTAAAACCTATGATCTTTCAACACTGTATACTTCTATTCCCCATACTCAGTTAAAATCCTGACTTAAAAACATTATACATCGTTGTTTTTCAAAAAAAGATGGTACACCTAGATACCAATATATAGTGCTTGAATTTTTAATCAACAACATATTTGTCCAGTATAGTGGACATGGTTTTTCAACAAACGGTCGGCATTCCAATGGGAGCAAATTGTGCTCCATTACTTGCTGATATATGTCGTCACTATTATGAGGCTGACTTTATAGCTGATCTGATCAGAAAGAAAGAATATCGTTTAGCTAGATTCTTCAATCTCAGTTTCCGTTATACAGATGACGTATCATCTTTAAACAACCCTAATTTCGGGGATTTGATACATCGCATCTACCCAAAAGAACTTGAGATAAACGATACTACAGACACTGTAAAGTCAGCCTCATATATTGACCTACACTTAGAAATCGACGGTAAAGGAAAACTTTTGACCAAACTTTACGACAAACGTGATGACTTTTCATTCAGAATTGTCAACTTTTCTTTCATCTCGGGCAAACATTTCTTCGACTCCTGCGTATGGAGTGTTCATAACACAACTCATACTTTATACCAGAGCTTCCCGAAACTACACAGACTTTTCGTATCGCGCTAGAACTCTAACAAATATGCAGCTGGAACAGGGTTATGTTGCTACAAGATTGAAGTCATCACTACAGAAGTTTTATGGTCGTCATCATAAACTCGTGGATCGTTATGGTGTATCCATCAGCACCATGAAAACTGATTTATTCAACTGGTCATAGTTTTCCTTTCCTCGTTTGTCTACCCCGGACTTGACTTTTTTATGAGCAACTCGGCGGATGTTTCTAGAAAAGCAGAGGACGCTTACCCTACGGGTGCACGTGGTCCATGCTTCCAATTTTTAATGGAGTCCGAGTTGCTCATTTGCTTTTGTTACTTTGTATGTATGATTTTAGTTGCTTTGTATTCTTTGTTGTGTATGTCTGTTTTCCATGTCTGGTCTTTGTTCCTTGATTACATTCTTTTGATTACCGCTATAACCTTGGTTACATTGATTACTCTTTCTATGAAAGTTCGATTTCTAGAAAAAAAATCACCATCCGACGAACAGTCAATTTTTTAGTAAAAACTATCGAAGAGGAAGGAAGTGGGATACTGGTAACGCAGAATTGGTACTGCATTACATTGCAGATGCAATGACGACATCAAATGTATAGAAAACCTTTCAATCTAATGTTACAATAGCATAAATGTGATAAATTTCTTTGACAAAAATCAAAGACGGGAAAGGAGCCATGATCATCGCCACTATGCGTCACCTTAGCTACAAGATGTCTGCATTGATGGTCTTCAATAACCGTAATTGAAAATGAAGCTCTGTCTAATATTCCTTCTAACGGCCCCCAGTACTTTGAACCACGCTCCATAAATTACAATTATAACTTTAAAGTTGTCATGGATGCCGTGGAGGGCTGCGCAAGAAATTGGATTTAATGAAAACAAGAAGAAATTGATTCTTTGTGAGAGTGGTTAAAGGCCGTGAGGTTTTTGAATTGAAACAAATGAAAGTTTTAAGTAGGTCAATGAGTGCCAATCTAGATAAGTGTTCAAAGACCCCGATGTAGCCAATTATCAGAATCTAGTTGCATTAAAACCTATGATTTTTCAACACTATATAATTCAATTCCCAATATTCAATTAAAATCCCGAATTAAAACATATATCGTTGATTTTCCCAAAAAGATGGTACACTTAAATACTAATATATATAGTTCTTGGTAGAGATTTCTCATACGTTGTAAGAAATAACTGCAAATCATCCTCCAATTATATAGAAGAAAATATTTAAAAAATACTGGAATTATTTAATCGACCATATATTTGTCAAGTGTGGTGGACGCGTTTTTCAATAAACGATCGGCATTCGAATGGGAATAAACAGTGCACCCCTACTTGCTGAGCTCTTTCTTCTCTCCTGTGTGGCTAACTTTATAGCTAACATGATTCCGAAAGAAAAAAAATCGTTTAGCTAGATCCTTTAATATCAGTTTCTATGAAGACGGCGTATTATCTTAAAATAATCCTAAGTTCGAGGATTTGATAAATCTACAAAAAAAAACTTGAGATAAAGGATACTACAGACACTGTTAAATCAGCCTTAAATAAGATGACTTTTCATTCGGAATTATCAACTTTCCTTTCATCTGTGGCAACCTCCCATCAGCATCTGCATATGAAGTGTTCATGTCACAACTAATGCGTTATGCCAGAGCGGACCGAAACTGCATAGACTTTTTGTATCGCGCTTGACTTCTAAGAAGTAGACCTCTAGCACACTGTAATGTTGATTGAAGTTATCACTACAGAAGTTTTATGGTCGTGATCCGGATGTTTTTAGAAAGCAACGAACGCTTACCTTTACGGTGGACCAGTTCCATGCTCACAGTTTTTAGTGGAGTCAGAGTTGCTCGTTTACTTCTGTTACTTTGTATGTATTATTTTAGTTACTTTATGTTCTTTGTTGTCTTTGTTCTTGGATTCAATTCTTTTGGTTACCGCTAGAACCGTGGTTTCCTTGATTGCTTTTTCACTAGACATATAATATCTGATAGATTTTTAATAAAATGTAATTTGTAAAAATATAAATGAGTCTTCTTGAACAATAAATCACAAGATTTATGAAACACATATTAAAAGACGTTAGTACTGGATTTCTATACCAATTGTTGTGATGTATCATTACTGGAAATCCGTATCCACAGTCATGCGGTATCATTTTTACATATACAGTCAAACCTGTGTTAACGACGACCTGTATTCAGCGACCACCTGTTTTATGCGACCTAATTTAGGTCCCCCAATTCATTTTTCTATTATTTTTAACTGTATTAAGCGACTCCCTGCGTAACGCGATTAGCGACCGTATTATTCATGTCTAAATGGTTAAAAAACCTGACTTAGGCGACCTTTTGATTTTAGCGGAAGTGTTCGAAAACCGGAAGTAAAGTAATTCTAAAACAAAAAATTCCGTCAAATTTACGAAAATATCCGGAAACTGGCGGAAATAAATACTGACGTATGAATAATAATCAGTTGAAAACAGTTTACATTAGATACGAAAACGGCGACGAAAAGAAAAGTTTTAACGTTAGAACAAAAAGTAGAGGCAATTAAATTGTTGGACAATGGAAGTCCAGCATATAAAGTAGCTGAAAGTTTTGGAGTAGGAAAAACACAGATTCAAAACTTGCGAAAGCGTAAAGCTGAAGTTCTCGAGGATTTGGAGAAAAACAACAGGTGAGTTATGATTTTATTTACCCCCCCCCCCCCTTTTTTACCTTTTTGTTGCTTATTGATTTCATATTGAATTTTATGTTGTTTTTACAATCACCCAAACCAGCAGACAGTAATATCCTTGGGGCATGTCAAATTGTCTTTATTAAACATGTTAAAAGGATAATTGATTGTTAAATAAACATGTTTGTGATCTTAAGGTCACTTACACAATGACCAAATTACTGCTTTAATCATGTTACTTATTGGCAAATTCACAAAAACTAACACAACAGATTTTTTTGCAGCTGAGAGAAACTAAAAAAAAACTTTATCATGTTAATAATGTTTTTTAGTCTTTAATATTGTTTTAGATTAGATTGACTTTTTACTTAGAACTTACTAAAATTGGATTGTTTTTATTTGTTTTTAATTTAAGTCACAGATAATCGTTAAAATAAAGAATTTATTTTTATTTAATGTACAGTACATTTTTATTTTTATTTCAATTTGACTAAAAGATAATTTTAAATTGATAAAATGATGTATTTTTTTTATACCTAAAACACTTCTTTAATATTTAATTTTTATTAATGTATCATTTTGTGTTTTATTTTACAGGTGCAATACATGTACATGTATATATTAAAGTTATCATGAAAACGTTTGTCTTTAAAGTGTTTTTAAAAAATCCTCGATGTCAAACCTGTATTAAGTGACCACCTGTCTTATGTGACTTTTTTTACCTACTCCCTTGAAGGGTCACATAAGACAGGTTTGACTGTACATTAAATATTTTATGTAGATACTGAATACTACACGCCAAAAATATCCACCATATGTCAAATCAAGCCTAGACTAGATTATATCATATATTTGAACTACGCTTTAACTGTGTTCCGAGTAGGAGTGCGAAAAGGGGCATACAACAAAGGTCTACGGTGCGAGATAGGGTAAATGATTCCGTTTTAGAAATACTGAAAGCTTCATTTTTTGCAATTTTGGAAAACTTCTTACAATGAAAATCGCCACAAGTCATTATAAGAACCCCAGAAGTATAATAAGCAGAACATATCAAGTCGTTTTTCAAGCATAACTACTCTAGGGGTTTTGACATTGTAAAACAAATGTCAATCTAAGCGATTTTATGGGGTAGGGGGTACATAAGTTTCATTTTACTCCAAATCCTTTCATAAATAAGTATTTTATTTTGAAATGATTAGAAAGCTTAGACATTTGGCAACACAATTAAAACTATATATATTTGGTTTCGTGTGTTTGCGCGGATGACTTAGACGCTCGAACATTTATGTAACGACAATATTAGCTTTCAGTGTCAGTAGGGTACAAACATATAGGCTTATACTGAAAACAAGTCAAGGGATATTCTATGACGACAAAATGAGTACGTAATGAGAGGTTTAAAGGTTCCTGAAATTTATCATGAGGTTAACAAGTGGGAATGAAGAGGTGTGAACGGCCCATTCCAGCTCTTGGGCTACTATAGAACACAAAGTATTATAAAAAAGCAGTAATGTACTTGGTGAGGCAGGTACTACCATTTAGTATGTATAAGAACTGATTACATGTCAGTAATAAGTAGAAACAATTTAAAGGGCGCTTGTACGTTATATTTTTTTTTCTATTATATAAATTTGAGATCAAAGGTCGAATAACGATTGATTACTCATCGTTAAGAATACCCAAAAGCATTAATCACTTTGATGCAAGCGCAAATTTGCCATGCCAGGATATTGGAGTAATGTCAATAGTACGGAATAATATTTTCAAGGGAGTTTGCTTTCCTTGTTATCATAATTTTACAAGTTGGTGAAGCAGTAAAGAAAGAAGCTTAGATTCAAATCAAAAGAATGAATCCAGGACAAAGCATAGACAGGGAAAACAAATATATACATAACAAAACACAAAATAACCATAACCAACGTACAAAGCAACAAAAGTAAATGAGCAATTCAGAGTAGAAAAGACTGTATGCTAAGTAGTTAAAATTTCTGCAAATGCACTGACAATTAATCAGTTCTTGGACATACTTAATGGTAAAATCTGCTAAAATAGCGAGTTCAATATTTTTTTGTTTTTAATTCTCAGGAACAAAAACTTACGCCGTTATTCGGCATATCTGTGTCGTGGCGTAGATTCTAGCTTTCGAATGTTTATCAACAGTTGGTACGGAAAATCAACGGTAGAAACGGCACAAAGTCACTTTTGACAAAATGATTTTCTATACAATGCGATGCAATTACATAATTATCAATCGCCCCTTTCCATTTCGACCAATCAGCGCCTGAGAAGTCGAATTACTCTAACGTCGAGAACTTTAGTATTCACACCAAAGTCAATTAAATGAAAGAAACACCTTTCCTTTTCGTCAAAGATAAACAATGGATTTTAATCAATCATAGTTGTTACGTAGACTTATATATATAGACTGTAATATTTTACAAATTCTTGAAACTTTAAATAACTTATACTGTAATATTTTACAAATTCTTGAAATTTTAAGCATTTGTAAAAGATTTAAACTGTACCATAAACTTGATACGACAAGAAAGTAAGATACCAAGTACAATATGATTGTTGAGTCAAACATATTTTGTTAATAACTTAAAAAAATAATTCAAATTTGGAATATCAATCATTGCGTTTGTTTGTCGTTTCCATGGCGACATTCTTTTTTGAGTGACTATGTTCTGAAGCAACAATGACAATATCCACACCCGGGATAGTCCGTGTTCCTCCCTTCGGTATATGTCCCGTTAGCATCACCACACAATGCCGTATGAGAATAGCCTGAAGCGTACCTCCTTTCCTCTTCAATGCTATATTTGTAGCATTTCCAAGGATCTGATGAAAAGAAAAGAAAAGTTAGAACGACATTACTTACGAAATAAAAATTGGTTCACTCTACATTCATAGGACGACAAAGTTATTGATTATCACTGAATTAAACTTTTTCCATAGTATTTTTAGTGGGTACTGACAATTAATCAGTTCTTGGACATACTCACATACTCAATGTAAGAAGTTGGCATTAACGTCCATGTACAATCACCACTTTAAAATTAAGATAACGTTATTGCAAGAATATTCAAGGGAACCACGATTTTAGACGAAATCAAAAGTATGCAATCCAGGGATAAAGACCAGACATGGAAAACAGACATACACAACAAAGAATATAAAGTAACTAAAATCATACATACAAAGTAACAAAAGCAAATGAGCAACTCGGATTCAACTAAAAAGTGGGACCAGGTGCACCGGTAGGATAAGCGTCCTCTGTTTTTCTAGAAATACTCGCCGAGTTGCTTATGAAAAGTCGAGTCCGAGTTAGACCAATCGAGGAAAGTAAAAACTATGACCCCTTGAAAAAATCAGTTTCCATGGTGCAGAAGGATACCCCATAACAATCAACGAGTTCATGATGACGACCATAAATCTTCAGAAGTGATGACTTCAATCTCGTAGCAACTTTACCCTGTTCCAGAAGCCTATTTGTTAGAGTTCTAGCGAGAAACACAAAGTCTGCGCAGTTTTGGCAAGCTATGGCATAACGTATGAGTTGTGATATGAACACTCCATACGCAGGTGCTGAAGGGATGTTGCTACAGATGAAAGGAAAGTTGACAATTTTAAATAAAAAGTCATCACGTTTGTCGTAAAGTTTGGTCAATAGTTTTCCTTTACCACCGATTTCTAAGAGCAGGTCAAGATATGAGGCTGACTTAATAGTAGATGCGATGTATCAAATCCCCGAAATAAGGATTCTTTAAAGATAAAGATCTATAAAGCGGAAACTGAGATTAAAGCATCTAACTAAACGATATTCTTTCTTTCGGATCAGATCAGCTATAAAGCCAGCCTCATAAGAGTGAAGTAAAAGGTCAGCAAGTAAAAGAGCACAATTTGTTCCCATTGGAATGCCGACCGTTTGTGGAAAAATACCTCCATCACACTGGATAAATATGTTGTCGATTAAAAATTCCAGCATTTTTTGAGCATCCTCCTCTCTATATTTGGAAGATATTTTGGAATTATTTCTTACAAAGTATGAGGAATCTCTACCAAGAACTATATATTTGTATCTAGGTATACCATCTTTTTTGGGAAAACAACGATGGATAATGCTTTTAAGTCCGGATTTTAACTGAGTATGGGGAATAGAAGTATACAGTCTTGAGAAATCATAGATTCTAATGCTATTATATTCAGATAATAGTATTGAACTGATTGTCTCCAAAAGATCTTTTTTTTTCGAATTTGTCAGGATCAACATTGGATTAATACCACTACGGGTGCAACAAATATTGTCGTAGGACTGTAGACCCTCTTGACAGTTGTGAGTATAGAAGTTACAAGTTTTGAAATACATGTAATAGGTTTGATGGTACATTTTGCAGATCTAGCTATAAAACGTTGTTTGTATGGATTCTTGTGGAGTTAGGAATCCAGTACATAGACGGTAAATTACAATAATCGTCCTTGGTAGAGAGACCAAAAGTGGATAGCACAGATTTATGGGTTTCCACAATCTCTTTTTTGGAGAGTGTGGTAGCAGTATAGGTCCTATGACTGCTATTATTTTCTTCGTCTACCTCTGACAATAGACATTGGATGTAAAACTTTTTGCAGACAAACACAATGGTGCTTTTGGCTTTGCCTGCTGGTACGATAACATATTTGTCAAGTATAGTTGACAATGTTTTTTCTACATCGGAGTCTTTGAAAACCGATGTAGCCATGGCACTCATTGACCTACTTAAACTTTCATTCGTTTCAAAATTAAGGACCTCACGGCATAACCACTCTGACAAAGAATCAATGTCCTCTTGTTCTTGTTTTATCCATTTTCTTGCATAGTCCTCGACGGCATCCATAAGAACTTTAAAGCTATAATTCCAATTTATGGAGAGTGGTTCACGGTTCCTGGGACTGTTTAAACTTTTAGAAAGGATATTACGCAGAGATTCGTATTCGATATTGGTTTAAATCTCCTGTAACGACGCGACCAGAAGGACTATATTTGAATGGAGAGTTTTTTGCAAGAACAGTCAGGTGGTTTAGCATTTAAGTCCTCAATCTCGAGGGTCTGCAATAGCCTTTTATAATTGAGAAATTTGGATGCAATGGGTGAAGTATAGGGATATGAAATAATTGGTATGGATTTGTCTTTGAAATATGTGGGAATGTTGTTGGTAACGTTTTTGTAATGGAGGATATTAGCCAAATTAATTGCATCTCTACCTTTGTTGACAGACGGTAGTGGAAGAAATGATCGTTTTTCTTCATCTTGATTTTTAACACAAAGTAGTTTAAAGAGTCTGTGGAAACCAATATCCAAAATGATGGCAACAAATCTGTATAATGATGAGGTGGGTTCAGGAATAGGAATGTCAAGACTAGTTTTGTAAAGGGAGTGTAGTAAAGTGAAAGGTATAGAATAAAGTTTGGTTCTAATATGATGAAGACGAAGAGGTTTTTGTATGAAAGGAAGGAGACCATCTATGGAGACATCATGTAACTTTGATGACGTATAGTGTCGATGGCCATGACTCCTTTCCCGTCCTGGATTTTTGTCAAATACATTCAACACATTCATGCTATTGTTATATTGGATTGAAAGGTTTCCTATACGTTTGATGTTTTATATAAGGGTCTGAAAAATTTAGATACAAATGCAATACAAATTTGTATTGATCCTTCCGCGGGACTCGAACTCGTACCTCTGTGTCATCTATGGCAAAACTGCCTGCTCAAAGTCCAGCGCCCTTGATCACTCGGTCAGCTAGGCTATATCAAAACTGTAGCTTTCCCTTATCCGGTACTTCCTCCTCATATAATTAATTTAGGGCTGTAAAGTAGTACACCATGTATTGGACAGGTCATCTAGGTGTTGTATATTACTATAAGTTTCTTACCTGGAAGATTTCGTCTTAACACAACACTTCCTGAACTGTGAATTAGAGTTATGTCCTTTACATTGACAAGCGCACACTTTTTGTCCTTGTGGAAAAAACTTGCAGTGATACATTGTGGATCATAAGCACACTTCGTAACGCATTTGATTATAGATGAAGTGTTAAACACAGCGTAATGTTTTTCATACCCAAGATTACTACTGTCACTCTGAATGTAATATTTATGCTGTAAGCAATTTAAGAGTTGAAATTGCATCACCCTTAAAATAAGTTTAAAAATCGTATTCATTTGAATCAAAATATCAGAAAAAAATACCGTGGCATCAAAGCTAATCTTATAAACTACAAAAAGGAATGTTCGCGCCTATACTTAAATTAATTTCTAGTCTGCTTCTTGTTATTTCTTGCCAGAAATCGATTATGGTTAATAATACATGCAATGAAAAACGCTCTGTCATTAAAACCCAGTAAAAATATGTTATATTATGGAAGAGAAATCAAGAGAACCAGATTTAGACCGTCGTTTTTAAAAAGGCGCAATTTTAAATTGGTTATTGGTTTATGAGATCAAAGGAAAATAATCCATAATATTCGGTTAGCTGATAGTGCATTTTATAGATAATATCAGATTGATAATTAACAAAATTGAAAACTATACTTCAGATTATTAACATTTCTTAAACGTACGGAATGTTATGTCTGCTTATTTAATTTAAGTTAATTTCTATGGCAAAAAATAAGATGAAATCTAATAACCAAATTGCCGAACTGACAAAACTCAAAAGGAATTGGCAAAAGGAAAATTATATAAAAAATGGCAATATCTGACTAAAAATCAAAACGTTGGAAACCACTGCAATTATCTTTACTTTGTACAGGCATTCCGAAATGATTGATTGATTGTTGATGCTTAACATCCAAACAGCAATTTCTCAGCATGTGTCATGTCAGGGATACCCTATTCTACCTCCCATCTGTGGCAACAACCACTCAGCATCTGCGTATAGAGTTTTCATATCACAGCTCATGCGTTATGCCATAGCTTGTCGTAACTACGCATACTTTTTGTATTGCGCTAGGCTTATTACAATTAGGCTTTTGCAAGAGGGTAATGTCGCTACAAAATTGAAACCATCACTACAGAAGTTTTATGGTCGTTGTCATTAACTCGTGGATTGTTACCGTGCATCGATCTGCACAATGGAAACTGATTAGATCAAAATATCATAGTTGTCTTTTTTTTTTTGTTGCTTTGTATGCATTATGCGGTTTTTCATGTTCTTTGTTGCGTTTTTTTCTGTTTTCCATGTCTGTTCTTGGTACGTGGATTACATTCTTAGGAATCTGTTAGATTCATGGTTTGCTTGATTACTCATTTGTTTATTGAACGTTTAGAAAAAAGCAATATCGAGTGCTTTCCTCGACGTGCATAAATTGTTTTCTAAGCAATAATACAATAAAATCATTTAAAATAGTCCGGGCCGGGAAGTACTTGAACAGGTACATATAAGTTTGTTGAACTATGGTATAAGTGAAAATAAATCAAACTCTAAGTCGTGTACATATACTCATGATTATAAGCTTTACCTGCACATATTTGGCCTTTAAGGGAAGATCGACAATTTGATCACGAAGGGCTGACACATTGTGTAGGGTCCGAATATTAATGGTTTTTTTTAAATTTTGCGGGTCAGAAAAGATAGTTCCATCCACATCAAGGGAAACATATTTATTTCGATTCCTCTGTTCGAAGTTTCTGAGGATAGAAAATTAATATATTCTCGATGAGGTCTAAGCCAGAATAGGACCCCCCTGTGATTCAAAGAATCGTCCTTAATTTTAAATAACCCCCGATTGACATTCATATCAAGCTTAATGTTATTAGCTCTCTTTATTCAAAGATGAACATTTTTTTTCAAAAATAACCATAAACTGCATGCCTTTTAGGTATGATCACCACATTGTGTTTTCTGATGTTTTCCCTAGAGGAGACCAGTATGAAGATTTTTATTTTTATTTTATTAAATACATATATGAATATGCAACTGTGATGATTTTATCTGAAGAGCTATAGAAAAGCTACGATTCATTTCATTTGCTGAACGTTATTTTAAAAAGCATATACCAGGCCTCACTCATTATTATATAAAAATAAAATATTCTTGCGAATACATTATTTAAATATGTTAATTTGTAAAATGCATGTTATATAAAATACACGCAAAATAAAATTTAAATCAATATAAATATAAGACAGATATTTTTAAACAAAATACATGTATCATACAAGTACGCAAGTTTATGCTCAAATAAAAATCCCCTAATTTAATAATAATTAATTTATCTGTGTCACTTTTATCTAATAGTAGTAGAATGCAGTGCATTGATTGCGACAGTGCTTCTTTAGAAACATGCAACTCTAAGTATTCATTTTAAATGGAAAAATGTAATTTTCCAGTGGAAAATGGCCGTAACCCTTACATGATTTTTACACATACTTATGCCTTTACCAAATGTGTATGAACCACATATGTTCCCTATTTATGTTGCAGAAAAATATATACATTCAGCAATACTTTTAATGTAAGTATGTACAATATCTTTTTTCCTGATCTCTTGAAAATTTAATTGATAAGATATGTATAAAGTATTTTTGTTTTCGAAACGGGACCAATATTCAGTGGATGAAATCGTTTGACTCAATAAACTTCTGAAGGATTCATACGAAAAAGTTTATATATGACAAAACGACTTCAAAAATAAAACAAAATTCATCAAATGTTATACGACATTCCGTCACAATGTTGTAACACAACAAATCATATCACAAAATGACACACGTACAAAGAATTACACTGAGGTATATGCATCGATGATATATCATATTTTGAAGGAAAAGGCCCTCTAAAACGGTAACCTTGGTCAATTATGCAATATTACTACAGTTGCTTCTTGCTTCTTGAACTTGTGTAATGGTAAGCCAGTCTTAGGAATGAGAATGTTTAATCTCAAAATACATGTAAGGAAACAAAAATACACATTTTTACATATAACCCGATGTAACATTTACCAGAAGAGAACTAAATGTCTTGAAAGATTTCTTCAGTGTTGTGCAAGAGAAATTCGAGAAATATTGTCTTTGGGCTAAAACGTGTATACATAAGCAAATCTGAAATTCCTCAAATTTCGAAAAAAAAGAGCCCAAATTAAAAACATTTATTATTTACCATTTGAAATCCGAGAATTTCAAAGCAATTTACTGTTTTTTTCTATGACCTGTTTAAACTTAACTTATATATTCTGCTTGCATAAACAAAGAAGTCTTATTTTCAACAAGATGCTTCTTATAAGATAATCATTCTTTTGTAAGCTTACATATATATATCGTTATGGCAGGTTCAGGAAAAGACAAGACATATTTTTTGCTAATCGAGACTCAATTGAGTGCTATCAGAACAATAAAAAACCACCTATATAACAATGTGGCTCACAGTTAGTTCGAAATATATCAAAAGTTTACATGATCATCAGCACATATGTCAAACTCGAAAAATGAATTTTCTCTTAAAAAAAAGCTAACATCACCACCATTATTGGTCTTACCATAAATATCTATGTCCATTCATCAAATATTCACTTATCCTCAGATTACGTTCAGGTGTAAAAAGTTGAACTAATGTGTCTAAATATTTCGATAATTTCAAGTTTGTTCATGGCATAGTAGTGCTAGCTTTCTTGAAAGACTTATAACTGAAATACATGTATATATATATTCATTATATTTCAGAAAAAAAAACAACTTCGTTTAGTTCAGTGGAATCCGCTCACCTGTTGGACCTCAACCAATTACTCTTTCCAATTGCTTATGTGTCAATATTTAGTCCTTCAATGGTGAATAAAAAATAACCTTAGGGGTTTTAGATGACAGGAATACCTTAAAATTGCTAACGAGTAGAAGCCGTTACGTTTAAAAGATTTATTAGATTTAAATCTTAACCCTATATATCAGATTTGTTAACAGCAAAACCAGTCTTAACCTAACTATGGCATCCAAAAGCATCTATCAGTAACTTTCAATGTACTTTAAATCGAAAACCTGCCAATTCAGTCCAAAGAGGTTTGATTTAGAGAGGTTTAATGTATTTCAATGCTAACGCATCCAAAACACTAACTGCATTCGAAGAACTGCAACATCAGATATTTCTGCTTTCTTAACAAAAATGTTGCTTAACACATCCCGAAATGTTTTACTGAATATAGGAAAACGATTGTGTTTCAATTTATGCTTTGTATCAAACAAACAATTACTTCCATTTAAAAACAGAGAACATTACCCTTTCCGGTGCCTTTAATTTTTACTGGAGTCCGAGTTGCTCATTTACTTTTGTTGATGTATACATTTTTTTTATTATTGCATAGTAATGCTAACAATACAAAATACTATTCAGTGAGATACATGTATTAAATGCATATCAGACATAAACATTTTGGTAAAATGGAGTTCGTTTACCTACTGGAGCTTTATAAGTTGTCCTATCCTATTGCTAATGTGTCATTTTTTGTTCTTCAATATTGCAGAAAATAACATGAGCGTTTAAAATGACTGGAAAAACTTACAATTTCTGTGGAGAACAGAAAACATATTGGTTTACAATATCTGTTGAATTCAAATCATAATCCCATATAGCAGAGAATCCAAGTCAGAGCCCTTGCGGTACCAACCGCTCCGGTGGTGTAATATCTATTTTGCCATATTCATTTTGGACTTGTTTATGAAAAGAATTAGTGTTCGGTACTTTTGTTGTTATCCTTATTATATTCTTTGTTTTGTGTGTATATTTTCCTTTTCTGGTTTTTGTCTGGATTGCCTCTTTGATATATGTATCCGATAGAATCTTGGTTTCCTTGATTTCACTTTCTTACTTTACAAACTCTTGTCCTAGAATGCACCTGTTTGTTTTATACAAGGTGAAACTTGCTGTATACGTTTTTGTATAGTTATACATATTCTGTTTTAATTTCATTACAAGCGTTCTGATTAGTTAGTTAAAATATGATATTGTCTATTCCCTACATGAGTGCTTTTCCCCCATCAAAATCAATTGATAGTAGTGCGCGACTCCATAAGTCCAAAATGTGACAACGTTCTGATGACAGATCAAATCTTTGTTTTTGATTGGAATTGATTAGAAATCAAAATTAATTCGCGGTATCTCTTTATAATACAATCCTTCCATTCTGTTTATTTTTATTATTTTATAAGATAATTACTATCTTTTTAATTGCTCTGTGACTTGGTACAATTTCGTATTAGGTGAATTACGAAGTGAATTTATGCAAACGTTTAAAGAAATATGGGGTTAATTTTATTTTCAATTGCAAAACATAACAGGCTTAAGAAGAAAAAAGATACGTCATTCAGATGACTAGATTTATTACAAACAATATAATCTTGATATTGACATTGTAATGACATTTTTTATATGTTTTTCAAATACTTAACAACCCTTTGAAATCTTTCCTTTTTTTAAAAAAGAAGAGCAGCGAACATCCTTAATCACGTTAATAAACCAACAATGTTACTAAAATTAAACCAACATTTGCAGGAAGAAAAATTAAGGCTATGAACCACAAATGTCATTTCCCATACGCTCAAATGCTACGGAATAATCAAGAGAACCCAGTTTATGGCAGTAATCAAAAAGAATATAATCAGGACAAAGACCAAGCATGAATACAGACACACACAACAACGAACATAAAGTAACTAAATTCATACATACAAAGTAACAAAAGCAAATGAGGAACTCGGACTAAATCGTTAAGTTCAATGAGTTATGGATCTTCTTCTTTATATGTTCAAATTGAACATAACCGAAAATCTGCATCGTTCTGTTTTCAAAATTCATGATACATTTTATTTACTTAACACATAGTTACAAGAATCAAGAATGTGTGATATTGGTAATGGAATTTAATTCAATATATTTCTTATTTCAGCAATAAACATGGACGCATTATTTGTAACGCATGTGGAAATAGAGGAAGAAAAAAATACATCTCATTATCTTTCCTGAAGATGATCTAAAAGGAGTCACATTGCAGATGGAAAAATAAAGGTAAGACACAATGAAGAGGTTCACTTTGTAGTGGATTAAAAGGCAAGTAACCTATAGAGAGACTGTGTTTGGTATCAGATAGAACACAAACTGGAATTTGATATAATTCCAACCAATCTCGAGAGCGATATGGTACAATTGACAAAGACGGTTCAATACCATTTAATTGACAGTGTCAAGAAAGAGAGATGCAATGAGGCTAACTGAAGGAAAGAAATCAAGATATGATCCGGTAATGATGGAGTGAAGAACAAAATGAGAAAAATGTTAGAATTTTGGGCGTTTGAGCAATCTGTCAGAAGTGTGATATAGAGGCGCTTTTGGAGCATAACATCTGTATGTGGAATTGAATGAAGGAGTAGACGACCAGCAAATCAGAAAATGCCCGACCTAGCAACAGAAAAAGCATCATATTGTGTGAAGGTGGCACGAGACACAAGTAGCTGGATACCAACCAGTGACACACAGTGATGTATCACCACTGTAGAACTCTTATCTCAAAAATATTTCAATCAGCGACTAAGAAACGCATGACAAAGTATAGCCTCGGCTATGTGTTATGTAACATGTTTCTGTGCCTCCCATATTAGTTGTTATGAAATCAGTGGTATAAATGACACGGGGAAAATGTATTATTTAGAATCATGAATACATATGCTTTAATATATATATTACGTATTACAGTATTTTAAAAGACCGACAATTTAACATTTTGAACACAAATCCTGTTTCAACGCCGTAAAACAACGTGTTATTATGCTTTTGTTGTCTCATCGAAATGAAAGCTTAATAATGCTTATCTACGAAACGAATTTATTTTAACACAGGTTTGCATGTCTTTCATCAAAAAGCAATATATTTAAACATTTATTAGAATACATATGTATTTAATGTATTTACGAGCTATGTGAACTGATTTGTTCAACCTGTCATAGTTTTCCTTTCCTCTTTCGTCTACCCCGGACTTGAAGTTTTGTGAGGAACTCGGCGGGTTGAATTATCCCACGCCGAATATAAAAAAATAATATTTTAAACATGTATATGAAATAAGTATAAGTTTGTTTTTAGCACTAACACTTTAATTCACGACTCTACCACTACACACTGGATATTCTCAATGTCTTTTGATTAATGCATATTTTAAGGTTCTTCCAAAGTCAAATTCTGGGACACATTGAAACACATCTGAATATAGATATATTCATAATTTCATAATATTACAATCTAAATTATTCTGGAAAGATTTCGTATTACCTATATTTTGTAACAGTGTTATGTTGCTACAACATTGAAGTCACCACTAAAGAAGTTTTATGGTCGTCATCATGAGCTCGTAGATCGTTATGTTGTATTCATCTGCGCCATGAAAACTGATTTATTCAACGTGTCATAGTTTTCTTTTACTCGTTTGTCTACCCCGGACTTTTTATGAGCAACTCTGCGGGTATTTCTAGAAAGGCAGTGGACACTAACCCTACCGATGCTACTGGTTTATGCTCTCAGTTTTTAGTGGAGTCCGAGTTGCTCATTTGATTTTATTACTTTTTATGTATGATTTTAGTTACTTCATGTTCTTTGTTGTGCATGTCTGTTTTCCATGTATGGTCTTTGTCCCTGGATAACATTCTTTTGGTTATCGTTATAACCTAGGTCCCCTCGATTATTCTCTCACCACAATGTTACAATATCCATCTTTACAGGTGCCATTTTAGTAAATTTAAAATCATAGAATATTCACACTGGGTAAAAGATCTTTCAATCCTAAATATGTGTTAAATGTTCCTTTTGTATACTCTAGAGGTCCTCCTTTTACAATTAGAGTAACAAGTGCTGTGGTAGGACAGTAGACCCTCTTTGACAGTTGTGAGTATAGAAATTAAAAGTTTTGAAAGAGGTTTCGTAGTACATTTTGCAGATCCAGCTATGAAACGTTGTTTATATGGATTCTTGTGGAGTTTAGGAATCCAGTACACGGACGGTAAATCATAATCAACGACCTTGGTACAGAGTCCAAAAGAGGATATCAGAGATTATTGGTTTTCCACAATCTCTTCTTTGGGGAGTGTGGTAGCAGTATAGATCTTATCACTGCTATTATATTCTACGTCTACCTCTGATAATAAACATTGGATATAAAACGTTTTGCATACAAAGACAATGTTGTTTTAGGCTTTATCTCCTTGTACAACAGCATATTTGTCATGTATAATAGACAATGTGATTGTTACATCGGGGTCTTTGAAAACTGATTTAGCCTTCATTGACTTACTTAAAACTTTCATTCGTTTCAAAATTAAAGACCTCTCGGCCTTTAACCACTCTGAAAAAAAATTCAATGTTTTCTTGTTCTCGTTTTATCCATTTTCTTGCATAGTCCTCCACGGCACCCATTAGAACTTAAAAGTTATAATTCCAATTTATCTAGCGTGGTTCACGGTACTTGGGACCTTTAGAAAGGATATTACCCAGAGATTCGTTTTTGATGTTGGTGAAATCTTTCGTAAAGTCGTGACCAGAAGGACCATATTAAAATGGAGAGGTTTTGCAAGAACAGACATTTGGTTTGCTCTTGAAGTCCTTAATATCAAGGTTCTACAATAGCCTTTTATAATTGACAATAATGGATGCAACGGATGAAGTATAGGAATATGAAATAATTGGTGAGGTTTGTCTTTGAAATACGGGGGAATTTTGTTGGTAACGTTTTTGTGATGGAGGCCAAATTAATTGCATCTATACCTTTTTTGACAAACGGTAGCGGAAGAAATGATAGTTTTTTCTTCATCTTGACGTTTCACACAAACCAATATCCAAAATGATAGCAACAAATCTGTATAATTATGAGGTGGGGTTAGACAATGGTGCTCGTCATAACATGATGCGCGATACATGTATGGTCAAGTCAAAATTTAGCACGTTCGTCAATTGATTAAGCGATGTTCACATGACAAGATTAATTTGTGAACATCTGTTGTGCATTATTATGAGCTAGTATTATTTTAAGGAATCTACAATGGTAAATTACGATGTTGCTTTATTCAAAAAAAAAAATAATTGAAAGTAACTAGTTTAAAGGACAAGATTAACATTAGCTACAAAACTCGTAAGAGCATAATAGTTTTTCCACATTATTTTTCCTTAGCGCGAGAACAGACGATGTACATGCACATGTAAGAATTAAGCAAATCTTAATTGTGGTTTACAAAAAGTACACCGTGTCAATTTATTGTACCGTTTCAGCATAAATGTTGAAGAGATTTGTGATATTGTTGTACATGTACCGTATTTGTTTGTATTTGTTTACAAAATATAGTTTTCAGTAACGGTTACATGTACATATTTGCTAGTCGTTGTAGCGTCATACATGTAGTAAAACATAATTTCATTGGCCTTCCCAAAAAGGGGTCTTTACGCAGGTAATTGGTGAATGCTTATTGCAAACTTACCCGATAATTTCAAATCAAATCAATTTGTCGATCCAAGCATTATAAGCAAATATACATGACAGGAATTAAGCTAAAATTACCGATAATCCTTATTTCACCAGGGACAATATATCCTTTCACAGCATCTGCGGAGATGGATTTTTATCATAAAACAAAAAAAAAAACAAAACAAAACAAAAAGAAACAAATCAAAAGGCAATATGATCTTGTAGAAAGGAACAATTCCATTTATGTTTGTTTGATCTTTCGTTGACGCAAAACATAAAAACATAAAACAGCATCTCACGTGAACAAAAGAAACACATTATCTCATTGGTCTTTTATATTGGAGGGAATACTATTATATATTATTAGAAAGAATCATGATGAGCAGCAGATAACCCCATTAGCAGGATATAGTTTTTTATATATGACAAACACAAATTTGTTTTGTCAGTGATCTACATTATTAAAATTTATTTACAAATATGTAATAATAAGAATTTTCACCACAGTGACTCTATATCTCTTAAGGATTTCCTTTTGAATTTTACAAACGTACTTTCCAGCGTCTGATTTTTGTACATTTAGTATATGCAGATTATACCGCCAATGTGGCTGATTTACG
Organism: Perna viridis; assembly: GCA_037379345.1. NCBI lineage: Eukaryota > Metazoa > Mollusca > Bivalvia > Mytilida > Mytilidae > Perna > Perna viridis. The sequence continues at coordinate 35,744,125 of CM074522.1, read as the reverse complement.
TTTATTTCTAATCTATTTGCCCAGCTCAAGTTGCTGTTTATGAGTTCATTGAAATAATGGTTTCATCTTTCTGTCATTTTTTGTATATTGGTATACAATTTCACCTACATTCCAGTGTTATATTGTCGATCAGATTGCTATGCAGAGAAGTGCTTCCATAAATAAATGATAATTCTGCCAGTAAAAATTAAAAGTGCACTTTCATTAACCGTTAATTGAAAAGGAAATATATGATTCATGACCGACTGCAGTTTTAATTATACACGAGTGACACTAATAAGAACATTGACAGGAAACATAGCTTATTTGTAAAATGAACAACTATCAGCCACAATTGAAACAATAACAATAATATCATTTCTGCAAACCAAAGTCAACAAAATTTGCACGTTTCTGTTTGAATTAAATCCTCTTAGTTTCAAAAAACTTCCCTGATTTGACATTTCGTGAATGTATTTATTTTTTTTTTGGGGGGGGGGTATAATTTGCGTGTTCGGATGTAAACACAGGTCTACGATTATACGGATCGGAACAACAGATAAGCAAATAAGACTTTAACATTTGTAACATTTGTATAATAAATTAAAAAAAAATTATATATATCATTCGTTAATGTTGCACACCACCTTAAAACACAGAACATGTTTCGGCCTAAGAAAAACTATCAATATCGCAATATCAGCTAATAATTTAAATTAATGTGATTAGCCATCCTCATTTAAATAGTTAAATTAGTATTAATATGGTGCGCCTAGTCCACCAGGAAAGGCTAAGCCTTTCAGAGCACCTGGTTACATTTCTTCTCTTTTTTTTATTTGGGGGTGTAGTATTGCTAGTGTTTAAAGTTTTGGTGTGACGATATGTTTCCTGTATTTGTTTTCTCGTCCATGCCATGTTGCATGTATTGGATTTTGACATATTTGAATTATCCCACTGCTGACGCTTCCGTATTTGTTGTCGATGTTTAGTTGAAATAAAAATACTGGCGAACATTGCATAAGTTCATTCAAACTCCAGTAGTTCACTTACCCTGAGGGAAAAAGATGATAGTTGAAATGTCTGAAAGCAAATGTTATTTTTTTATTTAAGACAAACCATTCATGGTATTGTGTAAAAAGTAGACTGATGTTTAATTCAAAGCATTTGCAATCGCCTCTTTCATCATTCCCATATTCCCTTTTTTGCAGGAAAAATTCCGATTTTGAAGTTTGAAACTAATATCATATTGTGAGTTAACGGAATTAAAACATATGGAATAGGTAAATTACCGCCTTCTATTTAATAAATGTGTACATTCTTCTTTCTGAGTGGTTAAAGGCCGTGAGGTGTTTTTGAAATTTTGAAACAAATTAAGTATTTAAGTAGGTCAATGAGTACAAAGGCTACATCGGTTTTCAAAGACCCCGATGTAGCAAAAACATTGTCTACTATACATGCCAATTATGTTGTCGTACCAGCAGACAAAGCCCAAAACAAAACGTTTTACATCCAATGATTATTATCAAAGGTACACGTAGAAAATAATAGCACTGATAAAACATATACAGCAATCACACTTTCCAAAGAAAAGATTGAGGACAATTTGAGGTTGATTTTTTTTATATAAATCTTTGCTATCCTCTTTTTGGTCTCTCCTCCTAAGACGATGACCGATGATTGTGATTTACCATCTATGTACTATGTACTGGATTCCTAAACGCCACAAGAATCCATACAAACAACGTTTCACAGCTGGATCAGCAAAATGTACTAACAAACCTCTTTCAAAACTTTTAATTTCTATATTCACAACTGTCAAAGAGGGTCGACAGTCCTACCACAATATTTGTTACTTCCGGAGTGGTATTAATTCAATGTGGATCCTGAAAAGATTGAAAAATCTTTGGAGACAATCAGTTCAAGACTAGTATCATAATATGATAGCATTAACACCTATGATTTTTTTTCAACACTGTATACTTATATTCCCCATACTCAGTTAAAATCCCCACTTGAAAACATTATACATCGTTGTTTTTCCAAAAACAAGATAGTACACCTAGATACAAATATATATAGTTCTTGGTAGAGATTTCTCATACTTTGTAAGAAATAATTCCAAATCATCTTCCAAATAGACAGAGGAAAATGTAAAGAAAATGCTGGAATTCCTAATCATCGACATAGGAACATATTTGTAAAGTGTGGTGAACGCGCTTTTCAACATATTGTGCTCCTCTACTTGTTGAACTATTCCTCCACTCTTATGACTTTATAGTTGATCTGATCCGAAAAAAAAATTGTTTGGCTAGATCTTTTTATCTCAGTTTCCGTTATATAGATGACGTATTATTTTTAAACAAACCTAATCTCGGGGATTTGATACATCGAATCTACCCCAAAAAACTTGAGATAAAGGATACTACAGACACGGTAAAGTCAGCCTCATATCTTGACCTAAACTAAGAATTCGATGGTAAAGGAAAACTATTGACCAAATTTTATGACAAACGTGATGACTTTTCATTCAGAATTCTCAACTTTTCTTTCATCTTTGACAACATCCATTCAGCCTGCATATGGAGCGTTCATACCACTCATACGTTATACTTTTTGTATCGCGCTAGAATTCTAATAAATAAGCTTCTGGAACAGGGTTATGTTGCTACAAGTCATCACTATAGAAGTTTTATGGTCGTCATCATGAACTCGTGGATCGTTATGGTGTACCCATCTGCTTCATGAAAACTGATTTACTCAAGGTCACAGTTTTCCTTTCCTCGTTTTTCTAACACGGACTTGACTTTTTATGAGCAACTCGGCGGGTGTTTCTAGAAAAGCAGAGGACGCTTACCCTACCAGTACACTTAGTCCATGCTCCCAGTTTTTAATTCGAGTTGCTCATTTGCTTTTATTACATTGTATGTATGATTTTAGTTACTTCATGTTTTTTGTTGTGTTTGTATGTTTTTCTGTGTCTGGTCTTTGTCCATGGATTACATTCTTTTACCGCTATAACCTTGGTTCCCTTGATTATTCTCACCCCGGTGCTTATTTCTGAAAGCATATAGTTCAAACACATAGTTTGTCACATCTCCACTATTGGTAAGTATTAAAGAACATATGAATAAACAAAGTCATTTTTCATTTTAACCGTCCACTTTTAATGTAGGAACACAAAAAAGGGTTTCTATATATGATGTTATACAGGTTTGATATATTTGTTTAATTTTTGCTAATGCTTCTCACCTTTATTAAAGTGTAAAAACAAACACAAAAGAAAGAATTGCCTGCCTGTGGTGTTGTTAAAAAGTCATCTCGTGGTTTTTTACTGTTCACCTCTATTGAATTATATTCGTTAAAGCGATAGGATTTCGTAAATTATTTTTAAAAAAATCAGGACACGATTTATTTATAATGCGTTTTTCATTCGGCACACAAATCATATTCTTCAATGAAGTATTTTCATTTTGAAGGCGCTTTAAAATGTCGAATCTTTTCCCAACTTATATCTCGATTAGGAAAAAAATAAATACACGAGAAAAAAAGCTCAATAGAACATAGTTACTATGTCATTAAATTTAGGTAAGAGAAATTTTCTTTATGCCATACATGTAAGGTGTCTTTGTGTGGACTTGGTTTGCTTTCTTTTGAAGTACTATATTATTCAACCAGAAATGTGTCGCTTGACTGACACCAACACTTTAAAGACCAGGCAAGTGTACTATTGCTTGAATCTCCTTCAAAGACATATTTACTGCGTCAAGTGATTTTCATTTAGATGTGAAATAATATTAGATTTCTATCTGATGGAAGACGATTCATTAATACTTTGTTCTAAAACATTTAAGATATTAAGCCATGTTTCATTCCTCATAAACTAGGTTCTGAATGGTTCTGATAATTATTTAGCAATGACCATCTGAGATTGGAATATCAGTAGATGAAGTGCATGAAAAAAAATATGACAATTTATGACTAAGACGAATTGTGATATTATGGTATTGGTATTATTGTATGTATCTTCAAATGGTTTTATACAGCAATAAAATAAAAATAACCAAACATTTTAGGCTTTTAAATATATAAACCATCAACTATACCATGTATGACAGGACATATGCTTATTCATTCATAAGTTATGAATATCGAATTACCATGTCAATTCATAATGACACCCTTGTTGGATAAATGCGTCGTTTGTGTGCATTTGTTTTCCGAGATCTGAAAACATAATGTTTTTATTTCTATTCTCTATATGTCGTCTGTGCTTTATGAACACAATACAGCCAGTCAGTACCACAAGTATTGCAACAGAAATGAAACCAACACACAGTGAAACAGATAATACCACTGTATATTCGCTTTCTGACTCGTACTCTTAAATACACAGAGTCTTAACTATCTTATTTGGTGAAATGTTGAAATTCTGAATGACCGATACATTTATTTTGTTATTTCTGTAAAAAAAAACCAAACAGGCGTTTTAAAATGGATTAACTTTTGTGATGACACATTGATACCGACATTCGGTTCTTGTCGGTAAATAATGTAGTTTATGCATTTTAATGTTTTAAGCGTACAAATCCTTTTCATACTCGTTTATCAAATGTCCAACTCAACGAGTGCTTAAAGAAACGCAGAACACGACAACAGTAGAGGTGCACCTGGTCTATGTTTCCAGTTTTGAGCAGATTCTGGGTTGCTCATTTGTTTTGTGCGTGTAAGTGTGGCTATTTCATGTTTTTTCTTTCTTTTGTGTCTGTATTTGTGTCTTTTTACTGTCTAATCAATGTGGTTTATTTCGTTGATAAACATTCAAATCCTGATTCCCTTTCGGATCTCCTATGTTAATCTTTGTATGATTATTTGTGTTCAAACAGCAGTTTTTTTTTTTTGCAGAATGACTGCAGAACAACTTATTGTAGGTGGGAAAATGTACCCAGAATGTCAGGTGATGCTTAATTGAAATTTCAAATAAAGAAAAGATCAGCTAAAATGTAAAATATCCGAATTTAGGATGACTTCCCATTTAAAGGGAAAACGGACAATGGGAAATAGGTCATGTGAAAAAAAAAAGATATAGTATACAGTCGTTATCATTTTAAATGTGAACAACTGCATACATATAAAGGAATATAAAATTTATTGTGTAAAATGCATGTTTGAGTTCAGTATGCATGGAAAATGATGGAAATGAATCGGATTCTGTCAAATGAACATTTTTTTGCAGTTTAAAAAAAAACAAAAAAAATCGTAAGTATTGTATAATGTAGAAAAAAAATATTTTCAGAGGTATTACTTTTTGTGCTACACTCTCTCCTTCGCAAACATAGCAAGAATTAGTTCATTGCGAAAAATTATATGTTTTACCATATTTCACAAATATACATGATTCTTTGATTTATTTCAGTTCCAGCAATTATCCATGTTTTAATACGAACCAGGCGTGGGATCTGTGATGTATAAGTTTGTCGATATTAAACTACTAAATGTTGTGCTATCTAAAATTTCAAACAAAATAGGTTTCATCTTCATTTTAATAACATCCATATCTTATTTTTGTTATTTTGTTTTGCACAGACTTATTCACTCACTAAATTTAACATGCGATATAATCATAACTTATATATCAGAAATTATGTATGATCGTCTTTTCATATATAGCGGAAACAATTAATTTTATACTTAGTCAATATCTTCAACTTTCATACAAATATACGAAAATTACCCGAACTATTACTACCGATTGTGGCCCCGAGCAGGTCCAGGTGTTAAAAGAAAAGGCCTGCAGCAGCGCTAAGCTTGTCGTAAAAGGCGTCTAAATAGTGCTCAGAAACTTAGCCGGGGGCTAGGCGCTCTGCCCACAGAGCAACTGGGATGTGTGCCCTAGGTGGTGGAATGGGGTACCCCTGGCATGTCAGGCTATAATACGGAAAACCTGACCGCAAACCATAGTGGTGCACCGTGTTGGGAAAGATGTCACGTTCCTCGCAAGTTAAAGTATCTTTCTGTGGTATTCGATATGAGTAGGAACCTTCGCACTCCGCCACAGGAGCCTAAATTGCCCGACCTTACCCATCCCAATTTTTCTAGTGGCAATAAAAACTTATTATCCTCATTTTTTTTTCATCATCATTTCATGTTCAATTTATCATCCTTTTCATGTTCATCGTCTGAATATAGCTGAAATATTGCTGTTTGGACGTTAAACCACAACAAACAGACAAACTACCCACTTTAAAATTCAAATGAAGTCGAATCTATTCAGACATCACAATCAAATACCTATTTACTTTCACTTTAAACGCCGACTTCGTGACGTCACAGATTAACCGATGGCGCCATTAAGCGCGGGAAATGTAAATTTCCTCATTACAAATTTACGATTTATTAATTAAAAGAAGGATTTATTTTCAATTTATTTTTCAGGAACAATTAACATATTAGATGTTTATGACTTGCATAATGGCATAGTCTTCTTCTTTAAGTACTAAGTACTACTAACAGCATAGGTATCATTGTCAGGCATGCAAGAAGAAGTAATAATATTTCTTTTTAAATAGTGAATCAGAGAATATACATGTAAATGCATTAGAACCAATAACCTTATGCAGTTTTAATAATGTCAAGAACACGTCATATGAAGTTACAGCCACGCCCGGACAATCGTGCCTTATTTTTGTTTTCAGCCAATGAAATAGGTTATAGCTTGAGCCAGTTAAAGTATACTAATTAAAATCATAATGAAAAAGAATAAGGTCGCTCGGTCACGTTCGCTCAGCCTCTTCTTATCTGTTAAGTATGTACATAATAAATGTATACTCTTACATATATATTTATTTGACATGTTACATTTATAAAAGTAGAATCATATTATTAAGGAATTGCCTTGTAAGCCAAATACAATATTTAATGGAGAAGTGTGTGTGTGTTAAGGGAATGTTAAAAACAAAGTCATCATGATAAAGAAGTTAAATAGCATTTCTCAAATATCTGTTCAAGTTTGAATGAATCGTCAATTTCATCACTTATATAACAAATAGAACCAAAAACTATTGTTTACTATTCCAAATTAAAGTGTTTTACTATTATTAATTTTCATTTTGTAAACAGTTACAAGTGACTTCATACTATTACTGGAAGCAATTTTCTTTACAGGTAGGTTTAATGAAACTAAAAAAAAACAAACACTAACAAAGAAACCAAATGAAAATAAAATTCAAATTGCTGATGAAGCAAATGTTTCGTTTTAGATTATCGTTTTTTTTTCAGACTTTACATGGTATAATATTGTCTTCGAGCTGGTGGATGAAATTTTATATACTACAGGACATGGTAAGTTACGCCATGTAGATAGCATATGGCTTAGCAACATCTAGGTATTAGCAAAACATTTGCTTATCAAAGTATTTTAAAAAAACTAGAACGGGGGAAAGAGGCCGTATCCTCGTGGTAGACCGGGGGTATTAAAGCAAATAATGATTGTATTTGCCTGTATGAATGTTGATTTTAATAAGTTTCCTACCATAACAATAACAATGTAGAGAATCAATGTCCTGAAGCAGATTCAAAATTGATTATGAGACAACTCATGTAGAATGGCATTGTTATTCTTGATATTCAATGTGAATATGGTCTCGTAATCACTGTCAAAAGTTGAATGGCAACATTATCTTTCTAAAGCAGCAACTTCCATGTACATTGCTTTGATCTTTTTTTCGAAAGGAAAGAAAAGCCAGCATCGCACATGATCACACTGGTATGCTTTTTTTTTATTGAAATGAAATATTATTATATATATTCTACACAAATGCAAAAGTTTTTCGTTTGTTTGCAATAAAATCAATATCTAGGAACTTATTACAAAAAAAAAAAAACAAACCAAAAAAAAAAAAAAAAAAAAAAACATTTTTTCATTTCAGCATAATCTAAAACAAGCCACGGCAAGTTTGATATGAAGTTGTAATTGAGTAAAGCGATTTGATTTTCTTGCAAACAATGCAGTTGTCAGTATTTCATGTATTTAACATTCCAAAAAGTACTTCAAGCCGCATAACGTCTTATCCAACAATAAAGAAAATGATTCAAGTCATAACATGTAGGTTAACAACTGAGAATGGATATGTTAATCTGTAGGTTAACAATTAAGAATGGATATGTTAGAACTATATATCTCCTATAGATACTTCTTCAAAGTACTAAAATGTCAAATAACACCACGAAGACACATTAATGACCAGCATTGTCAAACACTATTGAGATTTGGGAGGAATTATTCATGTTTAAACAAGCGCAGCAGACAACTTAAAACAACAACAAACCATGTGACATCACTTTAAATGACATATTTGACTACAACGATGAAGAACCACACTGTACTATTTCAAATTGTGCTATTAAAAATTGCAAAACATACAACATGCTTATACCCGACTCTTCTCTAGTTTACTTACAAACAAAATCTTCTATACAAGAAATCACGATGACATAATTTGCAAATCAACACATTTCATATATGGATTGGAATGCAACTTATGCGGTCTAATTTATATGCCGGTGAAACACAAGAACGATTTAATAAACGAATGTTAGGGAATAAATACCACCAAACTTCCGACGGTTTATCAACATTTTAGTCAACAAGATCAGTCAATTCTCTCTATGAATGTTCGTATTCGTGAAAAAGATACCATCCTACGAACAGTTCCGTTCTAAGTAAAAACTGTCGTAGGGAAAGAGAGAAGCACTGGATACGCAGACTAGGTACTGTACAACCTTACGGATACAATGACCATATCAAAAGTATAGGAAACCTTTCAAGCCCATATAAAAATAGCATAAATGTGATAAATTGATTTGACAAAAATCAAAGACGGAAAGGAGTCATGACAATTGCCGTATTACGTCAACTAAGTTACATGATGTCTCAATAGATAGTCTCCTTCCTTTCATACAAGAGTCTCTTGGACTGTATCACATTAGAACCAAACTCTATTCTATACCTTTCACTCTACTTCACTCTTTTTACTAAACTAGTCTTGACATTCCAATTTCTGACCCTACCCCATTATTATACGATCATTCCTTCCACTACCGTTTGTCATCAGAGGTATAGATGCAATTAATTTGGCTAACGTCCTCAATCACAAAAACGACACCAACAAAGTTCCCCCATATTTCAAAGACAAATCCATACCAATTATTTCTTATTCCTTTACTTTACCCATAGCATCCAAAATGTTAAATTTTAAAAGGCTTTTGCAGAACCTTGAGATTGAGGACTTCAAGGCTACATCACCTGAATGTTCTTGCAAAAACTCTCCATTCAATTATGGTCAATTATTCAATTATATATATATAATACATCGTGTACTAAGTTACAGCCCTAACTTAATCCTATGAGGAGGAATGACCCTGCCAGCGAAAGCTATATTTTTATGTAGCCTATCTGGCCGAGTGGTCTAGCGCACTCGATTTTGTGCAGGCGGTGTTGCCATAGATGTCACAGCGGTACGAGTTCGAGTCCCGCGGAGGGAACGACCAAACATTTCCATCGCAAATTTGAGAGTTCTAACATCGTTGGGAATTTTTCAGAGTCGTCATATTCTCAGACGTTGTATATATATAACTTTTATGAGCAACTCGGCAGTTGTTTCTAGAATAGCAGATATCCATGTCCCCAGTTTTTAGTGGAGTAATAATTGCTCATTTACTTTTGTTGCGGCCAGAGAGATCACATTTTTGACCAATTCAAAAACTATATTAATAGCTTGTGCGATGATCAAAAATGTTTTTGTAGTTCATGCAAGTTTCATGGTGGTCTGCCTCCTGCCTGAGAAACTTAAACCTGTTTCAGTTTGCTCTGCTGTTCTGCTGTCTGTACCTTTATTTTAAACTCCACAGTTTTAGTTGCCCATGTTTATTTTATATTTCAGTTGTCCTCCTTGTTTTATTATGTTTTGTATCTAATTTATTATGCTTTATTTTATGGTGGTACAGTGATCACTGATCAGCGAGGCATAGCCACCTGCTCACTGGCATTGTAAGATTAGAAAACTTTTGTTTCTACTCCTTTAGTTTGCGCATGCGTGTTTTTTTATTTATTTGTAGTCGGTTAAAGAGCACTGCAGTGCTTGTGTTATTTTATTATTTGTACATATATCCCTGATTTCAAAATTTCAGGATCTGCATGCAATTAAGATCCAGGCCATAGGTAAAACATTAGTATGAAAAAAAAAAGACATTTTGATAGTGAAACTTGATTATTTGAATCATCAGAATCAAGGAAAACAGACAAGATTTTCCATATCATGCTGGACCATTGAGTTACAATTTCATAACAACGCTCTGAAAATGAACATTTCAAGGGCAGATAACTCGGTCTAAAACCTAATTTTTCTAAGATTCTATTGACAAATTTCTGAGCAAATCCAATGATTCAGAGATCAAATAATGATCTTTTTTCAAGTAAACGAAGCATCCTTGAGTGAACAAATATTGTCATATCGGTGAGGTTTTGATATGCATGTTTCTGATTTCTCTAATTTTGCCCGATTTTACAAAACAAAATACACTTAAATTCCTTCTTTATTTTAAAGTATGTTTTCACAACATCTGACTAAATAACGTATGGTATGGACTTTGATATTTTTTGAGTTGGTGACTCGTTTCCAGCCACCTCAGAACTCACACCAAAGCTATAAAACCAGAAGACTTGGGATTTTATGCATGCACAAACATATTTTTACAACCAAGAAACGACTATACCCTGACCCTGCCGGTAAACCAAATATGGCCGACATCACAAACAAAATAAAAGCAAATAAAAACTTTCGAAACGGCCTTTCCATCTTTCTCCTTTGCCTCAGCGGAGATGTAGCCAGTAACCCGGGACCAAACTACAAACATCCTTGCAGAGTTTGCGCCAAACCAAGAAAGAAAAATACAAAAAGGCTGCAATGTGAAGAATGTTGGTACTGGCACAACATAAAATGCCTTAACATTTCAAATCAGGAATATGACAATATAAAGGAAAAACTGATAACTCACAGTTGGTTTTGTAAACCTTGTTAGCGATTCCTTCTTTAAGGAACAAATTTGTCGATAAGGTGATTTCGATTACCTCCCTTTATCAACTTCCGGTGAAAACATAAACAACTCAGACGACCACATTGACATTTTTTTAAGAACTCTATACAATCCGAAAAGGTAATCTAAACAACCTCATATGTGGTTACATGAACATCAATAGCATCCGGAACATACACGATCATAATATTGATTTACTATGGAGAAATCTACTCGATACTCTTTTCATATATGAGACAAAAATAGACAAATCTTTCCCAGATACCCAATTTAAGATTGATAGATACTCAATGTGGAGATCCGATAGAAATCAGTTCGGCGGCGGAATAATGCCATACATGAGATCAGACATTGCCGGTGATAGAGAAATAAAACATGATTTTAAAAACGTTGAATCCATTGGTATAGAAATAAGATCAAAAGATACAAAATGGTTATTTTGTGGGGTCTACAAACCGCCCAGCATTTTAGTTCTGTTTTAGACAAAATTATATTTTTATTGGTGCAATTATTTTTTTATATCTGTGCTAGGGTTCTGAGCACTATTTAGTCGCCTTTTACGACAAGCTTAGCGCTGCAGCAGGTCTATTCTTTTGACACCCAGACCTGCACGGGGCCATTTAAAACAAAACATTACGACACTCACTGTTCATTTTACCATAACACTGTCGGACTCATTTAATCAGCAATTTTCATATTCATTATGAAAAAAGATTTTAAAACAGGCACATTTTTTTAACAAATACAATGAAATTGTTAATTTTAACTTATGTTTGAAGTCATTAAATCATTATTTTTTTTCTACAAGAATATGCATACTCCATATGTATAATCGTTTTAAGAAGCACATATCCAGTCAATGGCTTGACTTGACATAACTTAAGATATGAACAAGTTTGAAAACGTTGATGTTAACATCAAAGATCCTTTAAATACAACAGTCTGCGATATATGGAAGAAAATCATATATGTATTTCAAATTTGACAAAGTGTGCAATTCCACGTAAAATATGTTGTGCAAGGAAAGTCTTGAATTTACTCAAAAATTTGTACATTTATATCTTTACTTGTATGATTCCGATTCACTTGTTTTTCCTTAGGTTTAATTCAACCTTTATACTACCTTTTAATCAAATATTATACACATACATTTTTATATTTCCTGGGTACACATTACTTGGATTTTGAAGACTCTGAATTGTCCGTTTGTTTTGACGCTTCAGTATTGTTTTTGCCCATATTCCGCGTTAGTAGTTGTCCTAAATGTATGTTTGTATTGTGATTTTATTTTGTTCGTTTGTATTTGCTTTAAAGGCTTTACATGCGATAATGGTAATTCTCATACTATCATGTACACCAGCAGTTTTTTTTAATATCGCTATATATCCGTGAAAAACTGATGGTTGAACGGAGAACCGTATTTTTAGAAGCTGAAACAAAATGTATATGTTTTAGATTGAGTTCTTTTGTTTTCTTAACAACAGTTTTGCATTATCTTCATCAGGCGAATTAAAAATTTACCCTAAATGTAAGAAAAGAAAACTTTTTTTTTTACAGTAACATAGATAGTGCAGGGCATTTGAAATCGAAAATTTAAAAAAAAAAAACGTGACGATTTTGACTTCCCATTAGTAAGTTCCCCTTTCTTGGTAGCAATATACCAAATTTCTGTAGCAAATGGAGTATTCATTTCAGTTGATCTGTTATTGTCTAGCCTGTTATCAGTACATGGGCTTTCCCTGTAGAGCGCAGATATTGTCAAATAAACTTATCAATCAAAAAGGGGGTGTTATGCTCAACCGTGTAAATGAGTAATCAAGGGAACTAAGGTTCTAGCGGTTATCAAAAGAATGTAATCTAGGGACAAAGACCAGACATGGAAAACTGACAAAATATAACAAAGAACTTAAAGTTACTAAAATCATCCATACAAAGTAACAAAAGCAAATGAGCAACTCGGACTCCAATAAAAACTGGGAGCATTGACTAGGTGCACCGTTCTCTTTTACGGTTGACATCACTGATATCGTTCATTCAGTTCTTCAACTTTGATTTAAATTTAATATCAGAGATAATTTCATATTTCATTTATATGTAACACGTAATTAAGCGTCAGAAATGCAAATGGAATTGTTCTACTTGAAATTAACTTGATTCTTTTGTACTAACACTTTTTTTTATTATCTAATTCCTAAGGAAAACACTTAATGAACTTAAATATGGTTCTGTTAGAATAAAAGTCGGATGTTTACTCATCTTAACTTAAATTTGATATTCAACCTTTAAAAGTCTTAATAGAGAAAATCGGGCAACGGACATAACTTAACATTACTCGACATTACCTTCGTTTCCTTATGTCGAAAAACAATTTCAATTAATTTGATTTATCTCGCTTTCCCCAGAAATAAAACTGTCATTTAAGCATGCCAGTTTGGTTCAAAATCATTCCCCTTTTCCAAGCTTTCTGGATTACATTCGATTACCGCTATAACCTAGGTTCCCTTGATTACTCTTTAGTACTTGTGTTATGCACATAAATGACTAGTGATTAGTATATCTATTTATTTTTTTTTTAAATAACGCTCATTTATAGAATTATATTAAAAAATGGTAATGTTGAATTTACCATAAAAAATTGCAGTTTGTTTGCATATTCACACCTAGTAAATAAAATCCAAAATCCAAAATTTCATACAATGCATTTCAAAACGCGTTCTAAGTACTTTCCGACAAACTCTGTCCACCCCAGTCAACAACAATCAGATGCTAAATTTTACTTTGCTTTGTATTAAAAGACAAATTTATTAAAATGAAATTTGAGGTGTACTGATGTTAAGAAAATGTAATTCAAAGTACTTTTGTGCTGAATCAATTTGTATCGTTTGTTTGAAATTTTACGTCTCAAATAATCGAAAAAATGCAAAAACTGGGATACCGTCATATAGAAGGAGGGAATTTTAATCAACTTCAAACGTATATAAAAAGAAGGTTATTGTTGACAATTGCTGAAATTAAACTCTTAAATTTAAATTCACCATTCTGATTACGAATGACAACTATCATATAGCAAAATATGTTATATCTTACATGGGCAATTTGCAATTTTGTCTAATCATCTGCAACGCCTAGATGGGTGAACATAAAAATACCCGACATCCTGTAATCTAATTGACCTACAAACTATAAACTATGTATTGACTATAATCAATTATAATTCTGTCAAATCATTCAACATTGAGACACAATCGTAAACAGTGGCGGATCCAGATTATCATCGGGGGGGGGGGGGGTGTAAGGGCAACAACAATCCTTGATTTCGTTCACACACAAAAATATGGAAATCTTAATGATATGGCCGATGAGAGGTACATGGTACGCCTTAAATTATTCCAACTCCATGCAAAAATTGTTAGGTCATTTCCGTTTTCCAAATCTCAAAATTGATTACAATACTACGTTGAGCAACTGGAAATAGTTCAATGCGATTGCGCAAGCTTTTGCTAGATTATTTTTAAACAGTTTCTGACTTTATAGCTGATCTGATCAGAAAGAAAGAATATCGTTTGGCTAGATCCTTCAATCTCAGTTTCCGCTATATAGATGACGTATTATCCTTAAGCAATCCTAATTTCGGGCATTTGATAC